>OX030949.1:10729184-12169184 GCA_943735915.1 Pherbina coryleti
TTTAATAACAATGAGAATTGTATATTTCCACCAACAGTGTAAATCGACGAAAAAAGAAGAAAAAAAGAAGAAAAATGAAAGTGTATTCTTCAGTTTATATTGAGTTGTTATATTTTATAAATTTCTTTCTTAAACACCTCTGACACAAGTTTACATCTTTCACTTTTCGATTCATTTCAATCTGAGTATTCATCAGATCATGCCTTTTACCACACTGCCTGTTACCAACTATAACATTTGAGCCATATTTTTTGCTATTGATAATTTCTTTTCCATTTAAAAAATTTAATTATGTACAAACAATTATACAGAAATAAACCGTTAATAAAGAATAGAAATCTGAAGCGACGTGATACAGGACAGGTTAGCAGAGAATAGTAACAATAACAGTTAATGAGTTTTTTAAGCTGGCTGTCTGTGTGCCTGTCATTCAAGCGAAAATTATATTAAAATTACTCGCTTAGAAATGCGGCAAATTTTGAAGAGAAACGTTTATTGAAGATACAGACAAGAAATGAACAGCAGAAATGATGATTTTAAATCAATCTTGGGCATTGGTTTGATAATGATGATCTTTAAAAAAGGTCAAGTTATTAACTTTTCATCAAAATGCAATTTATATTACATGCCTATTTAAATTTATTTCTCAAGATAATTATTTCAGCAGGTAGCTTGAGAAATGCTTTCATTATTTATTAATTTAATATCACAATTGTCAGTTTTCAGCGCAGATAAATTAAACATTCAGATAAATTTTACACGTCCCAGAAAATTTAAAAATTTGTTAAAACTTCTCACAAACTAATTTAAGGGGGAACATATGCTTAGCAGACTTAAAAGATTGATTATTTTTGTATATAATAAATTTTTAGTAAAATGATTTAAAAATATGTTCCCAAAGTTAAATAAAAATTTGAATTCATTCTTTTGTTATGAACGATTAATAGAGCGTCCCCCGGTTATTCCCGGAGCGCATGGCATGTAAACGGAGCGGAATCCCTCCAATATATAAAGATTTGTCAAGAGTTAAAATGTATTTAAAAACAACCCCTCACATGACCCATGAAGCTGGATCAACAGACTAGGATTTTACGAATTATTGACTACAAGAATCATTCACCTGTTATGGCGTCTAGTAGATACCTGAAATGTCTACACCTGATATGCTTACAGCAGAACTGACCACTTCGGTCCACACAAGTGTATGGCTCACTTGTTCGTCACACGCCTAATAAATAACCCATCATACATGTGATGAACAGCCTGTCTACGGAGTCTTCAGTCACTCCTTAGTAGTCTGCGTACTCGCCCTGGCTCTGTAGACAGACGCTCTCTCAATTTTTCTAGGTGCATTAAATGTTTGTACGTTCTTTCATGTAGATATCCAAACATTAAGGCCTACTTCCTCCAATCTGACAAACGAAAGTCGACTACGAGATAATCTACCTTTTTAGCAACATTATCACGGATTTGATCCTTGCCACGATAACATCTATACGTACATTACATGTACAAACCACAGCTATAACCTCACTTGCTCTGACTTCAAGTACAGCCCGAGACTGACCCTCAAGCAGAGCAAGTAGGTCATCAGCGAACGCACATCACTTACTCAAAAGCTCTAGCTGCCGCAATATAGGATTCATCATGAGGTTCCAAATGAATGGACTGTAGAAAGACCGCTTTGGACAGCCACGAACGACACCTATCGTTATTGTTTGGTTTACACCTACCACACACGCTTCTCAACTAGTCAACCAGAAAAATAGCTTTGCAAATAGAGCTTTATTTTCCGGAAACCCTCCTCTCGTAGCCCATCTATTACCTTATTCGAGCATTGATAGTCAAAGGCACCCATAAAATTAATAGCGGTATGCTCGCAGCATTGCAGCGTTGCAAAATTATGAAAATGTAAACTGGCAATACTGAAATGTGCAACTCTGCGGGAGCGCACAAAAACACAAATATAGCAAATATTGTATAGAAATGCCGAGAACAGGTGAAAACAAAAAATTTTGGATTTTATTATTGAAAATGCTGGTTTTAATAATATTCCGGAAGTCGATTATTATTTATCCCATTTTTTGTTCACGATATTGTCTAATTTGTATTGATTTAGCAGATGAGCGCTCTTATTGGAGGATATTGACTAAATATGATGATGACATTCTTGTCACTCTGTCACATTGCTGTGGAATTTTTCACAATGTTCCCAAATCATTGGAATGGAGATCGACGGTGCTTGTAGCGTTCGATGAAAACCGTTTTCGACAGATGTTACGTGTGACAAGAGATCGGTTTGGATTTTTACTATCATTAATCAGCAATGGCCCACAATTCATCAACTCACACACGCAGCAGCAGCACCCTATCAATCTTTAGTTGGGTATTGTTTTGTACTGACTTTGAGCGTCTGGGGATAATGCGGCGATTCGAAAGAAAGCCACAATATTTGGGGTTGGAGATGGGGAAACCATTTATAAAATAACGTTTAGAGTCATTCTTTCGTCTCTAACCCAAATATTTTTCATGGCTTGATCCAACCGAAAGACAATATATTGTCAACAAAACATACCATGAGTTGCCACATTGTGTAGTTTATATGTTTTATATGGCACTGACCTGAAGCTTGCCGAAGCAACAGTGGTCAACCACATATTCTTCGAAAAGCAGCATATATTAGATTAAAGCACAAGTCGTAGGCGATTATATTATATTATTATCATATACATACATACATACATAACTGGCCATTTCAGCCCTTGAAAGGACTTTGACCTAGCTTCTTATGATCAATTGTGTTGTGCGTGTTATTAAGTTTGTACACAATTGACCGAGAAATGGACCTACGGGCTTAACGCCGACTCCGAACGGCGATGAACGGAATGTTCTTATTCTCAAGAAGCTTTACATGGCATTTTGATTACTCTCTGAGGTTTGCCATTGTCTGCAGAGAGGTGGCGGCCGTACAGAAAAATTATTTTAATTCATATAATTTTCTGTCGCTGCTGGGGTTCGAACCTGGGTCTCCAAAGTTCGTTGACATAGCGGCCACGCACTTTAACCACCTACGCCACGGACGCCACAATATCCACCACAATTATTATCATATACTATTATATATAATTACAAGTCGTATGTGATTATTACACCTCGACCCAAAACATGGGTGTCAGTATTGCACAAATTGCCTTGTATTTTGTTGTTGTGTCGTTGCACGGATTGCAAGATTCTGCAACTTTTGCAATTCTTACACTTTGCGAGGGTTTTTTTGCAAGACTGCGAGAATACTCTTAATGTATATTTAGTATCAAAAAATTATGAAAATCACTTACGAAAAACCTAGTCTTAAACCCCCCTTAACTTATTTACATGCTTTAGCCTAAGCTCACAAGTTTTAGAGCATCTTACTATTTGATAAATGCTTGAACTAATTTACTCAATGCGTTAAGCGCTCTAAAAGCTCTGCTTACGAAATCTCAACTAGTACTGGTTTTAACGCTATGTCCCGATTTGGTTAAAAGCTCTTGATCGCAATTGCCTAAATTGCCAGTTTATGGTCTATAAAATGCCAAAAACGGCAGCAGCAACAAATAAATGCTCAATCGTTCACTTTCAGTTTTCAATTTTAAACGTTTAATTTTTATTTTGACTTTGTTTTTTTCGCCTTATTTTTTGGGGGGGCTGGCAACAATGGCACTCGTAATTGCAACATGGCGTAACAAATTGGAGGAAAATGACAAATAGTGTACATCTTGTTGGCCAAGTTAGACAAGTCATTGACTTTAAACGGTCTTAATTTTCTAAAGCTTTTGGTTTATTTATGGAGTCGTCTATGTTGCTTTGCTTTAATAGCTTTGCAAATAAATACTTCGCCACTTAGTGTAGCAAGTAAACCTTGAAACTTGTCTCAATCAACTAGGACGGGATGAAGTTTATTGGATTTTTTTATTTTTTTGTTGTAGATTTTATTCGATTTGGTTTGATTTGTTTTTTAATGACACGGTGTTGATGATTTCAATCCATGACTAAGTCGCTTAACGTCACTGTTGAATCATATCATAGTCGAAGTGAATGAATGTTCCGGAATATTTCAAACTGTTTCCATACCATGCGGTCTGTTTTTGCTTTACACATAATAAATTAAAGAAAAATGTTAAAACAAAGTTAATAACAAACAGTGGAATAGACTATAATGTCGTTTTGTTTAGAAATACAGATTTTTTCATACGATACTTTGATTATTATTTAATAAACAACTGTAGCTTATTTGTATGTATTTATTTTTGCATGCTATTGTTACTGTTATGTTGTTTTAATTTTTTTTATTTATAAAAATTAAGCTGTGCCTTCTGTCATATAGACTTTCAGTTTATTTCTTATTATGGCAAGATTTTTTCTGTCAAGGTGTTATCGGTACTCAAGGAGAACAAAATTAATGAAGATCTGTATATTTTATATTTTGAGCTTTCCAATTTGATCTTGAATTATTAAAAAATGTCTTTAGATATACAATTAGTGGCCATTGAAAACCTTTAAACGACAATCACTTCCATTACAAAATTGCTCGTAACCTTCAGCCGGGAAGATAAAAATAAACCATGACTACTCACAATAAGAAACGACATATATTTAGCATTTTTTTTTCTCGTAATGTATGCATTTTATGAAAAAATTAAATGAGATCTTTTTTATTTTTTAATCTGATTCAGACAGATTATGTTTTTTATTTCTAAATTAGGAAATTTTCTCGGCCCATCTACCGTAATGGATCCACAAAACACCTTTAAGCCCGAACCAGTTTTAGAAGTCCTTTCCATCACCACCTCATGAGGTCATAAGTAGGAATGTAACGAAGCTTTGAATTCGGTTCCGATAGGTTGGAACTTCCGATTGGTTTTACACCTCCGGCTCCGACTTTGATTCCGATAATTTTGAATCGAAGTTATAACGAAGATCGAAACGCAGCGATTCCATACGATAAGACAAGTTCTTGAGAACTTGAACATTAGTCCTTCGCATGATAAAATTAAACAAGGTAGTGACAGTTTGTGACAGGTAAAAAAAAAAAAAAAAAATATACAGGCAAATAACATTTGTTGGGCGCAGCTCGTGAGAAAATAGCCAGCTGTCACTCCTACCTTGTATAATTGTATTATGGTTGTTCGGAGTCGGCATAAAACAAGTAGGTCCAGTTTTCGATGATTTGTTTACAAACATTTAATTAATAGCAGAATAAAATTTTAATTTAACAAGAACTTTTTTTTTGTAGATTTAAACCAAGGACTTCAGGTGTATATATAGGAACCTATTTAGTTGTCGAATTAAGATTTTCTTATGCATTGAGGATAACTAGGCGTTGTTTTCTGTGTGCGTTCATTTGTTTCAAATAAATGTACCTTCATGAATTGAAGATAATAAAACTTCCCAGCAGAATAAGTAACGACTGTTCAGGGGAGAATTTAGAACTTATAGGCATTACCAAGTAATAACAGTGCTTTAAAAACATCTCTGATTTTTCATATGTCCGCTTCTTCGGAAGTGAAAATTGAATACTCACGTATTACTTCTGTTCTGAACATTATGTTCGGGTCTATATTCTTGGTTCAATTACGGCCTGAAGAATATAGGCCTGCATTTTTTGTTTTTTTTTATATGGAAATTCAAGTTTGTTTAACGGAAGTCTGTTTATTGAATTATATTTGATTTCGGCTTTGATTTACAAAAAAAAAAGAAAAAATCTGAAAATAGTGGAAAATAGTGGGCTTATTTTTTTTAGGAATTTCTAGCCTAAATTAAGGTCTAAGTAAGAAAAACTACATTGATATCAAGACATACAGACAAGAAGACTTTTGTGAGGACATTAAGCATAAAGCGCAATAAGATCAAAAATTTTTTGTATTGACAATTTCCCTTTAAAAGAAAAAGATGTAATACCCAGAACTAACAGACAACTTTTTGCAACGGTTCTCCTCCAATGTGTGTTTTTTTAGAAATGGTGAGATTAAATCTCTATGTAAAGTGGAAAGCTCAAAGAAAGAGCGAGAGTGTCGAGACAAAAAATATTGATCTCATTACACTTAAGAACTCTGCTCAAATACAAGTAAAGAAAAAAAACCGTTTATCGTCAGTTTGCCGCAAACGAACTTCGAACATCATTATTTGCAAACGTTTCAACAGTTGTAATAATAAGTGAGAAACGCGTCATTTAGTTGCAGGAAATTAATTTCGTTTGTCATAAATGCGAGTGATTTTAAAATTGCAGCAATTCAAAAATTTGTTTTTCCCAACTGAAAACTTCTTTTGTTTTCCTGTTCGTTGTATAAACACGACGCTTATAGTTCAGAGTTACTTTTTGGACAAATTGTTACTAAATAAGCTTAATATACGGACGGAGATAGCAACAGAGGTGCGATGATTGCAATCATAAGAAGACGGTCGTACATAGACAAGTAATATAATAAATAATAATGACCTAAAAAAGAAAGATAAATAATATAATAAATAATAATGACCTAAATAGTTTGTGGTATATATATATATCTATATATATAAGTTATATGTTTAAGTTGATTACAACTGAATATTCATTTGCGGCAAATACAACTCACAAACGAAATGTAGTTGGTGAATTTTAAAGTTGCGGTAAATGAAAAATTTCTTTGCGTGTAAGTTTAAATTTGCGTTTCTGTAGACTTCTTTTAATTTTGAGTTAAGATAGTGTGAGAAGTAGATGTGATGGATAAAAATTAACTTTAGAGTCGTAATTTGCGCCCCCAAATTTACCGTAAACTACTTTTTTTAGACTTACTAACGCTCAGGGGGTGGCCTCCCATAAATGCTCCCATAAATTGATTCGGAAGACGGGCGATAGTAAGTTGGATGGTGGAAAGATTGAGTAGTGTCGGTGAAGATTTGTAGTAAATTTAGGTAGCGCAAAATTGCCGGGAAACACGCTCTCAGAGAAATTATTCCATAATTTTATTTTACGTAGAGTTGGACTTAGAGTTGGGCTTAGTGAACTACTTCCCAATCAACATTGAGTGGATGCTCAAGAGTTGAGAGAAAATGAAATATTTTTGTCTCGTATCAAATAAGAATTCCGTCCAGAAGCTCCAAATAATATCTTGAAGCCCCTGTCCAAATGTGCAAAATATCTCTTAAAAAATCTCTACCGCTATTTGCTTCAGTTAAATTGCAATTCTATTCATACTCCATGCAAGTGTGGTCGGGGAGGCCAGTCAATGATTCGTGATTCGTTCCACAAAAATAGAAAAAAAAAACAATTATTACTTTAATCTCTGCAAATGCCAGCAGATGGCGTACATGCCAAAATAACGTTTTTGTTTTTGTGAGTGAAGTTAAAAGAGTTGGTTGCTTTTTTTCTTAATTGCAACTAATAATTTTTGATTTGCTATAATTATAGCAAACCTAAGCGTGCTATTAGCTATATATTTAGATTAACATACATTGAGGCGAATCGTATGTGTGCACACACCCAAGTAAAGCTTAAAAAGCGCTTAAGTTTGACTCTGTTTTCATGCAAGTCTGAGTAATTGTCTGACAGCCCGTCTACCTTACTGAAATGGTATTATAACTGTTTTTTTTTAATTGCTTGCTTTTGTTTTATTACTTTTGTGCAACATTTTAATTTTAATTATTTTCCTGTGCGCCATAACTTCATTAAATGACTTGCTATAAACACACAATGTTGCTATAAAACACGTTTCGAAATAAGGCCATACAAATTGCCTAAATGTACTAATTTTGCCATTTTCAACATGTTTAACATCAAATTGTATTAACGTTTATATAGGCTATATCGTAAAATTGTTAAGGGAAATGTTTTTCCTGTACTTTTTAATTTTTACTACGTTCGGATTTTCCTTTAATTTTTAATTAACTTCATTTTATGGTACTTTATTTAATGATACTTTATTTTGTGTTTTTTTTTTTTTATTTTTGAGAGAGTAGATCATAAATTTAAGTGTGCGTCGGAAATAGCCACAATTGACTCGAATGTTTTTGGAGCTATTTTAAGGCATTTATCTTTGTTGCTGCAGAGATTTTCTACTTGAAATCCGAAATAATTTTATTTTATTTGGTTCAACATGGCAGATGCTAGATATTATTTATGGCTGTTGTAGTTGTTGTTGTCGGTATAGCCTAGAAAATATGCCCGTTTGTTATTCTTTGTAATGAAAACTCTGCCCAATTCGATAATATTTCAACTACAATGTGGGCCGCATATCGATGACGCCCAGTTAATTGAAATTTAATTAAAATATTAAAGTATCTTCAAGTATTCTTGCAATTAAAAAATACCGATAATTTTAATGTTCTTTCATATGATGTGCGGCATGCTTTGAACAGTGGCGCCACGGCGCGGCTTGAAGCTCTTGTAGCTTTTGTGGTGTAGGATTGATGCTTTTCACTTCTTCAGAAGCTTTAAAGAATATAAAAGTTTTTCGTTTCAAACGAATCATATTTCATTGTAATTATTTAATGTAAAAAAGTTCAACATAATATGAGAAATTTAACCCTCAGATAAATACTAAACCTTCCTTAGAGCACAACACAACCTGGTGCGATAGTAGCAAAATAAAAGTATTTAACTCTTGCGGGAGTTGAAGATATCTTAAGATTTTTTAAGAAAAAAAAAAGAAATGACTTCAATCAATACATACTCGTTTGTGAAGGAAAATTATTAAAGTGTGAGTAATTCATTAACACTTGAAGTCATTACATATTTGTTTTTGTCTGCTTTTCACCATAAAAAAATTAATTAAAGTGTAGTAAGTGCTAGACTACAATTGAGTCTGAGTCGAATAGCTGGAAAAGAAAAAACTTGAACGCCTTAAAATTGCGAAAAGAGAAAAACTTTCTTGATGAAAAACTTATCTTTCATTTCAATATATGTATGTATATATTTTATTTATTTTAAATTTTTCAAAATCGAATGAAAAGCAAGTCTAACACCCATACAAAGTGACGTCATCAAAATGGTAAAATCTTTAAATATTCCACAAAAATTAATCTTAAAACTTGAAATTTTAAACATAAGCTTTGAATTCCAATATGTTTGTAAACTGAATGTGGTTATATCAGAACTGTATCTACAATCTCTAAATATTCCAAAAAAATTATAAAAAACCTTCTATTTACGTTTGAAATCGAATGAAACCACGCCTACACCCCATAACAATATTAAGATCTTTATAACTACGGATGTTATGTAATGAATGTTATTTGATGAACACGGTTTGGGAGTATCTTAATTTCGACCAAGCCGAATTAATATATGCATTACTTTTTTGGAAATGTCTGACACAGTTGTAGTTATAGTTATAGTTGTGGCTGTAGTTGTAATATTAACTGTAGTTATAGTTGAAGGCGTAGTTGTGAAAAGTAGTTGTAGTTGTAGTTTTATTGTAGTTGTAGCTATAGTTGTAGTTCAAGTTGAAGTTGTTGTTAAAGTTATTTTTAAAGTTGTAGTTGAAGTTATTTTTGAAGTTTTAGTTGAAGCTGTTGTTGTATTTGTAGTTGTAGCTGCAGTTGTAGTTGTAGTTGTTAAAGTTATTTTGTGTAGTTGTAGTTGTAGTTTTAGCTGCAGTTGTAATTGCAGTTGTAGTTGTGTTTGTAGTTATTGTGGAAGCTCTGACTATAGTTGTAGTCCAAGTTGTAGTTGTATTTACAGTTGTAGTTTTAGTTGTATCTATAGTTGTCTTTGAAGTTGAAGTTGTAGTTTAAGTTGTTATTTAAGTTATTTTTGCTGTTGTACTTGTAGTTGTAGTGTTGGTTATATTTATAGTTGTAGCTACAGTTGTAGTTGTAATTGCAGTTGTAGTTGTGTTTGTAGTTGTTGTGGAAGCTCTGATTATAGTTGTAGTTCAAGTTGTAGTTGTATTTACAGTTGTAGTTTTAGTTGTAGCTGTAGTTGTAGCTATAGTTGTATTTGAAGTTGAAGTTGTAGTTTAAGTTGTTATTTAAGTAATTTTTGCTGTTGTTCTTGTCTTTGTAGTGTTGGTTATATTTGTAGTTGTAGCTGCAGTTGTAGTTGTAGTTGTTTAAGTTATTTTTATAGTTGTAGTTGAAGTTGTATTTATACACTAAGGGAAAAAATATTAAATTTATCCAAAAACTTTTTTAATTTATCCAAAAAGCGAGTAATTTTTGCATTTGCATAAATTGACTACGTAAATATTTAAAATTTATTTAAATATTTTCTTAATTAAATAAAATATTTAAATATTTAAACAGAATTAATAAAAAATATATTAAAATTGTGCACGAATTTTTTTAAAATATCTTTCAAATATTTTATATTTGAAAATAAAACTATCGCATTTAAAGAAAATTTATATAAAAATACTGAATTTAAAAAACAACATATTTAAATTCAATAAGAATTAAAATTTATAAGAAGCAAAATATGCAGGTAAATGACAATCAGAAAATATCAAGTTGTCACTCAACCCTACATGATTTCATACAGCGACCACCCATCGCATGCACAAATCATCTTGGCCAAATATCCACCCTATATTACCCTTGCAACGTTAACTAAATGAGAACTATAAGAAACCTGCAGGAACAGAGTGCGATGCTGTTGCTGCTTGTCGGAATATGTGTGTACGTGTGCGATGCTGTTGGTGCTTGCTTGTATGGAATATGTGTGTACGTGTGTGGTATAAATAAAATTTAAATACGGGAAAAAACGAGTTGTAAGGAAAATATTTGATTTATCCACGTAAATATATAAATAAAATTTATACTCAGGCGTGGATAATGTGAATATGCGTTATTTCCCTTAGTGTAGTTGTAGTTGTAGTGGTAGTGGTAGTGGTAGTGGTAGTGGTAGTGGTAGTGGTAGTGGTAGTGGTTGTTTTAGTTGTAGTTGTAGTTGTAGTTCTAGTTGCATTTGAAGCTATAGTTGTAGTTGTAGTTGTAATTGTTGTTGTAGTTGTAGTTGTAGTTGTTTTAGATTTTGTCTTTCAAGGCCCATCTCTTCACACAGAACCTGACGGAGAATTCCAATTGATGATCGGAAATTTTCGGAATTGTTTTTAAATTTTTACCTTTTAAAAGCCTCTGCAACAATTTTCTTAAAAAAGAATTGTTGAAGTATAAAATTTTACTTATTATACAGGGTGCTTTATCTTTAATGTCGGTTTATGAATATTGAATAACATTTACATGTATGAGGTGCTTTTATTTAATTTGGTCCCTTACTATTTATTTCGTTTTTTAATACAACATCAAACAAGTGTCCGTTTTGCTGCGTTTTCCATCACTTTTTCGAGCATCTCGGGCGGTATAGCGTTGTTTCGGTGTAAAGCTATTCATGGTTAAAATTGCACTGTATTGACTTTTCAAAAACCTCAAGACAATAAATATCAAAGTTATTCAAACCACATAAAATATGATGCACTCTGTTTACGGAAAAGTGGTGCCTTAGTTTTTTAGAGAATATAATATAATATATTTGAAATACAAATTACAGCAATTCACATCATAAAAATTTAGCAACTTATTAAAAAATTTACAATGTTTGCAAATGTTACAATTTGACTCTACATAAAAAAGTAAAACTTCATATTCAGAATTCAAGGTTATATTTTACATAAAAAGGTGTTGTCAAATGTTAAGGACAATCTTCTTAATTTATGTATTTCAATAAAATCAATTTTTGAATTATTTAACAGAAACCTTTTTATTTGTTTTTACAGGTAATTGGAAAACAGCCATAAAATAATTCAAAACTGAACATCCTTTTATAAATGTAAGTGAAATATTTCTTAATTTAATAAGGGGTATATAATACAATCAGTATGTGAGGCAGTCATATCTGTCAAACTCAACTTTAAAAATACACAATTGCCCAAGCAACTTCACTGTTGATGCTTGATTTTTGAATTGTCTAAAGAATTTCGGTTAAATATGCATCGTATCTATCAAAAGCATCTTTTTCATGCCATTCAATATAAATAACTTAAAGTTACGAAGTTTAAAATCATGAAAATCGCATAAAAAATACCGGTAGTTGAATCACGTAAATAAAAACGTACATTTTTGAGATACGTTCAAAATAAATTTTTTAATGACAGTGAAAAGAACACGTACGTTCTGTAATAAACAAGCACGTTGGTGGGTGTATTGTAAAGTTCAAAATGAAAAGCTTAAATTAAAGTTTAATTACATTTATAAATTAATTGATAATATTTAATAAGGAAGTAATAGTAATGCAATAACACGTGCGTATGCGCAGAAAGCGAAATAGCACCTACCATTAGCATGTTTATAATTCCTATTTTGTACAAGCAAAAAAAAAAAAATACAACTTTTTAAAAAGATATAAAAATAAATCAATTTTAAATTTACTCAATTTACTGTTAACACGTTAACATGGGCCACAGATAAGATAATGACAAAAAATTTACATTTTCTGTTAGTGTAGAGCTAAACTGTAAAGCTTTTAACAGAAAAACGGAAAGTGTAAATAAAAGCAAGTGACGATTTTTTTTTTTCAATTAAATGATTGTCAACTACTGCTGATGTCAGCGCCATTATAGCTTCTAATTAATTGTCTATTTCAATAATGGAATGTTACAAGCTAAAAAAAAAAAAAAAAAATAAAAATTATCGAAAGTAACACTTGCTTTTTAAAGCTTAATTAGTTAAAAGTTATAAGCTATGGGTTGGTGTTAAAAAAGTTATACAAATACAATAGAATGGATCTATGAAAAAATAGAGAAAAATCTGTTTCCTATGAAAATATCCTGAGGCGTAAATGAAATTTAAACTATTTTACCTTTCATGTAAACTTAACGTATTGAAGAGAGAATACTATCCAAAAACAAAGTTCATTGATCTAAGTAAAAGTCACACTCAAATCTCAAATAAATTAAAAAAAAAATCGCAAGCAAAAAAAAAATTTTAAAAACAAAAATTAAATAATAAGCTACATTATTTCCAATTGCAATTCAGTAATAAACGATTGAAATTCAGAAAACATCAATTAAAATTCAGAAATCCATTTGAAATTCAGCAAAGGTCAATTGAAATTCAGAAATTCACTTTCAAATTCAGAAAAGGTCAATTCAAAATGGTGAATTTAATCTGAAATTCAGAAAAAATCAATTCAATCAATTTGAAAAAATCAGAAATTCAATTTGAAATTCAGAAAAGATCAATTAAAATTTTGAAATATTTTTGAAATTTAGAAAAGATCAATCGAAATTCAGAAGATGAAATTCAGATATTTTCTGAAATTCAAATGATTTTTTTTTTGAATTTCAAATGGAATTTCTTGATTTCAAATGATCTTTTTTGATTTCCAAATGTAATTTCTGAATTTCATTTCTCAATTTCAGTTGATCTTTTCGGAATTTGAAATTGAATTTCTGAATTTCAATTGATCTCTTCTGTATTCCAAATGATTTTTTCGGAATTTCAAATGAAATCTATGAATTTTAAATGATCTTTTTCTGAATTTCAATTGATCTTTTCTGAATTTCAAATGGAATTTCTGAATTTCAATTGATCTTTTCTGAATTAAAATTGGAAATGGTGTAGAAATAAATGATAACCTTAGATACTACCTTTAGGGTAATTTTTTAAGAGGTGTAGAATTTCAATTACTTTGAAGTACTATGGTTACATAATTTCGAACTGAATATTTTTTTTTTAGATTTGATTCAATCATTTCAGGTGTTATACCCATTTAGTCAAGTCTGCCTTGGTTTGAAATCGGGGTGATAGTTTAGTGGAAAAGAAGGAGCAATTAAGTGAAACATGTGTAGGAAGTTCTAAGTCTGGCGGGAAGCCGTAGAAACATGTACATGAGAATCTGAGGCAAGTGTAATGCCTTTACCTCAGCCAATTCTATTTAGTTATAAGACACAAACTTCTCTATCACTAACTGTGAAATTTGGTGGATTTTCAATTTCAGGAGATTAAAAATAAGAAAAACAAAATTGTAGAAAGATTAAAGCATACGTCCAATGTCAGACTGGGATTCGAGTCCGGGACCCCTAGGGTACCTGTCAAGCGCACCAACTACTCGACTACTGAGGCCATAACTTTTGAAGCATTTGGAGCCGTATCCAAGGCGTTCTTGTTTGCTGGTTTGTTGCCATAAATCAGTGACTTCACATAAAATATAAATTAAAATAAATAAACTGGCCATTTCAGCCCTTGAAAGGACTTTGGCCGACCTTCTTGTAATCAAATTGTGTTGTGCGTGTTATTAAATGTTTGTACACAATTGATAGAGAATTGGACCTACTAATTTTATGCCGACTCCGAACGGCTAATGTACATGTTCTCAAGAAGCTTTAAAATCTACTCTCTGAGGTTTTGCCATTGTCTGCAGAGAGGTGACGGCCGAACAGAAAAATTAATTAAATTGAAAAAACTTTCTGTGTCAGATGGAATTGAACCTGAGTTCTCTGGTGTATGGGTCTCACACTCTACCCACTGCGCCACGGTCACCACAAGTAACTTCACATAACCACCAGAGATAGCCCAATGGCGTTGAATTTCACGATATTGGTGGCCAATTGACTAGTCTCCCCACCTCAAGCTGACAAGAATCGTGTAAAGAAGAAGAAAAAAAAATTATTTAATGGATCGATTGCATTGATTTGTCGATTTGTTGAAAAACACTTAACTTTGCACCAAACATGTGCTGAGTGTATCTGTTTAAAAATAGTTTCATCCGTCAACACAGAGCGTAAACAGAGAAATTTGCTGTATTTGCGAGCTTTTATTTCCTGCTAATTGATGTTGGATGAGTCATGCTGTATATCAAACAGTTAAACCGAAGTTTTCGCATCATTTTCTTAATCAGCAATCGAAGCGATTGTGGCTAAAACAAAAATGCAACAGATGTTGAAAACAAACCAAAAGCGCATATATGCAGTTTTTTTACTTTTCACTGCCTTGGAGCAAACAATTGTCCGGCGCGGAACAGCTGTTTGAATAAGTTAACACTTTGAAATAATTAAAAACACCCACTTAATAGGCTAAAACCTCAATAATTTTTTTTTTATTTAGTTTTTATCTTAACATCTGTTCAAAGCTCAGTATAAATTTTTAAAATTTACGCCTTTTACCGTAGCGAAAATCATTACTTTTGCTCCCGCCTTTGTGGTCTAAATAAATTTTTCAATCTCTCTTTTGTTTGTTTTTATTTTTTCATTCATTAAAATTTTTTAAATTTCTTAAATTATTTCATTGTTCGTCTAGTGTTTACCATCAACAAACCATTAACGAGTAATTAGTTTGGATTATTTTTCTTTTTTTACTAACTTCTTTTTGAAGTTTTAATAATTTATAATTTATAATTTGCTACATTTTCTAGTGTTAAATGGATTAAGACAAATAAAATTTCAACGTAATATCCGCATTGTTTGAATTTTTACCATTATTTCGAATAAAGCTTAGACTTAACACTTATTTTTTTTTTTAATCACGGAAACTTACTATTACGTGTAATAAACTGCTTGCATAACACTTTATTCATTATTTACTTACTTTTTTGCATACTTGGCATTTTTAATGCACTATAAAATAATGGGAATCTATCGCAGGTTCAGTCTGCTACATTAGTTAAATCAAATTTTTGCTACTACAAGCTCCTTAAGAAGGGTGTATCGACTTTAGGGTGTATCGACAAGAGGTGTAAGATTTGCTTTTTGAATAAAGCGAAAAAGTCTTTAGATCTTATCTTAAATTTTAATTAGATTATAAAGAAGATACATGGAAGTTGTAAAGGGCATACGATATCTTTTAAAACTATCAAGTGATCAGTTGTTAAATAATAGGTCTTTGCAACTCTACACCTCTTGTCGATACATATTTTATTATAACAAATATGCCGATATTTCTTGGAATATTATTCAGAAAAAATACGACTTGTTCAAATATTTAACTTTTTTTGACATTTCTCTATATAAAATTAGAATCATTTCTGCACTGCTTTTTTTAATAAACATCTTGATTTGACAGTAATTTTGCGTATTCTTAACGTTTTTGTTTATTTAGCTTTGAACCAAGGATTTAAGCCTTTACACCCCTTCAATTCTCTTGGGAATTAATCCTAATTAGAATGCTGGTTATTGAATGAAATTATAAATATTATCAAATAACATCCCCATTTAAATTATATAATAATAATAAACTGGATATTTCAGCCCTTGAAAGGACTTTGACTTTTCTTATAATCAAATTGTGTTGTGCGTATTATTAAATGTTTGTACACAATTGATCGATAATTGGACCTACTAGTTTTATGCCGACTCCGAACGGCTAATGTGCATATTCTCAAGAAGCTTTAATTGACATTACTTTACTCTCTGAGGTTTGCCATTGTCTGCAGAGAGGTGACGGCCGAATAAAAAAATTAATTCAATTGAAAAACTTTCTGTGTTAGATGGAATTGAACCAGGGTTCTCTGGCGTATGGGTCACGCACTCTACCCACTGCACCACTCATTTAAATTAGATATCGGATATTACAACTTACAATCGGATTTCATAAGTAACTTGTGGGCTTAGGATCTCTTTTGCTTGAGTATGAATACTGTTTTTTTTATCAAGATTTTGAGATATTCGAACAAATGTTCGCCCCAAAACGCCCCAAATGAAATAAGCCCCATGAAACAATTTTCGATGGTAATGCCCTTGCTCCTTGGCAATTTCAAGGCATATGAAATAAGTGCAAAACCAAACAAATAAAATAAATTATTCCAGATTAAAATGAAAAAAAGCTCCTATTTAATAACTCCCAATGAAATAACTTCCAATAAAGTCAATCTTAACGAAATAATTCCAAGGAAATATGAAAAAATTTTCTAAGTTTTTTAACTCCCAAGTAAAAAGAAAAAAAAATGAGGTGTATTCACAATATGGTTGGTGGTGCATTGCTTGAGAGAATTAATTTTAACCCATTAAAGTCTGACCATAAATCGTAATTAGATTAGATTTCGATTCTCACCTGTAAAAAACTGAAGGTAAACCTTGATTCGAATGAAATTGAATTGAATAATTTTTATTTCTTTAGCAACATCCTTCTTCATTATAAAAAAAAAAAATTACCGCAATATCCCTCATCTAGCCCGCGATAGAATTTTTTACGTTGAACACTTTCTTGGTAAATTTAAATACCTAATAGGCAGAAACGGGTTAATACAGAAGGCACATTCGTAGCTGGTGTATTGACGAGATATTAGAAACGTCATTTCAATGCACTCAATCTCTTACTAGAATAAACAAGTAGACTCGTGGCTGAGAGCCTAGTGTCAGAATTGTTAAAAAAACACTGAACCACAAAAATAAAAAACAGCAAAAATAAGAAGAAAATTGTTTATATTGAATTTGACAGTTTTGATTCAGTGCGAGAGAGGATTTTAAGCTGCGAGACTACAGCTCGTAACAAATGGAGAACAGCGAGAAGAAAAGAAACGAGTTCATTCCTCGAAATTGCATTTCTGATGCTCATCATTTTCAGGGATGGGCCTTGAACATAAATTTTAATTAATAAAAATGTTGATATTTTCTTAATTATTCATTGGTAATCATGCCGTTTTTATCCTTATTTGTAATAATATCTGTAGTTGTAAGTCAAACTATTTTAAATATTTTTTTTAATATAATAAAGCTTTTTAAGAACATGGTAAATGTTAAAAAATGTTGGAGCCCTGCTTTCTTTGAATGTCTAACGCATTCATTGAACTCTACCAAATGTTCTTGTAAAAAAAAAAAATTAAATCAAAGTTATACAATTAAGGATACTGAGGAAATTACCATAATACAATGAATAAATTCTCAATTTTTGACAAGGAACTATAGACAAAAATAGAAAATACAACCCCGTCCGTGGAAAATTCTTGCTAGGGTCCTGTGACATGACAATTTTAAGATGACATGTTCTCTTATATACTCTCTAAGCTTTGCCATTGTATGCAGAGAGGTGACGACTGTTTAGAAAAATTAATTTCAACTGGTTTTATTTTCTCTGACAGCTGGGGTTCGAAACTGCTCTCGAGTTGATATCGAAAGATACGTTCATATGGCCCCCGCTGGCACGTATGCAGCGGTCGATTCGTTGGACCCAATTTTCGATGACTTGGCCACACATATCGGCCGAAACGGCCACTATTTCACGTTCAATGTTGGCTCTGAGCTCTTCCAACGTTAGCACGTGAGTCGGCTTGTTAGCATAGACCAATGACTTGACGTAGCCACAAAAAAAAAAATTGTCTAGAGGCATAAAATCGCACGAACGAGGCGGCCAATCGACTAGCCCATTTTTAGAGATTTTAGACACGCTCATCAAACTTATTCTTCAATAAATCGATTGTAACGTGTGCTGTCTGGCTTGTGGCACCGTCCTGTTAGAACCACATGTCTTCCAAGTCCATATCTTCCAATTTGGACCAAAAATAATCGGTAATCATGGCGCGATAACGATGGCCATTCACAGTAACGTTATGACCATTATAGTCGACGAAAAATATGGTCTTATGACGCCGCCGGCATGCAAACCTCACCAAACAGTTACTTTTTGTGGATTCAGTGGTGATTCATGAAGCACATGTGGATTTTTACCCGACCAATAATGCATATTTTGTTATTGACGAACCCATTGAGCCAAAAATGAGCTTCGTCACTGAAGATGATTATGCGATGAAATTCATCATCTTGGCGCATCTTTTCCAAATTCCAACCCTGTATAACCCCTAAAGTAGCCCACAAAAAAACATAACCTACAAATATCTCAAAATTTTGATTAATAAAATAGAGCTCAGATTCCCAATTAAGAGGTCAGCAACCCCCATACTTAACTTTTGTATCCAAGAAAAGAAAAGAGTTTCTAATTTGTAGGTCTGTGGAATTTGAAGCATTTTTTAAACACGTAATGCTGCCTAGCACATAACATCTTCAGAGTCTTCTCTGGAATGCGCGATGTTATCTAAACAAATTGTATGCGAGGTTTTCGATTATGAACTGATCAAAATCGATACGAGCATAATCACCAAAATATGCAAAATATCATCAGGAAGAACACGTTCCAACTGCAGACATTGTTTTCTATGGGTTTTGACACATTGTAATTTGCACCTCTTTTACTCTATAACTTTCTCTTGTTATCTAAATTTTATGCCAACAATTGTGCATATATACATATTGTTGGCTGGCATACCCTATGAATATTTAAAAAAGTATTTACAATACAGCTTGCCCATAAATCAAAACTTCAGTAAAAATTACATAACTTTTATTCAACATGCTGTTTAAAGTGTTGAATTTTTAATTCGTATATCTCAATTCTGACATGTTTTCTTAACTTATTGAATAATTTGTCGGATTATATAAATTGCCACATTCGTGGCAATCAATCCAAACATGTCTGGTCATTTATTTAAAATGATATAATTCTGTTTCCTGAATATTTGATATAACAAAAGTACTTTTTGAATGAACAGTAAGAATGTCTAAAGTAATCAGCATAAGGAAAATCAGAGACAGAAATCTCTGATATTAATGGAAATAAAACGTTGCATCAATCAATGTTGCTGCTGTCTGTCTATCAGTCATTCACTCTATTTGTCTGTCTGTCTGTCGGTCGATTCAAGCAACTGCGACACGAAAAACCACTAATAATAAATCTCAGTTTGCTGCTTTCGTATTAGAATAATTATTCTTCTATCTTCTCTTTAACTGCCTATTTTGTGGCTTCTTCTTAACGATTGCACCAGTGGCGTTCCTAGGCTTGGTGACACCCGGGGCGGATACTCATGGTGTCACCCCTATAAACTATTTCTAAAACCAATTCGAATGTTTTACGAAAAAAAACAAACACCATATGACAAACAATAAGAATTTGTAAAAAACAGAACAATAATATTACATTTTCAGGTGTCTACATTTTTAGATATGTAGGCATAAGGTAAAAAAGAAAACTTATTAACTTCGCAGTCTTAAAAAGTGACGGAACAAAAACATTACATTTTCAGGTACATATTTGTATATGTAGGTATAAGGTTTAACAAAGAAATCTTATTAATGACGTTGTCTAAAAAACTAACTTTTCTTACTTTAAAAGCTCCAAAATTTGAAATAACCTTATCGAAATCAATATTGGGTCAATTGCAAAAAAAACGTACACAAAGAGGTTTTCATGTTTTGTTTTTAATGATTTTTAAATTTTCCCGTTGAGTAGTAAAATTAAGTGAAAGTTAATGGAAAATTCGGTTTTTATACGAATTTTGTATTGAACGTCACACAGCAGATATACGGGAAAAATCATTAAAAATTTTAAAAATGTTGTAAATTAAAGCTTACTGTGATGTTTAT
Source organism: Pherbina coryleti (assembly GCA_943735915.1). Lineage (NCBI taxonomy): Eukaryota > Metazoa > Arthropoda > Insecta > Diptera > Sciomyzidae > Pherbina > Pherbina coryleti. The sequence continues at coordinate 10,749,545 of OX030949.1, forward strand.
TAAGTTACACTGTGTGTAATTTTTTAAGTCATGGCAAAATAACCATATACGGACACAACTACGTGATAAAAGACTACAAAAATAGACCCGTGTCTCCCAATTTTTCCTAAAGTCATGCACTTTTTTGTTTATGGGCCGCCAAAGATTTGGGGCCTCGGTATCATTTTCGCAAAAAAGTGATCATTTTCTCGGGCTCATATCTTGCAAACCGTTCAGAATTTCGATTTACTCTCTGAGGCAAAGTTGTAGCTCTTGTCATAAAGAACAAAAATTGCGAACATATAAAATAAAAAAAAATCACCTTCCAGATCAAAATCGCAAAAAACTTAAAAAAATTCGATTTTTTTTACCTTTTTTCCCGTGTTCAGGTCCATAGGTAGCATACCGTTCAAAATTCAAGGAAACAATCAGCTACAAAAATTTACCTAAGATCTCAATAAACAAATTTCTAGAACATATAAGCTTCCTGGGAATTATTCTTAACACCAAATAATTTAAATCAAATTGGGAGTTTAGCAAAAAACAGGTTTATTCTTTTTAAAAAAAAAAAGTAAATATAAAGTATGTAATTCAGCTATACATAAACTTTTCATCCAATTTTTTTTTCTTTATTTTTTTACAAAAAATTAAAAAATTCAATAGCTAATTGAATTTGTATTGGAAATTTATTAAGGGGAGCAACGCAGCCAGAGGCCGAAAAAAAAGGTCATGTTTGTGAATTTTTTTAAGGAAACCTATTGGATATTTTTAAATGAGGGCTTTTATACCTAAAAATATACACATTCAAGAGTATTTTTAGTTTTTTTTTTTATTAAAAAAAATTTAATAAAGATTGCTTCTTCTTAATTCATCTGAAACAAAAAAATGAAATATATTATTAAAGTAGATACTTAAAACTCGTACTTGTCATAGCCGTTTTTGAAAATATTGATTTTTCACAAAATGGTGGACTTTCGAACGTAAAAAAACGATTTTCGACCAAAAATTCGTCATAGTTTTGCGTATAAAAAATGAACGAAGCTTAAAAAAAAAAATCCTATGACAAGTACGAGATTATTATGTGTACAATAAGCCTACAAAAAAATCAAAACGATCGCTTCACTGAGCTTTGAGAAATCTTGGTCACCGACTTTGAAAACATGGTTTCGAGAAAAACGCGTTTGAAAAAAAGCGCCAGCACTGCACGCTCTAGAAGGCGGTTCACGCAGTAGGCTATAACTTTGTTATTTTTTGAGATATCGACTTGATATTTTCACCACATATTCTTGAGACTTAAGGCTTTAAGAAAATGCAAAAAATTTTTGAAAAAAAAAAAAAGTTCTGACTGCGTATCTCCCCTTAAGACTTCACGTTTTACAATATAACTTCTAAACCCGTTTAAACCACATCTTCATTTTATATCATTGGAAAGGTATAACCTAACGTAGAAACGTAAAAAAAATTAAAATTATAAACAAAAAAAAAATTATAGCTCGTGTTGCTGGCATGGTATTGAACTTAAACAAATTAAGAATGAGTCAACTTATTGCAATATTTTAAAAAATTTTGTACTTTTCCTCAAAATAGATGAAATAATTTTTCCAATGATACTATATTACCGGTTATAGCGGTCTTAAGTTGATTGAGCTATGTTGTCTCAAAATAGACCCTATTTTGGCCGCGAAAAATTATTCTAAAAATTTATAACTTCAAATTTGGTTTTCAAATCAATAAACCAATGCAAAAAAAATATTTGAGAGAAATCGGAGATGGTCAGAGCAACTGATCACTTCAATGTGAAATGAACGATATCAGTTAGTAAACACAAAAAGAAAAAATGAGTTCAAAGTCATACATAGGTACCATTATTTTTGCTTTCGTTTATATTCTTCATTTCGTTCCTTATCTAGCTTTATTTTTTCCCGATATCTTCGTGCTCTTTCAGCAGGCGTTAACTTTGCTATTTTACTCTCAGAGGAGGATTTTGTATGCAATTGACCCTATTACTTGCAAGCTCGTTTTCAATGGATAAAATAGCAAGATCGGAAAGCCTTGCCTGTCCCATGGAAGACCTTAAATAAGTCTTAATTAATTTTAGCGTTGAAAAACTCTTTTCGCATGAAGCTACTGATACACAAATTGTTGAAATAATTTCAATGCGACAAAATGGGACACAAATTTTTTAGCGTAATGTATTTGTACTTTTTTCTTTCTGTTTGAGAAATAAAAAAAAAAACGAAATGGTGTCACCCCTAAAATGGTGGTACCCGGGGCGGACCGCCCCCCCCGCCCCCCCTAGGAACGCCACTGGATTGCACTCTATAAATCTGTGTCAGTTTCTATCTTTTATGTATTTTGTTGCTAGCTACTGCAATAGAATCAAACACAACAACGCTTAAATTCATCGCGCAGATACAGCGTGTATCATATTGAAGCTGTTTATATGTATATATCTTAAGTATCTTCAGTATCTGTGTATCTTTTTATTCACATTTTTATAATTTCAATATTTTGCTGTCATTCAACAATGAGTTCTCCTGCCTGCCGCTAGGTTCATCTTGGTCGAGATCTAATCGTATGTTTCGCATCTCAAAACAATTCCAACTAATAAATATTTCGCTGCTGGATTTCTTCCTCTAGCTAACTGTGAGATTCCAATGGATAGTAGGGTGTAGAGTGCTTAGGGGTTTTGGAGGGTATTTGCGGTTAGGTGCCGAGAGAAAGGCAGATATAGGAAAAACATACAAGCAGACGTCAATGTTCGTCACGTTATTCTAGCTGATCGTTGCTATACGACACAAGATGAACGACCCCGACATCGACGTTTATGCTGTTAATGCTAAAGGCCCATAGCTTGGACGCATGTAAATTTTGTATATATTAGAAATGAACGCTAGGCACACACACACACACACATATCGAATCATTGACAGTTAATGCAATTTAGCTGCATCTACTTATAACGACTTGTTGCTGCCCCAGCGCATGTTCTACGCGGTTCAATTCTTAATTTGCAACCGTTGCCTGATGGCTTCGCTGATGGTATTCGATGGCTTTCGATGGCATTCGATGGCCTTCGCAGCAGCATCACGAATTAATGAAGTTAGTACAATGGCCTATGAAACTGTATATGTTGTGTGTATGTGTGTGTAAATGCGTCCAAGGCGGCAGGCACGCATTGCCGGTGCTATATACAAATATATTGAATTGTGAGCTGGAGCTAATCAGTAGCTGAATTTATGACAGAATCGTGCAGATTCTTTATGAATGAACTGAAAATACATAAAAAAATTGCATGGAATTTTGCTGTTAATGGAGTAATACGAGCTCTTAATGAGTTGTACGCTTCTAGAATTTCTTTAACTAAAAAGTTCCTAAAAAAAAAAAAATCATTCAAGAAAACAATCGGATACTGCAAAAAATGTGAGTGTTAACTGATTTTTTATTATACACACAATAATGTAAACAGATTCGTCTGGTTAGTACTTGATATTGAACTTTTCAAACCAAAATTTAAAATAACACTGTGCAACAGAAAAATGCTAACAAAGTCTTGACAACGTGGAATGGAAGTTATATTAGAAACTATTCAAACCATCTTAGTACAAATATAAAGGGTGTATCAACAAGAGGTGTTGTATTGAAAGAGGAGCTGGTCTCTTGGCAGTTGTCAAATGTTGACATTTGTCATCTATATACGCGAAAAATTTATTATGTAACATTAAACAGTGAAAAAAAAGAAAATAATTCGTTAAATTTTATAACCAAAATTCGCGTTCAATTGTAATAATAATGCGTATAATTCGAGCAAATTTTCTCCATTATCAGGTGCCTTCTGAAACATGTGTGAGCAATGTTATAAAAAAACTCCAACACACTGACCCAGTGCAAGATGTGAAGACACTGAAATGACATTGCCCCGGACGTTCGTTCAAAAATATAGATGCAGTGAAGGAAAGTGCTGAAAACGGCCCAAGCGCCTTAATTCGTCACCGTGATCAAGGATTCGACCTCTCCACGTCCACACTGCTGCGAATATTGACGAAAGATTTTGCTCTGCATACGTCCAAGATCCAATTGACTCAAGACCTGCAGCCCCAAAACTTGAAAAAGTTGAAAAAAGTTCAAATGATTTAACTAGATAGTATCGCGGCTTATTCCTGTTAAACGTATTGGTCTAAGAAGCATCGATTATTGCCCAACATTTACGCAAAGCTCAAAATGAACTAAAATATGGACCAAACAAATTTGTCGATATTGGTCCAAGAAGTCCAAGCAATCCCTACAAATCTGATCTCATCTCTAAGCTCTACTATGCTCTCTTGCCATGCTTACCCAGTAAGTCCAGAGTAGCATGCATACACGAAATATGCATGCTGTACACATGCAGAAGTATGGACAAGGCATGCATTGTCATAAAAAAAAAACAAAGATTCTTCAGAATCACTGAAATTCTTGTTTTGCAGCTATTTTATGCTAACAGTATGCATGTTGTTTATATAAAGTAGCATGCATGCTAAAACAAGCACGCTGTATTAGTACTAACGAATGTACCGAGCATGCGTAGTTAAAAAATTTTATTAAATTCCGATAAATTTTGGTTAAACCGATTTTGTATGCATACAGTATACATGTAATTTGCACAGCGTGTCATGCATTCGGAAAAAACAAAACAGCGAAGAATTAGTGGAAAATCCAGAATTACCAACAACAAATAACACACAAATACAACAACAAGCAAACGCGAAATTGCAGTGTCCTTGATTCTGAGGCGTAAAAACCAAAAAAAACTTATTTCGGCGAATTCTAACAAACTGTAAAATTCTAACAAAACATCAATGACCTGCAGTATCAATTGAAGTCTTGATCAGATCAATTCACAGATCAGACCACCACACAAATTAAAATAAACAATACAAAATACATATATAAATAGCTGCACAAAATGTCACAATATTTTCACGAAAATATACCAGCCACACCAAATAATATTGCATGCATACGGCATTAGTATTTACTCATGCATACGGTATTAGTATTGACGCATGCATACAGTATTCATGATATTGTATGCATACAGGATTAGTATTAGCGAATGCATACAGTATTACTAATTCCTCATGCATGCAGTATTAGTAATTGTGCGGGTTCACTGTACACATGCTCTTGTATGACATCGCCATGCAAAAAGGAAATGAACATGCCTTTATGCTGGCATGCATGCAGAGCATCAGACGCATGCATATATTCTCAATGCGGCATGCATGAATGTACTTACTGGGTATAATCAGATTGGGACAGAGAGCGCTCTGGAAGCGTTGAGAGTAAGAATTGAGAGCAAAGGCTTATGTAGCAACACAAAACGCAACAAAATCAAAGACAAAAGACAAACACAGAAACAACACAGAAGCTTTAAATGTAGCAGTGTCCATACCCACTTACAATTAATTACTATGTATGGCTTATGAACTGGTATGGGCACCAGAGATCTGCATGAGACCATTCGTAATTGTTTGCCACTTGAATAACATTCGTCGTCAGCCACAATCGCACACAAAAATTAATGCATGCATACCACTCGAGTTCGTAACCAACGATTGATGCTATGCACAGTTTGTCACGATTGCGAGTAGATACGAAAGCAGCATCCAGACAATGCAGACATTCGGTTGCTTCGCTTAAAACTCGAGTGTCTGCTGTTGCATGAATTTTTCATAAAATCAGTAAATTTGTATGGGAGCCACCGTAAGGAGTGGTCGAAGGGGAAAGATCCCCAAGGGAAAAATGTTAATTTTGCAGAGTAATGTGGGTCGACCATGCATATTAACTACATCCGGCCTTCCTTAAAGCCTCCCTGTTCAGGTTTATAAAATATATATATAAAAATCATTAAATTTGTATGGGAGCCCCCTAAGGAGAGGTCGGAGGGGTTAGGTTCCCAAGGAAAAAATGTTCCTATTGCTAAAGTAATGGGGGTTGGTCTTACATATTAACCCTCTCCGGCCCAGCCCGCAGTATGAAAACCTAGAGTGACCCGAAAAAACTGACTTCATATTCGGTTACAGCGACTTCGATAACGAAGTCGTCAAACCCCACGGGATTTTTTTTTTGGACAATTGTTAAAGTGTATTTTATATTCTATCCTTGGTACGAATGGACATAAAAGCATGCATTTTTGCATTTGATGAATGTTGCTCATGTCTTGCTTCGTTGGGTATTTTTAAATCGTAGGCATTCGTTATTGCAAGCTTTCGTACTCTATACCATTCGTTCCACAGCATGTATTCTCGCATTAATTTTAATGCAGAATGCATTTTCGTAGCTCGTTTATTGGCGAGACATTCAAAACGCTATTTGAATGCACTCAAGTTGTTTTCTGATAGGCTCCACTATATTTATAACTTCTTTGTTGTTTCTGTGTTTGTCTTTTGTCTTTGTTTTGTTGTTGCGTTTTGTGTTGCTACATAAGGCTTTGCTCTCAATGTTCCGCAGCTGGCTCCAAGCCCATAGCTGCTCATGAACTATCTCAAGAGCTACTCGTGGGTGCGTATGCAACAAATATCTTTTAGCGTTCTCGTACATAAGCAAGTACAATTTTTGTTAAAATTTGACAAGACTAGAAAGGGTCAAAACACAAATAATGGTGTATAAATTAGTATAAATGCCCCGCAAGGAAATACTAAATGGATGAATAAAGTGCATATTCATATTCATCAATATCTTTGATTTAAAACTCTTGGATATTGATATAGATACAGACATAGTGACTTACGTATATTCATATTATTCATCAATATCTATGACTTAAAAGTTGTAGTTGGTGGTAGAAAAGTTTGTGGATGGGATTGTCTTGTAACAAGAATGGACTGAGCCAAAGTCATAACACTTGTTTCAGAATCTAAGTCACATGTTTCTACGACTTCCCGCCACGCTAAGACATCCTACAAATATTTCACTTGATTGTCTGGTTTCCCACTAATTTATCAACCTATTTCGAATCAAGGCAGACTTGACTGAGTAGGTATAACACCTGAAATTCTTTGTTCAAAGCTCAAATATATGTATATGGAATGCTTCCATTACAGACTTCAAGTCAAGATTATTGGTATATTAAGTAAAATTTATATAAATTTCATATTAAACCGATTTTTGGGAAGTGAAAATACTAAAAAACTTACAATTTTCAAATTAATTTAATTTTCTGAGATACATTATATTGGAGATGTTTGGACTTGTTTGTTATATATGCACTTATTTGAAAAAAAAATTATTATTTAATTAAGTAGTTGCTTTTTTTTAAGAAAGTGCATTAAACCTCTTCTCATTATTTCATCAACTTCTTTATGACTTATTAATTAAAACGCATGTCTCGTTGCAACATGCTGACATGTGTCTGTTGTGAGGCAAATGCTGCAGTCTTATAAATCCATAAATTACTTAACTGAATAGCTTGCTGCAATATTTTCCAGTTGTTAGGAGTACATTTGGCACACGCATGGCGTTTATGCGTAGCCGTAAATAGCGTTCACACGCACAACACACGCAAACTGACAAGGCCTTAGAAAATTGTAAATTTGATGAGAAAAATGCGTTGATCGCATTTAAATAATTTGCGTTTGATTTAATTAGTTGTCGTGGAATTAATTAAGAAATAAAGTTCAACGCACTTGAGAGGGATTTTCACACCGGAAAAGCAACCGGAAGTAAAGAACTCTGGAAAATTGCCTGCTTTAGTGTAAAAAACCTTCTTACTTGATATAATAGATAAAAGAAAAATACATTTTATATATCCTGTAATGCACAGGAAGTCATGGTAGAAACTTGCTCTTGTTCGAGTAAATTGTTCTTTAATGTTGTTCTTTGCTGAACAGCTTTTCGCATCTATTGTAGAATTTCGCATGTATCGCATTTTCTGTGTGCCCGAAAATGATTTCACGCGAATTTTGTATTAACTTTAAGTGCTACAAATTAATTATTTCAATGCTAACAGCTTAGCTCATTTATGACAAAATAAATAAACTTCACATGTATAAAGCTAGCCGAAGCGGAATAGTCAGAAAACAAAGCGTTTCTATTGTTCCAAATGTAGTGTGTACAAAACAGCGTAACTGTAGGATAAACGTACAAGATTTCTATGCAAGGTGACCATATACGTACTTTTTTTTTCTTAATTTCGGAACAAACAAATTTTTAGTTCGTTAAATAAATATCTATTTTTTTAGTTCATTAACCAATAAGTTTACAAAGTTTACCTAAACACTATGTTGAAAAATACTAGGGGTGTTCACAGTGTGATATATTTGGTCTTGGATTGTATATTTGTGGTACATTTGATACTTGTAGTAAGTTTGTAACATTCCCAAAAACAAAATACATAGAGTTTTAAATACAAGACATTATCAAATATTCAACGAATAAGGTTATTAGTTTCATAGGAAATTTTGTTGTATTAAAAACAAAATCTCCTTTGAAACAAGAAAATGTTTTCGAACTAGAAAATTTCCTTGACAACGTAAAAATAAATTAACAACTATAAAAAAATACAACCATTTGTTATGCATATGAACCCAATAAGCATTTTGGCGAGGGGTGATTCGTTAACGAATAGCTAATGAAACTTTTTTTAATTGTTTTCGAATAGCTTCGTTCCGACTGCATCATAGGTTGGCTTGATGCTTAAAGAAAGCATAAAAAAATTATGACTTTGTTAAATTACCTTGAAGATGTTTTTAGCCCAATCGAAACAAAGAAACTATTTTTTTTCTAATTAAATATTTTTTTCAGTCTCAACGATTCGCTATCGAATCGCCTTTCAACAATTTTATAACTCGTTAGTGAATCAATTCTTTAAATTTAAGCGATTCGTTAGCAATTTGCTTCTCTCGTTCTTAGCAATTCATTAGCTAATTCTTAGCTAATGAAAAATTTTTTAATTGTTTTCGAATAGCTTCGTTCCGACTGCATCATAGGTTGGCTTGATGCTTAAAGAAAGCATAAAAAAAATTATGACTTTGTTAAATTACCTTGAAGATGTTTTTAGCCCAATCGAAACAAAGAAACTATTTTTTTTCTAATTAAATATTTTTTTTCAGTCTCAACGATTCGCTATCGAATCGCCTTTCAACAATTTTATAACTCGTTAGTGAATCAATTCTTTAAATTTAAGCGATTCGTTAGCAATTTGCTTCTCTCGTTCTTAGCAATTCATTTGCGAATCTTTATTTTTATTTTTAGCGACTATTTTCAGTTTTAGCGTTACCGAGTGACTTCAGTTATATTTAACGATTCGTGAACTAATTCTTATGTCCCCAATTATTACCGATATTTAATTAATGTTTCTTATTTAATGAACAAAAAATTTGTTATTGCTATCTTATACATATATTAATACGTAAACACAAAATTTTACTTTCCCTTTTAAGGACAACAAATTCGAATGAAACTTATATCATTTGAAAGTTCTGGTTCATACCAAATGCACAATATAATTTTTATTCAAAATTTCTGTCATTAAGATAAGATAAAATAAGGTTCGTCTCGGTGAATCGTTATCGAAATGCTTTCTTTAGTTTTGGAGACTCGTTAATGAATTCCTTTTTTTGGATTTGACGATTCGTTAACGAAGAAGGAATTTCTCCCGCTCGTGGTATTATAAGTGAATCGCTTTTAATAATTGCTAATGAATGAAATGTACGAGAATGCGATTCGAAAACGATAATATTAGTGAATCATTTTGTTTGTTGGGAAGAGACAGTCTAGAGTATTTATTGTATATTTTCGCAAAATACAACACAAACATACCACATCGTGAATAGTGAATACCCCTATGAAATTTTTCACACAGAGGTGCAAGCAGAGTTGATAAAAAATCACTTTTTGCAATGATTTTGCCATAAAGTATATCACGCATTTTTTGCTTTTAACTCAAGAGTTAATTTCTAAGTAAATTCCTTAACTCAGCTTTGAAATGTAAAATGAAAATTTAAGGTTTTTTTCTTAGGTTTTTATATTAGGGTGATTTTGAATAACTTGCTTTAATTTATTTCCTGGCCAGGTCATGATCCTATGCTCTAGACTTTTTTTCCTTATTTCTAATCAACTCAAATTTAAAACTTATCAATATTTACAATTTGAAGTTATAGTTGGTGGTAAAGAAGTTTGTGGATGAGAATGTCTTATAACTTGAATTGACAGGGGTAAGGGCATAATACTCGACTCAGATTCACATGTATCTACGAGTTTTAGAACATCCTTGACATGTTTCACCTCAGGTCGTTGGTATTTAAAATTTAAAGTTCCTCTAGATTTTCATAGAGTGTGGCTTACCTGGGCAAGCAAGCACATACAAAATGTGCTAAAGTCTCCTGTTCATTAGGAACATAAGAACTCAACTGTGAGGTTTGAAGGTGTGTACACCAATGTCCTGTACTGATGGATATCATTCTAGCGATATCAATGGATCTTGATAGCAGATCGTGAATTCTACGCTGGTCATATGAAAGCCACATTTTTCTTGCTATCTTACAGGTTGTCCATGTACATTCAGCTATATTAAGGTTATGTGAGTACACTCTTCTAATCCCCGTATTCAGTGGAACTAGGACTGGTTCCGCTCTTGGGTATAATTCGGGGTATAATAAAAATATTTTTATTATGCTTAACCATGTGGTAATTTAAAATAACAAATATTTTTTGTTATCCAGGAGGGCTCGATCTAGCAACACTTTGATTCAGAAATGCTTATTTTTTCAAGGGGGAAGGGAATTAATTTTCATAAATTTTTATTCATGAAAATTATGATATGAAAATGTAACACATAGGGAATAAAACTATATAAAATTTTTCCAGTCCAGGAGGACAAGACCCTGTGGACGCCCTTAAACAAGGTAATGAATTTCATACGAAATGACTGCCAATGAATGGCATAAAAACTAGTAGGTTTAGTTCTCATTCATTTGTGTACAAAAATTTAATGACACGTACAACACAATTGATCATAAGAAGCAAAGCTCTGTCTAAGTCCGGTCTAAGTCTCTACCCAGCAAAACATTTTTAAAATTTTGTAATGCCTTTACCTTATATTCGCTTATTTAATGCATTACATATTTCCTAAGGCCCAAAATGCTATTACTTTTTGTTTAACGTAATGCAGACTGTAATGCCTCATAAAATTTGTTTATCTTTGTTCTTTGTAAGAATCAAGTAAAGCCAACAGTAAAGAGAAATTTAAGGCATGTTGCTACTTGGCGCGCTCGGTAGTAAAAACTTTAAATTTTTTAAAGGAAACGGTGAAAGATAATGAAAAAAGTTTTTGGGGTGAATAAAAACACGAAAGAACTATTTTCAAAAAATTTTTGTATTAATATTTAAGATTTGTTATTTATGAAATTTTAATTTGAAGTTGACGTGCCGATATCGGAAAGAGCTGATGGTTACCATAATAACTAAATTTGACAACACCTAGAAAAAGAAAAAAAAAAAAATTCATAAATAATATGAGTATGGTTATCGTGTGAACTAAAATTTTTAAGTTTGGTAAAAAAATAAAAACTTTTGAAGATTTGAAAAAAAAATCGTAAAAAACGCAAGTTTTTATCTGGATTTTGTACAAAACTATATAGAAAAAATAAAAATTTTTGCAATATTTTAGTTCACACGGAAACTGCTCATGTGGAGAGTATGCGGTTAAAATTTGGAGATAATCGGACAAGATAGTTTTGTGTAACTTCACATTAAAGTTTCATACATAAAAAATGTTAAAAATTAACAAAAAAATAAATTTTACAAAATGTGTATTAATTCACCCCAAAAAATGTTCCATTATCTCTTACCGTTTTCCTGCAAAAAAAAAAATTTTAATTTTCACTCGAATACCGAGCGCGCCAAGTAGAAACATGCTTAAAAAAATGTTGATTTTTGGGAAGACAAGAAAAATTAATAATTACTTATATAAGAACCTCGCAGTAGTTGCTTTTAAATAAGTTTCTTGTATCAATTATAAAATGACTTGAGCATAATATATTATTTAACCGCGTCTGGTATGCATTTATATAAGTGCTTCTCTGGTATAAGAAATTGCAATCGCCTACCGCCAATGACATGCCTATGTTAAAGTAATGCATTCTGTAAGCCAAAAGGTAAGTGATTATTGACGTTTTCTAGATTATTTTAGGCATTACATGTAAGCGAAGTTTTTGCTGGGTAAGGGCTGAATTGGTAAATTCGTAAACTCGTTTATTTTTTATGTATTTTTAAAAAAAATATTGACACATGTTCTTTGCCACTTTTTGAGATGAGCAGTTTTTAAATACGTTTAGCCTCTTTTACTCTAGTGTTATCGATATCTCAATGGAAATATGCAAGAGTGGTGTGTAGAGAGTCTGGTTACGAATCCTGACTGTAATAAGATTTTTATATCATTAAAAACTTCCCTCAGCTGTTTCGCCAAAATATACATTTTTAGAGTAAATTAGAGTAAACTCTTCAAAATTAATTCTTTTCTATTTTTTATTTTTTTTTTATTTATTTTACATTTAATGTTAATATTTATTAATTAATAATATGTTTTGTTCTAATTTCAATAGTAAAAAAAAAATATATTGAAAATAAATATTTTCTTTTGACCACGAACGGATTTAAACCTAGAAAAGTGGAGTCTTTAAAGTAACGAGTGCTTAGCACGCTCGGCCATCGGTTGTCCGTATATCTAAGAAAAACGTTCTAAGGATTATATTTATTTCGTCATGTCTAGGTAACAAAGATTTTTATTTAATACAACGCTTCATAAATTATATGAAACTAAATTCTTTGGTTGCAATTTAATGAAACTATTATTATTATTATTATTTTATTTAAATTTTATTATTATTTAAGAATTTTCTCATATATAAAGCGTGCTTTTTTAGTTCAGTGTACTTAGCGATCCTCTTCTCGAACTTTTCTATCATCAATTACAACTATTAAGCCATATAAAGTATTTAAAATTATATTCAAAAGGATAAAATGTTGATGAGAAATATTGATAGATGGCAGACAAGCGCATTACCACTTGCAGTACCACCGAGACCGGATACATTATTGGTTAAACCATAAGATTGTGTTGAGTACACTGTGTTATTAAATTTCGGCACTGTAGTGTCAATTGCAGTACAGATGGTCACTTTATTTATACACACCTGAATCCAGTTTGTGCACGGGGACAAAAGCTATTTTGTTTCAGCTTGTTTTTTTTTTTTTGTTTTTGTTTCTTATTGTTTTCAACACAACAACGGCAACAAAAAGCTTTGGGAATTGCAAACTTGTCCAGTTTCTGAGTTCCATAGAAAGATGTGATCATTAATAGAGGAAAAAAAAACAATACGTTCACATGAAACGCAAAGCGGCTTAATGTAGTTGACCAGTTTTGTGCGCTGCAATTTCTAAAGGAAGTTAAAACAAAAACAGTAAAAAAAACACAAATGGTCAGCGATATGGAGAGAAAATAAAAAATAAACACATACAACCGCAGCCTGTTTTCAAGCTAATATATTAGACGTTTAGCAATTGTTGAGGTTATGTTTGTGGATTAAATTTTGTGCAAATTGCTTGCTAAGCGTAAACTAAGTAAGCGGCTTATAACACTGACGTGTGTGAACTTGGCATTGAAGTGGACTTTAAATATTCCAAAGAACAAAATATTTCTCTAAATAAATACAATAAATAAAGCATGTTTTACAAAATAAAGTTAAGCTTATAAAGCTACTCTTAGTTAACAACAAAGTATTACTAAGCGCTATAATTTTATGAACGCCCACATGGTACACATGGTTTCTTGCCTTGAGGCTGCATGTTATCAAGCGCCCAACCATCAACTAGCTGGTGTTGGCTAATCAGCGGCATAGCTTTTAATGCGGCTCGTTTAAGGCAACACTTAATCGTCTAACCTTACGTCTTGACCATTATAGTAAATAGCTGTTTTTTCTTCTCTTTTTTCTTACCATTACCTCTTCTTGTCATTAGCCAATGTACTTGGCGTGCTCTTAACTGTGATTGAATCTCTTTGCCTTTCTTCTTGATTTTCGCTCGATTCAAGTGTGCGTGGTTTAATAGCTTGGTTAGAAGACTGGCTGACTGGTTTCGGTTTATTTAGTTTTTGCCTAAATTTGAGTTTGAAAGTTTTTTTTTGCAATTCAACTCTTGCAAGGTTAATCTGAATCTTGTTAAGTTGCTGTAATATTTTCAAAGTTTTTTTTGTTCGTTTACTTTAGGTGGGAGTTTTTACATGAAAACTTTTTCGTAACTGCCAGTCTGCCTTAATTTGTTTGCGTAGCGTAACCATAAAGCCCACAAGATTGAATTTGCTTATTTTTTTTTTCATTTTCACTTCATGATTTTCTTGTTGTATTGCAGGTATTTGCAAGAATAACACTCGTAATTAATTATTTTGTGCAAATATGTGCTTAATCGTCTATTAATGTTGAATTAATTGGTTGAATTGGATGAGGACATTCGGTAATGGAGAGCTTTTGTCTTTAATTCAGCAACAGCTGAAGGCCAATTTTGTCATTGAAATATAGTATTTTATGGAAGAAAAGCTGAGTCATTCACTTTTTTTCCGAGTGAACTCTAAAATTAGATTTTTTATATTCTGCCTTTGCATTTTGATAAAAACACAATATTTAAGTCGTTATATTTGTGTAAACTCAGTTGATATGTTGATTATAATAAATTTCAATTTTATTATAATAGTTAGTTGAACTCAAATGATATAATTTGGCTTCCAATATTAACAATTAGTTAAACCATTGAGAGTATTTGGTTCAAGATTTAGATTTTCTTTGCTCTTTGGTTACATTTCGATCAGCAGTGTATGTACTGTTGGTGTTCTCATACATCTCTAAATACTTATCTACAAAATCCCAGAATCCTTTTCATAAACTTCCGCTAACAATGCACCAACTAGTCTATATAAACATTTTTTCAACGGCTGCACAAGTTCTCTATTAGATCGTATCCGAGTATTTGTGTAGATCACATAATGTTTTAATAAACAAAAATATATTATTAAAAAAAAAAGAACTTCTGTGAAGATAGCCCAAAACCTTTAGCCCAACATTTTGCTCAATTCGCCGCAAAAATTTCTGAATGTTGAATTCACCGCAATAGGTCGAAAAAATAGGTCTTTGGTAAATTTTTTACAAAAGAATTTTGTAATTTTAAAATTCAAATTAGTTTCATCATCAACAAATTGCTATCAATCGTCCTTCTTACCGTAAAATGGTCTAGAAGTTAAAAAGTCTGGTCATGATAATGTTATGAGAGGAGATACCTGTAAAAGTTATTATAGCGATTTGCTTGAAAATGGACAGATTACATCTTCATACGATCAGAAAAAAAATTTCATTTATCCTTTTAATCGTAAAAATCGTCCTTCCTTTGACTAAGTTGCATGAAATGAATTGCTAGCAATTTTGAAGTTTTTTTTCTCTACGACAAAAAAAGTAGAATATGAATAGTTCTCATCCTGTTTTTTTGCTCAAAATTGTAGTTTAATAGTTTAGTAGTTTAATACGGACAATCGAATTAAACTATGCTCAAGTTCCGGTCTATCGTCCTTGGCACCTAAATTTGAGCAGAAATGTGAAAAATTTGATTTTTATATGAAAGTCCGATTTCCACAACCCGAAACATGTCCTAAGACAAAAGTTCCCATCCTGGATTTTTGATACCATCCGTTTTGACTTGGGCGTCTTAAGTTCATTTTTGGCAAAAACCTTTCTTCAAATTCTCTGTATTCACCATTTTCCCTTCATTAGCACACACAAAACCAATAAAATTAATTCGTTTCAATACATAACGCACTATTTTGTATGAGTGGACGTCTCACACGGTTTTGAACTATGTATGCCTTGTTAAAGGCAATAACCAATTTCTCGAACTTGCTTTTACAGAATCCCTATATATTCAGAAAACCATATCAAGTATGTATATTAAACTTTTATTTTAAATTTTAGAAAAAAGAGATCTTTTCTGATCTCCATAAGTTCATATTTTAGTTTTTATCATCTAAAATTTGTTTTTATTGGCTTAGGTTAGATTGGTAATACTTTTACTTATGTATTGTAAGTACCTAAATCGGATCTAAAGAAGAAACCTATGAATGTTCAGTTAATGATGATGAAAAGAACTAATTTTTACCCATTGCAGGACTTTGACCGAATTTCTTATGATCAATTTCCTCTCTGAGGTAAATTGCCATTGTCTGAAGAGAGGTGACGTCCGTTCAGAAAAATTAATTTTAATTGAAAAACTTTCCTGTCAGGTGGGTGATACTATAGTATTTACCTGGCGGATCACAATATTTGTATCGAATGATCTACGCACTTCAACACTTTCAGCTAAGGCCAAGAGTTGACAAGTTAAGAACAGTTAACAATGGAAGTACTGCTCGGTGTGAGAAATTTTTTGAATTGCATTTTAACTTAAATTTAATAAAGCCCTCAAATTACTTCAACATTAAAAACTCTGGAAAGTCAAAACCATTTGTGAGCTTCTTAAATAATTCCATAAAATAATGGGTCACCATAATAATTCCTAAGTTAAGAACCACTTATTTATTAAATAAATATAAAAATCTCAACACACAGCAATAAATCAAAATAACCCTTTTTCCATCCGATCATTCTATTTATATGAATTGTATTTTTCCCTTTATTCGAAAGGGCACGTTTGACTTTGCTCTGCTTTCAAAATGCCAACAAATTCCGGAACTAGCCACTTAAATTTCCAAACAGTGCATTACATTAGGTTGCTGCAGATACACGCTGCACTTTGTTGCAACAAGAAAACAAAAAAAGCAAAAAAAAAAACAACATATAATAAAAGGAACCAAAAATAATAATAAGCATGCTACACTTTAGTGTTTCCACTCCAATGCCATCCCTAGAGAAAGATTTTGTTAATGAGAAAACCATTTAGATTTGTTTGGCGCTATTCTGTGGCATTTTCTAATAAATGCATTTAGTATTGTGAGTGTGTGTGTGTGTGTGTGTGTGTGTGTGTGTGGGCTACGTACGAGTATTCAGAATGAGATGCGGCTATAGAGAATAATTTTCTATATAATTTTCTTAGCAGCTATAGAGAATGACATTTATATTGACAATAATACGGGTGGGTTGGCAGACGTTTGCAATAAAGCGTTTTATTATTTATGCTAGTTTAACAGATTTTTCTATGCATATCACTTTTTTCTCGCCCCCTCCCCCCCCCAAAATTTATAAATTCCAGCATAATACTGTTGTTATTCAATACGATACATAAACATATACACACACACGCATATACATTGTGTTTGCATGTTTTGCTGTCACTCTCGACTCTTGGCTCCTGACTCTTGTTTTCGGACTCTTGTTTCTTGATTCTTAATTCTTGACTCTTGACTCTTGACTCTTGACTATTGAATTTTGACTCTTAACTTTTAATTCTTGTCTACTGATTTTTGTCGCTTGACTTTCGTCTCTCGACTCTCCACTCTTGACTTTTGACTCTGGTCTGTCGACTCTTGACTTTTCGCACACGACTCTTGCTTGACTCTCGACTCTTCACTCTTGACGTTCTACTCTTGACTCTCACTTTTAAATTTTTACTCTTGTCTACTGACTCTCGATTTTTCGCTCTTGACTCTTGCTCCAGACTCTTGACTCTCGATTCTTGACTAATAATTCTTGACTATTAAATTTTGGCCTATATGTACTGACTATTGATTTATTATTCGACTCTTGATTTTTCGCTCCCGACTTTTGACTCTAGACTGTTAACTCTGAACTCTTGGCTTTTGACTCTTGTCTGTTGACTCCTGATTTTTCTTAGACGTCTCTTGACTTTCGACTTTTGAATGTTGACTCTTGACTGTTGTCTTCTTCCTCTTGATTTTTCACTTTTGACTGTTGACTTTTGCTCTAGACTCATTATTCTCGCTTCTTGACTTTTGATTTTTCTCTATTGACTACTGAATCTTGACTTTTCATATTTTACTCAAGAGTCAGCTTGAATTTTAAATCCAGACACTCTACTCTTGACTCTTGACTATTGACTGTTGACTTTCCGCTTATGACTTGTGACTCTTGACTCTCGACTCCTGAATTTTGACTCTTGACTATTGACTGTTGACTTTTCGCAAATGACTTGTGACTCTCGACTCTCGACTCCTGAATTTTGACTCTTGACTCTAGTCGACTGCCTCTTGCTTTTTCAATCTTGACTCTTTTTTTTACTCCAGACTCTTGACTAGACTTTTGACTCTTGATTTTTCTCTACTGACTACTGAATTTTGACTTTTCATTCTTGACTCAAGAGTTAACTTGACTTTTCGATCGAGTCATTCGACTCTTGACATTCGACTCTTGACTCTTGAATTTTGACTCTTGACTGTTGTCTACTGCATCTTGATTTTTCACTATTGACTCTCGGCACTCGACTCTCCAATCTTGACTCTCGACACTTGACTCTTGACTTTTACCTCTTGACTCTTTACTTCTGATTTTCGAGTCCTGTCTCTTATTGTTAAATATTGACTGTTGATTCATGAACCTGAACTCTTAACTCTTGACTCCTTACTATTGAGTAAAGCATGATGCGTTCTTAAGCTTCTGTGCTATGATTTACATAAAGTTTCCTTCACCTATATATTTTCCCAACTAATAAGTGAGTGCAGTAAATTGGAAAATTTTCAACAATTTTCAATAGTAATTAAGCTCATTACTCTACTTAAGTCTTGCCTACAAGATCTAAGTTGTTGCGAAATCAACTTTAACGAGTGGGTAAAACATTTTATTTATTTGTTTATTATTTTTTTTTAATTTTTATTCATAAGTTCAAGCATCTATGAGCTTGAAACTGTTGATTTATGAAAAAATATAACTTTCAAAAGCTTTACGCACCAATTAAATTGAATCATGCTTAAGTTTTGTAACCTTTCAATTTAAAGCTGTTTCCATAATTAACATTTTGTGAATTATAGCAAGTTTTATTTTTTTTTTTTAGTTTACCATGGCTAATAAATTTTGGATATTGTTATTAATTTAATATAGTTTTTGTTGTTCTTCAGCAGTTATTCGCAGTTTTTGATTTCGTGGCCCCCGAAAGCAACCAACTGAATATTATAATATCTACTCGCTCTGTCAGAACATGTGGTTTTAACCACCTTAATGACTAATATTATTTTTAATTATATAAAAATAACTGCTTAACAGCATTAAGTTATTCTTTGGCTCCATTGTTTTCCAAATATTGCCTATTGTCCCGATTCTTTGCAGAACAAGTTTATTGACCCTTTACCTACTGTTGTGTCAGTTGTTTCGATAGCTTATTTTTATGCATATTATTCCTTTGATCTCTCATTAGCACATTCTGTGCCTTTCACTCTAAATCATAGCGTTTTGTTTTATTCTCTAAAACATTTAATTATCTGTTGATATTAAATTAGCTACCAACATCAATCTTGTACGGCATAGAATTTATGGTGAAGAAGAGGTGGCAAACAAATCTATACTTAATTAATTCTGAACAAAGAATTCTATGAAAAATTCAATAAAACTATGAAATAAATGTTGAAAACAAATTTACTAGGTTTCTTTTTAATGACCCTTGCCTAAAGGGGCGATAAGTTATTGGTATTTTTGTTTTGCAGAATTTATATTTGAAACAAATTCATAGTTTTTTTTTTGGGGTCGGCAGTTGCCCAAAGTTTACATAATAAAATTAATTTTAAGTACAAATACATGATTAATTCAAAATGCTTCATGAACTTTTGCACAAATAAAATAAAACAAAAAAAAAAAAAGAATCAAGATAGTAATGTATTTATTTTAACTACTACTCACTTATTTATCAGCGAATCTAGCATATCAATCCTTCTTCTTCATACACGGAGAGGAATAATGTTCTTATATTAAGCAAATATTTTGCTTGGTCTAAGAAAATTTAAAAATAAGCCTCATTTGCTCAAACTAAGCAAAAAAAAAAAAGAAACTAAAATGAAGAAAAATTAACTTTTAACGAGCATTTATTTCTAAAATACAAAATTGAGTAAAATAAATGATTGCTTGAAACAAGAATAAAATACTTGATTCTAGAACCTGCAACAAAACTTGAATCAAAAAAATATTTTCTTAATTAAGCCATCGCAAAGAATTATTTTAGTTTTCAGCAAATTGTTTACTTGAATCAAGCAAATTTTTCTCACTTCAACTTATATTGGTATGCTTATGATTCACAACATGTTTACATGAAAACATGTTTAAGATGGTGCGGATTGACATACTATGGCATGCTTCGAAGACGCAGTGACTTATCTGTTACTTTACTTGGAAACATATAAGTGTCTACAAGATATAGTTAGTATATTCGAGTATTTTTTTTATGATCGATTATCCTACATCCTATATCTTTTACTTAAGGATTTTCATTATAATAATAAAATTAAGTTTCTAATATCAAGCAAAACATTCTAGTATTAAGAAAATTGTTTACTTGAACCAAGCAAATTATTCTAGTTTTATGTAAATTCTTTACTTGAATCAAGCAAATTGTTCCAATTCAAAGAAAATTGATTTCTCAAATCAATCAAATTATTCTAGTTTTCAGCAAATTGTTACTTGAATCAAACAAATTTTACTTTTTCAAGCAAATGTTAGTCTTGAATATAGAAAAAATATTCTTGAATTTTAAGCAAATGTTTTTTGAATTAAGTATTTTTTTTTTTTCTAAATATCAAGTGTTTTAAATTTGGTCAATTCTAGCAAAATAATTGAGTTGAGAAATTTACGCTTGAGTGTAAACTGATTGCCTATTTGCTTGATTTTTCTCTCCGTATATGAGTATCATTTGTTTTGAGCTTGCAACTCTTCTTCCATAGTCTCCATAGCTTCCATAGTCTCCATAGTCTTTGTCGTTTTACGAATCAAGTATCGATTTTTTGTTGTTGATGCTGAGGTTAACAATCGCAATCTTTAGTTTGTTCATCACTAATATAATGGTTCAACTTCCTTGAATATCTATGTTTCATGTATGGTTGCGAAAAGGAGCAAAAAATTTTTTCGGATTGAGGTGGAACATCGTCAAAAACTCGTTTGAAGTGGACTTACGGCTCTGCTTATGGTCGAGTGTTGGTAATCGCGGCACCCATCGCGCGGATAGCTTTTTCATGTCCAAATGTTATGTACTCACTCAGTTGAAATGCTTATAGCCTCAGCCAACCCACGCAATTTCATTCTCCGATCGTTCAATATAATTTTATGAATTTTATGACAATTTCTGGCGTGACGATCTATTTTGGACGATTTGAATATTCAGCGTCTCTTGTGCTAGTAAGACCACAATGGAATTCAGGAATCCACTTCTTAACCACTGAAATTGATGGAGCAGAGGCCCCATAGTATTTATCAAGCCATTCCTAGATTTCGGTAATGGTTTTCATACGCAAAAGAATAAAGCTTGATTAGTTCATGAAATTTACTTTTTTCTTTTTTCGCCGAAATTCACAAGGTTGTCTGTTTCCGATCACTAGCTTTCTAAATCAATGTAAACCATTTCTTCCCCAGTGCTAGTATCTAAGGTATATATGTTCAAACAATAAAATAACAAATGAAGAGAATCTGTGTGGCCTCGGTAGTTGTCTAGTAGTGCGCTGTCATCCAGCGGTACCGGGTCTGAGTCTCGGCTCTAAGCTTTGGGACGCTTTTATCTTTCTTCATATCTTTTCCTCTTTCCTTATCAATTTTCTTTTCCTTGAAAATTTATCAATACTTCCGACTAAATACTTGTATTTTTCTAAAGAAGTTTATGGTTTGGATTGTTTAATAATTTGAATTGGCTGAGGTAAAGGCATAACACTTGCCTTTGATTCAAACTTCATATGTTTCCACGGCTTTTCGCCATACTTAGAGCAATCTACACATTTCTGACTTGATTTCCCCTTTTCTCTGGGTGGCATACATAAAAATAAAAAAGAAATGATTATAGCTGCGTTCGATTCGCCAGCCTATACTCAATTCATGTCGCTTATTTCGAAATTTGTATGTGAAAACAACAACAAAGTCTACAGCTAGTTGAGTATAGAGTAGGTCAATTATCAGTTGAGTTGAGTAAAGTTGCGTTGCCAAGTTCTTATTTTTTAGTTGGTTTGTGTACGGAATAATAAAATGTAATAGATTCTGTCAAAATGTGATGTGAGTAAGAAAACAAAATTATTTTCCTTTAAGGGGGAAGATAATTCATAGTTTCGGAAAAATTTCAAATGTTTTTTCGAATTTTTCTTTAAAACAAGTTTTAAGTCATTTATATCGGTGTGAAATTGCATAGTTACCCAAAGACACAGCGTGACGTGAATAGGGTTAAAAAAAAGTAGTGACCATATTGGCACAAATTCTTTGCATGACTACAGCATTATTGAAATTTTCGAAGTTTTTACTGCACTATCAGAATTTTTAATTTGATCTGTATGCAAGCACAAAATAAGTTTTGGTGAGTCAGGATCGAGAGGCCTGGGTTTCAAAATTTCAGCTAACTTTGCTGCTGGAGTATTTAGTGAAGGCTACACCTCCATTCTGAAGCTTTTGAACGAACTGGATACAATTATTGGAACCTATTGCAAAGTTTTCACCGAAAATACCGATAAGGCACGTGTAGCGAAGCAGAACCGAAAGAGTCTTTCCAAGACAAAAGCAGCTCGTACAGCTCGGATGTACCTTCCGGAAGGATGTACCTACAAGTTGAAAGATATCGTGTGAATAAATAATTTTTTGGAGTCAAAACTGTTGATAAAATAGTCGAATCTGGGCCTTCGATTAAACAGACGATATAAATTTTAATTTTTTACTTTTTTTATTATATTACAGGTTTATCCTTCCCTTCAAAATATCAGTACTCGAAGAAAAAAACCTCTTTTGTTTTATATAAGTGTTTTTATTCATATAAAAAAATTATCCAATTATGTTATCAACTTGAAAAAAATTATTAAACAAAACTAATTTCACCTTAAGCAGTTTTTTCATTTTCAATTTAATTTATTGACAGACATCTTGTGGTCTGTCAAAACAAAAGTGTTGCCAACTATTCAGTAAGTAACAGCTAAGTGAGTAGCCGTTTTCTTCGTATTGAATTGAGCACTAACGAATCGAACGCAGCTTATATTGACAATCCAACACTCAACAAGATTTTCTTGCACCAAATGTTGTGAGAGTTTTTAACAATTTCTTGTTTCAGTGTAAAGCTGTGCACTCGGAAAGCTCTTTTCGTTGTTGTTTGAACCGTGCGTTGATCAGCACTGCCTTAGATTAAAAATTCACTTGTTTCCACAGCTTTTCGCCACGCTTAGAGCAACCTAAACATTTCTTATCGTAATTTCTGAAAGAAATTGAAAATTTTCGAGAAAATTAAAAAAAAAAACGAACTCAATATTTTTATCATAAAAAAATGTGTCCTCATCAGTGTCGCCAGATGAAATTACCACCAAAATTCTCTTTTTCTCACACTTAATTCTCACAAATTACCACACTCGCAAAATACCTCAAAATACCACAAAATACCTCAAATTACCACGAAATACCGCGATATCTCAAATTACCACAAAATTCCTCAAATTTTCTTTTGAAGTATTTCGAGGCATTGTGGTATTTTGTGGTATTTTGTGGTAATTTGAGGTATTTTGTGGTATTTTGAGGTATTGTTTTCCCACGCGAGAGATTTTTACCACAAAATACCATGGGAATAACTACATCCCACAATCGTTGAAAAATATCATAAGTACTAGTAATCGTGCTTTTCTGGCAACATAGGTCCTCATATTGTGTCCTTGAATGGGTGTAAAGACCATACTTGAGAAACTTTTTTTCAGACTAAAAAAAGTGATATGAGATTTTGTTTTCCGTGGATCATAATTCAGTCCATGGCAATTTAAATAATGCTTAAACTTTATCACTGCTATTTCTAAACCTCTTAAATCAAATTTCTTTCTGACACATGTCGTCATGGACAAATGATTGATGCGATTTGGTGTTAGGTGTCCATCATTGATTCTCAGAGTTCAATAAATCAAATTAAATTGTGAAAGAATTCATGAAATTTTAGACTGATTTATATGTACGTCTATTCAGTGTTTGCAGAAAATTAAGGCAATTTAAAAAATAAACAAAACTTTAACGTATCGTCTAAGTGGTCAAGGTGAAAGCTGAGACACATGTTTGCCTGCAACATGTTGCGCCTGTTGTTGGCGCTGATGATTTATTAGCTGATTTGCATAGTTTCTTTTTTCTAAATATTTTGTGATTTATTTTGTTATGTTTTCGTTGATAACATATAATTAAAATTAAATTTTTAATTAGCGCAAAAACATTAAATCTGAGCATGAGTTGCAGCAGGTTTAACCAGGTTGATGGTTTTTATATTCAACTTGTTCCATCAAGTAAAAACTTTAAAATTGACGCGTTCGATATTGGATCGAATTTTTGCACAAGATTCGTTTTATTTTCCTCTTGTTGTTTCTTGTGTTAACAAAGTGAATTCAAGTTACTGCCAACAAGTTTTGTCAACCATGCCAATAACAAATAACAACTACTAGGTGCGTCAGTAAGTAATCGCCCTGAAGAAGTCGTACGAGCACAAAGTCAATTTAACTTCAAATGAAATGAGCAAAAAATTTTATTAATAAAAGCTATTCGCTCTAGTGAACCGTTCAATTGATTGACGTAGAAGAATTTTGTTGGATTTCTTACAAAAAGTTTTCTTGTTTCTTTAACCAGCTAACTTAAAGATTAACTAAAAGGAAAAATTATACACAATTCTCTTGAATTTTCTTTGATGCTTAAACTTATGTATCTGTTAAATGCTTTCAACTGCAAACTATAAAATTGACATACTTTTGGTTAGTTAACAAGTTTTAGTGTATTTGCTCTTCAATTTGCTTGGTTTTACATTTTTTTTCTCATTCTTTTCAACAAGATATAGCAGCTCGCTGCTAACATTAAAAATGTCAGCCATCCATCTATATGGCTACATGAAGCTATCTATGCATCTTTGTATGCATTCATCCAACCGCACCACATGCAACGATTCGTTGGTTCTATCTTTCAGTCCGTTGTTGTTGTTGTTGCAGTTGTTGTTTTCGTAGCTGTGTTAAAAATATGTCATTGCCATAATCTAACGTTATGTTAACAGTTTGCTTTTAACGTTAACATCACGTTAAACTTTTTAACAAAACATCTTTAAACAAGTCTTGTTTTTTGTTTTTTTTTTTTGTTTGCATTCCTTTTAATTTATGCTGTTCTAGACAACTTGTTTAGAATGGCAGCAACTGCAGTTTTGCTGATGCACACCAGCAGAGTTAACATTTGTTTAAATTTGTTGGACTTACGCAGAAATATTTAAATATTATAATTTAGTAAGATATGAATTTTGTTGAATTCGCAATTTTTAATTAAATTGCATAAAACGATGACATAGTCCAACAAATTGTGGTCTAATACACGTATTACTACGTTATTTTTTTAGAAGATCAAATAAGACGTGGTGAGGTTTTGACCCACTTGAATAAAAACTTCAAGAATTCTAATTGAATGTCCATAAACATTTTTTCTTATAACATGTTTCATCTAAAAATAGTAGTGTTGTTTATACATGAAAGTCCCCCCACACTCAGAAAAAAGTCTCTCGGAATATGATAAAAAAGGCATCATATTTAGAGAAAAACGGTATAGAGTTTGCTCCAGAAAATGCTTTTCTCTAAATGTGATTCCAAAATTCCCTAAAAATGGTAAAAAGCTTCAATGAAAAAGAGAAATATAAGAAAAATGTATCGTTTTTAGAGAAAAATACTTTTATTTTTGAGAAAGGATTTGTTTTTATTGAAGAAAATATTTCGTATAGTGAATTGTTTATCTACAATAGAGAAAACTTTTCATTTTCTAGAAATTTTTATCTATATATGAGAATTTTTTAGTGCGAGAAAAATGCTTATAATTATTAGAGACTTGAAATATTTTCATTTCCGACAAGTGAAGAAATATTTCTTCGAATATGTGAAAAGTTTTTCTAATTGAAGGAAATTTTATTTGAAAAAGAGAAAATTGCTATTATCAAAAATATAGATTTTTTTATCACAGAAAGATAGGTGTTTTTTTCTGAGTGCACTTCTTACTTTTTAAAGATGATGATATAGAGTAAAGTATTGATAGAAACTGGTTGGTTTCTTCAGTAAAATATTTATAGTCGAAAATATGGGAAGACCCATATGGAGACCCAAAAAAATGGTGACCCAATTAAAGCATAATCTCTAGATTAAGGATAAATTTCTTAAAGATATTATTTAAGTTTCTTAATAAAGTTGTAGAGTTATACTTTATATTTATAAAGCTATATTTATGGCGGTCGTGGCGCAGTGGGTAGAGTGTGCGGCCCTTACGCCAGATAACCCTGGTTCTATTCCATCTTACACGGAAATTTATTTCAATTGAATTAATTTTTCTGTTCGGCCGTCACCTCTCTGCAGACAATGGCAAACCTCAAAAAGTAAATAATGCCATGAAAAGCTTCTTGAGAATATGCACATTAGCCGTTCGGAGTCCGCATAAAACTAGGGCCAACTAGATTCTCGATCAATTGTGTTCAAACATTTAATAACACGCAGAACACAATTTGATCATAAGAAGTTCGTTCAAAGTCCTTTCAAGAGCTGAAAAGGCCAATTTATTATTATAATAAAGCTTTATTTATAATTAGGTGTACATAAAAGTTTAACCATAACATTGCCTTACAGCTGGGGAATACCAAGAAGGGCAAATGTATGGGCGAGTTAATTTGGATCTCGAGAACACATTTATATTTTTTTATTTATAGAGTGGTAGGGGATTCTTCAAAAATATAAAAAAAAATTCCGGATTTTAATTTTTTTTTTTTAAAGTTAACTTAAGAATGGAATTTTTTTAAAAAAACATAAAAATTGCAAGAATTTTTTTTTTTTTGACGAGCAATCATTTCAATATTTTTTATCAGATAGATATGTATATCAATGGAATGGCAATTTAATTGTCTATTACTTTCAGTCATATAGTACTTATTTCTTTCAGAAAAATCATTTAGGTTGCAAGTAAATTTGAATAAAATCATCTTTCGAGAAATACAAAATTAACATTATCTTGAAAACCCTACAAAATAAAAAAAAATTTAATGGTTTTTGTGGTCTCAAGGTCCAAATTAACTCATCCGTACATGTGTCGTTCTTGGTATTTTTTTAAAAATTGTTATTTGTAAAGCAGTTTTAATTAAGCTTTAAATAAGCTTTAAATTTAATCTGATTTAACCCCCATCATTCAGTGGCGTCCGTGGCGTAGTTGGTTAACGTGCGTGGCCGCTATGTCAACGAACCTGGAGACCCAGGTTCGAACCCCAGCAGCGACAGAAAATTATTTGAATTAAAATAATTTTTCTGTACGGCCGCCACCTCTCTGCAGACAATGGCAAACCTCAGAGAG
Organism: Pherbina coryleti; assembly: GCA_943735915.1. Lineage (NCBI taxonomy): Eukaryota > Metazoa > Arthropoda > Insecta > Diptera > Sciomyzidae > Pherbina > Pherbina coryleti. The sequence goes on from OX030949.1 coordinate 10,777,027, forward strand.
TAATCAAAATGCCATTTAAAGCTTCTTGAGAATAAGAACATTTCGTTCATCGCCGTTCGGAGTTGGCGTTAGCCTGTAGGTCCATTTCTCGGTTAATTGTGTACAAACTTAATAACACGCACAACACAATTGATCATAAGAAGCTAGGTCAAAGTCCTTTCAAGGGCTGAAATGGCCAGTTATATATTTATTTTTTTTTAACCCCATCATTCACTATCACGAAACGAGACACGAACGACAAAAAATAAACGATCAGCAATACTTTCTTGCATTCAAAAATCTATTGCTTATCGTGTCTTGCCTCTCGTTGGTGTGCTTTTTCGTGATACAGAATGAAGGGATAAGTTTTTCAAGTTTATTTTATGAATATACTTATCGTGCTGATCCAGATTCCTCAAACGTCTACCTTTCATTTTGGGAGCGCGATACCACTTGACTATCACCCCAGAGGTCCCGGGTGTGAGTCCCGGCCAGGCCATGGTCCTACACTCTAATCTTCTTCATCTCTTTTCTCATTTCAAATCAACTGAAATTAAAAATTCATCAATACTTGCGATTCAAAAGTTGTAGTTGATGGTACAGAAAGTTTATTGAGAGGTTCCCTTTGTAACTAGAACCAACTGAGGAAAAGGCATTACACCTGAAATTCAAATTAATCGCATATTTCTAAGGCTTTTCACCACGCTTAGAGCATATTCTACACATGTTTCTCTTGATTGATTCTTTTTCCTCTAATGTATCACCCTATTTCGAACTAAGGTAGACTTGACTTGTTTATGGGAGTAAGGGGTTCAGCGTAAAAAAAAACACTTTTTTTGCGAATTTTTTTTTTTTTCAAATATGGATAGATCACAGTTATTCCAACCTTTTTTTCATTATTAAGTATCATTTCAATAACATTCTGTAATTTTTTTTGGCGAGAATATCGACAGACAAGCCGGTGACAAAGCTTTTCCAAGAACGTCTTTGGAAAAAGACGATTAGCAGTGTTCACTGTATTTCTAGCTAGAAATATCTGTAATAAAAGATCATTAAAATTTAGTCAAAGTATCATCCAATCCTCCTCCAAACGTTCTCTGAGTATTATCGTGTTTATTTTTAAAATTTTTGGTGGTCATTTAACCCTTGAATGCACCGTGTATCTTTAAAGATACAACCATTCAAGAAACTCCTACGGCTATATTTTTGGTTTGATTTTTTTTTTAAAAAAATTATGTACATAGTCAAAAAAAATTTTTTTTTAAATTAAATAAACACTATTTTTAACAGTTTAACTTCTAGAAACAGATAAATAATTTTGATTAGGAAAAAATACTGACTGCTTTCAAAACATGTCCTTTAGTGATTTTAAGAGGTTCGAAAAAATTTCGATCATTTGGCATCTCACTGGGTCACTTTAGTTGGTTGTATCTTGTAAGATACAGTGTGCACTCCCTGCAGTTTTTGATAATTATAACTTTTTAAAATAAATGAATTAATAAATATTGCATAACACATTTCTTTTATTTTGATATATTTTAATAGGGATTTTAGATGTGGGTAAATTCACATTGAATCTTTATAGATACAACCACTTTTTTTTAAAAAAAATTAAAAAAAAAAAAAATTTCAAAACTAAAAACGCAGTTTTTATTTGTACATACTCAACTTTACATAAAATATATTTTTTTTCGGTAAAAATCGGGCGCCTTGTGCATTTAAGGGTTAACGTGAAAACAGCTATTTTTCAATAAAAATTCCACCTTTTTGTAAGTGGGAAAGCCCTTTTTTGTAAAAAAAATTTAAAACTTACAGTTAGGGGGAGGTATTTTATATGTAGAAAGTGTGTACCAAGTTTTAAATGAATTGGTAATATATGTTTTAAATGGCAGTGAACACGGACTTTTGAAAAGTGGTTTTGATGAAAACACGTTCAAAATTTTAAAAGTCGAAGATACAGTCAGAGGAGAGTGGACTAAATAGATAATAACTTCCAGAGTTTTGCTCTGACTGACTTCAAATTTTGGCACTATATTCTTGAAATGTGGTTAAAATTATAAGAAAAGAATCGATTTCGATCGAAAAAAAATCGATTTTACCTTAACCCCCCTCCCTCCCTTAAAACCACAAAATCTTTAGTCAAAGTTTAAAAAATTATGTGTTACATATTTTATTGGCTAGTATTAAGAGGAAGTTTTATATTTCTTATGAATATAATTGGAACTTACCTATGTTTTATGACTAAAATTGAACTGTTTTATTAACAATAAAAATACTTCACATCGCAATCACACATGTTTATATCATAAAACCATTTTCAGTCAGAAACAAATTTATTCAAAAATCCAAAAAATAAATATAAAAAATTCACTCTACCCGAGATACGTTCGTTCTCAAAGAACTCTCATACAGTTATCATAGCTATAGTTACCATACTTCGTACGAAAATCTCTCAACGCAAATTTTTATACAGGTTCAAAAATCTCTGAACCGATGCCATGAAAATCGCAGGGTAGCAATTTTGCAAACTTCTCAAAAAGTTTTCAATTAATTTATTTAAAAAAGGGTCGTCGTCCAAACACAGGTACTTTTATATTTTCTCGAATCATATACTGCGATTTGATCCCGTTAGTGTTTTTTGTGGGGTGCTGTTAAAGGTCGATGGTTGAGGATCCAATCAAGAAACTCTCCAGACCGTTAAGGCCAACAACTTCTGACCCTGCGAACCTTGCTGTGTCAGTAGTCGAGTATTAACTCGCTTAACCCCCCAACTACCACATGGGTTTCCAAGTTCAAATCACGACCAGCTCATGGTCATACACTTTAATCTTTATGTATTTCTTTTCTCATTTCAAATTGAAATTGAAATTCATTAATATTTACCATTTAAAATGTTGTGGTTGCTGGTAAAGAAGTTTGTGGATAGGATTTATGACTTAAAATGAGTGAGCTAAAGACATACTCGCACTCGCTTTAGGTTCTTATTCACATGTGTCAACGGCTTTCCGGCCTGCAAAGAACCTTCCAAACGTATGGATTGACTCTTCCTTCCCGTTTATCAATCACCTTATTTCGAACTGAAATGGTGTTACATTCAACGATTTGAGTAAAAATTTTGCCACTTTGTATGATGTAATTACTTTTTTCTTAGTTTCTACTCTATGATAATAAAAAAAGTTCGAAAAAAATTTTTTTCTCTATTGGTAAATCTAAAACTGTTATCTGTATACTCAGGATCCTTTAAGATTTTGTATAGAATTGAGTGTATATTACTTTTATTAATGTTTTTTCTTTAAAAATTATTTAGGAGACTTACATCAAAAAAAAATGGCCATCAATCTCAAGATTTCCCTCAACATAGGAAAAACTTATCACAAAATAAATAACAAACATTAATTAAATAGGCCATTCATTGCTACTTCTAAAATAACTCATTTTCCAGCCCGCTCTCTATAGCACTCTTTCTGCTTGTGACCTTCAGTTGTAAAAGCAACACTTTAACCTATTTAAAAAGAACAGTTAAAGCATTCTTAAAACTTGTTCTCGAAGCACTTCAATTAAATGTCTGCGCAGCATGTCCTAAAAACCGCAAAATGCCAGATGTAGATGCAGTCAATAAAAAATAAATAAAATGCTTCACAAATCTTGGTCAGTTGGTTTCTAATGCCGTGACTGCACGAACCTGCAACAACAGGTTGCCTCTAAATAGCTGTTTTGCTAGTTGATCCTGCTGCTCCATGCTCTTCCCCAATCACTCCGACGTCCCTGAACAGTTTGGTAAATACAAAAATAATAATCGCTGCAAGTGGAATGCGCATGTGTAGCCGGCAGAGCTTAGCAATCCACCATCTCCACCAACACTAGAATAATGCTGTTGGCCCACTTTCTGTGATTGCTGCCAAAGAAGCATCTATTTGGTTTGTCTAAATTTTATAGCCCAGCTTTAAGTTGTTGCCAGTATCGTGCTTGCTCGTGTCTTTACGTTGCAGTCTTGTTCAAATTGCTATTCTGCGGTTATTCTAACGAATTCTATGAATCTTATTTCGAAAGATGGGAAGAGGAAATGAAAACACTTGAGCTTGAGCTCAAAGCCGTTAGATTGGGGTTTTGATGTTTTTTGTTTTTTCTTTAATTTTTTTATTATCATTATTTCGATTTTCTCTCATTTAATTTATGGTGCAGCAGTTCAAGCGGTTCTCTGCACCGTCGGTCACAATAACAACAAAAAGTAAAACTCTAACAGAAAGAAGCCAAGCCAAACACATGAAGGAAGTGGCATTAACTGGTTTCCAGTTGATGTCGAATGCTTAAATTGGGTGCCTCTGTCAAATACCAAACCGCACTGTCTATCGAGAATTGAAGCAGCAGGTGCAGCAAAGCGGAAATGCAACGCAATGAATGCACTGGTTGTGTCTGTCGAAAACTAAGTAAGACATAATTTTGCAGCTCCACCTAAGAAGAAGTCACCGCAAGGCATGAGCATAGGTAGGTAGGGCATTCACGGTTCAGCAAGTGCTGCCAATTGATGGGTGCTCAAGCCATCGCAGAATTTTGACATTTCAACTAACGTAACAAGAGCCACGTTTAAAGGTCACACACTTGGCTGCTACATTCAAAATGTTCTAAAGTAGCTAACCTTCGTTTTAAGCATTCTGAGATTAAATTTTAAATTATTACATTTTTATAACTGCGCTACAGTTGCCAGTTTTTCGCTGGCTGCATCTTCTGTCATTTGCCGATGCATAAATTAACTGTTTCTCGTCTGTCTCTTTACACGCACTTCATGGGTTCAACCTAACAGATAGGTTCTAGCATTTCATAATTAAGCCTACATCAGGCACGCACACACACACACACACAATACAAACATACACACGCCTTATTCTCAGCATGGCTGATACTGAGCCATCATGCATGCAATATCGCGAAGAAACCAACTGTTAAGTGTTGCCCGTTGTTGACTTAAAACAAACGTCTTATTCCAGTAACGACCTTCACTCTTGTGCTTTTTGTTTTGAGTGTTTTTTTTTAATCGTTCTTCGTTAGGCTTAAGAAAGTTGGTTGTTTAAGATTTTAAAAGATCTTCGAAGCAATTCAACCCCAGAAGATGATTGTATAGAATGTAGAATAAAAATAGTTTATATGAAATTTTTAGATATATCCCTCTCGTTTTCTACAGTTTAAAACATTTTAACTGAAATGCTGCCTGATTGGGGCTTGGTCCATCCTCTCATGATGGTCACATCGCTCTCAATCCGTTTTTTTTTTTTTTTGTTTTGTTGGTATTTTAGTTTTGAACCAATGATTTCAGGTGTTAAACCTATTTAACATCTGCCCCTTGGGACGTGCCATCAAGTGAAACATGAGTAGGATGTTTTAAGCGTGGTGAGACGTTGTAGGTAGCTTTGTGTACTTTGAATGCAAGTGATATATTATGCCTCTACCTCAGCCAATACAAGATACTAAGTGATCCTCTCCACAAACTTCTCCACCACCAAATACAACTTTCAAGTCAAAAATATTGATGAATTTTTAATTTCAATTTATTAGAAATGAGGAAAGAAAAAATATTAAAGCGTTGGACCATGCCCTGGTCGAGATTCGAATTCGGGACCTCTGGGATGGCAGTCAAGTACGCTATCACTCGACTCCCGAGGTCGCAAATACCTATAATACTTTGTCGTTAGACTTTTTGCTGAAGTGTTCTCAGATTGGGCCAGACTACACCATTAGACCTTTGGCCCAAGTGTTCGCAGCTTGGGTCTTATTACACCCTCCACACCTATCTCAAGTATTTTCGTCCCTGTTATAAACCTTTTGTTCAAGAAGTCAACTTAGAGTAATAAAAGATTGATTGTAGTTAGAATTTAGACGAAAGAATTGAATATATGGTTAAGTGAAAACAAATTCTTGTATTTTGACCCTGGACTGACCACTTAGACCACCCCGGCGAAAAATTTTGTACAGAGGTATATCAACAGAACCATATACCTATCCAAAATATTTAAAGGATTGCTCCTTTATTGCTAAGCAATTGCAATTAAGTCTGGTCTACAAAATACAAAATATTTCTGTAGTATCATTAACTGTAGTATTTTTTCGAACCACTTAAAATCACTAAAGGACATGTGATGAAAGCAGTCAGTATTTTTTCCTAATCAAAATTTTTTATCTGTTCCTAGATTTTTTTGACTTTGTACATAATTTTTTTAAAAAGTATGACAAATAGAAGTAAAAACTATTTTTTATTTAAGACTTGTAATATTCTAAATAATATAGAACCGATTTGAAAAAAATCAAACCAAAAATAAAGCCGTAGTAGTTTCTTGAATGGTTGTATCTTTAAAGATACTCGGTGCATTTAAGGGTTAACAACTAATGGATAAAAGAAGATATTACACGGTGTTACAAAATAAAAAAAAAAAAAAAATTAAAAAACTTGAAAAAACTTGGCTCGGGACATAGTAAATGTTGTAGGGTCTGGTTGAACATAAGATAACTGCATACGTAATTTTTTTAATATACCGTCAAAATTGGGATTTGTGATCAAAACACCGATTTTAGGTAGGTACATGTATAGTTTCTTACGTAACTCCGTTATATCTAGCTCAATTTTAAAAATTTAAAAGTTTATAAAAAGAACAAGAATATACCTTTAAAATACTATATAGACTGGGCTCTACGAAACAACCCGCAAATGAAATAAATCACAAAAAAAAAAAAATGAAATAAACCCCGAAAAATGTCCATACATTTTTGGGTGTTAATTCATATGAAATAACACCCACTTTTCACAAATTTTGGGTGATATTTCATTTTTTCTTGGGTTTCATTTCATTACGAAATAAAGGCCAATGAGATAATACCAATACAAATTTTATTTGGGGATTATTTAATTGTGGTTTTTTTCTGGGTTTATTTCAGTCGGTTTGGGGATTATTTCATTCCATAAATTTGGGGGTTATTTTACATTTCTGTATATAAATATGTAAAGCCGCATATTTTAAGTTTAAACCATTTCCTTGGGCTTATTTAATTTTTTTGGGGGATATTTCATTGGGGCTAATTTTATTTTTTCTTTGGTGTTATTTCATTTGAATAAAATGAGGCTTGGCCTTTATTTGAGATTTTTTTCATTTTCCTTTTGTGTTTTGTTTCATTGCATTTGGGCATTATTTCATTTCAGTAATTTAGGGTTTATTTTATTTTCGTTTGGTCTTATTTCATTGGGTGTTATTTCATTGGGGGTTATTTCATTTGGGGGTTATTTCATGGAGCCTATAGACTGTTGGCCACTAAACCGTGAAACCGATAATAATATCTCCACGAAATAACCCCCAAATGAAGTAAACCCCAAACAAAAAATGAAATAGTTAAGCAGCAAAAAATGTCCATATATTTCTGGGTGCTATTTCATATGAAATATAAACGAATTTTTTTTAGCATAGCCTAATAGCTGTTTATTAAGAGAAAGTCTTATTTAAATTTTTCACATATATCCTACTTTGGAATAATCGTTAGTCATATCGATGTCGTCATATCATACTTTTTTCTTTTGAATAATAAAAGGCGTGTCAGTTTTTATCAAAATACAAAAAAAATTAAGGTTAAAGTGCAAAATGTAGAGCCCATATAAACGTGCCTTAAATTAATGAACCAATTTATTTAAGGATTATTCCACTGTGATTTTCTCACCGAACGCCACTACTTTCAATTAAGGCCAATACATCAACACTTGATTAAATTGTATTCAAGACACAGATAGATGCAGTAGATAGAATTGGCATCGTCGCGTCACACTTGTAGCCAGAAGTTATGAAGAACAATCACAGCCATAAATAAAAATAATAGTCTGCAAAATCAAGGTTAACGTGTTCGACCTCTTTTCGCAACGAATCGCGAGCTTTGAAATGTGAATAAATCTCAATTTAATGACGCATGCAATCAGTGACAGAACAAAAAAAAAAAAAAAAAAATTAAAATTATACCCAATGGACCACAACAGCATACAAATGCTGCTGTTCCAATATATAAAAGTGACTTGAGCCACTTTTTCTATTAAATCTTATTATTAGCTAAGCTTTGCTAGTTAGATGAATAGAATCACGCTCTTATTCAATAAATACTCCAAGTGTTTTTAAATTAAAAAAGAATTAAAGTGTTTCTTTGATATTCCTTAAGTAAGAAAAGCAAACCGCAGGTGGTTTTTTTCTTGGAAGCATATCTTTGCCGGTTTATTCTTATGACAAGCTGCATTCTTTACAAATAACTGCAAAATACACACCTTATGTCCTTCAAGCTATGCATACATTACAATTTTTTTTTATAGTTTTTCGAACATGAATTTCAGCTTCTAGAGCAGTTGCAATATTTGAATAATTGCCGTGAATTGGCTGATATCTTAGAGGTTATCTACATTTTCCAATGTTAGTTTAGAGACAGCACTTAATTCTACTCTAACCGTTAGCTTAATGGCCAAGTCAGCGATTATTAGTTAACCTGTATCTTTAAGCTACAATCTTAAGCGAACATTCTATGTTTGGCTTTCACTTTGTGTTGCTAAGAATTTTATCAAAACCTATCCGCATCTATGAGCAGGACATTACGTTGTGTTCGAGATGCTGGGTATTAATTAATTCAATGTAAACTCATGGCATATTAATTAAGTTGTCATTCAGTAGAAATGGCAGCAATTATGAATTTTAAATTTTATAAAAACAAAAAAAAAACAAAAAAAAAATGCATATTGTAAGTTTCTTAGGCAACCAAAGAGCTTGAGCTCATAGAAGATTCATAGAATTAATCAAAGAAGAAATATATTTCTTCTGACTGAATTAATTTAAAGCGGTTTTGCAATAAGAAACAGGGCAGTGGCTGAGCAAAAGTGGCTCTACTTTGGGAATAAATTTAAGAGAAATTTTAGAGTAAATTGAGAGAACTTTTCTATAAACGATTCAGCACGTAGCAATTTCCAAACTAGCAAAGGCATTTTTTTTTGTGGTCAAAATTTGTAATTTTACATTTCAGTTAAATGATGTGGGATCAAGGATTCTGTATGGGTAACCTATTTAGTGGAGTGAAAACCTTTTAAAAAGAAACTATTTTTAGAAACTAATTTTTAGAAAAAATGTTATAAAACATTTTTAAGTGGTATATGAACAAGAGGCGTAGAGTCTTATTATTTACAGCTGGACGCTTGGCCTTTGTCAAATGTTGATATTTACACAGTGAAAGAAAGAACAGAATTCGTTGAATTTTATTACGTAAATTCCCGTTCATTGGCAGTTACGATACGCAAAATTCGAGCAAACTTTCCTCGTAATCACGTGCCTTCATAGACGAGTGCGTGCAATATTATCAAAAAATTTCCAAGAGACTGCCTCAGTGCAACATGTGCAGACAACGCAACGCCTTCGCCCCGGACGTTCGACTGAAAATATCGATGCAGAGAATGAAAGTGTTGAAAACGGCCCAAGCACCTCAATTCGTCAACGTGCTTAAGAACTCGACCTGTACACTGCTGCAAAACTATGTTGCCAGAAAAGCACGATAAATAGTAATTGTGGTTATTTTTCAACGGTTGTGGGATGTGATAATTCCCAAGGTATTTTGTGGTACAAATCTCTCGCATATTTACAAAACGTGGGGAAAAAAATACCTCAAAATACTGCAAAATATCTCAAAATACCAAAAAATACTTCAAATTATCACAAAATACCAGAATACCTCAAAATACCTCAAAAGAAGCTTTGAGGGATTTTGTGGTAAATTGAGGTATTATCATATTTTTTGGTAATTTGAGGTATTTTGTGATATTTTGAGGTATTTTTCAAGTATGGTAATTTGTGAGAATTAAGTGTGAGAAAAAGAGAATTTTGGTGGTAATTTCATCTGGCGACACTGCTGCAAATGTTGATGCTAGATTTTTCACTGTATCCGTACAAAGTTCAATTGACTCAAGACGTGCAGTCAGCGGACAACTAGCAGAGCCGTACAGTTTTTGATTGGGTCCTGGAATGGTGACATGACAATAATTTTTTTAAAAATTTCTAACTGAGTTCATTTTCACGTTAGTGCCTAGGTTAATGGAAAAAATCGCTGCATTAAGGGATCCAAAAACTCCCAAGTGATTCAGGAGATGCCTATGCATTTACAATGAGTAACTGTTTGGAGTGGATTTTAGGCCGGAGGAGTCATAGGGCCGTACCTTTTCGAATATAGCGACAGAAGAGTCGTTACGGTCAATGGAGTACATGATAAACAACTTTTTATGGTTGGAGATGTAGTAACATATATGTACACAGACTTCTTCTAATAATCACCAGGACCTTTATATATAATAGGATAGTGCTACGTACCATACAAGTCGCGGAACAATAGAGTTATTGCTCATGTAGATCCTTGGTCAATTAACTTCACATTTTGGAGACACCAATTGGTCACCAAGATCTTGCGAACTTAAACCTTTAGACGTATTCGTTTGAGGTTAAGTCAGGAGTAAGATTTATGCTAACAATCCTCAAAAAATTCCAAAACAATTCTTCTCAAAGCGAACATGAACTTGCCATTGCTGAAAAATAGTCTACAAGCACAGCCGAGAGCGACGAAATGGTAGCCATTTATTTAATGTGGTATACCGTCCATAATCTCTATGTATTTGCTATAAAATGCAATGTAAGTTTAATAGAAATCTAAACAATTGCTTTCTAAATTCAAAAAATAAATCCTACAACTCTTGCTGATACATTCGTTGCATACGAGGTGTGTTCAAAAAGTAACGAGAATTTAAAATTTCGCGGGCTCTGTTTGTCCAATCGGCACGATTTTTTGTTGTTGGTTTGGCAAGCATGTTTAGAAAGTATCTTTACATTTTCATTTCAAGCATTTTGTTTGCTTTCTTGTCAGCTATTGAAAGAATAACACGTGCTTTGATAGGGGAGAGAGCTGGTTTGTGAACCGGGTTTTGTTTTTGGGCTCTAATTTTTCGCAGAATAAAGATATCGAATAATCCAAGATACCGTTGGAAAGGTGACTATACAACGTAACTGTTTTATACAGACAGATAAGCGTTTTGATCAAAATTTAATTCTCTACTGCCAATAATCTAAAGACTGGCAAACCCCAATGAAAGTCGGAAAATACTAAGTAAAACACCAATAATTTTATAATAAGTTGAGATTTTATTTATTCAAAGGCCTCAAGAGGCAAAATAAGTTATAATGATTCCACTTAGGCTAAAAAATCGTAATGAATGGAAGTGTTCAATCATAATTTTCTTCATCTTCATCCAAATCGGTGTCTTAATGTTTTCATGTGAAATACGAACGCCTTCCCATATTGGCGCACTTCAAGTGAATAGGACGGCCACATGTGTGACATTCGATTGAGTTTTGGGTGTCAGTTCTTTAGGCAAAAATCTCAAACAAATGGTGCAAAAATCGACATAACCAAATATTGGCTCGTAAAATAAAATAAGATAAATATTCCAAAAAAGTGAAAGAATTGATTATGAATTATCGCCGAATCACAATTAGAGCAGTAACTGATGATGTTGGCAACTTAATCGGTTCATGCCATGAAATTTTTTCGAATGTTTTGAGTATGAAAAGTATTATAGCAAAATTTGTTTCAAAAGTGTTAAATTTTGACCAAAAACATCAGGGAGTGGAAGTTGCTAAGGAGTTGCTGAATGAAATCAATAACGTAGTATCATGAAAGGTTGTGAAACATGGGTTTTAGGTTAAAAAAAAAACATATCATTGTTGGTGATGAAACATGTGTCTATGGTTATGATGTCGAAACATAGGCGCAATCGTCCTAGTGGAGGCATTCTGGATCTTCAATACCGATAAATGAGCGAACCCTTCGTTGGTAAATTTTGCTGATTCAATATTAAGAATTAACTAAAGCTATGTTGCAGCAGATCAAAATAATCTATTTATAGGAATGTGTATTGGCTACATATTCTTCATCTCCTAGAATAACCATTAGCCAATACACAATAACCACTATAGATTGTGTATTGGCTATACAAACAAGAGTACTAAAAAACAAAAATGGTGCTTCTACTTACTACTAGATGTCGTTATGCTAACATCAAATTTAATGATTTTTGTATATTTATTCCCTACAACTGAACAAGGGGGCTTTAAGGGAGGGCCGGAGAGGATTAATATGTATGATCAACCCATATTATTTTTGCAAAAGAACATTTTTCCCTTGAGGACCTATACCCTCCGACCAATCCTTACGGGTGCTCCCATACAAAAACGTAAAAGGGGTATATTAATTTTGTCACACTGTTTATGATGTCCGTAAGGAGGCGTGGTACATAGAATAATAGAAAATTATACATATTTTTTTTTTAGTTTACTATGTTTTTATTAAAGTTTTAAATTTAAAAATTATTTTATTTGAAAAAAGCCTTTAAATTATCAAATCTATGAAATTGCGAAAATGCTTCGCTTCTTTCGTGTGTCCAGTGACGAGCCTGTGTTTTTTTCTATGGAGCGTAAGGCACCTTAATATTCACAGTCCTTCCGCAAAGATATTTCCCGATAAAAAACTCATTAGCGTAAATGCCAATAATTTCCACTTGGAATTTGATGGTATTAGAGCTTATTGAAAAAGTTATAAAAATTCCTACAACTGTTTTACTCTTTTCATGTTTAATCCCATCTTTCACTTTTATGTGTGAACCACTATGGGGACATACCGTTCCTCCACATTTGTTTTTGTTACAAAAATCGAGTTTTCGCCACTGATGAGAATTTGTTAAACATTTGATTTATAATTTTTAGAAGCAAAGTACGCTTAACTACGCTTCAAAAACTTAAACATGCTTAGGTAAGCATTATTTTTTTGTGTAATCTAAGCCACCCAGCTAACGTAACTCTAGCTTAAAGCCATAAAAGTTCAAACACAATGAAGTAAACAGCTACAACTTTTGACCACTCCGAGACCAACTTGAGGGGACTTTAAATTTTTGCAAGTGACGAAATTTGTTTTGTTGTTTTGTATGTATGTGTTTTGTTTGTATATCATTTTGGCAAGTTATGCCACTGGACACCGTTTTTGTGTAAAGCTTGTGCAAGTAGAGCCAAGAAGTTCAGCACGCATTTTTGTCATTTAAGAAATAATCGATGGAAAGAAACGTGAGTCGAATTGAGGCCATAACGAGGTTATAGCTGAAATAAAATTGCATTGATTTGCATTGTTTCGAAAATCATTTTGTTTTTAATGCTTTTGAATGCTTTGCAGTTGATTAACTGGCCGATAAGTTGGTAACAGTTCAACGAACTGTTTGGCATGAGTTGGTGAATTCTTGGAAACTGTTTCGTAAAGTAAATTTAAATGTAATAAAAAGTAATTTTTTTGTTCTCTCGAAACTTGTGTTGTCAGTTTGACAGCTGTGACAAAGGCAAAGGCATTAACGCAATATCCTAGGTTTTGAAAGTTCTATTGTTATTGGAGTGATGAAATTATTTCTTTTATGTTATACAAAGCGGTTAATGGCCTGAATTTGTAAAATTAACTCGATCATTTTGAGTTTTAATGATGGGCAATTTTATCCATAAGCAAATGTAAAAGAGAAAAAAAAAGTTTGTTTTTTATTCACCACGGTATGGAAGTGTCAGAAAAATTAACTCTTGTTAGTGAAGTGATCGTTTTAAACTAGTTGCAAAAGAGAGCTTTATAAGGCGTTCATGCTCATAACAAAAAGCTGCTTTTTACTTTTTCGAACTGTATTCATGCTGGCTATAATTCAGCATTAGCTTTAATTTTGACATTTTTGTTTCGAAGATTAATCTTGGATACATGCATAATATTGGGTGAGCTCAGCAGGTGCAACTGTTCAACGTTGAGTAAATGTATCAGAAAAATATAGAGATACCAAAGACAGACAATTTTCATAACAGGTGTTGAGCATGTTGAGCATGTTGAGCTAATGCGTAGCAGACACACATTCAGCTGCTGAACGCAGCCATTGCAATATTTCAAAAAATAAGCTACGAATTTCGGAAGTATCGATGAAACACAGGGTGACACATATAAAAAAGCAGAATAAAAGTTGCTCTTTTTTCTATTGGCATTTGTATGGCGAAAAGCTTCTTTTTATGTTTCACTTAGTTGGTTTTTAAGCTGCTTTTTGCATGAATGCTTTGTTACATTAAGAGAGAGTGTTAAAAGGAAGTTTTTGAGAGTTTCAGTGATAAAGGTCACTCATATTTTCAAAGTGAAGATAATAAATTCGTTTTCTTGTTTGAAAATTGAAATTTGAGTGAGGATTGAGTATAATTTATATAATTATTTAAAATTTTAATTTTTTTTTTTTTATCTGGCGTTAAATATAAAACTTGTGCAATCTTAATGACACTCAAAGCAATTATTTAAATTTTTTTAACTTAGTTTTTATTTATTTTTGTTTTTCAGTTATTCTGCAAATTTTTGCTACGACTTGGTTCAGCTTTTGCCACTATAAAGGTAAGTCACAAAAAATGCTTTAATTAAAGTGCATTAATTTATTAAATAACAACAATCGCTCACTTTTCTACGCTACATTATTTTGACGTGTTTTATTTTTTTCGAAATGTTTTGCCACAAACAATGCTCTCAATATAACCACCATTAATTCGCCACAAAGTGTAAAATAAAAAATAAAAAACACTTTAATTGTTATTGTAACTCGAGTAAATGTGTAAAAATATTTACATTTTTGTGTCTTTAGATTGAATAACTTCAGCGCCAGCTGCTAACTAACTAACAAGCTTATGAACTTCGAAAGTCACCGAGCGTAGAGTGTGGCAGCAGTGAGTATTTGTGTGTGTATGAGTGTATGTGTGTGTAAATAAATAAATAACTAATTAGATATGCCAAGTTGCTGGTTTGATGAAATAAATGCTGAATGCAGCAAGTCTTCAATAATCAAGCCTTTTTGCTACCGACTTTAATAACAATAAAAATAACAACAACAACAACAACATCACAACATCAACAACCCCAGTAACAACATTGCGGATTTATGTTAATATCAGCACAAGTGAACCCGGAAGCCATCACATGTTCTTTGCTAAAAGAAGTGAAAAGAAAATTATTTCATGTTAATGTATCTGAACGAAGTGCAAAAAGTATCGCAAAGCGTAGCAATTAAAAGATGATTGTGCGTGTGTCGGCAAAAAAAAAAAAAACAAGTTAATGTACAATAAAGTACCTCTTCTTGAGTTCACATAACAATAAGGCAAATAGCTTTTTGCAAAAATTTCAACATTATAAAGCCACATGATTTTTATGTTACTACTTCTTTGGCTTTTGACCCACGATTGTAAGAAATCTTTGAATTAGTGTAGCGCAGTCACTAATTTTTAAACCAAAAATTTACTTTTACAGATACATACATGGTTGTATGCATAAAAAGTTATGAACCTTTTATAATGCCTTCATAAGGGAAATATCGAAAAACGTTATTCATAAGCATTCAATAACGATAAAACCTCTTTTAAAGGCTCTATAAACAAGAAAAGTTCAACAATGATTTAAAGTTCCTTAAAATCTCGATAAAGTAATTTTTGATTTTTCGTTCTCATCAGAAATTTTTAAAAATATTCCAAAATATATCATAATATCTCGAAAACAAATGCACTGTCAGAAAATGTTTAAAATTACATTCACAAAACCTCCTATACATTAGAAATTTTTTTAAAAAATAGCTTAAATATGTTGTAAGCTTTTTACGTATGTTACTACATATATTTAGTATGTTACTAATATATATAAAGACCAAATTATTTTCTTAATAGTTTTCCCAAATATTCTCCTTTATGATTAATATATTTTTGCATGGGTACAAACCATTCAAGGGCGTCCACAGGGGTGAGAAGGGAGGGGCACTTGCCCCCCCTGGACTTGAAAAATTTCATATATTTTTATTTTTGTTTATATGTTACATTTTCATAAAATCATTTTCATATACGTGCACACCAATACATATCTTTGCTCCCCTCCTGGAAAAATTCCTACGGACGCCTATGGAACCATTTATCGTAGCATTTCCCCATTCCGCTTGAGACACCTCTAACATATAGTTTTTAAAAACAACAATGGCAGTAGCTTATCCTTGATGTGCGGGAACAAAAGGAAGCCATTGGGTCTCAAATCAGGACTGTATCGTGGATGACCCATTAATTCGATGTTTTTCTCAAAAATGCTTCAAGCTCACATTGTCTTGATGAAAAATAATTCTTCGAATCTTGTTTGTTTTCCTTTTTTCACGGAATATTTTTTATTTCTCTACGTGTCTCAAAAAAATTTGTTATCTTTTTTTTTCAAAATGAAAAAAAATTCGGTCTTGATATATATCACTGAAATATATTTATAGTAACCCTCGTATTAAGGAATTATTTTTTTTTTTATTTTTCATTCTTATCTGAGCACAAATATTGTAAAAATTATTTCAAAACCCTTCACAGATTGTTGTGAGTTATGAAAAATTATCAAATTAAAAAAAAAAAAAATAATAATAATAGAATATGTATGGGTATATTCACAATATTTATATTTACATTTATATATTTGAATTTGTGATAAATTTAAGATTTGTAGTGAAGTTTTGAGATTCACAAAAATAGAGTTTAAAATACAAGACTTTATCAAATGTATTATGAAAAAGCCCTATTGTATTCATAAAGCATTTTGTGTGTGAAAATAAATTTTTTCTATACAAATATTTTTTCAAATAAGAAAGTTTCCTTGGCAAAGAAATAAACAAATATCTTATATACAACAATTTGCTACGAAATTTATCTCAGTCTCGAAAATATGCTGTATGTTTTTATATTTTATATACCACAAATTACTTACATCATGAATTCCCCTAATAAAAAACCTCAAAATATTTCAGAGTATTTATAAAAAAAGAAAATTAAATGACAATTTCTTCAGTGCAAAGAGCATGGTGAAATAAATATAAGGTGTTCTGATCCGGAATATCAAAAAAAAATATGCTTATTATTTTGACCTTTTTCATACAAATACCTTATAATTATTCCACCATGGTAAAGAGTATCTTTAACCCTTTCAGTGCCAAATTAGCCCTGGCAATGCCAAACATTCCAAACTTCGTTCATGGTCAGTTTTTGACTAAAATAAGCTGAGTATGACGTTTGAAAGCTGTATAGCTTTCCTACTAGACACTACAAAAATTTTTAGAAATATTACAAAAAAATTTTAAAAACACCTAGCGCTATAAATATCAAATATTTTTTTCTAACAAAAAATGTAAATAAGATCTCTTACATTCGTAGTATTACATTTAATTACCTTTAGCTTTAGAAAATTCTTGGAAATATTTAAAAATATAATTTTTTACTTTGCTCTTTTTTAAAGTCGCGTGGTCGCGCACATGAGTTCACTCGGAATAACCTTGAAAAACGTATTATAAAAATTAATTTTTGTATTTTTGATTATCTCTTCTTTTTCATCACATTTCAATCTATTACTAAAAATGTATTGTTAAAAAGCGGGATGTCCCAAACTATAAACAGAGCCAAGTAAACTGTTGCCGTATGGCAACAAATATGCCGAAAGGGTTAAAAACAAAATAAAATAACTTTGAATAACAAAATTGTAAATGATATTTTAGCACTAAAAGGTTTTAAACTATGGAACTTTTTAAAGCTGTGTAAAATAATAATTTTATGAATACGACTGAACGGCTTATAAAACTAATTTTTTATTTTCTATCGACACATCAACCACCATCAACCACCATAAACCACAGTTTTCATCTATCAGATAATCTCATTATTATACCCATGTATAGAGTATTAACTATTTGCGAGCGTATGTCTGCTCTCAGCTACCAAAGTGTTTTTACCATTTCAGTCATTTGTCTGCTTCCAGCGACCAAAGCTTTTTTCCCGATCAATCGATAAGCTTATGAAATTCGTTGAATTCGAATGATACTTTATAAATTGTGCTTGAGTGAAATTAGGCAACCAGGAAGACCATCATCCTGAGATAAAGAGGCTGTGCTTTCAACGAAAATTAATTCCCACCAGCATAACACCCAAATATAAAATTAAAACGACCGCAAAGGGCTAAGTATAGAAATTAATTTCTCTGATCGGTCCTCATCTCTGCAAATATCAGCAAACCTCAGAGAGTAAAAAGTTAGTGTTATGCAAAGCTTCTTAGGAACATGTTAAGGATTATCCATTTTGGGTTTCGGAAAGTTCAGCCCTGGCATTTGGCAGTTGTCAATTACTCATATCATTCAAACTGGTTTTTGTTCAGTTTTGTGTAGTTTGTCATATTGCATTTTAACGAAAAGAAAATTTTATCGAAATCTTCATTTTAGTGTCTTTTTTTAAAACTTTACTTTCTTACTTTAAAATGGATAACCCTTTACATTAGTGGTTAGGAATCGGCATAAAACTAGCAGGTTCAGTTCTGGATCTTTTGTCACACTTGTGTTGATCATAAGAAGCTCGATCAAAGCATTTGTAGTATTTTCTTTTTTTTTCTTTTCCATTTATCATTATTTTCCAAAGAACATAATTAATTCAGCTCAGCCGCCAATACCCTATTTTTTATTTCAATAAAACATCCCAAATCAATATGTTTCCTATTAAAGATAAAATTTTAAATTCCTAAGAAATCTGATGCGAACTTATGCATCACTACTGCTACTTTAGAAAGCATCATTAGACAATTAAATCATTCTTCAGAAACCACGTTCCAATTATAATGCTCCCAGAAAGTAACACCCAGAATTAATGAGTCTGAAGTTTCAATGATTGCTAATGATTAAAAATAATTATGTTTAAAATTTGATTTTAAATTTTGAGTTCTCTGCTGAGTGTGAAAATATTACAACAACAGCAAGAGTATTTAAGCGGTCATTAATTAGATACAAGTAATTTTCGTTTTCTCTCATTAAATGCAAATTCACAGTAATTGTATTAAGTACTTCATACATTTCAAAGTAATACCTATGATCTAAAAAAAAAAATGTATAATTCAAAATGAAAATTTAACTAAAAGTGTTCAATATAAAAATATTCATCCCACAACTTGAATTCGTCTAGGGTGCCACAACTGATAATCATTACGGGGCAAACGTCTTTGAAAAATAGTCTTATTTTTTTAGTGAACTTTAAAAAGCCGACAATGCGGTAACTAGGCTTCGGACAGAACTAAAACTTTGCACTCAGGTAAGGGTTTTGGAGAGTTGTAATGTATCCAAGAAGAGGTCGTCCTGTTAACGTGCTATGACGTGCAAATACACTGAGAGAATAAAAACGCAATAGATTGATTGTAAGACAATAGAAGTTGGCCTTTGTAAAAAAATAGATCGAGTTTTTGGATTTTGTTTAATGGTAAAAAGTTTATATTAGTAGAAAAAAAAGGCAAAAGTTTGAAATAATTAAATTTCCATTTTTGAAAATATATGAATTTTTTTCTTTTATGAACAAAATTCGATGTCACGGCTGGAAACACCATAAAATTTACCTTACAAATTACCATCGAACTTTTGAAGTGAACACGTTATATCCCCCAAATTCGAAAATGCAACAATCATGCGGCAGTGTTGGAATGGAATTCTTACTCCTTGATTAGATAAGCCACGTTCAATATTATACAACAGAAATGAAGGATTTATACTTGGTCTTTTAAAAAAAAAAAAAAATGATAATGCCATAAAAAAGCGGAGATAGACAAGGTATGTAACAAAGATTTATTTTTTGCTCTTATAATGAAAAGAAAAAAGTATTGGGGCTATGACACCACGGTGATAACCACTTAAGATCAAAATAAAAAATAAAAACAAAAATAAAAAATCGTTGCTTGGAATTACAACTCGGTAACTATGGACTCTACGGTAGATTTCATTAATCTAAAATGACGGTGGAGCTTTGATAAAATAAAAAAAAAAAAATTCATGATGTCACAATGCTAGTCAGGGAACCGCTTAATGTGATGCAAATCCATGCATCGTTGCATGGAAATATTGCATTGCGCTTAGGTAATTGTGAATGCACCGCAGACAAGCCAAAGTAAAAGCAAAAGCAAAAATAAAAGCAAAAATAAAAGCAAAAGCAAAAGCAAAAACAAAAGCAAAAGCAAAAGCAAAAGCAAAAGCAAAAGCGAAAAGCAAAAGCAAAAGCAAAAGCAAAAGCAAAAGCAAAAGCAAAAGCAAAAGCAAAAGCAAAAGCGAAAGCAAAAGCGAAAGCAAAAGCAAAAGCAAAATCAAAAGCAAAAGCAAAATCAAAAGCAGAAGCAGAAGCAAAAGCAAAAGAAAAAGAAAAATCAAAAGCAAAAGCAAAAGAAAAGCAAAAGCAAAAGCAGAAGCAAAAGCAAAAGCAAAAGCAAAAGCAAAAGAAAAAGCAAAAGCAAAAGCAAAAGCAAAAGCAAAAGCAAAAGCAAAAACAAACACAAAGCATTGCCGTTGTCACTTCAATATCTCCGGCTGTGTAGATAAGATGGGTTTTGGGTTCCATACATTTTCTTAACATATTCCAGAACTTCCCTTCAAGGCCAAATTCTGTATCTTGGATGTAATATAAGCACGTGATGTGAAAAAAAATCCAGACAATCCACAAACTGGATTGACGCCGCTAAAAAACGTGAAGAAGTATAAAATGGATGTTTCAAATCGAGTTTCCTTTTTAAATTTAAGTCATAAAAAAAAAAAATAAATAAATAACTGGCCATTTCAGCCCTTGAAAGGACTTTGACCTAGCTTCTTATGATCAATTGTGTTGTGCGTGTTATTAAGTTTGTACACAATTGACCGAGAAATGGACCTACAGGTTTAACGCCGACTCCGAACGGCGATGAACGTAATGTTCTTATTCTCAAGAAGCTTTACATGGCATTTTGATTACTCTCTGAGGTTTGCCATTGTCTGTAGAGAGGTGGCGGCCGTACAGAAAAATTATTTTAATTAAAATAATTTTCTGTCGCTGCTGGGGTTCGAACCTGGGTTTCCAAGTTCGTTGACATAGCGGCCACGCACTTTAACCAACTACGCCACGGACGCCACAGTTTAAGTCATATTTAGATTTAAAAAAAAAGATTTTAAGATCAGATTTTAAAAAAATTAGTCCTTGACCAATTTTGGGTCAATTTTGTTTGGCCTACTTTATTAAGAATTTCCTAATTTCTTATTTCGATTTTAAATTAGAAGTTTTACCTTCGCCAAGGTCGCTGCAACTTTCTCAAATTTAAATGCTGCAGGATTGTTGGCGTTTTTATGAATTTTTGGAAAAAAATATTATAAAAATCGGATAATTTCTATGACAGAAAAACGCTTTTTTTGTTAAGCTGACTTTTAGGCAAGTATGGAATAATCGTAATTTAACATTTAACAGATATAAACGTATCTGTTTCCATTATGAGGATATTTGATTTAAGGACAACATCATGATAATGCTTGCATACTAATGTTCTCTACACATTCTTCTGCACAATATAGTGCTTCCTATTATATTATATTCTTTTAATTGGCCAATGAAAAAAATAAGAAAAAAGTAAAAACACCCTTTAGATCCTTTTCTCACAAAATTTTAACATGAATTGCATTCGTGCGTTTGAAGGACAGCTTTTATATTCATGTGCTCGAGCTCATGCTCCAAATATGATACTTCTCGCATAATTCCTCTAAGAGCCTATCAAACCGCATCTAGAAAATTCCCAAATGAGGTTTTTTGCTACAGAGAGCGTCTTACATTGATGTCCTATCATGCATAACTTGTCTAGTATTTTAATGCTGTGTCCCATTTAACTTCCTTGAAAGATACCAAATTTCTTTCTAGGGACAGATTTAAGAATTTTATCTTAACGCTGTGTCAATCAAGGCTTCAACAAAAGTACTTACATTTTTCATATAGAAAATAATTCTCTATTATAGCTACTCATATGAGTACTCTATGCATCTGAGACCCATAAAAACACACAAAAGCAATGTATCTTGAACTCTAACATCCTTCATATCCTTGTCATTCTTTGGGTTCATTCAACTTTCAGTTCAATTTGTTACGAGCTTCAAAACAATATCGTTGAATAAAAACATTTAAGTTAACTTATGCTTGCTCATGCTTTAAAAAGATTAAAATATGCGTATAAACAATCTCATAAAAAAGCTTCAAAGTTAAAAAAGCTTTCAAGCTTATTCATAAGTATATAGTATTGTACAATAATTTGCCGGAACTTTTCTCTTATCATACTTCGAGTGTTTGTAGGTTTCTGCAGCTTGCCAAGAGATATTTGCACTCGTACAAACATAAATTTGTATTTTCTTTGTCACTGATTCTTTTGCATTTCGACGATTCGACGATTTGTTATATAAATGTTTTAAGCTGGTTTTCAGTTTGTTATTGTTATTGTTTATTCAGTGAAAAGTATCTTGGCAAAGGTATTTATTTATACATTTTTTTTTTTTTTGTTTTTGTTTTCGTAACTTAGTTGTTGTTAGCTTAATACAATGATGTTTTAAAGAAACATATACTTTCAAACATGCCGACACAGATATATCGCTTGACAAACTGTTGTATCGCGTCAAAGTAACGAAAGGGAAATGAAGGTAAGGCAAAGAAAAAACTTTAATCAGCTTAGAGTCGGAAATCTGAAAACCGTAAACAAAGTACGTAGCTGTTGGCTGGTTGTTGTGGGAAGATGCTGAGTTGGTTGTTGCGTTGATGTTGATGATGCTTGTTGCACTTTCACTCGCACATAAATCTGAGTTGTTAAGTGTTTGCTGTTGATGTTGTTTGTTTTTTTTTTAAGAAAAACTTGCATATCTACTTAGTTTGAAGACATTTCATTTTCTTTAAACCAAGAGATGATAAAAGCTTGAAAGCTTTCTTGAAGCTCTGAGTAATACTAAAGAGTGATGATGATGCAATTCGTTGCAGTTTTAATTCCCTGCATTAATTCGTAGATTGAAGAAGGTTTATAATAAAAAAGCATATTTTTTAAATGAAGGATATTTTTAATTTTTTATCATAACTCGCCTAAGCACCCAAAAAGGTTAATATTTTTGCTGTTTCATGTATAAAAAATATAAATATTTTAAGGACTTAATCTGTTTAGAATAACCTGGAACTTTTGAAAGATGAAAGTCTAATTTTGAAAACTGCATTTTAGGAATGCTTCAATAAGGCCAGTTTTAACTTTTTCACCGAATGGAGCAAACTGCATATTAAAAAAAAAAAACTAAGAATTAAAAAAGTTTTATAACTTACTCAAAAACAAAAGGGATTCATGGTAAAATCACCGTGCTATATGATTTAATAGATGTGTCAGTAAAGCACGAGTTCAAGAATTGTAAGACTATATACTTAGTTCTGCGTTAAGATGTCAGGATTTTTTAAAGGACGACGAATTTTTGAGCACTTAAATTCTTCGAAAGTATTTTTCATGCACAAGTTATCGTTCAAATGTGATTAAATTGGGAATCAACTCAAAAAGGAAAGTATCTTTGAGAAAAATTTATTCCTTCAATACCTTTACTATTTGATAAAATAATGGCTAAAAATATCCTTTTTCTTTTTTCCTTTTTCTTCCTTAAATTTATTTAAAAAAGACCAAAGTATTTTTTTTTAATTTTTTAGGAAAACTCAAATTTAGCTTTAAAACTCAAATTTTAAAAAAACTAATATTTAGCTTTTTTTAGTTCTAAACCAAGGATTTTAATGTAATCAATGTAATCAACGTGCTCGAACAACCCGGAAATTTCGGGAAGGAAAAAATCTTTAAAAGTCACAAAGAAACAGTAATAAAAGTAAAAAATGTATAATATAACATATATATTTTGAATTTCATAAATGTGACACCAAAGGAACATGGCGGACCGCCATTTTGAAATTCGTAGTACGCAAAAAATATAATATCACAACTTTCCGAAATTGCACAGTTTAAAAAATTATGTCCCTCGGTGAAATTTTAAAAAAAGAGTAAAAAAAATTGTATATTTTCATATTACAAAAACTTAATTGTTTAAAAATTAATTAATTTTATTTGATTCAAAATAAATTTGAGTTAATAAAAACAAAAATCCAATATTGAAATGAAATAAAAATGTTTATTTTAAACTTTATTTAAATGTAATATAAAAATATTGAAAAAAAATTTTAGCAACAAGACAACATGAAGATAATGAAAGCAACAACCAACAACAACAACAACAACAACGGCTCTGTATAGAGCAAATCACACAGCAGACTAGACAGACCTACACACTTGTTGATCGCTACACCAACTCATCAGTAGTCTTGCATAACTTTTCACTGTGATCCACTCAAGCTACTAAGGTCCTACTTATACTGCCAATATGCGAACAAAGTTACCCGGAAGTTTATTTTAACAGAGAGAACCATTATGTTGCAAAACAGTAAAATTAGTTTTTCAGCGATTCTTCTCTAAAAGTCGATTTTTTAAAAATTGTGGCCTTTTTGATAGGAGTGTTCATATTTAGAGAAAAGTTTTTAAGGCATTAATATCAAGGCCGTTATTGAAGTCATAAAGCTTTACGAATATACGTCAAGGCTTATAGTCTGTACACTGAAAAAAAAATGTTTTAAAATTGACGACAATTGTTATTAATTTGACGATATTTGTGTTTAAAAAATAGCTTGCAACAAATTTCGTCAAAGTAAGAGCAAATGTATTTAAAAATTTTGAAAAACATATGAAAAAAAAGTCAAATTAACAACACATTTTGTGAACACATTGTGTTTAATTTTAAGCTAACTTTTTTTTTTCTGTGTACATTTACAAATTAGATTCATTTTCTCTAGTTCTTGAAATTAATTTTGTTCATCATCGACTTCAACTTGAAAGAGATATGTCATAACGGAAAATTGGACTTGAGATTCGTGATAAGCGTGTCTTACTTTTTGCCAAATGCGCTCATAACTCGACATTGAACTTTCAGCAGGTTTCATTTTCGAGATCTAAGAAGTTTACACCTTGATACGAAAGTACAACTTCTTAGAAACTTGTGATTATAGCTTCGAAATTTTTATCTCTCGATAATGCTTCGAAAGTTCTTGTGAAAACAAGTTTTAATTTTGATGAATGAAGTTTTGTGAATGAATGAGTTTTTGTGAATTAATTAATTTAAGTTTTGAGTTTACAACCTCGTATAACTAGTGTCGCAAAGGCATCTGAAGCGAAGCTGAGGCAATAAACCTTTCCGAACATATGAGCGGAAGTATATTTCTTCCTCGATGATACTTTCAAAAGTATTTGTAAACCCAAGTTCACCTTTTGCGAGTGAGCTTGTACTGCACGTAATTCATGCAAAGCACTTTTGATAGAATTTCAACTGATAGAACTTCAAGCAAACAAAAAGTTATATTTTTGCGGTAAAATTAAGAATTTACAAAAATCGTCGGATTCAAGTTTCAATTTTTTATTTTTTACCTCAGTGAACTTTCAAGCTTTAAGCTTTCTATTCATTATTTGTTGGAACGAGACTGTTTCATATGAGAGCGAGCCTCTTAAGATCTGCAAATGAGCTTAGAAAAAGTTTCGCTCAAGTGCTTACTTGTAGGATGGGCAATGTTTCTGGCAAAAGCTTAATTGAAGTTCAATTGTTAGTTGGTACTCTCTTTTTTAATTAATTTGTGTTGTTGTTGCCACAAATATTTTGTTATCATCGAAACTACATATGTGAGTAAAATTTGAACTCAACCGGAGAAAGAGAAGTGGTTGGAAAACGAGCTTAAAACGTTTTAGAACTTGCACAATTTTCTGAATAATTTTTAGCAGGCTACTACGTTTATAAGTTTTCTATAATATTTGGAAATTTCAACATCGTGTCTAGACTTTCTATACCAATGTTATGGATAATGATTCCTTACCCCCTGGATAAACAGAAAAAAAATTATTAAATTTTAATTTAAATTTTTTTTTTTTAATTATTGTTTACTTTGGCCACTTAAGTCATTATGTTGAGCTAAGCCTAGTTTAAATACCGTCAACGTGACGCCTGTCTGTCAATTATTTGTATGTCTGTTGTTCATAGCACTTGTCGTCGCCAAACATATTAAATATCGAAATTTAACGCTTAGCTGTAAAAAATTCAAGCAATAACATCAAATATTACCATGACTTTAAAAGACGATTTATTAAAATTTTACCACTCATCAGGTTGGGTCAATATTGACTGTTGAAATTATAAAAGTTGTGGTTTTTTGCTCTTGGGTAGGGCGAATAATATGATGTGTGATATAAAAACAGACTAAAATTTTTTTTATGTGATGCACTATAAATATTGCACGGTGGCGTTGTTTGAAGAAGAGAAACTTACGAAAAATACCAAAATTAAAAATAAGTATAAATAAAGTGTGTATCGAATTGTAATCAGGTGTGTAATCCGTACTGCCTTATACGAAATTTGCTGTGGAATAGTTTGGTACGAGTATATTTTTCCTAAAATAATAATTTTAATTACATATGCCTCCTGTTTTTCATCGTTTCATATTAAAATTAGCGGCATTATTTCCAAATCATATTGAGATAAGCTATGTACTAGCCTCTAAAAATTTACTATTTATGTAGCTCATTAAAAAAAAAAAACGAAATATTTCTTTGCCTACAGTTTTCGTCTTTGTACAACCAGTTGGGAAATGCACGCAATTTTCACAAATACAAAGAAGAAAAAAAAAACAATATTCAATAAAAACTACTTTATTATGGAGCTTATCTTGTACAGTAGTTGGAAAATGATGAAAATATTGCACCATAATTGCATGTCTTGACTTCACAGTTCAGCCCACAACTTGGCCAACGAGAAACTGTCAACAACAGCAACAGCTGTCAGTTAATGGCCAAGATGAAGCTGCCGCCAATCTTCAAACTGTCAATTTTATCAGTCAACTAGTGGTGGGGTTTTTCAAGTAAACAACAAACAACCGACACCAACAACAACAACAACAACAACAACAACAACAACAACAACAAACACAAACAGTGAAAGTTTTCTTTAATCAGTTGGCATGCGTGTCGATGAAACCAAGTCGAAACAAGTTCTCAATTTTAACAAGAGAGGAAAAATATTACTAAATATTTTATTTATTAAAGCTATATTTAGCCATTGTACTGTCCTGTTTTTTAGCGTCTGTCTGTTCAACCTGCTTGGTTGCAGGACATGCAGGTGTACTTCTGTATTGTCTTCTACGACAGCCAGGTGGTGCTTTCCTTACGAAGGTTAATGCCACAATAACTTATAGATAACACAATAAAATATTGTAGGTGGTAGACAAGTTATTTTTAGAAAAAATACACAACAATTCAAGTTTTCGATAGTCTTCTTCGATTATTAGAAAATAAGTTGGAGAACAATTTATATTTTCGTCATAGTTCAGAAAATTTTGCGTTGCAATGTTGTAGTGTTATTATCAAAACAACAAACAAAGCTTTGGTTTTCTATGGGGAAAACATTTTTAATTTTAATCGTTGTTAAACTCAGAAAGTTATTTTTTTTTTTGTGTGTCGTTACTTATAATATATAAATATAACCTTGACAACATCAAAATTTAAAAATAATGTTTAAAGAAATTAATTAAAGAATTATTAGTTAAGCCTAAGGATTCAAAATTTCCGAATGTTTTATATATAATTTTTTTTACATTAAAAAAAAAAAATTAATTGCCCTTTTCAACTCTTGAACGGATCTTTTAATCAATTTTTATTGTGTGTTATTAAATATTTGTACACAAATGATTCAGAACTGGACATACTAGTTTAATGCCAACTACGAAAGACTAAATTTTTAGAAGCTTTACATGGCATTATTTACTCTCTGAGATTTATCATAGTCTCTAGATAGGTAAAGGTCGATCAGAACAATTTAATACACGTGAATAAAATATCCGTGTCAGCTGGGAATCCATCCTCGGACCACACACCATGCACGCTCAACGCACTATAAAAGGCTGATTATAATAGACGGAACGGAACGTTGAGAAATGTCATTTTCCAATCTATTACATGAGTTTTTTTATGCGAATGCTTATAATAAGACGGAACGGAGCAGCACGCGACGTTGACATCCATGGTATAATAATACATGGTAACATTGACAACTGCTTATTTTCTCTTCAACAGGAAAACATAAACTGTCAAAAACAGCTTTTTGTGGAAATACATCAGCAGCTGCTGTGGTTGTTGTTTTTTTTCACTTCAACGTTTTCAACATTGCTTGTGTTTTCAATGGCGGATTGTGAGCGCTCTCTTTTTTAGTATATTTTTTGACAGTATATGATTTCCCAAGCAACTGTCAATGCTACCTTGTATTATTATACCATGGTTGACATCTATATATTTTTGATTTCACCGCTTGGTTCCATTACATTTTGACGTTTTGCCATGAAATTTCACTTGAAAATATAAATTCTTCATACAAATTCAACGTTTACTTCAGTTTCTATTATAAATGCTACTATGTTTACAGTCACTTTTCGCATTTCACTCCGTTCCAAATCGTGTATTATAATCAGATTTTACATTTACTAAAAAATAAAATTATAGAACGAAATTTTTAAGTATTATAGTATAATTTTTAAAATTATATCATTTCAAAATGTTTGCCCTTTCGATGGTGAGAAGGGGAATTCATTTTCTAAAGAACGAGTACGCGTTCCTTTACAAACTTAGAGTTGTGGATGCATCTCAAATGATTTATTGTCATTAATAACTTCATTTTATTTTCTCGATTTCCAAGGAGTAACTATCACGATTGTTGTTTATTTTTTTTACAAGCCCACAAGTTTCATCAATGCGATAAGATAAAGACCCAAAATACATTTGGATAATTACACTGTCTAATAGCTTCCTTGCCTATACATAATATATACCTATAACCTACAACCTATTACCTATAACATATAACCTATAACCTATAACCTATAACCTATAACCTAAAACCTATAACCTATAACCTATAACCTATAACATATAACCTATAACATATAACCTATAACCTATAACCTAACACCTATAACCTATAACCTATAACCTATATCCTATAACCCATAATTTATAGCATATAACCTTTAAACTTTAACTTTTAACCTTTAACCTTTAACCTTTAACCTTTAACCTTTAACCTCTAACCTTTAACCTTTAACAGTTTTTTTCTAATGTTATCAATTCCATTCCTAAATAACTAATGATAATGATAATGCAGATGATAATATGTCAAACGTTCTATAGGAAGATAATGGATGCTCGATTATCTATAATAATTAAAAATGGGACAGTAAATTAATTTCGATTTCGTTTCTACCAGAAAATGTTGCCTTTCATTGTCCTTTTCTTAAGGTTGCGAAATTTTGTGTTCGATCCTTAAAAAGTCAAATAAGGCAAAAAATGCACATTTTCTGCCCTGTGCAATTTTGTCAGGGGAGATGGTTGCCCTGAAAATCAGATGATTGTTTTAAACGACAATATTATCAAACGCGTTTGTTTGACAAGACTAGATACAAACTTGTATTACGTGTTTATTTGACATTTTGTTTTGATGTTTTTTCAAATCATGGCAAATTATAAAACGTACCAGTAACTATTTTGCTTGGCCTGCTTTGCAAGTAACGACTATTTTTATCTTTTTTTACACACATAAA
Source organism: Pherbina coryleti (assembly GCA_943735915.1). Classification (NCBI taxonomy): domain Eukaryota; kingdom Metazoa; phylum Arthropoda; class Insecta; order Diptera; family Sciomyzidae; genus Pherbina; species Pherbina coryleti. Next base: position 10,806,636 of record OX030949.1, read on the forward strand.
ATAAATCAGCTGATTGAGTAAGCAGGGCAGTGTTTTGTGTCCTTTTCTGAGTAAGCAAAATTATGGATTTTTTCAGGTTTGAGGGCAACATTGGAAAAATTTTGCACCGTGTAAGGGCAACATTTTTTGGTCTTCCATATGTACTCCTTTAGTAGTCTTAAGAAATGCCTGCCCCCGAAGGAAGATTGATAGTGAAAAAAGGAGTAAATATAAAATACAATGGCCTCGGAGCAGTAGAGAGTGCTCCATTCCTCGCAATTGAGTTTTCCTTGATTACACTAAGGATAAAGCTTTCTATGCGCTGAGAATTAAAATAAAAAAATGAATATATTTTAGGAATTTTACGTTATTTAAATTTCGTTATATAGAAAAATATGTTTCATAATGAAACCATCGGAGGGTTTTTTTTTTAATTAAGCAAACTTCCTTAAAAATGGCGTAAATAAAGTAGTGATAATAAATAGAGAAAACTTTTTGACATATCATGCTTTAAGCAACTTCTTCACATAGACATCAATAACCTAGTTCTTAAAGTCTACATACCTATGACGCTAAGCCCTTTATTCCCTATATATACATATAAATGTAATGACCCCATATAACTCCATAAGAAAATAATTTAAGTTGGTTCAAAAAGTAACGGGAATTTTTAAATTTCGTGGGCTGTGTTGGACCAAATGGCACTATTTTTGCTGTGTTGGCAAGCATGTTTAGAAAGTATCTGTACATTTTCAACCATATTGGTTGTTTACTGATAAGTCAGCTTTTGGAAGGATAACACGTGTGTTGGTGTCATTTTTATTTTCATTAAATTTTGTTATGAAAATGTTAAGTGCAACAAAGTCTTAGAAGTGTAAGATACTGCTTTCGGCTTATCTCCTGTGAGTTAAACAAGAGTTTAAGAGTGTGTTAAGCGTTTTTGCCATGTGTGTTAAGTGTGTTAAGATGGCAGTAAATAAGTTGAAGGTCATCATAGCACATCAACAACCTATGAAAAGACAAAAAAATTAAAGAATTGATTATGAATGATCGCCGAATCACAATAAGTGCAGTTACTAATTATGATTATTGTAGTAATTTCCATTTTAGGCTTTTGAAGTTGCAAATGAAGAAATAGTACTATTAAAATTCCAACAGATATGCACTAGGTGACAAAAAATAAATAAACCAACATAATTTATATATGTTAAAAAAAAACAATGCAGCAACACTTGATAGGAACAAATTAATTCCATTTTAACTAGTATCTGAACTATCTAAATAAGAGCCGAAATTATACAATATACAAAATACCGTTTTATGCCGTTCAAGTAGCGAATAACAGCCGCAACATCTATGCAGCTAGCTAAGCAAGACTCAACTCATAGCTCCACCCACCACCATCTCCTATAAACAACTAATAAATGACTGTCGGTGCCATTGTCCGCAGCTGAATTTCATAATGCAAAAATTGTTTTAATCTCTCACGATTTATTTTCCTTTTAGTTTTTTTTAACAAATGCTAAAAACGTGCACAAAAGTGTAGCATTTTTTATACAATACTGTAGGGATTTATTCAATGCTTAAAAGTAAAATATTACAAATGGCGGCAGTGAAAACAAGAAAACAAATGGCGAAAAGCTTAACTGAAACAGCTGCGACAGCATCATGCAGCTCACTCAACTTTGTTTGGAGCAAGCAAATTAAATGTATTCAACTTTGGCCTTTTTATGCTCCCAAAATGATGCAGGAAAAGTGCAAGTTATTGTTACTATTGTTGTTGTTGCTATTGTTGTTGGCAATTATGTTGTCTTTTGTTTAAACTATGTTTGTTTTCTTTTTTTTTTGCTTTTGTTTAAACTGCAACGAAACACATGCAGCTCAGGTTCATTGGCCACACACGCCGCTTGTTTTTTTTTTACTTGAAGTTGCACTTTCATTTTGGCCTTAGAGTGATCCAAATTGAGTTTGATTATATGAGCTTGATGATGTGTAATGAGTGGGTATCATTTGAAAATTTACGCCAATGATTGTTTAATACAATTCTTTAACTTTGTATCTTGTAGAGCCGCTAGTGAATGGTTTTTAGTCTTCTTTCAGATCATTCATGGCCACTCTTCTAATGAATGACAAGCCTCAGAAGACACTTTCTCTGAGCTTTCAAAACTTTAATATTCTTTAAAGAGCAGCAAAGTACTTTTCTATTGAGGCATTTTGTACTATGTCAATATCCCAATTTAGGTTTATGGTGGTATTCACGATGTGGTGTATTTGTGACATACATCTCAATGTATCTTAACTATTATCATATACAAAGCAATTTGTTGTATTTTTAATATTTGTTTATTACTTTAGTTATTGTCAAGTAAACATTCCTGCTGGAAAAATAATTTTTCAATATTTCAATATTTACTTTGAATGTACTAATAGGGACTTTTCGTTATATATTTCATCAAGTTGGCTCTTTAATATTCAATAGGGATGCTCACGACACAAACTGGTGCAAATAGTCTTGCATCATAACAAATGTAAAATATATTTGCACCTTTTGCAATAATAACAACATATAAGAGCTATTCACGATTCGGTACAAATGTGTTAGCACATTATACAATTGCATATATTTACCATATAATGTGAACGTCCATACTTGCGATAATGGAAAGAAAACACAATTGACATTAAGCAATTATACCAATAGTCACCGGTTTCATTTCCTACTCAACAATTTCTTTAAAATAAGCTTTTCATATTTCTTTTTATAGATTTTCCTATTGGATTATAATGTGTTCTTGATATAATTTTAAAAAAGTTCTAAATTTCCTTTGTTTTTTTTTTATAATTTTCAAGTGACAACTTTTTTTTACTGAAAAAATGCTATGAGAAAACACATCATAATAGAACAATTCACAATCTTGTGCATTTGATATTAGAAATTTGCACAATTGGAAAAATTTCCTATCAACTGTGAACTTTGCAACACTTGTTGCAAAACATGATTGATGATGATTAATGAATGATGTGCAGTGCCCGTGGCTCTCCGCAAAATCGCCCAAAAAAAAATCGCCCAAAAAAAAAAGGAAAAATCACCCAAATGAAAAATGACCCAAAAATTTATGAAAAATCGCCCAAAACGAAAAAACGAAATTTTACCCAAGAAAACGAAAAAAGCCCAAAAATTTTTAGAAAAATTACCCAAAAACAAAAACGAAAATTCACCCAAAAAAATGAAAAATTGCCCAATATTTTACATTGTGTTCCCACACGAGATACGAAATTCCCTTGTACGAAATGAGCATTTTCAAGGCCAGTATTTTTTTTTTAAGTCTATTTTATTCAATCATTTGATGATATAAATACTATTTATGTGGATATTATATTATAATACTATTTATGTAGGAAGTGCGTTAAATTTAAAAATTTAATTCATTTTAATTTTATATATATTCTCATACTTAAAAATCTATAAAAGCATTTCGTACAAGGGAAAAATACTGATTCTTTTTCAAAACAACAAGTTTCTTTGGTTATCAAAAAAATTCAAAAAGAAAAAATGACGGCGGAGGTGGTGGGGGGGAGCAGGGCGGGGCGACGGGTGGCGCGTGCGATCCGTCGCACTACGCGTAATCCGCCGCGCCGCGATACGCGCGATCCCCCGCGTCGCGAGGCGTGGGCGCGGTACTAAATATTTCCTTTGACTTGACCAAGCAAACTCAAGCAAAGAAGAACCGCTGCTTGTACTTTAAATACCGTTATCTTTAAGAACTGATTGACGTTTCTTATTTAACCCTTAAATGCACCGTGTATCTTTGGTTTACGGCTATATTTTTGGTTAGATTTTTTTCAAATCGGTTCTATATTATTTAGAATATTATAAGTCTTCAATAAAAATATAGTTTTTACTTCTATTTGTCATACTTTTTTAAAAAATGATGTACAAAGTCAAAAAAAAATTTTTTTTAACCAAATAAACACTATTTCTAAGGCTCTCCGCAAAATCGCCCAAAGAAAAATCGCCCAAAAAAAATAATGAAAAATCCCCCAATTTTTTTCCATACGAATTTGGGTGATTTTTCATATGAAAAAACACCCAAAAAAATTGGGCAATTTTGCGTTTTTGTTGGGTAAAATTTCGTTTTTTGCTTTTGGGTGAAATTTCGCCCAATATATTGGGCGAAATTTCACTTTTCGTTTTTGGGTGATTTTTCGTTTTCTTTGGGTGATCTTTCGTTTTCAATATTAAACCTTAAATGCACAAGGACCCCGATTTTTACCGAAAAAAATATATTTTATGTAAAATCGAGTAAAAATAAAAACTGCGTTTTTAGTTTTGAAAATTTTTTTTAGTTGTGAAAAGTGGTTGTATCTATAAAGATACAATGTGAATTTTCCCACATTTAAAATCCCTATTAAAATATATCAAAATAAAAGAAATGTGTTATGAAATTTTTATTAATTCTTTTATTTTAAAAAGTTAAAATTATCAAAAGCTGCAGGAAGTGCACACTGTATCTTTAAAGATACAACCAACTAAAGTGACCCAGTGAGGAGCCAAATGATCGAAATTTTTTCGATCACTAAAGGACATGTTTTGAAAGTACATAGTCAGTATTTTTTCCTAATCAAAATTATTAGAAGTTAAACTGTTAAAAATAGTGTTTATTTAGTTAAAAAAAATTTTTTTGACTTTGTACATCATTTTTTAAAAAAGTATGACAAATAGAAGTAAAAACTATATTTTTATTTAAGACTTATAATATTCTAAATAATATAGAACCGATTTGAAAAAAATCTAACCAAAAATATAGCCGTAAACCAAAGATACACGGTGCATTTAAGGGTTTAATAAGAAACGTCAATCAGTTCTTAAAGATAACGGTATTTAAAGTAAAAGCAGCGGTTCTTCTTTTGTTTTTCTTTTGTATTTGCATCATTTGCTTGAGTTTGCTTGGTCAAGTCAAAGGAAATATTTAGTACCGCGCCAACGTATTGCGACGTGGCGGATTACGCGTAGTGCGACGGATCGCACGCGCCACCCGTCGCCCCGCCCTGCTCCCCCCACCACCTCCGCCGTCATTTTTTCTTTTTGAAATTTTTTGATAACCAAAGAAACTTGTTGTTTTGAAAAAGAATCAGTATTTTTCCCTTGTACGAAATGTTTTTATAGATTTTTAAGTATGAGATTATATAAAATTAAAATGAATTAAATTTTTAAATTTAACGCACTTCCTACATAAATAGTATTATAATATAATATCCACATAAATAGTATTTATATCATCAAATGATTGAATTAAAATAGACTTAAAAAAAAAAAAAATACTGGCCTTGAAAATGCTCATTTCGTACAAGGGAATTTCGTATCTCGTGTGGGAACACAATGTAAAATATTGGGCGATTTTTCATTTTTTTGGGTGAATTTTCGTTTTTGTTTTTGGGTAATTTTTCCAAAAATTTTTGGGCTTTTTTTCGTTTTCTTGGGTAAAATTTCGTTTTTTCGTTTTGGGCGATTTTTCATAAATTTTTGGGTCATTTTTCATTTGGGTGATTTTTCCTTTTTTTTTTGGGCGATTTTTTTTTGGGCGATTTTGCGGAGAGCCTATTTTTAACAGTTTAACTTCTAGGAACAGATAAATAATTTTGATTAGGAAAAAATACTGACTGCTTTCAAAACATGTCCTTTAGTGATCGAAAAATTTCGATCTAAATAGAAAACTAAAAAAAATTTTGAAAACTAAAAACGCAGTTTTTATTTTTACTCAATTTTACATAAAATATATTTTTTCGGTAAAAATCGGGGTCCTTGTGCATTTAAGGTTTAATATTGAAAACGAAAGATCACCCAAAGAAAACGAAAAATCACCCAAAAACGAAAAGTGAAATTTCGCCCAATATATTTGGGTGAAATTTCGCCCAAAAGCAAAAAACGAAATTTTACCCAACAAAAATGCAAAATCGCCCAATTTTTTTGGGTGTTTTTTCATATGAAAAATCACCCAAATTCGTATGGAAAAAAATTGGGTGATTTTTCATTATTTTTTTTGGGCGATTTTTCTTTGGGCGATTTTGCGGAGAGCCAGTGCCCGTTGATTTCCGTCAATTGTAAGCTTTTTTGAAGGAAGTTTTCAGGAAGTTTTTCAGTTTCACTTTCCACCGAATCAACTCCCATGTTGCGGCGATAACACTCCTTTCTATACATTTTTTATAAAATATTTGGGTAATAAGTGCTTAGTATTGATAACAGAATGGGATCTGCACAAATAAAATTCATAACAGCAAAACCTAAAATAGCAGCTGCAAAGTGCTTTTGACAAACGGTCTGGCTGCAGCAGAGCTTTTGCTACCCAACAAGCAAGAAAAATATTTTTCTCCAAGCTTGGAAAAAAGGGTTCAACCTCCACTTGATCTCCAAACCATTTCTCCAAGTCAACTCCAACATCTTGGAGTTGAACTGGAAATTGACTTGAGATGTGTTAATTTTCAAAGTGACAATACTGTTGAAGTGTCAGAAAAATAATTTGTTTTTGTAATTGGCAACACTTGGTGGTTTGTGAAAAGTCAAAAATAGTGAATTGCAAGAAAATAATAAAGTGAGTAAAAAGAAATTTTTTCAATAAATAAATTTAAATAACAATAATAAAAGAAATAATGAAAAGAAAAAGAATAAAGCATGAAGTGCAGCAAATTGTAGATTTGGTATCAGGAAGGAATGCAGAGGAAGCCGTAGAAGCACCTGGAACTTCAACTGTGGCAGAAAAAGCTGTGAATTTAGTGAAAAGTTTGCCAAAAAATGCTGAAGTCTTAGGTTAACAAATTATTAAAGTTTGGTATTATATTAAGAATTCTTTAGTTTAAAACTATTTTCAAATAAATAAAAATAAAAAAAAAATGAAAAAGCTTTTTCTATTTCTTTTTCAATTCGGGCTGGAGATCACTTGAAGAATTATCTTGGAGCTCAAGTGGAGATCCAGCCTTATCTCGACTGGAGATCGAAGGTCCATTTCCCTGGAGAATGGCTTGGATCTCAAGTGGAGGTCAAGTGGAGATCAAGCACTGGAGATTGGAGAAACGAACTGGAGCTCCACTTGAGGTCAAGCCAATCTCCAAGGTTGATGTTTATTGGGAACACTTAAAAGAAATTGCCGGTGACATTAACAGTGAAACGATTAAATCCCATCCAACAGTCAAGGTTTTTCAAGTTAACAGTCTGAACTGTTGATAAATGAACTGTTTTAATTTATCAGTCCACTGTTAATTTAACATTTCAGACTGTGAAATTTAAGAAACTCGTCTCTTGGATGGAATTTAACAGTTTTGGCTGTTAATCTAGCTATTTTTTCTTGGTGTAAGAAGCGGCCACTATTATTTCTTTTTTATCATTGCAATTTCTTACCTCTATTTGAGGAGCTATGTATGGGGGAAAACCGTGATTTTATTCAATTTGTCAAAATTTCAACTTCATTGTAAAGGGTGTTTTAAAAAGTCATCTGACATTTTGATCTAGGCACTACTTTTTTTGTGACAAGCGTAGAGTGCTAAATCTCTGACAGCTGCCAACAACAAGCATGGAGGCTTAGTCATGAAGAAATTCACGTTCGAGCAATGCATAAAATTTGTGAAATATCACTACAAAAATGGCGAATATTTAGCGGACATGCTTCGCAAATCCCACACATTTCTTCAAGATTTAGTGTGGGTTTTAGGCTGGCGGTTTAATAAAAAAGGGCTCATGTGTGCAAGCAAGGTCAAGGCGGCTATTTGAGCAATATTATGTTTCATCAATAACCTCCATGTTCATTCATTTCAACAAAATACTGCGTTTTATTAAAAACAAATTTCAATGACTTTTGAAACACCCTGTATTTATTAAATATCGAAGCTTATATGTGAGATAACAGGTTAATACATTAATTATAATATTTAATAATAGTGAAATTTATGTAGGTTCTGCTATTTTTATGACTTTACTTCGTAGGGGGGTTAGGCATGGTTTTCATCAAAATTTGACAAAATAAACTCTTGCAATGGATTTAATTTTTTTTTTTTAAAGAAAAGCTTATGTGCAAAATTAAAAGTGTTTAGATAAATTTTTGTGGAATTTTAAGAGATTTTACCATTTCAATAAAGCGTTTTTAAATGACGGGTTGGCTTGGTTTTCGTCCAATTTGGCTACCGATTTAAATTTCAATACAATATTTAGACGGTATATATATATAGACGGACAGACGGACATCGCCAAATCAACTCAGGTGATGATGCTGAATGATGATCAAGAAAATATATGCATACTTTGCTATACACCGAGAAAAGAAGCAATAGTAAAATCACCTAAAACGGCTTGGGTGAAAAGAATTTGTATGAAAATTTAAAACTTATGCTTATTCACCAAAGTAATATATTGTTTTATACATTGCTTTCAAAGTACTTACATACTTCGAGACTCTGCAAAAAGAAATATTTGATTCACCCAAGCCGAGTATATAACATATTAACCAATTATGTAGGTAAACCATCGAAAATTTTGACATTTTCTCAAAATGGTATGGACTTGAACACTGTATTCGTAAATAAAGCAAGCACCTAATATAAATTTTCGAAGCCATAATGTATAAATTACAAAATACTTAGTAAATTTACCCAAATTAATTTCGTTAAGTTGAGCATGTTAAACTTAGATGTTTTAACGAAAAACTTAGTCGGCTGAAAACTGCCAAAGACGTCTTATAAATTATACTAGGTTTTTTGTTAATTTTGCATGAGCTTTTTTCTCAGTGTACCTACCACGTCTTTTTATGAGCGTTGCAAATCGAGGAACAAAGTAAGGTAATCGGTCAAATGACGTGACCGATTTTCAAATTTTTTTACCCCCCCTTCCGCTCCGTTACTCTACGTAGTGTTGTGTAGTGTTGTTGTATAAAGGAATGTAGTATATGAAATAAAAAAAAATGTATTGATTAAAAAATATTTGAAATTATATTAAAAAAAATATTATTAGCTTGACTAGTTCTTAGTATGTGTACTACATGACTAAATAAATTTTTAGAAAAAAATTTTAAAAATTTATTATTTTCATCGATAAAATCTATTCCATTTTCAATCCCAGAGTCGATGCTCTCCATAACTGGAATTGCAGAAGCTGGAAACTTTGGGGAACTTCGATATAGAATAGAAAAATTAATAAAAACCGGGTTTTTAATAATTTGAAACCGAGTTTAAGATCTCTATTTTTATTAATTTCTCAAACATTTAAGAAGTTGTTCGGTATTCAAAGTTTAAGAATACCTCGTCTTTCTTCAAATTTAGTGTGGGTTGTCTTTTGTCGCTTATCGAAAACTTTGCTTATTGTCTTTGCTATGAGCACTTCAACATCTCCAATAACCGCCGGAAATGAAAAAATAACCTTATATTTTTAGCTACTTCTTGCTTGTTCATAACTCGTTATGGAAATATCTTCAATAATTCCGTGTCAACACATGAAGAATCACAGAAGCACATCCCGTAATTGACCTTTAAAGTGTCATTATCTCCAGGCACCAATCAAAATTAAAAAAAAAAAATATAAGTTAATAAAAAAATAAATTATGGTAAATTGTGTGCACACAATTAAAGCCTTAAGCGGTAACTTGTTCTCTGAAGCGTTGTTTGAAATAAAAAAAAAAAAAATTAAAACCAAGCCACAAGAAGCAGAACAAAAGCGGAAAGCACTGGTTGTTAATTTTTTAATTGTTGTTCTTTGACTAAAATTATGGCTTGACAAATTAACAAAAATGCAAATTTTTGAAGTTGAGTTGGTAAAACAAAGTATCTGTCGGAAAAATAAAACAAATCTGAAAATCTACAAAGTAAAATTTTGTGGTAATAAAATTAACCAAATTTTTTCTGGTTTTGCTGTTTTTGCAGTTGTATCTCTCTGTGGTTAGATTATTTCTTTGTTGTCGTTTTTGTTATTTGGTCTATGAGTATGAGTCATTTAAGCCGGTACAGACACAAAAAAAAAAAAAACTCAAATAAAATTCCACTTCAGTGTTGTCAAAGTTTTTGTGCAAATGTGGTCACACAGCTGAGATTGGAGCGAGGGACGTACACTGAATGTTATAAAACTCCCACAACTTGCTGAATATTAAGAATTTTTTAATAAGTTTAACAATGATTTTTTTATGATCTCGTTCAGCAATTTTTTTTGTTGTTAAATTTGTTTTAATTTTTTTAAGAGCTATTTTAGGAAATAGCACTTACTTAAAGCTGCTGCTCCCTGTTGGTGGCCCACGTGTTATTTTTTGTTTTTGCGCTGTCAGTTGTTGCCACACGCGGCAAAAAACGCCCACATCCGACAGAACCTATTAACTGAGTGATTGCTTCATACATAATTTTTATGTGCAATAATTTTTGTCTCCTTAATAAGGAAGTGTCAGAAACAACTCTTTTAAAGAGCAAACAAAAAATGTCACGCCTGACTTTGTCTGCAGCTCTTCGACTGCAGGCGACTTCGGCTCAAAATACAGTTAAGTGATGCGGCTGTCGACTCCTCATCAATGTTGATTAAATATTGTTTAAGCATGGAAGAGTAAATTAATCAGCATGTCAAGCCTTATGCACTTTGCGCTACACAGTGATCTATAAACGACGCATGTTGATTTACAGTTAGTCACAAAATTCATCGGACGAACAGTAGAGGTAAATAGAAAAAAGTTAAAAACTTTCAAGTGAATCACTATTAACCCTTCGTGGGACCCTAAGGTCCGTAGGGACTTTTTCGATTTTGAATCGCAAATTACTCCTATTTAAGCCACTACGACCCCCTCCCAAAGTTACCATGTATTCCTGTAACATTTAGTTCTGCGTCTTTTACGGGTTCGACCATTAAAATCGGACCAGTGGTTACATAGATCTAAGGATTTACTTTTACTGCCTACGAGAAAGGTCCCTAAAGTCCCCTGGGACATAGTATGAAAATTAAGCAAATTAACGGTATTACTTCGTGGAATTCATTGTTTTATGGCTCAAAATTGCAGCTGCGTTTAGTTTCAAGGTAAAATAAATATTTTTGCTAATTGGGTTTTCCAAGAAATGAGCAGGGGGAGGTATAAGTTTGCTTATTTTATTGCTTTGTTCATCCCTGATGCATTTGTCTTATACCTGCGTATAAAAATTCGAATAGAAAATATTTAACTTAGCAGACGACTCTCTTTATGAAATGATATGTAGCGGCAACCAAAGCTCATACGTGAAATTAATACAGACGGCGCAAGTGCAGAGAGCTTCTTTAGTTGTCTTTTGTTCTCGCTGGAAGATATTTGTTAATTTTTAATCCGTTTTAAAAATGAGCAAATCAAACAAAAAATCTTTGATTGAAATCCGTAAATTAATATTGTTAAAATATTTTAAAAAGGGTTTGACAGTTCGCCAAATAAGTGAAATTATCCAGAAAAGTCAGTTAACTGTGCACGATGTCACACGTAGAACAACGAATTGAAAATAAGTGCAGAAGTGAGCATCCTCCTTTGCTGATGCAAAAAAACAATCAGGTTATGAAAGAGAATTAAAAGGAAGCCCCTAAAAAGTGCTCCATAATTGGCTTTCGAGCACGAAGAAAAAACTTAAATTTCAATTTTTTCAGAAATTATACGTAGAGATATTTGAGAAGCTGGAGAGCCACCTGACAGATTTTTTTTTTTTAATGAACGGAATCGAAAATGCGCTTTAAAGACGCCAAAGAAATGTTGCAGCATAACGCAAGCTACTGGGATGATGTGTTGGCGGCTTCGGTAGTCGAGTACGCAGTGTGCTCGACTGCTACCCCAGAGGTCACGGGTTCGATTCCCGGCCAGGCCATGGTTCTTCGCTTTAAACCTTTTGTATTTGCAATTTTCTATCATTTTTAATCAACTGAAATTGAAAATTCATCAATATTTGCGACTTGAAGTTGTAGTTGATGGTAGAGAAGATTGTGGATGCGATTGCCTTATAACTGGAATTGACTGAGGTAAACACATAACACTTGCATAACACTACGCTAAGAACATCCTACCCATGTTTCATTTGATTGACCTTCCCTTCTCAATAATCTATCACTTCATTTCGAACCACGGCAGACTTTACTGAATAATCAGGTTCCACCTGAAATCCTTGGCTTTAAGCTAAAACAAAAAAGATGGTCAGCTCATGGTGTGGCGAAAGTGCAATGAAGAAATGAGAAAAAAACTTTGTCCCACTCTGAAGCACTAAGTAGGTTCGCTGCTTGTGTGAGGGTGCATTGCGAGCAGAGAAGTCGGTGAATTCGTTTTTATATGTGGATGAAATCATAACAAAACAAAAAAAAAATCTTAAGCAAAGTACCGCCAAATTTAAAAATAAAAATAGTTTTCATTCTATCAAGAAAATGATCCGAAGCATAAAGCTTAGCTTGCCAAGTTATGCCTACTCTATTATTGCCCTAAAGTCATTTACACCAACCTTTCCCCCCGCCCCCCCCCCAATCCCACCAAACATTGAACACCTATCCATTAGGGTGGGTGTCTAAAAAAAAATGTTCGGTAAACTCGGTCTAAAATGTACCTTGGGTCATTTTTGTACCCTCCACAAAACGATTTTGCAATGTGTTAACCCTTAGGCTTCCTGGAATTTTTTTAAAAAAGTGCCTTTTTTAGTCAAAAACCCACTTTTTGTATGGAAAAGTTTTCAGTTTCGCTGTATTTTCAAAAACAAAAAAAAAAACCCAAAATTAAAGCTTTAAAAATGATTACTATCGGCATAAAAAATTTTGACTTGAAATTTTTGTCCATAATTTTTTTAAAACTTTTTGAAATTTTAACTTTGTTCAAAAATGAACAAGTAAGCCCCTGATATGTTAAGGATATTTTATTACCTTTACAACGTTGGTTAAACGACATCAATCGGACGAGATATAGCGTAGTTATGAAGATTTAAGTCGAAATCGCATCGAATGTATTAAAAATAGACTCAAAAACAAAAAAAAAAAAACAAAAAAACCAAACGAGCAAATTTCTGAAAATTTTTTGTGCAGATAGTATTAATTTTTGAAATTTTAATTTTGGTTTTTTTTTTTTTTTTGAAAATACAGCGAAAGAAAAAACGTTTCCATACAAAAAGTGGGTTTTTGACCAAAAAAGGCACTTTTTTAAAAAAATTCCAGGAAGCCTAAGGCTTAACACATCGCGAAATCGTTTAGAGGAGGGTAGCACAATAAGCCAAGGTACATTTTAGACTGAGTTTATCGAAAACTTTTTTTTTTTTTTTGTATGGAGACCGACCCGGCCTACTATCCATAGAGATATGTGGGATGAATAAGAGTCTGTATTGGTAAATACATCATAACCTAAAGATCAGAGGAGGGAAAAATGGAACCAAAGTTAGTTACTACTAAAAACTGGTGAAATCCATACGGAACTTACTAAAATAAGCTATAAAGGAATTCTACTTCTTAAGATAATTTAAACTCTTTTAGATTTTTTAAACACGACTCTGTATTATAAGGGAACTAGTGATACCCGGCGCGCGTTGCTATACCCCGTAACTACCCTTGGTTTGACACCAAGCTCATTGTCTAATATCCGTAACAGTTTCCCAGTAGCAGGATATCACCAAATAGTAACTCCATTCTGAGTTTCAATGTTCTGTATAAAAAAAAATGTGGGCCCCTTGTCTAATGTCCGTCCTAGTTTTCTAATAGAAGGACATCACCAACTGATAATTCCATTCTGAGTTTCAATGTTTTCTGACTTTTGCTTCTATACCTATTCTGTATCGAAAATTTTTCTTGTTTAGGCAGAGCCACACCCTGTTTTTCAATGACAGTGCTATTTTGCAATAGGAAAAATCCGGTTAAATAGTAACTTCATACTGAGTACACGACTGAGGACATGATTTAATAGTAAATTCGTACCGGGTTTCATTAATGTGTGATTTATAGTTCGAAAGTTAGTTGAAATAGTGTCACTCCCCTCGTCCAATGTCCACAAAATGTTACCAGTGGAACGGCACGTGTAAGTTAAGGTCGGATACCAAATACCAAGGCTGTGCGAGATATAATACCAAAACTATTCGATATAGCATATTTGGGTGGTGCCACACCCTCTTGTCTAATACCTACCCCATTGGTTCGATCGGCACCAAACTCCATAGTAACACTCTCAAAACTTTGCGAGTTCCCTGAAAATTTCATAAAAATTGGCCCAGCGGTTTCGGAATCTATTTCTGACTTAAGGAGTGTTCACATTGTCAAATTTTTCATCAAATTGTTGGTCAAACAGTTTGACCACACAAGTGTTCACATTCTCAAATTTTTCGTCAAATTTCATTATTTGCTTGCGCATCGAAGTGAAAACGTTGCCATGACGGAGCAATTTTTATTAATATTTTATTGAAACATGAACCAAACGAAGCAAACAAACTCTGAATGTGTCCGGAAATATTTTAAAAATTTTTTTCAGATACATTCTTCTGTTATTATCATGTTTATGCGATGTGTTCACGTTGAAATCTTTTTTCAACTGGCAAAATTTGTACTATAAAATTTGACGAGTGTTCACATTGTCAAATTTCTCGTCAAACTGTTGGTCAAACAACAGAAAAATCAAAATATTTTGATTTTCGTCAAACGATTTGACAAACAGTTTGATGAGTGTTTACACATCAAATTATCATCAAATAGTCGTGAAATCCCATATATATTTTTGTTTGTCAAACTGTTTGACCAATAATTTGATGAATGTGAACACTCCTTTACACACCTTAATGCAAAGATTTATTTTATATATATGTATGTAGTGTTTATATAGAAGTTTTTTTAATACTGATGTATGAGTAATCTATACCCAATAAACCACAGAGCGGACTCGGATTCGTTTCGAATTCGAAACGGAGCCGAGATCTCGGATCCGAGTTCTCGCTTTCTATTCGAATTCGAAATGAATCCGAGAATATTAAAAAAAGCGAATATTTTACTATATGAAATTTGTATATTTTGGGGAGAATATTAACAAAAACAATATTTCAAATTTTGTTTCATTATTTAAACGATTTTAATGTAACAAAGGAATAAAATGCAATTCTTTACCTAATTTTAAAAACTTTTTAATATCTTCTAACATGTGTTTACAAACCCTCAAATTGCACTTCTCAAATTATTAAAAAATAAAAAACAAACCGTGGCAACGATAGATTTAAATGTCAAAAACAAAACAAAAACAAATTGCTTGCTACTCGTTATATAAACTTTCAATAAACGTTCGCATTTTGACATTTTGTAAGTTTATTTTTAATAAAATGAAACGTATGAGAATTTTAAGTGATTCCTCTTCATCTGGTAGCTACACCACGCCAGATAACGCATATATAAAGAGATTAAATAAATTAAATAGGTTAGGAGACCTCCGGCTGAGACTGAAGCTGGTACAGTTCCAAGAAGTAAAGTATACAAGAAGTTCTTCTGCAGAAGCAAATAGAAAATTAATTTCAAAAAATAGATGCACAAGATGTCAAGGAGATTAGAATATACATATCTACAAATTTCTTTGCAATTCGAGAAACTTCTTTGTCCAGCACCTTCAGTCACGGCAGTGAACAGCAGTGGGGAATTTCCCTTTACCGAACGTCTTCTCTTACAAAAATTTTAGTGCACAAAAAGAATTTTATAAGCTGCAATAAGGTAATAATTCAAAATTTTTGAAAATAAAAGTATATAAATCTATATATTATTAAAAAATGAATTGATTCCATAAAAAGAAATCATTAGATTGAACATATAAAAAATTTAAAAAAGCTCGTTTCGAAAACGATCCGATTCGTCCAAAAATCTCGTTTCGAAACCGATGCGATTATTTTAAAAATCTCGTTTCGATATCGATTCGATTATTCTAAAAATCTCGTTTCGAAAACGAAGTGTGAATTTCTTCCGATCGCGGATTCGAAAACGAAAGTAGAACGAATTTCGTTTTCGAACTAAATACACGAGATCTCGCTTTCGCTTCGAATTCGAAACGAATCCGTTTGGCTTATTGGGTATATATAAAAAAATGTTGTCAAATCTGTTTGTGACGAGTGTTTGAGAGTTCGGCTGGGTAAAAAAAAAATCTGCCGATACCATTTTGTAGGGTACGTTCTCTA
This sequence comes from Pherbina coryleti, assembly GCA_943735915.1. Classification (NCBI taxonomy): domain Eukaryota; kingdom Metazoa; phylum Arthropoda; class Insecta; order Diptera; family Sciomyzidae; genus Pherbina; species Pherbina coryleti. The sequence continues at coordinate 10,822,740 of OX030949.1, forward strand.
GATGGTTTTAAAAAAAATTGTTTGAAAATGACAAGGGGGCGTGGCACCTCCCATACAACCCAAATCTACGGTAGCGAATAGCTCTGAAGTTATAGTTCGCATAGCATCGGAATTCGGTCTTCTACCTTAATTTACAAGAGCCGTTCCACAGGTAAAATTTTATGGGCGTTGAATGTGGGGCGTGGCACTTTTTCAGCAGACCAAATTTTCGGTATAACTTTCAAGCTAACTTGGTAGGAGCGAACTATTTAGTCGCGTCCTTCGACTAGCAAAATGTATCAAGTATAGGCCAAAGGGGTGTGGCACCGCCCATACAATTCAAATTTATGATATCGAATAGCTTTGGAACTAAATGCCGTATAATAATGAAATTCAGTATGGAGTTTCCACTTGGTGATATATTTATACTATAAAACTGGGATGGGCTTTGGAAAAGGGGGTGTGGCTACGCCCATACACTTAAAATTTTTGATATCAGATAGCTTTGGAACTAAACGTCGTTTAACAACGAAATTCAGTATGGAATTACTATTGGGTGATATTCTTCTACTAGAAAACTGAGACGTCATTGAACAAGGGGGTGTGGCTCCGCCCATACAAGCTAAATTTGCGATATCGAATAACTTTGGAATTATAAGTAGCATAGCCTCGAAATTTGGTTATCAATTTACACGAGTCGTTCCACTTAGAGATAGAGATAGAGATAGAGATAGAGTTAGAGATAGAGATAGAGATAGAGATAGAGATAGAGATAGAGATAGAGATAGAGATAGAGATAGAGATAGAGATAGAGATAGAGATAGAGATAGAGATAGAGATAGAGATAGAGATAGAGATAGAGATAGAGATAGAGATAGAGATAGAGATAGAGATAGAGATAGAGATAGAGATAGAGATAGAGATAGAGATAGAGATAGAGATAGAGATAGAGATAGAGATAGAGATAGAGATAGAGATAGAGATAGAGATAGAGATAGGGATAGAGATAGAGATAGAGATATAGATAGAGATAGAGATATAGATAGAGATAGAGATAGAGATAGAGATAGAGATAGAGATAGAGATAGAGATAGAGATAGAGATAGAGATAGAGATAGAGATAGAGATAGAGATAGAGATAGAGATAGAGATAGAGATAGAGATAGAGATAGAGATAGAGATAGAGATAGAGAAAGAGATAGAGATAGAGATAGAGACAGAGATAGAGATAGAGATAGAGATAGAGATAGAGATAGAGATAGAGATAGAGATAGAGATAGAGATAGAGAAAGAGATAGAGATAGAGATAGAGATAGAGATATAGATAGAGATAGAGATAGAGATAGAGATAGAGATAGAGATAGAGATAGAGATAGAGATAGAGATAGAGATAGAGATAGAGATAGAGATAGAGATAGAGATAGAGATAGAGCTAGAGATAGAGATAGAGATAGAGATAGAGCTAGAGATAGAGATAGAGATAGAGATAGAGATAGAGATAGAGATAGAGATAGAGATAGAGATAGAGATAGAGATAGAGATAGAGATAGAGATAGAGATAGAGATAGAGATAGAGATAGAGATAGAGATAGAGATAGAGATAGAGATAGAGATAGAGATAGAGATAGAGATAGAGAAAGAGATAGAGATAGAGATAGAGATAGAGATAGAGATAGAGATAGAGATAGAGATAGAGATAGAGATAGAGATAGAGATAGAGATAGAGATAGAGATAGAGATAGAGATAGAGATAGATATAGAGATAGAGATAGAGAAAGAGATAGAGATAGAGATAGAGATAGAGATAGAGATAGAGATAGAGATAGAGATAGAGATAGAGATAGAGATAGAGATAGAGATAGAGATAGAGATAGAGATAGAGATAGAGATAGAGATAGAGATAGAGATAGAGATAGAGATAGAGATAGAGATAGAGATAGAGATAGAGATAGAGATAGAGATAGTGATAGAGATAGAGATATAGATAGAGATAGAGATAGAGATAGAGATAAAGATAGAGATAGACATAGAGATAGAGATAGAGATAGAGATAGAGATAGAGATAGAGATAGAGATAGAGATAGAGATAGAGATAGAGATAGAGATAGAGATAGAGATAGAGATAGAGATAGAGATAGAGATAGAGATAGAGATAGAGATAGAGATAGAGATAGAGATAGACATAGAGATAGAGATAGAGATAGAGATAGAGATAGAGATAGAGATAGAGATAGAGATAGAGATAGAGATAGAGATAGAGATAGAGATAGAGATAGAGATAGAGATAGAGATAGAGATAGAGATAGAGATAGAGATAGAGATAGAGATAGAGATAGAGATAGAGATAGAGATAGAGATAGAGATAGAGATAGAGATAGAGATAGAGATAGAGATATAGATAGAGATAGAGATAGAGATAGAGATAGAGATAGAGATAGAGATAGAGATAGAGATAGAGATAGAGATAGAGATAGAGATAGAAATCATTTCCGCTACGACAGCAACGCGTCGGGTATCAGCTAGTAACATATCAATAAAAGTTTTTAATACTATAAGACACTTGTTGAATGATGTTTTATATTTTCTTAAATTATAATGTGTTGTCCAATTAGTTTTGTAACTAACTGTACATAAAGTTATCTATGCAATTTTATGATTGAAAAAAAAACTATGAGCTGCGATGGGCCCAATGTATCCTATTATGTGCTGCATCGACAATTATTCTTGTGGTATGTTTTTATGAATTGATCATAAGAAGCTAGGTCAAAGTCCTTTCAAGGTCTGAAATGGCCAGTTATTTATTTTTATTTTTTATGTTTTTATGAAGTGAGTCATTGATGGTGGTGATACATCAATGTTTTTCAGAAATCGAAATTTGTGCTGTATTTACTAAGTGTAGAGAGTTTAAGATAAATTTTATACTTAACCCTAGAAAGATAATCATTTTGACCTACTTTAAAAATAAAAACAAGATACGTCTTGAAGACGTAGTAAACATATTTTAGAAATTATCATAATGAAATATTTAGTTAAAAGGTAATCAAATAATGAGTTTATGGTTTCGTACTACAAATAATACTACAATTATTATTACAAATAATATATCTGTGGCAATAAGACAGAGTAGCTTAAGTCCAAAAATATAGTTGTGAGTTATTTACATTTTTAAAAATCCTTTTTCTCATTTTTATATGTAAAATTTGTGTATGGTCATTAGAAAAATCGGCATAACTTTCTTTTTAAGAGTCGGATTTAAACAAGGGTAGGACACAATTGTGCACCTTGAAATGGTTAATAATAATATGTAGAATTTCAGTTTTTCGCTTATGTCGACTTAAGCTACTCTGTCATATTGCCACAGATATTATCTAAAAAACAAAAACAAAATTCTGTAAACATCTAATAAATCAAATATAAACTATCATATAAACTTTCGCTTATGTCGCAGAGACGTAGATTATCTCTCTAGGGTAAAATTTTTAAGAGCTTATTTTATGACCAACCCAAGTGCAGTTTCTTTGCATGCCTAGCACCTATCTCTCTCCTTCTCTCTCTTAGTATGCTACTGATCTGCTGTAATTGCATCTCTATTTGCATTTTATTGCAAACGAAAGTGCTGCATCGCCGAAGGTCGCCGTAATTGCAAATAAATGTGAGAGTAATGAGCTTGATAAAAATAATTGCCAGTTAATTGTTTTATTAAAAAAAAGAAGCATATTTTTCTTATAGTATTTTCAGTAATCAACGATCCCTTCCTTCACTCTCCGCCCCCTTCATCACATATTCTCACATGCTTTTTTTTTGCTCACACATAATTGTACAATTTTTACTTTTGCTTCCCCATGTGTCGGTCTTTGGTTACAGACTAGCTTGATTATTTATTGTTTTTTATTCTGCTGTTGCTTTTGGTTTTTTGCTTGAAATGTGCAGTAATACAACAACAACAACAGCAACAAAAAAACATTAAATTACAACAACTTCTTTATGATTAAATGTATGCCTTTCAGCAGCATCTGCAACATGATTTGCTTACATGCAACATTAAAAAGTGCTTCATACAGAGAATGCAGGCGAAAATTAAACTACTACACTGTAAAAAACAATCTTAGTTTAATTGAATGATGAGAGAATACTCACATAAAAATGCAAAAATTAAATTCCATGTTCAATTCAATTGCCGACAATTGAAACCAAAATTGAGTTTACCTTACAATCGGCATATCAAAGAAAATAAGAAAATTTTGTAAGTGCATTTTTAGTATTTCGGTTCTTGTTCTGCAGTAAGCCTTGCAAATGCCAAAGATTCATAAACAAACGTCATCGAATGCATATTTTCTCACTCACTTTTAGTTAGTTTGTCGGAATGACTGGCATGTTTTAACATATGTCAGCTTATGCATGTTGTTCGTAAATATTTTTTTGTTTTCAACTTCTGATGCTCATGTTACGATTTCATCTGAAGACTGCATTTGAAAGATTTCAATTTAGTTGCATAGTAGAGCTGTACGTAAATAAGTCTGAATGAATGACCTACACCGTCAGACAGCTTGTAAGCCCTTAAAAAGAAATACAGGGTCGTTCAGAAGTTATGGTCTGAAATATAATATGTACGAGAAGATTGAAGAGCTTGAAGCAGCAAAAAAGAGTTTCAGAAAAAAAAACTGATGTTGCATTGTGAAGTAAACATAAAAACACACAGATTTCATTTTTGCATGAATAAAATATTTTCCAAGCGAAAAACAATAGTAAATTTTGTCCATGCTTCAGGATTAGGTGAAAAGTTCTGATAAGTGAAAAATCCAGAAATCAAGATTTAAAAAATAAAAACTGAATTGAAATCAGATAAACCTAACTTTAAATATTCTGTTGAGACAAAATACTATACAACTTACTCCGTTAAATTTGTATTAATTTTATTAACACATATTTTTTCAAATATTGACGTCCTCTGAGAAAACAGAAGATTGATATCTGAATTTTTGAAATTCAAATTTTGTTAGAAATAGATTTTCGTAATTGGACTTTCGGAATCAGTTTTTACGGCGCACACATAGTGGTGTCGGCCGACATGAAGCCAACTATAAAAAAAAGACAGGTGCGTCACTGGACACACGAGAGAAGCGAAGCATTTTCGCAAATTCATAGATTTTATAATTTAATAGCGTTTTTTCGATTAAAATAATTTTTAAATTCAAAACTTTAAAATAACAAAGTATATATATCATATATATTAACCCCCTTCGGCCCTCCCTTAAAGCCCCCTTTTCAGTTGTAGGGAATAAATATACAAAAATCATTAATTTTGTTACAATTTAATCAACTTACAGGTTGTTTAATTTTAACGATATTTATAACAACCTTTAGTAGGAAGTAGAAACAACATCTAATACACAATCCTTAGTGAATATTTCTTTTAGTTCGTTCGTTCTTTTAGTTCGTTAGGTTTTTTAGTTCGCATGGACAAACCGAAGATTCAAACCATAGCTCTAGTTATCTTTGCTCTAGTTCGTTTTGTTTGCTACTTTTGTCGGTTGGCTAGCCAATACACAGTCCTAGAATAGCCAACACACAATCCTTTCTTAAAATATTGTAATAGATTATAGTGATCTGCTGAAACATAGCTGTAGCTAATGTTTATCACTGAATCAACAAAATTATGAAAGTAAGGGTTTTAGCGTAATGGTTAGAGGAAAGTACCAACGAACGATAGAACTGTGAGTTGTGGGTTCAATTCCTGCAGCGGGCAAGAAATTATTTTTAATTTAACATTTTCTGGTTCAATTGATGCAAGCATAAAACAATATCAATTCTAAGAAAAAAGGTGTCGGAAGAAAGTGTCGTTTTTTCTGATTTCACTCTAGCAAATCGCAGAACGAGGCGTAAAAAGCTTCGCTTAAAAAAAAAACACATCGTATGATAATATAAGTCAATTCAACTTAAACGAATGCTACAATATCTAGTTAAACCGAGTTTTAACGTCCCTTTGTGGTGAGTTAAGCTCGGTTTAACTTGACTAGAGCTTAAACCCACACTGAAAAACTGGCCCTAAGTAGAACCTAAGTAGCTTGAGTGGATCACAGTGAAAAGTCATACAAGACTACTGATGAGTTGGTGTAGCGGCCAACGAAACAGTCTGTATAGTCAAGCTCTGTGATTTGCTCTATACAGAGCCGTTGTTGTTGTTGTTGGTTGTTGCCTTCTTTGTTCTTCATGTTGTCTTGTTGTCAACATGCTTGGCCTAAAGCTCAAATTTGTTTTCAATATAAATAATGAAAGGTCGTATTCAAATAATAAGATTAAAATTTTTCAAAATTTCATTTTATTTAATTTATTTCAACTTTGATCTCTTCAAACCAATTCATGAATCGAATTGCATAACAAAATAATTCAAACTTAAAGTTCATGTGCCGCACTTTTCTGCATTAACACTTGTTCTCTCTTCAAAGCCAAGCCGCCACTTAAGCATCAGTTAAAAAACGCAACAAACTTAAAACTGCAAGTATCAAAAAACCATAAAGAATACTCCAGCATTCCAGTCACATACAGTCGAGACCGTCTTAATAGCAGTTTTAATTATTGTTGTGTGCTTTCATGTTTTTTTTTTGCTTACTTTTTCTCGCACATGACCGCTTCCGGTCATCCAAAGGCAACCATGCTATATAAATAAATGTCAGGTTCTGCTGGTTTTGCAGCTTCTCTTTTTCAACTAATTTGCTCGATTATACTAAATGTTTTAGTTTATGGTTAATGGATGCTATTTAAAAACCGTTAGCTAATAATTACTTTATTTATTTCTTTTCATTTTAGCCTGTATCTACAAAAGTTTTTAAATCAACTTTAAATCAAAATAAAAGTAAGTAACAAAAACAATATGCATTTAAATCAAAAATGTCAAGTCTAAAGACCTTAAATATACCAGATTGTTAATTTGACACTGATTTCGGTGGCCTTTCCGGCCTAGAAAGATATAATATTTCCATAAATTTAGCCATCTTATCTATTTATTCATAAATATATCTGCACATAAATCATGTTGTGTGAATTAAGAGGACAAGGTTTTTGTGTGAAAACTCGTGAAAAACATAACAAATACCTACTTAAAAAAAGTTATTTGCTCAGTAATACTTTCAATAAAATAAAATTTATTTCATGTAAGACTCAGTTTCAGCATTTTTGCAAGTTAAAACAAAACTAAAATTTACATCTTTTGCAGCCATCTTCTATTGTATGTCCATGGCTATGTCTGGCACTGACATGTTGTGAACTTTAAACCCTTCATAACCAAAAGTTTTTTATGGTAAACATATAAATGTTCACACATTCACACATGCTTACCCGCACAAACACACTGAGCCATCTAAATGATGGCAACTTACTAAGCCATCTAAGTGTTGGCTCGAAGATACTTCGAACCCCTTCTCAAATTTAAACATGCATTAACAGTTTTTTCTTAAAATGTTTTTACATTTACATATAAATTTGCATACGTCTGTATAGGTTTCCACAATTCATATTTAAAATTTAAGTTGGCCTATATTTTGATAGAAGTGGGTTATTTTCTATCATAACACTAAATAGCTGTCAAGTGAAATATGTATATGTCTCAATGTTAATGCTTTAAGGGTATAAATTTGATTTTCCACTTATTTGTTGGAGATTCTAATCTCTTTAAGAACATACAATTTTTAAATGGCAACATTATCCTTTTTATATTGAAAATAGGTTTATTACTAGATTATTTTTATGTACAAATAAAGGAATACGGGTGTTTTTTTTTAGAATATTTAAGAAATAGGGATACTCATATAAAAAGAATAAAAAGGGTTAATTCGAATAAACAATAATTCTTATATATTATCCGAAAAATTACGAATCTTCCCAAAAAGTGAAACACCGGACCCTTAAATGTATGCCTTTAGCAGACCGGCTTAAATATAACAAAAAAATAACGGGTGAAAAACAAACAAATGAATCGGGTCCCAAAATTCTGCATCACATCAGGATTTTAAGAAAATTTCCCCAAACAAAATATGCTTGAACCGTTGAAACTAGAAGTGTTATTGTTGAGTGATCTCCAACGATAAAATGACCTGAAATTTAACATGCGTTAGCAATATAACCCTTATGTTATGTTATATAACCCTTATGTGTCTACACAGAGAGTTTAGTTTGAGTTCAACTATAGCTGTTCACACAGAGATGTGTCGTCAGAATTGTGTTAAGTGTGACATTTATTTGTTTCCTTTTATGTTCTCATATTTTTTTCGGCACATCCACACCGTGACATCAATTCCACTTGAGGACAATGGCTGCAGGCATTTCTGCGTACACATGAGAGGCCTTCCTTGCGCTGCAAAATTTGGAATTTTTATCGGACCATGCTAAATGAAGAACTCATCTTCTACACTTGCCCAAGTTTTTTTCTTCGCTTTTTTGTTAATTTTTTGCAAATATTAAATTGCACAATTTTAATACAGCTGTTTTTGACATTTCTCACCACAAAATTGTACTAGTTGCATCTGAACGTGCATTTTTATAAGAACATAAGCATACTTTTAGGGATTTCTCAAATTGAGTTTTGGTAAACATAGAAATAAAGTTGAGTTTCATCCTGCAAAATTGTACTGGATTACTTAAGAGTTAATTTTGCGTGGCAAAACTCAACTTTATACTGGAAACTCAAACTAAACTCTCTGTGTAGACATGGCATAATACTCTGTAAACTGTTGAGATATGTCCAAAGAATGCTCCACAAAAATTAAAAAAAAAACTATTAATATGCTAGGTTATCAATGCTGCTAGCATATTGCTTAGCATTTGTGGATGCTCAAAGGAAAGGAACTAACTTCAGAAATAAAAATATATATCTACTTATTCTTGCAAAATCATAGCTTCACCATCGTAAAGATAACTCTGCATTACAAATTGAGGGTCATTGTCTCGGGGGAAAACCAAACTAATCTCAAACGATAATATGTATGAACATCAGTCACAAGACCCCGAATGCCTTTTTGCACCACTACGAACTTTTACCAACTTTTAACTTGTAGAGATTACTTGTCTTCGGTGACCTTTAATGCAATTTTCTGGAAAATATTTATGTGGGAAGTTTTAACACTTGACCTTCCTCCAATTTTGACTTTTAGGGGGTTAAAAAAAGGCCCAAAATGAGCAATGCTCGTAAGAGCTAGAGGGTTAAAATGTTGAGAGAAAATATTCTTCGGAAAATATTAATATAGGTTCCCGAAGGCAAGAATCATCCTGAATTAAGTTTGACACATGATTTTTCATACTGCTTAATTCGATGTTTAATACTGCAAATTCCAAATCACTGTAAAAAAAATAATTGTGACATAGTGGAGCAAAAAGGGATTCGGACTTTTGTTACTGATGTCAAATACTATAATTTGAGATTGGTTTGGACTACTCTCGAAAATGTGTGTTGCACTGTGTAATTTATTTTCTATACATTATCCTTTTCTCCATCAGTTAATAGTCTATAGATTGACAAAATGAAATTCGAAACTTTTGCTTCGTAAAATATTTGGAAAAACATCTGTTCTATTCGTCCAAATGAACAATGTTACGAGTGGGACTTGTCAAATTTAAAAAAAAAAGAAGTTGGCTGAATCGTGCATATACGCGTAGGTTTCGACGTAACAACGTATTTTTATCCTTGACCTTATTCTTGTCCCTATTCTTTTCTTTGTTCCCAAACTTGTTCTCATTCTTATCGTTATTCTTATATTTGTCACAATAGTATTTCTAATTCTAGTCCAATTCTTGACCTTTTCTTTTTTCGAATGCCTTTCCTAATTCATGTCTCACTTCTTTTCCCAATCTTTCTCCTAAATCCTGTCTTAATTGGGTCCAAATTGTTTTTGTTCTCTACCTTGTTTTATTTCTTTTCCTTATTCTTTTCCCAATATTGTCCTAAATATTGTTAAAAATATGTCTAAATCTTTGCTTACATCCTTATCCCAATTCTTGTCTTAGTCCTTTTCCCAATCTTTATTTGAAGCCTTGTCCTTAACCAATCCCATGCTTTAATCTTTGTCTTACTCCTTATCTTATTCCTGGTCCTGATCCAATTACTTGCCCTTATCCTTTTTCTCATTCTCGTCCAAATCCTTATCCTAATATTTATCTTTTATTTCATTTTAGTTAAATTTTAATTTTTTATTTATCTGATTTTTTGCTGTTTGATGCTTTTAAAAAAGGGGATCGATGACATGCTATTTGTGTTCAAAAACCTCAGCTTTACTGTCATTCCATAAAATTTACCGTAGCACCAATAGTCACGGAGTTATAATACCATGCAACGTTTTCGCATTTTTGTTACATTTTTACCGCATTTAGCACGGAGGCAACCGTGGTGTTAAAGAACAATTTTTTGCTGTCTTAAAATAAAAGTTTTCGTGGCACTTCTACTCAGCGAGTAATATTTACATGCAACACTATTTCATTTTTGTTGCATAACCTGCTACCTACGAGACCTGACGACAGTAGCGGATCTACATACCGGCTGAAAGGGCTTAAGTCCCCCCTTGGAGAATTTTTGTATGGAAAAAAATGAAAAGAAGCCCAAAAAGACGGTTTAGCCCCCCCCCCCATTGGCATACAAAAACCTAGATCCGCCACTGCCTGACGACATCATTATTTAATCTTTTTTAAATTTTGTCTTAAAGTCAAGTGTAAATCCTTAATTTTTCGTTTTATAACATTTGCCATAGAGCATATTCGATATTTATTTGATTTTTATTATAATTATAATTAGTACAGTAAGATACAGATAAAATCTTTTGGAGTACAACAAAATATACTCAGTGAATAATAATTCCATGCAACGCCATTGCATGATTGATGCATTTTTTACCTTGTAGCGTCTTTACACCTATATATATTCAGCGAAAACGATTCCATGCAACGCTGATGTTTTTTGGAAAAATGATTTTTCAACTTTTGGTAACGTAGAAAGTCATTTTATTTTTTTGTTATATTTTAACTTACTTTTTCTTACCTCTTAAGTCCTTAGTCTCGGAACTTATCATTTTTTTTAATTAAGTTTTCAAATTTCATTTTCTTTAATCTATATTTGTTAATTTAGATTAATTGTTAGTAACTTTTCGTTTCCAATTAAGATTCAGATGTAAGCATGTAGAAATCTTACAAATAATTTTAATATTAGTGTCACAATTAAAGTGATTAGGTTACAACTGGGCAAAAATGACATTCTCATCAATTAATAAATAAACTCATAGACCCAAATGTTTACTTCTCATTATAGTACTATAGGGAGATTTGCGTAGGCTTGGTACTTATAAAGTTTACAGCAAAGTGATTCGATTATTTTTAGTATTCTTTGAAATTGGTAGATATACTTTCTGCCACCACAATAGGTCAACAAAATAATGCTTCAAATCGTGCGTCAACTTAGTGAACAAACAGAAAACCATTTATAGGAAATCATAAAGTTTTAATAGGCCTATATTCCATAAGAGATACAAAACTAAAACCATTTCATTAAATGTGTAGCATTGAATTTAACAAAAACATAAATAAACACCATACAAGCTATCACAAAAGTATCTATGATGCTATAAAATTGAAAAAAATGCATACTTAATCAAAGACAGCTAGATAGTTGGCCCAAATTTTGAATAGAAAATGCTATATAATAGCGCATCAATAAACGACGGCAGCCAACAGCAGTCAACAGTTCCCATTCAAACCACCAAAATAAAGTGAAAGAATTTAATTTATGACATTTCAATAGATTAAGAAATGTTCCGATAGAACGTGCGATAGTTCGGTCCCGCTAAATCAAAGAGATTGGGCCAACATTTAGCGCCCACCTAATGAACGTTGTTACGTTTCTTTTTTTTATTTTATACGAGCTACTCGTATTTCCTCATTTGTTATTTTTTTTCTTTGCTCTTGTGAAATGCATAAATTATCTATAGTTAAAAGTTCACAAACAGCACTATGAAAATTTTAGTGAAATGTGCAGTGGCTGGCAAGAAATTTTCAGAATTTAAGCTTGTTTTCTTTGCGACTTTTATCATACGTATTTGTTTTGTCGACAACACGTTTTTATATTTTGTGCGTTTCATGGTGCCTCCGTTGTTTAACGGATTTCTGTGAAGCTTTATTTTTTGGGTAGATTTAAGTGATTGATTGTTTTATGGGGAATTTTGTTGAGTACGGTTCTTTGTTCTTTGGTTTTTCTTTAGAATTGTGAGGCAAGCAAATAAAATAAAAAAAAAAAGTAAAAATAGCAGTTAGGCAATAAAGTGCTGTTGCTGATGGTTCGAATTTCTTACTTTTGCCGATAATGTTTGGCACTAATGGAAATCGAATCATCTAATGGAGAAGTGAACTATTTATTAACACGAACAATAATTGTTCTGTCAAGAAAGGCTCAGCTGTCAATTTGGGCTCTGTGAAATAAACCCCCAAACTTAAAACTAAATAAGGTCCTATTTCTATTCAAACAGAATCATTGGGGTATTATTTACTATTTTGAGATTTTATTTTATTTTAAAAAATGAGGTTTTATTTCATTATTCCCAAAAAAAAAAAAAAAGGACAAAAAGGTCTACTGAAACAATGAAAACTTTTTAATTTGCTAGCCTGATTCTAGAATAGATATATTTTTTAACCGTCCCTGTGTTCACAATATGTTTGCGTACGTTATGTGTTCACTATGACGATTTTGTCATTTTATCTAAGCTAATTTTGCACCAGTTTAGAGACATCTTTTGAACCAGCATTTTTTTTTTTTATTGGGCTTAGTTTTAGATGTATATCTTAGAACAAAGAAGGTTTTGTTCAAAAATATTTGTACAGTCTTGCGCAATTCATTTTGGAACAGTCAAAAATTTTTGAAAAGAAGAACCCAGGCTTCATTTCTTTGTATTTTAAAACTTTTCAAAATAAAAAACCTGCATTTACAAGTTAATGTGGCTAAGAGTTAAACTCTTTTACGTATGGAAGAAATTAAGTTCTGTAAAATATCGGCGTCCGAATTCACAAAGGCATTAATGATGGCATTTTGTAACTCACTTACGTTGTTGTATTGGTGATTGTCAGCATAAATGCTACGAACCAGTAGTCCCCATAGGGTTTCTATTGGGTTTAGGTCTGGCGAGCACGCTGGCCACTTCAAAGTTTTAATTTTTTTACGCGTAAGACAAGCATTTGTTTCCGCGCTAGTGCGTATTCGGGCATTATCATGCTGGAAAATCCAGTTTTGGTCATGATGTAAAAATTGTATTAAACTGCTTTGTAACACAGTGATGTACTCGGTGCTATTCATCCTAGGTAACGTAAATTTATTTCCAGAGTCACTTGCGTCACCAAAGTTGAGTCACCAAAGTTCCTTTATATATTCTTTTCGCAAATCTCGCCAATATAAGTGTGATCCGTCTGGTCCATCAAGGCTCCGTTTTGTTTTCATCTGAAAATATGACCTGCAAGCCGAAACATTAATTTTATGCAAATAACACTTCTGTAATTAATTACACTTAAAGAAGAACAAACAGTATCCACATTTTGTCACAAAATTCCAATCTCGCGGTCTTATGCCGTTTAAGGAGCCTTGAAATTGCTTTTATTTTAGCTCGACAAATATCAGGACAAGTTTTTAACACTTTGTTGTTGCAACTTCTTGCCAGACAAGAACAACTATCTGTCGAGTTACTTGCCCCGCGTATGATTGCTCGCTTTTCCCTCTTGCATACACTAAAAAAACTTTTTTAATTTATTCAAAAAGCGCGTAATTTTTTCACCAATAACGCATTTGCATAAATCGACTACGTAAATATTTGAAATTTATTTAATTACCTTTTTAATTAAATAAAATATTTAAATTTTTAAACAGAATTAATAAAATATATATTAAAATTTGAAAATAAATCTATCGCATTTAAAGAAAATTTATATAAAAATATTGAATTTAGAAAACAACATATTTAAATTCAATAAGAATTAGGATTTATAAGAAGCAAAATATGCAGGTAAATGACAACCGGTGCAAGACATTCATCAGAAAATATCAAGCTGTCACTCCACCCTACATCATTTTATTAAGCGACCACCCAGTGCACTCACAAAACATCTTGGCCAAACATCCAGGCTATATTACCCTTGCAACAAAAACTAAACGAGAACTATAAGAAACCTGCAACTGCAAGAAATAAATTGCAGGAACAGAGTGCGTGCTGTTGCTGCTTATCGGCTATTACAGCTGTATGTAATATGTGTGTGGTATAAATAAATTTTAAATACTGGAAAAAAACGAGTTGTAAAAAAAATATTTGATTAATCCACGTAAATATATAAATTAAATTTATACTCAGGCGTGGATAATGTTAATATGCGTTATTTCCCTAAGTGTATCTTTCTCGTACATCCGGGTTGCTTTTTTACCATATTCTTCCGTATTTTTCAGAAAATAAGCGATTACGTGTCGGCTACGTTAAAGTTTTCTTGAAATTTCGCTCACTGAAATGTTTTCAGAACTCCAAGCCAAAATTTTGCCTTTTTCTACTTTTGACAAAATTTTACCACGCGGAATACCTAGGTCAGATATAACACTATTAGTTGTTATTCTCAAAAACATGTTACCAATTACAAACCTCTTCTTTATTAGAAAAAACTGCGACTGGGTTATAATTCGGTAAGTGTACCACCTTAAAATGACAAAACACACGTTTTGTTTAAATATAACGGAATTTCGAAGAGCATGACAAAACAGGGCTGCCATCGTAAACTACTAGCCTTATAGTGTTTACTATTTTGTTAATTATTAATCGGAAATTGATTTCTTAATATTTATAAAAGAAATCACAAAAGTGTTTTGGTTGGGTTATAAATATGAAACGCACCTTATAAAACAAATTGTAAAAAGCGTCTGTTTCCCTCTGCTGCCCGTCATTTTTAAACAATTTAGTTGATTTCATTCCTAAATCCTTATCATTTCTTAATCTACTGCTGCCGATGAAATAAATGCATGCTTGAAATCTTCAATTCTGGGGGAAAATTGTAAGAACACTCACACTAAAAACAAACGTACTCTTTCAATTGTAAAACGATCCATCAGCAGCTTAATTTTCAAAGCAATTGCTGAAAATTGGGGATGGTACAATGTATGTCAACAGGAATACAGCAATGATAATACTAACAAACGATTTTTGCAGTTTCACTTAATCAAAAGAAGAACTGATTGATAGCGTGTTCCCAAACATAGCACAAAACTACAAAAATCATGCTTGGTTAACAATTATGTTAATAAGGCTATCTAAAAAAAACACAGGTCCATATTCACATTCAAATCAGTGGATACCATCATGAATCAGGATGAGGTGGTGAACTATCTCACAGAATTTTTAAATGAACTTGATTTACCAGTAATACCACCATATGTATTGCAGCTAAAAATTAGAGCTCTTTTTATTATGCTTCGCAACATTCGTGGCGAAGTTGGCGGGGGTTCAGCTAGTCATTGAATATTTCTTTCATAATAGCCGTGTTTTATTCGTACTGGTTTAACCAAAAATGTTCTAAATTACATGCAGAACACTAACAAAAAGATGAACCTGCTCAGTAGCTGGATCATCTTGTTAAACTTTTTTTCGTTCCGCTACTGCTCTATAGATGTCATTGTTTATTTGTGTTTTCATTGATTTATAGTCACCCTTTGCTGTCAAAGGAAACAGCTCTGCGTATTCCTTTGCAATAAATAAAAAAATGGATGCAAAAGTGTCGTAATTTTATTGCCCCAAGCGGTCAATGCCCCAAGCTCCAGTGTCCCAAGCGGTCAAGGCTCCAAGCTCCAATGTCCCAAGCGGTCAAGAGAAAAACTTAAAAAAGTTTAACTAATGCGATCTATTCGTTCATCAGGTTAAACCAGAACGAATAAAAAGCGGCTAATATTACGAACCCTTGCCCTAAAACAAGTTTAAGGCCTTAAATACGTCTAGAAGCGTAATTTTTAGAAGGTATATTACATTTTAGTCATATATTAGCCGTGTTTTATTCGTACTGGTTTAACCAAAAATGTTCAAAATTACATGCAGAACACTAACAAAAAGATGAACCAGCTCAGTAGCTGGATCATCTTGTTAAACTTTTTTTCGTTCCGCTACTGCTCTATAGATGTCGTTGTTTATGTTTGTTTTAATTGATTTATAGCCACCCTTTGCTGTCGAAGGAAACAGCTGTGCTTATTTCTTTGCAATAAATAAATAAAAATGGATGCAAAAGAGTCGTAATTGTATTGCCCCAAGCGGTCAATGCCCATGGTATAATAATATAAGGTAGTATTGACAGTTGCTTGGGCAACGACCATCTGTCAAAAAAAATGTCTAGAAAGAGAGCGTTCAATTATTTCTTATGTTTTCGCCATTGTTTATGTTTCAGCGCTTGCAAATAACCAAACATTTTCTTACAAAATATTGCCTATTTTATTTAATCAATAGTGAATTATTATTACTACAACGAAGATAACTTGTGAACTTTGTGTTATTAAGTGCAAACATAAGAAAAAATGTTGAAAACGTTCAAATGTAGCAGCTGCAGATGCATTTGGACGAAATTAAAGAAGTTTCCAATTATTATTAAAACACCACGGCTGGAAAACGTTAAACACATATCACACATAATTTTTTCACAACTTTCATTATTATAATTGTGTATTTAACGCACATATTTTGCGGAATTTATTTATTTTTACATTCGTTTAATTCTTGTTGCACGAACAACTGTTTTGACAGATGGTCGTTGCCTTGTTGCTGAGAAAATCTATACTTGTCAATGCTACCTGTATAATTATATCATGGTCAATGCCCCAAGCTCCAGTATCCCAAGCGGTCAAGGCTCCAAGCTCCAATGTCCCAAGCGGACAAGAGAAAAACTTAAAAAAGTTTAACTAATGCGATCTATTCGTTCATTAGGTTAAACCAGAACGAATAAAACGCGGCTATTATTTGATGGTTGGCTAAGCTATTAAAACATTTCGTAAAAACTCAAAAAACTTGCCATAAAAGGTCTAAAAAAGACTGATTCATTTAATTTTGGGACTTTATTTAACGTATTGGGCTTTATTTCCTCAGCTTTGTTTCGTAATGAAAAAGTCCTACTTTTGGGGGGCCTTATCTCATTTAATATTGGGCATTTTTTTCAACATGTTTCGCGCTCTAGCCTGTCAAGGCTTTATTTCGTGATGTGTAATTTCGTAATGAAATCAAGCCCGATTTCTTGGAGTCTTATTTCTTGGCGTTTTATTTCAAAGAGTCGGCAACTTTATTGTTTTTTCCTAAAAGTCCTCTTAATTTGTTTCATAATAGTTAAAATTATGTTGTTATTATGATGAAATCTCCAGTTGGATACAATTTATTTGCAAGAACAATTTCAATGCTAGTTCTGTGACGAAAAACCAGATGTTGCTGACTCATATTGTTAAAATTGCTAAAAAACGGACTCTGTTTAATTTTTCCCATGAATATAAAATTTCCAATAAATCACTCTAGTGACAAGAACCGATTTCCATAGAGAAAATGTACGGACAGAATTGTAGGAAAATTGTTTTGTAGAAATGTGGTTGTTAAACAAAATCACACACATGCACAATGTCGACAAACTTGTACCCACCAGTTCACAAAAGCCAACCACAAAAACTGCAGCAAAATGTTAACGCCTGGCCATTCATGAATGAAAATCAGTTTCAAGTAAATTAAAAAAAAAAAAATAAACAAAAAATTTTGTTTGCAAATCAAACCAAAATTTTATTTCTTTAGTCTAACAAATGAGGCTTAAAGTTTCGTTATTTGCTTCTCTCATCTTGTGTTTAAAACAGTTGCGGATCAAGAGAGGAATTACGCTTAGGAGGGGGAAGGTAGATTTGTGAGATTGAAAATTGTGAGATTCCTTACTTTCATGAATTTTGTTCTGAAATAATTGGAAGCCAATTAAGTTGAATTCAATAAATTGGATGAAAGTTTATGACTTATGAAAGTTTAAAATATCTAAGCTTAATGATTTTCATCTAATTTAAAAAAGTTTCACAGTTTGGTTTATTGACCGCATTTATCTTTTAATTTATAAAACAAAGGGCCAAATTGTTCACTTCTGGGTATCTTTATCTCTTTGGCGATCGCTCCTGAAACGCTGGGAAATTTCCAAATTCGACACCGGATTCGTGTTTAGTGACCCCAAATTACAAAAGTGTCACAAAAAACAATTTTTTTGCCTGCAAAGGTGTGAAAAATCAAGGCACCTATATGTCTGAATGGCCTTCAACGGTAAAAATGTATGCGACTATTTTCTCTCGTTGACAGAACGTGAACGGAAAGTTTGAGGTCTAATTTTGATTGATTTCATGAGAACTCGTTGTTTTAATCAATTTTTAAAGTTACCCAATCAAAATTTAAAAAATACCATTTGCAATGTTGATACTTTGACCACCATATGACTATTGCTTAACCCGCATCCATCGGAAATTTCTAGAACCGAAAAGTACGTTGTGTATCAATTTGATGCAGATACACAAAGGCAATATTATTCATTGGAATATTTTCAATTTATTAACTATTTTAGCGCGATAAGTATAAGACTATCTCTAACTGTAGAACTGCTCACTTGTTTATTTTGATATTTTAGGAAGGTAGCCAAAATTTTGAATTTAAATATGCATATTTGTTTTTAATATATGAATGTGTTTCAAGAATTTGCATCAATTTGATGCAAACGATGGATGCGGGTTAAGGAGATATTCCCGAAATAGTTCAAAATTTTATTGAAAAATTCCAAAAAATTTAATATCTGGCCTTCTTTATTTGCTATGGTGTAATGTTTGGCATCCAATGCAAGGCTAAAAAATAACCTTTACTATGGTGGTACTTTGACCTCTTTACAACTATTGGTTCACAAAATATTCACAAAAAAGGTTAAATTTTCCTCTTGTTCAATTTTCCTAAAATTTAAATCTGATTTCTCATTCGATTTTAAACATTACTCCGTAACAAATAAAGATGACCAGATACCTATTCGACCTTTGCAATTTTTTAACGAAATTTTGACTTTTTTTAAATATTTTCTGAACCAATAGTCGCAGAGAGGTCAAAGTATGTCCATTGGAAAGAAAATTTTAATGTTTTTGATTTCGTTCTTTTATTCTAGTCTTACTAAGAACAGGATCACAAAACTCTACGTCAAATAATGATTAATTTTCTATATAGACATTGTAAGTCTGCGCACAAC
The DNA here is from genome assembly GCA_943735915.1 of Pherbina coryleti. NCBI lineage: Eukaryota > Metazoa > Arthropoda > Insecta > Diptera > Sciomyzidae > Pherbina > Pherbina coryleti. The sequence goes on from OX030949.1 coordinate 10,841,979, forward strand.
TGGCTACTCAAATGGTCGGTTCGGTCACCAACTGCAAGAGACCACCATGCGAAGTTGTTAGACAGGGACCTAAGCGATTCAGACTAGCACTACTCTGTCCATATCTCTGCAAAAGTAAAACTGAACTTAAGGATGTATTTTCTGTTCCAAACACAACAAATACCATCGAACCAATGCTATTTGTGCCTTATACAAAAAACCATTTTTCTTCGCCATTGATTGCTTCGAAATTTATCATAAAAAATTAAATTTTAATGTATTTAGTTTTCGAAAACGCTAAACATATGATTTTTATATCAAATAAATCAACTCTTTAACAAAATTAAATATGTCATAGATTTTTACCGTTGACGACCATTGGGGCATAGACGTCACTTCAGATTTGGTAGTCGCGTGGATAGTCGTACTGAGCTATCTTTTTGTGTTATTTTTTGTTAGAAAATGTAAAGTTGTCCGTAATTTCTCTAAAAATTTTGTACCTGCACCTCCCCCTACCCACAAAATATTACAGCAAGAAGAAGGGGGAGAACAAGTAAAGATTTTTCGACTTTGAGGTGGTCTGGTGGGCAAAGGGATAAATCTACCCCTGAAAATTAAGTACTTTCTGAACGCCACTTTCATTCCCTCTTAAATAATATCTTGCAATAAAAATATATGGGGCGTTCTTTATCAAATCGGCCAACCCCCTCCCCCCCCCCCTAAACATCTGAATTTTTGACTGAATTTGCCTGAAACGTCTGAATTGGTCAAAATATAAGTACAAATTAAAAAAAACAATTTTAACATTAATAGATTTTTCAGTTTGGCCATTTTTTTTCAAAATTAAAAAAAATATCAGAAATATTTTTTATTTTTTTTTTCTTATATGTTATTTTGACAAATTCTTAGCACTTTTTGTTTTATAAAATTTTTTCCTAAAGTGTCTTATTTTAAATAACAAATCATTTAAGTTTGAACATTAAATATTTTTTGGACCCACTTTTGCTGATAAGGGTTAAATTTTTAGAAAAATATGCACTTTACAAAATATTTTTAGGGAAGCAACACACCTCTTAATTATTAAAAATTTCAAGAGACCCAAACGACGACAAAAAATAGAGATTTCAAGAAAAATTTTAAGCTACCGTGGAACATTTTATCTCAAAAATTTAGACGTTTTGGGGGGGGGGGGGATGGCCGATTTGATAAAAAACGCCACATATATACATATATTGCAATATTTTTAAAAACTCGAAATAAAAATGCTTTCACATAAATATATTAGTTGGTTTTTTGTTTTATTCAAGAACATTTTTTTTTTTAAGAAAAGAAATTTTTACGATATGCTTCTCGTCTTTTGGTTTCATATTTTCTAATTAATACAATACTTTTTTCTAAGATTGTACAGTAAGGCGCCTCACAAAAAAAAGTTGTCCGGATCCGCCCCTCAAAATAAACTTTGGTCTATATTATGATGATTTCCCAAATATTTTGGCTCTAACAATAGCCGTCAGCTAGCTAGAATGGTTCGAAAAAACCTCTAAAAATCGCGTTTTTCTTGGATAAATTTTTTGCCATGATATTTTTAGTACAAAAAATTGTCACAAGTAGTGTAAATCAAAGAATTACAGAGTACTGCATCAAAAATTTTGGGAAATTTTCCCTAACACAAAAGATATTAACTTTTTTGCAGTGATTTTTTTATATATTTTTTTATTTGCAATTTTCATTAAAATATGTATAGCTCCTCCATCTTTTACCTGATTTTCAATTCCGAGGTATCATTCGAAAGGTGCTAACTGCTGCTTTTCATTCTTGTCAATAATTTACCCTTATGGGCCTTTTTTATTCGGTTTTATTTTGAGGGGCGGACCCGGACAACTTTTTTTTCCTCCATAGAAAGTGAGGCGCCTTATTGTACAGTCTCTGATTTTTTAAAAGTTTTTTTTTTTTTTTTTTTGTGAGCGTATTATCTGAAATAAAGGGTGATAAAATAAAAACAATTTAAAAATAAATTTAAATAAAACAACAATATTATAAGAAACCAAATTAATTCTGGCTTAATTTTGAGCTACATTCTTGCCATTATGTATGGAATCATTATTAGCATATTATTTAAATGGTTGCCTTAACTTCGTTTTCATTGCTTCAAGTGGTCGGTTCAATTTTTGATAATTCTGTACAATAGGTGCGACGTTATTCCGGTAATCGCAACTCGAATGTTGATCTCGAACTCGTCCGAAATGGTTGGCTTGTAAGCTTAGAGTAAGAACTTGTCGTAATGCTTGTTGACGTAGCCGCTGAACCAAAAATGGGCCTCGTCCGAGAAACATAATGATTGGAAAAATTACACAGTGCGACACGAAAAAATAACTTCAAATATCTCAATGGTTTATAATAGTGGATGGTCTATATATTATACCCTCGTACTCAGTTTTATCGGATTAGTGACTTAAAGGTGAAGTTTGACCTTGAATTTATCTCTTATTTGACCTAACCCGATAAAACTGAGTATGAGGGCATAATATAAAGGCCATCCACTATTAGAAACCATTTAGATATTTGAGGTTATTCCAATTGACCCTTAAATTGTCGCACAGTGTTATCATTGCTATCTGGTCACTCTTTATAATGTATTAATTTTGCTTTGAATTTGTGCTAATTAGAGTTAAAGTTGGTTTTTCACTCTTTTCTGTAAAATTATTGTGAATGTATTGTTTCACAGATATGCAAAAACAGAAAAATAGAATATTCCCTATCTACCCTTGTCTATATATCCCACCATCTTGAATCTAAATCTGGTTGGAACCCACAAAAATCCATATTTCTCTTGAATGGATGAAACTGTCATGTTCTGCGGTTATCAACTTAAAAAGCTTGAAATTTACTATTCGTCGATTGCAAATAGAAACATATTTCTCTGCATTCATACCCAAGCTGGCTGCAGTGAAAGAAAGAAAGAAATCTAAAGCAACTACAAAAGTATGGTTTTGTTACCGGTCCCAATGGTAACAAACACTTGCATATATCTCGTGCTAGGCAACACATGCAGCTGGTTTTGGCCATTCATTGTGGTTTTCTCGAGTTTCATCTGGATTTTAGTTTTATTGTTGCCATGTTTTTCTTTTTTATTTTCTTACCATTGTGGTGGGCGAAGTGGGTGGAGAAGAAATCTGCACGAAGTCGATCTTAATGCAGTGCCGTCATGCCAACTGGTCTTAGTGGAAAAGTGTTTCACGTATAAATTTTTGTGTTTGTTTTTTTTTTTAACTATCTGAGGAAAACTGTTTTATAAAAACTTGATTTGATTGCTTTCGGGCATCAAGATTGTGTCCACTACAAGCTGTACTTCATCTCATTGTCATCGCTGACGAGTGTTTAGCAGTTTTAATGTCAAAGTGACTGTCTCAAATTGGTTTGAGAAGAAAATTAAAACCAGCTGACACTATTTGAAGTAGATTATTTTATTTACAGTTGTGGGAAAAAAGTAGAAAAAAAATTGTTACTCGTACATATGCATCATTCGCATGAAATGTTTATCTCAAACTACCAATTAATATAAAGACATGTTTCAAAATGGAACGGGCATTGTTTGGAAAAATACTTCAGTAACATCTACATAGGCGAAAAGAACATCTAATTAGCTTACAAAGTTAACTAAAAGGAAATTGTGAATACAGATGCAGCAAAAGCGATCATTGAAAAAGATGCAGTTGGCTTTGGATGGTGCCATGGATACACCCGTATCTTTATCACGTTATAACAACGTATCTTTATCCTCGTTAGTGTTCCTATCCGTATACTTTTCTTGTTCTTAAACTTTTCCCCGTTTTTATCTTTATTAGTATGCTTGGCCTTAAATTGTCTAACTCCTTGTCCTAATCTTAGTCCTAATTCTTGTTTTAATTCATGTCGAAATTCTTGTCTTAGTCCTTTTCCAAATTCATTTCCTAATCTTGTCACTCTTTTTGAAGCAATCCTTGGCCCAATCATTTTGCTAGTTCTTAAACTTGGCGTTTTCCAAATTCTTATCCCAATAATTGTCCGAATTCTCTGAATCTTTGTCCTAATCCTTGACCAAAAAACTTGTTCTCATCATTTTTTTAATCCTTGTATACATTCTTGTTTTAATCCAAGTCCAAATTCTTGTCCTAGGCTTTTCCCGACTTTATTTAATAATCTTATCACACTTCTTGTCCCGATCTTTTGTCCCAACCTTGTTCTACTTCATATTTTAAGTGTTGTCCAAACACTGACCTGAAACCTTGCCTGAATCCTTATCTGAATTCTTGTCTTAAGCCTTGAGCAAATGCTTTTATTCGTTTTTTTTCAATGCTTGTCCAAACTAGTATTCTAGTCCTATGTCCAAGTCCAACGATTCCTAATCTTAATCTTGCCGCATTTGGAACAATGAAAATTCAAAAGCTTTTCTCGAAACACCATTACATCCAGAAAAACACATTGCTTGGTGCGCCGGTAGAATCATTGGTTCATATGACTTCAAAAATTATGATGGTTAGAATGTTAGGTCAACGGTGAGCGGTACAGGGACAGGATTGCACATTGTAGGGCATAAAAAATCACTTTTTATGGCTAAATGGGATAAAATGTTAAAAAAAATATATTATTTTCCTAAGCATTTATTTATAAAACTTTATTTTTGCTTCTTTAACAAAGGAATATACGTTTTAAACAACATTTAAAAAATTTTTTTTAATGAGCCCAAAAGTGGAGGAAAAATCAATTTTTCAGATAATTTTTACCTTATTTATACCATTTGCTTGCATGGTGATTCGGATTTATCATTGCAGTCATATGAGTACACAAGATGATTATGCTCATGAGAGCATAAAATGGTTCTTCCCATAAAGTTCCATATTGATTTTCGAAGTAATTGCAGCGTTTTATTAAGATCAAACAACTTTCACCGAGCATTGAATAAAATTTTTTCCTTTGAACCTAGTTTCCATGAGCATTATGATTTGGTGAAACCTTTCAACATGCTCTTTAGACTTAGTGACCAGTTGTTTTGCAAAAATATCAATGTGGAGATGCAAAAAATTAATCTTGAGGGAAATGCTAATTTCTATTTCATTAAACGATTTTAAAATTTTTTGTACGGGGACCTCATAACCATCAACATCAATCCGGTAATGACACTTTAGCTTTCTGATATCGGGTCCATTGAGAATGCCTTTAATTAAAAAGAAAACTACAAACAATTTAAGATATGTACCTAGTCAAACAAATATTTTATTTTCATATAAAATATACCTGCCATCAATTTTTGATCACTCAATTTTGGGAATAAGTACTTTAAAACATCTTACGTATGAGCATTCTGAGCCACATTCCAAGAAACTTTATCACAATTCCGACCCCCAAATTGTGTCACAGTGTTTTGCAGACATGTGGTTTCAGCAAGACGGCACCACATGTTATACTGGGTGCGATATATTTAATTAACTGTAAGAAATACACCCTGATTTACTGCGAAGAATGTGTGAAAATTGTACCTCCAGATTTCAATATCCGAAATCTGAAATCATATTCAAACACTAATGTCAAAAAATTATGTTTTAAATAAAGTTTATTTCATGGAATTTAATAACATGGATTACCTATGTTTTATTTCAATCTGAAATTTTCCGCCTCTAGAAAAAAAACACCCTATATTAAGCGGTTCCATGAAGCGCTTCATGACGCCATAAATTTTAATTTTATTTTTATTATGTGGAGACAAACACATGCCCATTTTTTCGTTCCATAAAATATATCGCAACGTCAATAGTCATAGAGCTATAGTTCCATGCAACGTTTTTGCAACAATGTTTTTTACTGCATTAAGTGGTTGCCTCCAGGGTGTCAAGGCGCCAAAATATTTGTTTTTTTTTTATTTTTTTCGTGAGGTCTAAGAACCAACCCTTGCAACATTTGCTTTACTGAACGAGAAATGATTCCATGCAACAATATAGCATTTTTGTTGCATAAGCTGCTATATCTCAGCGAACTGATGACGTCGCAATTTATTTTATTTTTTTTTTAAATTGAAAACAAATTTTTCGAGCTCTAGGCCAAGCATGTTGACAACAAGACAACATGAAGAACAAAGAAGGCAACAACCAACAACAACAACAAAGGCTCTGTATAGAGCAAATCACACAGCTTGACTATACAGACTGTTTCATTGGCCGCTACACCAACTCATCAGTAGCCTTTGTATGACTTTACACTGTGATCCACTCAAGCTTCTTAGGTTCTACATATACTGCCAATATGCCGAGAAAGTTATTCGGAATTTATTTTTGGCAGAGAACGGTTGAATTTTTGTAACTGAGTTCTTATTTACTTTTTGATGCATACTGTACCAAGGTTAACCTAGATCGTATCATACTTTTAGGCATAGCCTTAATTAATGTGCATCTTCGAAATTCGATCACAGCGGTTTACTGCTATCAGAGCTAGAACAAAAAAATTAGCCTCCTCAGAAACGTACTCGTAAATTTAACACCTGCCAGCCAATAATTAACCTCAACAATAGCAAAAATTAAAAACTAACAATACATTTTTTTTTTATTATTTCAAGCAGTGCTAATGTGTAAATATTTGTTTTTTTTTTCATTAATTATGAGCATGAGAAAATTTTCACAAACAACGCATTGCATTGAAGTTGATAGGTACATTGCACATTTTTTTTTTAGAAAAAACAACGCACTTTGAGCTTGAGAAACATTTTAGTCTCATTCAAAGTATCTTATGTAGATTATGGCCAATACGAGCAGACGAAAAGTGCAATATTTGCATAATTTCCAATCTATAACAATCAGAAAAGTCTGTCATTTAGACAGCCATGGCGCGTCAGTTCGACATTAGCTGTTAGAGCAAAACAGTATCTGAACGGTTGCGAATTTTTATGTTAATTAGCGGCAACAATAACGGTTATGCAACTGAACAGTTGCTGCAACGTTAAGTTGCATCTGACCGAACCGATCTGGCAAGTACAGCCTGGTATATTATTTGGTTTTACTTCTACATCTTCTTCTCTACTCTTTTTGAGTGCAACATAAATTGTGCTGCCGATGGATGTTGTTAAGTACAAACATAGATACACGTTAAGCAATCTAGCTTGCATCTCTTCCCAACTTGCAATAAACGTTTTTTGCTCTTAATAAAAGTTTTGTTAATAACAGCAGCAACAAAAACAAGTTGAAGGCACATCTTAGCTTAAACATGGCCCACATTTTAGTTTCAGCCGCCTAAAAAAAAAACTTTTTGGCATATGCAATAAACCCGTCTATTACAGCAACGAGAACAAGAAAAACAGCTGCAACAACAAAGCGTGTAACATGGTAATTTAAACAGACACAAAGATGCTGTAAGACCGACCAACTAAATGCTGCTGACTGTGTTTATCTATCTCACAGCGAAAAGCTCTTAAGACGCCCTAAGAACAACAACAGCAACAACTTAAAAAGCACTGGGTCAACTTGGTTGGGTAAAGACAACAGCAATATTTCTTTGTGGGCTGTTTTTTATTTTTATTTTTTTTTTGTTTTTTTTGTTTTTTGAGAAAAAGTGGCAACTTCACTTTTGCTGCACGCCAAAATGATAAATGTTCCATGTCTTTGTGCTGAAACCGAGCTCGGCCTACACTTTCCAAATCACTGGAGTGTGAATGAGCGAAGTTCAGCTTAAGAAGTAGAGGGAAAACAGCAAAAAAGTTACAGTTGTTCTTCGTTGTTGTTGTTGTTGTTGTTGTTGTTGTTGTTGTTGTTGTTGTTGTTGTTGTTGTTGTTGTTGTTGTTGTTGTTGTTGTTGTTGTTGTTGTTTTGAATAGAGTTGCTAACAAATGCTGCATTATTAACTGTTTTTAGAGAATGGAAATCAACTCAATGAACTTAAGTATTTGTTTTTTCTCTTATTGTGAAGGATTTAGAAAAGAAAGAAGTTACTCATTATCGGTGCATTTTTATGTGAATAGCCCGTTTTATGTTCTTAGGAAATTGTTAAGCAGAGCTTAGAAATATAAAATAAAAACTTATAGGAAAAGTTACAGACTGATTTATAATTTAGATTTTTTTTCTTTTTTAAAGTGTTGGGCTCGGGAACCTAGAAGTTACTAAAATTTCATAAAAAATGTTCCCCCACTAAACCATAAGCGAAGGTTTTCGGTAAAGAAGGTTTTCGTTTTTGGGTAGATTTTTTTTTTTTATTTTTTGATTTTTTATTTTATCGCTCAAAAGTGCTTCTTACAGAAATTTAAATTCATGAAAACTTTTCCTATAAATAACAGGTCATTCAATAAGTCCGTAGGATAAGTAAGAAAAAAACAAAATTTTGATAAAACTCGATTATATTATTCAACATAGTCGAGAGCGATAGCCTTCGAGAGCGATACAATGAGTATAGCGATTTTCCAACTTTTCGATACCACTTTTACAGTACGATTTCTCTTTCTCGTCAAAATAGGCCTTAGTTTCAGCGATTACTTCATCATTGGACTGGAATTTCTTTCCAGCAAGCATTCTTTTGAGTTCTGAAAACTGGAAAAAGTCGCTAGGGGCTAAATCTGGAGAATACGGTGGGTGGGTTAGCAATTCGAAGCCCAATTCATTCAATTTTGCCATCGTTTTCATCGATTTGTAACACAGTGCATTGTCTTGGTGAAACAAAACTTTTTTCTTTTGCAAATGTGGCCGTTTCTTTGTGATTTCAGCCTTCAATCGATTCAGAAGTGTACTGTAATAGTCGGTGTTGATGGTGGTTTCTTTTTGGTGATAGCCGATGAATATTATTCCTTTCGCATCCCAAAATACAGACGCCATCACTTTACAGGCCGACTGTTGGGTCTTTGCTCACTTTGGATTCGGTTCGTCGACTGCTGTCAACTCAGCTGACTGTCTTTTGGATTCTGGTATGTAATAGTGAAGCCATGTATCCCATTGTCACATATCGACGATAGAATTCGATTTAATTGCGGTTTAACAGCGCCAAACATTCCTTTGAAGCATCAATTAGTTGCTGTTTTTGGTCGACTGTGAGCTCACGCGGCACCTTCTTTGCACAGAGCTTTCGCATAGCCAAATGTTCGAGTAAAATGGTAAAACACTACCATCTAATATCTTTACAATGTCAGCTAGCTCGTGCACCTTCAATTTGCGATCGTTCATAACCAATTTGTGCATTTTTTTATGTTTTCTGGAACAGCCTCATTTGGACGTCCACTGCGCTCTACATCATTTGTGCTGGTACAACCACGTTTGAATTCAGCAATACACTTTTCTAGCATTTGTCTCAATCCACGTTTGAATTCAGCAATACACTTTTCTAGCATTTGTCTCAAAGGAGCAGAGCCCTTCCATCAAAAAGCAATGCTTAACAAAACCCGAAATTCACTTTTTCCATTTTTTTTTTCAATAACAAAAGTTGCACACAAAATGCTATAACTCAGGAATCAATAGTCAGATTGTTTTAAAATGTATATACTAATTGTTTGAAGGTTATCTATCTATATCTATATCTATATCTATATCTATCTATCTATCTATCTATCTATCTATCTATACTATTATATAAAATGAAAGTGAAAATTTTTTGTGTCCGCAAAACTCCAAAAGTACTGGTCCGATTTTTTTGAAATAAGTTTTAAAATATCACATTTGTGCTACAAAAGGTTCATTGGTTATTTTCTTTATGAAATTTCAATAATAAGTATCTTTAATTAAAGTGTTAAGTTTTTTAAAAAATCATCCACAATGCCATGCATTGCTTGATCGGTAGCTTTTCATGCGTTTGTGCTGCGAGAGCCTGAATAAACTGCATGTTGCTCTCTACTATACTCTTTTTGTTCTCAGCAAGCGCAAAACAACAAAACAAACAAACAAATACATATGCATACATACTTTGCTGCGCTTAAAGCTAATTGGATCGAAGTACATTCTAATATGTTCAAAGTAGTTTTGATGTGGAGAATTAATCTAACACAGTTTTGTTAAAAGGGGATTCACTGACCACCTTTAGCATGTTGAGGATTTTTTTGATGAGAATGAGATTCAATCCGACTTGATATATGTATGTATGTATGTATGTACGTATGTTTATTTGTTTCGCTGCATGCAACTTTTCTACACATGTTTTGACGGTGGTTTTCCTGTAATTTTTAAATGAACAAAAAGAACAAACGGCTGACTTTTTACTTAATAGAATTGACATTGTGTGATTCAATACGTTTTTTTATAAATAAACAATAGAACTGGGACGGGCATAGGAAAAGGGGTTATGGCTTCGACCACACAAGTCAAATTTTTGATATTGAATAGTTTTGGAACTAAACGTTGCATGACAATAAAACTCAGCATGGAGTTACTAATTGCCAAAGTCTTTCTACTGGGAAACTGGTTTGTGCATTGGAAAAGGGGGTGTGGCCCAATTCTCTATACAGAATAGCTATGGAAGCTTAAATCACAGGACATTGAAACTCATAATGGAATTGTCACCTGGGAGTGATGTTCTGCTACTGGGAACCTGTAACGGGCAGTGGAACATGAGCGTGGTGTCAGACTAAGGGACCAATAAAAGTTTTGAATTTACTTATCATTTCCAATATACTTGCTGGGTGCAGCAACGCGCGCCGGGTATCGCTAGTACTAAATAAAAATCATATGGAAAAAAGCTAGTAACGCCATCTATGTGTAATGGACTTTCTGAACGCACTAGAATAATTTTTTTATAATAAAGTTAAAAAAGGAATTAAATTCTCCTTTTGTTGATATTTTAATGATAGTGAATTAAAATGTTTACCTTCATACATACAAAAGTCATATAAACTATTTCACCAGTACGAAGTGATTTTCGCCATAAAAAGGGAGATGGATATACTACACTAAGGGAAAAAAATATTAAATTTATCCAAAAACTTTTTTAATTTATCCAAAAAGCGAGTCATTTTTGCACCAATAACGTATTTGAATAAATCGACTACGTAAATATTTAAAATTTATTTGAATACTTTTTTAATTAAATTAAATATTTAAATATTTAAACAGAATTAATAAAAAATATATTAAAATTATGCACGACTTTTTTTAAAATATCTTTCAAATATTTACTATTTGAAAATAAACTATCGCATTTAAAGAAAATTTATATAGAAATATTGAATTTAAAAAAAACATATTTAAAGTGAATATGTTATTAATGGTTTTATGGTATTATTTTCTTCATATTGCGTTCATCAAATGCAATTGCCTGTATAATTTTTTCTCGCTTCACTTTTTTCGTTCTCTAATTTATACTATTTTTGACAGTTGGTGCCCTAATATTGCACCAACTGTCAAACATAGTATAAAATAGAGAACGAAAAAGTAATCTAAAAAATATATGTAGATACAAACAAAATATATAGGTAAATGACAACCGGTACAAGATATTACTGAGTAGATATCAAGTTGTCACTCCACCTTACATAATTTCATTTCGTTGCCAAACATGCATATTATATTGCTCTTGCAACAATAACTAAATGAGAACTATAAGACCCCCAACTGCAAGAAATATACTGCAGGAACAAAGTGCGATGCTGTTGCTGCTTGTCGGCGTATGTGTGGACGTGTGCGATGCTGTTGCTGCTTGCTTGTATGGAATATGTGTGTACGTGTGTGGTATAAATAAAATTCAAATACGGGAAAAAAACGAGTTGTAAGGAAAACATTTGATTTATCCACGTAAATATTTGAATAAAATTTATACTCAGGCGTGGATAATGCTAATATGCGTTATTTCCCTTAGTGTACACACGCCGAAAAGGAACTTTTCTATGGTTCATTTCTTAACTCATTTCCGAAGAAAAAAAGTTTTGTTTCTGAGAGGCATTTACGTCGGTCGATTGATTCAAAAAGGGTTCATTACCGAGAGCAGAAAAATTACTTTTCTTTGTTCTTTTTTTAACTCATTTCCAAACAAAAAAGAACAATTTATGGTTCTTTTTTAACTCATTTTCAAACAAAATAAGGTTAATTTTTGAGAGGCATTTTAGTGCGACGAATACAAAAAGGGTTCATTTATGAGTGCCAAAAATGGACGTTTCTACCCGGTTTGGTTCACTGGGGCGTTTTTTTCGATAAAGAAGATTCTTCATTATTTCTTTTATGACTTTTAAGCCAAAAAAAATAATAACACAGTCCAACAGCACTTGTAACACAGAGTTATCATTCAATATTTCTAAAAGAAACCATTTCTGCTGAATACGAGTTATCCATCCACGAGTTATCCACTCCATCACGTCTGAGTTTTTTGTTTTTATTTGCACTTAAAGGTTCTCTGCCATAAGAGATGTGGGTGTAACCGTATCGGATGATGGACAATTCGAAGATGGAAGAATATTTTTTCAGTGGAGCGTCGTTTTTCATCCGCTCAACATGACCTAACATGACCATGAAAATCAATTCTTATAGTATTGCGTGCGAAATTTTGATACTCCGCTCATGGCTTGCTTTTTTTGAATCTACTGTATTTGGGCTCTCTTTACATAACTTGTTTCGTTCTCCCTATAAAGTTGTCTTGCCTTCAAACTTCAAATAGCAGATATTTATCAAGTTCCCACACTTGTTAATCACACGAACAGGAATCAAGCAATCCAGTTGGATAAATTTGGTGAAAAAAACTAATTTTACTATTTATGATCATTCAACCGTGTATGTAACTGGATACCAAATAAAGCCATGCAAATCATTATGTCTCGACGAAGACTTCTCATCAAGACTGTCAGGGTAATATTTGATATCGCACCCTCAGATTTCATCATGAAGACTCTATACAATGACTTCTTAAAAAAAAATACAATGCAAAAAATAAATAAAAAAAAACTGTTTTTAAATTTAAATCAGGCGCGCTTCAGTCATCATGAACATCGTGGAGCGCAGACAATGGGACAGCAAAAAATGATTTCAATAATAATTTCATTATCAAGATTAAGATGGATGGATGAATTGATGGAGATGTTGCAACAATGTTTGACAGCATAAAACGACAATGTGGATGTTGTTTAAGACTGATTAAATTTCAGCTCCATTTGGTATTTGACCAAATTATTAAATGGGATTTTCTTATCACATTGTAATTTTTTTACTCATTCAGATTGAATGAAGCTGCAAAATTAAGTTCTTTAACCCTTTGACTACCATTGTGACACCGGTGACCCTGTACTTTCGAATTTTTCCTGGAAAAACTAGGAATCAATTTATTTTTACAAAGTATCATTCAAAAGTGAATGAATGTGACTTTCAGAAAGTACTAAATTTTCAAGAGTTGATTCATCCTTTTACCAAACCAACTTAAAGTTAAAAAATCTTTACTTTTCCTCCCCTTTCTCTTACTGCAATACTTTTGGGGGTGGGTGTAGGTACAGGTACTAAATGTTTGGATAAGCTGCGGGCAACCTTGAATTTTCTAACAAAAAATTTTAAAAAAAAATAAAGCCCACTTCGACTATCCACGTGACCGCCAAATTTGAAGGGACCTCTATGGAACATAAAGGTCCCATGATTTTTCAAACTTTTGCAGGTTCAAAAAAAATTGTTTTTCTCGAAACTTTTGTTTGGTAATTTGCAATCGCTGAACACGAATCCGGTAACAGATTCGTGAATTTTCCAGCGATTCCGTAGCGGTCATCAAAGGGTTAACTTAAAATAAAGTTATCCATTTTAAAGTAAGAAAATAAAAAAAAAACATACTAAGACTGCAGATTTCTATAAAATTTCGTTCTAATGTTTGGACTTTGCCATTATAGTGGAATACAATATCATTATAATATTCTCCACGGGAATTTTGCAGGACTTCATCCTTTTGAGGTAATTTTCGATGATTTTTGTACACAGCCCGGCCACTAGCTCGACCATGACTTGATGAGTGTTGGTTTTTAGTTGCTCAAGAGTTTGAGGTTTACTCACGGTATCACGATCTTGTACGTAGCTTCATAAAAAAAATACCAGAGACGTCAAATCCCTCGATCTCGTAGGCCAAGTGACATCGCCAAATCTAGGAATAATATCAAAAATGAATTTTATGAGCATAATTTTCTGAATTCAATGTAACAATTTTACATCGAAAAAAATCATTGTCCTTAAAATGTCCATAGTTTTGAAGATATGTGAAAGATTTGGATACAAAGTGACTTTTGTTGCTTTAGTAAATTATTTCTTATCTTGTTATCTAATTATCTTTATGCGAAATAGTCCCAATTTTCATATAAAAATCATTACTTTGTATCTCTCTTTATAATTTTTATCTCCACTATAATCGTTTAATTTTTCTCTCTTTCAGATCATGGACTAAAAACACCGATCGACAACAATTTGAAATTGTACTGTCTGCCGCAAAACATTCCGCGTCAACAAAGCTCACTTCACTCAAAATGTCCTCTTCGATTTGTCCGCACTTCACACAGAATGCTTGGAAGAAGGATCTCTGTTCGAACTGCTTCAAGTCAAAGGATGAACACAAACAGGCTGCTGCCGCCTATGCAGCGGGAAAATCATTCTCTTTCGCCACCAGCAAGAGACACAATATATCTAGCCTTCTGAATTCACGCTCGGAGATTGAAAATAAAAAGACTGACTATCATGACTTTCCGAACAAAAACAAAACACCTGCCAAGAGTATAATTAAGAAAAAGTCACTGTCCAAGCCCAACAAAGGCAAGGCACACAAAGTTTCCTTCCCCAAGAATCTCTCTGAAGTCATTGGCTATGGTGGCGAATGGTCCGATAATGGCGACTCCGACGATGACGATCATGATTTCATGAATTTAGCCAACGAACGTGATGAGACTGCGGCCACCAACACTGACGATGAGGAGACGCTAGACCTGAAGCGTATTACACGCGCCAATACGGACTTTAACATGAACAACGGCAACTTGTTGGGTGATCCACAGGAAAATATAAAGAAATCATTTGCCGCTCTTAAGTTGGGTGCCCCACAAGTCGACAAGGAAGGCAAGAAGCAAACATTGAAGATCAGTGTTGTGCCATTTGGCGCCTCAGCACCCACAAGCAGCAGCGCTGATGGCACAAAGTCCAAAGTAACAATGACCACAACAACGAAAGCCAGCTTCGAAACCAAAACAGAAACGATCACAAAGCAAGAATGCCAGAATGCAACAAAAACAACAATCACAACGATCAAATCGCAAAAAATGCAACAGAGTAACAACAGCTTGGCAAAGAAGCCAACCACAGTGACTTCGGCAACAGCTGCAAAGACATCAACTTCATTCATAGGCACGGCGGCAACGACACAAGTCAAGATCGATGCAATGCCAAACGATGGTGATGGTAAAAATAGTCCACCCATCGAACGCGCCATGGAAAAGTCATTGTTGGACGAAATCTCAGAAACATTGGAGTTGCAACAGAACGAATCCAAGAAATTGACAGCCGAAAAGCAAGCCGCTGCCAACGTGGAGACTAAAATCAAGTTCGAAATCACAAGCCTGGCCGAGACGCTCGAGAACAAGACATTTCTCGACCTTAAGAAGCCGATCGCGCGCAACCCTCCGATCACCAAGGAGCACACAAAACCAAAAATAAACGTCTTCCACAAGTACTCCGACTCGGAAAGCAACTGTTCGGACACCGATGGGGTATCGGCGTACTACGATGTCGTGGAGACTCAGATCAGCTACGAAAACCTACCCGATGGCAAGTGCAGTCCAGAAGAAACACAGGCGCAAAGTGCTCAAGATCAGGCGGACAACAATAACACCGTATTTTCGAGCTCCCAGTACATAACGGATATGTTACTATCCTCCAAGACACGTGCCGCCTCCTACAATCTGCACGAAGGCAACTTCATGACCAGCAAGATCACCTCAGATGGCCTGATTGTGACCAAGTGTAGTTCGGATGATGCGCTCGACTCCACTGGTTCGAGCTTTGATGGCAGCAGCGATGAGGAGACTTCATACAATATGACACGCAGCGAGTCTGACTCTGGTATTGGTATCAGCATCAGTAATGATTACAAGAATATTATTCCGAGTAGCATACCCGAGCAGGAACGCGAACGTCAGAGTGTGGAAAAGAAGCTAAGTGCTAGTAACAACAACTCTGACTACGAGGACATTCAGGTGGCGGAGCATGCAAAGCCAGTGGTGCAAAAGACGGAAACTGATATTGCACTCAAGTCTCCCGCAAATTTACGAAAGCCCACGTTTGTGCTGGACAAGAGTCGCGAATTACATGGTGAGCCCGATGGTAGTGCCGATCCGGACGGCAGTCTGGAGAACAAAGAACGCATGGCAGTACCAACCCAGCTACCCGCTCTGCCCAAGTCACCACCACCTACAAAAATCATAGATGCACGTCCTTCATTTCTGCATGGTTTGCAAAAACAACATCCGCCAATATTGCTCAAGAAACCCGATCTGCCTGCAAAACCAATTGTGTCGCCCGTTCACAGTCCACTGAAGACTTTCGCTGCCAAACGTCAGCCAACCACCATTGAGCAGCAAGTCATCAGCCAGCTACAGCTAGTGATGTCAAAGTCCAATGACAACTTAATAGCTGACTCAGCCAAAGATGATGCCAAGCTAAAGAAGGGAAGAGCGCCGAATCCGCCACCCGAGCATAAAACAAGTGCGCCACCAACGCCAGAACGCGACTACAACATTGCTGCTGAATTTACTCAGTTGACAGAGAAGAAAGAAACAGCTGTTAGAGAGGCGGAAACAACAACAACAACAACAACAATAACAGATCAACTCGCTCACAGCAGATCGGATGAGTCAGCTGCCGGAAAAATCGTGAACTTTGAAACGAAAAAGTCTAGCACAGCCAGTGCGGAAGTGGATAAAAATATCGATCAATACTCAGCAGCGTCAACCAACACATCAATGATGACCATAACAACAACACTGCCAGCGCCACCAGCTGTCACCAGCAGCGCTGCGTCCAACATTTACACACGCAAACTTGCCGCAGCTGCAGCAACCGCTAGCAACAACGCGAAGAACACGCCAGCTCCTGTCATACGCGAGAAGGACAAACGCGAACGTGCCACCATAAATCCCAAATTCCGCAGCCTTAATACATTCGTTTCGCAACGCAACAACGCTGCCAAGAACTTGCTACTCCACCCAATGACACCGGAACCGAAGCCGCGTAATAACAGCCTCTCAATGTCCGAAGAATGCTTGGCGCCAACTACAGAAACTACCGCCACTTTTGTCTCTGCCTCCAACATAGACCTAACAATATCGCCGGCGCCTGGCGACAAGAAATCGCCAACCACGCCAACAACACCAACCACAAAAACCAAATCGAAATTTAGCATCAAGAAGTTTTTGCGCATGGGCGCTAGCAAGACCACTGAAAATATAAGCAAAAAGGAAAGCGGCACTTACTCGGAAATCTGCACCGGCGAAGAGTCGGGTGTTGTGGGAAAACCACGTCTGGTCATCATACATCCAATCGATATAAATACCACGGGTGTAGAAGTCGTCAAGGATATAACAAAGACAAGCGATGCCGTCGCAGCACAAACGATTGCAGTGATAACTGCAAAGCCACCAGCACCACCACTGCGTGCCACAGACGGTCAACGTGCACACGAGATAAACAAACCGGCTAGACCACCGCCACCCAAGAGTGCAGAGCTACGAAGAAAACAGAAGATCGGCTTAAGTGATAATGGTCAGGCCTTGAGCGCAGCACTAGAGACAGCCAGCACCGGTGGTTCTCTCAAATGCAAGGCCGACAATGTTTATGCCAATTTAGGTGAGTAATCATTAATGAGAGAGCTGCTTTAAGTCAGTTGTGCATGTTGTGTGTTGATCTTATTTTGAAGGGCCCGAGGATCTATTTTTCTTTTCTACTTCCACTTTGAAGACTTTGAATCCCAAAAGAGTCATAGTTTAATACATTAAGGCCTTGCATGCCAAATGATGACCTTCAAATTATTTAAACTCATGCATGTTATACATACGTAATTATGAGACAGTCACCCACTTTTTGAAGAGGAACAAAAAATCAAAACCAATAGTTAAACAGCAAAATTCTCTTCATCGAATCTTCACCGAGTTACCTAGTCATCAAGTTTCGAATCACGAAATCGATCAACAACCGCATATTTAATGAGTGTAACGGTGAAGTGTGCGTTGTTTTCATGTGAAGCAGTAAATCCGGATTAAGTGGGTTAAGTGCAAGTTTTAACACAAAAAAAAAAAAACTTCAAATAGCTTAAAAGTCAGTCATTCCTTCCTCTTAACAAGCAACAGTGCAACTTTTTCATATAAAGACATCTTCTTTTTCGAATACAATGAAGTAGCCAACAATTGCTTTTTAATGCTCATCATCATCGTACTCACATAGACTACCTCAGGAACAGAAGAACTCGTTACACCTGCCTCACAGTTGAGCTTAAAGTGCGATCAGAATCCAAATTAATAGCTTCACGCAACGTCTGCTTGGTTTTAGTGAATTTCTGACTACATAAATCTTTGGCCAGCTTCATGGGCAGAGTTGTATTGTGTAGCTGGCATGTTTTTGTTGTTATTAAGATTTGTTGTTGTTGCTGTCCAATGTTTGAATGCCAGTATTTGGGTCAAAAATACCGATGACACAGTTCGCCTTGGCTTGTGTATCCGTTGCACTGTTGATGTTCTTCAAAATGTTTAACGTTCTATGCAAATTTTCTATGGTTGCCATAAATTGCCACAAATACTGGAACCTTGTGGTATACATTTTTCCTTGTAGCAACAACATTCACGGTATTGAATTAATTTGCATGACAGTGACTACTCGTTGAGTTGTTTGAAGATGGTTTTTTTTAGGACAAATTGCAATTCCATTATGAGCATGTTAAGATGCATATCCATTTTTCTGATTTTTTATATTTTTGTCGTAAAAACATAAAGTTATCCACAAGAAAAACGATAAAAGTTATTGTTTTTGCTTCGTTGTATTTGTGGAAAGCTTGGCTTAATAAGTTGAAGATAAAGTTCGTTTTTTTGATAAAACTGCGCTAAGAACAAACTGGTATTTAAGTCAAAAAATGGAAAAAATTAGAGAAAAGATTATCGCGAATCGGAATTACAAGTTTTATTGCAACTGCAAATAGGATTACATGGCATTATTTAATCTCTAAGGTTTGTCATTTTATGCAGAGAAGTAACGACCGATCATAAAAAAATAAAAAATATGTTCTCTGTCATGACTCTCTTAGACTGAGCAGCCCTCAGACTAAGAGAGTCTGGAAAATGGATAGGTAACAACTGCGGTCACATAGTAATTCTGAACTCGTCGGTCCGCGATAAAATAGATTACTGTGTACCTTGTTTAAATCTTGAAAAGAACTATGAAGTTCTCATCCCTTCACGGCTAGACTGGGCTAACAAAACCCCCTTAAAATTACCGGAATTAAAATTTTTACAGACGGATCCAATCTTCAAAAACAGGTAGGGGAAGGAATTTACTCTCAAGATCTGGAAATAGAAGCTTCCTTTAGACGCCCAAACTATTGTAGTGTCTACCAAGCGGAGATGATGGCTATATATGAAACCGCTAAGATTCTAGGTCAAAAAGTCCTTAGGGGAAAGAATATTTATATTTTCTCAGATAGTCAAGCTGCGCTTAAACGCTGAACTTACATATTGATAACTCTAAAACTCTCACTGAGTGCTGCAGGTCTCTTAACGAGATGGCAAGGTTATTCAGGATCTACCTCATATGGGTACCCGGTCATATGGATATCGAGGGCAATAATTTAGCTGACGTATTGGCAAGAAAGGGTACGACCTCGAACAACCTCTTAAATAAGGATTTTATTGGTATACCCATGGCCTCCCATAAACTCCAGTGCAGGAACAAATCTTTGAGTCTTGCACAAGTACGTTAGGAACACTTTGTCACATGTAGAATGGCTGGATAAACTAACGTAGCCCCGCTATGACTTAAAAAGCACTAACTAACTACTTAAATTAAGCAGGTTAATCCTTTCAAAAATAGTAAGAATCCTCACGGATCACTGTCTAATCGAAACACATGCTCTTCGATTAGGACTTACATCAAATGATTTTTTCAGAAGCCGCAAATGTATAGAAGAGGTAGAAAATGTCCAGCATTTCCTCTGCGAATGTCTCCGGCGCTAAGTAAAAGGAGCCATCCCTAGGCCATCCTTTCTTAAATGGAATTACCGAAGTCTCATGCTTGTAAATCAAGCATATAATAAAATTCATCATCCGTTCGAAATGGTTTGTTGAGGAGGGAAATCTGTCATAGGTTCAATAGAGTTTATGTGGTCTCACAACGGGCCTGCACTGGCCTAAGTCTACGAGTCATCTGATGGCTCACCCATCAAAACCTAACCTAACCTAACCTTATCTGTCAAATAGGATTTCAACCAGAAATCTCCGCGTTGGTGATATATGGTTTAGGTTTTATCGCATTCAACAGTTTTCGCCATTAATTTCTATTTAAAGCGCGACGACTCCAGTAGAAAATTCCATGTGCCGGAGCGGTTGCCCAATATTTGGTTTTACCAACGAAGAAATGGTTGTCTATCTTTTGCATTTATCGCCACCAAATTGGAATTCTTTAAAATTTGTTTTTTCGTTTCATCCTTTTAAAAATAATTTTTTTTATCAATATTCGATATCTTTTAGTATCCTTTTGTTCAAATGTGAACCGGACTGTATAAATAAACAACAACGGTTAATTACTCTTGAATATTTATTATATCACCTTCAGAATAGGCTTGGGTAGTTCATGAACGAACTAGTTCAATTGAACGATTCCCACTCATGAACTATGTGAACTAGTTCAGTGTTTCTCGTTCTTTTAGTTCTTTTAGTTCATTTTAGTTCAATTGATATTGCAGCGAGTAGCAGCAAAACGCACGAGAGCAAAAATAACTAAATTCACCATGCTATGGTTTGAGTACTTGGTTTGAGACTTTTTGTGTCTGCACTAATATAAATGTTGGATTTGATGGCTATCACATATTCATACTAAGTTTGTTTCATTTCATATACCTGGGCATGAACAAGTAAACGAAACAAATTAAAAGACCAATCGAACTAAAAGACCTAACGAACTAAAAGAACGAACGAACTAAAAGAACGAACGAACTAAAAGAACTAACGAACTACGAGAACAAACGAAGTAAAACATGCAACGAACAAAAAGAACGAACGAACTAAATGAACGAACTAGTTCATTACATACAATTGAACTAAAAAGAGCGATCTTTGTTGTGAACTAAAATGCCCAAGCCTACTTCAGAATAATCACCATCGGAGGCGATACACATATGCCAACCATTTTTTTTCATACTTGAAAGCATTTTGGTAGGCCGATTTCAGAATGGTCTTTAACTCCATCTGCGAATTCTTTTTGAAGACTTCAATCGTCTCAAAATGTTTTCCACTAAGCGACAATTTGAGTTTGGTGAATAGAAAAGTTTTACGAGGCCATATCTTGCAAATATGATGATTGTTGGACAACGATATTGACATTGTTTTTGGTCAAATAATCGCGTACAAAAACCATGAATTGTCCTTCCATAATTCTGACCTCTTTCGCCGAATATACTCGAGCAAACGCTTTAACACTCTCAAATTATATTGAGCGTTGACCAATTGATCTTGCGAAATGAATTCTGAGTGCACGACACCTTGAGAATCGAGAAAACTGTCAACATCACCTAATTTTTGAACGATTTTGTTGTGGTTTTTGGGTTTGGGCTCATATGGATAGAGCAACTCTGCAGGTTGTGGAGCTATTTCGATGTCATACTAGTGCACCCAAGTGCAACTCTTTTTGAAGGAAATTGGCATATTTGGTCGAGCTGCAACCCATCGCTCGGCAGCTATATCTCTCACGGTCACACGACGATTTTATTAGTAATATATTCATCGTACTTATTATTTAACTATTTCATCAAAATCCTATTGAATTTTAATTAAATTTGTATCTCTCTCTGTCTCTCCATTTCACACCATTTACATTAGGTGAAATACGTTCATCGATTGCACCACGCAAGCCCGAACGCACCGCCAGCATGCGTGAGCGTGAAGCACAATTAGAATTGGCCCGCAAACGTCATGTTGGTCAGCATAATGAAAATGTCGATACTATCTCGATTTGCTCGTCAAACGGAGAAAATGTATTGACAGAGCAGGAGCAGCAGCAACTGCAGAACAATAACAATAAAAATACTATCACACATTTAACACTTAGCCCACAACTATCCAGCAGTGGTAGAGTGACAACCCTAAGCGCAGTAGATGGTAAGCCACCAACTGGCTGTAGTCGCACTAGCACATTCGAGCGCAAGAAAAGCGATCCAAAGATTGCTACAAAATTGGAAATATTTGAAAATCTCTCAGCAACATCGACCACGCCTACATCAACGAACAACAACAACAGCAATACTAATAACAACTCAGCAAATGGCGATTCACGTCCGAGCAGCTTAAAGGACTCAGTGCGCAAGATTAACAGCACCATCGACAGTTATCTCAAGGATAAACGGGACTTTGAGAACATGTATGAATTCGTGAAAACTGCCGTTTTGCCGCCGCCTCCACCTACCAGAACAGTTGATTTAGCCACGGTGCAACGAAATGCAGCTGCACGACGAGCCGTGGTATACTCGGACACCGCTTCGGTAGCCAGCTACACACGCAGCGAATATGGGCCAGTGCGCAGCTATGGACTCAACAACAGCCTAGGTATGTAGATTAAATGCCTTTGGTGGCAAAATTTTTATTCATTTTTTTGTTTTTCATTCCTAGCAAACATTCCACGTGTGATATCTGCTTCGTATTGCGGCAGTGAGGTGGGCGAATTCGACATTTATTCGCCGTACAGCTATTACGGCAGCGAGACGGGTGGTGATGTTGCCACTGACATTAACGGCAGCGTTTGGGGCATACCGTCGGTAAGCAGGATTCGGTCTTTTCAGGGTAGATCTGAAATTAAATATATTTACATTTGTTTTCTTTTTTCAGGCCCTCAAGAATCGCACCAAGGCTACAAATCGGTTGCGCATGCGCAAAGGGCGCAGCGTCGTACATAAAAATATTGAAGATAACTATACTGCGGTCGTGGTAGCCAATCATGAGGCCTTGGCACAAGTGCTGGATCAAGTAAGAACTCATTTTTAATTTGTTGTAGACGTGGTTTTAATGCATATTCATTCCTACTGTTCATTCCTAGCTTCAACAGACGCCCATCGTTCCACCAGCCCTACGCCCACTGGCTAATGCCATTAACTTACGCTTCGAAGATTTTACCATACTAGATGGCGCACAGGCATTTGTGGTGGGCAAGAAAGCATTCCATGCCGCACTCTGGACCAATGCACCGGTCACTTTAGCACTCTCGGCCGATTCCAATCAACTGGCTGGCGCCGGTGGTGAACTCAGCCAACTGTCGGGTGGCGTTTGCGATGTCCTCAATCCAATTACCGAGTTTTGTGACGTCGTACCTAGCTACCATTTGCCATTGATGCCCAGCACGGAGGTTTTGTTGCTGCAAGCTACCATCTCCGTGCTACCACGCCTTCAGCTCGATACTTTGCAATCAATTGGCGCTATCTTAAAAGGCAAATCGCAGGTGCTGGACAAGAGTAACTTCAATTTCCGTGGTTCGATTCCCAATCTTGCTGGTTTGAAGGACGTTGCCGGTGTTGTTAGTGGATCAAATGCACTACGCAACGTTGTCTCCGTGCAGAACTTAAGCACGCTGAATGAAGGTGAATCTATGGACAAGGGACAAACAACAGCGGAGTGTGAACCGCCAGTGCACGGCATGCCGGCCTTCGATGATGTCATGACGCGTGAGGTCACGTTCATAATGCTACAACTGGTCAATGGCATGAAGAATCTACAAGGCAAGGCCATCGAGGAAATGCCTTTGAGTCTGTCCAATGTGGTGCTTTCCAAAGATGTCGAGAACAAGGATGCGCAAGCTCGTCTCTGCGTGCTGCAAGGGTGAGTAAAATCAGCATCAATAAATTACTATTTTATAAAAAATTTCTCTCTTCTCGCACAGTAACAACAACGATGAAGATGAACCAATGGGCACCCTCTGCAAGTGCGCCCACATCGCCCTATCCGAAATGCTGCCACATACTAAGATCACGCCTCTACTTTCTGACATTCTACTGCAGGAGCGTTCCGAATCGTTGTCCAAATCAAAATCCGTTTTAGAATTTGTGCTCTGGGGTCCCTCAGATGTGGTGCTCAGCGGCTCAACTAAGGAGCGTGAATTGGCGCTGCAGCGCTGGTTGGACTTGGAACGCGCCACCGTGCTACATGGTCTTGTGCGCACACGTGTTGAGCTCACCGTCTACGATGAATGCCATTTGATGTTCTTGGTGCGTTCGAATGCAAAAATGATGAATGATGCGGCAAAGATCGTCTTCGGCTATCAGCAACCAGTTGTCGAAAAGGAATAAGTTGTGAAGTAAAACTCACGCTATAGTTTTAATTGTTATAAATTATTTATATTTAAATATAATTATTATTATTTTTAATATATAAAATATTATACTTTTTTTGTTTTTTGTATGGTAGTTTATTATGATAATTATTATTTTTTCTTTTGTTTTCTTTTATTTTGATTTCAAATCAATGCTTCGCGTGCCAAATTAAATTGTCTTCTTGCTATCGAGTCTCAATTTGTTCTTCTGTCATTTTGATGGTAAAGCATAACATTAACTCTTTAAACTTTTTATAATCTAAAGATAAAAAATTGTTATCTAATCATTGCATGTAATTCGCATTTTACTCTGTTGCAATAAATGAACCGGTGTATGATATACAAATCTATAAATTTTGTTATTCGAAATAAAATTTACGATATATACATTAATAAATAATTTTTTAAGCTATACTGATGTTTTTATTCCATGACAAGTCTAGCACTAAATTCATAGAAAAATAGTTTTTAAAAATTTAAAGAAAAAAAGAAATCCGGACGAATACTTCAGCTTCTTATATTTCGTCGAAGAATGTCCAGATTTAAGTCACCGAGCTGCTACGCCTCAATCAACCTGCTATCCATCCGCCAAATGAAATGTTCAGTCGCTCCAGAACAAAACTTACCTAAAAGGCTTTGCAAAGCTCATATAAGTAAAAAAACATAAGAAATCAGAGTTATTTTATTAAAACTCCAAAAAATTATAGGATTTTATAATTGAAAAAAAATATATACAGCCCTATCGTGAATAAAATTTCCCCCGGAATTGAAAAAGGGAATTTTAATTTTTTAGACAGGGGAGGCTTTTAAAGATTGTTTTTTTCTGCTAATTTTAAAAATTGACGATGATTGCAAATATTTGTGTTCAAATTTTTCAAAAGTTCAGTAAACATTGCTTAAAATACGAAAATTCCCTTTTTTAATTCCGGGAGAAAATTTATTCACGATAGGGCTGATTAAGTATGTTTCAAAAGAATTTTGTTTTTTATAGTTTTTTGCCGAGGACAAAATAATTATTTTATTTTTATTTAAGAATTATTATTTATTTTCTGAATTTGAAGTATTCTCCAAGATGCTCAATACACTTTTTTTGACACTTTGAAGTTGGACCGAAATCCGAAACCAGGATTTTGATGGCCTCAACGGTCTGTTCAGGGGCATGGTTGAATAAATAAGGTTGTCGCAAAGGTGAGACCGAGTACCCATAAATGTTAAATCAGAGTTGACAGCTTGTACAAAATCGGAAAGGCTATGCTCACACGTCAATCAAATAACTGAATGAAGTAAAATTTGTTGTTGTTTGTCCAGATAAAAAAAAATGAACTCAGCGATAGAGAAAATTAACTTTGAATACTTCATCGCATCCAAGGTATCTTTAATAAAGTAGTCTCTTCTCGGAGTGGTGGGTACAGCAGCTGTCAAACATAACAAGAACATAAAAGGGGAAAAAAAACAACGAATAGAAAACTGTTTACTTTTATTAGTAAACAGCTGATTTTGGCAGGTGCTGTACCCACTACAAGAGAGAATTTCAACTACTAACAGTACCTTGTTAAATATATCGTGATCGCATCAATCAAAATTCTGACCACACTCTAGACATGAATCATTCAGGCAAAGCGTTGCAAACTTTTACTCGTCTGCCGCTTAGTAGCTAGATTCAACATAAAAGTACTTTTATGAGTAGAATAAGCATAAAATAGTAGGCAAATTGATACAAATCGCAAAAAGTAACTAGCAGCCTGCGTCGGCGGTTCCATGGTATAATAATACAAGGTAGCATTGACAACTGCTTATTTTCTCTTCTGCAAGAAAACATCTCCTGTCAAAAACCGCTGTTTGTGAAAATGCGTCTGCAGCAGCTGAGGTTGTTGTTTTTGAAGCGAAGCTTTTTACGCCTCGTTCTGCGATTTGCTAGAGTGAAATCAGAAAAAACGACACTTTTTTCCGACACCTTTTTTCTTAAAATTGATATTGTTTTTTGCTTGCATCAATTGAACCAGAAAATGTTAACTTAAAAATAATTTCTTGCCCGCTGCAGGAATTGAACCCACAAACTCACAGTTCTATCGTTTGTTGGTACTCTTCTCTAACCATTACGCTAAAACCCTTTTCTTGATAACTTTGTTGATTCAGTGATAAACATTAGCTAAAGCTATGTTTCAGCAGATCACTATAATATATTACTTTAAGAAAGGATTGTGTGTTGGCTATTCTAGGACTGTGTATTGGCTAGCCAACCGACAAAAGTAGCAAACAAAACGAACTAGAGCAAAGATAACTACAGCTATGGTTTGAATCTTCGGTTTGTCCATGCGAACTAAAAGACCTAACGAACTAAAAGAACGAACGAACTAAAAGAAATATTCACTAAGGATTGTGTATTAGATGTTGTTTCTACTTCCTACTAAAGGTCGTTATAAATATCGTTAAAAATAAACAACCTGTAAGTTGATTAAATTGTAACAAAATTAATGATTTTTGTATATTTATTCCCTACAACTGAACAGGGGGCTTTAAGGGAGGACCGAAGAGGGTTAATATATATGAAATATATACTTTGTTATTTTAAAGTTTTGAATTTAAAAATTATTTTAATCGAAAAAACGCTATTAAATTATAAAATCTATGAATTTGCGAAAATGCTTCGCTTCTCTCGTGTGTCCAGTGACGCACCTGTGTTTTTTTCACTTCAACGTTTTCAGCATTGTTTGTATTTTCAATGGCTGATTCTGAGCGCTCTCTTTTTGAGTATATTTTTTGACAGGAGATGTTTTCTGAATGCTACCTTGTATTATTATACCATGGCTGAATGCTACCTTGTATTATTATACCATGGGCGGTTCAATCAAACAATCACGTGTGAGCAGACATCAGTCAAATACTCTCAGAGAGAGTAGAGAGAACAAAAAAATCCCGTTGTTCTTTAATCGATTGATTAAAGTGTGAACACAGCCAAAGCGAAAATTGATAACATGTAAAGCTGACGAGTTGTTGTTGTTGATTTTTATTGATGTTGACAATTTGATCAGCACCGAGACAACCTTATTTATTCAACCATGTTCGGGATTAGAAACACGCTCGCCACGCATTTTTTCTTTAATGTCATTGGCTGTCAAGTCGGGACTATAAGGTGGATGATACACCATTTCCTCGTTTTAAATGTTCAAAAACTCTTTTGTGTGAGCTGATGTGTGGAAACTGGCATTGTCATGATGGAGAATGATCTGTCTTCGGTGGGTGGATTTCTTCAATTCTCCAAAGAGTTGATTGGTGCTTTGTTTCGGGCTCATATGGGTAGATTTATGATTCATCACCTGTGGTGATATCGTAGACGTGTTTCGAACAACCCCCGCTGTATTTTTTCAGCACTTCCTTACACAAATCGAGACGAGCCTTTTTTTGAGCAACCGTCAAACTATGGAGTATACAACGAGAACAAATCTTCCTGACATCTAAATACTTACGTAAAATCGAATGTATGCTAGTTCCACTAATGTACAAAGATGACTCCATCACTCGGTATGTCACATGTCGGTTTGCTTCCAACAGTTCACGCACAGCGTCGATATTTTCTGACACAACATCTTTTCTTGGACGACCTTTACAAAATTCGTCTTGGAGAAAATGACGGTCACGCTCGAACTCATTGAACCATCTTTTTGCAGTTTCTGGGTATGGTGCTTCATAACCAAAAGTCAAACCAACTTAATCGATTATTTCTTTTCTTGTCAATTCACGTCGAAAACCGTGAAAAATCATCACCCGAAAATGTTCACGTGTTAATTCCATAATTTTGCCGAAATACAATTTTTAAACCAATGTAAACAACACAATAAGCGCACATACATGTAAACAACACATAAGCGCAAAACATTGTGAGTACGTTTATGCGAGAAAATATCAAATTTTCACATGAAACTGTCAAAATTCATATAGATTCAGACACATTCGTTCTATATATGTATATATCGTTCGAGCCCTCGTTATTATAGCAACATTCGTCATTTCTGATTATTACTACTCAAAAGTTTGAAATTTGGTGAGACCCCAAAAACGCTTTAACTTTCTTAAAACCTTGACTTCACTTTGGATTCACCATAAATTTTAACGTAATTGTGTTCTTTTACACGTAAACATAAGGTTGCCTGTTCACTTTATTTGGGAATCTTACCAAATGTAGATTTCTATTTCTCGTCCCAAAATTAGGCGGTGGTATTTTTTATGGTTTTAGTCAGTTAATGTTGTAAAAGTGATTTGGACTAAATAATTGATCAATTCACAAGGAAAACAGTGTTCAATTCATACGTTTAAAGCTATTTTTTATTGTTATACATCATACAGTTTCACGACAAATTTACAATGATTTTTTTGTTTTTTGTTTTAATATTGTTTTTTTATTTTTTGCTATCATATCTTGGAATCTTGGATCTTTGTTAACTTTAATTGATAAGAAGTGAAAGTTTCTCATTTATATGAATAGTGATTTCATAAAATTTTCCAATTACCCAATAAAGAGTCAATAGATGCACCTTTTTCTTAAAAAGTAAGTAGTTGTTTTTTATATATATATAGATAAAATAACCAAGTCATTCTCTAAGGTGATAGTTAAAATAATTATAAGTGTTTAATTTTTATCTTCTTATCTAACATAAACCCATTTGTTAAACTTATAAATAGCTTCTTTATTTTTAAATTTTACATATTTTTTTTTTTAATACATTTAAATAAGATTTTTTTATAAAATTATAATACTTAAATTCATAATTAATTATTCATTCTTTTGGCAATGCTATTATATTTTGGCTTTAAATAAATTAAATTTACTTTTAAACCAAATAGAGAAAAATAGGTTCAGGAGAGTTAAAATACTTAACAGGCTCTGACATGTCTCCAAAAACGAATCACAGCCATGAAAATATATCTACGAGGAAAAATAAAAAATTTTTTTTTATATTAAATATTGTAAAATAAATTAAATGTTTAACCCTTAGCGGCCATGCGAGTCTAATCGGACTCAGAAGTACGCTGGCAAGACTCTTGATAAAACAAAAAAAAAAAGAACAATTTTGACCAGAATAACTTCAACAACAAGGAAAAAGCAAGAAAATGAGCGAAAAATGCTTAGGATCCATGTTTAGGCGTTTTTTGTGTGGCTATAATTACAATGCTGCTCATTAAATCCTTGAAAATTTCAAAGTTATCTTTAATAATTTTAAACAGTGTGTGGATCAGAGATCTGCGAGAGATCATTGACCATTCCTCATTTTTTGCCACTCGAATAACATTCGTCGTCAACCACAATCGCACACAAAATGAATGCATGCATACCATTCGAATTCGTAACCAACTATTGGTACTAAGCACAGTTTGTCACGATTGCTAATAGATACAAAGGCAGCATCCAGACAATTCAGACATGCAGATGCTTCGCTTAAAACTCCAGTGTCTGCTGCTGCATGAATTTTCATAAAATCATAAAATTTGTATGTCATTCTTTGTGGAACCTTTTGCCGGGCTGACTATTGTGAGCTGGACCTTCGGGTCCTTCGGGCTGGACATTGAGATACTCCAATGTCGCGAGCATGACCTATTTTAGTCGGCGTGGAGTTGTGCTTGTCTACAACCAGGTGGAAATGCCCATCAATTGTCAGATATTTTAGATGGTGATCATCACTAGCCTAGCCATCCATAAATTGGTACTATGAATTTCAATGTCTAAGTGTATCCTATATTAAAGATTTATTTATTAAATATTAGGGTCGATTGGAATTTTAGCTTGCTTTGTCCTATTCTTAAAAAAGGAGACCCGACAACATGCGCCAACTACCGAGGTATCAGTCTTATTACCATCACATATAAGGTCCTCTCGAGCATACTGGCTGTGTTCGGAAATGCAGCAAAAATGCGCAACATGCTTTTACAGTGGAAGTATTACGTTATAAAATGCAAATCTAGCAGCATTGCACATGTCATGTGTTTTGTAACGTCAATTATACATCAGCAGTTGCGCATTTATTGCATCATTTTTGATTACACTGCGTACGCTTGTGTTTTTGCGCATTGCATTGTTGCAGGCTGCGCATTTCTTTGCATTTCCGAACACAGCCACTGTGTGAAAGACTAAAGTCGCATATAAAAACACTGATTGGACCCTACGGTATAAGTTGATAAAGACTCTGCAGGATGACGTTGAGCAATACATGCAGCTCCGTCACGGTCAAGGCAAATGACCTCTCCGTAACCTTCAATACTGAACGGGGTTTCAAACAAGGCGATCCGCTACCTTGCGATCTCTTCAATATTGCCATGGAGGGGATCCTACGAAGGGCTGGTGTACATCGCAATGGCACAATTTTTTACAAAGGTGTTCAGCTCCTTGCGTATGCCTATGATATTGATATTATCGGTTGGACCAAGAGAGATGTCACTGCTGCTTTCACCGCTATCGAAAAGGAATCAGCCAAGGTGACTGTGGCGGTAGACGAGGGCAAAACGAAGTATATGCAGGGAAGAACGGTGTCTAGGCTCTAACGTCTCAACAGGCAAATATAACTTTGAAGTGGTCAAGAAATTTACCTACCTTGGCACCGCCATTAACAGCAAAAACGATGTCAACCTGGAGATAAAATGAAGAATAACACTTGCTAATAGGTGCTACTACGGATTAAAAGTAGCTACTCTCTCTCGATCGACAAAACTGACACTCTACAAGACGCTCGTTATACATGTGCTTTTTTATGAGGCATGGGTTGTCTCGCAAGCAGACGCAGCCGCACTTAGTGTGTTCGAGAGAAAAGTTCTTCGAAAAATCTTGGAAGAGTCGTGCACAAAGCAGAGGCGCCTGGCGAGCGCTGATGAGGACGGCCAAAACCCGACGACGGGTTGCGATAGCCACCTTAGTAAATAAGTAAAGTAAAGGATGTACTCAGTATAGTAATTCATAAATTAGGGTGGTTGTCACACCTGGCATTAAGGAAGTGACACCCAGTAAATAGTTTGAAAGAAGTTGGGACTATAGAATATACACAACCCACAACCTGATAACAGTTTGAAAGGAGTTGCATTATGGTATTAATATCCTGAAAACTAATCTTCTGGGTATCATTTCCTCGAACCTTCGATTTCTCGCCACGTGCGATCCCCACTTTCGCTGGGCACGTAGTGTTAAGCTCACACGGCAGCTGAAAACGTTAAAAACTGACGGAAAACCCGAAAAAGGGTTAAGGCTGTGTGCGAATTGAACTAAAATTTAGGAAATGACTTTTTTATTCATTGGAAATTTCCATCGCTGCAAATATTTAGCAAAACAGCTGACCTAACTGTGCGAAACAACATTTGACCACTAAATTTAATGGCGTTTTATTTTCTGAAAAAAATTCTGCATTTTTTCTGCACTCTTTGAGAATTCTGCCCTTTATGTGTTCTTTTCTCGAATAAAATTCTGACTTATAAATTAAATCGTGTTCTTTTCTCGAAAATGTTGACCTGGAAAGTAGAAAAAATGCAGAATTTTTGCATTTTGCAATTTCTCTCAAGATCGACGGTTTTAAATTCTGCACTCAAATACTACGAACTGAATGAACAAAAAAGTGACATGTTGGGAAAATATTTAACGTTATTTCATTTTATAATTCTAAAAAAACATATTTTTTAAGAATTATATTTTGAGCTTTATGCCAAATAATTCATGAAGCAACAGGTTGCTACAACAACAAAAGTTTCTTGCAGAACAAACCGAGCAGACTAGACCATGATTTCGTCGGACGCTATTCCGACTCATCAGTAGTCTCTGTGGTTTAAGCAGTCCACTAACTTTGAAAAGCTAATAAGCGCAACAGCAATAAAACCAAAGCGGAATTATAGAAGCGCTATTCACTTTATCAAAGCTGTGTTTTTCTACTCTTTTGCTAATCGCAAAATTTCAAAAAGTTGATTGCAAAAACCACAGAGACAGGTCAACATTTTTTGAGTTCAGGTCAAAATGTAAAATATTCTGTACTCTCAGAGGGCAGAATTTTTTGCCGAGAAAAGAAAACGCCATAAGAATCTATTGTAGCGCCTATTGCTATCTCTTTTCTTCACATTGGCGAGCATGCAATAATAATACATAAAAGCTCAACGCTGCCAGATGATCGACTGAATAACGTAGAATTTTTTGTGGAAATTAAAAGCTTATTTTTTTTTAAATAGGTAGAAATCTACAAAAAAAATATTCTTAAACAAGCAATATATAAAATTTGCATTAAAAAAATAAACCTGTAAGAATTAATTCGAAAATTCGGATGCTTTTTTCACTTTTGTCCAATTCAAAATTCCCGCTTAATTTCCCCAAAGAGATCAGACACTAAATTTTAGATAAGCACTGCATTACCGACAAACTTCCAATAATTTAGAAAAGTCAGTCAATTTAGATCAACTCGCGCACGGCTTTAACACTTATTGAGTTGAAATTAAAACTATATTCCGATAGAACCTCAAATTAAAAATATTTACATGAATTTAGCTTTGATAAGTAAGAAGCTAAATTTTCAAAGAAACTTATAGGTTTTTTAAATTCAGCTTATTGTTTATACGAGTTTTCTCTTTTATAATAATTTTTAGTATTTTTTTATGGTATCAAAAGTATTATTTTAAGTTTTAGTTCTATTCAGTGTTGCTTTTTCTTTACTACTTTTATAGATACATATTTTATTATTTTTTTTTTTTTAATATTAATACTATTACTCTGCATGTTTTATTTAGATTTGGTCCAATGAGGAGGATTTTTTTTATTTTCAATGAATTCGAAATTCTCTTGAATTTTCGATTTTCAAAAGACACACATAATTTTCTCTAATTTTTAGGAATTAAATTTAAGAATATAAATACATGTTTACACTAAGCAAAATACAGCTATTATTAATATTTATTTCTTTCGTATATGTTAACATGTTACAGTGAATTTCTAAATTCCTTTTTTTTATTTACGAGTATCATTTGAAATGTGAAGTTCGAAAAAAGTTTTGTCATGTTTCAGCTTGAACAGCTCAGGATCTTATGTTTTGTACAGTATGCATCTGGATGAAAAATCTGTCTCAACCTTTGAGACATTCTTTAGTTATTCGAAATTTTTTTCAAACTACACGTTTCAACAGAAAACTTTACTACATTTATATATATTCTGAGTATATATTTTTCAATAGCTATCAGTTTTTTTCAATGTCTATTATTATTGTTGTTTTTACTTTTTCAAGTATTATTATTATTATTATTATTATTACATAAGAACCTATTATATCATAAAAATATTCAGTCCTAATTTTCGGATATGAAATTGTTGAATTTATTACTTTCTATAATATCATCATTTTTTACATACATATTTCCTTTAGTTCAATTTATTTTTTCTAAGCAAATGGAATTTAATTGAATGCTTTCAAATAATACAAAGAAAAGTGGTTAAATACAAATTTTGTAAAGAAACTTAAGCGGAGAGTTGGGGGGGGGGAGGAGTGGCAACTCAATAATTCATGGACTATAAGTATTTTTATATTCTCTGTGGCGCCATCTAGTGGCAGTGGCATGAAAATTATAGATCGCCCCCAAACGACTAGAATATTTATGAAGACAGGTGGAAAATTTCCCATGGAAAATCTTATTAATGTGCTTAAGTTGTTTTTACTTGCATAACGGTACTCAAAAGAAAAGTGTGTTTTTGTTGTTGTTTTTTTTTTTCTTATTCTTGTGGCGAAAAACAAATACCATAAAAAATAAATAGGTATTTGCTATATTTAGCAAATTGAAAAAGAAAACAACACCAACAATTATGCGAAGTAGCAAGCGAAGGAAAATTATTTGTTGAGTTAAACAGATATTTATGAGCAGCTTAAATAAAGTGCTACCAGCTCTTTACACTGTCAAAAAAAAACAAAAAAAAAAAAAAAAAAATAAAAATAAAAACAAAAGAAATAAAAAATAACAGTTGTAAATAAATTAATGAACTAATGAAATACTTCCATTTTGGTTTTCAAATTACGACCCACATTTCATAAATAGCTTACATATATTTCGGAAATAAATATAAAGACAGAATTCTTTTATTTATTGCTTTTCGAAAGAATCTTCTTTATGATAAATACATTCTTGCATGCGTTTGAACCATTTGTCATAATATTTGTCCCATTGCGCTTGAGACACTTCCAAAACATAGCTTTTGAACGCATCAACGGGTTCTTTTCTCTTCAAAACTCGTTGTCCACGCAGTTTTTCCTTGATGAGTGGAAGCAAAAAGAACTCATTGGGTGCCAAATCAGGACTGTACGGCGGATTAACCATTAATTCGATCTTTTGAGAGCTCAAAAACGCCTTTTATTGCTTAAAAATGCCTCAAGCTCGCATTGTCTTAATGAACAATAACACAGCCCGACAGACATTTTGGTGCCGGAGATTTTTCAGCTGATTATAGACTAGTTCGGTTTCTTGATTTCAAATATGGACTCCGTTTTTCTCCATCAGCTCGAGTTTTTGAGTTATAGGCAAAAACATGAAAATCAGTTCTTTTTCTGATAATTTTGCTTTATCTATTACATTGATCTACCGATTTGTATTACGATGACGAATTTTAATGAAGAAATATTCGACTTTTCAATTTTTGCAGATAAAATTACAATATTTTTGACAGTTTTGAAGATATCTACGTTCAAAGTGGAAAAAATTTCACAATTTTACGTAGGCTGCGCTTTTGAAACCCTGTATCTTTAATATTTTTCAACGGTTTTAAAATTAGGGTCTTTCATTTGCTGCCTTATCTGCGGACCATCCATTACACTAGCTTTAAGCTTTTCTAAACTTATTCCCGACATTTTTCTACTTATGTAAGCAAAACATGGTTCTTCTTTATCAATTGCTTATCAAAAAACCTTATCAACTGTACTTGAATTTTAATAAACTTAATTTCAACAAATTTTTTGTTTTTAATTTCTTTGCAAAATGTAAGATAATAAAAGAAAACTAAGATGTTTTAAAAAAAACAAAAGTTTTTGCAAATCCGTTGAAAAATATTAAAGATACAGGGTTTCAAAAGCGCAGCCTTCGTAAAATTGTGACATTTGTTTCACTTTGAACGTCGATATCTTCAAAACTGTCAAAGATATTGTAATTTTATGTGCAAAAATTGAAAGGTCTAATATTTCTTCATTGAAATTCATCATCGTAATACAAATCGATAAATCAGTGTAATAGATATAGCAAAATTATCAGAAAAAAAACTGTCTTTCATGTTTTTGCCTATAACTCAAAAACTCGAGCTGATGGAGAAAAACGGAGTCCATATTTGAAATCAGCAGCCAAAATGCATTTGGGATTGACTATCGAAAACTCTGCACCTTTTATAAAGTGTCATTTTGTAACTCAGTGTAATTCTTCGGTGCCTGTTTGTTTTCCTTATTTTACAGAATATTTCTTATTTTTCTACGTGTCTCAAGTGGTACCGTGGCAAAAATTGATAAAAGTTAATTTTTTTAAAAATTAAAAAATAACCTCTTTATATTCATTCCCGAAATATATGTTTTATTAAATATATATGTTTTATAATATTCCGTTTTATATTTTAACAAAGAATTATTCAAGGGAAGTCTGAATTATTATATTTGTCACTTATTTATTACAAATAACTCTGTCACTAGTTATTTGTCACTAGTGTAGAACTAGCGATTTCAATGAACCCTAATTAAACACAGAGCTGTAAAATAATGCAAATGAATTCAAATTTGTGATTTAAAATCATTGATTGTGGTTTGTGATTTGTGATTTGAAATTTTAAATCCCAATCAATGATTTGAAAAAATGAATGCATTATTTTTTTGAAGTCATTGATTGCCAATTATTGACTTCATTCAATTTTTTTCAAATCATTGATTGGGACTTGAAATTTAAATTATTTCTTAGATTTTGCTATTTTTTGACTTTATTAATGAAATGACAAAATCCAAATTAATATATTAGATTCATTCGTAATATAACTGATATTTTGGCATATATTTTATCTGTGTATGATGAATATTAAAGAACCAATAGAATTTGGTATAGAAAAAATTTTTTTTCCAAAAAAAACAATATTGTCCATTAAAGCCTCAACAACGCGATTAGGTGCTGAACGAAGCCCAGTTGAACCTGTCATGAATTAATGCATTCATTTTTTAAATCATTGATTGGGACTAAAAATTTCAAATCACAATGAATGATTTGAAAAAATTATTGCATTCATGGAGTCCTAATCAATGATTTAAAATATATGATTGCATTCATTTTTTTAAATCATTGACTGGAACTTGGAATTTCAAATCACATTCAATGAAAAAAATAATGCTTTCATTTTGAATATAAATCACATGATTTCAAATCATAAATGATTGCAAATGATTGATTGTCGAGTAGTAGCGACTTAGACTGCCACCCCAGAGAACCCGATTTCGGATTCCGACCAGGCCATGGTCTTACGCTTTAACCTGTCTTTATTTCTTTCCTCATTTCTATTTAACTGATATTAAAAAATTCATCAATCCTTACGACTTAAAAGTAATTGTTGCTGGTAGTAAAGTTTGTGTAGAGAATCACTTAGTAACTTGAATTGACGTAGGTAGAGCATAACACTTATCTCAGAATCAAATGTTCATGTTCCTACCTCTTTTCGCCATGCTTAGAATAACCTCCTACAAATATTTCTCTTGATTGTCCCTTCCTTCCCACTAATCTATCATCCCATTTCGAACCAAGGCAAACTGGACTGAATAGGTTTTACATCTGAAATACATGGTTCAAAACTACAAAAAAAAAACTTGCGAATTTTACGCGTGTTCAATCACATATAAATTTCTCTAGATCTTTCTGACTAGCGAATGATTTGGTCTTTCTGACTAACGAACTAGCTGATAATTTTCTGTTGGTATTTTACGTATTAATTGAATAGCTTTTTATATCATTTATTCTCGAAATTGTTACTTTGAATTATATGAGTCAAAAGAAAAGTTCACAAATAATTAGCAAAATGAGTGTAAAGTTGATTTTACTTTAAAGGAGCTAATGCAAGTAGAATTTTTAACGAAAGATTTTGGTTGATTCCCAATACTGGCGAGTACTTTCGATAAATATTACCAATACATAAACTAAATAAAAACAAAACACTAGCTTTTTGAACTAGCTTAAAACTGAAACAAATTGCATTACTTACAGATTTTCTAATTGACTCCAAATGACTACTAAAAATATTCCGAAAGTCTGAAATCAATTGAACTTATTTTAATATTGGAAATTTGAAAAATTCAAAAACTGTGATTCTGAAAACAAATTCAAAATTTTATTATGTTGTCATTTTGCAAACATTAATTTAAGGAAAGATGCTTTGAAATTAAGAATTTCGAAAAAAAAAATAATTTCAGAATTTGGAGAAATTGCCTATTTTAAAACTATATAACCATATAGTGGTAAACTTGGTTATACAGGACTTTTTTTTGCAAATTCGACATTTTAACCGTTTCAACGTTTTCATACAAGTTCAAATTTTTGCAAATTTAATTTAATTTTTTACAAATCGAGTAAAGTTTTAACAATTAAAACTTAATTAATTTTAAGAAAAAAAAATTCAATTTGATCTGTAAAAACTGAAACTTGAATTACAAAATAAGCAGGTATTACATTTCCTTTTCATAAAATCAAATTATTAGTGGCAATATACACCAAAATTTTGGACTGCAAAGATTCTATTATAGCCACGACCATAGATCGATCAACATGTGACGTTGTTCTGTTGCCTAACATGAGAAAGTAGCTCTTGGAAAGTTCCACTATCAGGCTCTTTTTTGAGCTTCATTCTTGAATGGATACATGAAAAATATCTAAACCATAACTATGTATTTCACAATTTTTCGATGAGTGAAACAGATATTTATGACTAGCTTAAATAAACTGCTGCCACTTGGTTAACTGGTAACACTGGCTACACTGACAAAAAAAATTTTTTTAAATGATTACTTTTAATATTTATTTTTTAATTTTTTATAAAATGATTTGAAAGGGCTATTTAAAAAGTCTGTTTGCGCCATCCAGAAGATATTTTCATAAAATAATTACATTTGTTTTCTTTTTTTTCTGTTTAAGATGAACGCAGTGCGAAAATAGGTATTTTGTGGAAATCGTAATAGCTGGTCTAAATTGACTCTTAAAATTTATATTAACTCCCTTTAAATTATTACTTTGAAAAATCCCTAGCAGTTCGTTGGAAAGATTAAGGCTCAACTTAGGTAGTTTCACTTGATTTCAACCCTGCAGCGTTTCTTGAAAACAAGGCACAAGCTCAATTGTCAATAAAGCATATTCCGGGAAAGCCTTTTCCCCCTAAAGTTTCCAGGCGAACTTGTGGTGAAAACTTCTAAAGCTTTTTTTACACACTTTTTTCTTTTTGTGTGCATAGCCAGCAACGAACTGAGTTTACTTTTCCAAGTGCTCGATTTTGTTTTTTTTTTCTCATTCTCTTTGTGGTTGGTTGGTACTCAACCAAGCCTGTTAAGCGTCTGCTTTGAATGACATAGTTTGTTCTGTATTTTTTTCTTTTTTTTTTCTGTATTTTATGCTTAATCAATAGTAGTGACAGCCAAGGGTGCGAATCATGCACACATACATACATTTAAACGTGCATACAAAGAACCTTGCAAATACACGCACAAAAATGCAAGCACACCCACACACAGACACACTCATACACACAGACGACACATTTACTCTGGGCTGACATTTACACTTATGCACACCTACATTAACAATGGTAATCGTCTTGCGGCAAAATAAGCAACTCTGAATGTGGCATTATATGCAACGAGACACTATACAACCACAAACACACTCTAAAAACACACCAACGCACTAACTAACACTTTGACAATACTTCTGTGAGAAAAGTAAGAGTGGATTTAAAAGGATGTTAAAAAGAAAAATGGTTAAAAAAGATAACATGTAAAATATTTTCTAACCCTTAGAATACCCTGCACCGGAACGAGTTATTTATTATTTTTGTACGCAATAAAAGGAATATGATAGGATTTAAAGGATTTTTGCAAAAAAAGTTATAGCCAAAGATAACATGGTTAAGCTTATTTCTGAGATAAGAAAAAAAAAACTCAACAATAGGATAAAAATGATTTACTCAATATTTTCAGTGAAAATTTTTTTTGTGAATTTGTATGAATTTAAACTTGAACTTGAAGATTAATAGGTGATAGATCCTTTAAGTCATTACACTCTCTGTTTGAAAATAGGAAGATATATGAGTTAGGGGCAAGAAGACCGAAAATCAATGTAAACATTTATGGTAGTGCTATGATTAGTAGAAAACTTTTCAACCAAACTCAACATAATCGTAAGTTC
This sequence comes from Pherbina coryleti, assembly GCA_943735915.1. Taxonomy (NCBI): domain Eukaryota; kingdom Metazoa; phylum Arthropoda; class Insecta; order Diptera; family Sciomyzidae; genus Pherbina; species Pherbina coryleti. The sequence goes on from OX030949.1 coordinate 10,881,839, forward strand.
CATATGAACTAAAATATTTCGATGAGAAAAAAAAATAAGAAAAAAAATAAGAGTTCTTAGCCAAAATAGTTCTTAAAAAGTCAGTAAACCCTTTATAAGGGATACGATAAGATTCCCAATATAGGATGGGTTTTGAACAATAGGTTTGATATGATGGTTATGGTATGACGGGTATGTTATACATAATGTGGATGGTATGATGGGCGGGGTACGATGGGTATGGTATAATGGTAATCGTATGATGATGTGTTAGGATGGATTTGGTTTGCTATGATAGTAAGGAATGTGGATTATGGTGGATGATAATTTCTTCAACATTATAAATTGAATATGTGGAAGGTATTAGAGATGTTATTATTTATACTACATTATGTTATATTGTATTATATTAAATCATGTAAGGGAAGATGACACCGTTATAATTTTTTACGTAGGTGTATCCTCAGGGTACATCCTGATTTAAATTTTTTAACCACATATCGGTGATTCCATGTCAAAACACCCACGTTTCTGACATCACTATTTTTGAAAATTTTTAAAATCTCTGGGTTGATGATTCTCCTGAAACGTATTATATCTGCATACTTTGTTTTTTTAATTTGTATTTCTCTTTAAAAGATATAAACTGTAAAAAAATTGCAAAGTATCTTAAAAAATACAATTAATGCATGTATTCAAACAGCTGTAACTTCGAAACCGTAAGTCGCACAGAAAAAAATTCCAGATATATCTTAAAGATATTGAATGACTCTGTTTTGTGCTATTCTCTTTTTGGACTCTTTTTATGGATTTTTTTTTTTAATTTTTTTAGTCTGAAGTTTTGTGTCACATTTTTCTTAGTGATCGCAGTAAATTTTTCACCTTTTGAACATAGTGTCGTTATAATACATCAATTCTTAAGGTTAGTACAAAATTTTAGCTTGGGATTCTAACAATTGCTATTTTTAACGAATTTTTAAATAAATGCCTGTAAAAGATTTCTTACTTTTTTACCGAAAATTTCATATATTTACATATAAAACTCTGCTGTACTTGGGTTTGTCACTGAACTCCTCTTAAACGGCTGGACCGATTTTGATGAAATTTGGTGTGTATGCAGCTGCGTCTGTAGATGGCTTAGGTTTAAATTTTGACCCGGTAGGTGGAGCTATTGTTGCTGTGGCAGTGTATAAAGGGGTATTTGAGAGTATTACTCAGAAACGAACTGAGAAATTGATATGATTATAACACGAAACTATTGACACGAAAAATGGTGCGATTACGTTGAGAACCTGGCCGTTATTAAATTTTTTGTAAAAAGTGTCACTTTTCGAACTTAGTTTTGATATTTTGCAAAAAAAAAAAAATTACCAAGATTCCAAAAATTTGACATAACTTATAAATTTTGCATTTAATGACTTTTGGAAATGTTTTATTTTTTTTTTTTTTTTTTGTAAAAATACCTAACTTCAACCTATATACGGTGTTTTTTTTAGAGGTATAGAATTTCGAATTGAAATAAAACACAAGAAAATCGTTTTAATGTCCATCAATTTGGCTTTATTGGAAGGATAATTTTATGCCATTAATGTTTAAATATGATTTCGGGCATGTGGCCGCCGCGGCTTGCTCGAATAAAGCCAATTCTACAGGTCCAATTTTCAACCACTTTTTCGAGCATATGGGGCCGTATGTCGGCAATAATGCCACGAATGTTGGCCTCCAAGTCCCCTAACGTTTCTGGTTTGTTGGCGTAGACGAGCGACTTCACATATCCCCAAAGAATATAATCCAATGGTGTCAAATCACACGATCTTAGTGTCCAATTGACAGGTCCATTCCGCGAAATTATGCGCTCATCGAATGTTTCCTTCAATAAATCGATTGTGACGTGCGCTGTGTAGCATGTAGCGCCGTCTTGTTGGAACCACAACTCATCCACATTCATGCCATCCAATTCGGGAACAAAATAGTCGGTTATCATGGCTCTATACCGGTCTCCATTAACGGTAACTGACTCTCCAACATTATTTCGGAAGAAGTATGGCCCAATGACTCCACCAGCCCATAGAGCACACCAAACAGTCAGTTTTTGTGGATGTAATGGCGTCTCAAGGATCTCATGTGGATTCTCTTCACTCCAAATGCGGCAATTTTGCTTGTTGACGTAGCCATTCAACCAAAAATGAGCCTCATCACTGAACAAAATTTTGCGATGTAAACTTCGCGAACTGAACCATTATTTTCGAAATAAATTTGCATAATTTGCAAGCGTTGTTCTTTTGTCAACCTGTTCATGATGAAATGGCAAACCAAACTGAACATAAATGACATTAGAGTTGCCAGATTTGACCACAAAATGCCAGTTTTATCTCTATTCGAAAAACAAACCCCTAAAAAAAACACCCTGTAGAAAACCGCATGGAAAAAATGGCAACCCTAAAATTTCAAAACTTTGTTTTTAAAAAAATCAAAAATATTTTCATGGAATTATTGAAGTGAGTGAGAAATACATATATGTTTTCCGTTTTTTTAGGATTTTTTTTTTTTTTTTTTTGTATTCAAAAGTATTCGATATTTTTTTTACAAAATATGTCAAGACTATGCTTAAAACACTTTTGAAAAAAATATGTTGAATTTTAGAATTTACCTATGGAATTTTGAAATTTTGTATTTGTTCATTTTTTTTTTTGAAAAATACCCAAACTCGATCTGTTCGAAAAGGTCTACTTTGGACTCAAATTCAATTACGGCCAGGTTCTTCAACATAATCGCAACATTTTTTGTGTTAATATTAGTCACAATTTCAGAAAATATTTCCACTGCATTTTATTAATATAATGTCATATTTGGATTTTTGCAATTTCGAAAATTTTGAAAAAAACCACCCCTTATAAATTAACTGCATACCTACACTTGAATTAAAATGCTTTATCAACATCGACTTTTGAGAGGTGTATTTAAACTTTAGACTCTGACTGTATATCGCTCATTCCAAAAAAAAGTCTACCACACATCCGTAAAATAGCTAAAATACAATTATTTTGAAGATAACCAAGAGCCAACTGGCCAAATTCGTGTTCAGCGGGCCAAAAACCATGGGAATATCTGGGTCTCCCTTCTCCCACTCAAATTTTAATTTTTTTTTTTTTTTTTTTGTGCCGGTGTTATATGAAACTTTTCATGAAAAAACGGAAAAATCCCAATGCTTTACAATTTGTGTCCCGATGCCATACGGGATTAAAAGAAGATATTTTTTATTGAGCTGACCCCCAAAGATTATAAAGCTATATTATGAAGGAGTAATGCTTTACTCAAAATTCGTGGAAAAACTTTTATTTGTCTTTTCATCATTTTCAAAACTTTCTCATCTATCAAAAAACAAAAAAAAAAAAAAATTCTCTGTGTCGATGCCTGATATTTTTTAATGTACAATTCTAAAAAACTTCTGTATACTTAATCTATATCTATATCTATACTATTATATAAAATGAAAGTGAAAATTTTTTGTGTCCGCAAAACTCCAAAAGTACTGGTCCGATTTTTTTGAAATGAGTTTTAAAATATCACATTTGTGCTACAAAAGGTTCATTGCTTATTTTCTTTACGAAATTTCAATAATAAGTATCTTTAATTAAAGTGTTAAGTTTTTTAAAAAATCATCCACAATGCCATGCATTGCTTGATCGTTAGCTTTTCATGCGTTTGTGCTGCGAGAGCCTCAATAAACTGCATGTTGCTCTCTACTATCCTCTTTTTGTTCTCAGCAAGCACAAAACAACAAAACAAACAAACAAATACATATACATACATACTTTGCTGCGCTTAAAGCTAATTAGATCGAAGTACATTCTAATATGTTCAAAGTAGTTTTGATGTGGAGAATTAATTTAACACAGTTTTGTTAAAAGGGGATTCACTGACCACCTTTAGCATGTTGAGGATTTTTTTGATGAGAATGAGATTCAATCCGACTTGATGTATGTATGCATGTATGTATGCATGTATGTATGTACGTATGTTTATTTGTTTCGCTGCATGCCACTTTTCTACACATGTTTTGATGGTGGTTTTCCTGTAATTTATAAATGAACAAAAGGCACAAACGGCTGATGAATAGAATTGACATTGTGTGATTCAATAAGTTTTTTCATAAATAAACAAGAGAACTGGAACGGGCATAGGAAAAGGGGTTATGGCTTCGACCACACAAGTCAAATTTTTGATATTGAATAGTTTTGGAACTAAACGTCGAATGACAATAAAACTCAGTATGGAGTTACTAATTGCCAGTCTTTCTACTGGAAAACTGGTTTGTGCATTGGAAAAGGGGGTGTGGCCCGATTCTCTATACAGAATAGCTATGGAAGCTTAAATCACAGGACATTGAAACTCATAATGGAATTGTCACCTGGGAGTGATGTTCTGCTACTGGGAAACTGTAACGGGCAATGGAACATGAGCGTGGTGTCAGACTAAGGGACTAATAAAAGTTTTGAATTTACTTATCATTTGCAATATATACTGCTGGGTGCAGCAACGCGCGCCGGGTATCGCTAGTATTAATATAAATGTATTTGGTAGGGTTCTTTTATAGAAAAAAATTTAAAAAAATATTCCACAAATATTTTCGAACTTAAATGTATGTTTTTCCATTTGCAAAATATATACTCCAAATCTCCCAATGCCTTCTTTGGAATGAGCGAAATACACTTTTCTTTACCTGTCACGCCTTCTTATGGTCTTTAGAAACATCTTGCTCTGAGAACCAAAAAGTTGCACACAGTATTTTTATGGATAAGAGATAAGTAGTAATCCGCAGACTAACAGAAACCGCATCAAGTCTTATACTAGAAGTGCTGTAACCGTAATTGGAGAGCGGTATCGGGTTATGATAGAACATTTTTTACGTCCTGCTCTTGAAAACAGACCTGAGATGTGGTTTTAGCAAGTTGGAGCCACTGCCCACATTGCCCGAGACACAATGGCACTCTTAAGTCAAATTTTTGGAGAGCGAATAATTGCTAGAAATTCGGAAATTAATTGACCAGCGCGTTTGCCAGATTTATCAGCACCCGACTATTTTTTGGGGTTATTTGAAGGAGCGAGTATATACCCCGAGTAAAAGCCCGAGATAGTCCTTGAACTCAAGGCCAACATTGTTGAAGAAATTCGAGCGCTACAGCCACAAATTTTGAAAGATGTTATGGATGCTCTAAAAAGAGCCCATCATTGCAAAGCTGATAACGTGGGTCAATTAAGTGACATTATTTTCCATACTTAGTGTAAAAAAATGCCCATAATATAATAATCTGAAAAAAAAAATAAAAAAAAAATATATAAACGCAAGACTTATTAAATTTTTAAACCTCATGGTGACTTTTAGGCTACCCTGTATAATTTTCAAATCATCTGATATCTTGTAAGCACTTACATTTTTATACACAATTTCTCTTCTTCGGTGGGATAAATGGCTATTAAACATAAAAATATAATACTGCAGCCTGTAGCTGACACCACCATTGCCAAACAAGCGGTTTCGACCGATAGTGTGATGATGCGACGCTAAGACAACAAACGTTAATAAAAACAGCAAACAAACAGCACAAGTTAGAGGCAGTTAAGTGATGTTCTTGACCTACTCAAAAAAGTGCTGGGGGAAAAAAAGCTAGAAATAAAAAAAGCCACACTCACAACAAGGACAACTCAATCGAAACGCTAGACAATACAAGCTAACATTTTATATCAACTACAACATTATCATCATCATCATTTTCATAATCAAAATCATCATCATCATCTTAATAATCATTAACATCATAGTTATCATCATCATCATCATCATCATCATCATCATCATCATCATCATCATCATCATCAATATTATCAACTAGTATAAGCTAGACGGCGACATAAATGATGATCATTAAATGAAAAGCAATAGTTTTTTGAAAAAAGGGCACTTCATGGCATTCACTTTTAAAGCACATCAATGGCAGCGGGTCAACGTCATTGTGGACACAGCAATGAAACCAAACAAAACAAAAATAAACACAAGCCGATGATAATGAGCTATATGCACGCAACCCCCAATAAATGCCAATGCAATTTAAAACAAAAGCACTTTCACTGCACAAACACACACACAGACGCAGAGACTCACACAGATACAGACATAAGTCTATCACATATACATACACACATGCACTCACAAGCTACACATTTAAAACTACATTAAAACTGCAACAGACCACAAAACACTTTATTCACTTGACCGCAAGCATTTCCTTTTAACAAAAAAAAAAAAAAATAATAACAAAAAAACCGCTAATAACGCAAAGTTTTACAAATAAAAACAAATAAAAAAAAAAAAAAAATAAAAAAACAATTTAAATAAGCCCTGCATTCCTGGAAAATAAAAAGTAAATGCACTGAAGTCCATGAGAATTTTCGTGCAAATATAAGCAGTGGCGGCGGAAGATGTTTCTTTTTTTTTTTTTCTTTCTTCTACTTTCAATGGCAATTATTTCGCTGCCTAATAATTTGTTTGCTAAACGAGCCGCTATTAAAACAAGCTGTCTTGGCCTACAAGCTGGTGGCCATTTAAGTATGTAAAAAAAAATGTAGTAAAACAGCTGTTTAAAAGCCTACGCGCCATGAGCTAGCCACTTTGGGTAGGAGAGCTAAACAAAAAAAAAACTCTGTGGATAACTTAATTTATTTTCGTCTTTTACGTCTTTGAGCTAAAAATAAATGAAAAACTTTACTGGTTTACTGTGCTAAGGCGTGCAGCTGACCTTTTTACAGCAGTTAAATTCACACAGGAGGAGGGTGAGGTGATCGTTAAGTAGAAATAAGCCAGACATCAGTAAATGATGAACACAATGTTTAAAGCCTTTTAAAAAAAAACTCGATTCAAAAAATTCTTTGCTAGCACTCACAGCCTGGCTAGTTTTTAATTAGAACCATCGCTGTGACCTTGTCACGACAACAAAAATGGGTTTTTGATTTACTCGGAAGACAAAAGATTCTCAACAGGCCCATTACTAATTAAGTCTGCTTGTAGCTGTAGTGTTTGAGTGTAACCATAAAATGACATAATTATGGAGACGGATTGGCGTCAATCTCGTAGTTGATGTGAATGCGACATTTTTTTCATACAGAATAAGGAATTTAATGAATTCTTACTATTTAGGTTGTAAATAATTAAATGTTATTGTGTTTGCATGTTGTTATTGTAATTGCTATTGCATTTAAAAGACTGTCTTATATGTAAACATTATCTATTTAATAAATTGAAATTGAAATATATCTCCAGGCATTCGAAAGCGTTAGTGTTGATTCAGAAGGTAGGTGCCACACGCACTGAAGCCGAGAGATGTCGAAAGGCGATTTTGCATTTCTGAAATGCACCTCGAACGCTACCAAAAAAAGTCCTTTTTGTATCGAATTATTAGTGGCGACGAAAAATGGATTCATTATGATAACCCGAAGCGCAAGAAATTGTATGTGAAGACTGGCCAACAAGGAACATCGATATCAAAGCCGAATATACACGGCTCTAAGGTAATGATCAGTATTTGGTGCGATCAGAAGGGACCGATCCACTACGAGTTGCTGAAGTCAGGTCAAACCATTACGGGATAGCTTTACCGACAACAATGAATTCGTTCGAAGCGAACATTGACAGAAAAACAGACGGAATATTCGACCAGGCACGAGTCTGTAATTTTCCATCATGACCATACGTTGCTATACCGGTCAAAAATTACCTGGAGAAAAGTGGCTAGGAATTTTACCCTCACCCACTGTATTCACCAGATTTGGCGCCATCCGACTACCATTTAATTCGTTCAATGCAAAATGTCCCCACTGGAATACGCTTTACTTCTGAGCAAGGTATCAAAAATCGGTTTGATTCCTGGCTTCAAAGGACGAAGCCTTTTTCCGACGCGGAATTTATTTACTACCAGAAAGGTGGAAAAAAATTATCGCAACACAATATTTTGAATAACATGTAAATCCAAAAATTAATCAAAATAAAGCATTATTTTCATCCAAAAAAGTTTGGTTTTCAATGTATGTATACACCCATTAATTTGGTTGGAAAGAACTTACAGTCAGTGTCATTAATATTCGGTATTACCATTTTAGTTAAAAAAATATCTTGTATTAATAAAAAAAATAGAAAAATTTAAATTTAGTTAAATCGGATTTACTATAGAGTGTAATCATACGATAAATCACTATTTTATGGCATTCAATGTACCCTGTGAAATGCAACTCTGCAGTTTCTAGAATAACAGGGTACACCCTGTGAAATGCAACTCTGCAATTTCTAGATATTTTTGAAAAATATTTGTTTTGTTTTATTAAATTATATTTTTTCTGAACTTTCAATAGTATTTAAAAACGGGACGTAAAGGAAAAAATTCTTTTCTTGAACAAAGAGAACTTGTATTTTTCCATTAAAAAAAGGGTGAACATGAAACCTAATACGGTAGGAGACATTGTTCGACGTTATATAAACGAGGGAAGAATTCACTTACTACAGCAAACTGGCAAGCCGAGGAAGCTGAATGAACGGGATGAAAATATTATATTGCGAAAAATTAAGGCGAATCCCCGGTTAAGTGCTCCCAAAATTGTTTCGGAGGTTGCTAATGAATTTGGCAAACATGTTTCAACGTCTACTATCAGAAGAACGATAAATGCAAAAGGTTATAATGGTCGCGTTGCTCGACGCGACTAGTGTAAGCCACTAGTGTAGCCTCGAAATAAACAAGCCCGCTTAAATTTCGCCAAAGAGTACATTTGCAAGCCGCAGTCATGGTGGAATGATGTCTTATTTGCAGATGAGAGCAAATTTAAAGTAATCGGGTAAGATGGACGCGTAATGGTATGGCGGAAACCTAATTAACCTTAATCGGTCCTTTGTGTAAATTTTACACACACTTTTCAACTTCAAGTTGATATTTCTTGAATATAAGTTTATCAAATCGAGATAGAATTTTGATTGGTATTTTAAAAAATCTTTTTTTCTTAAAAAATAGATAAAATAATGAATAATAAATCATTTTTAACGACAATATAGCATTCATTTCATTCATCGATGAAAATATGGTTCTTGAAAAAGTTTGTAAAATTTACACACTAGGAACTTATTCGTTTCTCGAAATAAGGGACCGATGAAGGTTAAAAACTACACCACAAAATTTACGGCCACCGGTGAAGCACGGTAACGGCCACGTCAGGGTGTGGGGGTGTATGGGATCAAATGGAGTACGAAAATTAGTATTTATGAATGGTATTTTAAACAAGGAGTCATACCTGAATATACTAAAAGAAAATTTAAAAGCTAGTGCTGAAAAGCTGGGTATTTTGGCAACTTTTAAATATTACCAAGATAACGACCACAAGCACAAATCTTGCTTATGTAGTTTAGGAATGGCTCCTTTATAACTGCCCCAAAGTATTGCAACTAACCCCACAATCACCAGACATCAACCCAATAGAAAATTTGTGGGATGAGCTGGACCGTCGTATTCGTCAACACACAATATCATCGGTCAACGAATTAAAAGCGAAGCTGCAACGAGAGTGGAATAATATTCCCGTTAATTATACCAAAAGAATTGTGGATAATATGCCAAATCGTTTGATTGAAGTTATAAAGCAAAGAGGTTATCTTACTAAGTATTAATCTGTATTTAAAATCTTGCTTTTAAAACCGATTTGTGCCTCAAGTATGAAATACCGAATAATTATGACTTAAATTATTATGAGCACTTTAAGTAATTATAATTTTTTTATGGAAACAGAAAAGTTATTTATTTTAGATTTTCTTATACTTATGTTAAATACTAATATGACGATTTAAAATACTTTAATTAGCTTTTGAATTTACAAGGATGTGCATACCGAATATTAATGACGCCCACTGTATATTTTATCTAACTTTTTGCCGAACAATGTGCGTCGGAATACTTACTGGAGTATGGTGAAAAGAATTGCGTTGAAAAGAAGCCTTAAATTATGGGAAAAAATGGAACATTCCACAAAAATATTTTCAGTAGTAAAAAACCGCAAGTTTTGTTGTGGAAAATGATGGAACATTTTTTATTTGCCACTTTTATGCTATTGTAAGAAATGTTAATGTTCTAAGCATAAATACCGTAGAACATTCCAACTATATTCAGCACTTAAGGTTCTACTGCACTACACGCAAAGTATAGATCGTGTCAAAAATCACCGCAAATCGGAAAAAAATTAATACACCTTAATTTAAATAAAGTTTTCTGTATCCCTTACTATCTGTCGAAAATCACGCGTTTCTTTAACTTTCTGTTTTTTCGTATACACGAGTGTATATGGGCAAGAACATCGGGTGACAAGTTCCCAATTTTTTTATTTTTTTTTTATTCAATATAAGCTACTAGAATATACTACTTTTTTTGCTTTGTGTGTGCAAAAAGTAACCTTTGAGCTTACTTTGTGTGTGCAAAATATTAATAAATAGTTTGATTCAACAATATAACCATGACTTAACCTTCGCTCTTTGCACATAATACTTCCCATAATTGTTTGTGTTAACTGTTGTTGCAAGTTTTTTCACCACAGTGCATATTCTCAAAAAATATTTACTTTAATACATTCAAATTACATGAAAGACACACTCAAAAGAAACAACTTTTCACTTGTACAACATGGCGTATGAGCGATATTTAAGCAACTCTTGTATTAGTGTTGCGCATACGTCACGTTGTACTAGAAACGAGTTGTGTCTACATGTGGGGGGAAAAAACACTTTTCTAAATGCACTTGACACAGGCTGTCTTTTACTTAAGCATGTTTTCAGCTAAAAACAACTTAAACTTGAATACAAACAAACATACATTATTTCTATTGACCTAAATTTGAACATAATAGAACATAATTTTCTAAATACCCCGTTAAGTGTATGTTAAGTGTGGCTATTATGTTATGTAAGCGTAGGTTTTAGGCAACTTAATGCATAAAAGAGAATATATGAATATATACACCATACATTAATGCGTATATATTTCGTATATAAAAACTTATGGCCAAGACATTATGTGGCGCAAAAAAAATAATAAAAAAAAACAAAAATTTTCAAAGAATTTATCGGCTTACATAATTATACAAATTAATAAATTAATAGTTATTAGTTAATTTCATGATCCCATGGTTGCTCGTATGTTATTGTTGTTTTTGTTGTTGTTGTTACTACTGTAGGTTTTTAATTTTTGTTGTTTGTTGTGGTTGTTTTTGTTGATAATTTCACTTTAGACTATAAAAGTTTACGCTTTTAAGCTTTAACCTTAATACTTACGGCCCATACCTGGACCAGGATTTAATAAACGGCAAAAATGTGGCGTGGTCACGCGACAATCAACTTGAATGGTGCGCCTCTGTCGCATTGACATTGGTCATTGGCGACTGGTATTATTTATAAATTCGCTGTGCTTTTGTACCTACGAAATACACAAATAGAAAGAAAAAAAAGAATACATAAAAGAGAGAAACATTTATTAATGAAAGCAATAAATTTTTAGATAAAAAAAAACAACACTAAAACTATAAAAATAACAATAAATTTATACATAGCATGGCGGTTAATTGGTTCTATGAAGACCAAACAACCCGTCAAAAAACACGTCAATAGAGCAATAGGAAGCCGTGTTAAAAAAGGTATATCCTTAATGTTTTATAATATCTTCTTTTAGGTGAGAAATAGTTTTTTTTTAATGAATGTGAATAACGTTATAATATAAGCAACAAGGACTTATATTAACTATTTAGAGCTAAAAAAAAATTAGAAATAATAAAGTTGTTATTAAGTGTTAAATTAAGCGAATGCACGTGTTTTTTCTGATTAATGTCAAAATCCTTGTTCTTATCTATATTCTTGTTATGGTTTTGTTATTGTTTTAATTTTAGTTTTGTTATTGCTTTTGCTTTGCTTTTTCTTTTTCTTTTTCTTTTTCTTTTGCTTTTGTTTTTGCTTTTGACTTTGCTTTTGATTTTGATTTTGATTTTGCTTTTGCTTGTGCTTTTGCTTTTACTTTTACTTTCGCTTTTGCTTTTGATTTTCCTTTTATTTTTTGTGGCTCATTGACATTTACGTCATCATTAAATCCAACCAATGATGGTGTATTTGCATTACATTAAGCGGTTCCTTGAGGGGCCTAGTGACGTCAATAATTTTATTTTATTTTTATCAGATGGTCAAAAAACTTCATCTTTATTTTCGATCCATAAAATTTACCGTAGTGCGGAGTTATAATTTCATGCAATGTTTTTTTCATTGGTGTTTCATTTTCACTGCATTCGGCGATTGTGGTGTCATGGCACTAGCATTTTATTTTTCTTTTCGTTATGAGGTCAAAGAACCGGTCTTTGCTATCGTAAAATAAATTTAACGTACCACCTCTACTGAGCGAGTATTAACTCTATGCAACAATATTGCATTTATTTTGCTAAGCTTCTATCTCTGCAACCTGACGGTGCACAATGGTTTAAAAGTGGAAAAATATATGAAAGTTTTTTACTTCCTATGACCGATATTAAAGTGTTTTTTTTTTATTTTTTAAGAATTGTCTAATTAGCATGTTTCCAAAAGGTCTTGGTGAAATCTTTACAGAATTTTTGTACAGAAACCATCAAAGTGGTTATACAATAAAGTGTTCAATAAATTCTTGGTAACAAGAGGTATATTTCAAATTAAATAACATTTTTATTCAAAGGCCGTATTCAAATATTAAGATTAAAAATAACATTTTTATTCTAAAAGAAATAATATGAAATAAAGAATTCATTGTATTTTTTTAAGCCCATTTTTTATATTTCAAACTCCACAAACAGTTGAATGTAATTTTTGGCAGAGAATAACTAGTTTCCGGTGTCGATTAGCATGATTACTGAATTTATACTAAAACTTAAAAAAAAATTAGCTGCCAAACTTGCCAAAACAGTTTTTATGAATAAAAAACGAAATGTAAATGTTGGGTAAAAAAATCGAGTTGCTCAGTCTCAAGACTAGTACTTTAGCAATTTTCATTAGTATACTTTCAGGCATGGCTTGTTAAGCTAAAAACTTCGTTCAAAAGTGTGACATTAATACAGTGTGTGGCTGTTGCACTGTTTTATTGACCATTTGAAGCACACAAACGTATTTTTATATTTTTGCTACAAAAAACTATAAAAAAAGAAGAAAATCTTTCTGAGAGATTAGCATGTGTTTATACGCATAATAAGCTACAGCGTAAAATACGGATATGAAGATTGATAGCAGGTTTTTCACCATCCCTAAAAGTATACTCAAGTATATTTTAAAAGTTACTATCATCGCTTATGCAATAATTATTAATTTGTTGCAGAATGCAAAATGTTCATTAAAAATTTTTAAATAATATCGAAACGGGCAGCTTTATTTTGAAAACTTTTTTCAATTGTTTTACAAAATAATTTTCAAATAATATCTTTCAGTAAGGCCGTTATTATGCAGACGCTCACGGGCTCATCACGGTCACGCATTGTTGTTGTTTCAATGTTAAAGGGAAATTTGAGAGAGTGAGCGAGGGAATTTATTTTGCCCAGAATGGTCAACAAATGATTCGAAAATAAAATGGAATCACGAGATCAAAACAGTGTTGCGCTGTGCAATTATTCACAACATTTGTGTTTTTTCATGAAAATAGTACACCTTTAGTACGAAATGTAGCAAAGCAGTAATGAAACCTGCTTAACAGCAACACTCACCATACTCATACTCGTGATACTTTTTTGCATAAAGTATTAAAAGTAGCAAAAAATGTACAAGTGTTACATTTCAGGTACATTTCAGAAGACTTAAATTAATGATCATCTATTTAAAAATTGCTCTCAGTCTATACTTTTTGTTTAATGGTAGAATTTGTGGACGAAAATAATTTATTTTTAAAGCAAGAAAAATTTAAATGCAGCAGCGCGGAAACTCAAGCAAAGCAAGCATTTAGAATTCATTTGAACAATGACAAAGGTTGAGTCCTTGAGGAAGAAATATTGGCAAATTTCTTTGAAAATCAATAACAAAATTTGGTCAACCATGTGATTACTACAAAAATCCAAACCATGACCAAGCAAATAAAAGGGACACACTCTTATTGTCAGGTGAATTCATGCAACAGAAAAAATGACAAGCCATCAAAGCATGATTAATTAATTAAACTAAGCATAGGTCGAATTTGTGAGGCAACAAGAGTCAAGGAGCCACTGGTGTCGATAACATTCATAACATTATGCCTTGCATTCATTAAATAAATGGTCACAGTCAGTAATCTTTGAATACCTCAGATTAACTTTCATTGAATTACATATTTTACAAACATACATGTTTTTACACAAATTAATTAAATAACAGCCGACTTTGGTCGACAAATCTGACAGATGTCAAGACGACATTTTGAGGTAGCATTAATGAATAAATGTACCTTGAATAGAATACATACGAGTTGTATTTGCCGATGCCTTAAAATAAATTGAATGCAGTGACATGACAACCAAAACCTTTTTGGATTATAAATGAAAACGAAACCGTAATACTCGCTTAGTTTAACACAAAAACACAAACACATCTATGGCACATATATATTTTAAATAAAATTACATTTTTCCTAATCTTTGCAAAGAGAATATAAGCAATTCTTTCATTAAGCTTATTTAAAAAAAAAATATTTTTTTTTTTTTATGTTTTATTTACATTACTTGCTCACAATGCTTCAATGCACACAACTAAATACTTATTTGCTTGTATACATTTATATATACCTACATATATAAAATTATATGGACTTTAAATATACTCACAACATCAGCAACAATTGGTTCCTCGATTTCGAGTCCTTGCAGCGCTTGTTCCCTGCTCAAGTGTACTTCGTAGGATGTCGTTGGCGTTACGAAAACAACACGATGTTTACGAGTTTGTAGAATATTTGCTATAACCAACTGTAAATAAATAATTATTGAATGTGAGTAGATATGTGAGTGTTTTAGTGAGAGTGTGTGTGTGTAAATAAGTGCTAATTTAAATAAATGGGTACGTGCCATTGAACAGCACGCGTGGAACTAATTGAAAACAGTTAACAAATGGAATGGCTCGAAATAAAATTCAAGTCAATATTTTAGAAAATTCTAGCAAAGCCACAAGCTTTTAGCAAACATTTATTTTTTTTTTCAACCCTTAATACTTAAAGAAAGTATCTAATAATGACAAATTCTAAATTCTTGGACAACTAGAACAATTTGAGAGCTTGTGGTATATTCAAAGTTTTTTGAATAAATGAAGTTTTTTATTGTGCTATAAAGAAAAATTCAATTAAAATACTGAATTTTGCAAGGTGAAGACAGGACTCTTTCGCGTAGTGCTTAAAGATGATGTTCTCAGAAGAAACAGTTTTTGCAAACGCTATAATATTTAACGATTTTGGCACACGTTGGTAATAAGTGTGAAAACAATTTATGTCATATACTTTTATTTTTGTTTCTTATCTTCAGATAACACGAAGAGTCTACTAAAACACTCATAGAGTGGTTTATTTGATGATTGTCCTGTTTTTAAGATAAATTTTAAGCTCTACTATTGCTATTACATGTACTATTGATTTATTGAATACTCTTGATGCTTTCACAGCTATTGCATGTTTTTTGCAGTTATATATATATTCACCTTATGTTTGTATTTACTTAAACTATCGCGAGCCTTAGTGATCAATAAATTCTCATCCGTTTCCAGTTTAAATGAAACAACAAATGCATGAGGCACCCAGAGGCTTGCTAGTGGAGCTAGCATTTTTGGTACCAGCTGTAAAGATATTGTTGGCGCTCCTTCACCAGATTGCATTTTGTGTGTGGGCTGCAATAAAGATAAAGTATATTTTTATTTATGTAAAATTTGAAGTATAGTGAAGTTCACAGGAATAAATATAATATGAAAATAATTGGATGAAAATTCGATCTTACACGAGGGTTGCTATGTGTATTGTTTTGGCCTTGGCGACATTAAGTGGCAACACTTACCATCTGACTTTTCCATTGGAAACTTGACATTTTTGAACATACCCTTCTTCAGAAAATTTAGTCCTTTGAGCGTAATTTGTATTATTTAAAGTAACTTTAAAGTAAAAATTCATCTCGTGCAAAAATGGAATAAACTCGTGAACATTTTCGTGCTATTATTTGTTGTCACTTTCATCGTGGATTATCAAGAATACACCAAAGAAATTTTTTTTATACGTCGATAAGCACCATCTTACAGTACAGTAAAAAACTGTTATAACGAATTCAATCGTGGCCGACGTTCGCTCTTGGACGAATACAATGAAGATCGTTCAAAATCGGTTCCTGTGCCAGAAAACATCGATGCTGTGTGTGTACTAATAAAGCAAAATCGTCATATGACATACCATGAGATTGAGGCATCTTTGGGTATTGAGGCATCTTTGGGTACATGACGAGCATCATAAGATAATAAGATGTTCCATCATTCGGTCGTAAAAAAGATTTGTTCGCGTTAAATCCTACATAATCTGACAATCAAAAAAGACTCGTGTCGATTGGTGCAAGGAAATGTTAAAAAAATACGATCAAGGTGCATTAAGGGCTGAGTATAACATCTACACAGGTGAATATTATAGATTTAACCATATGAGCCCGAAATAAATCAGCAATTGAATGCATGCATCTTCCAAAACCAGTTTAGTCCAACAAAAGTTGTTCTTGGAAGAAACACATCGAAACAAATTGGTTTATTTCTTCGGCATTACTGCTCATATGGCGAGAATGGCGTTGGGGCAACGTAGGACGGTCAATTCTGGCAACTATTTGTTGGCCACAAGTAATCGGAGAAATTTTAAAAAATTGGAAGAAGAGGTGAATTATTCTGTATCATGACAACGCGAGCTCTAACACATCTGATCAAAAAAAGACCTTTTTGACGAGTCAAAAAATTGAATTGATGGATCATCCGCCGTACAGTCTTGATTTGGCACCTAGTGACGTTTTTATTTCCGAAAATAAAAAAATAAAGAAAAAATATAGCTACATAGCTACAACTGCAAAAATCTTCTTATTTTGGTGTATTTGCATAAAATATAAAAAAAATCGAATGTATAAAACTGACATATAAGTCAGTTTCTTAGTCCCGTTAGTCCTGTAAAATCTGAAAAATTGTGTACATTTTTCCTATTTTTGTAAAAAGAAGTTGGCAGCGTTAGCACTGGCAAAGATACAGGATGTGTCAGATATCATTAAATTGTGTGCAGAATTTAAAAAGTTTTAAAAATATCGTAACTTTCTTATTAAAGAACATATTGCAATGGTCAAAAGGTCAAAACTATGATGAAATGAAATTTAATGCTCTTTCATGTCATTTATAACTTTCAACATTTTTATATTAAAAAAATTATTTATTTAAATTTCGGACACCCTGTTGTCCAAAAAGATCTTATTACGATCATTTCAACTGTATACTTTTTTTTTTGGGTCGCCCAAAATTTTCTCGCCCAGGTCTTCAAAACATTCTTGCTAACAGGGGGAGTACACTTTAAAAAAAAGGAAAATATTTTTTTTTTATTTTTTCGACCTAAACTCTTATTTCAAACACCGGCATGTGAACCTTTTTTTTAGTCTGGTCTAGTGTACATCAAACAAACAAGCTGAACCTTAAACGGAGATGTGGAAAATAAGAACTCTAGTTACTAATAAAAAAATTTGTTGCCGGCCAAATAATTCCTGGTAATTTTCTCGGCAAATTGACAGAATAAATAAAGCTAAAGTAGCTGAGTGGTATAGCGGCCAACGAAACAGTTATCTAGTCTGCTGTACAATTAATCTATGCAGAGTTATTGTTGTTGTTAATTGTTTTCTTCATTTACTTACTTGACCTCGAGCTCAACAACTAGTCTACATAAAAAAATAAATATTCGACAAGGTTTTGCGAAGACTTCGTGTTAGATTTGATGAATATTTTCTCTCTCTAAATACGAATCGCAATTGCAAAATTTTGAGCAGATATCACCGTGGTTTTAAAAAGTTTAAAGAACATACATAAGGTTAGCGAGAGTTGATATGCGAATTTTTTTCGAACAAACTATATATGGCGCTCTATATTCCTATATTCTATATATTCCATATATAGGTATATATAAAAACCAAAGTTCTCTATAAGCGTTTATAACTCTAATTAAACGT
Source organism: Pherbina coryleti (assembly GCA_943735915.1). NCBI lineage: Eukaryota > Metazoa > Arthropoda > Insecta > Diptera > Sciomyzidae > Pherbina > Pherbina coryleti. The sequence continues at coordinate 10,900,067 of OX030949.1, forward strand.
TTTAGAGCAGTGTCGACCACAGCAACATCATTTGTCTTATTTACTCTTTCTTGTATACGTAAAAAGACGAAGTGTTGCTTCACACGCGTGTGTACTACGCAGTCGACACTGTTTTAGAGACATGCTTTCGGCTATTTTTGGAGTACATTATTTATTTTTATCGCTTTTAAACGTTTAGGTATACAGAATGAATATTGTTGTTTTTTTTTTTTTATCTTGCACCAACTTTTCTTTATGAGAGTTTTAGTCTTATTTCTAGAAAAAATATTTGTAAGGATATGGGTTTAAGCATGCGTAATGCGTAAGGGGTATATTAATTTAGTCACTCCATTGGTAACGCTCATAAGGCGTAGTAGATAATGTACACAGTATATATTCTTGATAATGATCACCACCTGAGTCGTTTAAGCCTGTGATCACGACTACAATCGTAGTTTTGTAGATATCGTAAAAAAATTTAATATGTAGGCTGCTTTATTCTAAATCATAGAGACTAAGTTCAAAAATGAATAAGATAAGTCTAAGAATAAGTATAAGATACGAATAAGTAGCTCGTTTCTGTAACTTTTCCCAACGCATTTCTCGCCAGCATGTTACAATTACAAGGCAGGCTCATATTGTAGAGCAGGGTGCACTAGTTGTCAAAATCAGCTGGTAATTTTTAGTTTTTCTAATTGTTGTTGTTGCTTTTGTCGTTTGACTTTTATAGCTCCTACAGCTTTGTTGTTGCAAAATTTCTCAATTGAGCAGCCATCTTAAAATGAGCCTACCTTATAATTGTATCATGCTCGCCAGTAGCTCGTTTCTGTAACTTTTCTCACCGCAGTTCTCACCAGATTTTCTCACTTTGACGTCATTATGACGTCATTCTCACTTGCACTGTTTCAGTAATAAAATAAGATAAATCCCTAACTCGTCTCGAATGTTTCAATTCCATTTTCCTAGGAATGCGACAGCCGAAGTGTTTGTGTTCCCACTATGTTCTGACGTGGTGGGAAAGTTTTTGCTTGTTTGTACAACAGTCATTTTCAATGATATATGTACGAATAGATTATTAAATCAATATTATATGTACTATAATGAACATATTTTTGAATATATAAACTGAAATATTTCATAATGAGATTTATTCCACGATGAAATTTGTATAACATAATCAACCGCATTAAAAGAATATTGGGATCGCAATGTGTGGATAAGGTTTGTGTATTTAATATCAACATCAGTAAGTAAAAGAACCACGTTCAACTTCACACAAAGTACTCTGCCACTTGTTGCTATTTCATATATTACCTTTCGCTTGTGTGTCTTTCGCATCACGGACCACTATTTACTCACTTATCAGGTACAGAAACATTAGCTTTCGCAATTTTGGAACGAAACAGTGTGACGTCAGCAAAAATGTGACTATTTGTCGGAACAGTTGCAGAAACGAGCTACAGATGAGAACCACATCTATCTCCCATATAAAGTGACTTAATCCAAATGCTATTATCTCTGCAAATTCCACAAAAGGTAATCTTACGACTTTCAATTTTGCACAAAAGCTTTGATTTGACGATACAAGTCAATTTAAGAGTGAACAAAGAAAAATTGTTTTTTTTTTCACAATAAATAACTATAACCATTGCCGTTTGTAACCATTTTCATAGAAATATAAATGAAATAAAAGTAAGAAAGAAAAAAATATCCTTGGTGCTAAGAAAGCACTTTGGAATGAAATACAATCAACGTGTTATTTTATTTAAATAGGGTGAGAAGAAGGCATTTAAAACAAGTGCCAACACTTAAGTAGACAAGAAATTAAGACGACACGCACACTGTTTACACACGCTTATAACGTTTATATCATAAGTGGATGATTTTTATTAATTCCAACACACACACACAAATTAAAGACTTCCCAAAGTGTGTTAAAGGACCATATTAAGTGAATTAACTTAACGTTTACGCTTTGCACAACGTTTGTTTGCGCCAAGTAAGGGAAAACAAACACAGATTGGTAAGAAAATTAAGCGAGATAAAATCTGCATGATGAAGGCTTTTATTAAGAATTTTGTAAAAAGTGCTTGGAGGCAAATGTGCGATACATAATGAATATATGAATAATATTATTTAAGCTGTTTTCTTCAATGCTCTTTTTCTTTGAAAAACAAATCTTTCAAAAACATATCTGATGAAACAATAGACAAATAAACCCAAAATATATGCGAAGCTTTTTGTAAGCTTAAGCTTTTTTAAGCTTTATTTAACTTTAAGTCACATAACTTAAACAACAAAATAATTCAAAACTGTTGCATTCACAGCAATAGCAAAAGATTATCAGAACCTCTTTCAACTGTAATGGAACTTTTCAACTTTCTTATTGAATTGCAAATAAACCGACTAGACGTTTTGACAATAAACAAAACACATTTAAATAAGCCACAAACGCTACAGAAGATAAAGCTTTAAAAGAATTCAAAAATAAAACTGAACACAAAGACTAAACGACAGCGTTGTTGGATTGCATGACAAAGTTTTGACATTTGATGTCTTGCCGCTAAACAAAGTCTAAGCGGAAACGGAAACTATAATCAATCAAAGAGCCTTCAACTTTCAACTGTAAGTTAAACAGATGCTTATTTAATCTCTAGCTTCTAGTGCTACATCCCTTTACAATGTATCACTCGGGACAACCCACAACCACATCCACAGCTTCAGCCTCAACCACACAAAAAGAATCTTTCACACAACTTGGTGCCACACTGCATAGCAATCTGTTCATAATTGTCAACAACAGCTCTGCCTTGAGCTAAATTATTTTTAGATATATTTATTTCAAGGCATCAATAAGACAAACTTTTTCGCTTTGTAGACGTTGTCCAAAAAATCTCCTTTTCCATGAAAGAAAAATCAATTCTAGAAAAGACAAAAAAAAAAAACATAAATATGTATGAAAAGACGTAACAGTTCATTATACTTACAACTGTTCATGGTACAAGAACTTATTAAGATATAAGAAATAACAATACTCAGTCCAATAAATTTAATCAAATTTGGTCAATGAACTTTTAGTTCCTTCATCTCTCTGGAAAATGAAAAAAAAGCAACGCGTTTTTGGAGCTGTCATGAGTTTAACATAAAAATACTAAGAGATGTCGTGAGTTCCATAACAAGAGATTACTTTAAAGGCAGACAAATAATTCAGTGCTGAGGTGGCATTGGATAGCTTGTTCGTAGCGTAGGAGCTAGGTCCATAAATGACGAGTAAAATCAATAATCCTGGTTTATTTATGCAAACGAGAATTTCGAAATATATTTCGATTATTTAGCCAAGACGAGACTGAATTGAAGTACTCGAAAAGTTTATAAAGGATTAAATTATACTAGAAAGGAAAATGCTGAGATTGAGGCGGAATAAGTTAACAAATACAATAACTTGTGTTTATGTTAAATAACTCATCGTTTGAATTTATTTATTTATTTATTTCAATCATCACACAGATCTTCAATATCTTACTGACTACTTAAAGAATTGATTAACCTTGTGTACATTAACAATATGATACAAATTAAGATGGTTCGTTTACATTGAGTTATTTCATGTAAAGGGTGTTTTTTTAGGGGTTTGTTTTTCGAATAGAGATAAAACTGGCATTTTGTGGTCAAATCTGGCAACTCTAATGTCATTTATGTTCAGTTTGGTTTGCCATTTCATCATGAACAGGTTGACAAAAGAACAACGCTTGCAAATCGTGCAAATTTATTTCGAAAATAATGGTTCAGTTCGCGAAGTTTACCGCAAGCTCCGTCCATTTTATGGTCGACATAATCGTCCATCAGAGCAATTAATTCGGTTAACCATGGGTCGTTTTCGCACTACGTTTACTCTATGTGATAATACGCATCCGCAGAGACGTCGAACAGTGCGCACCGAAGAAACAATTGCCGCTGTAGAGCAAAATGTTGAAGAGGACCCGAATGAATCGATTCGCCACCGTGCACAGCAATTGGAGCTTTGTCCATCAACTTTATGGAAGATTTTGCGCAAAGATCTTGGCTTGCGACCTTACAAGATCCAGCTTGTGCAAGAATTAAAGCCGCGAGACCATGAAATGCGTCGTGATTTTGGTGTATGGGCCGAAAATGAGATTGATCTCGATGCTGATTTTCATCGCAAAATTTTGTTCAGTGATGAGGCTCATTTTTGGTTGAATGGCTACGTCAACAAGCAAAATTGCAACATTTGGAGTGAAGAGAATCCACATGAGATCCTTGAGACGCCATTACATCCACAAAAACTGACTGTTTGGCGTGCTCTATGGGCTCTATGGGCACTTTATATAAAAGTAAAGTGTTGTTAAAATCACTTCTACTTAAACCTAGATTAAAATCTATACTACGACACACTAAGTTTGCAAGTCTTAAACAGAGTGTAATAGGTTCATTCATACTATAATTTACTCTATGAAAAGGTTCATACAAAAGATTAGAAGATCTTAGCGCACATGAAGGTACGTGAAAGTGTATTTCAGAAAGCAAATAAGAACAATTTATAACCGAGCATACAATAAGCCGCTTACAAATAGAATGGCAAATATTTGCGACTATTTTCTAAGGATTGAATACCAAGAAGACGGCTTCTTAAATTATATGAAGGCATTTCAATATTCCATTGTAAGCGTCTTATTGCAAACCTCGTAAAACGTTTTTTAATTCTTTCAATTCTATTTGAAGAACCAGCATAAAATGGGTCCCATATTATCCTGCAATATTCTAAAACAAGATCTCACAAAGGATATATATAAATCTTTTAGAGAAAAATGATCAGAAAGTTCTTTCGAGTTTCTGATTATGAAGCCTAACATGTAACTAAAAATCTGCACTGAGTTTATTCACGTCAGAAATTCAAAATAAAGTATTAACATATACTGAAGCAATACTAGTTAGATTAGTTAAATTATAATATTATAAATACATTTTAATTAATGAACTTCAATAAATGTGCTTTTGTCGGCCACCCGTCATAGTTTTGGCCGTAGTTGTAAGAAAACACGTTGCAGGTCATTTGTAATGATTTCCTTAAGGTACTTTCGGTTACGACGTATCAACTACTTCACATTTTTGACTTTTCAGCCATTGTTGTAGACTTAACTTTTATGTTCTACGAAAAAATCTTCAATTGGTTGGCATTGTGATAATTTAGTAGGGTTCCTATCTTTATGTACAAAATTTATATTTTTGCTGAACAACAACTCTCATGTCGTATTTGCGAAATTTGAGGAGGCTTTGTCTGACTAAAATACATAATCATCATCCTGAGAATATTTATGAATAAATGGAACTAAAATTTAGCTTAAGGAATAATTATGATCCACTTGTCTTGAAGTATAGCTCCGAAGTTCCTTTGTCAGAGACAGCCATTTCAATCATAACTTTTTGTTCAAACTTTTTCTTTAATTTATATTTTACTTTAGGAGAGCTTCAGACATGTCAATTGTTTAAAATGTACCGTTTCCTTTCACTTGTTGTGTACTTAGTATGACATAACTCTCATTCGTTCATTCAAAATGAACGATGTTCCATTGTAATTTTTGACCAAGCACTGAAAATTCCAATTGGAATTTAACTTATTGAATTTGATTTTCAGTGTGCTCTAGAGACCGCTGGTTCTTTCTGACTTTAATATTGAGTGATTTTAATGTTCTACAAATATATGGCTGCGAGTATTTAATTTTCGAACGGTTTTATTTCGACTTATGCCATCTTTGTTGTTAAAAGCGGTTATAAGCTTTTCTTTTTCTTTGATGTTTTTTTAGTCATAATAATCAGTTTTCTTTCGGATCGAGGTTGCCTTTCAATTTGTTAGGATTAATAAAATTTGTTCTCAGGATAGAATATATTGCCCTTTTTGACACTCCCTTCGCCAAAAAATGTCCGCATATGACTTTATTTCTCTTCTCTTAATGCTGCTGATAAAAATTTACAATACGCTCGCGGAGATATTGATGCTGTGAAGGCATTTTAAAGACTAATGAAACAAGTACGCTGCCATGAATCCTTTGATAAAGAGATGATGAAATAAATCATTTATTTACGCAATGTCTTCGTGGCAATCCAAACCGTGTTGAAACTGCAACCAATCCAAATTAGTGCAGATTTTTAGTTATAACCCGTTACTATAAAGGCCAATAGGCCTTTGCAACTATGTAGTATATGTGCCTTGAAACTGTCAAGTATAACTCCAAGATCCTTCTTCTCAGAAATTCTTGAGATATATTCCCTAGTTTATACGGATAAAACATAGCAGAAAAACTTCGACTGTATGTCAAATATTGGCATTTTGATATATTTAGCGGCAATAAATTGTTACTGCATCAAGAAGATAATTGGAACAAATCTCTTTTTAGATTTATACAATCATTATACTCTTTTATTGTAAAAAACTTTTTATGTCATACATTAAACACTAGGCAAACTTTACTATTTTAAGAATATCGTTTACAAATAATAGAAACAAAAAAGATCCCAAATGGCTGCCTTGGGGAACCTTGAAGAGACCGTTATAGCATCGGACATTAAATTATTTATTCGAACGAATTGCCTCCGACCTAAAAGATATTATTCAATCCATTTTAGAATACTGGAATATTGCCAAATTTGCAGTTGTTGACCTTCCAGTAAAAAAAAACATGTAGCGGTGATTTATCCTCCTTCATGAAAAAATCAGTCTATTGTAGAGCAATTTTTCATAAAGATTAGGGATCGTAGATATTTCACATTTTGGGCGATAGTTTGAAACCTCATTTTTTTTAACCAGATTTGTGAATCGGTACAATGTAAGTGAATTTCCAATCAGTTAAAAATTCACAATTTTTAAGTGATTGGTTGTAGATTGTGGTGGAAGAAACTGCGAACGTACAGTTCGCACTATTTTTCAAAAGTATTGATGGAAAACCGTCCAGTTCTGCTGTCGATCACTGTTCGATTGCTTTAATCCTTCTAAAACTTCTTAAGATTAAGTTAAGTCAAGTTAAGACATCCTAAATCAATTGAATTACTGGATAAGTAAGTGTTATTAATAGAGATATTATCAGAAGCTACATTAACTGATCGAAAAAATTCAGCAAAAAGGTTGCACATCGAGAGGGGTTCAGATGTTGTATTCTCCATATACTGAATGGTATTTTTTTTTTGTTGTTGATAAAGTATCAAAAATTCTTACTATTAGTCATCAATTGGAATTCAATCCGAAAAATATCACTTTTATATAAGAATTTGTTGAAATAATCAAATTTTTTTTAAGACATTGATAACACTGAACAACAAAATCAATTTTGTTCCAAAATAACAAGGTCCCGACAATGGATTCTGGTAGAGGGACAAAAAAAATAATATACGTGTATCGGCGTTTTGAAAGTTTACGTATGAGTCTTATTTTAGGGGGAGTTTAAGTTTCTCCCTTTTTGAACATTCTCATAGTGTATCGGCATAAGAAATCATGATATCCTTATATTTTGGGTATATAATGTGTTCTGAGGATTTATGTAAAATACTACGAGGAATATTTTTGTGGAACATTTGAACCCCCTAACTTCTTAATGTATGGGTCCTTTATGGGTATGGGTATGACCCTTTTATGATAAAAGACAAAAAAGACCCATAAAACAAGGATATAACGGGTTATGCCTTTACCTCAAAGTACACCATGCACAATTGGTCCCACAGAAGCGCAAATCTACCGAACTCAATTAATGCGTTTGAACATTGAATCAAAAAAGGCCAGAATACGAGCAAAGGCACGACAAGGTAATTTTGCATTATGATAACGCTCGGCCAATTGTTTCGCAGCCGGTCAAAACATACCTTGAAACGCTGAAATGACAAGTCCTACCTCACCCGCCGTAAAGCCCAGACATTGCCCCTTCCGACTACTATTCGTTTTCATCGATGACGCATGCCCTTTAGGATCAGCACTTTCACTCTTTAAAAGGACTCAAAAATTGGATCGATTCGTGGATCGCATCAAAAGACGCATCGTATTTTTGAGATGGTATCCGAAAATTGCCAGAAAGATGGCAAAAAGTAGTGGCTAGCGATGGACAATATTTTGAAAAATGAATTTTTAACAAATTTTTCACAATAAAGCGTTAAACTTAAAAAAAAATCCTTTAATACTTTTTTGTACACCAAAATACATTTTATTTTTTTTTTCATCTTCAAATGGAGTAATATTCAAAATGGCGAAAATATTCTATATTCTAGTCAGTGAACTGGAGTCATCCTTAGGCAGTACACGTGGGCTAAAAAAATTAGGTGGAAGTGGTAAGTGTTGTTTTAAGTGGAATGATTTCTAAACTTTTCTAATTTCATTCTTGGCTAAGTGAGATTTCTCTAGGGAATGAAATAATCTATCATTGAAAATGCTACAGACACATCAACCGTTTATGAAAGCGGTTATTTTCAAGAATAAATATTGTATTTCAATAATCCAAGATATTTTCAGAACTAAGCTGTTTGCGTAACAGCAGAATTTGCAAGTGTACGGAAAATGAGAACAAAATAAGCGGAAATTAATATTCGGAACATTTTTGAGCTTATCTTAAACTTAAGGTATTCGATGGCAAAAATATCACATTTCTTAATTTGCTAATAGAATGAGCTTTATCGATTCTTTATGTATTTGACATCTACCACCGAACGACGACTTAAAATTCAGTTGGCAAAAAGCATTTACGTTAGATTTTCAGAACCTACGTCAAAAAGCTATTTAGAGACATTCAAATGATACGAGAACAAGAAAATAAAATGCAAATTTAATATACATAGCTACTAAGAACCAAGAGCCAAGAACCAAGATCCCAAAAGAGATAATAAGACAAACACTCACACGTGCACAAACGTTCAATAGCAATATCCAGAAAAGAAAAAATAATAAAAAAAAAAACAAAAAAGAGAAAACAATATTAAAGATGTGCATGAATCGACGAGGAAACATCATTTAAGCCGCAAAACAAAGGCAACAAAAGAAAAAAAAAATTGAAAACTAACAATAATGTAATCAGTGTTAAAAAAAGCAAGATAAAAGAGTACAAACAAAATAGATTACATCCGGAGAAAAGCTTACCCTGAAGGCCAACGCACACCCCCCCCCACACACACACACACAGGTAAAACCACCTTTATGAAATTTTTAAATTTATTCAATAATTTTAAAAACTATGCATCAGAACTGCTTAAAGCCACAAAGTACAGCCAACAGCAGTAGATGAACTTTGATTCCGTTGTTAACACAAACATAAAAATACATGAGCAAAAAATAAAAAACACTTTTTTACAAAATTATGCAAATCAAATTATTTGACGACATCGTTAAGGCTGTTCTAGCACAGACGCCAAAGGATGAAGGCAGGCACAGAAGTTGAACATCCTGCTATTCTCGTTGTTTTACGCGGAAGTTTGTACTAGCTTCCCGTACCGCTTGTCGCCCAACGACTTACAAGTCTATAAAAAAAAAAAGGAATAAATTTCATTGCCAAGTGGGGGGAAAAGTTGGGAGAAAAAGAGTAAAAAAAACAAAAAATTATATAAATGACGACAAACGGGTGACGATGATGTTGCTAGCCAACAATGGCGGATGTCAAATTTATATAAGAAGATGCAGCAAGGAAGGAAAAAGCCCGTGTAGGAAGGAAATAGTGAGCATTGAAAATTGTCGCTGGCTGCAGTTGTTGAAATGATTTAGTTTGAAATATAAAGTTTTTTCCCCTGTTCGTTATTTTATGTGCGACTTCTTGACGGACGGCATGAAGGTGACAATCGATATCATGCGGAAAATTCAAGTGAAAAACCACAGAGCGTGTAGAAGTTGAGCATGAACGAGAAAATATTGAATACTGTCAGTCATGATGGTTAGTTAAACTTTTGTTAGAGCCACTGCAAAGTACAAAATTGCTACATCCTTCGCTGAATAGTTATTTTAAAGTTTTTAAAATTCAATTAACAACTAGCATCATTAGTTTATTCACAGTTTCTAAGTTTCCGTTAAATTGTTTCCAAGCGAAGAAAATTTCAAACTGCTGGATGGTTTCTAATTTTAAGCTCAACTTTTCTTCAAAATATTAGGAATGTATATATGTTTGTGCCAGGGTAAGTTCTATACGGACCGACAACTAAAATGTAGTTGAGTCTATTTTCCGGGACGGTTACAGTAATCGTTATATGATGGTATATTCAGTTAAGTTCTTTCATGATGGAATTTATCGCATGGTTTAAAATATTCCTTCCAATACTCTTAGCCATCTCAGATATACATATTCCATTCAATATTTTGGTCTGAATTTTGTGTTTTGGGGTTTTTGGGGCGCTGATTACGAATCTAAAGTCTTAATTTACAAATTTATACAAGATGGCGGATGGTGGATTCAAAATGTCCCATGAGTTAACTGAAAAGCTATAAAACTTTGAAGCCTATGGCTGAAACATGCAACTCCACGTTTTTGGCATCGCTGATTACGAATAAGGGGTCCAAATTGAGAGTATCCCAGCAAAACATTTTTAAAATTTTGTAATGCCTTTACCTTATATTCGCTTATTTAATGCATTACATATTTCCTAAGGCCCAAAATGCTATTACTTTTTGTTTAACGTAATGCAGACTGTAATGCCTCATAAAATTTGTTTATCTTTGTTCTTTGTAAGAATCAAGTAAAGCCAACAGTAAAGAGAAATTTAAGGCATGTTGCTACTTGGCGCGCTCGGTAGTAATAACTTTAAATTTTTTTAAAGGAAACGGTGAAAGATAATGAAACAAGTGTTGGGGTGAATAAAAACACTAAAGAACTATTTTCAAAAAATTTTTTTATTACTATTTAAGATTTGTTATTTATGAAATTTTAATTTGAAGTTGACGTGCCGATATCGGAAAGAGCTGATGGTTACCATAATAACTAAATTTGACAACACCTAGAAAAAGAAAAAAAAAAAAGAATTCATAAATAATATGAGTATGGTTATCGTGTGAACTAAAATTTTTAAGTTTGGTAAAAAATAAAAACTTTTGAAGATTTGAAAAAAAAATCGTAAAAAACGCAAGTTTTTATCTGGATTTTGTACAAAACTATATAGAAAAAATAAAAATTTTTGCAATATTTTAGTTCACACGGAAACTGCTCATGTGGAGAGTATGCGGTTAAAATTTGGAGATAATCGGACAAGATAGTTTTGTGTAACTTCACATTAAAGTTTCATACATAAAAAATGTTAAAAATTAACAAAAAAATAAATTTTACAAAATGTGTATTAATTCACACCAAAAAATTTTCCATTATCTCTTACCGTTTTCCTGCAAAAAAAAATTTTTAATTTTCACTCGAATACCGAGCGCGCCAATTAGAAACATGCTTAAAAAAATGTTGATTTTTGGGAAGACAAGAAAAATTAATAATTACTTATATAAGAACCTCGCAGTAGTTGCTTTTAAATAAGTTTTTTGTATCAATTATAAAATGACTTGAGCATAATATATTATTTAACCGCGTCTGGTATGCATTTATATAAGTGCTTCTCTGGTATAAGAAATTGCAATCGCCTACCGCCAATGACATGCCTATGTTAAAGTAATGCATTCTGTAAGCCAAAAGGTAAGTGATTATTGACGTTTTCTAGATTATTTTAGGCATTACATGTAAGCGAAGTTTTTGCTGGGATCATTCATTCAAGATTGCGGATACAATTCCCTGAGAAAACCTACAAGAAAAGACCCTGAAAAATTAGTTTGTAACTTTTCCCATTTTCCAATGTTTTTTAATTCTTTAACAGATGATATGTTATAAAAAAAACCACAAGTGTTAAGTATACTTATGGGCAAAATGGGGTTTCAAGAACTTTATATCTATACTATTATATAAAAGGGTTCTCTCGAATTTTCATCGTTCAATCAAGGGGGTAAATGCTGAACCGATTTTAATAATTTTTTCACTATTCAATTGCTATAATAAGCGACCCTGCTATTGGGTACTACGTTTTTGGTAAATCTTTTTATTTAATTATTTAAAAATTCATGTATTTTAATCCATGATGCCATTGTACAAGCAGCACAAAATAACAGCAAACAATAGCTTAAGCTCTTTGTTGAGAGAGAGAGGTGAGATTCTACAACTCACCGCGCTGGTCTCTTGAGTGGATAGTTGCACTCAGTTAATACCTGCTATAGTCATGGTATAATAATACAAGGTAGCATTGACAGTTGCTTGGGAAATCATCTACTGTCAAAAAATATACTCAAAAAGAGAGCGCTCACAATCCGCCATTGAAAACACAAGCAATGTTGAAAACGTTGAAGTGAAAAAAACAACAACCACAGCAGCTGCTGATGTATTTCCACAAAAAGCTGTTTTTGACAGTTTATGTTTTCCTGTTGAAGAGAAAATAAGCAGTTGTCAATGCTACCATGTATTATTATACCATGCAGTGTAGCCATAAGCCCAATATATAGTATTTATTTGCGTGCCACTCTTTTTATTTCAATATCTACTGAGTTAAATAATCCAATAAATAGTTTGTATGCTCACTATCGGCAACTGTACTAAAACTGGGTAATGTCTGGGCCATCTACTAGAAAACTGGAATGGGCATTATGTAAGGGGGTGTGGCTCCGCCCATACAATTAAAATTTGTATTATCGAATAGCTTTGAATGTAAAAGTAGTAGTCACATACAAACTCAAAACGGAGTTACTATTTGATGATCTCCTGCTACTGGGAAACTGTAACGAGCAGTGGAAAATGACAGAGGTGTTAAACTATGACTCTTAGAAAATTTTTGAATATACCTATTATGTTCCCATATAGTTGCAGGGTGCAGCAACGCGCGCCGGGAAAAGGCTAGTTAAATATAAAGTGACCAGCATTCGAGTCTTCAGATCACTCACTTCAGATTATATTAGAAAAATGAGGACATATGACATCAATTTCCAAAAAAAGAGTTCAATGGTAGAGGAAAGATTTTTTCACAAGAGTAACTGTATCTCAGTATTCTGAACAAGTCTGCAAAAGTAGTTGAGCATGCATCAGCTCAAGTTAGTGTTCTTCAAGACCCCATTATTCCGAGTTCAAACTTAGATTATAGAACTTATAACCAATATTATTATAAAAACCAAAGCATAATAAAAGTAATTTCAAAATTAAAACCATTTTACTTTTTGAGCTTTGTGCCAAAAAATTCATGAAACAACAGGTTGCTACAACAACAAAAGTTCTAAAGTAAAAGTAAAAAAAAAATATGTTTTTTAAGAATTATAAAATTAAATAAACATATTAAAATGCCACAATTTTATAACCCATTTTACTTTACTCTAACCTTAACTATAACCAAAGCCAAACTATAACGATAACAACATACATAAACAACTAAATTACCATGACTACAAATATGACTAAGAATAATTTAACATTGATAGTTTAACATTGTTTAAAAAACAATTATAACATTGTCCTTAACTATAATCAAAACCATAACCATAATGATTAGCAAAACCATACCCATAACCATAATCGAAACCATAATCAAAACCGTAATCAAGACCGTAATCCAGACCCATAATCAAATCCATAACAATAACCATAACCATAGCCATAACCACAATCATAACCAAAATATTAACCATAACCAAAATAATAAACATAACCATAACCATAACCATAGCCATAACCATAACCATAATCATAACCATAACCATAACCAAAAAAAAAAAATTTTTAGCTTTGATCCAAGAATTTTAGGTGAATTCAGTGTTTTTCAGTGTGTTCAGTGTGAATTTAGTGTTACCTATTCAGTGTTTTTTAATTTTTGTTCTTTTATTTTTTTTTTTTATTTTGTAGATTTTAAATTTTTGGAAATTTTGAAAAAATTCTCAACGTGTTCTTTTCTCAAGATTTTATAGTCTCGAACATGTGTTTACACTGAATGCTGAAAAGAGATTAATTTCAAGAAAACTTTCTCCTTGATTTAAAAAAGAGAGGTCTCTAAACATACTTGTCAACACAACAGCAAATAAAAAGTACCAATCGGACCAACAATGCCAGCGAATTTCAAAATTTCCATTACTTTTTGAACACAGCTAGGATAGAATTGTCTTAAAAGCTTTCTGCTTGACGTCACCAAGTCGAAATAACGAAGTCGAGACCATTCTACAGAATGCAGCTGGTCCTAAAGAACATTTTAAATACTTTTACATCGGAAGGACTATAATTCTAGATTGGTTCTTACATATTTTGTTATCCCTTTTGTTTAAGAGCCAACTTTGAAAGTGAGCACGTAACTATGTGTTTTATTTGAACCAATTAATAATGTTTTCTAACCACACGAACGTAACAGAGAGAGCACAAATTTTGTGTAATGCTGACTATACGATAGTAGAAAATTTTGTACATCAAGTATTTATTTTCTTGCAGTGTAAAAAACCATGATTGCCAAGATGTGTATAAGTAAATTTGACAGTGATTGAATATTTTTTGCCAGAAAAAAATTAAGCAGAACCACGCTTGGCAACAAATCAATTTCACACAAAGCTGTATAGAGCTTAAAGAAAAAAAAATTTCTTAAGTACTGAAACGATGACGTTATTTACGTAAATTGTAAAATTTACTACCTGCACATGATGCTCCAACTGTTATAAATATTTAATTTAATCATTTAAATTGATGCATCCCACAAATGCATAAAATTACATGCACTGTCTGACTGACATGTTGACATTACTGAAAAAGTCAAGTGCACGATAGGATAAAAATTCAACAAAATTTACGGTATTTATTCCCACATGCAACCGCAAATAATGTCAAAACATTGGACATGCAAGCCTGTCGCTTGCACAACAACATACACAACATAAACCTCAGCCACATACACATAACATCCCTCACATGCATCAGCACACCACAGCACATCATGTTGCACTTACCATCAGATCCTGCGGAATGTAAAAATCCGAAACAGCAGCCGCCAAATACAGAACCGCACGTTGTTCAAATGCTGCCAAACATTCACAAGCTGCACGCAGCAGCCACATATAATCCACGACGCTTGTAAAGCTCATATAAAGAATCATTTGTGACTCGCGCGCCTGTTTGTATTTGGCCAAAATTGGCGCAAACACATCCACCGAATCTGGATTAACTGTAATCGACGTACTCTGACCATTGTCGCTTATGTCGAGCATATCGAAAAATTGTTGCCCCGTAAAGTGTCGCGTAAAGGGTTCCAACGATTTTTGACGGTACATAAATATCACCGCATAATCATGCTCAAGAAAGTATTCGGCCGATGATGAACCACGTGTGCCAGCGCTAAAGTTGTCCACAAAACGTACGGTATTGTGCTCCAGTGGGACGGTTGTGCCACCTGACTACAGAGAGAGAGAGAAAGAGACAGAGTGCAAAAAAAAGAAACGTAAGAGAAAGAGTGAGGGTGAGTAAATAATATTCAGCACTGCTTTTAGGTAAACAGATTACGTAGCTACCTATTACATATTTAAGTATTTGCAGAGCAATATACCATAAAAATTAAGGTGAAATAAAGGTCATGAAGAATTGCCTCCTGAGGATACCTCTTTATATTGATTGGTTTTGTTGTATTAATCTACAGCAAGGACATCATTGAAATAATTGCATAGAAGTTGTATCGACTTAAGTGCGGGTTGTTTCATTTAAGCCCTGCAGTAAAATGACTACAGACTACATATTTATTGGGTTTTTTTTTCATACAAGTACTTTTAGTTTAATTTGATAGCATCTCTTTGGACTAATATGTCATAAATAGAGGGGCGAAGGTGGAATATAAATATTTTAAAACAGAAACGTAAAATATTTCATTAAAAAATAAATAGAATGTTAACCGAACTTCATTACGGTAAGGGTTTAGGCCTAGTGCAATATTAGGGATTTTTTCTAAGCTTCAACAAAGTTGAAGTTCTTTTAAAAAGTTGACCAATATTTATGAATTTATCATTGCGCCATCAAAGGTACTCGTTGACATGAGCTACGCAGCACTGCGTTACTTTATTGAGTTGAAACACTTAACTGCGCTACTGCGTACCAGCTATTTCAATAAAACTATTGCAATAGCGCAGTAAAATTGTTTCCTGTTCGTTTTACACTTTTTACTAAATCAAACGAGTGCATTTGTTTGAGTGCTCATATAACTCTGGAACGAATGAAGAAGTTTGGCTTCATGCTTGAAATTTAAGATTTGAGTTAGCACATAACACGAATACATTAAACTGGGCGTCAACTAGTGGGTCAACGCTGCATTTTTTGCAACCCATATATACTCGAGAGTTTTTGAATTTTCCACTTACCCGTTTAGCTAGATCCATTCTGTAAAATTTTTCCGATCGTGAATTTATTGATTTTGGACTAGCTTAAGACTACTTCTCAAGACAAGGTAATCAAAATTAATTTTCATGCAAAACCATTTCATACAGGTGATTTTAACCCACTTAAGACCATTAGATAGGTTTCCTATTATATCACCTTTCAATTATTTTTTCGAAGTTTCCTTTAACTGACCATAAAAATCATATTGCAGTGCCTTTTATCTGGCTCTGATAAATTTTTTAAAAATACTTTTATTATTGGATATTTTTCGTACCAAAACTGTCGATGAGATAGATCAGTATAGTTTTACAGTTTTCATAGTTTTCATAGTTCTATAGTTTATAGTTTTAAAGATCAGTTCAAAATTTAAAAAATCCCATACTTAATAAGTTTTTTTTAACTATTTTTTTTTAACTACCCTGTAAAATGTAATGTTTGCTTAGATCCTGATACCACTGTATATTCTGAAATCACAAATTAATTGATTTTGTATGAAAGAGATTGAAATTCCATTTATTGAACGTGAACACCTGCCGAATGGGTTTAATTTCACGTTGCCCCATGGCAATGGAATCGAGGTTCATGACAAAAGCCACTACTATTGGATGTGCTACAGAGTAGACCACATCGCATTTGACTGTGTGTGACACGTGGTCACCACTACATTGCATCTTTTCAATCTGGCACTCCGAGGCTACTAAGATATACTTTTCACCTCGGAGTACTCAACTCTGACACCTCATTGTACATAAATTTTTACACCATATTTTCATCGTTTTAACCAACCTTAAAAAGACTATCCATAAGACCAATGTCAATGTGCCAATGAATTGTGATCGTACGTCTGCCGAGCGTAACGACTATCAACGTGCTAACAAATTTTAAGGATCATTGCTATTCCTTCGTCAACTAAAACGGTTCACCTACTCCCCAGAATGGGCGGCCAACTCCAGGATCTGGGTAGTTTCTCTACATTTACACATGATAGGGCGAACCCGTTGCCTGTGACCATCCTCCTTTATCCTGGCTTTGGACAGGCTGCTCGTAAGAACAGGCGGAGTTGTATGACAGAGATATGTGGTAAGTTTTTTTACATATTTTTATCTAGAAATAGCTATAGGTTTAATATAATATTAATTGAAAAGAGGTCCCGAATTCAGCCATTCGAGATTAAATGAGACTTTCAAATAAATATTATTGTTTCACGATAATTTTTCGACAGCGAATCGTCAGCTCATGAGCATAATATGGTAAATATATATTTTGCTATCCTGGCTGAGAAATTTCTATTATTATTGCTTTTTTTTAATATTTTATTTCTCTTTTTTATTGGTGCTTTTTAACCCTTAGAAAATAATTTTAACTACATATTTTACTACTTTTGACAATATTTGTCTATAGCTTATTTGTATGGAAATAAATAGGAAGTTTTTAAGGAGCATTATTTTTAAGGATAAAAATAAAGCAAGTTCTTAAATGTTTGTGAAATATCTTTTCAACATCTTTTGAATAAAGACACTTTTATGACATTACTAGCCGTCACCCACGGCTTTGCCCGCAATACTCTTGAATAATACTGAAATGTCCAATGCTTGTAAATGTATGGTCTTGAAAGACAGCCAGCGCCACCTGTCGGAAGTTTATACTAAATAACTAAATAAATAGTTTGTTATACTAAACAATATTATTACATTTAAATTTAATATTGTTGATATTAAAATTATATGCAAGGAAAATTAAATTTTCATATAATTTTATTTAAATATTTTATGGTGTGAATTTCAGCAAATTTGATCCAAATATGTTAAGAAAATTATTCAAATGAAGAGAATACAAACATTTTTAAACAAATTCTGGAAGCGGAGCAAGGACTTCTTTAAAATCGCTTCTTAAACATTTTTACTTTAGGCTATCAATTGTGAATAAATTGATGAAAAATATTTAAGGAATTAAGTAAAACGCATAAGGATCCATATTGAATTGAATTTTGACATAATTTTTTAGTGGAAGCTTAAGAAAAGTACTACAGTTTAAAAAGCGTTCCAGAACCAGAAAGATCCAAAAGTGTTTAAAAAATTCGTATATTCTTAATTTGATAAATAAAATTCAAACAATTTTCAATAAATATAGATTATTGAATGTATAGTAGAGTGGAACGAATTTTTAACCTGATGGGCTTCATATATTTTTGAAAACTACGAGTAAAAAAATAAATTTCTGCATCTTTAGTTTTTTTCTGCGATGCCAGACTCTGTTTTTTTCTCATGCCAGACTTATTTTCTTTTTTTTTCTGAAATCCAAAGTTTAGTTTGAAAATTCGTTCCTAAATTTTTGATGCAAACCTCTTCATTAATATATATGTAAACTAGCTGACCCGGCAAACGTTGTTTTGCCATGTATGTTATTTTTAGGAAACATTTTTATAGGTAAATAGCTGGTACCCGACGCTTTGCTGTCGTAGCGGAAATAATTTCTATCTCTATCTGAATCTCAAACTCAGTCTCAATCTCAATCTCAATCTCAATCTCAATCTCAATCTCAATCTCAATCTCAATCTCAATCTCAACCTCAACCTCAACCTCAATCTCAATCTCTATCTCTATTTCTATCTCTATCTCTATCTCTATCTCTATCTCTATCTCTATCTCTATCTCTATCTCTATCTCTATCTCTATCTCTATCTCTATCTCTATCTCTATCTCTATTTCTATCTCTATCTCTATTTCTATCTCTATCTCTATCTCTATCTCTATCTCTATCTCTATCTCTATCTCTATCTCTATCTCTATCTCTATCTCTATCTCTATCTCTATCTCTATCTCTATCTCTATCTCTATCTCTATCTCTATCTCTATCTCTATCTCTATCTCTATCTCTATCTCTATCTCTATCTCTATCTCTATCTCTATCTCTATCTCTATCTCTATCTCTATCTCTATCTCTATCTCTATCTCTATCTCTATCTCTATCTCTATCTCTATCTCTATCTCTATCTCTATCTCTATCTCTATCTCTATCTCTATCTCTATCTCTATCTCTATCTCTATCTCTATCTCTATCTCTATCTCTATCTCTATCTCTATCTCTATCTCTATCTCTATCTCTATCTCTATCTCTATCTCTATTTCTATCTCTATCTCTATCTCTATCTCTATCTCTATCTCTATATGTATCTCTATCTCTATCTCTATCTCTATCTCTATCTCTAACTGGAAAGACTCGTGGAAATTGATAACCAAATTTCGAGGCTGTACTACTTACAATTCCAAAGTTATTCGATATCGCAAGTTTGGCTTGTATGGGCGGAGCCACACCTCCTTGTTCAATGACGTCTCAGTTTTCTAGTAGAGGAATATCACCCAATATTAATTCCATACTGAATTTCGTTGTTAAACGACATTTAGTTCCAAAGCTATCTGATATCAAAAATTTAAAGTGTATGGGCGGAGCCACACCCCTTTTTTCAAAACCCATCCCAGTTTTATAGTAGATATATCACCAAGTGGCAACTCCATACTGAATTTCATGATTATACGGCATTTAGTTCCAAAGCTATTCGATACCATAAATTTTAATTGTATGGGCGGTGCCACACCCCTTTGGCCTATACTGGCTCAATTTTGCAAGTCGAAAGACACGACTAAATAGAACGTTCTAACCGAGTTTCATTAATGTGTGACTTATAGCTTGAAAGTTATACTGAAAATTTGGCTGAAAAATTGCCACGCCCCACATTCAACGCCCATAAAATTTTACGTGTGGAACGGCTCTTGTAAATTGAGATAGAACACCGAATTCCGATACTATGCGACCTATAACTTCAGAGCTATTCGCTACCGTAGATTTGGGTTGTATGGGAGGTGCCACGCCCCCTTATTTTAGGGGGATGAAAAATAGATGTTGTTCGATTCTCACCCCTGACTAATATCCTCGCTAAGGATCACGAAAATCGTTCGAGCCGTTTCGGAGGAGTTCGATCACGCACCCCGTGACAGAAGAATTTTATATATTAGATATATCACCAAGTGGCAACTCCATACTGAATTTCATGATTATACGGCATTTAGTTCCAAAGCTATTCGATACCATAAATTTTAATTGTATGGGCGGTGCCACACCCCTTTGGCCTATACTGGCTCAATTTTGCAAGTCGAAAGACACGACTAAATAGAACGTTCTAACCGAGTTTCATTAATGTGTGACTTATAGCTTGAAAGTTATACTGAAAATTTGGCTGAAAAATTGCCACGCCCCACATTCAACGCCCATAAAATTTTACGTGTGGAACGGCTCTTGTAAATTGAGATAGAACACCGAATTCCGATACTATGCGACCTATAACTTCAGAGCTATTCGCTACCGTAGATTTGGGTTGTATGGGAGGTGCCACGCCCCCTTATTTTAGGGGGATGAAAAATAGATGTTGTTCGATTCTCACCCCTGACTAATATCCTCGCTAAGGATCACGAAAATCGTTCGAGCCGTTTCGGAGGAGTTCGATCACGCACCCCGTGACAGAAGAATTTTATATATTAGATAATAACTTGTCAAGAATTCCCTATGATACCATGTATGCGCTAGAAGATATTCAGGACCAAAGATCACCGAAATCGGTCATTCGCTTATATCTCCGCTGCTCTTTGCAGGACAGAAAATATTATCAGAACAAAATTGTAGATCAGATAATTCTCTACAAAAATGCCCTCAACAGTTTTAACATAAAGCAAACAATTTCCACGCTATGCGACTAGATATATTTGAATAGCGCAAAGTAGAAATTTCATATTAACTTGGAGTAGAGCGGAGATATAAGCAAATGATCGAATTCGGTGATCTTTGAACCAGAATACCTTCTAACGCACACATGGTATCATAGGGAACTCTTGGCAAGTTATTATTAATACGTTAATGAAGAGGTATGCATCAAAAAATTAGCTCCTAACTTTTTTGGATTTCAGAAGAAAAAAGTCTAACAATGAAATATATAAACCCTCGGGCGCAGTCAAAAGTTATGTCGCAGAAAAAACCAAAGATGCAGAAATTTATTTTTTTACTCGTAGCCCATGAAGATTTTTTGCTTCCATACATTTCGTTCCACTCTAATGTGTAGGTAAACAATTTTTTCGCAATCATTTTTAAAAATGTGTGATTTCTTTTAATTCTTAAAGGGAATACCCCCGTAATTAAAAAGTGCCTGAAAGTATGCAATGGACATTACTTTAGATAATAGACTAATTTAAAACAAAAAATTATTTAATGCAGAAGTCAATCATCTTAAGGGTGGATTAGGTTTTAAAAAAATCTTGCATTTTTTATTTTTTTTTTTTTTTTTTTTTTTGTTTTCTGAATGTACAACATATCATATGTACAAATTTCAAGTAAATGGGAGCATACCTAACAAAGATACAGCGTTTCAAGCGACCGGCCCACATGCTCGACTTTTATACCCGCCTGGCACCTGCGCGACGCGCCTACCTAGAAGCTGCTCGAGTCCCTTTGTAATCTTCAAATTTCGTTCTACTTTTATGGCTCTTTGCAAGTATGTAAATTGACCTTGTATATATTGTATATTTCCGGTAAGTTTAAAAAATTATACCCTATTATTGATGCTTAATTTTGGATGTTCGAGTATAAAAAACTTTAAATCAATTTTCTCGCGTGCACATTATAGCACAAAATCTACTTGATAGATCCTTTTGAAATTTTAAACACTATTTTTACACATAAATCAACAGGTAATCAGAGGGAGGTCTTTTTTTTAAATTTTTTCAATTTATAACAAATTCACCAAAACTTTTTTTTATTTTCGCGAAAATAACTAGTATTATTGTGTGAAAACTTGCCAGTACCCATAAAAACATTATATAAAAATTAAAAACAAATTTTGAAAATGTAACATTTTTTATGCTTCGGACTAGCTCTTATTTTTTAAAGAATTTTCAATCGATGCCAGTTATTGCCAATACGGGGTATGTGAAGGTTTTTCAAGTAACATTGCCAACGTTTATATTATTTTATACTTCTTACTTATACTTCTTCAAATTCAAGTTTTTTAGCGGCGCCAATCCAGTTTGCGAATTTTCTGGATTTTTTTTCATGTCACATGCTTATATTACATCCAGGATTTAGAATCTGGCCTTGCAAGGAGGTTCTGGAATATGTTAAGAAAATGTATGGAACCCAAAACCCATCTAATCCTTATTTGATCTTGTTTAGTTTCTTTTCAAATGTTGTTGCGTTATTTCGGACTTTTACAGTTATATACATGTTAAATGTATTAAAAATGTATAAAAGGAAATGCTCTTTTAATCTTAATTGATAAGCTAAATCGATTTGTCTGGACTAGTGATTTAAAATAGGGTTGAATTAATATTGAACATGAAAATATTGACAAAACTATGTTTATCATGTTCAAACATTCCTAGTTCTAGAGTACGGAAAAGTCCTCTCATGAATGCACCCGAGCCCGTACGTGGCTCATTTGTGTCTACGCTCACATACGAGAACGTTAAAAAATTTTTTTAACAACGTGCGGGATTATTTTGGATCTATACAGGCAAGAAAATCTTTAAAAGTTCCAATAACCAAACTTAATAACTCTCATGGCATCCTTGCCCATTGTCCATCATCCATGTTTTTCATAAAAGTTCAGAGAGCCCATAAAACTTCCAATCATTCACCTAGGATCTAAATTATCTCTACTCTCCTGTGTTTTCATTATTGTCATGTGCGGCCAGTGTTGTGATTCTGATTTAGTAGAAAATCCCGATCACATCCCGATTTAGACCTGTTTATCCCACCAAAATGACACGAAAAACCCACAAAAAATCCCACCCAAATATTTATACCAATAACGATTTTTTATGCAAATTTTGAAAAGAAATAAGGATGCCCACCTGCTGAACAGGCCCATCTACTAATGAATACTGTGAGTTCTGACGTCTGTATGATGCGCCAATGTGTAAAGTGTTGCAGTAACATCTCATTGAATGTTCACTTTTGATAAATTATTGAGATATGCTGCTTTAGCCCAACGGCCGTTGAGAAATAATATATTCGAATAAAACGAAGCTGAGCAAAAATAGTTCATCTCTATTTAGTGAATTTCAGAGTGTTTATTATCGATAAAAAAAGGTGAATATGAGTAGAATTCTATATTTAATGTTTATTTTTCGCAATTCGACGAGCAATCGACCAATATTGAGAAATGGGAAAAAAATATTTCACGTTATATCATGATGGCGTGCCTGCCCACCTCCTGAACAAAACGTTGGTCCACCTTCCGAACAAATTTTCAGAAATCGTACAAGTAAAAAATTGTTATTTATATGATTGAAAATAGTGTTTGAAATTAGTTAAATAGTTTTCGTGATTCTCATCCACGTTCAGATAAAATTTTAGAATGGCATCGCCTAAAAAAATGTGAAAAGAAGAACGAATATAAATTCTGATGCGATGGCTGCAGCCATCAAAGAAATTGAAATCTCTTTTGTTTAAAGTTCAGTGAATCATTGTGAACTATTGATAGAATAAACTTTTTAGAAACTCTCAAAAACTAGTATTTTTACTTAATTTTCTAATTTTTTTCAACGATTTCTTTTAGGTGTTCAGTAGCTGGGCCGATTTTTTAAGCGGCCGATTTCGAGACTTGCTAGATCGACTTTCAAAATTATAATTTTTGGAAATTTTAAATTCTGATTAAAATTCTTATTAGTTATTGATCTTAGCTTCCAAATGAAACCAAGAGTTCTGAAAAATTATGTTTTAAACCAAAGGTATAGCCTCCAAGCAAAACGTGTAAATCCTCCCCTACATTTTTTTAACATTATAATAATTTTATAGTTTAATATTGTAGATAATAAAGTTTTTCAATAAATATAACAAATTTTATAAAAAAAAACAAATTTTCCGCCAAAAAAAAAATACCTAAAGTTAAACTCTGCGTTTTTTATAAAAACTCTCTTAAGTGTATGAAGTAATCGTAAATTTCTTTCGTTGCATCAAAATGAAACTGAGCTTATATTTTTTTTTTTAAGTGAGGATCTTATTTTCATTAATTTTAAGCCTCTCTATATCTCTTTCTTACATATTTAGAATCAATGAAACAGCAATTAAACGAAAAATTTTGAAAGATTACAAAAAAGTGATACCAACCAGTTTTGCTAATTTACACTTTAAAAAATTATGATTCAGTAGAAAATCCCACCTAAGCATCTGAAATCCCACACGTTCTCAAATAGGCCAAATATCCCGAAATAAGCCCGAAATCCCACCAACTCACATCACTGTGTGCGGCTCACGAACTGTCTCATTAGCACAAAAAATCTCATTTGCTTTCTCGGCCGTGAGCGCGTATGTTTTGATAGGCACACAGAATGAGATCTTATGAACAATTAAAAAAAAAATTAACATTTTACATAAAATCAAAAATATTCTTAGCGAGCATTTTATAAAGGCGGGAAAAACACAAACTTCGTATTCTAAGAGGTAATAAAAATATTTTGTTACCGTATAACATTAAAAACAGTAATAACAGTAAAAAATAACGGTCTTTAAATGCTTTCTTTTTTGGAAAAAAAACTAAATATGTTTTAAAAGTAAGTATGGACTTAAACCAACAATATCAACACGATGGCAAGACACATTTTGAACTGTTCTTATATGTTTTAAATTAGATATTCGTTAACAACTCCTTACAAAACGATTATAAAGACGTGTTTAAATTATGTTTACTAATCGTCTAAGAGGACTTTAAAATATGGAAGCCTAAACATTTATAATACGCTGATAACAATCCTTTACTAACTGTTCTCTAACCTCAACCAGTCAACTGGTAGCCTATACAAGTCAATATCAGCCAGTTCTAGGACATTTATTCAACTTACTGTTACGAGAACGATCCGATTTTGTAGTTTGTTGTGGCGCTCACAAAACTCCTTCAGCAGCGAACGATTATCTTCAAAGTCCGCTGGAGGCAGATGAGTGTTATAGAAGTCTTCCCAATGTGTCATAATTATTGATTATATGTGTTCGAAGAATAATCACAATTGCCGTGAACAGAAGATGCAGCCGGATGAAAATTTTGAGATATTTATTCAAAAGCAACGAACCGAAAATGGTATGAGCAGTAATTGAACAAAAAGTCACAACGACAAAAGCGTCGTTATTTCTAATCCAAAAATAGTAGATTAATGCTGTTAGTTTTGTTGTATGTGCCGGTAGGTGGTCAAAACGTGCTTGCAGTCACAAGGATATTCATACGAAATATTAAAGGCAGAAACTTGCGAAGCTTAAAGCGGCCAAGTAGCGGAAGTGAACCAAGCAACTAAATAAAAAAAAATATGAAAAATTCCAATTCAATTACGTTAATGAGAAATGGTAGGTTCGCACGCTTCCGTTTGGTAGGAACAGACAATAGCTTGGAAAAAGTCCAAGTCACCGTGATGGCATGGAACACGGAGCACGTAAATTTCAAATCGCTTTTGTTACAATAAAAAAAAAACTAAATTGTCACGGCGAAGACGGCGACGACCACCGAGAAAGTGGTTAATATTATTAGTTTCTACGTATTTCTTTATCGCGATATAAATAGTTAAATACAGTGCAGACCGAAACGAGTAATTCACATTCTTGTCGTGGATGTCTGTCATAAAATGAGTTTTTTTTAACCTTATCAACTGTTGAATTATTTTTTTTTATTTTTCCGTTCGCTCGCGTGCACGTCTATGCTTCACGGTATTTAGGTAAGATCTAACTTTGTGTGCCACTCGTTTTGCACTTTTACTACTATTGAGTTCCTCACCAAATTCAATTCCAATTGATGGACAAGCGCACTGCAAGTTTGGGGTTCAAAGTTCAGTTGTTGTTTGTTTTCAGTCTTTGAATGCTGAAAGAGTTGTGTCGGAACTTCTTGTTTAATTTATTGAATGGAATTTTAATATTTACCAGTGAAGCCCCATAGCAGGAAATGGTGTCTTGACCACGTCGAACGGGTTAAAGTTCCCACAGCTGGTAGGATCAACAAGATATGCAGTTTGCCAACTTTACGCCAGACGAAAAACAGCTGTTTTTGTGTAAGGAACTGCCAAAGAATTTGACAGTTCTTAAAGCAGAGAGTGTGAGAGAGTCGGCGCTTTGAGCACTCTCTGCATGCAGTTGGGAAGTGTTTCGAAATCAGCTGTTTATTAGGGTTGTGCTATAGATATTTTTTCAATGCAGGGTTTGCTTGGCTTGGATTTTAGGCTTTTGTTTCTTTGAGGTGCGGTTAAATTTTTTTTCCATTTTTTCAATACTATTTTATATATATTAATAAGCTCCAAATGATGGTATGTAAAAGAAGTTTTGTTTTATTTTGGTGTTATTTTATTTTTGTCCTAAAAGTCAAAGGTGATTAAAATAAAATTTTGAAGTGATGCTTGCTGGGAAAGTTTTAAAGTTTTTAAATCAATATTAAAATCATTGAAAGATTTTTTTTATATCATACAAAAATCTAACAAAAAAGATTTTATTATTTTTATATACTCGTATTTTAGAGGAAAAAATCAATATTATTTGGTTAATTCCAACGGTAGTGGAAGTAACAAAAGATATTTTCATGTCAGGATCAAAAGCTTAACAACAAAAACAGTATTTTCAATTGAAATGTTTTGTTACAGTTTTTCGAGACATGGATCATGCTTCAAATACCTTTAAGAATTCTCTGCTAATTTTTACTATCTCATTATATCCTCTATATTAAACTATTTCGTACCATATCTTCAGGAATTATGTCGCGTTCCATCAAAAACTGTGGTCTGAACAAGATAATATAGCAACTTTAATTCCTAGAGATTATATCGCACGATATTTTTTCTAATTGCTCACTGATATTTTTTCAGACCGATTTAACAAAACCAACATTTAGGGCATATAAATTCGAAGGTACCGTGAATAAAACGATAACACGTAACTAGTGATTTTTTTTTAAAAACACTTTATTAACTGAAATTAATGTTAACTGTTTACAATGTACAAGGTTTATCTGACGAGGTAATTTAGAAAGAATTACGTGCACCTTCACCCGGAGAGAGGTGTGTCACTGCTTTGACTATTCCTTGGTCTCTGGTGTGTTGTGATGTATCTATGCTTCGTCTACGATTACGAAATGGTACAAAAACTTTGGATTGTGGTTGAACATGGTACGAAATGGTACAAAAACTTTGGATTGCGGTTGAACATCGGTAAACATTCCTTTGAAGGGGTTACACGACTGCGCTTATTTCCTGCGTTTTCTATCTCTGTTAATATCATGGATTAAATCTTATCTCGAAGAACGCAGTTATAATGTTAGGTTTTCTAATTCAAAATCTGTTACTGCTACTTCTGGTGTCTCACAAGGCAGGCATCTTGGTCCTTTGTTATTCGTCTTAATAATTGCTGATGTTGATGGTATTATCAAAGAATCCAATCTTTCCGTGTATGCTGATGTATGAAAATCTATCGGCGCATAAAAACTATCGCCGATTCTCTCAATCTTCAAGACGATCTAGTCAGCTTTTCCACTTGGTGTCAAAAAATCTTCTGGAACTCAACGTCAGCAAATGACAAACAATAACCTATTCTCGTAGACGACTCCAATTTCCCCAAAGAATGCATTACATTCTCCGCAAGCCAGTTCCCTCCGTAAGTTATTTACGGGACTTAGGTGTTATTTGCAACAGTAAACTTAACTTTAGGTCTCATATCGATAATATCATAAGTAGAGCCAACTCTGCGTTGGGTTTCGTGAAACACTGGCCCAGAGAGTTCTCCAATCCTTACGTCACAAAATCTCTCTATCTTTCCTTTGGTAGACCCATCCTCGAATATGCCAGCCAGGTTTGGTCTCCCATCTACAACACCCTTTCAATGCGAATCGAAGCAATTCAACGAAAATTCATTCGTTTCGCTCTTAGTAGCATTCCCGGTTCTGACAGTTCCAACTTACCTCCTTATGCTAACCGTCTGAAGTTGATTAACATGCAAACACTTGCAAAATGGAGGGAAGTTGCCGATGTTCTCTTTATTCATTAACAAGTGTGTGGAAACATTAACTGCCCAGAACTGCTCCAATTAATATCCTTTAATACCAACCTTAGGTCTATATCTCTATTCTATATTCAGTGAACCTATAACCAGAATACTGTGGGTAACCAATAACTTGATCAGTGAATTCGATTTTCATCTGAGCAGTTCTCTACTCCGAAATATCCTTCTTAACTCCAACGCCACTTCCTCCCCCAATCTAATGCCTTCTTTCAATTAAGGTGAGGGTAAGGTTTGTTTCGTCTAAAAAATACCTTTTTTCATGAATTGCTTTAGAAAAAATTATTATTGCAGGTTTACTTTAAATATTATTATATAAAAGTAGAACATTTGAAGAATTTTAAAAAAATTTTTGTTAAAAAGTAGAGAGAAATAACAGATTTATTGTAGATCTCCGCAGGCACCTTGAAAAACATTTTTTGTGCGGTGACCAGCCTACAGCATCACTGGATGATCTAAAACCAATAAATCAAAATGCTTTCTTCAGTTTATTACTTTATCTCTGCAGTCTCGTCGAGTTTTTTTAATTTTTCAATTTTTCAGTTTTTGACACCATTTTGAAGCCAAAATGACGATTGTTAACGAAAAAAATCGACCTATTTGTTATTGTAAAATTGTTAGTAGTTAAAACACTCGACGTAACTAGAGAGCTGGTCACCGACTTTAAAAATGACATGTTTGGGAAAATCGATTTAAAGTTTTGTACACTAAGCAATACTAAGTATTCTAATACTAAGTATTCAGTAGGTCAATCAACCTACTGTAACTTCGTTAGTTTTGCTCCGAATGACCTAAAAATTTAATACAATATTCTTTAGATGTTGTACTTTCAGGAAAAAAATAAAAAAAAATGAAAAAAAACTTGTCAAACCTTATATTCCCCCTTAAGATATGGTACTATTGTAAATTAAGATACTCCCTGTTTAATTATAAATGTTAGTTTTTAAGTTTTAATTTAAGTATTTAACCTGCTTGTATTAAGCTTATCCAATAAATAAATTATGGTCGAGTGCGGGCAATTGCGGCACCACATGCACTCTGATTCTCCGATCATCCAATATCATTCTATGGATTTTATCAACGATTTCTGGCGTGATGACCTCTTTTTCGAACCAACTGTATGCTTGCTACAGAAGTCTTTTTAGACTTAAATGTTTAATAATTTTTTTTATATCTAAGCCCATTTTTATGCAATTCGATAACTTTATTTCTCAATTAAATGCCCAGTTCTTTTGTTTTTCCCACTGTAATGAACTTGATAGATTCAATATAAATTAATTGACCTTACAACATTTATTAATTGCCAAACCACATAAGCACCGTCCATTTAGTCAAATTTCTACGTTAATTTCTATGTGGGTGTAAATATTTTTGTTGCGTTCAAATAATAATTTAGGTTTGGTTTTATTAACAATAATTATTTTGTTCTTAGAAAAATTAATAGTTGATTTTTCGTTCTTTTATTACAATGTAATATATATATACATATATATATTTTTTTTTTTTTTAATTTTTAGTTAAACATTTTTTTAACTTTTTTGTCGAATTTCTGAATTTTATTTATCTTAAATGTGTACATAATGAAAGTTTTAACAGAATATTATATAATTTCTTCAAAATAGAAAAAGTTTTCATCATTTATATTATTATTTTCTATGGTACAAAAAAATTCTACTTTCTAACCTAAAATTAGATACGATGAAAACTTTAAGATATTTAACATATTTACCTTAGTGTTCATATATATGTATATCACAGCCTATCAGTAAGTAAATTTAATTTATTATTGTCAATTATATCTTAAAGGTACGTTTATACATTAATATATGTGATAAAATTAATTTTTAATTTCATGTTATTATAACGGAATGTAAACTTTTCCACTAACAACACTTCAAACTATTACAAATGCAATTTGTAATAAATAAAAAAATAAATTGCTTTTAAAAAACAGCTTTTACTAATGAAAAATTTTTCAAGTATAACAAGTTTGAAAGTAGCAATACACCCTGCCTTTGTTGACAAGACAGTGCATTTTTTTCGAATTGCTTCAACATTTTGCGCTGATGTCAAGCTTTCTAAAAACACTCCATTGATACTATTAAAGATACCTAATTATTTTCATAGGCAAAAAAAAAGTAAATTCAATGTTTTGTGTATAGCGCAGAAAAGAAACGATATTCTCACAAGTAATTCTGTTGTGTCCGTTCTACGATTCGTTGTAAATTTATGGCATATCATTAACTTATCAATTATAGAGCGTGGGGAATTTCTTCTAAATGGAATATTTTACAGCTGTACGATGGAATAATGACCAGCAGCAGCATTACGACTCGTATTATTTTGTTGTTGACAATAGTCGTCATCATCGTTAACAAGTAGCTCGCGCATGCCATAACGTTGCCTATATTGAAAAAAAAATTAATCAATTTAATGAAATATTAAACAATTAGTAGCAATTAAGGCGAATTTACTCACTCTAAATGCGATCGCCAAATGATGAGTGCTGCATACAAAGCAATCGATAGCAGCGCTACGATCAATAAGATCATTGTAAGGATCATGTGGCTTTGATGTATGTCGTTGCCGCCATGTACTTCAATATTTTCGGTAAAAAATGTATCAGTATCCATCTTAATGGCGTTACCTCTAGAAATGTATGGATGTGTTATTAGCATAGAAGGAGTTTAAATTAGCTAGACAGATCTTACCTAAAGCGTTCTTCAATTTCTATGTTTTCTTTTCTCATATCGCCTGACTCGAGTATTTCAACATCGTATTTCAGCGATTCTTCGAGCTCCATGTTGTTTTGAAGGCGTGACATATCTTCATCATGATGCTTAAACGAAGTTGATGATGATCCATCCACGGAGTTGGCAATGTTCTGAAAATATTTATTGTTGATAATTTTGTGGTTTTTATAAAATAAACAGATGGTAGATATTAATTAATATGGCAAACAGTAAACATCAAAGCTGTGATTTGAATATAAAATAGGGGGATGGTTATTTGTTGTTGTTGTTTGCTTGGCGCTAGAAAAAAGTTTGAGAAATTTTTTTGACTAAACATGATTGTGTGAATTTCTGCAGAAGGTCTTCGAATTGAGCAATGTTTGCGTTTTTTAAAGTTGCACAGTGGGCTGAGAGCTACCAAAAATTTAGATAAACTCACTGGATATGAGTATCGGCATAAAAATTGTTTTTAAAGGGTTTTCTCGGGTCGATTCTTCGAAAAAAAGTGATATGAATGAAAAATTCTAAATTAAAAATGTTGGATTTGATATGTTTAACATAAAAAGAGTTGGCTGTGTCGTTGACACACCCGTATATTTTGACGTGGCGGTGTTTCTTTATATTCCTATTTCATGTCCAAACTCTTGTTTTAATCCATGACCAAATTCTTGACTTAATCAAATATACCAAATCCCTTCTCTAGTTTCGAAAGGTGTGTTTTAGGTGTGTCTTAATTTTTGTCCTAATCCATATCCTAATTCTTGTCATAGTCCTTTTCCGGCTTCATTGTCCGGTTTCATTGAGTTGTTTTTGTTGTGAGCAGTGTTGGTTGCCACGAAAAACTGTTGAAATCATAATTAACTAGATTTTTGTTGTTTGTTGTTGTTGTTGTTGTTGTTGTTGTTGTTGTTGTTGTTGTTGTTGTTGTTGTTGTTGTTGTTGTTGTTGTTGTTGTTGTTGTTGTTGTTGTTGCTGGCGGTTTCCTGGGGGCCTCATTGTGGCGTCAAATTTTTTTTATATTTTTATCATGTGCCCGAAGACCTCACATTAATTTTCGTCCCTTAAAATTTACCGTGACGCCAGTAATCATAGAATCAAAATTCCATGCAACGTTTTTTCATGGTTATAGCATTTTTACTGCATTATTGGTTGCCACCCTGAAGTCATGACGATAAGAGTTTTTTTTTTATTTTAGTTGTGAAGTGTAACAACATCGTTTTTTATCGTTAAACAAAATTTACCGTAGCACCGAGTGCTCCGGAGTGAGTAATAATTCCATGCAACAATATTACATTTCTGTTACATAAGCTACTATCTTCACGACGACGCCTTCATTTTCCTTTTTAAACATTTATTGTAGCTTATATACTCACCGAGTAAAAATTTAATGCAACGCCGTTGCTTGAATGTTGCATTGTCGATCTTTGAGGGGCTATCTCAGTATCCCCATGACGTTAGAATTTTTTTGTCTAATTTTGTTATGAGGGCTTAGAGCAGGCCTTTGTTGGTGTATTATATTTTTAATCCTGGCACTAATATTCGGCGAGTAATAGTTCCATGTAACAAATTTTCAGTTGCATCACTTAAGCAGCTCCCACTGCGTCCCGATGACGTTTTGAATGAACCAAAAAATTAACTTTTACGATCATACCATTCTTTTAATTAAGCTCTTAAACTCAGCGTATAACAATTAATACAACGCCGATGAATTTTGAAAAAAATGCCTTTTTCAACTTTTTTGGAAACCTGTGTGGTATAACGTAACTTCGTCACGTCAAAAGAAAAGAATTGGCCATTTCAGCCCTTGAAAGGGCTTGACCGAGCATCTTCTGATCAACTAATCTCTTTATTGAAGCCATGCCCAAACTCCTGGCCTTATCCTTGTTCGAAACCCGAGCCTAATTCTTGTCCCACTTATTTTTTTCAATTTTTGTCCCAAATTTTGTCATAATTTGATCCAAATCCTTATTTTATTTCTTATTCCAGTGCTTAACCTTATCCTTTTTCCAATCTTGTCTTGAATATTCTTTTAGGCGTGTCCTTATCATTGTCTCTATACTTGACAGAGTTGTTTCCCAATATTTGTCTAAATTCTTGTCCTAATCCTTGTCCAATTCCATGCTATAATCCACTCCTACTCCATATACTATTCCTGGTCCTAAAATTTATCCAAATCCTTGCTTTTATCTTTTTTTCTTATATCTTGTTCTAATCCTTTTTCAAATTCTTGTCTAGTACTTGTCCTTATTTTCATTTTTTAAATTTAATTTGTATTTTCACTTTTTTTTTTTTTTTATTTTGCTATTGCATTTGGTGCATTTAGATTACTTAAAGGGGTTCACTGAGAGGCCTCATTAATTTTTTGTTTTTAATATTTTTATTATGTGACCGAAAACCTCAGCTTAAGTGTCATTGCAAAAATTTACCAATAATAACGGAGTTATAAACGTAATAAACGTTTTTCCTTTGCTGTTGCGTTTTTAATGCATTACACGGTTGCTTCCCTGGTGTCGTCGCCCATTAATTTTTTATTTTATTTTCGTTATGAGGTCAAAGAACATTTTTTTGTTATCGTAAAATACAAATTTTTGTAGCATTTCTACTAAGCGAGTAATTATTCCATGGAACGATATTGCATTTTTGCTGCATAAGTTGTTTATAATTCCATGCAACAATATTGCATTTTTATTGCATAAGCTGCCATTACGTGACCTGACGAGGGCATAATTTATTTTTTTACTTTTGTCGTAAGGCCAAGTAAAAATCCTCGATTTCTGTGTTATAACATTTACCGAGCCGCATAATACCGAATAATACTTCTATGCAACACCGTTGCATGATTGATGCATTTTCGATCTTGTAGCGTTCTCTCCGCGGCCTCATGACTTCATGAATTTTTTTGTCTATTTTTGTCATGAGGGCTGAGAAACAGCCTTAACCCTTTAAGCCCCAAGGTGGCCTGTGGGCAAATTATGACTTTGTGGCTCTGTTCCTAGTTTGCGACCTCCCGATTTTTTACAATAAATTTTTAATAATAGATTGAAATGCGGTGAATAAGGGGAAAAAATAAAAAATTTAGAAAGGAATTTTTATTACAGGCTTTCCAAAGTTATTCCGAGTGAACTAATGTTCGTGACCACGCGACCAAGCGACTTAAAAAAAGAGCAAATTAAAAAATTATATTTTTAAATATTTCCGAGAATTTTCTGAAGCAAAAGGTAATTAAATGTAATAGTACCAACGCAAGCGATTTTATTTACATTTTTAGTTAGAAAAAATATGTAATATTCAGAGCGCTAGAAATTTTTAAAAATTTTTTAAATTTTTGCTAAAATTGTTTGTAGTATTTATTAGGAAAGCAATACGGCTTTCAAAATTCGTACTCAGCTTATTTAGGTCAAAAATTGAGCCTCAATGAAGTTCGGAAAGTTTAGCACAGCCAGGGTTAATTTGGGGCTGAAAGGGTTAACTCACGTGTAATATTTTTTACCGGAGCACCTATACGTAGCGCGTTATTATTCCATGTAACAAACTTAAGGTATCGTTGCTTAAGTAGCTTCGCTCCGCGTCCCAATGAGGTTCTTCATTTCAAAACGTAACGTTATCCCGTCAAAATGTTATGTGTTAGATGGGCTTCGAACCACGGGCCTCATGGTAGCAACATTCGCATCGAACGTTCCACAAACGTTAACATGTTCAGTCGCGGCAGATACTTAATCTTCTAACGGGTAAACATAAATTATCAGGATGATTTTATAAAGTTTTTTTAATTAAAATAACTGTTTTGCGATAATTTCAACCCATTGTGCGTTGTCGGTTTTGTTAGTCGAAGCTATTCCCACGTTCTATACGTAAGTGTATTTATTTAAAAAACGTGTTAGCTCAGAGCTAATCATCATCAAACAGATGAAATTAGTTTTGAAATATAGGATGTATCAACAAGGTGTTGGATTAGTTTTTTCTATAGAAACGAACAATTTTTTGGATGTTTCTTTAATTTTTATTAGATTATAAAGTAGATACTTACAGATTACGTTGGAAACACAATACGCCTTTGCTACCCTACACCTCTTGTTGATACCCCCTATGTAATATTGACATATTTAAGCAGTTATTAATGCCTTCAATATAGAAATCGTGATTTTATTTCACTACAAAACTGGACTGAGGTAATGTTAGCTGAGCCATGAAAAAGATTTTCCAATTGTTCTGAATAATGAAAAATAAACTCAGTTAAGATTGCAAACAATGGCGAAACGGGATTTTAAATAAATTAACACAAACTGAAATATTTGAGCTAAGCACTAAAGTGACAACGAATTAATTGGTTAATGAGTAACCAGTTATAAATTATTGCCATTTATTACTGAATATTTTTTCAACATTAAAAGCATGATGAAGCTTAGTAAAAATATCTCTAGTCCATAAATTTTTAATAATTACCAAAAACTATAAAATTTAAAAAAAATTCAAATTCCAACGTTGAACACATCATCATCATCATCATCATCATCACCCGTAGATCAATAGACATTAGCCGGCTTACTAAAAACAAATGTTAAGTTAAGCAGACGTAGCGTCAGCGAAATTCCTACAATTAGCCGCGCTATAGGTAGATGCGGATTCCATGAATTTGTTCGAACTTTAAACGTAATGCGTCGTCTGAAAGTGAGTCATCATGACGCCAAGGTGGGAAATTCTAAAACGTCATGAGTTGGTATTTTAGCTGAATGTTGGTTGCTATTGTGTTCGGGATTCACTAAAAAAAAAAAAACTGTCTACTTAACTCACCTCCCCTTAACACTTTAACCGCTGCGTATTTTCGTGACTAAGTCTCATTTTGGTTAAAATATTTATTATTTATACGTTTACAACGAATTTCAGTTGTGGTCGTTTACACATGGTTTAAGATTTCCGGATTGATTTAAGATTTAATTTATTAACACGAGCGATACAAAAGAAATGCATATAAATAAACTTTCTTCCAAGGCTTGCCACATTTTAACGCTTAAAAGTTAAACACCGTTTAATAACAAGAATAATTAAGATTCGAGTGACGAATTATTAAGTTGAACCTTAGTTTAGTTGGGCTAAAAACAAACAAAAATTAAACCGCAGTATTGTTTATACTTCGAACGGTACACTTAAAAAAAATAAAGTAATTTTGAGATTTGGAAAATTTTTACTATAAAAATAGTTAACTCAAAATTAAACCAAAAATTTAATTAATTGAAAATAGTGAGATAAGATAATGATATTATTTTTTTTTCCAAATTCCAATAGAGGGAAAATGCATTACGCCCTTTTTTAATTTCAATGACAGCAAAAATGGTTTGACTGACTCGAGTGAAGACACAGCTGAATTTCTGAATTTAAAGCTACACAGTATTGTGTGGTCCTGTTTCTTTTTTTTCAATTTCCAGCCAGTCTTTTCTTCGTATTCAATGAAATTATATTTTATCCAATCGAGTACTGTCAAACATATTTTACATTTTTCATCAAATACAGATTTTTGGAGGTTTTTTAAAAGTAAAACTTGCATTGGTATATGCATGTTGCCAACATCATTTTTGTCAGCATGGTATACGAGGGATACTATTTATATTTCGGGAATAGCAAATAATAACAAACATTTTTAAATGAAAATGCCTTTATTGTTTTTCAAAATATTTCCCTTGATGATTAATACACTTTTTTATCCGTTCAAACCATTTGTTTTTCCACTCCTTTTGAGACAACTCCAAAACATGGTTTTTGAACGCTCCAACTGCTTCTGCGGCGCTCGTAAATCGTTGACCACGCAGTTTACTTTTGTTATTCGGGAACAAGAAGTCATTGGATGCCAAATCAGGACTATATGCAGGATGAGTCATCAATTCGACGTTTTAACTGCTCAAAAATGTACATGTTTGAAGAGATGTGGGAGAGCTCGCATTGTCATGATGGAGATTGATTCGTCTTTGACGGTTGGTTTTGCGAATTTCTCCGAAGTCTGCCGGCAAACAAATGGTCGGGTACCATTCAGAATTTACCGTCTTACGTTGCTCAAGCGGAACAGTGGCCACATGACCCATTCGGTGGAAGAAACAGGCGACCATTTGCTTCGCAGTGCTTCGTGCGCTAATAACTTTTGTTGGATTTGCCTTGTCTTGGAATACCCACACGGTAGATTGCTGTTTTGTTTCCAGCTCATACGCATAAATGCATGATTCGTCACCTGTCACGATTTTACGAACGTCTTTTAATGCACTACGATTGAACTTTTTAATCATTTCCTTACACCAATCGACGCGAGACTTTTTGAGCGATTGATAAATTATGGGGTATCCAACGAGAGCAAATTTTTTTACATATAAGTATTCATGCAAAATCGAATGTAGTGAAGGGGAACTAATGTACAAGGACGCCTCTATCTCACGATATGTCACATGACGATCTTGCATTATTAGTTCACGTACTGCATCGATGTTTTGTGGCACAACAACCGATTTTGGACGACCTTGAGGGAATTCTTCGGCGACCAAACTACGACCACGATTGAATTCACTATACCAGCGATATACTGTGATGGTGCTTTATTGTCATACAAAGAACTGAGTTCATAGACACATTCTTGATGAGATAATCTTCTCTTGAAATTTCCATTTTTCGAACAAATTGATTTTCTTAACTCACTGTAAACAAATAGCACTTGTACTCATGGTGAAATTATAAAAAGTGTTATCATCCCATGACATTTTTTCATATGTTTTTTGACATGCTGCCTTATTTTGACAATGTTAAGGGTTTCATATAAAAAATGTTTTAAGGTTGCAGGTTTGATTCCGTAAAGTACTCGAAATAAGTAATTTTTTTATTTTTGGTAAGAATACTAATTGGAAATATATGAAGATACACAAGTCAAATATTATATTAGTAGCAAGTTACAAAATGTACTAGTATCAAAAAAAGTACACAAATATGCAACCCTAAACCGATTCAAAATTAGATGTCAAAATAAGGCAGCCTATTTTTTTCATAGACCCTTTTTACATTGGTCAAGACTTGAAATCAAGTCTGCGAGTTTGTTGATGAAAGACGCGGACATCAACGTAAGAGAGGGTAAGTTTAAAAGGGAATCGCAAAGAATTAATTTCAAGTCTTGACCAATATAAAAGTGCTCATACATTTCGGATGAGAACACCTTTTATAATTTTACCATGCTTGTACATCAAAACGTTGTGAGTACATTTATGCTAACAAATGTCAAACTTTATTATGGTGATGCCAGATTTTAGCTATTGACATTTGTGTTGCTAGTTCCCGAAATATAAAAAGTACCCCTCGTATACATAGCATGGTATAATTCCTCTTTTCACTTGATTATTCCTTCTATCAACTCATTTCCGAACCAAGGCAAACTTGACTAAATATGTATAACACATGAAATCCTTAGTTCAGCGCTAAATTATAAAAAATGTTAAAGGACATTTTACTTAAATTTTTGAACTCTTTACAATATTCGATAAAACTTTTCGAGTGATAAATGCGATAGAAACTTTTAAAAGAAAGAATTATAAAAGAAAACTTTGCAATTTTTTAACAGCCATTTTAATCGAAACATCGTATAAAAAACTCACTCAATCCTCAATTCTAGAAAAACAATACCAAACTCAGCTCTAAATAAAAAGATAGTTGTTTCAAACATGCGAGGCTTATTTTCGGGAACAGTCAAAAACAATCATTGCATGTTTTGCTGGAATGCTGCGATATTAATTTTTTTAAGAATTTTTTTTCGCAGAGTTTTTCATTTAGGTTTGTGAAATTTTTTATTATAATTTGTGGCCCTTGTGGAACTTTGATAAATTTCCTCTTTCATATTCAAAAGTAATCCAACAAAATTTAACTTAATAAAGTCTATTCTATTGTTTTAATCCTTACCTGGGGTGCATTGTTTTCCGACAAACTAGAAGGATTTTTATTTAGATCATTTAACTCTCCGAAATCATCTTTTGTAGAGACACCGTCTTCCTTGCTTGGAACTAAGTCGTTTGCTATAAAACTGGCTTGGCCTAAAATAAAAAAAAAACAATAAAAAAAGTAATAATATAAAAATACAAATAATACAAAAAAAAAAACAATCAATCAACAGAAAATAGCACCATCCATTCACTTATTATTAATTCAACTTGCATACTTTTATGTCTGGCTACTTTCTGAAAATAAGTAGACACAGTTCTTATGCGAGAGCTTAAAATACATCTTGTGTAGGAATAAATAAAAAAAAAATATATAGACAAAATCAATTTCAAGACGATGATACAAGAGATTCATTCATGCACTCAATAGAGTGATAACCTTGAGTTTGACAACAAAAAATAAATCCTTTCTCAATAACTAGTTGTATTAGAAATATCGCAAAGATTTGTTAATGTTTTGCAAAATTTATTTTTTATAATTCTTAAAGAATTTAAAATGTAAGATTATTAACCCTTAAGTGACATTCTAGTGTGAATTCGTAGACAAAAAATTCGAACTGATGGCAGATATTTTTTCTATTTGCTCAAACCTCTGAACATATTCAAAAACAAAATATATGTCGCACATTTAATGAGTCTCTAACGCATGTTATCTATGGTGAAAAAATATTTTATATTTATTTTCTTACTTAAAGCAACTCACATAACGAAAAAATTCATACATTATATTATTTCATTTTTAGGATCAAAAATGAGTTTTCAAAATAAAAATTATTGACGTGGGAACGTTACGTTTAACTCGTCAACGTTTTTCCTCGTAATTATTACTCGGTGAGTGTAATTATTGAATGATATAAAACGAAAATTAAGGACGACGTCAAGCCACGGAGGGAGCACCTTATGCAACAAAAAATGCAATGTTGTTGCATGGCATTATTACTCGCTCAATAGAGGTGCTACGGTAAATTTTATTTTATGACCACAAAGATTGGTCTTAAAGAAGTGGTACAAGGATTATGAAATGTATTCAGTAAGGACTAGGACAGATATTTGAACATGGATTTAAACAAAATTTTGGACAAGAATTAGGAAAAGGAATTAGATAAGTATAAGATCAAACAAAGGAATAAATAAAAGTATGGAGACAAGTTTAACGACAAGGGAAAGGACATTGATAAGAATACTATGAAAAGAAAATAGAACTGGAAGAAAATAAAGATTTAAGAAGAAAGTAAAGTAAAAATCAATGAAAATAAAAATAAATAAATAACAGCGAGAAAAATTTTATCAAGAAACGAAACTTGCCTGGGACAATTGGGACATTTACAATTGACACAAGTGTTGCTAAATAGTTAGCTGGCTGGTTGTTCGCTTGAGCAGAGTTGAATGTTTTGAAGGCACTGTGGAGCAAAACCAGGAAGACAAAAAGAAAAATTTATTTTGAAGCAAGAAAAACATTTAAAAATAATAAAACGCAGAGTTTTAAGAATATAATTATAGAGGTCACTAGATGATATAGAGATCAAAAAGTGGCTAGAGGCATGGTAGAATAAACAAGGTCTCTACCATGGGAAAAGTGATATAAAAAAAGGGAAAGGAGCTTGTAAAAAATCGATAAAAAGAGGAAAGGAGAAGAAGAAGAAAGGAGAAGAAAAAAACATAGAGAGAAGTGTGTCTTGCGGAGAGGAGATATTAGGAGATATTAGGAGCAGCGCTACCAGATAGACGATGGCATCGCCATTTTGACGATTTGAGATCAAATTGACGATTGTACGATTTGAGATCACAAAATAACTATTTATAAATGTTTATCATTTTTGTTTTGTGTCAACAAACCTTTTTCAATTTAAAACTGAAAAAAAAAATGTTGCCTACTAACACTGTTCAATATTTTTTTATCTAACAACACTGTTTTACGAAGAAGTTGAAAAAGAAAGAACAAAGTAAAAAGCAAACGTCAACTGAAAGAAAGGTCGTTAGAAAATTTTAGTAACACAGACCTGCTGGCGGGCTGCTAAAAATTTTGAAATGGATAATTTCCTGATTAAATTAAAAGATTTCATTTAATTCGATTCAAATAAAGCAAAGCCACAAGAATATAAACACAATGCTAAATGCAATGGCGAAGATATAAAAGCGCCAGAAAAAGCCGCAAGCAAAAAAAAGTAGAGGAACCTTAAGAAACTGTCATGAAATTAATGGGTGAGAAGGATGATGACCTGGATGCTTAAATGATGTGCTTTTAAGGCGTATCGTTGTGTGGACACCTTAGGAATCCGTGTAATATTTATTAGATAGGACAATAGATTATATATTGAATAATCTGATATTGAATAATCACAAAAGCGCTAAAGTTTCTCGCAAATATCTTATGCTAGTTCAGAA
Organism: Pherbina coryleti; assembly: GCA_943735915.1. NCBI lineage: Eukaryota > Metazoa > Arthropoda > Insecta > Diptera > Sciomyzidae > Pherbina > Pherbina coryleti. Next base: position 10,941,563 of record OX030949.1, read on the forward strand.
TCCGAATTACTAAGCTATTTCAATTCAAAAATGTATCAGTAAATAGTTTTGTCCAATATCTATGTACAAAATATATATAAACTTATATATCTTATATAAGCCATTTGTGAATATTTGTATATAAATTTGATCTCATATTTTTAAAATAAAAAAATTTTTTTAATAAAGATTTTTGACGAATGACGATTTTAAGACCCAAAAGACGATTTTTGAATAGACTTTTGACGATTTTAGGCTAAGAGTCTCTGACAACCCTGATTGAAAGTTTCTGAAAGATAAGCAACTTTAATAGGGAGAAAGAGAAGGATAGAGGATCTACACAGAACCAAAAACGTACACGCAAAGAAATTTTTCGTTTACCACAACTGAAAAATACACCAACTATTTTTCGTTTACCACAACTGAAAAATACACCAACTATACTTCGTTTGCGAGCTGTATTTGCCGCAAACGAATATTCAGTTGTCACAACTTAAAAATATATCTTATATATATAAACCGCAAGCTATTTCGGTCATTATTATTTATTATTATATTAATAATCTTTCTCATTATGTCCGTCCGTCTTCTTATGGATTCCACCTCTGCTGCTATCTTCGTCCGCGTATTAAGCAAACTACCATTTTCCTTATATAGAAACAATTTGTCCAAAAAGTAACTCTAAACTATAAGTGTTATGTTTATACAACGAAGGGAAAAATAAACAAAATTTTCAGTTGGGAAAAACGAAGTTTTCAAATGCTGCAATTTAAAAATCACTCGCGTTTATGACAAACGAAATGCATTTCCTGCAACTAAATGACTCGTTTCTCACCACTGAAAATTTTGTTTATTTTTCGTTCAACGTTTATGACAACTGTTGAAACGTTTGCAATAAACGATTTCAAGCACCACAAACGAAGTTCGTTTGCGGCAAATTGGCGATAAACGTTTTTTTTCTTTGCGTGTACTTAATAACAAAGAAAAAGTTCTTTGTCCCAATGTATTGTACATTAAAATTGGTCCAAAGTACGAGTTCCTTGATTCAATGAATCTTTGTTCTTACGTTATTTCTTTGATATGTTATGAAGAAAAATGATTAATGAATGACACATACAACTCTTACAATAAGTTAGTCTGTCCTTAGAAATTTTAAAACAATATCAAGATATATTTTAAAAAATCATTTTCTTATTGAGATAAAAATTCTCTAATGGTTTTTTAGATATGACAACACAAGAACTGGAACAAAATTTTAATGAACACGAACAATGAACCTTTAATTACCTTAAAATTAAGAACAACGATTCATTGAACCAAAGAATTCGTTCTTTGGGGCAATGAATAGTTCTTAAAAATCAATGAATTTCGCTTTATGAACGAGATTCTTTGATTTTAAGAACAATAGTTGGTTCAGTGTGGAAGGTATATTAAAGATATATTGCCACTTTAAAACCAACGGATGTGTTCATGGCACAGCCAACAGTATACTTTTTTTTAATAAATTCACCAATTCATTCCTCTGAAAATTCCCTGAACCATACCTTTCAAAAAATTAGATTTTCCTTTAGTTTTTACTGAGTTATAAGATACCAAAAACCATTGGTGGGAATTTGCCCTAGTATGTCATTTAAGGCTATTCAAGAGTTAGAGATAAGTCAGGGAACACATCACATTGTAATTTTATATTAGTAGATATTATTAGTACCTTAAGATAGTGTAGAACTTGTTAAGTAAAAAAAAAAAATATGTAAACCATAATGTTTTAAAGTTCCTTGGCCTAAAGTTACTAAATTTTTTTACATATGTTAATATCGCAACTCTAACAAAGGCTTGCAGTCGATATTCACGAGTTTACAATGTAAACACGCAATTCACGTTTTTCTTATAATTTTAAACTAAGTTTATTATTAAATATTTATCTAACCTGTTTGCAGGTTGAAGTCAAATGGTTTAATAAGAACATAAACCAAACAAAAACAGGCAAAACAAGATTCCAAAAATATTTACTTTATCGTGGTTAAGAAATGATAAAAAATAAATCGCTCAAAGCTGTTGTTTCTAACATTAACAATATTATTTATGTCTACAAACTCTGATGAAGAGATAATATTTTTTTTTTGTGACAACTATGAGCAAAGTTAGATTTAAGCAATGTTAAAATAAATAATAACAAAAATTAGACATCTCTTCGGTTAACTGCGGTATAATGGAAGCTAGAAGAAGTATTGTCGAAAAAAAAACAACAAGTTTTTGAAAATTTTCGAACTTTACTGAATAACTTCTAAAGTCTCTTGTTAAATAAGGAATTCATTCGTATGCTCACATGTTTCACATAATAATATTTTTATTTGTCTTCACGTAGCCGAGCAAATTACTTCACAAGTCTTGGTTGAAGCAAATTTGCACAGGTGTTCCATTTAAGAGTATAAAGTAGCAGTTTGAAAACATTATAAAGATCTTTTAAAAAATAATTTATATACATATTTAAATTTTAAATTTCAGAATTTCAACGATTACTGTTTTTTTTTTCCTTAATTTTGTTGACACCTTTCGCTTTGTCAGTAAATTTTATTACAGAACTCCAGTTTGCACTTATGTGCCGTTAGTGTATACATAGATATATGACGTTTGCCGTTTGAGGGTAAATGGAAAAAACATTTCAACAGTCTATATGGAAAAAAGTTAAAATGGTAATAAAAAGGAATTGAAAATTTATACTGACCTACTTAGAAAAGAAACCCTCGAAATAGATAACAACCGTATCAAACACGAATGTCAACAAAGCAGTTTTTTATGAATAATTATGATAATTGTCACTTTTTGATCTTTAAAAATTTTATTTTCTCTCTAATATGTGTAGGTGCTGAAATAATTCCAAAGATTTATGAACGACAAAAATAGCTCAACCTTTTATTTGAATCTGTCAAAATATTTCAGAATACCTATTTTTTTCGTTCCTATTTTATGTGAAAACGCTACGTTTTACGGCGCAAGTTTAAAAAAGTTGAAAAAAGTACTTTTTAAATGCATCAGCGTTGCATGAATTCGTTACTTAATGATTAATAAAAGTAATGGCAAGACGTAAAAGTTAATCCTTTGACTTTATGACAAAAATAAAAAAAAAAAAATAAAAATAAAGACGTTGTCGGGACATTGGCACATTTAACGCACTATGTAAGAGCGTTACTATATACGTTTCAGAAATATATACAAAGACCAATTTTTTCTCATTTTGAAAAAAAAGATACATTTATTTTAATTTTTGCCACGGTACCACTTGAGACACATAGAAAAATAAAAAATATTCTGTGAAATAAGGAAAAAAAAACAAGCGTCGAAGAATAATTCATCAAGACAATTTGAGCTCCCACACATCAGCTCAATAGATGCTGTAGACAAAAAATAGACAACAAATTAACGACGTGGAGATGACGTGGAGAGAGCCGCTCCAAGATCGAAAAAGCATCAATCATACATGCATGGAATTATTAATTGGTGATTATATGCGGGACGGTAAATGTTAGAAAACAGAAATGATGGATTTACATTTGACCTTACGACAAAAATAAAAAAAATTAATTATGACGTCGTCATCATTCAGTTTATCTCTGAAGTTTATAGAATTAAGATCATTCCTTGTCGCTGAATACTCCCGGTTTATTATAATTCTCGTTTAGTTTTTATAATGAAAATTATATAGCCTAGATGTTTAGCCAAGGTGCAACGCTTCGTGAGTAGAGATGAGCGGTTCGGTGATTTTTCAAGAACGTCGCTCTTGGTAACCGTGATGACTTTATTTAAGAATTAAGCAAATGAGCGGGTATGGGCACCACTACAGTTAAAGCTTCTGTGTTGTTTCTGCGCCTTTTGTCTTTTGTCTTTGTTTTGTTGTTGCGCTTTGTGTTGCTACATAAGCCTTTGCTCTCAATTGCTCTCAATGTTCCGCAACTGGCTCCGAAGCTTGCTCGAGAAAATATTCGAACAGAAACAACACTAAAACTCATGGCGAGATGGGAATAGTATGCTTACTGAAGAGACAGGGACAAAGAATTCGTACAAATAAGAAACCCTTGGTTATATCATGAATCGCTGGAAACGGCGAAAAATAAAAAATGACCAAGTAAAAAAAATTACTGATCAAGGTTTTTGATATTTGATCACTGTGGTTACCAGTGATTTTTAATCACTGTGACTAAATCACCGGTATCAAAAAATCACTCATATCTATTCGTGAGTGCCATGGAGAGATTTTGTGGCAATCTGAGCGGAGCTCGGTCGCCGAGGTACTAGAGATTAAAATAAGGACAAACATTTGTTAGTGAAGGTTTTGGATAAAGATTTGGGCAAGGATTAAAAAAAGATAAGGGCAAGGAATTGGACAAAGATCATTACCAGGAATAAGATAAGGAGTAGAAAAAAGATTTGAGCAAAGATAAGAGCATGGAATTGGACAAGGATTATGATAAGAATTCAGATTAGGATTGGGAACACACACTTAAAACAATATTTAGAACAAAATTGAGAAATGATTAAGGACAAGAAATAGTTCAAGGATTTGGACATACTAAGGACAATATGTAGGAAAAAGAATTGGAACAAGGATTAAAACAGGGTTTCGAAGAAGGAATAAAGGAAGGTCAGAAATTTGTTCATGGATTAAATCCAGAGTTTGGCCAAAATTAGGACAATTATTAGGACAAATAAATGAATAAGGATAAGGTTGAGGAAAAGTTTGGGTGCAAAGTAAAGAATAGGGTCAAGAATGAGGAGAAGAGTTATATATATATATCGGATACGCTGCTATGATAAAACTGGGTTTGATCTTGAAAAACCCGCTTGTTTGAGCCAATCCAAAAAGTGGGTCAAATTCCAAACCGTAAAAATGTATTAAGATATTTTTTATTTTGAACTGTGTTGAGACAATAACTACTACATATATATAATTAAACCCAACAAAAAGCTCTTGAAATCGAATTCAGCTCTGAATGTCAATCAAAATTTCGCAACTTCTTAATTTATATTTTTATAATTTATAAAATAAACATTGAAAATTTGTTCATTTCACAAGTTGAAGTTTATATCTTGAAGGTGACACATTTTCGTGAATCATTTTTGGCTTAAGCAAATCTTATCTTATGATGTGATATGAAATGCCTTGAGTTATAGATAAACAAACATGTTATCAAAAATTTTAGAATTTTTGCAATTGATAAATATTTTTATTTTATTTTATTTGAACTTATCAAACGCATAACTTGCTTTATTTAGAAAAGTGTGTAACATTGACTTGGCGATAATGAAGGTAAAGAGAGAAAATTTCAAGTTGCTAGCTCAATTTTGGCAAAAAATTACAATAAAGTCATCATTTCGCATTCCAGTCCAAACGTGACGGACCAATATGTGTAGCAATAGTTCAGAAAGTTGTGATTGGCGGATTTGGCTTTAATTTTATTTTTTTTTTTAATTTATTTACATAGCCTATGTATGATGTGAGCAAAATTAGTTTTTTTGGTTTTTAAATTTATCTATCTATGTATACGTGATGAACATATAAATGTCTCGCTACTGAAAAAGAAATTGTGTGAAGTCAGCTCTAGCTGTTTTTTTATAGAATGCATGGAATTAAATTTAAACATATCAGTTACTAATTAAAATTTTAGACCCTATAAAAGTTAAGTTGAAATTTGATGAGTCAATAGTGTTGAGTTGCTAAGCAATTTTATTTAATTAGCGCAAGCAAATTATAAGCATTTAAAGACGTTATGTTACCCTTCATGTAACCAATGAAGTTATTTCCATATTTATGATATGCCTTTAAAATAGCGAAGGGTTTTTTCCCGTTAACAGACAGAATGGTCGAATTTGGTGTGATGAACAGCCGAACGAGATACTAGAGACTCCCTTACATTACTAACGGATCACAGTTTGGTGCGAATACTCATAAACCATAATCGATTCTTTTCAAAAATGTGTTTTTTAACGTTACGGTAAGAGACTAGTAGAGTTAGTAGAGTTTAATTAATATGCGAGGCTACAAATTTTTTGGGGACAAATATGCGTTAGTCTGGACTAATATGAACTGATTCTAGGACTAATCTGAACTAAACTGCCTATAGGCAACATTGGGCATGAGAGGGTTAAACTGTTGAACTGATATGTAATAAAATCTGACCATATAAATGGATAAGAACACTTTAGATGCTTTTAAATAAAATCCAACCTTGAATCACTAACAAAGGATTGCAATGCACCGCAGACAGAATAAGATCAGACATAATAAATATAAAATTATAGCTTAGCAAGTCAAGGTAGAACACCTTAGCTTGCTATTGGAAACAGAGTTGCCAGCTTGCTTAGCTTAGATCCCTTAGTTTGAGTTCAGTTGAGTTGAATTGAGTTTAGTTAACTAATTATACGAAAAATGCGTCGAAATGTTGAGAATGTATTTAAAATTTTGGAATATTTAAGAATTCAAACTGTATGAACATTGTTCCGCTTTTGGATTTTAAGACAAGGAAGATTTTTCGCATTGAGAGAATTTTTTGTCTTTGAAAATTGAGTTTTGTAACAACTAATATAATTATAATCTATATATAATTAAATAAAAAAAATAACGGTGATATTATGAACACTTTTACCGTGTCTTATATGATTCTTATGTTTATACTTTTATAGCATTAATTTTTTAAAAATATCAACAACCCAATAAACCACAGAGCGGACTCGCATTCGTTTCGAATTCGAAACGGAGCCGAGATCTCGGATCCGAGTTCTCGCTTTCTATTAGAATTCGAGATGATTCCGAGAATATTAAAAAAGCGAATATTTTATTTTATGAAATTTGTCTATCTTGTGGAGAATATTAATAAAAACAATTTTTAAATTTTGTTTCTTTATTTACACGATCTTAATGAACCAAAGGAATAAAGTACAATTCTTTACCTAATTTTAAAAAATTTTTAATATCTTCTACAATCTTCTACGAGGACTTCAAGCATTTTTAAATTTCACTTCTCAAATTTCAAAAAAATAAAAAAGAAACCGTGGCAACTATAGACTTAAATGTCAAAAACAAAAGAAAAACAAATTACTTGCTACTCGTTGTATGAGCTTTCAAAAACGTTCGCATTTTGACATTTTTTAAGTTTATTTTTAATAAAATGAAACATATGAGAATTTAAAGTGATTTCTCCTCATCAGGGAGCTACACCACGCCAGGTAAAGTATAAATAAAGAGTTTAAATAGATTAAATAGGTTAAGAGAAGCCATCCGGCAGAGAGGTAAATTTCTTACTGAAGTACCCGGCCGTGACTGAAGCTGCTGGACACAAGAAGTTTCCTCTGCAGAAGCAAAAGGCAAATTAATTAAAAAAAAATGGATGCACAAGATGTCATGGATGATAGGATTTCTACAAATAGATAAACTTTTTGTCCAGCACCTTCGTCACGGCCGTGAACTGTAGTAGGGAATTTTCCCTTTACCGAACGGCTTCTCTAACAAAAATTTTAGAATACAAAAAAAATTTATAAGCTGCAATGAGGTTATAAATTAAAAATTTTGGTTTCATAAGAAGAATATTGAAATCATAAGATTTGAGAATATAAGAAAATTTAAAAATCTCGTTTCGAAAATGAATCGATTGTTCCAAAAATCTCGTTTCGAAAACGATGCGATTATTTTAAAAATCTCGTTTCTAAAACGATTCGATTATTCTAAAAATCTCGTTTCGAAAACGAAGTGTGAATTTCTTCCTCTCGCGGATTCGAGAACGAAAGTAGAACGAATTTCGTTTTCGAACTAAATGCACGAGATCTCGGTTTCACCTCGAATTCGAAACGAATCCGTTTGGTTTATTGGGAACGATAGAAATATAAAAATATGCATTGGTTACAAAACTAATAATATTGGTAGTTTGTATCTATTGATAAGAAAAAAAAACGACAAAAAAGTACGAATTGGCTCAAATGATCGGAAACTTATTATTACGCCAACTTCGAACGGCAAATATTCACGGTTTTAAGAAGCTTTACATGCGTTAACAAGCATTTCGTCTCTGAAGATTGCCATTGTCTGCAAAGATCTGATGACCGATCAGAAACATTTTTTTTAAAATGAATCAATTGATCAATTGAAGAAAATTATCAATCCAATTGTTGAATATTCTTTAAAGTATTACCCACCCATATCTGGATCAACAAATTACCACTATCTCAATAGCTGTTCCGCATAAAAAGAAATCTATGGTTTCACCAGGGTCCAAAAAGGTCCGTTCATATATGAACAATGAACAATGAGAACCACATTTTAAAATCAATCCTACTTGCTCATGTACGAGAACAGAGAAAATATTTCTTACGTACGTATTGAATATAGTAATGAATAGCAAATATGAAGTGAAGTATATCTCCCAGATGAATCCCAGAAACTTTTATTGGTACAATTAATTCCTTGCATATATCGTGGACAATATATAATGTCCACGATGATTCTTTGGATTATTCAAGGTTTTGCGGGCTTCTCGGACATAAATCAATGATTTTTGACAAATTGGCTCTACTGGAATTATGTATGAACCTAGAAACAAGAAGGCAAGAGAGCATATAAAAGTACCAATGACGCAAATTTATCAATACTTTATCCCAGTGGAACTTTTTGGCCATAGAGAATCATCGATGTCTTTCATAACAGTTCACAGAACCCATAAAACTTCAATTAACTCACCTGGGAACTCACCTTTTTAATTTTGTCCTTGATTACCTTGTGTAACTTAAAAACTATTTCAAGAACACCAAAAGCCTCATCTGAATTCTCGTCCATGCCCCTCAAAAATTTTGCTACCATTACATGTTACTGGGCGTTTGACGCACATTTACCGCACATGTGACCTAATTGCTACTTTGTGACCAAATTGTTTATAAACGGTAAACTCCCGGTTAATTTTTGGACAAAGTTTTTGAAAATGTTTGGCGGGATGAGTCCTCACCAAAGTTTATATTGCTATCGAAAATTCATAGCGGAGGCAAATGTTATTTTTTTTTTTTGGCTTTTTATCACAGCTCTAACTTGAGAGGGGTGATATACCCAGAACTTTTTATTTTCATAAGCTTTCAAGCTTCATAAAGCTTCAAGTCTCAAAAATATGTAGTGAAAATTTCAAGTCGATATCTCAAAAAATAACAAAGTTATAGCCTAGTAAGTGAACCGCCTCCTAGAGCGCTCAGTGCTGGCCCTTATTTTCAAACGCGTTTTTCTCGAAACCATGTTTTCAAAGTCGGTGACCAATATTTCTCGAAACTCAGTGAAACGATCGTTTTGATTTTTTTGTAGGCTTATTTTATACATAATAGTCTCGTACTTGTCATAGGATTTTTTTTCGTTGCTTCGTTCATTCGTTATAGGCAAATTAATGAATTTTTGGTTGAAAATCGTTAATTTACTTTCGGAAGTCCGCCATTTTGTGAAAAATCAATCTTTTCAAAATCGGCTATGACAAGTACGAGTTTTAAGTATCTACTTTAATAATATTATTAATTTTTTGTTTCAGATGAATTTAGAAGGAGTAGTCTTGGTCACCGCATTTCACCTTTTTTTCAGAGCGCTCTAAAAAAAATGCTGTATCTACCTTAATATTAATTTTTTTTTAATAAAAAAAAAAATAAATTTACTTTTGAATGTGTATATTTTTATTTTTTTTTTTTTTTTTTTGTAAGGTAAAAACCCTCATTTAAAAATATCTCTTAGGTTTCCTTAAAAAAATTCACAAACATGACCTTTTTTCGGCCTTTTTTTCGGCCTCTGTATATTTCCCCCCTTAAGCTTTAACTTGAGAAAGTTTTATTGTCAAATAATAAAAAAAAAAAAAACAACAAAAATCGCAATAATGTCACATTTTCCCAAATAAATAAGTAAAATTTTGAAAAAGTATTTGAACAATTTGCACTTCAAGTATATTTCAAAGTTTAATTCAAAGGCATGAGTATATTTATTTTTTTCACTTAATTACCTTGAGTGAATAACAGTGACGCAGTAGTTGTTGTTGTAAGCAGCAGCAATGTAAGAAATTTCGTCGAAAACATTTTGTATTACAGTTATTTAGGCCCGAAACACTGAAACCGCTAAATCCTTTCGAAACACGTTGCCACTAGAACTTCGCTCAACTTAGTTGGCTCCGTTATCAGCAGCACTTTCAGTATTGTTATTGTTTTTTTATCACTTTTGGCAATAATTTACGCGTCTATGCTTGTGTGTCTGTGTTAGTTGTTTCGAAATAACGAATTCTTTTTATAAATTCTACAAGCACCGATATTACGTTATTTGAAAATGTTTGTGCTCTCCTTTCTCTATTGATTTGTCTTAAATTTTATAGTTTTTTTTTTTATTAAATCAACAAAAAGGTGAACCACTTCTTTTTACGCTGTTTCTACAAAACAATGACACAGTTAGTTACGTTTTTTTTTAGCCAATACTTGCTCGCGACGTTTTTGTTTCCGATGCAAAAAAGTTCTTAACACATTCGAACAGCTTGAATGGCGCAAAACGACTGTAAGAAGATTCGCTTGTTTTTAGCTGCTGGCCAACTTGTTGCGATTGTTGGCATGTTTTTGTTTAACCGGTTTGTTGTTGTTGTTTCGACAGTCACTCGAAGATAACACAAGCTCTTTGTTGTTTTTAAATTGTTTTTTATAAATTGTATTAAACGAGTGACTGACTATTTCTCTTTGGCAATATGTGCAAGCATAGAACGAATTAAAATTTCTTATTACAAATACAAAAAAAAATAAAATAAAAGATTTGTCAGATGTGGGGTTCGAACCCACGCTCCCTCTCGGGAACCAGAGCTTAAATCTGGCGCCTTAGACCGCTCGGCCAATCTGACTTATACATTATTCCACACCAAACATTCTATACAAACACAAACTCAACATCACGTTTATTATATTAATTAATGTGTGGTTGTTGCATAAACTAACATATATTCAACAAGTATTTAAACACACCTCATCAGCTCTGTTGAATATATACACCACAGCTTCACGTTACAAGCAGTGTCGCCAGATGAAATTGCCACCAAAATTCTCTTTTTCTCACACTTAATTCTCACATATTACCACACTCGGAAAATACCTCAAAATACCACAAAATACCTCAAATTACCACAAAATCTGATAATACCTCAATTAACATCAAAATACCACATTATCCCTCAAATTTTATTTTCATGTATTTTGAGGTATTATGGCATTTTGTGGTATTTTGAGGTATTTTTTCCCCACGCGAGAGATTTTTACCACAAAAAAACCATGGGAATTACCACATCCCACAATCGTTGAAAAATACCATAAGTACTGTTTATCGTGCTTTTGTGGCAACATAGATTGCAAGTGATATCGGTGCGTTCAAAATAGTGTTGGTTGCTCAAAGGGGATGATGAGTTTTTCGGTCTATAACTATAGAAAGCATAGCAAGGTTAATTTCTTCAGCGCTATTAGAACAGATACTTCCTGTTGAAGTAGTGAAGAAATTGATAAAATTCCAATAATATTTGAAAGTTAGTAAAAATTTTAAATAATATATGCGTTATACTTCATACTTTAGTGGAATATATTTGTTACAAAAAGCATAAATTATGAAGAGGTTCGAGTGCGGACAAAAATATCTTATGAAAAAAAGTCATAAATTTATAAATCTAAATATGCAGAATAATAGTTTAGAGCAGTGTCGGCCAAAAAAATACATGCACAGTTCTTTCTGTTTTGTAGTAGTGTGCGCCCAAGTGAGAGCAAAGAATCTCTCTTTGGCTTACACTGTGAAAATTTTACTTTGCAGGAGGCTTAAAGAAAGTTTTTATTATTAACATTAAGCGGCATTCTAAATGAATGCAGGTATGTGAAAGTGAATTGAAATTAATGAAATTTCTTACTAGGTAAATAAAGTGCAATATTATTTATTGTCTAGGGGTAGCGTTATTAATAATAACGTTATTAAAATAATGTTATTAATAATAATAATAACATTAATGTTAATATTTTATTAAAAATATCAATATGCATATATTTATTATTAATATCAATATTACATATTTATTTGGAAAGTAATCTTATATAAAATAAAATAAATAACTGACCATTTCAGCCCTTGAAAGGACTTTGACCTAGTTTCTTATGATCAACTAATCTTTTACTAATAACATTTTACCGACTCCTATTAGTACTAATATTATTTATATTGCATATTACTTCAAAATAAAAATCGCAATGGCAGCGCACCCTACATTCTTCTGACAAATCAAGTTTTCGCTTCCCCAAAACAATTTTAAAGAAAAAATATGCTAATTCCCACATTTGGTTGAACATTTTTTTTACGTGTAAGCATTGAAAATTACGTAACAAATTGCGCGCATAGAAGCGTGGTGTTAACTAGCCAAAAGCGAAACATCAACTGAGCGCTCTTGCAACGAATAATCGGCAGCGTCGGTGTAAAAGCACGACAGCAAGTTTTATGTCGGTGTAAAAATACGAAGTTTCACGAAGCACGCGGGTCATATCGACATCGGCATCTTCACACAAAATTCCCATTAACTAGTCAATATAAACATTGCCCAAACCTAAATGTGCAACACATCAATAACCCATATTTCATTCACTTAAACTACTAAATACTTTCGTTGCTTAACATTTTTGTAAAACCCAAATCATTTGACACTTAATCTCAAATCCATAAACCAAACATATTTGTCAATCCAGAATATGCATATGAGCAACGACAAATATCATATTACTCTTTTCTTTATTGCACCAACAAACCCAGAGACCCACTTAAGTGTTTTGTTTTTTCATAAATATTTTGAAATCTTCATTGCAACACAAGAATGCAACGAAGAAAGAAAGAAAGAGTAAAAGAACCACAAATGTTTGTATGTATTTATTTTCGATCATGTAAGAAAGAAAGAAAGAGTAAAAGAACCACAAATGTTTGTATGTATTTATTTTCGATTATGTAAGAAAGAAAGAAAGAGTAAAAGAACCACAAATGTTTGTATGTAATTATTTTCGATTATGTATTCTCATTTATATATTAACTAAAGTTAATTTGGAATGTATAGATTTTAAGTAAGTCAGTTTTAAGTTGAAGTTGATACAATAAAGATCAATATTTAAAAAGTTCTGAACTTAACTCAAACAAAGTGTCTTTTACTTTTAATAGATTAAAAGTTATCCTAAAGGAATTTAAGACCTTTGTAACTGGCGCAGTCGAAAAAAAAAATAATTCAAAAATTATTTAAAAAGAACCTCCGAAAAATCTTAAGATTTTTTTTTAATCGCGAAAAGTTCTGTGAAAATAGAATTCAAGTGAAAGTTTTAAATAAAATTCATGCCTAAACTGAATAAATTAAAACAAAGAATAGAACAGTACTACAATCCAAGAACAAACATCAATATGACAACAAACGCAGCAGAAATAATAATGCAACAAATCCACCAAGAGGTAAATGGACAATCCAACACAACACCACAAGTCCCAGCATCGGACATAATAAAGGAAGCTGCAAGAGTAAAAGAATTCCATGGCAGCAAGGACTACGATTTATCATCATTCATAAGGGCGGTAGAGCTTATCCTTCCACTTTTCAACGAAAATCCCGCTCTCCAAGAATTCATATTCCAACGGCATATCATGACAAAGATACAGGGAGCAGCACTTCAAGCAGTCAGGACACTAGGACCGAATCCAAAATGGGCCGAGATAAAAGCTGAGCTCATAAGAAACTTTGGAGTGAGAGAAACATACCATAATCTTTATCACCAGGCAATAAATACAAAATGCTACAACGTAAGTGACTATTTTTATCAACTAAGAAATATTTTAGATAAGCTTAACACTAAATTTGACTTTGATATAAATAAACCAGTAGAATTTTCACCCAACGTTAACGAATCCATCATTCTTAAAACATTTGTAAATGGATTAGATGCAAATTTAGCCAGCATAATTTATAGTAGGAATATTCAAAATTTAAGATCAGCCTTTTATACTTTACAAGAAACGGGTATAATTGAACAGATGGAGAAAAAATCGAACTATTACAGAAACAATAGAAATTTAAACTTGCCAAATTTGCATAACACAAGACAAGACTCAAATTCAACAAACAATTCATTTGGACAAAATAGAAATTCACAACAATTTAGACAAAATTCAAACCCCATTAGTAACCCTTTCAGACAAAGTCTAAGGACACCTTATAATCAAAATGCAAATTTTAACAACCGAAATTCAGGCCAAACTAGATTTAATCGACCCCAACCGATGGAAGTAGAACACCTACAGCAGGAAGAGGTAAATTTTCAATTACCGGAAGAGAACCTGATCTACCGATAGTAGAACTGACTGTAGGAAATGAAAAAGTAAAGTGTTTAATCGACACAGGATCGACAACAACACTTATTAACGAGGACAAACTGACAAAATACAAAAGAATAAAATTAGAAAATAATCTAAAATTTAACACACTCAGTGGACAGACAACCATAAGCCATGAAATAGTAACAGAACTCCCAAAAGAGTTTAATGAAAAGAAATATTTAAGCTGGAAATTGACAAAATTCAAAAATAAAAATTTTGACGGACTTATTGGACAAAATTTACTTGCACCAATGCAAGCAATTATTAATTTACAAGAAAGATACATTGAAATTAATAACGTAAAAACAAAATTTTTAAACTCATGTCCATATCAATTTGAGGAAATTCATGCAATTGAAAGTGCGTATATTGATCAAAGTGTCATAGAGAAGCTAGAAAGAACAGATATGAACTCTGAAGAGGTAGGTAAATTAACATATCTAATAAATAAGCATCAAGACTTATTTTATCAGGAAGGACAGAAGCTAACCCACACTCACGAAATACAGCATGAAATAGTGACTACAACAAGTAGGCCCATTTACTCTAAAATATATAGATACCCTCAAATTCATGAAACTGAAATAAATAAACAAATAAAAGAAATGCTTTCACAAGGAATAATAACTGAAAGCAACTCCCCGTACAACTCACCGCTTTGGATTGTACCAAAAAAAACAGACAACTCGAAAACAAAGAAATGGCGAATCGTAATCGATTACAGGAAACTAAATGAGGAATCTATAAGCGATAAGTTTCCAATTCCTAATATTGAAAATATATTAGAGAAATTAGGAAAGTCGCAATATTTTACAACCTTAGACTTAGCTAAAGGTTTCCACCAGGTTTTGATAAAGAAATGCGATAGACAAAAAACAGCATTTTCTACACCACTTGGGCACTTCGAATTTACGAGAATGCCATTTGGTCTCAAAAATGCCCCAGCGACGTTTCAGAGATTAATAAATTCAGTACTCAGGGAATTTATAAACAAAATATGTGTTGTCTATCTTGACGACATACTTATCTTTAGCACTTCATTACAAGAACACGTTGAAAGCATTGAGAAAATTTTTAATAAATTAAGACAGCATAACTTAAAAATTCAGGTAGATAAGTGCAAATTTTTTGCAAGAGAAACAGAATACCTAGGACATGTTTTAACAACCGAAGGAGTAAAACCGAATGCTAGTAAAATTGAAAACATTCAAAAATTAAAACTCCCTGAAACAGCGAAACAAATTAAGTCCTTCTTGGGAATAACTGGGTACTATAGAAAATTCGTGAAGGATTATGCCAAGGTAGCCCACGGTATGACAAAATACCTAAAGAAAAATACGAAAATTAATAAACATGATTCACAGTACGTAGACTCATTTGAAAAGTTGAAGCGATTGTTAACCGAAGCACCCATTCTTAAGTATCCAGATTTTAGTAAACGTTTTAAAGTAGCAACAGATGCAAGCGACTTTGCAATCGGCGCAGTTCTTACTCAAAATGAACATCCAGTTAGCTATGCAAGTAGAACCCTCAATGAACATGAGAGAAAATATTCTACAACAGAAAAAGAACTCTTAGCTATTGTTTGGGCGGTTAACTACTTTAGACCTTACATATACGGACGAAACTTTGATCTGATAACTGATCATCAACCCTTAGTTTGGCTTAAATGTAAAAACACCGGTAAAGACATCAACCCTAGGTTGCAACGTTGGTTACTTAGGCTCGGGGAATACGATTTCAAAATCAGTTATATAAAAGGGAAAGAGAATATTGCAGCTGACTTTATGAGTCGTATAAATGCAGATTTAGGACAAATAAATATAATTGATTCGCAAAATCAAGATAATGAAGTTCAACACGAAGAAAACATGAGCACAGATGCTACAATTCATTCTCAGGAAGAGGAACAAAATGACCATTTCTTTATACTAGATACAATAGTGAACAGATTCAACACTCAGCTAATTTTAACTAACAACAAGGTACGGGAAATTGAAGTAGTTGGTAACAAAAGAAAAATTTTTATCAGTCCAGAAGATATTAAAAACAATTTTATGACAGATATATTTAGAAGATACTTAAAAACAGGAAAAACAGGTATATATTCAGAAATAACTGACCACGAATATAACAAAGTACAACAGAAACTAATAGAACTTTTTGGTTCAACGCTTAAATTCTTTAGATGCTCATACCATGCCAGGGATATGTTAAACGAAGAAGAAACGTACAAACAAATAGGAAAATACCACAAATTAGAGACAGGACATGGTGGAATACAGGCGAATTACGAGGGAATAAAAAAGCTTATTTACTATAAGGACCTAAAGAAATTAATACAGAAATACATAAATAATTGTGACATCTGTAATAGGGCAAAATATGACAGAAAACCAATAAAGCCGAAATATTTTCTGACAGAAACCCCAACAGACAAAAATCAGATTATACATGTAGATGTTTATACAAATAAAAAACATAGTTTTATGTCGTTTATAGATAAATTTTCTAAATTCGCGGTCATTCTTTATTTAGAAGACAGAAATAGCAGCACTCTAATAGAAAAATTTAGACTTTACCTCTCAATAAAAAGTAAACCAAACAAATTTGTGATGGATAACGAGTTTAATTCTGTCAATGTTAGAGAATTTATGAGACAAGAGGAAATAGTAGTTCATTTCACAAAACCTAATAGCCACACTGGAAATTCTGACATAGAACGATTTCATAGTACTATTGCTGAAAAATTTAGAGCATTAGAAGCAGAAAAGTCTAGCCTATCAACCCAAGAGCGAATATTTAAATGTGTAGAATGGTACAACAGGTCAGTACACTCAACTTTAAAAGAAAAACCCATTGACGTTGAGGAGGGCAAAATTGATAAAGAAAAAATTAGGCAGTTAATGCAAAACAAAAAAGAACAAAATATTGAGAAGCTTAATAGGGAACGTGAGGATTTTAGACAAAATAAGCAAGAGGGATTTGTGAAAAATTATAAAGCACTTAGACACAAATACGAACCTAGATACAGAAAAATTAATCTAGGAAATATTCATCCGACAAACATTAAAAGACCAACAAAATTTTCAGATCAATTGGATATTACTCGTTTCGATCCTGCTAATAATACTATCCAAGACTCAGGGAACGCTAATTGTTGACAAAATTGACACCGATGATGGTTACATCGAGATAAAGCTCGAAGATTCGCAGATTATTCAAAACTACAGCATGATTTTACACATCATCAACCCAGCTGAAATAGGAGTTATCATTGAAGATTTGGCACTCGAAATACAACAACTAAAATTAATAGAGAACAAACAACTGTTACATCTTCAACTAAAGACATTAAGGCGAAAAATACAAACCTTATTACCACACAGACAGAAAAGAGGACTCATCAATATATTTGGAACAGGACTTAAATGGTTATATGGAACTATGGATGACGACGACAGAACGGAAATAGAAGAACACCTTCAAATTATTGATCAGAACAATCATATGGCTATTGAAAACCTAAACCAAAATATTCAAATAAATGACCATTTCAATAAAACATTTGAATTGTTAAGAAAAACAATAGAATCGGACAGGTTCAAAATTAACGAAAAATTTAACGACATCAGGGAAAACAACTCACAAATATACCGAAAATTTTTATATTTAGACTTTTTATTAAAAATTAAAATTATTGAAGACCATATTGAACACATTCAAAATAACATTGCTTCAGCACGACTTAATATTATGACAAGTAACATACTAACAGACGACGAAATAACCAAATATAACATTGACTTTGATAAACTTCGAAACACACGACTAGGTGTAGCCGAGTATAAAAATAATGAAATTATATTCGTAATAGAAATTCCTCAGAATATGTTCACCGCATCTAAATCTCTCGTCATACCCGTTTCAAATACAAAAAATGAAGAATTACTTATAGTTAAACAAGAAGTAATAAAGATAAACAATACTTACTACGATTATGAAAACGATGTTTATATGAAAAATCTAAAAAAATCCAAACTTTGTATCTATACAGATAATTGTGTCAAAATAAAAAATAATCAATCTCAAATCATAGTTATTAAATCAGGCCTTATTCTTCTCAAAAATCAAAAAAATTCATATCTTAACAGTTCTTGTGACTATAGACATATAAAACTTAATGGAAACTATTTAATTTCATTTCACGATTGTAACCTTCAAATAAATGGCGAAAAATTCTCAAATAAAGACACAGTTTTTCATGAAAGATTTGTTATACCTTCCACAAATAAATTAAATATTTCAAAAATTCAGCCGACCTTTGATGAACTGGTCATACAACAAATCGATAATATAGAAAAGATAAATGAATTAAAATATCATAAGAAAAACAATACAACCTATAATCTAATAATTCTTATTGCTGTACTTATAATAATAATAATAATTTTTTTACTATACATCTATATTGTAAGAAAATACAAAACACTGAAAGTTAATATAATAAATCCTGAAACTCAGGAGAGTTCTGAAACCAAGGGGGGAGGGGTCATATCGACATCGGCATCTTCACACAAAATTCCCATTAACTAGTCAATATAAACATTGCCCAAACCTAAATGTGCAACACATCAATAACCCATATTTCATTCACTTAAACTACTAAATACTTTCGTTGCTTAACATTTTTGTAAAACCCAAATCATTTGACACTTAAGCTCAAATCCATAAACCAAACATATTTGTCAATCCAGAATATGCATATGAGCAACGACAAATATCATATTACTCTTTTCTTTATTGCACCAACAAACCCAGAGACCCACTTAAGTGTTTTGTTTTTTCATAAATATTTTGAAATCTTCATTGCAACACAAGAATGCAACGAAGAAAGAAAGAAAGAGTAAAAGAACCACAAATGTTTGTATGTATTTATTTTCGATCATGTAAGAAAGAAAGAAAGAGTAAAAGAACCACAAATGTTTGTATGTATTTATTTTCGATTATGTAAGAAAGAAAGAAAGAGTAAAAGAACCACAAATGTTTGTATGTAATTATTTTCGATTATGTATTCTCATTTATATATTAACTAAAGTTAATTTGGAATGTATAGATTTTAAGTAAGTCAGTTTTAAGTTGAAGTTGATACAATAAAGATCAATATTTAAAAAGTTCTGAACTTAACTCAAACAAAGTGTCTTTTACTTTTAATAGATTAAAAGTTATCCTAAAGGAATTTAAGACCTTTGTAACTCGCGTGCATAGGCGTCGGCCGACACTGGTTTAGAGTATTAATTAATATTCTTCATGTAAGAGGACTTTGCGATATCTTTTCAATTACGGTCATGCCACTTTTTAAAAGTTGATTTGAAAATATGATGAAATTCTTCTTTTTACAATTTGACACTGTACACGGTGACAACTATGTATGGTTACAACTACATAAGTTCATATGGAATGAAAACAAAGCTTAGCAATCTAGTAGTTTTTTTTTTAAATACTTCAATATGTGTTAAAAAAATTTGCAAAACATTTTTGCTTGTAAGTTGTGAAATAGGTGTTTAGAGAACATGTCAGACTTACGCGTTTTAATTGTACAAAAATTCAAGACCGGTATAAAATGCAGAAGGATTTTCTAAGAACTAAAGCATCTTGGTATAAACCGACAATAGCGTCAAACGCTTTTTGGATACAGGCTCTAATAAAAATCGTGAGCAAGCTGGACGAAAAAGAACTGTGCGTACTGCAAATCTAATAAAGAATGTAAGGGAGCGTATTCGAAGAAAATGTGATCAGTCTGGACGAAAAATGGCGAAAAATCTTAACGTTAATCGAGAAACAATCAGAAAAATTCTTGCAACTGATCTTGAAATGTCACCATTTAAAGAAAAACTAGTAAGGAATGATCTTCGACTGGGCCGAAGTTAAAATACCCCCACGTCCGAACCGAAGTATATTCAAAGTCTTAAGCCATCAATAAAATGTTTATTTGTATAAAACATTTTTGTTATACCTACATAGTTTTAACAGAAAATATTCGCTTTCATTTTTTATAAAATCACTTTGTATCGGGGGGGGGGGGGGGGGGGGGGGGGTGTGGTTTTCACTCGATTTGGTTGAATTTTATACACAAAGTGCATGTTATATATCAAAGTTAATAAGCAAAATTTCAAGTCCATATACTATTTTTTGTGGAATTTAAAGAGATTTTACCTTTTTGATGAAGTCACTTTGTATGGGAGGTAGGCGTGGTTTTTATCCGATTTGGTTGAATTTTATACTTAGAGTGCACTTTTAATATCGGAGCTCATATGCAAAATTTCAAGTCCATATATTAATTTTTGTGGAATTCTAAGAGATTTTACCGTTTTGATAAAGGCACTTTGTATGGGAGGT
The DNA here is from genome assembly GCA_943735915.1 of Pherbina coryleti. NCBI lineage: Eukaryota > Metazoa > Arthropoda > Insecta > Diptera > Sciomyzidae > Pherbina > Pherbina coryleti. The sequence goes on from OX030949.1 coordinate 10,962,348, forward strand.
AGGCGTGGTTTTCATCCGATTTGGCTCATTTTCGAACTTGACCTTAGTTTTTTAGATAAAAGCTTAAATATTGAATTTCGTGATGATAGCTTGAAAATTACGGCTGTAATCGTGACGACAGACGGACAGACGGACAGACGGACAGACGGACAGACGGACAGACAGACGGACATGGCTAAATCAACTCGGGTGGTGATGCTGATCAATAATATATATACTTTTCTATACCTACCTCGCCTCCTTATGGGCGTTACAAACGGAGTGACAAAATTAATATACCCCCATTTACGTTTTTTAAACGTGGGGGTATAAAAATGCACGGACTTACGGATACCGTAATAAAAAAACGCCTACTAAGAAGTAAAGCGATCCTATTCTGGAATGCAGGTGACGACATTTAATGATTTATGTGACGACATAATTTTTTTCTGACGAGAAACTTTTTGTTCTTCAAACTCCGCATAGCGTGCAAAACAATCGCTCGTGGGCAGTATCACTCAAAGACGTTCCAAACGATAAAAAACATATACCAAGATACCAGAATTCGTCTTCGGTTATGGTTTAGGGAGAAGTTTGTAATAGAGGAACCCTGTGACTACTTTTTATCGATAAAGGGGTAAAAATAAATGCAAACTACTACTTGGAAGAGGTTTTGCAAAACCATTTGTTACCAAATGCTCGGAAGATGTACAGAGAGGATTACTTTTGTTATCAACAAGACGGTGCTCATACTGCTAAGGTTGTTCAGAAATGGTGCAGTGAAAATTTAACTGATTTCATACCTAAAGAAGATTGGCCACCAAGCTCAATCCTTTAGACTTTTGTATATAAGGTTATATGTTGCAGAGGATTAAGGATTACAAGTACCGTTGCTTGAACGAATTCAAAGTAGTAATTGAGAAAATTTGGAACGAAATACCAATTGAACTCGTGCGTGCCGCATGCAACAACTTTGACAAGAGGTTAAGGCGTGTTATAGCAAAAGGAGGCAACGCAATTGAATAATTTATTTAGTTATAAAAAAATGCAATTCTTTACACGTGTAATTAAAAAATAAAATTTCAAACTTCATTATTTTTATCGAAATTATGGCATTTTTAATTTGTCACCATATATAGTTGTCACTCTGTATATATCTTAATAACGCGTAAACTTTAGTATAAAAAATATGCAAAAAAATTTACTTATATATATTTTATGTGTTTTAGCAAAAAGTTTTTAATTAAAAGCAAACGTAAAAAAAAATTTGTATAACTAAGGACTGGTTCAAAAAATCTAAAAAAAAACCAAAACTTTGAGAAGCAAAAACAAAAAAAAAGCATTTTTGTTTTTTTTAGTTTTAGTTTGTGTAATATCAATACTTTCTCAACAGGTTCCCAAAATTTGGTTTGCCGAAATACAATAATAAGGACTTTACGCCTACTTTTTCGAAGCATGTTTTGGCGAAAAGGAGCAATTTTATGTGAAAAATTAACAAATTTTTCAGAAAGTTCAAAACGCAATAAAATAAAAAAAGCATTTTTGTTTTTTTTTTAACTTTAATATGTATAATATCAACACTTTTTCAATATGTTCCCAAAACTTGGTTTGCCGAAACTCAATAATAAAGACTGTACACCCACTTTTCTGAAGCATATTTTGTCAAAAATAAGCAATTTTATATGAAAAAATAAAAAAAAATTCTCAAACTTAAAAAAAAATTAATTTGTTTAATAAAACTTTCAAATAAAACATTTTATCAACAAAGTCCTAAATTTGGTTCGCCGACAGTGGCGGATCTAGGATTCGCCAATGGGGGGCTGAAACTATACTTTTGTATGCCAAAGAGGGGCTGAAACGTCTTTTTAGACTTTTTAAATTTTTTTTCCATACAAAAAATTCTCCATGGGGGGCATAAGGCCCTTTCAGCCCGTATGTAGATCCGCCACTGTTCGCCGAAAGCAAAAAAAAGGAGTAATGGCAAATTATCTCAATCTCAGTTTCGCTAAAATGCCCTTCACGTTCATACTGGAAAATAAGTTATATGGGACGTGGGCGTGCTAGTCGACCGATTTGGTTAATTTTCATACCAACAATTTATAGCAACAAAATAACTATGTGTAGTAAATTTAAATGATCTGGGGTAATTTTTTGTGTAAATATACCTGATTACCGATTTCAGTTATAAGGGAGGTGGTCATATTAGTGAACGGATTTATTTCATTTTCACACCAGCTGTTTATAACTCCAAACGAACTAAGTGTACACAAAAATATGTTTAAATATTTTCGAGAACAAAGAGAGAACAAATCTCTTCATTAGTAACTAGAGTTCTCATCTACTTTTGATACGTTCTGTCAAGGTTAACCTTAATCTTATGATACTTTTAGGCATGGCCATGTCATGTCATGTTCTGAATGCGTTTTTGTTTTTTTTTTTAAATACCTACCACGGAAACTAATAAAATTTTAAACACGAAAGTGCAATAGAATAATTTTCCATTTTCTTCCATTAGCAAAGAAAAAATAATGAATCATAAATGCAGAACTTCAGAAAAAGTCGACGGCTTGTTGTGCTAATTGAAACGAAATTGTGACTTTAACAAAAACTGTATTGTCAGGTCGAAGTTTTCATAACTATTTCTGTTTACTTTACAGTGTTGTATTGAATAGGTACATTTATTATAACCAAAACAGATTGAGTATAGCCAACATCTTGCCATGATTTCAGCGTAGTCTGGCAAAAGATGGAAAAATATCTTTTGTATCGCTACGTTTACGAATTCCGCGACTCAAAATTCCCCAAAAAAAAAAAAATTAAAAATCACTTTTTTTTTGCATTGTGTTCCCACACGAAATACGAAATTCCCTTGCATGAGCATTTTCAAGGCCAACTTTTTTCTTTCCAACCCCAAACTTCCATGTTGATTTCCACGAATAAATTTTTCAAAAAATTTCTCGGTCATACAGCAAACGATTTTCTCTACAGGTTTGCGTAAAAAAAACCTCTTTGTTGGAAAATAAAATCCCTCGTTTTTAAGGTATAAATAGTAAGCATTTATTCTCAATGTATCTTAATACATACATACATAAAGTTGCATATAATTGCATATATCTATTTAATGTAGCATCATTTATTTATGTTTATTACTCAGACATAAGTATATTTAAATATAAGTATAAGTAAATTTCATCAATTAAATTTCTAAACTCTTAAATTTTGCAAATACAAACAGAACACTTTTTGAGATAATTTCAACATATGTATTTTTCAAGTAGAATATAGATAAATATTTAAATATACAACGATGTGTAGATAATATTTGAAATTTTCATATAATGTTATGTGTCGTTTATGTATGTTTAAACTTAATAGGAATGCAAGTTTTTACTATTTTTTTTTTTAATTTGATTTGATGTGTTTTTAAATTTTGAATTTATGCTACTTAGGACAGTCTATGATGCTTTGCTATGCTATGTAGATGGAATAAAATTTTATATAAATTGTTTATTAAATGCAAAACTGTTCGATGACTTTTTGGCTACATTGTATACAGACCATAGCACTTTTCTTTAAAACGAATTCAGAAATTTATTATTTTAATGCATTGGAATTAGTTGAAATTTATTTTTTTATAGGTATTAAAGTTTTGTGTATTTAATGCACATTGAAAGCAACATTAAAGTGTTTATAACTTACTCGTTATTATTTTTTTAATACTTGTTCTATTGAGTAGGGCCGAGTTCCATGAAATATTTATAAACACACGTATATAAATATTAATAATTGAAATTCGTTCTGTACGTTATGGGGTGCTTGTTTAAACGCAGTATATCAAAGTCTTTCCAAATAAACGCAAAAGGCACTTCCTTTCCGAGATTTTCTAGCGCCTATTTTCTTAGCTTAACAAACTGGTCAATTATTACAAAAATGTTGCACTAGAGATGCAATTAACTACCACTAGAAATTCGCGTGAAATATATTGTTTCTTTTTTCTATAAAATTTAGTTAATTATAACTTCATTATGTGTTTAACTGAAATTCATTTTGAATTTGTATTTGTATTTCGCTATATTTTGCCTTGCGTCTATTTATAATTTTTCCATTCAATTAGTTTTAGCACCTAGATTTTTATAGGGTTTGCCACCATTTCGCTCCCATTCACGATTAAATTCATGATCCAGAATTTCAGCGCCACGTTTGCGAGTCAGACCAGTTTCCTCCAGACTCAGCTCACACATTTGCATATCATCGACACCTTGAAAGTAAAATAAAATTGGTTATTAAAATAGCTTTGAAGATTTTAAGGAAAGTTCTACAGGACAAACCTGCAATCAAAAGTATGGGCGGCTTGTCTGCATGCAGTTCCATTTGACGAGCTATCCACTGACCATCAAAGTGAGCGTACCATAAACCACGTTTAGCTTCATTATAAGAGAAACTTAAAAATTTGTGTCTATTAAAAGTAATGTATTAAAAACTCACTATTTTCTGTGGCATTTGCGCGCATAAATGGAATTCGGAAGTAGCGATGTTGAGCTGTTGTTATTTCTTGTTTGGGCTGCACCAAAGGCGGAGCTTTGAAGGCTGTAATAGATAAAAGTTAAATTAGATTTTTTTAACTATATGGAAACGTCGGATATAGTGGGAAAAATAATAGCACATAACGGTAATGTTTTATTTCAGCGATTAGAGCTGAGACAACTTATGGTGGGAGAACATTCACCAAATAATTTCCTAATGTTAAGAGAAAGGTAAACAATATACAGTGCACGAATAAAAGATAGCACTTTTAATTTTTCAAATATTTATTGAGATTAACATTAAAAGTTAAATATATATGTATAAGAAATTAAGTATTTTAAAGGGTACAAACTCCAGTTAACATTTATAATGTGATTGTTAAGGTAATTTAAAAAAAAAATCGACTTTAGTTCATTTTTACTTTTTTACATTTTTACAGAAAATAAAAAAATTAATTTAAAAGTACTCCTTTTTTATTGATTCATACTTGGTTGATTTTCCATTGTGTTTTGACATCCATCATTCGTTTTGGAAGAGATTTGAATAGTTTTTTATGGGCTTTTGGGGTAAACGCTCCCATTCCTCTAAAGTACTTGTTTTCAATTCTTGGACATCAGCATATTATTGGCGGTTTTCACTGTATACTCCTCGCGCTAAGCAGCCCCAACAGTTTTCTATAATATTCAGATCCGGCGATCTCGCTGGCCATTCTAAAGTGTTAACATTGTGTTCACTGAAGAAATTTTTAACAACTTTGGCAGTGTGCACTGCCGCGTTATTCTGTTGAAAAATCATCGGTTGATCAACGATACTGTGTGTACATTGAGTAATTTCATTGCCAATTAGTTTAATATAGTCGATGCTTTTAATTTTTCTCGGCACAAATTTTATTTCGGTCTTACCGTGGTACCCTATTCCGGCCCAAATCATGACACTTCCTCCACCGAACTGTCGTCGGCTAAGGATTTTTTCTTCTTTTCGAAGGTCATGATAATAAAACTGCCAGCCATCTGGACCATCTAAGTTGAGCTTTTTTTCATCGGTGAATAACACTCGACGCCATTTTTTCTTCCAAGTAATATTGCCTCTCCGCAAAATTCAATCTGGCTGTCTTGTGTGATTCTGTTAAGGGGTGCTTCTTCATCAACTTTTTATGCTTAATCACATTAGATCTTTTAAGGAGTATTTGAACATTACGAATATTTGCTTGGACACCAGCCTGTGTAGCAATTTGGCGCGCAGTCAAGCTCGAATTTGAAGCTGTTCGTAAAATAGCACGTTTTTATCTTTCACTTATAGCGCGAGGTCATCCTGGACTGTGCTTTACCATAATTTTTCGGATCTTTTTGGAAATTTATAATCACTTTTTTACTTCTGTTCAAGTTTTTTGCATTTCAGCCACTTTAAAATTTTTGTCGTAAAGATTCTGAATCACTTGTATTTCTGCGACCCATTTTCGGCTTAATATTCAAAACGTATTACTCTATTATATCAATGACACATTCGACATTCTAAAATTCAACTGATCGCGTATTATTAGAAAAAAGCTATATGTTCTTCGCAGTGAATTTCTTTTCTCTTTGCTTCAAGACCGGTTAAACGTTTTCGGTACCGTTATGTTGCTTAAAAAATTTGTAAACATTAGCTAGTTGATCACAAAAATAAGTTCAGCTTCAATTTTTTATTTTTATTTTTTTTTGTTTTTGTTATTAAATGCCGCAAATTGATAAAGTGCTATATTTTATTCGCGCACTGTATAATTGAACTAAAGTAATTGGCTTTTGACAATCAAAAAGATTATCTTTAAAATTCGCTAAATTAGCATGTCTCTGAATATATTCAAAATTTTACCCACCGGCCTCCATCACACTTTTCGGTGCACGCTCATTTTCCTCCATAGTTGTGCGTTTGCGATTCTTTGCCTTCCAGGCATGGTAGACCTTCAATCGCCGATGGAACTCATGACGGCATGCCTGATATAAAAAATTTTTTAATTTAAAAATAACATATTTATCGAAAATAAAAACAATAAAAATACCTCAAGCAGTTCAATATCGCAGGATGTGTTAATTGCATCGCGTAGTTCTGAATATTTCCACTTGGATAGATCATATTTCTGCTTGCCTAGAAGTTGTTGTTGAGCGCGTACATTTTCAGATCTAAATGCGGGAGAGCAACAGATGAAGAGATATGTTATTAAACAGAGAATTTCAGAATTGTTTTGCAAATGATTAATGAAATTTAATGATCAAAAAGTAAGAGGAGCAACACACCAAAGAATACAAAGACGGTTTAGAGCGCAAAAGGGACAACTATAGTTTATTGAAAGTTCGAATTTTACGACGTGATACGTTATTGAAGAAAATTAATTAACTACAAAACTTCTGTATAAACTGTAGCTGTCGCTGTCGCTGTCGCTGTTGTGCTCCCGTTGATACCCAATGAATTGACATTTTTTTGGAACATTTAACATTAGCTTTGCAAAAATGGCTATAAAAGCTTAAGCTTATAAAATATAAACCACGTAACTACGATAACGTAAATAACTATTTATTATCACGGAATTTTTCTAGTTATTTTATCTTACGATTTCCCTTTGGTGTGAACGCAGCCTGTATGAGTTGTATTACTTTGGAAAGAATTATGAGATTTGTTAATGAGTGCAATTAAAATGTGCTCATTTCAGCATTGATGAAACTATTCTATGGGTTCAAAATATTATAGTACAGTTTAAACAGCTTAGGTAGCGGAAAACTTTTACGAAGATATTCAAAAACTAATTTTATTTAAGTTTAGCATTTATACAGATACTTGATGATGTTGGATGTTTTGTTGTGCATTAAAATTATATAATAAATATTATGATTTATATATAAATTAAGAAAAATTTTGATTTTTATCTACAACAACATATGATCCAACTCACTTATGGTAGAAACGTGATGCGAAGGCAGTCACACCTCGCGTTAAACTTTAAGTGTAGAAATTGTTAATAAAAAGTATAGCAAAAAAAAAAACAGTCAGTTAAGGTTAGTACAAAATATGTTGTTTTATTATTAAAGTTAAGTTTGTAAATCTGCTAGTATTTATTTGTATTGAGCTTGGTGGAAAAAAAACCGTGCTTATGTACCTGATAAGTTTGTTTGGACCCATGGGCGAAATATCACTTTGACCACTGAGAGAGGAGAGAAATATTTAACATTAAAATAATAATAAATTTGTTCAGAATATGTATGTATAAATGTGTTTTTTACAATAGACTCAAAACATATACATTAATAAGAATTTTAATAATCAAATCAAATAAGTTAAATAAACTTAAAATAAATTAAAAACCATGAAATAAATAGAACAAATCAACAAAAAAGAAAACTGTTCCGGTTATATTTCTTAAAAATTAAAAGAGGTCTGATATTATCCTTTGAGTTATTTCTATCAGGTTTCTATTTCATTTTTATTTTTATTTTTTTTTGTTTTGTTTTTTTATTTTTATATTTTAAATGATTTTATTTTTTATTTTTTTATTTTATTTTTCAACTCCTATTCTTTCTTTTATTGATTTTTTATTTTTGTATACTTTTTAATTTTTTTTTTTGTTATTACCGAAAATTTATTTATTATTTGTTTTAGTTTATAAAAAACTTTTTTTTTTTGTTACGCAAACATAAAATTATTTATTTTAAAATGTTTACTAATTTATTTTTTATTATATTTTAAAGTCATTATAATAATTTTATTTTTAATTAGATTTTTATTTTATATTTTATTTTTTACAATATATACTAATTTAAATGTTTATTCATTTTCTTTTTCTTACATTTATAGTCTTTGGAATATTTTTTATATATTAATATTTCATTATTATCTATAATTTTTTTTTTGTTTTTTTTTTTAATTGCTTGCTATATTTATATATTATTTAATTTTAATATTTTATTTATAATTATTTACAGTTATTTATTTTATACTGTTTTTTAATTAATTTTAACTGTAAATATTAAGTATTCATTTTAATGAAGTTGTTACTATTTATCTCTACTATCCTTTTTATTTACTCTTTTTAATCTCTTCTTACATATTTTTAATTAATTTTTTAATTATTTTCTATGCTGTCTCTTTTTTTCTATGTTTTAAATTTTGTTTTTTTTTATTTTCAATATTTGAGATATTGTTTAAAAAAAAAATAAATAACTGGCCATTTCAGCCCTTGAAAGGAGTTTGAGCTTCTTATGATCAATTCTGTTGTGCGTGTTATTAAGTTTGTACACAAATTTACCCGAGAAACGGACCTACAGGTTTAACGCCGACTCCGAACGGCGATGAACGGAATGTTCTTATTCTCAAGAAGCTTTACATGGCATTTTGTTTACTCTCTGAGATTTGCCATTGTCTGCAGAGAGGTGGCGGCCGTACATTTTAATTGAAATAATTTTCTGTCGCTGCTGGGGTTCGAACCCGGGTCTCCACTTTAACCAACTACGCCACGGACGCCACAAGATATTTGGTATTATTTCTTATAATTTTGTCGGAGTTCATAATTTATGAGTTATTTTTATTAAAAATAAAATTTTTACTTTCTCATTTTTTTTCGTAATTTTCCATTTTTATTTTAATTATTATATAAGTGATTTTTTTATTTTTATTAAATTGTTTTTATTTTTTTTATTTATTTTCATTTTTAATTATTTATAACAAGTTTTTTTTAAGTTTTTCAGATTCTATTTTTAAAGATGTTTAATTTTTTTTTGTTTTTGTTATTTAAAATTTTTTATTTAAATTATAATATAATATTTTTCATTATTTTTTCATATAAATTATTATTTAATTTTCTTTACTCTCATTTAATATTTTTGATCATTACTCATTTATTTTCTTTATATTGCTTGAGTTTTAATGCTTTCCTTCATATATCTCTTTTTTAATATTTATATTTTACATTCATTTATTTTCTCTCGAAGTTATTTATTTGGTTTTATATGGAATGATAATCCACAACTGCTCGTAAAAAAAAAACAGAAAATATATTGTAATATTTTACAAAATGTAATAAATACAAAATATGAAACTAAGACAAAACGAAGTGCTTATAATAAAAATTGTGCGTTAAGGCATAAAGTTGAAGTAAAAACAAAACGTAAACACAGAAAAACGCAACATACGCGGACTATTTACATAAATTTCCATCTTACTATCTTCTTTTACATACTTGCGTATAACGGGTGGACTTTCCTCCACCTGGCCATTAGATTCAGTTGCCAAACGTAGTGCCAACTCATGATCGCGTCGTTCTTGCTCGAGTTGTTGCCGATATTTGGCATCATCCTGCGCTTCTTTTTCCAGTTGGGCCTGCAGGACAAGCGCTGCCTTGCGATCTTCTTCCTCCTGCTTGAGACGTTGCACTTCAGCTGCCTTGCGTCGTGCTTCCATTTCCGCTTTGCTATTGGTGGCACAGGGTATAGATAATTTTGTAAATTTTTATGAGGAAACCATAAAATTTATCAACAACTTACAGTCGCTTATTTTCTTCCTCTTCGCGTTTCAGGCGTTCCTCTTCTTCCCTGGCTCGTCGTTCGGCTTCCAGCGCCTCTTGAACTTTACGCAAACGCTCTTGCTCTTCGGCTTGTTGTTGTTCCTATGAGGTAGAAAACAAAAACCAAACAAAAGGATTTTATTATTATTTGAATTTGCACTGTGACCATTAGATCTTTTGAGCTCCAAAGGAACAAAAGGATTTTATTAGTAAAAAATAATACTTGGTGAATGAAGTACTAATGCGAAGATTAGTTTTTGGTTTTTTTCACTTATTTGAAAACATATTCAGCCCTATCATGAAAAATTTTCTCCCGGGAATTGTAGAAGGGAGTTTCCGTTTATAAGATAAATCTCGAAAACTTTTTGGAAATTTGAAATGCAAATTTGTTCATCAACCTTTATATTCATGAGTGAAAAATAAAAAAATGTTATGTCTTTATCTGCTATCTTAAAAGCGGAAACTCCCTTTTACAATTCCCGCGAGTAAATTTTACATGATGGGGCTGATTATGGAGATTTTTATGAGTTAAAATTGCTTTGACTCAAGCTAACCGAAAAAATATTAACCATAGAAAAATCAAAGGGAGAGTAGAATGGGTAACGTTATGTGGTGAGGAAAAAGGGAATTTACTGAAATTGTTTATACTGAAAACCAAAACAAAATAGTCTCAAAGTATTTAAAGTGCTACTAGTTTTTAATGTAAACGATGGAATTTTACAAGGAATTTTTAACTTTGAATGTAAGACAAAATTTAAAAAAAAAATATATAATTTCAAAACCTCCTATTTTACATTTGCAGTTGCATTCAGCCAGTAAAGCCTAATAGTGATTTACAAAATCAATGTTTAATTTGGTGTTTTAAAAATCTACCGAATTGTTTAGAACTAAGGTTCTAAAATTATTATTGAAATACTGATGCGAAATACTGAACAGTGATTAAAAGGAAAATTAAATATTCGAATTAAGAAAGAAAATTATGATTATCATCTAGAACCAGAAAAATGGAGACAAACGCGTAAGATACTCAAACAGTCTTTTTAGTTCTCAATCACTTCTGAGTAATCGACTTATTCGCTCTAGCACTGACAACAGGCACACTGTTATATTTTCCGCTATTAAAGTTATCCCCAAGTATTTCACATGAATCTTACTCCTTCCTTATGACTTCCTGGAATTATGTTACGTATTTTTTTAAGGAGAATTTGGTATTTTTCTAACCAAATTACGTTGCATTTGAGCATGGTAATTTTTTGTCAGCTACACTTGTGTTCCAGGCAGTTATGAAGACTAAACCTTAACTAAACTGATTTTAATTTTAACACTTGACCAATCCAACACCATGACAAATATTTTATTAGCATACGCACAACACCTAAACAGATGTTCAAGCTGTCGGAACATAGAATTGATCATGAGGTTCCATATGAATGAACGACACATTTCCTATTGTAAGTGTATAAGTTTCAACTTGCCTTTAACTTGGTATTCAGTTCCACGGTCAACTTGTTCATGTTCGCCATAACGCCGTTGTAAAGATTATCAATTTCTCTCGAAGTAATTTTAGCATTTAACTAAAAGAAAACAGTTTAAAACCATTAACTTCCTACTCGGGACTTAAAAAATTATAAAAACAAATACCTTAATGTTTCGAATGGCTTCGTCGATTTGCCTATTTATGCTATTAACTTCATTAACAATTTCATCGTGACCTGACTTCAAACCACTGGCAATCTCTACAGTCTTTTGAGCATTTTGGCGTATTTTATTTATTTTTGTAATGCCAAAAATACGTGGACGATGTTGTTTTCTTGCCAGATGTCCACGCACAGCACTCTGAATGATTAGAACACATTTGTTGCGATATTTGATGCGATTTTTCACTAAATTAAAGGATATATATTCACGTGAATTACAAGCATTTCTTTTGTAATAGAAGAAATACGTACATTTGATGACACAGACTGCACCTAAGGCGGACTTCACCCAACGCGAGCGTATCAACCACTTTTTAACCTTCGCTACTATGGCTAACAAATTCTCTGGATCAGATTTCATAATGCGATCAAACTCGATGAATTTGCCAGGTCGGAAAAATACGCGTGTGATGCCAAATTTGAAATCTTTAGAGCTGAGATTTAACGATTGCAACATTGCCTCACAGAAGGTGCGTGCTGGTAATTTTGCCAGCTCAGGTGGCAAGTATGATTTGTACATGTTGTAGAGATCGGCGAATGGCACACGTGATGGATAGCCGTGTTCCATAAGTTCTAGTACCGAAATGGTTCCAGAGCATTTGAGCTGCGCCAAAGCGAGACCGCCTTCGAAATTTCTATCAATCATTTTGCTATTCGGCTTAATGCAGCGTATAAAGTTGGTTCCCTGAATTTGAGGAAATATTATAGAGATTGTAGAATAAAATTGTTATATTTGGATGGCTTACGTTTTTCTCCAGTTTCTCCATTAACTCAGCTAGCTGTGTCTTAAATTTAGAACCCACGGAAATGAAGTTAAGTTTACCACGTGATACCGAGCCGCTGCCCGAGGGGAAAAGTGAATTGAGCAGAGGACTGTCAGACTCCTGAACTAAGCCCTCTAAAGAAGCGTGTAGAGCATCGTTGTTTTTCTCAATGAATTGCACCTATATGAGATAGAGAGAGAGAGAATGAGAGAGAGAAAAGGAACTTATCAATTAAGGACAATTTTGTAAAGCTTTGGCATATCCATCGTTCATTTCCATCGTTACTTTTGTTTCAGTTGAGAAAAAAAAGAATTCACACTCACCGTGTTATAACAAACAGCGCCCGCAAAATGACGCACCAGAAAACCCTCCTCATCACGCAGCGTGCGATGTGCTTTTAGGCGCGAAGAACGCGGTAAACCTAAACGGAAGTGATTGGCCCAAGCCTTGTGCACCTCGGTGGTGAAGTGCATAGCAGATGGTTTCGGCAACTTTGACTCCTCATCGAGCAACGTATAAATGCCATTCGCTTTCGATTCAATTAAATCGATGATATCCTGATTGTCAGTGAAAGTGATTTCCGGCACATTTAAACCTTCACGCTTATACAGTTCTTGCTCGTTTTTCAGGATGTTGTCGTTGAAGAATTTTTGCAATTTTTCGTTGCAGTAATTAATACAGAATTGTTCAAAGGAGTTGACGGTGAAATATTCAAAGCCAGCGATATCGAGAACACCAATATAAAAGTTTGAAGCCTTGAAAGGAATGCTTTGATTGATAAGTCCAACAATGCGATCGAAGACACGACTGTAGATGGCCTTGGCCAGTGCATCGCGTGCATTGCTAGCTTCGTAAATCTTTAAAGGAACCCTGAAAGAAGCAAGAAAGATGACAAAATTGTATTGATTAGTTTGACTTAAACTTACATAATGACGGTGCCCTTGACACCGCCTCCCTTGCTCAGCATGACACGTGAAACCAGTGCCTGTCGCAGTTCAGAAGGATCAACGCCCAGCAGACGACAGGTTATTGTCAAAGCTTTTTCCGATTCATCGGATACCTGACAGCCGCCGCGCACATCATCGGGTATCTCATCGAAAGCAATGTTACCCAAATGCAAAACGGCCGCTACAAGTGAATATATTTCCAATTTATTCGCTTCATTCATGCCCAGGCGACCCAGCGCTTTGTCCAGATTTTGAAAATGATTGTAATCATCAATGATGGGATCTTTAAGTGGACCTTTCTTCAGGTGACTTGCGGACTTTTGAGCTGCCGGTATAAGCTGCTCGGTCTTGGCATTCGAAAAATATTGCGTGCAACCGGATAGGTACTAAAAATTAAATATAGCAGATGTTAAATTCATTGATTCATTTTTCACACATGTTCCAACAATTAATGTGTTAGTTATTTTCAGTGTTAAGCACATGTTAATTAGTTCACAGAATTAAAAAATTTCAATTTGATAGGGTTCAAACCGGAATAAAAATTAAATCTGAAAAAATTAATTTCGAAATAACGAAAAACCACATCACATTTATGTATGCTTGTATGTCGTTAGTTAAAAATCTAAAATTTTTTGTAAGCATTGCATTTGTACAAAAAAAAATTTCACAACAACAACAACTACACATTCACGTTAATGTTTACCTTCTCTTAGATAAGAGTTTATCTTTAATATATTTGTGACATAATCTTGAAGAATTTTGATCAAAACTTTTAAACGTGGAAATAAGGTTTAACCAAAAACTCTCATAGAAAGCGGCAACATAGATCAGAAATCTAATTAAACCAACATACCCGATAATCATCTGGCTTGCCAAGTCCCAGCTTGTCTCGCAGTTGTTGTGGAGCACCCGAAAGCAACATATAGAAAACATGATAGTTACGCTCCTCTGCGCTCTGCGTGCAAATGCGACTCTTCTCCAGCAGATAATGCGATATATAGCCACCAACAACTTGACACTTGGAATCGTAGTGTACCTCAATGAACTTGCCAAAACGCGAAGAGTTGTTGTTGCGCGTAGTTTTGGCATTACCAAAAGCTTCCAGCACAGGATTGGCTAGGTTGTGGAAAGATAGAAAGTGTTAAAGACTAATAGATAAATACTTGGAGAAATCTTATAAATACCATCTAGGATTTTCTGCTCTATGGGTCCAGCGCTGTCGTGCGAGTGGCACAAGTATTTGAGCAAATATTTAGTGGATTCCGTTTTACCAGCACCAGACTCACCGCTGACTATGATAGACTGCGAACATTTCAAAACACGCATATCACGTATGGCCTTGTCGGCTGCAAAGGATTTACAAACACAATTAGTTTCGTTAGAGCTATTTACGCGAAAGAAATTTTCAGCTACCTATGGCAAAGACATGTGGCGGCAACTCGCCCAAGGAACGTCCATTGTATGTTTTGATAGTAGCTGATGAGTAGAGATCACTTAGTTCACGATACGGATTGACAGCTATAAGAATATTGGCCACATAGGTCTAAATTGTTTTCAAAGAAAGAGGGAAGATACTAAGTTGGTTTTTTTAATTTTAATTTTATAAAAAAAACTTACATAAATTTTATCTTTGTAGTAACGTGTTTTCAAATTATCCAAGAATGTTGCTTCATTTAATAGGATAAGTTCACCTGGGAAAAAGGAAAAAAAACATGATTTTAAAGAACAAATAGGACAAATTATGAGAAAAAGGAAAAAGAGTTGTTCTTCATAATTTTTTTTTTATAGCTGGTAAATGATGAAAATTTAAGGATATTTGATTAGTTTTTGGGCAATTGTCCACAAGTAGATTTTATTAAGTCCATCGATTTAAAATGTCTACATTTCAGAGGCAGCAACTTTTCGACATTTCATCTCTGATGAGGCTCTCCGCAAAATCGCCAAAAAAAAAAAATCGCCCAAAAAAAAAAGGAAAAATCACCCAAATGAAAAATGACCCAAAAATTTATGAAAAATCGCCCAAAACGAAAAAACGAAATTTTACCTAAGAAAACGAAAAAAAGCCCAAAAATTTTTGGAAAAATTACCCAAAAACAAAAACGAAAATTCACCCAAAAAAATGAAAAATCGCCCAATATTTTACATTGTGTTCCCACACGAGATACGAAATTCCCTTGTACGAAATGAGCATTTTCAAGGCCAGTATTTTTTTTTTAAGTCTATTTTAATTCAATCATTTGATGATATAAATACTATTTATGTGGATATTATATTAATAAAATAAAAAAATAAATAACTGGCCATTTCAGCACTTGAAAGGACTTTGACCTAGCTTCTTATGATCAATTGTGTTGTGCGTGTTATTAAGTTTGTACACAATTGAACCGGAACCGGACCTACATGCTTAACGCCGACTCCGAACGGCAATGAACGGAAAGTTCTCGGAGGTGGTGGGGGGGGGGGGGGGGAGCAGGGCGGGGCGACGGGTGGCGCGTGCGATCCGTCGCACTACGCGTAATCCGCCGCGCCGCAATACGCGCGATCCCCCGCGTCGCGATGCGCGGGCGCGGTACTAAATATTTCCTTTGATTTGACCAAGCAAACTCAAGCAAAGAAGAACCGCTGCTTTTACTTTAAATACCGTTATCTTTAAGAACTGATTGACGTTTCTTATTTAACCCTTAAATGCACCGTGTATCTTTAGCTTACGGCTATATTTTAGGTTTGATTTTTTTCAAATCGGTTCTATATTATTTAGAATATTATAAGTCTTAAATAAAAATATAGTTTTTACTTCTATTTGTCATACTTTTTTAAAAAATTATTTTTTAACTAAATAAACACTATTTTTAACAGTTTAACTTCTAGGAACAGATAAATAATTTTGATTAGGAAAAAATACTGACTGCTTTCAAAACATGTCCTTTAGTGATCGAAAAAATTTCGATCTAAATAGAAAACTAAAAAAAATTTTCAAAACTAAAAACGCAGTTTTTATTTTTGCTCAATTTTACATAAAATATATTTTTTCGGTAAAATCGGGGTCCTTGTGCATTTAAGGTTTAATATTGAAAACGAAAGATCACCCAAAGAAAACGAAAAATCACCCAAAAACGAAAAGTGAAATTTCGCCCAATATATTTGGGTGAAATTTCGCCCAAAAGCAAAAAACGAAATTTTACCCAACAAAAATGCAAAATCGCCCAATTTTTTTGGGTGTTTTTTCATATGAAAAATCACCCAAATTCGTATGGAAAAAAATTGGGTGATTTTTCATTATTTTTTTTGGGCGATTTTTCTTTGGGCGATTTTGCGGAGAGCCTCTGATGATACAGATAAGTTTGATGCTTTACCTATATTTCATATCATGAGGTCATCAATAGCGGAAACGTAGTCATGGTAATGTTCGTAAACAATTTTATAGATAAAACCTTAACGTAATTTTAAATAAAATATATTGGAAAAATTGCACGTAAATAACTTAATTAGTTTTGGTTTAAAATTATGGTAAGTTCATTAAAGAAACTTAGTAAGTTCCAAATTTTGGAAGACCGAAAGACGAATTACTTCTTAACATAAGATACATTCTGGATTTCATTACATATATGTTCACTACTTTGGTTAACTTTTTGCTACTCGTCACTACGAGCATTTCGCCTTTATTTCCACCTATATTCCTTTACATATATGTACGTATACGAAGGCTGCTACATATGTTTCGGGAACAAATGTAAATATCGATTTTTTTTCTCTATTGTTTTTTAAATATTCACCTTAATGATTAAAACATTTTTTCATGCATTTGAGCCACTTGACATGACATTGATCCCATTACGCTTGAGAAACCTTCAAATATAATTTTTGAACGCATCAACTGCTTCTTCTGGCGTCGAAAATCGTTGTCCATACAAGGTAGTGTGTGATCTTTTCATCAAAATATGTTCAGTTATCTTCGAGTCCATAGCGAACATCTCGATAGTTCAGCGGACAAATGGGTAAAGAGTACTTTCGATGAAAATAAACTCACTGTATTTACTAAGCCGTCAACACAACGTACAACTGCTTAACCCTATCAGTCACACATTTTTCCACTCGGTATTTTTCCTGAATTTTGTTACTCGGAGGTTTTTGAGGTCGCTCATGATCATGACTTGGATGTGCAAATTTAATAATTTCTAAACACAATAGGACAGATATTAAATCGAAAAAGCTATAAAAATTCCATGTTTCTGGCCGAAATATTGGACGAAGTCTGTATTTAAATAATAAAGTTACTGTAATATTTTTTTGTTATCAATAGACCCAATGAAATCTTTCATGAAAATAAAATCTTGAATATTTTTATAAAAAACAATGAAGTTGAAGATACTAATCAACCGTAAATCTTGCTTAAAAGTAGGGCAGATTCTGTTCTCGACGGCTTCTACTCGTGCTTGTCAGCTTAAGTATTTTCGAAACATGTTGCTACCTGATCCGTATAATCATTCTCTCTCTTAATACGTTCGCAAAAATTTGTTGACCTAATTCCTAATAACCTTAAAACGATAAAAAGGACCATTAATAAGCCAAGAGAAGTGTCGCTCAACTAAACTCAACAGATATTTTAACCATAATTATGTTGATAGCGAGAAAGTTAATGCAACGTAGAGCTTAATTTTAATGGATTTTTTTTAAGCGGAAGCACGAATCAACCAAAAGAAATCGTGGATAAGTAAAATAATTGCATGTTTCGATACGTAAACAACATAACTTCGTTCCAGAGCAAAAAATTATACATAAAAAAATGAAGTAATCTTCATAAAATATGAATAATATATGAAATGAGAAGAGGTAAAAGAAAATTACAGCAGCATGTTGAGGTAAATAATACTAGTCGTTGATCAAATCACACTTGAAGTTATGAAGAAAAACCAATCATGTTAAAAAGATGTTTAACTTTAATTGTTTTCTTAAGAATTCGTTTAAAAAAGGTAGCGTCATAAAATGTAAATGATGCAGCTGGTTTTTGTATTAAATGGTTATAAAACTGCTGCATGAAAGTAATGAAATTCCTTAACTACACACAATGAAGCAACGCTTGAAGAGTTATTGACAAACTTCATAAGAATTGTTTTTTGCTAAAACACAAAAAGACGACAGGGAAAAATGAATTTAAGTGGAAGTTCTGTAATAAATAAGCCCAGGCTCGTGCCAAGGGGGATTTGCGGGATAAAAACTCCTTTATAGGTTAAAAAATTTCGGAGTCTGAAATGGAGTCTGGGATATGATTAGAGTGTTGTTTACAGCAAAATACCCACGAGTTTTTGCTCAATATTTAACACTTTTGGAACAAATTTTGCTGTAACACGTTTCATACCTAAAACAATAAAAAAATTTTTAATGACAGGAGCCAATTGATATGCCAACATCATCAGCAACTTCACTAAATGAGACTCCGTATTAATTCATAATCCATTCTTTCTCATTCCTCATGTTTTTATCAATGCTAGGATGTGCTAGGACGACCCGTGCACTCGTCATCTTCAAGGTCTTGACGGCCATCTTAAAAACTCTTAAACCATTCGTAAACTCTTATATTACTCATAGCAAATTCACCGAAAGATATATAAGTTTTTTGAGTCTGTAGTACCAAAATCGTGTTATTCTTTCAGCACCTGACAAAAAACTAAACCACCAATACGGCTGAAAATGTATAGAAACAAAACAAAAAAAAAAATGAAGTCGTGCCAATCGGACCAACACAGACTGTAATATTTAAAAATATCAGTGATTTTTGGAATACACCTCGTATATCAAGACTTTTATACAGTTTTGTTATCAAATCCCCGCTCCCCCAAAGGAAAATCCTGGCTACGGCCCTGAATTAACCTTCAGAGAATTTTTAATTGATTTTTTTAATAACCAATCGCTTTCAGAATTTTTATGATAGAAAACAAACATTTTTTTAAATGAGTTTAGGTAGAACCTGATAAGAAAAAAAAAACAAAAAGAATTTCAACAATAACTGTCTCTGATAGCAACAAATTCAACACTCTACACTTCATTTTGTTCGGAAGCGTCTTTTGCACTTTTGCAGTCTAGACAATTAAGTAACAGTTATATTGGTATAATTATGATAACTGATAATGAATGAATGAACGAATAGCTCTGGTCAGTAGCTGTAAAATATCATACTTACAGTTATCATCACGATCCTGTGGTTCATCGCACGATGAGTAGATATCGTCCATATGGCAGGTGCGTTTTTGAAATTTTTTATCCAGTGGCGTAACCTCGAAATCCTTAGCCCCGATTTCACTTATGCGACACTGTATATATCCTTCGAGAGGATCACGCGCCCACACAAGTTGTGTGTCCATTTTGCGCGCTGCAAAAAAGAAATATCAAAGTTATTTTTTTTTTCAAATATTTCTAAATGATAAAAATAACAACAACAAAAACAACCGTGAAAAAAGAGTGAACACGACAACAATTAATGATTGGGTTTGGCGCTTATCAGTTACCAAAGTTAAATAAACGACGTCGGCGGGTAAACTAAAAACATAAAGGCACAAAAATAAAAAAATGAAAATTACAAAAGAAAACAATACAGCTGGACTAAAATAGTAGTGCTCTCCACACCGGTCTAGAAATTCAACTAACCGAGTTTTGTGGCTCACTTGGAGCACACAGTGGGCCATCGGTATTCGAGCTTGAACAAATAAGCTATCTCTCTCGCTCTCTCTCTTCTCTACGCTACGATGAAACATGGCTCGAAGCACAATTACCTTTTATTATCAGCACTTTGCTTTGCTTTGCTCTCTCTGAGCCATCATCACATTGCTTCCTTTTCTCTTTTTGTTTTATTTATAAATATTTTTAAAAAAATTTTGTGTGCTTTTGTGGCAAAATTTTTCATTGTTTTATTTTTTGCTGAGACATGTTTTTTCATTTTTTTTTTCTCTGAGTCATGTTCGTGATAACGCGGTACTTGTTGAAAGGTTTTTTGCTACAAATTAATTCAATAATGAAAGAACATGTTTCAAAAACTCTAAAAAAAAAACAGAGTAAGAAACTAAGAGAGAAACTCTGACTAGAAACGAAACATTTTTAATACCCGCCAGCTATTTGGACGTAATTAAAAGAGCTTTGCAAGCGATTATGTTAAGAATTGGGCTACTAATTGTATTTTTTTTTTTGCTTAAACTTAACCTCATGAACATGAATGTGAATTAAGAACACATTTTTATCGCTGCAGGTTTCGTAGAAACGTTGAGGTCCAAAGTTGCAAAAAATTTTATTTCGAGTAGAATGTTAAAGTTTTTGTTATTTTTATAAAAAACTAGATAAACCAGAAATTAGAATCGCAAGATAACTAGGCTATGAGAAAGAGCTTTTGAGATAGTAGGAAAGACGGTGTTACAACTACTAAAGTGTTTAAATTCGGTTGTAGGGAATGTTATTTTGTATTCATCGCCTTTGACTGGGGACGCATTTCATGGGATGTGTGTTTGCACGAAACAGCCCAATAGTTACTGAGACAAACTGCTCAGTAACTGATGGTTACAAAGGTCTTCCTGGCAAACTGCTCATACATTGCCGACAGGCTACGCTGGGCTTTATACAAATTTAGTGCATACAAGTCACCAGAACCTAATGGAATCTACTACCGGGCCTTCTATAACAAAGACATTGATGCCATAGTCCTTCCATTCACACGGATTTTTAAACCCAGCCTTAAATTAAGATATATTCGTAATGAATAGGTGAAAGCAAGGGTTGTGCTTAAACCAAAGGTGGGTGAAAAGCCCGAACAATAACCAAAATTGTATAGATCAATCAGCCTGAGTTCATTATTTCTAAATATCATGAAAAAATGGAATTTACTATGGGAGGGTGTAGAAATTAGAGGGTGTAGAACATTGAATTAAAATAAAATACTGAGATTACATCATGTATGGCGTATTCTGGAAGTTCAATTTTTTTCAAGCATTTTTGGGCCGTATCACGACAATGGTTCACACATGTTCGCATAAACCAATGACTTCACATAATTCCAAAGAAAATAACCCAAATGCGTTAAATCGCACGAAGTTGGTGGTATTGAATAATGATTTTTTGAGGATATAACCGGTGCATTGAGAATTGAGAATGAGTGGATTTTCTGAGCTCCAAATTGCGATAATTTGGCGTAATGACATATCCATTGAGCCAAAAATTAGCCTCATCACAGAAGAGAATATTGCTATAAAATAGTGAGTTGATTTTCAGTTTATTTTCTGTTCATTTTCAGTGCATTTTCAGTTCATTTTCAGCCACTTGAGCGCAAACGATAATCATTCCGTTTCACTGAAAAGTTGTACCACGAACCAAACGTTTTCGAAAATATGCCATGGCCAAAATCCTTGAATGAAATAACTTATTTGCATTTGTTCAAAATTACTTATATTTTTTAAAATTTTTCACAAATTTTCAAAATTTCTGTGTTTCGAAATCGATATCGAGAATTAAATTCGTATCCAAAGTTAAATCCGTACTTTGCATAGAAGTATTAATTCAACTTCGTTGTGTCTTTAGTTGAATTCGAATCAAAGGATAAATTCGTATCTACTTCTTCGTGTTCCTCAATTATTGACTCTATAATTATGGCATAATTTTATAAATCACCGTGATGAAACGCAACGCTAACGCGGCGCATCACTTTGATTTAAAATCTGCATTTTATTAATCACTACGTTATTGCGTTAGCTATGTTACGTTACCACGGTGAACTGACAGCCAACAGCAGTTTAGGGTTGTCACATGTGAAATAAAACTAGCATCATTATTGCAAATCTTTGAAATATTTAAGATTCACCAAATTCTGACTAGTTGGCAACCATATCAGCTGTTCTTTTCAGCCAACATTAAATTGAAATTGCAATATAAACGCCAAACACTGTCGTACCATTTGCTACCTGCGGTAGTTTTTTTATTTCTTTTAGCAACATTTCGAACTGTTGGTTCGTTGTTGCTATCTTTAACCTATATTCAAACGATATATGTAAACATTTAAGAATATATGAGTGAAACAAACAGTTATTACCCTTTCAATACCAACTTATTCGTTCTAACGGCAGCTCAAGAGCAAGTGATGAAAGTGACAGTTCAAGTGAACGAATTTCAAGTGCAGCGTTTTATAAAATGCTAACTTTGTACTGTTTTCACTACGCTATTGCGTAAGTCAACGCTGAAGATCACGGCGTGAAGCGTTGCGTTTTATAAATTGCGAATTTCAACAACGCAGCGTGAAGTGATGTGCAGGGATTTATAAAATGATGCTATTAGTCCGGGTGGACATTTGCAACCTCATTTTCACCAGTTTCCCAAGTAATGACATCTACAGATCTTACTTCATTACCCTCTGGAACCTATAATATCACGAATGCCATTCAAATCCGAACAAGTCTAATCTATTTCTTGCAATTCCGCAAGCGGCACAAGATCCTCAATATCCTATTCATGAGAAGAATGTGGCCACAAATTCGACCAACTTTTTTTCAAATTTTTTTTGCTTATGCCATCCCAAGCTGAATTGGCTGAAATGGCATTGAATAAATTAAAGTTTATTAAAATATCAGAAATATTTCTATTATCTTTTTTAAGAATATGGGTCAACAGGGCCTCTCTATACAAAACTTTTATATTTTGGATAACGTTCTGATCTATTGGTTGAATAACTAAAGTACACTTTCTGGGTAGGAACACTACTCGGAAATTGGATCAATATTTAAGGGGACATGTAGGTTACAAATTTTAAAAAAAAATTTTTTTTTGGGAATTTTTTTTCATAGAAGAAAAACGATATCGTTTTCAAATTTTACACATATATTTATTAACATTTACAGAATACAAAAAAAATTTTTCAGAATTTTTGAAGCGGTTTTTGCCGTTATTTGATTATTTTTAAAAAAATATCAAAAAATTGACGGTGTGCAGGATATACCCAGTCTGAAAAATCCGAGGAAAAAATAAAAAAAAACAAATTAATCCTTGTTTAAGTGGCCACCGCCTGAACTAGGATAATTTTTATCCGCCGAAGAAAAACAAAATGGCGACCGATTTTGTAACCTCGAAAATCGATTTTTTTTTCAAATGGACGCCATTTTGTTTTTTTTCGGCGGATAAAAATTATCCTAGTTCAGGCGATGGGCACTTAAACAAGGATTAATTTGGAGTTTTTTGTTTTTTCCTTAGATGTTCCAGGCTGGTGATATTCTGCACACCGTCAATTTTTTGACATTTTTTTAAAAAAAATCAAATAACGTCAAAAACCGCTTCAAAAATTCTTTTTTGTATTCTTTAAGTGTTAATAAATATATGTGCAAAATTTGAAAACGATATCTTTTTTCCTTCTATAAAAAAAAATTCCCGAAAAAAATTTTTTTTTTAAATTTGTAACCTATATGTCCGCTTAAATCCTCTTCTTTGGAATGAGATGGAGCATTGTCTACTAATAAAATTGCTGCAAGTGACTTATTTATTTTTTTTTTCTAAAAACTTTTTGACATGCGGAATAAAATAATTTTGAAACCAGTCTATAAATAGAGATGTCGACATCCAGCCTTTTTTTAAATCTTCCAACCGGAAGATTATGATTTTTGAAAGCACGGGGTAAGCTGATTTCCCAATTATTAGGAGTGGCAATTTGTGAGTTCCTTTGGCATTTGAGCATGGCATGACTGCAAAACGATTTTTTGAAACTTTTCGGCCGGAAGCTGAAGTCTCCTTTTCGTGAAGATATGTTGCATTTGGAAGAACTCTCCAAAATAATGCAGATTCATCTGCATTGTATACTTGCTTTTCATCGAGCCCCATTCCTTCAATAGTTTTTTAAAATCATTTTTTAAAAGGCTGTACAGCACCGATATCGATAGATAGTTTCTCACCGCAAATTTTAAAACGTCGAATCCCGGGTCACTTTTTAAATTTGTCAAGCCAGCCTGAATTTGCTAAAAAATCGTCCCGTTTTGTTATGTTTTCTAAACAAATTTTGCTTTTATTTGCAGCATACCTGATGAAAGATTTCAGCAGATAATTACCACGCAAACTGAATGACAATATTTAAGTAACTTAACGAAATACATTTGAAAAAAATAAAATGTTTACTTGCGACAGTCAATTTCTAAACCAAAATGCTCGAATCTGTTTTCTGTCCGAACTATAGGGGTAAAATGTCAAAAACGTCCGAAGTGAAGAAATGTCCGTATTACTGCGAAGTCCGGTATAGGGAGAGACCGGATTAGCGAAACTGTATTGTAACTTAGTCAATTTTGACACTATCAAAATTGTGGATAGTACACTAAGGGAAATAACGAATATTAACAATATCCACGCCTGAGTATAAATTTTATTTAAAAATTAACGTGGATAAATCAAATATTTTCCTTACAACTCGTTTTTTTCCCGTATTTAAATTTTATTTATACCACACAACTACACACATATTCCATACAGCTGAAATAACCGACAAGCAGCAACAACATCGCACTCTGTTCCTGCAGTTTATTTCTTGCAGTTGCAGGTTTCTTAAAGTTCTCGTTTAGTTCTTGTTGCAAGGGTAATATAGCCTGGATGTTTGGCCAAGATGATTTGTGAGTGCAATGGGTGGTCGCTTATTGAAATGATGAAGGGTGGAGTGACAACTCGATATTTTCTGACGGATGTCTTGCACCGGTTGTCATTACCTGCATATTTTGCTTCTTATACATTCTAATTCTTACTGAATTTAAATATGTTGTTTTTTTTCATTCAATTCAATATTTTAAATAAATTTTCTTTAAATGCGATAGTTTTATTTTCAAATATTAAATATTTGAAAGATATTTTAAAAAAATTCGTGCATAATTTTAATACATTTTTTATTAATTCTGTTTAAATATTTAAATATTTTATTTAATTAAAAAAGTATTTAAATAAATTTTAAATATTTACGTAGTCGATTTATGCAAATGCGTTATTGGTACAATTGACTCGCTTTTTGGATAAATTAAAAAAGTTTTTGGATAAATTTAATATTTTTTTTTTCTTAGTGGAATAAGTAAAATGAAGTAATGAAGTAAAATGACTTCCGATATCTTAAATTTTAAAATAAAAGACTTTTAGCAATCAAATTTTCAACTTTTTTTAGAATTTTTTCATAAGGATAAATATTGTTTCTATTGTAAAAGTTAGAGCTAACTACGGATTATGTCAATTTCATAAAATTGTAGAGTAACATAGTTTTTAAACACAATAGAAAGTAAAATGAAAGACAATAACAATTTTTCTTTTATAATATAAAAAAACAACATTCTTTATATATTTTTGTCAATGATTTCGTTTATTGGGCTCAATTGATGACAGTCAACCAGATATCGTTTTTTTTCAAACTTTGCTGCATCAAAACGTAATTTAATATTTTGATTGAAAACAAACACAAGCATGCATTAAAATTAATGATGAACACAAACAAAAGGAAAACAAGGTGAAATTTATTAAGCTTAGTGGAAACGCTGAACAATGTGTACTTTTGTTTTAGTCTTGTATTCATAATTTGAAAAATTCTACATTCGGTATGAAAAAGCTTGAGGCACAATTTTTGGTATTGATATATAGGATAAAATAAAAAAAAGTAAAAGTCTTTTCAAAATTATAATTAATTTTTATCAATTTATTGTAGATTAAGAGCTTATTAAGATATAAATTTTTAATTATAATATTCTTTTAAAGGGATTTAAAACTTTTATTCTTTATAATATTCCGACGAATATTCTCGAAATTATACGCACATTTGCAAAGATATCTTGGGGCGTCTTTCTCAGAAATGCGAATTCATAAACGTGATTTTTTCGAAACTAGGTTTTTAAGCCGGTGAGCAAGTATTCTCTGAAACAGCTGAACCGTTCAGCATCAATTTTATACAAAAGTTTTTAAAGTTTATTTTTTAATAATTGATCGAAAGTTTTCTCTCATCAATAAATATTTTCCATTTTATAAAAAATTCAAGATATCTCCGAAACGATTGAACCGATCAGCCTCAAATTTTCACACCAGTTTTTTCAGAAATTTTTTTAGAAAATTGGTCGAAGTTAAATACCTTTTATCATCGAAAGATAATTTCCATTTATAAACGATTTGAGTATAAAATTGAACTTGCAAATCACTTTTTTTAGAGTAGCCGCCATTTTGTTCAGAATTAATATTTTGCTTATTTACTCTATTAAATACTATTAATACTATAGATAATGCCTAATATTAACGAAGTATTTTGTTTTGGATTTTCATTTCAGATGATTGAAAAGACAAGAGTCCAGAGATATCGGGCTCACCGCAAGATGACCTTTTTTAGAGAAGCTCCAAGAGATCGACTGCAGCGACTTTAAAAATAATTATTTTTACAAATAAAAAATATGAATCAAGAATTCCAAGAATATCAATTTGAAAAATCGTCTCCTTCAATTCGTAATTTATTTATTTGATTTATTTAATTTAGATAGCGTAGGGTGTAGCCATTATTTTCTAGAATTTGCCAGCAACAATGCAAACAACAACAATAAGAACATGATGTGGTCATCCGAACAAAAGGCAACATTCAAATTCACCTTTTACAAAAGTTTCCACTTATGCTGCAAAATGTGAGGCATTCTGTTTAAGATGTATCAAATCTGAAATATTGAGTCTTTTGAGACAAACTGAAATATTGATTTCTGACACGTAATGGTATAAATATAAAACATCGTTAAATTATTATGACAAAGAGCAGTTTCAGTGTCGATTATGTCTAGAGAAGCGTTTAATTACGGAATCATTTTTTAAATATGGAGCCATGAAGAAAAGCCATGCTCTGCCAAGGAAACATTTTTAAATGGCTCAAAAAATCTTATCATGCGATTTTATCTCAAAGTGCAAATTAGTACAAATTTTCCAAGCAATTTAACAAAACCATCAGCATTGCACTTTATCACAGATAGAAACAACATTTTCAACACTCCATAATTATGTGCACACATTTATTAAGCAACTTGAATGAGTCCCAGCAAAAACTGCTAGGATTTGCAAAAAAATATTAAGAAGACGTTGAAAAAGGCGAAGGTGTCGAAGACGAAGATGAAGATTTTATCTTACATCTAGTTGCTTAGCAATGAATTTGCAGCTTTAAGAAACCATTATAAACGAACAAGGCGGCCGAAGCGGCTCAATCTGAACTGCGTCCTATACCACTCAACATTAACTTGTGCTTCCACATTCTTGAACACTATGTGGCAACACCACAGGCCAATGCATTTCAAGTGCTGTGTTGATAGAAGGGTGTTAGGGGGATTAGTTCTAGAACTCAAGTCGTATGTCTTAAGAAAATGTTGCAATCATGTTTTTTTGCACATTTTCATTTACTGGGTATTTTTTTCACTTCTACTTCTTCATCTGTTTTCGTCTTCTTTTAATAATTGCACTTGAGCGCATAGAATGAGATGTTTTTTTTTTTTTGTTTTTTTTAGAGTTGTGTTGTATAGAGTACAAACAGACGTCGAGGTGCTTCAAAACGACATTGACAATGGTCTTGCATGAAGATGGCCCATAGAAGCGCCCATCCGCCCAACACGTAATGAATACTAAATGCAAATCAGAAAAAGAACATAAAAAAATAAATGTCATGTTGCTGCACAAACCGGAACCTGTTCTGCCAACACATGTGCAACCAAGTGTAGATGTTTGCATAACTTAAAAGAGAAGAGATAAAAGACGAAAAAGATTCGTTAAATATGCTGTAAATCAAGTCATGCAATTTGAATGCTATGGACTTTTGGAATCGGAGAAGAATAGAGAAAAGAGCTCGTTATAATGAAAAAATAAAGAGTTTATAAATCTTTCAAACCATTTTAAGCATGGATGGCGAATTGATTTGTAAAGGAATAATTAATTTGAAATGGTTTGATTTCTAATCGAGCTGATCGCTTGGCAGTTTTGAAATATATTGATCCCTACATAATCTCCATGTACCTACATTATAATCCAATAAAAATTTAAGAGACCTTCAAGCAATTGTTCCCTTTTTTAAAAAAAAAAAAACAAATCTTACACCTTTTGGTGATGCACTATATAAAAAATAATATATTGTAAAGTTCTCAAAAGATAAAGGGCATTAAAAATTCAATTTTTGCTTTTTGGAAATTTTTTTGGAAATTGGAAGCAAAATATGATTATTTTTTTTTCTACTTTTAAATTCTTCAATTCGACGACCACTATCCATCCATCGACCACTATTCAAACGTGAACAGAATAACTTTATAATTGCTTAAAACTTTCAAGGCGGAAAAGAGTTACATGAATTGCAGTCAAATGAAATGATGCTTAAAATAATGTTGAGTTCTTAAATAAAAAGGTTAAAAAATGTTTTAAAAAAAATAAAAAATAAATAACTGGCCATTTCAGCCCTTGAAAGGACTTTGACCTAGCTTCTTATGATCAATTGTGTTGTGCGTGTTATTAAGTTTGTACACAATTGACCGAGAACCGGACCTATATGCTTAACGCCGACTCCGAACGGCGATGAACGGAATGTTCTCGTTCTCAAGAAGCTTTTACATGGCAATTTGGTTACTCTCTGAGGTTTGCCATTGTCTGCAGAGAGGTGGCGGCCGTACAGAAAAATTATTTTAATTCAAATAATTTTCTGTCGCTGCTGGGGTTCGAACCTGGGTCTCCAAAGTTCGTTGACATAGCGGCCACGCACTTTAACCAACTACGCCACGGACGCCACAAAAAATGTTTTAAGTCCTTAAAATTCGCTCAAAGCGATAAATTAATGCTTTGATTTCGGTTCGATTTATATTTCTATTTCTATTTCTATTTTCATTTTATTTCTATTTCCCTATTTCTCTATTCCTCTATTTGTCTATTTTTATTTCTATTTCTATTTTTATTTTTATTTCTATTTCTATTTCTATTTCATTATCTATTTCTATTCTTATTTTAATTTCTATTTCTATTTTCATTTCTATTTTTATTTCTATTTCTATTTCATTGTCTATTTCTATTCCTATTTTAATTTCTATTTCTATTTCTATTTCGATTTCTAATTCTTATTCTATTTCTTTTCATTTCTATTTCTATTTTTATTTCTATATTTATATTTCTATTTCTATTTATTTTTCTATTTCCATTTCTATTTCAATTTCAATTTCAATTTCAATTTCAATTTCAATTTCAATTTCAATTTCTACTTCTATTTCTATTTCTAATTCTAATTCTAATTCTAATTCTAATTCTAATTCTAATTCTAATTCTAATTCTAATTCTAATTCTAATTCTAATTCTAATTCTAATTCTAATTCTAATTCTAATTCTAATTCTAATTCTAATTCTAATTCTAATTCTAATTCTAATTCTAATTCTAATTCTAATTCTAATTCTAATTCTAATTCTAATTCTAATTATAATTCTAATTCTAATTCTAATTCTAATTCTAATTTAATTTCTATTTCTAATTCCATTTCTATTTCCTTTTCTGTTTCTTTTCCATCTTGGATTTTAGTCAAGACTCGATTTTTTTTACAAGATCAAGAGTATCAAGTTTTTAGTATAATTTTTTTACCATTATGTGTCAGCTATATTGGATGCGCCATCTTGTAATTCATTTTATCAATTTTCCCATTCCGCCTCTTTAAAAATAGAGTTACAAAAACCAACGGAAATACTGTTTGGCCACGTTCGCTTTAAGCGATTTTAATTTTTCGAAGATCGAAGATTTCAATGGGTGAAAACGGACTTGGTTAAGTAGCTTTTAGAAAATCGTATTTCATCAAGATCTTGTAATTGATATTTGTTTAGGACTGAGTTCTTTAAATAATTTTCATGAGTTGTTCATTTTCAAATAAGGAATGCTTTTAATTTATTGAAACTATGAGAACATAAATTCAATTTAATTTTGTATTTTCTTTTTTTTTAAGTTTTTCTTTAAAAAATAGACCAGCAGACTTAGCTTTTTGTGTACATTCTAGAGGTCACCGTTTTCATGTGAAATTCATAATGTTTTTAATATGCTTTTAAAACATGCATTTCTTCTATATGAACCTAATATTAAGAAAAAAAAAAATTGAAAACTGTATTTTTTAGAGGTTTTTAAAAAAATAAGCATAATTTTTTGCAGTTTTTTTAAACTTTCTTTTTCAATTAAAAAAAAAAATACTTAAAGCAATGATATTTATCAGAATTTAGGTTCATATAGAGCGTTATAGTATGAAAAACTGTCAATTTTTAAGAACTTTTTCAGCTAGAGTTTATAAAAAATTAAAAAACGAAAAACAAAATGGTTTCTGGGAAAAAAGTATTTGAAGAAAAACGTTGTTTGTCACTTGAAGAGGACGCTCACTTAATTTTCTTTTGGAATGGTGTAATTAACCATAAATAATGACATAAAAAAATAAACCTATTTCCCTTTAAAGAAATAAAACACACAAGGGTCCCCCCCTTGTATTAAAGTATTCTAAAGATCATTGTCAATTTAGTTCATTTTTTCTTATATTTTTTGCTATTGCGCTGTGTATCCTACATAAAGGTGTGTTTAGCATTTACAAACTAGTTTTAAAAATTTCAACTGAAAATTTTTCACATACATTTTTTTTTTTTTTGTAATTTATTTATGCAAATTCAGATTTAGTTTGTAAGGTGATATTCGATTGCAAATATTCTTTCAACACCGACACAAATATACAAACATTTTGTGTGAGTGTGCTCAGCCACCTTTAGCTTCTTAACAAGATTATGCATGGCTGAAATGTTTTTGGCCATAGGTCTAACCGGCGAAACATGGGCAGCAACAATAAAGTGCAAACCTAGCGCCAAATGCAACAAATTCTTAAGCAACACGAGTTACTGCATAAAGTTAAGTAACGTTGTATGTGTCCGTAATGGTTAAGTAAGTAATTGATAGCATTGGCTAGAGAGGTAAGAACGGATAAGCTCTTGACTTATTTAGAGATAGTGAAAGAAAGAGTTACTAAAAAATGTGCTAAAATAAATACAAGTGAAGTGAGTAAATTTTTTTCCTTTTTTCACTATGATGAAATGAAGTCACTATAAAAAAATGAAATAAGAAACAATAAGACAAAAACTTGCTGCTATCATTAATAACGACAAATGTTCACACAGTCGCAGCAATGAAAAAAAAGTTAGCATGTCAACAAGTATTTTTAAAATTGCTGCAAACATTAAAAAGCACAAGAATTATTTCATGAGTAAATGGAATGGTTTTTGATTTCCTGCCACCTGAGGTTACTTTCTTGTTAATTGTTAGCGTGTTTTGGCCACATTTATCAAGAATTGTCGAAATTTAACATTTGTAATAGCTATTATAACATAAGGCGTTAAATGGTTGCAGCAGCTAGACAAGAAAGAAAGAAAAATAATATCTTAAGTAAATAAAAAAACAAATTAAAAAAAAAAATGATAATACTTGTATTAGTACTAAGTTTAAATTCAAAATATACATATTTCTTGCAATAAACAACTAAGTCATGGAAAATTCTCTCGAAATGTCCGTATTCACCCAACATGACTCCTTGTGTAACTTTTTCCTATTCTCACGACTCAAGTTACTCGCGGAAAGAGTTTTGAGACGATTGAGACGATAAAGGAGAATTCGGAGAACCCGATTCCAAGATCAGTCTTTGAAAAGTGTTTTTCACATTGGAGGAAGCGTTGGAATATGTGTATTGCTTGCACTGGATATAGATTACTTTGAAGGAAATAAACTAAATATCGATGAATAATTGAACCATTTCCGTTTTAGACGCTATTTCTGCCAAAATCTCTGCCAAATTTTCGAAATACCTACTTTAGTAGAAAAAAGTAGTAGAAGTAGTAAAAGCAGTAAAAAAGAAACGATACCTGCGTTTATTCTGTGTGCAGCTTTATGTGAATATTCGCAAGAAGCTTTGCATGACAATATTTACTCTATGAGGTTTGTCATTATCTTTAGAGGTGACGGTGAGGTGAGGTGAAAAATTCATTTCAATTGAAAAAATTTTCTGTGTCAGCTAGGGTTCGAACCTGGTCTCGAATTGGCCTCGAGTGGTCCACACACTGTTTATCGCACTCAGTCACGGTCGCCACAAGTAGAGGAAATAAGGAATAACAGATTTTTAAAATTTAAATTAGACGAAGATTTTCGCTAAAAAAGTATGCTAGTAGGTAGATTTGCATTTTTTATAAAGGGGCGGAAGAGGCGTGGTCAAAACTAAGTATGCCATAACCTTAGTCACGAATCAAGTAATATGTGTGCCGAATTTGAGTTAAATCTGTCCAACCGTTAAGATTTGTTTTCTGGTCAAACAAACAGAAAATTACATTTATTAATATAGATAAAGTAGACACATGGACGATATGTATTAAATACAATTATACATAAGCAAGCTATTAAATAAAACTCCTCTGCAACCCTACACCTCTTATTGATACAACCTTTATTTAAGCTTAGAAGTTATATTTATTACATTTGTTGTGATAAAGAAGATTATCAGTTTATGAGATAATAAGTCATTTATTGTGTTATAAGCAAGCTGCAACGTTATCTTAGGTAATCTATGACAATGTCATTGTACAAAAATTGTTATATATTTGTATAAAAATAACGGTAAGTATTTCAAAGTTAATTTTTAAATTTGCAGCATTGGATGACGAAATATTTATTGTTGATTTTTGATTGCGTTTTCTCATAACTTATCGAATGTAGGAAGCCATAAAAAATCTATCCAATCCAAAAATTTATCCAATGTTTTGTTTAACTAACCCCAAAAAACGAGTAAGATTTTAAGTTTTTTTGTTAATTACAAATACTAATACATATTCATATTTCAATTGATTTCCTGTTCATTTATATTTATTACATTTCAAATAAACATTATTTGGTTAGTTTGCTATTAACTCGGGGTCACCTATGAAGTATGTTGGTTTTTATAAAGTAAATTTCAACAATACCATCATTATTTACGGTTTTTAAAAATATTGAAATATATCAGAGATCAAATGCAATTTAATCGAAACAAATTCAAACAACTGACAACTTCTTGAATTAATCTTTTTTCCAATCCTTGTTTGAACCCTAATACTTGCTTTAATCCACATCCAAATCTTTGTTCTAAGTTTTGTTTGAATCTTAGTACAGGGTGCCCCATAGTCGGTATGTAAAGATTGAATAACTTTGACATTTATCAGCTGATTGACTTGAGTAGACAGTTTTTTGAAACGCCAATTAAGTTCAATTTTAAAGATTGCCTCACATCGCTATACTGCCCGAAATGTCAAAGCATCGCTATACTGCCTGAGATGCTCGAAACAGTGATGAAAAACGCAGCAAAAAGGGCACTTTTTGCTTTGGCCACTAGAGGCGACCACTTAATTGATGTTGTATTCAAAACCTAGTTCAATTAAATTTTAAAGGACCAAATTACAATTTTATTTAATATATATAAATCATTCTTATTCTTATTCTTATTCTTATTCTTATTCTTATTCTTATTCTTATTCTTATTTTTATTCTAATTCTTATTCTTATTCTTATTTTTATTCTTATTCTTATTCTTATTCTTATTCTTATTCTTATTCTTATTCTTGTTCTTATTCTTATTCTTATTCTTATTCTTATTCTTATTCTTATTCTTATTCTTGTTCTTATTCTTATTCTTATTCTTATTCTTATTCTTATTCTTATTCTTATTCTTATACTTATACTTATACTTATACTTATACTTATTCTTATTCTTATTCTTATTCTTATTCTTATTCTTATTCTTATACTTATACTTATACTTATACTTATACTTATACTTATACTTATTCTTATTCTTATTCTTATTCTTATTCTTATTCTTATTCTTATTCTTATTCCTATTCTTATTCTTATTCTTATTCTTATTCTTATTCTTATTCTTATTCTTATTCTTATTCTTATTCTTATTCTTATTCTTATTCTTATTCTTATTCTTATTCTTATTCTTATTCTTATTCTTATTCTTATTCTTATTCTTATTCTTATTCTTATTCTTATTCTTATTCTTATTCTTATTCTTATTCTTATTCTTATTCTTATTCTTATTCTTATTCTTATTCTTATTCTTATTCTTATTCTTATTCTTATTCTTATTCTTATTCTTATTCTTATTCTTATTCTTATTCTTATTCTTATTCTTATTCTTATTCTTATTCTTATTCTTATTCTTATTCTTATTCTTATTCTTATTCTTATTCTTATTCTTATTCTTATTCTTATTCTTATTCTTATTCTTATTCTTATTCTTATTCTTATTCTTATTCTTATTCTTATTCTTATTCTTATTCTTATTCTTATTCTTATTCTTATTCTTATTCTTATTCTTATTCTTATTCTTATTCTTATTCTTATTCTTATTCTTATTCTTATTCTTATTCTTATTCTTATTCTTATTCTTATTCTTATTCTTATTCTTATTCTTATTCTTATTCTTATTCTTATTCTTATTCTTATTCTTATTCTTATTCTTATTCTTATTCTTATTCTTATTCTTATTCTTATTCTTATTCTTATTCTTATTCTTATTCTTATTCTTATTCTTATTCTTATTCTTATTCTTATTCTTATTCTTATTCTTATTCTTATTCTTATTCTTATTCTTATTCTTATTCTTATTCTTATTCTTATTCTTATTCTTATTCTTATTCTTATTCTTATTCTTATTCTTATTCTTATTCTTATTCTTATTCTTATTCTTATTCTTATTCTTATTCTTATTCTTATTCTTATTCTTATTCTTATTCTTATTCTTATTCTTATTCTTATTCTTATTCTTATTCTTATTCTTATTCTTATTCTTATTCTTATTCTTATTCTTATTCTTATTCTTATTCTTATTCTTATTTTTCCAATTCTTTTTCGTTTTCCTTTTCTTTTTCTTATTCTTTTTCTTATTCTGATTTGTTTGATTTTGATTTTGATTTTTTTTTATTTTGATTTTTATTTTGATTTTGATTTTAATTTTCTTTTTTTTTGATTTTGATTTTTATTTTGATTTTGATTTTTTAAGCCTGAGTCGAAATAATGGCAACTTCACATAAAAAGAAACTACTACTCTTAACCGAAGAGCTTACAACTTTAAATTCTGGCACTAATAAAGCCCAACTCTCCTAAATAGAACAAAAAATACTCTCCATAAGTACTTTATGAATTTTATGAATAGATGAAAGAGAAATTTCGAAGCCAAACAGATATCAAAAAATAGCTTTGTCAGCTTTGAAGAGAGATAGAAAATGCGACTTAAAATAAGCCAGTGAAAGAAGGCACAGTTCAACGGTCTTTGAGCCAAATTATTTTAAACCCATCAGCGGGCGTAGACACTTATAAATGGGGCAATAAACCACTTCAAAAACATAGGTACGACAAATTGTTTGATCAATAGCAAAGAATCAATGTGAAGAATGAGATAAAGAAATTATTATAAGACGTGTACAAATGAAATAATAAACAAGGGATAAAAAAAAAAATGTTTGGTGGAATTGCAAAATATTAATTTAAACGATAAAAAATTCAATAAATGCGTTTGAAATTCTGGCATTTCGCAATTGTAATGAATTCACCAAAGTTCAATAAATGAAAAAGTTCAATAAATGAACTTTGGTGGCTCGTACTCACCATCCTTTTCTGTGCGAATTTCTTTTTTTGTATAAAAATCCATGATAGAATATTAATGTGAAGACAAACTAAGTTGATTTTGTTGTTTTTTTTTTATCTTAGAATCTTCTAGTATCAACAGCTGTTACCGATGACACCAACCAACACCTTTTTTTTATTAAATTTCAGTTTTTTCTTATGAGGTTCAAATAATTCAAGGTTTTTCACAATAATCGCTGCATCACTGAATATAAATTATTGTGTATTTTCTTAGCACAATTTCCGTTGCTCTATTGAAAGCAAAAATTAGTAGGTTTGTTTTGTTAATTAATTTTTTGTTTTTTTTTTTTTTACTCTGCCACTTCTCAATCACTTTGATTTTTCAATAAAAGAAAAATATTATTTTTTTTTTACTGCGAAAATACTTTAAACACTCGACGACGACTTGCTGCTTTCATTCAACCCGTGAGATACAGCAGCACACGAAATAATAATAATAATAAAAAACCACCCGAGTAATCATCCGATAAATTTTTAAGCTACTCGCATACGTTGCACAATTGGCGAATTTATGAAATCTACTGGAAGCTCGGTGTTTTCACCCGTTCGCTTGGATGGTGCAATTTTGACCTAGTTACACTTGAGGCATGCCGCCTTATAAATATAAAAAGTGTGTTTGTGCGGTAACTGCAACAACAGCAAGAAACACATTAACCACTCAAGTTTCACAGAGTTCGAATCGATATTTATTTTTTTTTGTCGTTGTATCTAAACAAAATAAACAGAGCATCCATCGCAGCATCCCAAAAACAACATCATGACTTAAAAAGTCACAAAGTTTGCCCGAGTTTCGGTTTGGCTTCTTTCTGGGCTGCTGTATATGGGTTAATATTTAATGTGTTTCGTGTTTGTATGTATTTGATACGGTTTAATTGAAATTGTGACCAGTTTAATTTAAGTTTTCAAATTTAAAGCTTTTTTCCACAATACCGACGGAACTCGATCAATTCTTGTCGACGTGGCTGGATGCACTGATTTTTGTACTATTGCGAGAATTGCAGTGACGTTATCGAGATTTACCTACGCAAGGATTTTAAACTTGTGCTATGAAGTAGCCTTGCATAATATCGTTTACGATATGCCGCCCTATTATTATTGAAGAGCTTTGAATTTGAACTTTAAAGCGCAGAATCCAACTTTGGTGACCATGGTGATGATAACTGTCAAACTTTAGGGTACAGCTACAGAAATTTTAAGATCATTTTTAAGACATTTTTCTATTTCTATTCTATTTGATGGCAAATGTGAAGATACATTTTTGACATATGTGGGTTACATTTGCAACAGGAGGAGTTGTTATCTTATTTGAAGAAATTAAAAAAAATAACATGTTTGTTTTCGAAACAAAGTCAAAATTGTTACGAATAGGCTTACGAACAAAAAAGGAAAAGAATGATACATGAAAATATTCGTATCATGTCATGTAATTTAATCCAGTATGAAATTGAATATAAAAATATATAAAAATATGAAACATAAATATATATAAAACTAATTAAAAATACATACAAACTTGTAAGATATGATCTTCGACTGGACCGAATTTAAAATACCCCACGGCCGAAGCAAACGGATTCAAAGGCTTAAGCAGTCAATAAAATGCTTATCTGTAAAAATATTTTCATCATAGTTTTCACAGAATACTTTGTATGGGAGGTAGGCGTGGTTTTCACTCGATTTTGTTGAATTTCATACTCAGAATGCATATGAAATATTAAAGCTGATTTGCACAATTTAAAATCCATATATTTTTGTGGAATTTAAAGAGATTTTACCTGTTTGGTAAAGTCACTTGGTATGCGAGGTAGGCGTGGTTTTTATTCGATTTGATTGAATTTCATATACAGATTACATGTTATATGTATATCAAAGTTCATATGTAAAATGTCAAATCCATACATTTTTATGGAATTTAAAGAGATTTTATCGTTTTGATAAACTCACTTTGTTTGGGAGGTAGGCGTGGTTTTAATCCGATTTGACTTATTTTTAATTCAAGCTTAAATATAAAATTTCGTAATAACAGCTTGAAAATTACGGCTGTAATCGTGATCACAGACAGACGGACAGACAGACGGACATGTCTTTATCGACTCGGGAGATGATGCTGATCTATATCCTTGATACTTTTCTATATCTACCACGCCTCCTTGTGGGCGTTACAAATGGAGTGAAATTTCGTTGGTTTATTTTGTAGATAAAAGCAATTTTAATGATTACTAAAACGATCTTCTAGAAGGAAATTTCTAATTTATATTTGTTTTTTTTAAAGAGGTTGCCAAAAATCCTATTCGATTTTTCAAAAAAAAAATCTTGAGTAAAAAAAAATAATAGCATAACTAAGCGAATGTGGCCGGCCGAGGTAAAAATTTTTGGTAAATTTTTGGTAAAAATAAAAATTTTTACCAAATTTGACTGATCGGCGTCCACTCTCTACAGAAAATGGCAAAATTCAGAGAGTAAAAATACTTCAATTGAAAGCTTCTTGAGAACATTAGCCGTCCGGAGTTTGGACTAGTAGGTTCAGTTCTCAATCATTTGTGAACAAACATTTAATAACACGCACAACACTATTTGATCGTAAGAAGCTCGGTCAAAGTCCTTTCAAGGGCTATTTGTTTGTTTTGTTGTTGTCGTTAATTCGTTATTTCGTGATTTTCTATTTCAAACCTTGAACAAACCTTGTTAAGTAAGCCCAAAAATAGTTGTATTTTTATTTAGGGATTGAATTGTATGGAAATCGATTTATTTTAGCATTTTAGGACTGAGCAGAATTAAAAATGCACTTTTGTGGAATTAATGAAGGTTTGCTATTTTCATGACGTTGCTTTGTATGGAGTAAAGGTGTGGTTTTCATTATACTTTTTAAATTTTAAACTAAGATTACATTTTAAGTATCGAAGTTTATGTTTTAAATATCAAGTAAGTGGAGTTATTTTTGTGGAATCTATCTTTTTTGGATGGAATTTAGGTGAAGTTGACATTCGATTTTGCCAAAATTCAAACTGAGCGTATTCAAACACCGTACGGATTCTTGTAGCTGTATGAAATTTATTTATAGTAAAAAAAAAAATATATTAATCAAGTTAAAAAAAGAATACAAAAAGAATTTTGAAAAAACTTTGTACATTTTTTGCCATACATTTTTTGCCAATAAAGTCTAAATGCAATTGAAAATGAATTCTTACCTAATATTAAAAAATTAGGATACACAGGTACAGTAGTTTTAGTTATTTTTGTCATTTTTGATATCGTCATATGCCGAACGGTGTTATTAAAAAACTTAAGGTTCGTCATTTATTACAAGGATAACCATAACTTAGATTTTTTGAGGTGAAAGTTATTCTTTTAATTAAATGCAATGGTTCTTTTGCTTATACAGCCGTGGACACGAGCAGTTAAAAAATTTAAGCTGTTTTACATAAATTAAAACAAAGACATCGAGGAAAAACAATAATTAATTTTCTGGTATTTGAGTTAAAACTTAAATCAGGAGTTTTTTTTTAAATATAAGTAAGAAATTAGGATATTAATCAAAAAATCGGAAATTTCTCCTTTAGATGTCGACGTAAAAATAGATTGAATCCTGGAAAAGAACACATAAAATTTTCGTGAATTTTGATGATTTAACAATGGGTTCACGAATATTATTACTAGTACTTGGTACTGTATTCTAAATTGTCAAATCTAATCTATCCTTTAGAATAGAGTACCAAGAATTATCATATCTACTCCACAGATCCATCTAAATTTAAAAAATGATTTGTTTGTAAAACAAAAAACAAACTAAAAGGCTGCAACAACAGAATCAGTTTAAAGTAAAGAAATTATGATTTCATGAGGAGGTATTTGATAATAAATTGATGACCAGAAGAGGAAAAACTTATTTCAACTCTAATGTACGGTGCCGTACCAAAGCATCCAAAAGGACGGTCTGCAGAAAAATACAATTTTTAACAATTAATTTATTCACA
The DNA here is from genome assembly GCA_943735915.1 of Pherbina coryleti. Lineage (NCBI taxonomy): Eukaryota > Metazoa > Arthropoda > Insecta > Diptera > Sciomyzidae > Pherbina > Pherbina coryleti. The sequence goes on from OX030949.1 coordinate 11,002,462, forward strand.
ATGACCTCCATGACTTTGTCTAAGACAGGAAATAATTGGTCGTCTAAGGAACTCTTACAAAGAACTGTACATTGCTATTCGAATTTGATGTAACAGAAAGATATTGAAGCTATAGCCAGACCCTTATTTGTAGCCTTAAACATATCAACAAGCCGAGTGCGATTAAATGCGCTGCTATGGAAATTAAACGTTAGAAGACCAGAGCCGGAAAATTCTGGCCGCTGCAAGAAAACTTTGAAAATAATAATAGAAGACTTGCTAAAAGGCACTGCAGTAGCAGCGTCAAGAGGGCATCAAACAAAGGAGGAGCTTTCAAACCTCGAGTTTTGTACCCATTAATTGGGGCGGAACAAGTGCCGCAACGACTTCCGGTACAATTAATGCTGCTTTTGTGCATCGGTGTTGAACTGAATTAATGCTACGCGCTAGCTTGAAGCAATGAAATGTATGAATGAATGAATGTTAAAGATAAAAGCCACAAAGGAGCAAAGTTATCTAAAAGCTTTTGCGAACTTTTACTTATGTTTTTGTTTTTTTTTTCTCTCATTTAATTGCATGCAATTTGCGAGAGTCCGTAAGAGCGAATTGCAGAAAGATAACAAAATGTTAAAAGGTTTTTGTTGCCAAAAATGTGCTAAATATAGAATTCAAACACATGTATTAACATTTTTTCGTAAGTATTGACATTTTTATTATGATTTTTGTCAAATAAAAATAAGGTGTGAGGTTGGCCGAGCGGTCTAAGGCGCCAGATTTAAGCTCTGGTTCCCGAGAGGGAGCGTGGGTTCGAACCCCACACCTGACAAAAGATTTTTTGTTTTATTCTTTTTCATGAAACATATGTTCATAAACCTTTTTAAGATTAAAAATGGTAACTGAACATTTGCAGCCAAATAATTTGAAGTTATTATAAATTATTAATTAAAAAAATTGTTTTGTTAAAATTTTACGACTTTTAAAAATTTTGGGAAGTTATATGAAGTTTTATTTATGTCAATAACTTTAAATCATCAAAGTTTTTGTTGCATAATAAAAATTTTTTTCCTTTTCATACTTTTATGTACATTTGCTTCTAAAACACACAAAAACTCTAGCATCTCTGTTGATTATGTTGTTTCCGGTTGCCATTTTAATTTTTAATGCAGCCATGCGTACTTTTTTGATTATTGCTCCTTTTGTGTACTAGTAGAAATGCTGGATTAATTGTGCCAAATATAACAAAGCAACAAGAGAAACCCAGCAAAAAGTTCAACAATTCCTATCCGAAGCTTTATAGTTTTTAAGATAATAAAGTCGGTTACACTGTAAAAATAATTTTTTGATACTAATTTAATGCCACCATTATTTTGCCTTAATGGTGGCATTAGACCAGATCGGAATGCATTGGACTACTCTTTTTGGTCAGAGGTGGAGAACATCGTATCCTAAAAATCTCACAGAAATTTGGAGTCTCAATGCAAAGTTTAATCAATACAGCGTCAACGATCCAGAATGAAGGGGTAAGTATTTTTTTTTTTTTTCTTTTAATTAACTCTTATTTTTTTTAAGTGTAGCAACTGACATTACTGCCAGATATTTTCAGGTACTTGCAGTTAATTTGAAATCTTTGTTCCTTCGTTATCAAAAAGCAAAACAAAGGAAAAACAAACTTGGAGAAATAAAATACAACCACAAATATCACAGAACAATCTACGGTATGACTCTTGGCCAAAGAAAAATACAGAAAACTTTGAGTTAAAGAATATAACAAGTACAACACTTTAAACACAGTGGGTTGAGTAAGCAAGTAAGCAGATGAAAAATAATAACAAGAATCGAGAAAATTCCATTGCATAAAAGTCATATAAGGGCAGTTGAATATGTGCAACAATTTTTAAAAGAATTTTCTTTTTAAACCTGCCTGCACTGGGCTATTACCATATAAGAGGGTGAAACATTTAAAAATATCCTGAAAATATCTTTACATTTCCACCCAAATAACTTAATTATCGCATTAATTATTACATTAATATTTAATTAAAGCGCAGCCAGTATTTTCAAAATATGACAAGGCACAGCATTAATCATAGCTGTTATCATTTTGTTTGTTTTATTTAGGAACGGAAATCTTTAATGATCAACCGTGATATGTTAGAATCACAAGAAAACATATAAATGAGAATTTTAAGATTACAACGCATGTGTTTAAAAGTTCCCACATGCCACAGAAAATGAAATAAAGCAAGCAACAAATCCGAAGAGGGTGTTCGACTTTAGAGACAGCAGATCAAAAACGTGATCGTTGAAGTGAGTAGATGTTGGTTGACATTCGATCGGGGTTGAAGATAAACAGAACTAAAGCAGTTCACATGCTGCTTCTGGGCTATTTTTATTCAAGCAAGCGCACGATATAGTCGTGATTCTCAAACCATTTTGCGCTCACTAGATCGAGGATCACTAGAACTCTACCAAGAAAAATTAGAGAGTTGGGTGTTTTCCAACTACAAAAAGATTGAGAACTAAGGCGATGGAGTCATGAATACAACTTAGAGCAATTACTGGGGCTACAGCAGCAACAACTAACAAACAACAACAAATAAAGACGAAGCAGATGAACAGAGAAAATCACCAGATGACAACATATGGAAAAATCTTTCACTCGAAAAGATAATTAATTTATTATTCTTCAGCTGCATTTGCATTTCTACAATATTCTATCCTAAAAGGAATGGCAATAAATTATTAATTAAGCAACATTTTCACTTGGCTGCTGGTACAATTAGTTCTTTAACCTGTTTCGGCTAAAAGTGGTATAGGTTTTCACTTTTTTTTGTCAATGTATTTGGCATGATAAACCTTGGTAAAAATTAAAGAGACATGTATCACATTTCTTTAAGGATGCTTTTTCGATTCCATGATAATTTTCGTGATTCGAGAGCATAATCTTCCAAAAAGACGGCTGTAATATCAAGTACCAGGGGCCCTACTCTGTATTGCGCTAAGAAAAAAAAAATATCGCAAAATAGCGTAATCGGTACTACGTAATGCGATAACCACGTGCGATTTGCTATTTGAATGCGCATCGCGTTTCATTTTCGCAACGCATTGATTTTGGAATTTTTTTTTCAAGCCCTTTTAAATTTTTTTTTTTGGGAAATCATTATTGAGAGTGGCGAAAACCATTTGTTCGGTGGCGTAGGGGTGTGTATTTCAAGATCTTGTAGAAACAAATTTCCGAATTCAAAATGGCTATCCAAAATGGTCACCTTTTCACCGGAGTTGTAGACTTTTTTGGAATAAAGTCGAAAATATTACAAAAAATTGGTTTTTGGACCAGAAATTATTCACTCTAGGGTTTTCCAGGAATTCTTCAAGAATTGAGGTCAGAATTGCCCTATTGCAAATCTACGATAGCGGTTCTAAGATGGCGGACCAATAATGGTTAAAAAACTTGATTTTTTCGCCCGGATATGTTAACACGGCGGTTTTCGGAGTTGCTGATTGCGAATGCTGCGTTCTGAAATTTTTGCTAAAAGATCATGAAGTACAAACGTGTTTAATAAAAATAATAATATAAACTGACCATTTCAGCCCTTGAAAGGACTTCGACCGAACTTCTTATGTTCAAATTGTGTTGTGCGTCTTATTAAATGTTTGAACACAATTGATCGAGAACTGGGCCTACTAGTTTTATGCCGATTCCGAACGGGTAATGTGCATGTTCTCAAGAAGCTTTACATGGCATTATTTACTCTCTGAGGTTTGCTATTATCTGCAGAGAGGTGACGGCCGAACAGAAAAATTAATTCAATCGAAAAAACTTTCTGCGTCAGATGGAAATTGAACCAGGGTTCTTTGGCATATGGATCACGCACTCTACCCACTGCGCTACGGCCACTACACATGTATGCCAGCCATTACTCCCCAAAAAATAATTTAAAAAGTTTAAAAAGTTTAAAAAAAAAACAAAAAAAAAATTTTTATAATTTTTGTTAATAAAGCCGCTATTTTGGAAAATGATGGCTTCGAATCACGAAATTGGTCACGGCATCGGAGAGAGCACTCTCAAGTATAAACAATAAATACATGTCACTTAAATTTTTTTTCCAAGATGACCACATCAAATACATTCACGAAAAAATGTTAAAATCTATGCCACTTTGCGTCAAAACGGGTTAAATTGATCCATTGAATTAGGGGCGCTACGGGTATAAATCTGCTGCACTGAAAATCAAGAGCGCTGAATGAGAGCGAGCTAAACAACAAAATAAAATTTTTTTTTAAATTTAGTGGTATGCAAAAATACAGTTATAACTGAATTCATTGGTTCCAATTCAGAAGCAGCAACGTAGCCACACTACATGGCACATGTAGACAAGCAGGTTGGCATTTCCGATTGAAGTTGGTAACAACAAATTGCTATGGTTATTATTTTGTTGCCGTTGTTGTTTTTTTTTGTTGTTACTCTGTTTAATGCAGCAATTTTCACTTTTTAATTTCAGCTGCGCAGAATACGATCAGAAACTAAATGAGCGCAATTCAATGATTCAATGAATGGTGTCAACGAACTCTTGCAACTGAAATGCGAGACCACACCAAGTATAAACATAATATTATCGACTAGTTGTTCTCATGCTCTTTATTCTTGTTGTTGTTTGATGAGGAGAACGTTGTTTGGGTTGAGGGCGTGTTAACTAAACATGGCTTATACATTTATTCAAATCAATTATCTATGTATTGCTTTTAAGGCTGAATTTTATATAATTTTACATTATAGCTGACTATTTTTTTACATTTGGTTTCTATGCATTCTTCATTCACATTAAGCTGCTGAACTTTTTATGACCTGTTAACTTGGTTTTGTTAGTTTTGTTGTTGGTGATGTTGATTTGGCTATTGCTAACGTAGTTTTGATGTGGTACACTGCGCTAAATGGCGCAATCTGCATCAGGTCCAAAAAGAGGCAACAATACACTCCGTTAGTACGAGTATATATGTAAGTATGCACCAGTATATATGGATTGTTATGTGTTTTATTAAAATAATAAAACTTCGCACACATGCTCAACGTCATTTTTGTTTTTACGCTACAGTGAACACTTTTATTACGTGTATTCAGGAAAATAATTACAACATCAAAACAATAAGAGTGAAAGATACAAATCTGCTCGAGTTCGTATCGTTAGTTATATGGAGCTAGTATGTATCATGCTATAAATTATAAAACATTAACTGAGTTTATGTGTTTTTTCGCGTTGTACGCAACGCTAAAAATCGATTAACTTGCTTTTTAACGAAGTTGAAGAGAAAACACCATCATCAAATGGCATTTTTGTGAATTACCGGAGCGGAAAATACTTCGAGTAGAGTTGAAAGGTTACGAACGGCAAATAGACCCATGCCTTATTTAAAAGAGTACTTTAAGATTTCATAGAGATATTTTTGAAAATTTTTGATTCTGTAAAAAGCTGAAAGTAAGATAAAAATACAGGTGAAACTCAATTTTAGAGAAAAGTGACATTTTTATTTCAATAACTGAATTTTTCAATATTCCTTTTACAAACTATCGTATAATATTTAGAAAGGCACCCCGAGAGCAGGCGGAGGGGGCTTACATACTTGAATTATATTAATATTAAAGTTGAATTAATTCACTTAAAACCTTTATAAGGTATTGAAAATCTATACCATCATAAAAATAGTATGATTGTCAAAAATTACAGTATTCAAGGCAATAATTTCATGCAAATAGTGCAATTAATAAGTGGAAATAGTTATTCTAGATTATAGGTTTTATTCTAAAACGAGCGAAATAAAAAACTAAATTATATGAAGTGCATCATCTATATAGGCGTAGGCAGAACAGTTAAGAGCCATTTTTTCCCGTGTTTCTCAACCGATTTTGACAAATTTATTTTTTAAATCAATAAGAGTAGGGAGAAGGAGTGCACCGAATATCTATGGTGGGCGTGGCATATCCCATACAACTCAAATTTGCGATATCGAATAGTTTAAGAGTTACAGGTCACAGCCTCGGAAATCCGTATTTGACCCCAAATCACACGCGTTGAAAGAGGGGCGAGGCACTTTTCAGCAGTCAACATTTTCGAACTATAAGTGACAAATCAATGAAACTTGGTAGGAACTTCTTATTTAGTCGTGTTCTTCGACTTGAAAAATTGAACGAGCATTAAACAAGGGGGCGTGGCACCACCTATTCAGTTTTATATCGAAGAGCTTTGGAACTAAATGCCGTATAACAATGAAACTCAATATGGAATTCCCACTTTGTGATATTCTTCAACTAGAAAGTAGATTAGGGGAAGTAGAGCCAAATTTTTGATATCGAATAGCTTTGAAAGTAAAAGTAACAGAACATGGAAACTCAGAATGGAGTTACTATTTTGTGAAGTGAAAGTAACGAAAAAAAATTTTTTTCAATAAAAATAAAAAAAAAAAACTTAAATGGTCGACCAAAGGCGACATTAGTAACAATTAAACATCTGAGACAGATGATCAAGAAGACAGGTATGTTCAAAGTATAGGGCAGGCCCGTAGACAAGGGGGGATTTTTAGGGTTAAAACCCCCCCCCTTATGGTCCAAAAAGTATAAAAAAATAATATAGCGAAATACAGCGAAAACATCAACAAGCTTAAGTATCGAAAAAAGTTCGATACATTCGATTGAACTTTGTCTACGACCAGCAATTTAAGAATTTATTGCGTTAACAGGTTTAACGTGAAAGTGGTGAAATTTTGATTGCGTTTCGTTAGATAAGTTTAAGAGTTTCTATTGTTAATTTTACTGTGCCAAAACTACAAAAATTAGTCTACTTAATTGGCTGCAGAAACCAGAAGTAAAAAAAGGCTAGAACGGTGGAAAGTAAGTGCTTGATTCAAATGGTTTTTTTTCCTTTATCAATGCGCAAATGTGTTTAAAAGTTGCCGAATATTTCTGAATGTTTGAAAGCTGTGTTTTTTTTTTTTGGTAGCGTGTTTGCATTGATTGAATATTAATGGATTAACTTTTAGCTTGATGCGGAACCGACAAAATCCGAATAATAGTATATTTCATCTGTATTGTACAGTAGGCTGGAGTGAAAAATGTCAAAATTTTTTTTTCGGAAACGGGTACCCTTCAATGACTGTGTATGAGACCTAAGCAGTAACAATTCTGTAAAATATTTAGTTTTTACGACGTCATCTTGAGTCTGCACATTTGACTTTAAGTTTGAAAATTTTTGAAATTTTTGACGTTTTTACAAATTGTTTTTTATGTACTTGAAAAAAAAAACCAATACGGGTAGTCATTAAATTGTTGAACAAGGCCTTAAATATAGACAGGATTTTTTAAAAAATTTTTAGGTGGTGGTTTCAGTATGCGCATTGGGCCTAAAGTTCGCCAAATATTCGTAAATTTCTGATATTTTTAACGTTTTATAATACCTGATATCCTCTTATATTGTTATAAAAACTGGTTTATATAGCTTTCGTTAATCAACTTTGCATTGTGAAACTCTTCGCTAGTTCATATTAAACTACCCAGGACTCACCACGGGGAGGTGCTTGCAGTGGCAGTTAAAGTGTTAAGCATTCTTGGTCTAACCGTTGGCATTGGTTGGTTTACTCCAAATTGGAAAATGCAGCTTATTGCAAGTTTTGCGCATTTTTTAACACTGGTTTTGGAGGCGCAGGATCACAACCTCTTGTTAATTTTACCGAATGATAATAAAAACTTTTTAAATAAAATTTTCTAACCTTTCATTGTGGCCTTTACAAAAGTCAGGAAATACAAGAAAATGTCGTTATTCTAATCGTGGTTATTTTTATATAGAATTATAAACCGATATAAGTTTGCAGGTAAATTATTAAAATAATAATATAAGATGCTTAATTATCGTCATTTTAGAAGTTTGTATTGAAAATTTTATTTTTTTAGCGTCTTTCTGTATTCCAAAATGACAGTGCAACGATAAGCAAGATATATAGCCGAAACACATTGAACTCAAAAAATGGCAGTTTTGAAATTATAGAACACACGTTTTTTATGTTGAATGGGTGTGCATCCTTAAGCATACATAGCGATTGCTGTGCCACAGCGGACGCTGTGTTATTGGAATTAACAAAAAAAAAAAAAAAAAATAAGAAGACTTACCGCCCTATCTGCGTTTTCTTGATAAGTAATTTATAAATAAAATTTGTAAAGAATTTTATCAAGCGAAAGCTTTTTTAGTATTCTACAGCAACCTTGATAAATAAAAAGTTTTCGTAATTCACCAGAGTAGGTGAATCCCTGTTAACAGCTAATTGTTCTCATTAATAGCATAACACAGTGAACAGATTTCTGCTTTCATTTTCCTTATGTTCCACAAAAGTGTATTAATTTGTAGAAAATAATTATTATTGTTAACATTATTACGTTAATATTAACCTTGATATTGCCTGCTACGAGCAACCACAACTCTCTTGACAAATTTATCAATAGCAAATGAGATATTGACAAATTTATCAATTAAAGAGCTTTTTCTATCACAGAATACCAACTCTAGATAAATAGTCAATACTTGATAAATATTCAATAAGGTGAATTTATTAATTAATTTTATTTTTGAATTTATTAAAATATAAGGTGAATTAACAGCCCGATTCAAGTACGCAGAATCGGGCTGTTAATATAAATATATAAAATAAACAAAAATAAAAAATTAATTTTTGTTTTATGTATTTGGTGTACAAAAAAGTTTTAGTGTTTTTTTTCAAGTTTGTCGCTTTATTGTGAAAAATTTGTTACAAATTCATTTCTCAAAGTATTGTCTATTTCTAGCCACTGATTTTTCCCATCTTTCAGGTAATTATATAAAAAATACCTTTTCATTTATCGATATCAAAAACTATCGATATTTTTTTTAATCCAAACCCCCCCTTAGGTAAATCCTGGCTACGGGCCTGGTATAGGGTATAGGTTTTTAGAGGTGTAGAACTTTGAATTGAAAAAAATAAGATACAGAGATAACACAATTTTAACCTAAGCATTGGCTTTATTAGGAACATTATTTTATGCCATTAGTGTTTAAGTATCGTATAATTTCGTGTATGTGGCACCGCGGCTAGCTTGGATGTGGCGCATTCTAGATTTCCAATTTTCAAATATTTGTTCAAGCATTTGTGGCCGTATATCGTATTTAATATATAAAAAGTTAATATATTTTACCGATAATGATATAGTAGCAAAATGAAATTATTTCAAAAAATAATACTTAAAACAAAATTATATGGAACATTTGAAATTTTAGTTATAAAAAACATATTTCTATTTTTTTTTCTATTCCAATCTCTTGTTTTTTTTTTTTTTTAAATAATATTTTAGTGAAATTTATGCATTTAAAGTATCGTCGCTAAGCATGGTTCTTATTTTGCTACAAATATAGCCGGCTGACGAAAAGCACCTCTCCGACTCAACACTTGATAAAGGACAAATATCTGAAGCACTTATCTAAGATGACTCTTTTATTGATACCATTTAATCCCGAAATATTAAACGATGATGCCGGGATCATCTTTTAGGGACTAATTTAGCCCCTAATCCCAGGATTCCGGGATCGACATCTGTAGTCACTACATATATGTATTTCGGGAATAAATAAAAAGGGCGAATTTTTCGAATTTTTTTTTTCTTTATTATTTTTCGAAAATATTCTCCTTTATGATTAATACATTTTTGCATGCGTTCGAACAATTAGTCATAACATTTATCCCAATCCGCTTGAGGCCCCTCCAAAACATGTATCAACGACTTTTTCTGCGTTGCCCACGCAGTTTATCCTTGATGTAAGGGAACAAAAATAAGTCATTGGATGCCAAATAAGGATTATACGGCGAATGACCCATTAATTTCTATGTTATGAATGCTCAAAAACACCTTTTATAGCTTTCAGTGTTAATTCCCATACAACCAAGGCACGTTATAGGTTCCTTCTCGATGTTATATTCTTTGGTGTTGTTTCATATATGCTGATTTAATATCGTGTAGCTTTTTGAAATAAAATGTTACAAATGTAAAAACAAAATAATTTTAAATTTTTAATTTTTTTGTTTTATTCATTGAAGAATTTATCGATAAAATTAAAAATCTGTGAAACATAACGGAGCTACATTCAATTCAATGTATTCTTTTTTTTTCATTTAAGACATAAAAAGCTTGTTTTCAAAGGTTTTATTTTAACAATTTTTAACATTTTGAATCAGCATTTTACAGTTTTTGAGAAAACATTTTTATTTGTTATATCAATATTTTTATTTTTTGATACAAAAGTTTTTACTTTAATTTCAAAATTTTTATGGTAAAATCAAAAGTTTTTATGTCAAAATGCTAAAATGTTGATTTTAAATGCGGATTTTTTTCTGAGTGTAAGAATAATATTAAAAATAACATATTTCTGAAGGTGATACATTTAAGAGCCACTTTCGGTCTGCAAAATAAGCGTTTCCAATAAAACCAAAACTTTTCTAAATTGTTTTCATACAATGTCAAGAACACAAATCAACAAAAAGGAATAAGAAGTGTGCAATTCTTTCAGATGCACGGGCTTTCAACACAACTGACCCTGACAGCTAACTTAGCTTGTTTCTTCCCAAATTCTTGCACTTGACCTGATGATTTCAAGATGTTGGAATAAATAAAAAAAAAACAAAATCAATAAAAATTTCTACGCGTAGGAACGCACGCTCATTATTTTTACAATAATGTTTTTATTTCACACAGTAAGCTTGTATGGAATGTTCAAATCCTTTTTATGGACACTCCATAAGAAACGAACATAACTAATTAGTATGATTTCCAAGAAAATCATCATCAAGACATCATCAGTAAGCCAAAGAACAAAAATCAATTTAAGAGCTAGCAGAACAACGCAATAAACTGGCTCTTGAATTATGGACATGACATCAGTCAAGCTGAGAGATAAATAATTGCAATGGAAAAACTACACAGCTACATAAATTGGTAACAACAGGCAGGTCAAAAAGAACTAAGGAAAAAAGAAAAAAAAATAAAAGCTGCTACAGTTTTCCAACCAAGGTATCAAATGATTCGCCTCATATTAGCAACTCAAGGAAAACAAGTTCAACTGGTTGTTGCAATTCGGATGTAAAACAAAGAATATCGTATAAACAAAAATATTAAAAAAAATAACAAGAATTGCTAATGTCAATGCACCGTTAATGTGCTGCTCAACTGGTTGAACTTGATATTGAAACAAGTCCGCGTACGAGCTGGAGAGCGCCTTGCGTTAGCCAAACAAGCGGCGTACAAAATTGCTAGCCATGGTGAGCTGGGTTATATGTTGGCAATAAGTTCTTGCTTTACGATTTTGAATTCGAATTGGTCAAAACCGGTTGTAGTTAAGTAAGGCTGGTTAGTTGGCTGGAGTTGATGGTTCGCTTGGATTCTCAGAACAGGCGAAAACTAAGGCGACTATAACTAGATGCAAATTAAATAAACTTTAGATAAAAATTAATGGAGTTTGAAAAAATTATACAAATTTTTTTAAAGCAAAACCAAACCATAAACTGCTAGAGCACCGTTATATCTATGTGTATTATTTTAACGCTGGACAAAAAGAATATAAAATGCCAGAAAGAAAAAAAAAAAAGAATACAATAACAAATTTGCTAGTAAATGAACTCATAATAAATCTTCCCACTTTTCGTGTTAACAAAAGAATAACATCTAATTATTTGTGTATGGCTTCAACTTAACCCAAATAAGTTGGAGGCTCTAGCTTAGCCAGATAAAGAAATAGAAGAAAAATTAATATTGGCTGTGGAAAGACCAAAACTATTTTTGACTAACCCTGTTTTAGTGGCTCTAACGGTATTTGTTTTAATATGTATCTGATATAATCTTGGGGATAGTTTAAAGTTTTGTTTATCTAACGAAATAATTATAACCATTTCAAACTTATTGAATGAATGTGGGGGATAAGCAATTTTTATTTATTTTTTGTTGTTCTATATTTTAGAAGTAAGCATGAAAAATTTCCAGCATTATGTATATGAAATCGCTATAATTGTTGTAGATCTTCTGAATGATCTTACGGATTGGAGCTCTTGGGATTCCATATCTGTTAAAATACTCTCTACAGTTATTATAATTTATAACTTACTATAACTCCTTATTACAACTCCAGTAACCAAGGAGGATAGTTATCGAGGTAAAGCCACCCACAGGTTAAAAAAAGTAAACAATTAATTCATACAAATGAGATCATTACAAGCAAAGGAGGATGTATTTCATTAAAACAAGAAGAAAATGACAATGATAACAAAAAAATTCCAATTGTCTTAAATTGAGATATTATAAACTATTTTGAGGATTAGAATAATTTCAACTTAGTCGCAAAAAGACTTTCGTATGAATTACTTAATTTATATGTATTTTATAAACTCCATCCATATCAACAACTTTAATAAAAAACACTTAAAAGCAAAATCTTAAACTAATCCGTTCAAATTCATATATTTGGAGCATTTTGAAATTTTGTTAAAATTCAAATCATCCTTCTCCCATAAAAATATATAGAATTGTTTTTTTTTTTAATTTAGAGTGATGATATTTTTTATCAAGCTTCTCACTTTTAAAGACTAACAATTGGAGTCCGGAATCCTTCTGTCACGTACCTTTGTGAGTGTACAATTCGAAAAGGTACGCACCCAGTCGGAAGGTAGGCTCTCTAAAGGGATCTATCTTTTTTATTGCCTCAAGTATTGGAAGAAAGCACTAATACCTAAGGAGATGAACACGGGAGCTGCAAAGCAACTCATCGCTGACAAAACAAATCGCCATCCATATCGTTCCTTCATTGCTAAAAGAAGGTACTCGGATTTTTGACTAATCACTTCTTACGTGCTCGAAGATGTTACAAAGGGATTAATACCCCTTACGTAGCAGCTTCATACAAAAAAAGATATGGCATTTGGAAATGAAGGGGTATGATCGCCGAATCTTAAAGGATGTGCCAAGAAGCTATCTTGGGATAATCGCTTTTCCTACTGGGCAATTAATCATACGCGCTCACGGAAGCGTACCCTACTAAAAATTTTTATCACTTTAAGAAATGAGATCACATTCCGTGTGTTTATCTACAGAGTGCTCAGATTAAACTTTAAATATCGTGGAGTTCGTAACCCAATTTATGGTTCTTTGCCATGGCGACTACAAATGTGTGCGTCGGTGCATTGTGATGTTGGAAGAGCACATTTTTCTTCGCCAAATGTGGTTGTTTTTGCTTCATATCAATGTCAAATTTGTCTAACAGATGTGATTAATATTCGCCGGTGATTGTTTTACTCTTGTCCTTTGACGTTTAACGACATGATCAGGTTGAACGTCAAACACTCATTTGAAGTGGTGACAACGTTGCGCTTATGGTCGAGTGTGAATAATCGTGGCACCCATCGCGCGAATAGCTTTTTCATGTCCAAATATTCATGTAAAATGTGATGTACCCGCTCAGTTGAGATGCCTACATCCTCAACCACCTCATATACTTTCATTCTCCGACTGTCAAATATCATTCCGATTATATGGACGATTTCTGGCGTGACGACCTCTTTTTTGGGCGATCTCAATGTTCACTGTCACTTGTGCTCAATAATTCAGAAAACCACTTCCAAACTAGCAAAATAATGCTTAATAATAATGAGAAATCTACGCTTGAATGTAAACTGATAGCCTATTTGCTTGATTCAAGCATAGAATGCTTAATTTTTTCTCTCCGTGTATATTGATTAAATTTTAATAAGCCAAGATCAATAACAAATTTTTAGCTTTTGGAAAATACACTTAATTTCTACAAAGTTTTTTTACACATAGCACGATATGAACACAATTCCTTTTTTTTTATTCATTTACTAACATTTTCCTGAAGGTCAAACATGTAATTTAACGAATAATGTGCACAAAACTATAAACAGGTCAAAATCGATTTATTTTGAATGCTTAGCTCTGACGACACTCGATTTGTTAATGACACAATACTATTAGTTGAGATGTGGTAGGAAATGGGCGCGAAATACAAGTTAATAAGTATTAGAAAATTGTAGTGCATTCAACAATAACAACAATCGATATATTGAATGACAAATAAAAAATTTAAAACAACAAAAACAGCAAAAAGATGATGTGAAAGTTATGGCCAAGAAAGGTTACGAAAATGCTTTTTCAATTGATTAAAAACGTCACTCAAATATATTAATAAGCATAAGCTTTTTGTCCATACCATGACATTGGGACTTATAAAAGATTACAACACAAATCATAGGTATTATATTTTTTTTTTAAGTAACGATCTTATCGAAAAAGTGGACTATTGTACATGAATGCTGTAACTTAAAATAGTCGGGTTGTTAGTGAGCTAAGATCGGTTTAACGTAATGAAGCTTAGTTAAGCTCAAGTATATCATCTTTTATGCTTATTTTTAGCTCTATACAAAATATTACTTTTTTATTGAAAATTATATTGAATTAAAATGAAGAGAATATAAATTCTTATAAATTTTTAATTAGGTGTATTTTATTTTTAGCCTCTATGACATTATACTTGTTTCAAAACCAAAATTTGTACAGAAGATCCTTGATATTCAATTTCTTTGTATTCAGAGGGAAGATAACAATTTTTCGTGGATGCTACAACATTTTTTAAATCAGCTCACACCATAATGAAAACGTATCTTCAATTGGAAAACTTGAAAAGAAATACAACAAATACATGGACGTTCTAAAAATGTTTAATTTTGCTTCAAACGCTATTTATTTTTCCCATCCGATCGAGAGTTGTGATAAAATGTGTATGTAGTGATAAAATTAAAAAGCGTTTAAATGTTTATCATGTTCTGACTTTATCATGTTTCGATTCACGTTCTTTACCATGATATATAGGACACCTTGTCATAACATCAAAAATATATAAACTCTTTAATTTTATCAATACACCAAATAGAAACTGACTATTTTGTTCTATTCTGTAAAGATCTGATTTTAATTCTTAATATGACAGTATTACTTATTCCGAGGGGTCAAAAAAAAAAAAAAAACAATAATACCCTTTATAAGAACAGTTTTTGTTACATAAAAGTTGAAAAAGAAATAATGCTTTGAAAATAAAGTAACAGATTATCCAAAGGGTTACCACTAACAGCAGAAACTAGTAAAAGGAGAAAATTTTGCTAGTAAAAAATTGATGCAGCAACGATAAAACGTGATCTGAAACCTAATTTAAGCATTACATAAAAAAAATTCTGTAAAAACTTATGACAATGACTCTGGTAACTAGCAGAATGTTAACGGCGGTCAATGGCAACACCATAAAAGAAGAGTCGCCGTCTTTATTGCCATTATTTCATCAAATGCATGCGTCGCTCATGCATTCAGCCGTCGTCTGCAGCTAACACGTCCATGTTTGCCACTAATGACGTTCAACAACAAAAATATATGAAACAGCCACCAGTTAAACCAATGATATCAAAATTTTTACTGCAGATTCAAGTTTGAGTTTTAAGTTTAAAACGATGGCGTATAAATCTCATTGTAGCCAGGATTTATGATTGAGAATTCAGCAGGAGGAAGCAGCAATGATCACCGTATGCTTACAATAGACATTATTTTTTTTTTCCTACTCTTATTATTGCTGGCGTCATGTTGCTGACAAAATCACTCACACAGAACCTCTGAGTCGCGGTCGTCGGAAGTAGTGTTGACGTTGTCTACACAGTCTATAGATTGCAAATGAGTTTCGAACACTTAATAGGAAATAATTTTTTTTAAATTTCTAAAATGAGAAAAAGTAAACAAAGCTGTTTATGGAACCATTGAGCGTGCCGGCCGGTAGGTACAGAAAACAAACCAGTTTGTTCGAAACTTTAAAATTTTACACACAAAAAATGTGCGTGCGCATGCGTAGTTATAAATACGCGCGGGTGCGTGATCTGTCTATAATTCTTATGAGTCACGACTAGGTGGTTAATTCAATTATATAGGAGTTTACTGAGCTATTTTCAGTGCCATGTGCAAACGAAGAGAAATTTCAAGAGATTCAAGGACAAAACTAATCACCATAACTTAAACTAAATATGTGTGTAGGTATCTACAACTGCGCAGTTTGACGTAGCTGCTGTGATGAACGAACTAAAGGGCAGATCTAAACGAGCAGATCTCAGCCAACATTTACGAAAAGGGTGTTTCCATGGAAATCGTTTGTATTTTGTTTTTGTAACTCAATACAATGAATTCTATTTGACAAAGGATATAACTTGCCACGCTTCTAAATAAGGCTGAACAAAAGGCGCAGTATTGCCACCGTTCCTTTATTAGGAGATTGAAGATTATTCAAACAAATATTCAGTTTCCGGAATTTATTTATAAACAGCTGTTTAGTTTTTTTTCATTGGGAAATTAGTTTTAATTTCAACTCGTTTTTGTTTGTCTTTTCTCTCCAGATATTTTCCGTTTCAGATTTAATATACTCACAGTTATCCGCTAGAAATCATTCTAATCTTGGTTGTCGTAATTCAGCTCAATACATAAAATAAAGGATAGTTATCGGGTTTTTTTTTATATTTTTTATATAATTAGAATAAATTTTATATGAGTTTTGATGTCTTATTTTTTAATTTATTTTTTAAGTGGCATCAAAAAATTCAAAAATCATTTAAATCTATTTTTGTTAACTTTTTCAAGAACATGTTTATTAAGTAAAATCATTACTTATTCCTTGAATAATGCCATGTCTACAAAGAGAGTTTAATTTGAGTTCAACGACAGCTGTTCACACAGAGATGTCAGCAGAATTGCGTTTATTGTAACATTTCTTTGTTTACTTTTGTATTCTCATATTTTTTCGGTGCATTCACCACCGTGACATCAATTTCCCTTGAGGACAAGGCTGCAACGATCTCTGCGTAGCATACTTTGAGGCATTTCTCAAAACGAGTTTTGATAAACACAGAAAGAAAGTTGAGTTTTATCATGCAAAATTGTACTGGGGAAATATAAGAGTTTATTTTGCGTTCATTGGCAACACTCAACTTTGTACTGGATACTCAAACTAAAATCTATGTGTAGACATGGAAAAAAATCGTATGCATCAACTTGAGTTTTACTTTTAACAAAGGGGCAACTCTGCTACTATCGTTTCAAGCAATTAACTATCACTCCCTTCACGAATCATGCTGCTATCCTTAGTTATTGGCTTCTATATGTAAAGCCAGCAGATGTTTTCAATGACAAAAATAAACGCACACGTCTATATTGGAACATTCATAAGTATACATAAATAAGTAATAACAAAATATATCCTTATATAGAGAGAGGAGAAATTTAAAAAGCAAAAACAAAATCGAAAAAATAAATTTAAATTTAATCTCCTTGAAGTTCTTCCACAAAAAATTTAATATTTGTTTTCGATTTTTGAAAAGAATTCATATTTAAATAAACAGGACATTTTTTGTTAATCGTATACCATAACAAATAAACCACAATGAACTATAAAGCTTACAAACTCGTTTTGAACTCTCAAACCATTTTTGGAAATGTATATTTTAATTAAACTTTGTCACTCTACCTAATAAATTTATGATGAAATTTCAAAAAAATAATTCGAACAAAATTTCAAAAATCAATGATTTACCACGTTTTATCCAAGAACGTATTGGTAATTATGGGTCCAAGAATAATTTGGTTAGTTTAAGGATATGTTAAGCATCATAAAAAATAGTTTGAACAAATTTTGTTTCTAGGCCTCGCCACTAGGCGATATCATTTTTTACGAGCAGACCTATAGAAATTTTAAAATATTTTCACTTTCAAATTTCAGTTGAGTTGCTCTAATTAAATAAATTTTTATAAATAAATTAGATAGTTATTAAAATTTATGTAATTTTGATTAATTACTTGACATGTCTTTACTAAGGGTATTTTTTTATGCATTTACTAACTTTTATTTTAAACAAAACACATTGCGATTTTATTCAATTGTTATTTAGAATTTATATTCAATCGAGGGAAACATTTCCTGAATTTAGTTTTTGGCACGATTACGATTTCCGTGGCCCCAAGATCTGAATATGCAGTTTTAATGAACTCATTGAGAAAATAAGTTTCACTGAAGGATTTATCGATATATCGATTAGTTATCGAGTTATCGATTTTTAAAAAAAATTTTTACTAAAAGAAGTCTTAATGTAAATTCGACCATATCTATGCTAATATTTGACCGATCAGGATAATTTGGGTATCATTCGATAATAAACTTAAATATCTTCAAAATAATTTATAAAACGAAAATTTGGTACTTAATCTAATTACACTACAGATGATTTTTCGGATTGATATATATTTTTTTTTTCATAAAACCGTTATTTTCTTCAAAAAGTACGAAATAAAAGTAAGTAGAACATACTATATGGTAATAGCTGAAACATTAACCTTTCATTTGGTGTATAATATGTTATACTTGTTTCCCCTATTTCTACCATTATTCTCATTTTTGTATTGTTACTAGATTAAACAGAACAATCATACGGTTTTTATTTTGCTTTTTAAACGTACAATTTTGATGTACTGTTGATAAACATCAACAACTTTCATCTTCATCACGAAGCACAAAAGAATCGCAAGCACGTCGCACACCTATGTAAAATAAAAAAGAATATTCGAATCATATAATGATGCGCACCGTGTTCTTTTTAAATAAGATATACGGATTCTCATTTTATTTCACAAAAAAAAAACAAAAAAAACAGAATAATTGTGCAATTTGTAAAAGGCAGAGCCACTTTTTTATAAAAATTAGTAAAAATATCAATATGTACTTCAGAATACAACAAACAACCTTTGATAAAAGTCTATCTGACTCCTTTTACAGAAAAAGTACATTTTGTAAAAGGCAGAACCACTAAAAAAAAAATTATTCAATAACTCAAAAAAAGGTTAGTAAAAATATCAATATGTACTTCAGAATACAACAAACAACCTTTGATAAAAGTCTATCTGGCTCCTTTTACAGGAAAAGTACATTATGTAAATGGCAGAACCACAAAAAAAAAATTATTCAATAACTCAAAATGGATCGAAAATTTTATGAAGATCTTTCTTGCGCCATTTACAGTATAAATGCACAATTTATAAAGCAAATCAAATATATTCAGCCCAATTATGAAACATTTTCCAATGCTATATGATTGTACTGATCAACCTAAATTATAACATAACAGCGAAAATCGGTCAAAATAAAAGAAAAAGTATAACATGTTGTATACCAAAGAAAAGGTTAATATTTCAGCTTTCAATTAATTATATCTTTATTTAATCTTTATAACGCATTTTTAAGAGAAAATAACGGTTTTATGCAAAAATAAAACATATTTTGCAGAAAGACAGTCTGTAGCGTGGCCGATTTACGAAAAAATATTTTTTTTTCATCTCATATTAAAAAGATTTTAAATATCTTTCGAATGACACCTAAATCATTCAGATCGGACAAATATTAGCAAAGATATAACCGAATTTAAATATTGGTTCCGTTGAGTAAACATTTTTTGAAAAATCGATATCTCGATAACTAATCGATATATCGATAAATCCTTCGGCGAAAATTATTTTCTCAAAGAGTACTTTAAAACTGCATACTCAAATCGAGGGGCCACGGAAATCGTAAACTCCCCTAGTTTTTAATAACAATATCGGGCAGATGCCCATTACAGCTTGATCTGATGAATGTTATACAAGACATACCGCATCTAGCTCAAAAGCCTCATTTTTTAAAATAAATGGTCCGAGGACTCCACCCACCCACAGACCGCACCAAACTGTGCATTTTTTGGGACGTAACGACGTTTCGATAATCTCCGTTGATTATATTCGCTTCAAATTTCAAAATCAAGTTCACTGACCTACGCATCGAATCAAAAATGAGCCTCAACGTTGAAAACAATGTTCGATAAAAGAGCAAATCCAAATCGAGTTGACTTTGACACCATTCACTCAAATTTCGAAACTGGAATTTCGACCGTCAAATTTTCCATAAAGTTAATGGACAAAGATCTAACTGTTAAGAACGATAAATTCGATCGATAAATTAAATCGATAAATTCTGATCTTCCTCAACACTCTGCAGAACGGACCCAATATTATCTTCAGTACGCGCTCTTCTTATGCGTTTCAATGTCCATTTGGCGCATAGAACCATAATTTTGGAACCAAATTTCTAAAATTTTAAGAATGACTTATTTTTTTTAGAATAAATACTTCGGTTTGGAACATGTTTTTGTTTGTAAACAATACATGAAACCTTCTGATGATGATCTTTTGAACAAGTTAGGATACCTTCAATACCGTTTCTGTTCGCAGAGTTCGAAAACAAAAAATAATTGAAGTTAGTTAGTCTTTCTTACTGACGACATATTAATTTTTTAGCGCATAAAGAATTTTATAGGACTAAAATACAAGTGACTTTGTAGAGATTAACCATATAATAAAGGTTAAATTTGGATTAAAAAAAATTTATTTAAATGTCTGAAGTCTTCAGACTGAAGATTGTGTAGCGCGAATCAAGAGTTATGAGGGAACGAAAGATAAAGTGCATGGCGCGTCCAACCTGTAGAATTGCAGACAAAACATTCGATCTTTGTATTTGTTGTTGTTATTGTTGTTGTCATATAAAGTGGCCATTGCTATTGCTGCTTTTGCTTGTGTTTGTTGTTAAATACTACTAACATCCGCAGCACAATCTTCACTTCACAACAACTCGATCAACAGGTTTTTCTACTCACCTCAATTTTTGCAAAACACAGCAAAAAAATTCAGCTTCTTCAACTCTAAAATTGCAGGTATGTATTGCCCAGTAGTTTTATTAAATATTTTTCATTCAACGTTTCAATTTACACAATAATTAAAATTTTTCAATTCAGAACTTTTTATACCGAATCGTTTTGTCGACTGCCCACTTTTAATTTTCACCTACACACACTTTTTAATTTAAATCTTAAATGCAATTCGATGCAAGTGCAGGTTAATGTATAGTTGTTGTTGTTATCTAATTTAAAGTAACAACAATTAGAGAGCAAAAAATAACCAAAGGAAAACAATCATTTTTAATTCCTCTCAAAGGTACACAAATAATTTTTTCCTCTTGCCGCTCAATGCAGCACAGATAAATTAACAAACTAAACACTTTGACCGTTAAAAACCGACTGAAAGAAGTTTTAAAACGCGATATTAAATAAAAGTGCATTCAAAAAAGATTACAAAAAAAATTTTAACATGAAAAAACAACGAATGACATGTTAAAAAAGAACGTCAAAGGCAAATGACATTTCTTGTTGTTGTCAGTGTGTGTAAATGTAGCGCAGGGTTGCTATTTATAGTTAAGGGTGTTACAAGACTAGCATGTATAAAATATGTACGCATGGTTTTCGGGGACCAAAAAGTTGCCGGTGAACTTTTTCAAATAAACTGTTATGATCGTAATGGCCACAGTTTCACGAATATTAAACTCCTTTAAACTTTTCGACTGTTAATATAAAAGTTAAATGAATTGTTATTTTATGCCTAGAAACTATTGATACCGTTATTTTTTTCTCATCAACGCACTCATTTAAAGTTATAAAACTTTTGTCGGTTTTTAGTACAAATTAAAATAGAAAGGCGATTTTTCACTATTCGCTTGCGCAGACTTTTTTCATAACTTGAATATCTTTAAAAATTAAACATTTTTTCAAACTTCATATTTATATACTTTTCTTTTGTTAGATATATCTTGAAAAATGCAAATTGGCCGATATTTTCGACGAAAAAAAAAGGTACAATATAACTGTTATTTTTGCCCGAAAAGATAAAAGGTACAAAAAAAAACTTGTATTTTGTCAGGAAAAGTAAAATTTAATAAATAACTGTTAATATCAGACTTTTCTAATAAAACCCATAACCGGTACGATCCTTGATGTTTTGAAATGCAGTCTTTATTAGCCGTTATATAAAACGTGTTTTTTTTTAAATAAGGTTTATCAACGCGTTAGGAACACGGTCAACTTTATCTCTAGGATAACATTTATAAGATTCGGCATGGTGTGTATATTCCCAAACTGGTATTTAAAATTTGATTGCATATTGTATATTCTCGAATACAAATCGATGGCTATTTAATTATATATCATGTATTTTGATTTAATCAAAGTTAGAACTGGCTTAAAAAACACACTATATATTTGGTACTCTCGTTTGTTTTGGTACGCACTCGCTTTGTTGTGACGCCTATTTGATATTTAGCATATATGATTTAGCAGCAGTTTTTTATAATCATGGAATGGGGATCGCTTGAAAATCGTGTTGTTATAGTTGGTCTAAGAAAAAGTAGCATGGAAAGAGGTCTTTTGGATCTTGCGACACTCGAAGTCACTCCTAATTTTGTGGTTCGTACGGTTGAGTTGTTTGAGGATACTGGTGGAATAATTAACCGTCCAAAATCCGGCCGCCCGCGTGTTGTAAGAACAGCAAGGCGTTGAAGTCTCGAATCAAGCGGAAACCGCTGCGAAAGAAAAAATCTTGTTGCGGGAGATGAATATCTCGGCGCAATTGATCTCTCGCATTCTTAAGTATGACTTTGGGGCTCAGAGCATACAAAAGACACACTGCACATCTTTTCATGGTAGCGTTAAAGGAACAACGTAAGCGAAAATCGAAAGCGTTACTTCTCAAGCACGCGGATATTACCCACAGATGAGTTTTGTTTACTAACGAAAAAATGTTTACCGTAGATTAATCGTTTAATAAACAGATTGATAGAGTGCATGCTTTGTCATCGAAACATGCAGCAGAACTCGTTCCGAAAGTTCAGAGAAGTCACCACCCAGCATCTATGATGGTTTGATGGGGAGTCACCTATGATGGGCTCACCAAGCTCCATTTTTGTGACAAAGGAGTCAAAACTTTGGCAAAAGTGTATAAATCCGATATTTTGGAATTGGTTGTGAAGCCTCTTAACACGAAATTATTCCAAATAAAGACGTGGACCTTTCAACAAAATTCTGCTTCGGCCCATAAGGCTAAATTGACTCAAGAGTGACTAAAAAACAATGTCAAATTGTTTTATTACAAATTGTGGTCCGTGTTAGAGGGTGTATGGCTTGCTCCATTCGACACCCAAATATCGATTCTTTAAAGAGCGCTCTTGTCCGAGCAGTGGGGAAATTTCCTATGCATGTCGTGCGTGCTGCGATCGATGACTGGCTGGATCGACTTCGCTCGTGCTGGAAAGCCAATGGTGGCCATTTCGAATAAGTTGTTCTACAATTTGTAGCTATTGAATGACTCAATAAATAACAAAAATAATTTTGAAAAATCTTTTGTTGTTTAAAACATATGAGAATATGACGGTTTTTATTTAAATTATTTCATTTTCAAACCTATACAGCTCTTAACGTTTGAATGTAGTTTTTAAGAGTAATAGCAAAATTTTAACCCATGCGGTTTTTTTAAAATATTATTTGCTTTTATTTACATTCCACTTAGTCCAAATTGTATCAGAATAAATAGATATGAAATAATTGCTGACAATATCACTAAAAAAAATGGATTGTTAAGAGAAAATAAGCCCAGCACATCAATTTTTAAGTTCACAGTTTGTAAGAAGTTCAGAAAAGACTCGATCTGCAATAAAAAAATAAATATGAATAATAAAAAAATATTTATTTTGTACACTTGTATCCCAGCGAAGATCTATGTCAGAGCAAACTAATTCCATGCCCATAAAATTTGGAGCTTGTGAAGCTTTTGTGGCAAAATCAGCACACATAATCAGCAAATTCAGGTTCATCACTTTAAAAACAACCTGACATATCAATACACAGTTTATGTCATCTTCCTTTAGGTAGACCCAAATGGCCTGATGCATAAGTAAAAGAATAACCATGAAATTGTAATAGATATAATAAAGGATTTGCAATTGAAATATATGAATAAATTCCTTTGAAACTCTATACATATCCGCATAAGTTATGGCAAAATCATCCAAGCGTTCAGCATAGTCACAGAGCAACTTCATTCGCTTGTATGCGCTTAGAGTAGTTGACAGACCTGCGGCATTCTTATTCGTCATGTGTTCTAACTGCGCTAACAGTTGCTTTAAATATATTCCGAGCTCTTCAAAAAATAGCGCAATTATAAGAAAACCCAGAAAGCAACCGTCCAATGCTAACATTGAACCAATCCATAAATACATTCCAAATGCCTGTGGAACCCACTGAGTAAAATGATCCACTTGAAACAGTGCTGGAACCTCGTTTATTAGACCAATTAAAGTTGCCAAAACTAATATCGCCAAAATCCGCTTGTATAGTCCAAAAAATTTGTTTATTAGACTCAAGACCCTCTCTTCTCCTTTTGCCTGCATAGTTAAAGAGAATACTGAGAAAAAAGACACCGATACAGCTTGAAGATCGCCTAATATCCTTGTAAAACCTTCATCAGCTTCCAGATATTTGTCAAACATATTTGGAAGCACAGTCGAGTATATGGTGGTGATCACAATTTGTATGATTACAGCGCATATCTTTCCACGACGTTTTCTTGGGAGTACTGCTAAATCGAGACGATTGAGTTGACAGTGAATTACTCCAAAAAATAAAGCAATACGGTAGAGTATAAAAAGTAGTTTATGAAACAAAATTCTCGCACAATAGCGAATCTTCATTTTGACGGACGTTGTAGGCTACCATTGAAACACTAAGAATGCCAATATTTTGTCCTAGTGATGAATGAAATACTATTATTCGAAATGGTGTTTAGTCTCTTGTGTACTTCGTTAATTGAGTGTAGTGATAACATCTTTGTGTTTTTTATTTTGTGATGGTACACTTGAGTTTGGATATCACTAAGCTCACTGACGATGGCATGATATATTTACGTATTCTCTCCTTTGTTTCAAAACTTTTTTTTAATCAAGTAATCCTTTATGCATCGTCGTCATACAGCCTGTATGATACAGGAACAAATTCACTCACTATATTTTTCACATTTTGTGGTGGCCTAGATCGAGTGGACTATTTGACGTTAATTCAGATTCGAATCCCAGCTCACATAGAATATGTTATCAATTGAAACTAATTTGTATGATTGGTCGTCACCTCTCTGCAGAGAATGGCAATCCTAAGAGAGTAAATAAAGAAAGTTGATGTAAAGCTTCTTAAGAACATGTACATTAGCCCTTTGGAGTCAGCCTAAAATAATTAGTCCTGAGACGCATAGGAGCAGGAGATGTATCAAATTTTTTGTTTAATGTATTATTTTAATAGTGTAAACTACTCTTAATCAAATTGTTTTGATCGATAAAATTTATCGAAACTTTTTTATTACAAATAAGAATCAATTTCCGTTGCTTTTTTATCGCCATCGCCAATTAAATACAAAATACAAAATTTTATACCTCCACGTTTAAAAAACGTAAAAGGAGTATATTAAATTTGTCACTACGTTTGTAACGCCCATAAGGAGGCGTGGTAGGTATAGAAAAGTATATATATTCTTTATCAGCATCACCACCCGAGTTGATTTAGCCATGTCCGTCTGTTTGTCTGTGATCACGATTACAGTCGCAATTTTAAAGCTATCATCACGAAATTCAATATTTAAGCTTTTTTCTAAAAAATGAAGGTCAAGTTGGAAAATGAACTAAATCGGATGAAAACCTTGTCTACCTCCCATACAAAGTGATTTTATCAAAACGGTAAAATCTCTTGGAATTCTACAAAAAGGAATATATGGACTTGCAATTTTGCATATGAGTTTTGGTAAAATACACTCTAAGTATGAAATTCAACCAAATCGGATAAAAACCACGCCTAAATCCCATACAAAGTGACTTTATCAAAAAGGTATAATCTCTCTCTTAAATCCACAAAAATTAATATATGGACTTGAAAATTTGCATATGAACTTTGATATATAACGTGTACTATGTGTATGAAATTCAACCAAATTGAGTGAAAACCACCTCCCACCTCCCATACAAAGTGACTTTATCAAAAAACAAAAGAATATTTTCTGTTAAAACTATAACAAAAACGTTTTTACAGATAAAAATTTTATTGATTGCTTAAGACTTTGAATATACTTTGGTTCGGCCGTGGGGGTATTTTAACTTCGGCCCAGTCGAAGATTATTTCTTACTAGTTTTTTCACAAATCAACTCAGCTATCGATTAGATATATTTCGATAAAGTTTTTTTAATTAAAATCGAAGAAAACCTGAAAAATGTTTCATTTTTATGAACAAATATCGATTTAATGATAAATTTTTTTGTTATTGAAGAGACGACAATGTATGATTGATTTTTATTTCTAATCGAAAAAAATATCGATAAAAAATAAATCCGTATTTCTTAAATAATTTTGGTTGGATCCTTGATATCTTTCGATACCTATACTGAAACAAATTCCCAGTTGAAAATATGATTGTTTGGTCACAATTGCTTATCGATTCTATTCTATAGCGATAGCAAAATTCTATCGACATAACTGATTAGCATCAGACATCCCATTACTTAACCCTCTCTTCGACAAAATAATTAACATTGAAAAAAAAATTCGAAACGTTTTTTATAAGTTAATATGATGCTCCTGAAGTCGAAAAAAATATTTATTGTTACCTGTGATGTCGCACCTTACCGTTAGGGAATGTCGATTATATTTGACATTGACCCTAAGAGGTACCAAAACTGGTTACATGAAAAAATGTTATTTAATGTAACTTTATACCATATTTATTAAAAATTTATTTGTTTGACAACGATATTTATTTTTTATTATGAAATTCTAAAAACAATTGGATTCTCGCTTAACGCAAAGGTAAACGTTGAATTTTTTGCATATTACGTATGAACTTTTACACAATTTTTGGCAACGCGACGACCTGCGCTCTTTACATTTAGAAATTCTGGTAAATGCTTTTTTTGGTCCAAACGAACTTCTAACGGTGGTTGTATTTGAAAATTTTTTTCGTTTGGGTTGATTGGAGGTCATGGAATTAGAGCTGTCTGGGCCACTGTCCGATTTTTTTGCTGGTCTTGACTTCGAAGGCCTTCCTCGTTTTCATGGTATATCCGGGAGCAAGTTTTCCTGTTGGCCAGCAAGCAATGTTTTTGAGAACGCAATCCTAAAATTCATGGAATCCTCAATGTTTTACTTTTGCATTTTTTAATAATAAAATCGCATCTATATTCCATCCATGCCGCTTTCAAAGCTAAATCAACAAAATGCATTATAACTCGAAGTGTGCATTTGACAGAACGAATATGTATGCGGCAATATTGAATCATTTGATCTAGTAAATCAACAGCGCCCATGCTCCTGCAAAAAAAAAACGATTATTTAAACACTTTTAAACAACATATACATTTTTTTCAAACGAGTGTGATCACATTTGAATAGTTAAATTTTAACTCAATTATAGGCAATCGGACGCACTTAATGATAACACAGTATAAAGTAAAAAAAAGCAATAAATAAAACTTTACAGTTTTAGTTAAGTATTTATTTAAAATAGTAATCTCTCTCTGACTATATAAAGTTAAAGAGAGAAAGTTGTGAGAAAATTAACCGTTACATATTTGATGTAAAAATACCCTCTCATACAATGTCGAATATAATCGACGAATTCACTGAGAGGGTTAATATAATTTTAAAAACAATTTTTACACACACACATTTCTGCTACCTACCTCAAGATATATTCCAAGGTTGTTTGGCTTTTCGTTATTTGTATACTTTGGGATTTTAAAGTTCTTGAATCGATCAAGGATCCACATAGAACAATTGTTACTTGGATTTTCTCTTAACTTGAAGGCCCACATTCAACCCCCACTTAAGCCTCTTTTAACCGTTTAGGCTAATAAAAAATCAATACATCTTCTTCTGATTACATTTCCTGCATCATTCTATAGCTCGATGAGGTCGGTCTCGTTCGCAGTAGAAACGATAAGCGATATATTTTCTATATAAAAATATATTGTTTCAAAACACAAAAATATGCATTTTTCAAATATCTTACATTGGAAACATTTTTATTTATTTAAACAAATCATATATTACATAAAACTAGTTACACTAAAAATTAGTTAAACCAACCATATATAGTAAAATTAACAATCTAGTCCATCATAGATATTATTATATATCAACAAATAATTTTAGGTTTTTAATTTGGAATGATGATGATAACTTAAAAAATAAAGCCTCCATTCTGTCTAGGTAGAAATGTCAATCGATGCATTACAAAACTAATCGCTGTCATAGTCGTTTTTACCACTCAGCGTCAGAGGCCGTCTAGATTCGTCATCGGAGCCATAAACAACCTCTTCATCCGAATCATTGATCATAGAAAATGCTGGGTTATCTTTGGTAACTGCGATTTCCGCTAAGAATATAGTTTTGAAGTTATTTAAATTTAAAATAATTTTATTTTATTTTAAAAGTAGGTAGAAAAAAAACACACACCTTGCGAAAAACGTCCGTTCGGTGAGTACACATAGGCCATTGTATACAGATAGAAATTGAGTAGACCATAGAAACACATGAATTGTGCCGAGCTACGATACGTTGTATTGAGGGACGCCACAAAATTATCTTCTAAAATGCCAAAACCAAAGCGGCAAGTTGTTACGGTGATGGAAATGGACAGGACGAACAGCATAAGTAGCGTCAGGAATTTCAGGCGCATATCTGAGAGCGAAATTAAAGAAACGTTGAGCTAAATTGTAATGTAGATAAACCAAAACTCACCAAAGTAGGGCATAGAACGTAATTCAGTGTAGGCGCGCAGCACCAAAAGCGACAAATACAAGATGTACATGCAACCAGCTATGTAAAAGAATATCTTAAAACCCTATTGTAAGAGAGAAGCCACCATTAATAAGAGAGGAATTTCATGACATTGCTTAAACTTACGTTATAATTTTTAGTATCCACAAAATGACTATATGTTGGATCACGCAGCTCATTGCATTTTTCCCAGGTGGCAAGCACAATAGCACAAAGCCAGATGGGCAACACAACAATTATCTTCGGCAAATAGAAGCGTACAAACCGACGCTCATTCTGACGCAAACCATGATAGATGCACAGCCAGAACATAAGCAGTGCACACAGGAAGGTAGCTTGTAACACAGCATCAAGCATACCAGGCAGCCAAGAATTGAAAAGAAATACCATGGGGAAGAAGGGATCTGAAAGTATGCAAAGTTATTTTCATTATAGCTCAACACATGATATAATTGACACACTCACTATCGTACAACAATAACAGTGGGAGCAAAATTGACATCCACTTCTGTTCAATGGACCAATCGTACATGGGATACTTGCGCAAGGTGTGCGCGTACCAGCACTTTAGCAGGAATTATTGTATTATATATATAAAATAATAAAGGTAAAAACTTACAATTACAATGAATGTGAAAAGCAAAAATATAAAACGGAACCAGATTTCAATTTGAGTAAATTCCGCGCTGTAGGTCTTGAACTGGAAAATAAAGGAAATTACATTAAGATCACAAAGATCATCGATAGTTTATAAATTAAAAATTTTAAGATTTTAAACCTATACTTTACTAATTTGTAAAAACCACAAACAGACGAATATTATTTATACAGAAAGTTGGAATATGATGAAGGTAAATTTTGCAATTATGTAAATAGGATTTATTAGTATATAGAAATCATATTCTATGCCTATCTACTCGTAAGATCAAATCACGCCATGATCTTCATTAAGCCTACAATACAAAAGTTCAACTACTTCGATAAGGTAAGAAAAATATAGTTGAATGTCATCCGAATAGGAACACCAGGTAATCCAGTAAATAATAAAGACACTAATAAGCATAAGCTCATGAATTCACCACTGCGGAACAGGTGACGTACCTAAATAAAATTATAACAATTTTGTTATTATTTTTAAGTATTTGCGTTCTTCTTAATATCTGGCGATAAAAGATCTTTCTAAGTGCTCATTATTTGTTTAGCCATAAGGTATTCTCATAATTTGGAGTACAAGGACAGCATGGGTCTAAAAATCTTAATAGCATAAGCGTGTAGAATTATTGGCACTTGGTATAACAGTAGTTATTTTCCTAGAAGAATCTGTAGATCTTCTGTAGAATCAGCAAGAATCCGCAAAACAGTGATTTAGTATGTAGGCTTAGATCTCTATCTATAATTTAAAGAAACATTTTTTTGACTACCTAACAATCGATAGATCCTTACACAGAAAATTGGATTTAAATGGAAAACTAAGCATTTAAGTTCAATATCCTTGCTACTCACATAGAACGTGATGCCTTTGATGTTGTATTTTTGATGAAACGATTCCAGCCCATAGAAACGTACAGTTATAATATAGTGTGCATAATCCAGGAAGCCCAAATGGAGCAATGTGAACTCCTCGCAACTGTTGCGTTCACAGCTTAAGTGACGAGTACGATTCCGAACATTCTGTGCTGTTAGAATGCTCAGCGGCTTATGCTGCTCGGTGATGCCATCAATGGCAACGCTTACTTGGAAACTCTTGTCATATTTTTCATCTGAAAAGAAACAGTAAGGATAAAAAGTTGTCGCTTTAGACTCGGCATAAACTCACCATCATTATTATCCGTGGACAATTTAGCTATGAGCCAAAGCTGTTGTGAGTAAGTCGTCATAAGCGGTGATTTCATGGCAAATGGTCCGGTGGCCAGGACGGCTTTACTTTGTGCCAACGTTGTATTGGACAGAATATTTTTCGCTGTTATTTCCGAAGTGCTTGTTATGGGCGGACCTGCTAAACCAATAACTATGCCGAGGCCAAAGCATGTGAAAAACCCCAAGAAAACCATGACAAACTCGCGCTTGTGCATGGAATATAGACGCATGTGTACGGAACGTTCACAGCGATCATGATGATAGGCTGGAGCGATATACTTGTTGAATTCGCTGAAGAGGTCACTAAATTGCGACAGCGAGTTCTTGAAGCGTAGCAGGAGACCACCCGATGGTAGATGGTAGGAGTAGCCAAGACCCGAGGTGTCCGTTGGTGGCTTGGACATGGCGTTGTTGGTGGTTGTTCAATGTGTGGTTATCTAATATTTTTTTTTGCTGGCGAATGCAATCAGATCCTTTGAAGGTTTTTTTTAGATGCTTAACTAAATGGAAAGCATTATTTTTTTCACACTCGTTATTAACTAACTTTATTTTTATTTTCGCGAATTTATTGCAATTTAACCAAAGTTTTTTATGTTGTTATTTATTTTATTATAACTGCTGAGAAGAATGTTTTTTCCGCAACTATTCGCTACACTATTTGCTGAAAAATCGATTTATTCTCTTGTGGAGCAGCTCGTCCTCACATATGCTATAGTTGATGTACGGTCTTGTAGTAAAAGCATTATTTGAAGTGAAAAAGAGGGGGTGTTTTTTGTGTGTAGAGTGTTTGGAGGTTTTCACTCAACACGATTGACAATTCCATGCCATGTAGTGTAAGTTTTGCGCATGCCTTGGACTGTGTTTGTGCGATTCTTTCAAGCCTTTCAAAGCATTGGAATGTTTTGTAAACAAACGCTTTGGTAAACAAATACCTTAAGATAACTGTTTGAGGTAGGATATTTGGTAGTAACCACTTTTTTGATTTAAGTTAAATTTATTTGAGGTTAAATTTTAATTAAAATATATTATTCTTAATATAAATCTTTATAACAATAAAATTAATCCCAAAACTTTATCGCACCATCCCAGCCGGCAGTAGCCACTTTACTTGCCTCATGTGGATGCCATAGTGCCGCAATACAAACGCCTTCATGCGCCTGCCATTTCTTGTACAGTTTCGTTGTCTTCCAGTCCCAAATGTAACACTTGCCATCACCGTCGCCGGAGACCAGGTAACTCATGTCAGGTGAGAAGTCTAAATTGCAGGCATAGCCAGAAACCATGTGGCCCGTAAAGGTTTTCTTCCGATTCATTTTGAAACGATTCATGGCGGAGAATATGACAATTTTATTGTCCAAGGATTGACAAGCTAACCATTTGCCATTGGGTGCCAGCGTAACAGCAGGCATGGAGTGCATAGTTGGATCGGCAATATACTTCATGTCGACTGGTATGTCCCACTCCCAAATACGCATCGACTTATCATCCGATGTAGTAACAAAGCGACGATTCTCATCAACGAATGTTATGGTATTTACTGCGCCCAAATGACGATCGTACTCCTGCACAATGTCGCCGCTGCGTGTGTCCCACTGAAAAAAACAAAATGTGGTTAAGTCAAAAATATATAATTCACTTTAATCACTCACGCATATTATTTTCTTATCGGATGTGCCAGCAACGAAGAGATGTTGTTTATTATTGTCGGGATGGAATTTAACACAGAAAGGCATTTTTCGTGCCGTAAAACGTGACACCACGTCTCCGGTCTCTGCATCCCACAGTTTAATGTAGCGATCGAAAGAGGCGGAGAGGAATTGCGTGCCTTTGTTGTTCCAACCAACATCCTTGATAGCTTGACGATGACCGGAAAAGGTACGTATGCAACGTCGCTCGCCATAGACTTCCCAAAGCTTGACGCGGCAATCCATGGAGCCGGAGAGTAACAGATGTGCAGTCTTGGGAAACCAGCGTATCGAGGAAATGCCTTTTGTGTGTCCTGCCCACGTGTGTATGTGTGCTTTGGGCAGAAAGCATTTAGGTGGCGGTGCATTCGTGCGCAAATTGATGCCTATGTCGTGTGGAGCGTGCAGATATGAGCGACCCTGATAATCGAAAGCGTCTTTGACTGTAATTATAGCAAAAATAGAAAATTAGTAGATTTAGATTTATTAGTAGTAATATTAAAAAAAATAAAAATTCAATATGTCCCTTACTGTGGAGTATTGACTTTTCCTCCAGCGGTTTATCTTCCTGTATGCGTCCGCGTTTATGCCGCTTCGCTAGAATTTCATCAAGTGCTGCTTTTTGCTCGTCATTTGGCTTAGCTACTGTTTCTTCATTCTCGTACTTGCCCCATGGACCCACAAATCCTTCAATATCATCAGGTTTGTCGTTTTTCTCTTGTTTGCGTTTCTTTTTTGTCGCTTTGGCTGATTCGAAAACAGTTTTGCCCTCATCATCATAGGCTGTTTGTAGATCACCAACGTAGGTTTGACCATCGGTCACTTCATCGACGGATGGGTCCAGTGCATAGCCGTAGGTATGGAATGTGCGCCGTTGGTTCTCGAACTGAAAGGCGTTGATGTGTGCCTTTTCGACATAGCCTGCCAGCGTGTTGCGCTGGGCACGCATTTGTTCGGTGAGATTGGGATTTTCGGGTCCCTTCACCGGAGCATACAGCTCTTCATATTTTGGATTGTATTCGACTTCCTTGAGTGTGGGATCCAGTGTGCGCTGCACTGCAACAGCGCCCATGGGCACAACTTCTGGTGCCGCGCACACCGACATGGTTTTGATGAGGGACAACTTTGGATCAATGTTTGGTTTCAGATAAACTGCTGTAGATGAGTCGTTGGAGGAGGTTTTTGTTGATTTTTCTTCAGAATCCGACTCGCCGTCGGATGAACTTGCGTAGTTTTGTAAATTAAGCATTTTTGTTTTGTTCTTTGATTCGAAATTTTATTACAATGGTTTATATTCGCGAAAACAAAGAATTACGTACAAATGAAAACAAAATTAATTTCACTTCTTGATGATGAACAGCTTGACTGTGAACAGCTGACACCGCTATATATTTTTCTCTTTCACTCTCATCTGCCGACAAAGCAGTTTATGAATTGTATGCTGGTAGAACAGCGCGGAGCTGTGTTGAGTTTAGCTTATATAAGGTTTGTGTATACAATAAAAATGCGTTGAAGTCCGTTGTCTTGTCTAGGGTGGACTTAGGCCCCTATTAGGTACGACAACTCAACTTAAGTTGAGTGTGTATTTTGTAAATTTGTATTGTCTACTACACATTTGAGGTACATACGTGTCTGTCGTCTGACAAGTATGTATTTCAGAGATGTGTATGTATTTTTTGTGGTATTAGGTTTAACAATGCAACTCCGTGTCGAGTGTAAAGACTGTCCAAAACTTACATCTGCTTTGAGCTAGTTGTATAACGTCTTTTTCATACGAACTTTTTATTTGTTTATTGTTTTTTGTTAATTGAGTGAAAATGGATAATTATTATCTATATCGTGTATATATTACGGCCCCTATTAGGTACGACAACTCAACTTAAGTTGACGTGAGTTAAGACACCTCAACTGAACTTTTTTGCCATATTACGCATAACATACATTTTCAGTTGAGCTGTGGTGTAAAATTGCTGTTTCTATTGGAGCATGATTACACCGAAATTTTGACACTTTCATTGAAATGAAGCATTAATTTCAATTTTTGTTTATATGTATTTTATTCACAAGTATCCAAGCAAGAAAATAGCGGAGCGGTAAGACATTTGGCTGTAATGCCAGCAGTCCGAGTTCAAACCTCGCATGTGACAAAGAACACAATTTTCTTGCCATGTTTTTGTGTATTTTTTTTTTTAACACAGCTCCTTGGACTAACACATAAAAGAGCTTTTTTAACTATTTGTTGAAGCGCTTTTTAAACGATTTTTTTTAGCTGCATTTAAGAAGCACTTCCATCCTAGGATACCCAATGTAAATTTTAATATGAATTTGGTTTACTTAAAATGCGCTCCAGGTGTGTGAAACGCTATGGCACCCAGCGGTAATCGAAGCGCTTCATTAGCACTAAACAAGCGCTTCTGCCATGTCTTACCGCTCTGCTATTTCCTTGCTTGATTACTTGTGAACAAAATGTAAACAAATATATGAGCTCCACAATTCTGAACTCTGAAAAAAGCATCCTCAAAATAAACGCATAAAATGCGCTATTTCTAGGAGCGCTTTTTATTTTCCCGCTGGGTAATAATATAATATATACACGATATAGATAATAATTATCCATTTTCACTCAATTAACAAAAAACAATAAACAAATAAAAAGTTCGTATGAAAAAGAGGTTATACAACTAGCTCAAAGCAGATGTAAGTTTTGGACAGTCTTTACACTCGACACGGAGTTGCATTGTTAAACCTAATACCACAAAAAATACATACACATCTCTGAAATACATACTTGTCAGACGACAGACACGTATGTACCTCAAATGTGTAGTAGACAATACAAATTTACAAAATACACACTCAACTTAAGTTGAGTTGTCGTACCTAATAGGGGCCTATTCTCAAGAAGCTTTACATGGCATTTTGATTACTCTCTGAGGTTTGCCATTGTCTGCAGAGAGGTGGCGGCCGTACAGAAAAATTCAAATAATTTTCTGTCGCTGCTGCTGGGATTCGAACCTGGGTTTCCAAAGTTCGTTGACATAGCGGCCACGCACTTTAACCAACTACGCCACGGACGCCACGTGGTTTAAAAGTGGATTTAAATTCGAAAATTTATGGCTTCCTTTGGCCGATATTAAATTTTTTATTTTTTAAGAATTGTCCAATTAGCATGTTTTCAAAAGGTCTTGGTGAAATCTTTACAGGATTATTGTACAGAAACCATCAAAGTTGATATATTTCAAAGGTCTTGGTGAAATCTTTACAGGATTATTGTACAGAAACCATCAAAGTTGATATATAATAAAGAGTTCAATAAATTCTCTGTAACAAGAGGTATATTTTAAATTAAATAACATGTGAACCACTGAAAAAAATATGTTTTGGTTTTTTTAGTCTTAAAGAAATAATATGAAATAAGAAACTTGCATAGTAAGACTTAGAATTTATTGTATTTTTTTAAACCAAATAACTTTTTATATTTCAAACTCCACAAACAGTTTAAAGTTATTTTTGGCAGAGAATAACTATCTTCCGGCGTTGACCGGTGTGCGCTCGTTTAGATTAACATCATTATTGGACTTATACTATAACTTAAAAAATTAGCTGCCAAGACCTGCCAAACCAGTTTTTATGAATGAAAAACTAATGGCCTAATTCTGTATCCCTATCCGAACACTCGTCTCGTGCAAAACACTGCTCGTTCGTGATTTTGAAATTTCTAATTCGAACAGATAACAGCTGACGAACTGGCGAACGATGCCGTAAAACAGTAACATTTTTCAAATTTGTATCTCTAACGATCAACCAAATGACGAATTGAAACGTCAAAATCACACGAATACTTTTATGCTATCGTTGTGATATCTTGGAATTCTTATGAAGCAGCTAGAGGGTAAATTGGATTTAGGAATATACGCCCCAAAGTTGGGAGCTTGTAGGGTATCTGTCGATGAGTTGTGCAAGAACTTTCTCAGGGTCTGCTAGCTCTAGAATATTTCTTAACCCTCGCATTCACCACATGTGCATTCACAACTCACTTCCATATCAACGCACATCAACTTGCTCAAAATAAAAAAAAAAAACAATTTCTGCATGCATTTTATTTAAAGCACTTAGCACTTCAATCAAACAATCACATAAAACTTCTTTAACAGCTAAAAGCATATTTGCTTGCAATAACAACAATAAATAAATTTTTGAAATCACATTTAAGGTATTCACTTCACTGTTGAAATTTCAGAAATCGGAAATTTCCGACGAGTTGAAGTGAGCGACTGTTTGTAATGTTTTGTTTTTTCACATGCATCTGTCAAACTTAAAATCGCCATAGATTTATTTCGTTGGTGTGCTTGTGAGCAAAACAGACAATTTTATTCATATTTTGTTAAAAAATTTGTGTTTTCTGTCTTTTAATTGAAAAAATAATGCCGAAAAAAGTATCAAAACTAAATCACATTAGTTTATGTTGAAAAAGACCATGCAAGATGTAATACTCCTGGAAGATACTGGTAAGTTGTCTGATGAAAAGCTTAGTTTATTAATTTCTTTTATTTTGACAATTCCGCAGATGGAGTTGATGATGTTGTGGATGAGTTTTGCATTTCCTTCATCGCAATAGAGGCATTCCGATATGCAATATCTTTTAACTTGGGATTCGCAGTTAAAAACATGCACATTCTATGGATGGATAACAACCAATCTTATTGGTAGCGATTTCGACAAATCGTGCGAATGAATTGAAATACATTCGACTACATTTGTCATATGATTGAGAATGATCCAGTGTTCAATGGCCATAGCTCTTGGAAGTAATTTCCAATTGAAGTACAGCTAGGCATTGTTTTGTTCCGACTTGGACTTTAGCTATTTCGTGTAAAAATTTAAAAAAAAAAAAACAAAATTTTATGAAAAAAATTGTAGCTGAAACTTGGCTTTTTATTAATAAGCTTAAAATATATTTTGCTAAATTAGAAAATAGACTAGTTATTGATGTAACTGTATTTTAAGCATATATTACTATAACCACACAAAATCTGGAGCTTCTAGCATGACCGCAGCCAAAGTCATGGCCCAAAAACGAAGCATCCTTTCATATAACTTATAACTTCGCCTTAATTTTGTCTGCGATGCATATCAGCAGCACGGTGGTTGCACTCTAGCTTGATTTTCTAAAAGTAAAGTATTTTAAATAAATTTGTTATTTTTATAAAATCCAATCACAAACTTACCTTCTTAGTTTGCTCCATTTCAAACATCGCATCAGCATGTATGAATGTATGTAAATACATTTTACTTTATACTTTACTATATTTTATTAGCGGCCAGCGAAACTATAAACTTTAAATCGACTTGCTGTTTCTTTTAATTCAATTGCAATTTCGTTGTAGCGGGATTTGACTGAATGCTCTTCTTCTTATCGAAATTGTCATATTCACAATGACTCACACTCATTAAACAGATTTCCTTATGGTTACTGAACACATCTTTTCTTCGCAAATTTCCGACGATTATTTTTCATCAACTCAATACATGATTAAATTTAAGCAAACTTCGGAAAACAAAACAACAACAATTGTACTGAAGTTTTCGTAAATTTCAGCGTTTCGGAAATTTCAGCATTGAAGTGAAAACCCTTATTGATTCAATAAAAAAAACATGTCAATTTATATAAACAACTCAAAAAAAAGCATTGCCAACAAACGAAAAAAAGCCCAAAAACTTTAGAAATCTTTACAGAAAATTGAAAAAATAATGCACTGAACACATTGACGACGGCAACGACATTACGACATCTGTCAAATTTTTTTACATGTATTTCTTATGGAGAGAATTTGGTCTAATGTCGCAATGTCGTGTCGTCGATTTAGAACTATTCCTAATTTGACAGCTTGTCGTCGCTGTCGTCGTCAATGTGTTCAGTACATAACAGAAAACTTATATATTGGTTGATATGGCAGTGCTAAATTTGACAACTTATTGTGTATAACAGTTTCAATGACGTAAGAAACTTCAGCTAGCCGTAAGGGTTGGCGAGCAAGTTCGTTAGAGATACAGATTTCAATTAGAACACAACATCGTTCGCCAAGCACTCGTTAGTTGAGTCGCTCGTTAGGGATACAGAATTAGGCCATAAATGAGTTTTGTGTAAAAAAATTGAGTTTTATTGATTTAAATTGCAATTTTTTGCAGCATTCTTTTAGGCTTACTCTGAAAGGGCGAGCTAGGCAGAGCAAATGCAACTGCTTTTGTTTATTTCGAAAATGTGGCAGAATAGAGAGCAATGAAGACGTAATGCACCACTTATCTGCATCTTAGCATCTTCGGACCCGTATATAAATATCTTTAGAAAAGATCCACCAAAAAAATTTCTGAATTTAAACGAAGATGTGAAAAATTTGCTGCAATAGTGTGGAAGCTGCAATATTAAATTTGCTATCGATCTTATTTCAGTGAATAAATCATATTTGCTTTTTTTTTGTATTAAATGTAAAAATTGTAAATTTATATTTGTTTATATATGTTTATAAGTTTTTTTAATATATTTTGTAAATATGCAATTTTTCTGCTAGTTAAGCTATTGTTTGGGTTATATTATGATTATTTACCTTTTAAAATAAAGAATTTATTAATTTCAAACAAAATATTAAATAATGTAACAAATTTTCAACAAGAAACAATTAATTTCGCATCATTGAAACAACCGACATAAAAGCAATACAAAGTATGCAACATAAAAAAATTGAGCTGAAAAGTAAAATCTATGCCCAAAAATATGCACCAAAAAATTGCAAAAAGTATATGCAAATTGATTCAAAACAGTTTAGGTTCGCTTAGTTGTTATTTAATTAAAAGAAAACGATTTAGTATTTTGACATAATTTTTTTTTATTTATTTATAAGGGTGGAATAAATATTTTTCTAGAACAACGACAACCTCTATTTCATATCGTTATAATGCAATGTCACGATAAAGCTGCAATTTATAAAAAGTATGCGTGAGAAAAATTTCATGTGGGAGGTGGGCGTGACCGAAAATATTTTTTTTCAATTCTGCGCAAAAATATATGTCTCCGTACCGAGTTATTTTGAAATCGGGCCAATATGAAAAAAAATATGAGGTTTTAAATTTTCTTATAGTATGGAAGATGGGCGTGGTTGTGGACGGTCTTAAATTTTTTTTTTGCTTTATGGTTTTATATTTTAAAATCTAACTTCCATGCAAAATTTTATGACTCTACGACTAATATTTCTATCTATTGACATCTTTTGTAAGGGGATAAACCACTGTCCACTAGGGCGTATCGAATTACAATTTTTTTTCGAATTTCACATTTTAAGAGAATCGTGTGTGGTATCGTGTTTACCAATATATTGTTAGTTTAAGCCTATACCTACTTTTGCTTTAACACATACGTAGTTTTTTTTATAAAAGTCAAAGCATTTTAAGGTCGTTATTTTTTACTGTTTTCCTCAAAAAACAATTTTGTCCTTGCGGGGCAGGAAGACATCCTTTTTTTTCCTTAACATTTTTTTTGGGTGATCTGGACAACCCCATGCAACTTTTGAGACCTCTTAGAATACGATCTAAATTTTTCGATACGCCCTACTGTCCACCATAACCCCATCACAACAATGTTTGACAGTGTACTGTAGGTTTTTAGTTCAGTTCCTTTTTTGCTCCATCTAAAATTCGTCCGTCCGACCGATAAATATTAAATTTAATTTCATCTGAAAATAGTACTTTGTCCCAGAAGTTTGTTGACTCATTTACATATTGCTTTGCGAATGCGGCTTTTTCCTGCATATTCTTGCATTGTAACCGGCACTATTTAGCGTTCTACGCATTGATCGACCACTAATATTTGGTCGATCGACTTCATTGAATTGTGCAACTATTTTTGATGATCTACTTTTTGATTCGTCTTTAAGAATTTTTAAAATTTTCCTTTTGTCCTTCGGGGATAGTTTGCTTCCACTTCGTTCAAGACTTTCATATGATTCACTTTCTTTGAATCTTTAAATTATGCTAAACTGTTGTATGGCTTCTAGAAACAGTGTTCTCCATGTCTTTCATTAATTTACCTTCACGAAAAAGATTTCTAATTATTTTTCTCTCCTCTGAAGAAGTTTCTTTGCTTTTGCGACCCATTATTAAAGTAATAAACTGTTTGGTTTTAAAGAAGCGCACAAATAATTTCTTTACGCACCAATAACGGTGTTGCCACTTTTAGGAATTCAAGAGAGCACCAATTAATCGAGTTAGAACTTTTTAGAAAAATAAACTTCTAAACATAATAAAACCGTTAAAGTGGCGAATACTTTTGGCCTACAATACTGAAGTTAATCTGTATAAAAATTAATTTATTAAAAACTCATCAAAAAAGAAATTTTGGTTTGTTTAAAATTTAAGTACTGTATAAACGTCCTTTCAAATAAAAATAAAACTTTTTTATTTCAAATTGCTTTTGACAGTTTTATAAGCATTTCATTTAGTAATGCGTAAGGTGGCGAATAGCTTTGGCCGTCACTGTATGCAGTTTTATATAGTTATATAGTTTTTATTTGTAGTTTTTTGCCACGCCTTTACTTAGTATGCGTGAGGACGCAAAATAAATATTTTCTGTTACTTTAATTAACAAAATTTAGATCAGTCAATTATACTCTCAAATCTGGGACTTGCCAACTTTTTATCAAACATCAATAAATTTAAATAATAGTTTCGCAAGTTATTCAAAATCCATTAGACTTTGTTTATCAGTTAGGCTTCAGTCTTTATCACTCAAGTTTTGCAGGCTTTAGGTTAGAGGTGACTTCGCAGTGATTGTTTAGAGAATCAATAAAAAACAAAAAGGTATTTTTTTTTCAATGTATCAATTAAGATTTTATTTATTTTTTCACAATTCTTTTAAGTTTATGTTTGCTTTTCATTTTTTTTTTTTTTTTGTAATTTTTATTTATAATATTTTATAATAATTTGTAAATTTATTAAGACAAAAAAAAATTGTTTGTTGGCTTTTTTTTTGATTAAAATTCATAAATGTATTTATTAACTTATAAATACAATATCTGCATATATATATATATGTATATATATATATTTATGTATATTTATAACATTGTTAATTATGCTTAAATATTTAAATATAATTAAATTTAATTCAATAGGTTTTTGAGTTATTTTTATAGTTTTTTCTAATATAATTTGCTTGCAGTAGCAGCTTAAAGATTTTAAGTTTTCGTAAAACTTATGCATATAAAGAATAATACAAATAAACAAATATGTAAAATTAATAATATATAATATACAATAGAATGTACAACATGTATATAAACTAAAGAAGACTAAACTAAACTAAATAAAAATAAATTGAGTATTTATAAAATATGAGTATTTCGAAAAAGTGCTATGAATTCAACAGATAAAAGTGACGAACACTTGACTATTCTATGTTTTTTGGCTGGGTGTAATTTATGGCACAAACAGAGGGTGTTTCAGATATAAAATGTACAACTTAAACCAAGCTTATGCAATGAGTTATACGAAAATAAAATACAAAATGGAACAACTTAACTTAGTAAAAGCTAAACTTTAAATTTAATAACTAACATTTTTTTTTTGTTTTTGTTGTAAGGCGCTAGAACAATTCCTCCTCAGAGAATGAAAAATTGTGTGCTTAAAATTAATTTAATGAATTAAGTTAGGTTTTTAAATTATTTAGAGATTTCGAGTAATTATTTTTTTGTTTTTTTTTTTTTTGTTTTGCAAAGCTTAAAAACTAACTTCAAAGCGAACGAACAAAAGTTGCTTCTAAACTTTGATTTCCAACAACTTAAAAGCTTTAGGAGCTTGAAGTTCTTTTTAGTTTGTTGCTTTTGTTTTATAGTACAAATGTCTTTGGATTTTTCTAGCTTTGTATGTAGAGCAAGTTACTGCGTGTATGTGTGTGTGTAAATGTGTACAAGCGCAAATTTTAAATAATGTACAAGTGCGCCAAAAATAAATTTTATAAAAATTAAAAAAAAAAAAAATCAAAATAAAAACTAGGCTGAGTTTAACATGTAAAAATGATATAAATGCCAATTTTAGTTATTATTTCTATTAATTATTTAAAGTTAATTTAAGTTAACTAAAATGTTGTGTTCGTTGTTTAGGAAACCTTTTGTTGTTGTTGTTTGTTGTTGTAGTTGTAGTTTTAGTTCTTGTCTATTGCGAGCTGAGTTTTGCATTTAAATGTATTTCGTTGCGTTGCATTCCTGTAATTGTATTTAATTGCAATAGCAAACTTTTAGGCGCTCTATTAGAGTGAATAATATTAAATCAAATTGAAACTTTAATTGAAGTGTTGTTACTTGTCTTTTGTTTGTTTTTGTTTTACATATGTATAAGAGAATATTACAAAATTTAGCTATGTTTTATTTAATATAAGTTTTTGTTTTCTTTGCGTTTTTTTGTTAATTTATTTATTGTCCTTGAAATCTATGTTTTAAAGAGTTAAATTGTTTTGTTTTTTTTTATATAAATATTTGCATAAATATGAAGTGACGGCACAAAAAGAGTTTTCTAAGTACAACAATATTTAGGGATTTCCTAGTTTTTTTTTCTTTTTTTTAATTTTTACATATCGTATCAACACAACTCAGCAGCTTAAAAGCTAGTTTTTACTTATCAACTAATTTTAAGTTTTGTTTTCTTTTAATAAATATTTGTTATTTTAAATAATTTAAATAAGGCCAAATTAATGTGTTTATATTTCACTTATTTGCTAGTTTAAGCTAGTTTTGTTTTTCTTCTTCTTAGTTAAACTCGAACTAGTTAAGCTGTACATGCGAAATTTTGAGCTTTATTTAAGTCATCATAGAGCTTTTTCTCTATGATGATTGACAGCTCTTTTAATGGAATGATCGTATAGTTTTGCTTATGTAGCATAATTTTAGGCTCTGCTGACGTCACTTTTGAGAGCTTTTCTTAATGTTTTACTAGGCCAAATTGTTGTGAAAGCTACAAATTTTTGTTAAGTTTTAACAATTTAGTTTTTTTAAGCTTAAAGATTTTTCGTATAATTTAGAGAATGCTTATTTTATGACTTATGCCCATAATTTTTGTAACAAACAGTTTTGCTTGGCGTTTTCATTTATATATATTTTTTTTATACAAACTCAAAAATACAAGATGTTAAAATATTACTATTTTTTTTTATTAAAGTTTGTGGTAAATTTAGTGTAAATTGATGTAGTTTTGAAATACAGTGTGTATGTTTGTATTTGTGTTAGATAAACGCATTTTTAAGCAGCTTACACGGTGGGCGTTTTTGGCCAAAATGTTAACAAAATTCATTTGTAACTATTTAATTTTAATAATTGGCAAATATTAAACAGTGTTGCTGCTTTTTAGCTATAATTTTTAAGAAGTGAAATATTTCAGTTATTTTCAACACTTGTTTTATCAAATCTTAAAATTGAAGCATTTTTTCCTTAGAGTACATTTTTTAATTTGCTTGTTTTTGCTAAGTATTTGTTGTGTTGTATTGTCATGTTAACACCTTATGGTCCAAATATTTCTATTGGTATGTTTTTCGCGTTTTTAACAAAAATTGCTTCAGTAAAATAAAATTTAGTAAATTTCGTATTAATCTAAAGAAAAGTAAGAAAACATTTGAACAAAAAGATCATATAAATAAAATTGCAAAATTTAACCCAGCCTATAACTTAGGGTTCTAAAAATGAAAAACAAATTAGGTGTAAGTTT
The DNA here is from genome assembly GCA_943735915.1 of Pherbina coryleti. Taxonomy (NCBI): domain Eukaryota; kingdom Metazoa; phylum Arthropoda; class Insecta; order Diptera; family Sciomyzidae; genus Pherbina; species Pherbina coryleti. Next base: position 11,046,594 of record OX030949.1, read on the forward strand.
TTGTAATTAATAAATAATGAAGAAATTTTAAAAATTAGGAAATGATTTGCTTGAGGGTGTAAAGTTTGGAACTATTCTTGTTTTAATAAAACTCTGTAACCTGAAATCGTCTACAAACTTTGGAAATTGTTTAAAAAAATCCAATAAATTAATCCAATATCATCAATATTTTCTTCAGTGATTAGTTCTTAGAATATTTACCCAAGATCACAATTTTGAGACGTAAGCCTTCAAGTGTGAAAAGTAATAGGATTTGAAGATTCAGGATTGTACAAATTAATCTATAATATGGTAAGCTTATAAAGTGTGTGGAAAAAATTTCTCATTAGAATATGATTATCGAAATTATTGTCTGTTACTATCTCTTTGTCATTTCGGAAAAGAAAAATAGAAAATAAAGCAAGAGAGAGGTAGTAATAACAATAAAAAGAAAATGGGATCTCTAAAAACGGATTTCTAAAGAGAAAAAAAAAGCAGAAAGCTTGGTTAGCATTTCGTGTCTTGGGTATATACATGGGATACTTTTTATACTGGCAAAAATAAGAGTTTCTTTAAAATAACGCTTAAGCCAAAAGCATGCCAGAAGAATACTTGTATACCGGCATGTTCTGAAATTCACCTCGGAAGTGGATCGGAATCGTAATTAATTTAAAAAGGTCCTCTAGATTCCGATCGGAAAGCAATCAATGCAATCGGGCTCGAACATGTATTCGAATATGCTGCTTTCCAAACGCATCAACTAAATGACAGCAGATCTGACGTTTTGATAATATTTTCAGGAAAAAGAAAATATTAAAAAATGCCTTTTTATTCATGTATTCTTTCGCACTTTCACTGTCACTGGCCTGTGTAACCGGCCTGTTAAAAATAAAATATATTAATAAAAATGAGTATTGTAGTTAGCGCTACACTTTTGCTAGAGAATGAAACAGATAAGGAGAAAAAGTTCACAGGAGACGCCTGCGCGATCGCAGTAATCCCCTGGAATTATTCGAATCTAATCCATATTGTCGGTATGGAAATTTTTTATTTCATATTCACTCAAATTTAATTAAAACAATAAGAATCTCCGGGATTATCTCCGGAAATCGGATTAAAGAACACCTACAATCCGCCAAAAAAACAAATATCGGATTCGAAGATCGGAATCGGATTGCAGAACACCTTTCAATAAAATGTCATCGGATATAAATCCTATTCCGACTTGAATCGGATTTCAGAACATATCTGATGAACTATAGGCGTCACGTTTGAATGTTCATGTTTGAAGAATTCTATAAAACAGTTCAGCCAGATAACATGACAAGGGTAGTAATTTCAGTCCTTTAAATATTAACTTTTGTTGTAAATTTCTATTAAAAGTAAAATTTAAACTTGAGGTATTTCTATCCCCTATCCAATCATAGAAATAAACTATAAATTCATGTTTAATCCGATATATATTCGATTGGTCTTGAATTTATTTTATCGAGTGGAAAAGAAAATCTAAAACTAAAAATTAAACACACTAAAAAGATGTAACGATTAAAATTTTGAAATCTGATATCTGGGTATAATAAAAATCTCTATGGACAGCCCTAATTAGATCTCAACTCTAATTATTTAAACGAATTTAAGCTTCTGCTCTGCATTAAGTTTGGAATCTGTCACAAGACGTCGTGTTAAGTTTAAAGTTAATACGAAATTATTAGTTTAATTTTAAATATGTTAAAACTTAATAAATGAGTATATTGCGATTAATACAGCGCTTAGAGAATTTAACATATAATCGAATCGGCTTAGTAAAAAAAAAACAAATAAAAAATAATATTAAATTAATACATTAAAAAAATACCGTTTTATTCCTAAAAATAAAATTAATAAAAATTACAAAAATTCAAGCATTAAATAAAAAATGGCATTTTGAGTATTTTTTTCTTCTTAAGTAAAGAAAAGGTACTGGGTATTTTTCACTTCTACCCTACCCTTTTATAATTGTGCTATATGTATAAAACCGAGTATTGGAAGAACTGAAATTTCAATATTTTAAATAAAAATATACAAAACTTAAGTTTAACTTAAACGTAACAATAGCTTAAATAAATAAAATAAAACTTAATAAATTCATATCAACGAAAGGTTCACAAAACGGCAGCAAAACGAACGTTTTGCTTTTAATTAAAATTATATTAAAAAAAATATAATAAAAAATCTTAATACGTAGTAATGGCAATTAATTTGAGTATGGCGAGATTTATAAAAAAGTAATTAATAAAAATCGAGAAGCTTTCTTTAACAGTGAATTTAGTGTTCCTGCACATTGTAACGCAATTTAGCTTAAAAACCAAAATACTTTAAAATATTTTCCATTTTTTTTTTCTTAATTTAGATTGACTTCAATTTTAAGTACGACTTTAAGTTTTGAGTTTTTTTAAATGAGCGTTTTTTGGAGGCGCCTTATTCGGCTTAATTCAGCAACATTTTCGCATTGAAAAAGTCAAATGGATGCGGCTGCTGATGCGGTAGCGGTGGTGGCGGGGGCGGCAGCAACTGATGATGATGATGCTGATAAAGCGCCGAATTGCTAACATGCATTTGTTGCATACCCGCGTGCGGACTGTGTAGCAGTGCCGGTGGCGCTCCTGTGGGTGGTGGCGGCACGCGTGCCTGCTGCATGGGTGGCAACATTGCGCTGGCGGTGGGCCAGCAGGGTGAGGTTCTTAAATGCTGACTTTGCTGACTTTGCTGTTGTTGCTGCAAACGTTGTTGCAAGTGTTGTTGTTGCTGGTGATGCTGTTGTTGACGTTGCTGATGAAATGCTGCCAGTGCAGCAGTATGTTGCTGTTGGTGAAAGTTGCCACCAGCTGCCGCGGCGTTGGCGGCGAGTTGCTTGCGAAAATCAACAATATTCAGCAGATTTGCTGAATTTGCCGCTGCGGCACGCTTGCTATTGTTGCTGTTGTTGTTGTTGCTATTGCTAGCGGCACTTGTTGCTGTTTTCATGGAGACGGAGGTGCTGACTGCTGAATTGTCGCTTACCTATTCCCTGTAGGGTTTGCAGTACGAGTAGCGGTGGTTCATGTGCTGACTATAGGAGCCGGAATGTGAAAAGCGTTTGAGACATTTGGAGCACTGGAATGGCTTTTCACCACTGTGCAGCCGTTTGTGCTCGGTTAAATGATGCTTGTGTTTAAACGCTTTGGGACAGTCAACGCACTGGTATGGACGCTGACCTAAAATAAAAATAAAACGGAATTTGACTTGTTATTGTAAGAGAGTACAAAAAATGAAAACTCACCTGAGTGCTCGTATTTGTGTCGTGCCAATGAGCTCTGCTTCGCAAACGCTTTGTCGCATTGATCACACACGAAAGGCAAATCGGGATCTCCAGCATGGCCGTGTGTCTCAGCCTTGGCGCGTTTTGGCTTCGGACCTAACAGCGACATGCCATTGTAGTCATCTTCGTGTGAAAAGCGTGACTCATCATCACGCCACGAGCGCTTTTCGGAGCCACCTGGACTCAGGCTGGTGCCGCGATAGTCAATAAGGCCGCCTCCGCCCAATTTAATACTGTTCATCATGGGGTTGCGTGCGTACTCTGGATTCATTTGGAAGAGCGCTTCCATCGGGACTAGGCTACGATGTGCGGCTACCGCTGCTGCGGCAGCATTGGGCAGCATATAGGGTGGTAGCTGACCGGCAGCAGCTGCGGCAAGTGAGGCGGCTGTAAAGCCACCAGCATTGCGTGGTGTGGATGTGTGTTGTGGCCGTGATGCCGCTTCATTGGGCGAGGGTGTTTGACGAAAGTGCTGAGCAGGCGCCACACTCCCAAAATAAAGTGCTGCAGCGGCAGCTGCGTGCTGTTTAAATGGTGCAGGCACAGTGGAAACGCTCGCAGATGGCGAAACCAGTTTACGGCTCAAATTAATGGCTTCATTGAGTTCAATAGCGTCGGCTGCTTGTTGTGGAACCACTCCATACAGTGGTGAATGTTGTGACGACGAAGAGCTGCCACGTTGAGACGAGCCCTCATCCTTCTTGAACGACAGATCGAGTGGCTGTTCTTCTGTTTTGGCACCAAGAGGATTCGCGATAGCTATACCCAAGTCTACTGCTGTTTGCTGCGGCAAAGGAATTGCGGCAAATACAGATTTATTGTTATTGTTCGTATTGTTTGAGTTGTAACTCTGCATTTTGCGCTCGCGCGAGCGATTGTTCTGAAACCAGACCTGCACGACGCGTGCGTCAAGCTGTAGGCGATTTGCAATGATGCGAAACTCATCACGGCTTGGACGTGCATTTATTGCGTAATGTTGCTTCAGCAGATTTTGCTGCTCCTCAGTGATGGCAGTGCGCACGCGCACTTTGCGTTCACCATTTTCGCTGCTGCAATCGTTCTTGGTGGAGTCGTGATCCTCTTCAGCATCCTCATCGACATCGCTAGACTGTAAGAAAAGCGAGGAGTTGGCGGATTGTTGAGTGACGTTCAACGACTCATTGAGCAGCATCTGCTGTTGTTGCATCTGCTGTTGTTGCAACTGCTGATGCTGCTGCTGCTGCTGCTGGTGGTATTGCTGCTCCAACTCCTGCTTGATGTGGCCGCATAGCACCTTTTCGTGTTGCACAAGCTCGGTTGGATGATTAAACTGTTTGTGGCAACGGCTGCAACGCAAATCGGCAGCAGCACTAGCGGCTTCTTCTTCTTCCTGACTATGTGGTTCAACATTTTCAGGCGAGTTTTGCTGTTCAGACTCTTGTGCCAACTGTTGTGTCGAATCCTCCTCTTCAACAGCATTATGAACGGATTCCTGCTTAATTGGCTTTTCAGCTAGTGCCATTTTCTTTACCTCCTCCTCTTTCGATTCCTTTTCCTGCCTCACCTCTTGATCTTGCTCATCATCATCCTGCTGCTCTACTGTCATCGGTGTGCTGCAGCGACTGGGTTCTTTTTTAATCTGTGTTATAGAAAAACTGCCGGTTGCATCTAAAGAACGTTCACCAGGATCAGTCGTATACTCAGTGGTTGTGAAATCCTGTGCGGTACTTAATGCGGTGGTATGCTCAAGCTTTTGATCAAGCAATTCTTCATTAGAAGCTTTCTCACCAACGACGTTCTGTGGCGATGTTTCCTGTGCCAACTCGGCATCCTCATTTCGCGAAACTTCTTCTTCCAATTCTTTTGGATCACTCTCGTCCAGATCCATAACCAATTTCGGCTCATCAGGCGTCTCATCTTCGACCACTTCTTCAATCATATCGTCGGCTTGCTCCTCAAGTTGTTCCTGTTCCTGCTCTTGATCTTGCTCCTGATCTTGTTCCATTTCATGTTGCCGTTGCAGCTGCTGGTGCTGATGTTGCTGCTGTTGTCCTGCAGCAGTCAACTCCAACAATCGTTGTATACTGTACGGATGTATGCGCGGATCCAAGGCCATGCTGTAGAAGGGATTCTGGAATGTGGCCAAAAGTGTGGCATTCATGGCACTGTTGTAGTCATTGTATTTTGGCAACAAATTTTGATAGAAGGGTGCAGCAGCAGCAGCATTCGGCGCAACTGCTGCAGCATTAACATCACTGGCAAAATAGTTCATCGGATTAGGCACTGAGGGTGCCATAGAAGCCGCAGCTGGCACATTTGGAATGCTGTCAACGGAACGTTCATTGTTAACTTTACCATTGCGCTTAACGCCTGACGTGCCGCTTGCAGAAGACGCCACATTCTTCTCCAGCGATTTCAACATGGCACGATTGTTGTTCAATTTAAGACCCATGCTGATGCACTTCTTCGAGGTCATGTGCGATGAGAACGAGCCGGAATGTGAGAAACGTTTTCCACAGTTATCACAACCGAATGGCTTTTCGCCGGAATGAATGCGTACGTGCTCCTTCAGGTGATGCTTGAATTTGAAGGCCTTGTCGCACTGGTTGCACTTGAATTTACGCAGCAGCGCCGATTCATCATGGCTGATCATGTGTCGTTGCAGGCGATAGACATTGGCGAAGGTCTTGTGGCAGATCTTGCAGCTCTGAAAGAGAAAGAAATAAAATTGTAGAAGTAGGTAATTAAGTGGAACATTTTTCAACAGGATGCTATAGAAACTTGAGTTGAAAATACTTTTCTGTTGGAGGAACACGTGCCCATTTTTAGCGCGAGTTATGAATGAATAACATGCTCAATTCGCGTAAATCTTCTTAGTAGAGATAAGAAAATAGCGATAATCTATTGAAAATAATAAGCTTTTTGAACTTAACAGACAACACGAGGCTCACGTTGAGGTGAGCGTATAAAGCGAAAAGGTGGTTGATCCGCAATCAAATATGTTTTTGACTTTGTCGCGAATTGTGAAATACTTTTGCAAGTTTGTCGAGAGATAATGAAGAATGCCTTCATCCGGTACAGTTTCTTAGTTAAATCCACAATATTAAGCCTTGTTAGAGAAAAGATAAAGCACAACATTCTATTAATAGCGGTTCATAACTGTAATGAACTTAATAGATGTCAAGCTTGTGACATTTATTAGCCGACTATAAAATTTTGCTTATCTTGCAATTAAGGACGTGAATGAGTTGTTTACATCTTGACTGTAGAGAATTGTATGCGATCAAGTAAAGTTAACTTCTCGAATCAAGTTTTTTCGAGAAAAGCCGATAATTCATACTTTAAGGGCCACCGGAAGTTCTCCGAATAAATAACACGTTTATAAAAAATTTTTTTTTAGAACTGTATTTTATTTTAGACCTTATTTTTTTTACATTATTATAACTATTCAAGATTTGTTCCTGATATTTTGGTCCAAAAATATTTGTCGATAAGATAGAAAAGTACAATGCCGCGAAGGGCCTAAATTTGCGGTGAGGATTTTTCGAAATCCTAATCAGTGAATTTTTGATAAATTATTGTAAGTCGTTCATTTCAGACTATTGAAATATGTAAATACCGAACTCTTCCTTATGAAGGCAGAATACAAATCAATGAATCATAATCATGATCAAAAGTAAAGTTAGCTTTCAGTTTCAAAACTAAATACATTTATAGGCAAAATTTGTATAAAGACGATTTAAACCTTATGAAATTTTAAGAAGTTTAGACGATTTCATAAAGTGAACTTCGTTATGAGAAAAACTTTTGAGAAAAGAGAGAGTTATGTTTCACTTTGAAAATATTTGGTTTGAAAAAATGCAAGAAAATATCATTAAATTATTCAATGTTCAATAACTTTATAATAAATTTTCTGTCAAAGTCGATTTTTTACTTAGTACAGGTTTTAAACAAAAAGTACTTGAATATATTTTTTTGTAAAGTCGACTTTTGTTTTTGACTAAGTGCCAACATTACTAATTTCAATTAAACGAAAATCGAAGTGAAGTTTCAGGTCAACTAGTACTTTTATATTTCTTGAATATAAAATATTTTCACTTTAATTTACTTTCTTTATAAATTTTGCTTAAACTTTTTTTTCGCTATTTGAAACTGTTTTTCTTATGAAGGTGATGAATGAGTTATTATTATATTGACCAATGCACTATGGTCCAATAACCGGATTTTTGTGGCATCAAATAAAATAAGGCACATAGTGTGTCCGAACTTCGCATATTTACTATTGGTACTGTATTAATCAAATTTGTATGATATGGGCGTTATCTATTTACTGCCACGCCCACTATTGTAGAAACTCTGTAAAATGAGTTGTATAAGAGCTTCAAAATAATATTTGGTGTGTGTGAATGTTACTTGAAAACAAAGATGTGCACAAAAAATGGGCATCATCCACCCACGGACACGCCCACAACCAGCTCCCACGCAAACCACAACAGTGGAACCCTATATTTATATTGATTTCTATATGAGTTATCAATATACAATTAGAAACAGAAAGATATGGAATCGATATGGATTTCTATTTTTTTTATTTTTAATTTAGAACTTAAAGCAATTGGACAACTATATTCAGAAGTCACTTATTTTCTTATTTTTGTTGGTCTTGTAGGAGACAATATAGTTTCTTTTAATACAAATGCCAAATCGCTATCGTTAGAGGTTCTGGCTGATACACTAGCAGCATGAACCATCTGCAGGGTTTCATTGTTTTGCTTGGAAGCAAGTTTTCTTTTCATTCGAGTTTTAGCATCTGTGTTATTTAGCCGGAGCAGCCCCCTTTTACTTTGTTTCCCAGAACATTCCCCTCTTTTACTTTCTTTTCCAGAATCAACGGCTATGTGAAATGTTAAAAGTTTTCAGAATTCTGTTGCAATTATTACAATTTCTTTTTATAAAAGCACACAAATTGGAATTTTTTTTTATTTTATTAATATTTTTTTCACTTATATGATGTATTTATATTAAATTTTTGAAGAAACCAATTCAATAGGTTAGCGACGTTTCCTGAGTTCTCCAACCAAATTTGCAAATTTCTGAATTTTTTATCTTTAGTGGTTCTGAAATAGATCGATATATTAAGCTGCGGCAAATTGTGTCAGGAAAATCAAAAAGGATTATAAAGTGTATAATTCAACATTTCACAACATATAAAGCACTTTGCCAATACCTGACAATATCATTACTTTTCGTCTACGAAACAAAAACACTTTTATAATGTTTAGAGATTGCTTAACAATCTCTGTTAAGCTTAAATATTTTTTATAACAAACTTTAACAATTATTTTTTGTATTTTCTGCCACTAAAATGTGTCAGCCGGACCATAGTGCAATGTAGGAAATTTTTTTGGTTTAAGCTTTCATACGAGCTAAGCTATTGTATGATGTCTTGAAGTTGTTTGGAGGAAGCCACGTCCCATGTTTTTCCCCTTTAAATATAGCTCTCTTGTGCAAGCATGGGTCATGTCCCCAAAATATTGTACTGTCATGGGAACGCAGTTGTGTGCAAAGTTTTAACTCGATTGAATAACAGGAAGTGGTTGAAAATTCAATCTCAAGATTTGGTTGTTACATATATGGGTCAATCCTTTACAAACCGCACATCTTATTTAGCTTGATATTTTAGAATCGAAGTTTTTTTTACAATTAATTTACAAAAAAATAATTGATACCTATTTCAGGATTTTGCTAAAAAATTTTTGTTTGGAAAATATTCACATTTTTATTGGTGGATTGCTGGATTTTCCTTGATCCTCGTATAATAAAAATTAATTAACTTCACTTGTACTGATCCGATTGATGTAATTTTTTTATTTTTTCATTTTTTTTCTCGCAATCCGTGCGGCTTGTAAAAGAAGGACCCATATACATGAAAAATAAAATCTGTTTTATATAAACATATATAAAATAAATAACTTTCAATAATAAAAATATCATGATATATAATTTTATTTTTTGCTTTGTGTTTTTATTATTCAATGTTGTCATGTTCAACGTAATTTAGCACAATTTTTTATATGCTATGAGTGGGTCGTTTTTTTCAACATCAAATAAAAAAACCTAGCTACTCCCATGGAAAGAGAAAAAGAATCTTGTAGCGTCGGGTTGATTCAGCTCATTATACACTGGTTGAACTATCTTTTAAAGTCTTTTATTAAAATATGTCTTTGGTGTACTACTCGTAACAGCTAAATGTGGTGTACTACTCGTAACAGACCTGATAATTGTCTTGTTTTTTGACAATAAACTGATACAGAGTTTACTGAGCAAAACATGTACATTTAGCCAATGTTTTTTTTTGTGTGGAACCCTATTAATCTTAAATGATTAATTTGACTATTTTGTATGCTTTGATGTTCTGTTAGTAAAATACAAAACGTAAAGTTGAATTCTTGTTCAGAAATCAAACGCAAAATTATGCCTACACATATTAATTTGTTGAAAATTATTTTTTACTTATAAATCCTGAAAAGTAAAATAACCAAGAATAAGTATTTCTGAAAACGAAAAAGCTACAGTTGACCTAAGATGTCAAGGATTCGCTATTTTCCTCGAAATAAAAAGCACTAAACTGCAAAAACTACAATATTTTGTTCAATAAAAATTTATCATAACTACAAAATCTATATTTACCATTTTTATGTTTTTGTAGCATGTTTTTGAATTTTTCATGTTTGCGCCAATGTTTTATTTTAAAACAATTTGTTATTTTTGCTAAATAACAACAATAACAACAGTACCAATTATGAAAATAATCAAAAATGACAGGTAATAAAAAATGTCTGCTTTTAAGCAACGCCAACACAAATTAATTCACAAAAAAGCAAACCGGCAATAAAACATCCGCCAATATTAACGAAAAAAAATAACATTAAAAAATTACAGCTTGAGAAATTAATCAAAAAAATACATGATCGGAAAAAAATGTAGCACTAGCGGATCATTAAATTTTCTATTTTTGTTTTGCTGCTGCTGCTAATTTTTGTTTTTTTTTTTTTTTAATTTTTATAAAGGTGTGCGCAGCACATACCGACAATGCGACGAATTTAACTAGAACTAAACTAAATTTTTTCTCCACTCTGGTCGAGAAGGTGTAAAACGCAGGAGCATGGAGAATGGATGAGGAGGAGACGCATTACAGATTGCAATCAAATCGTTTTAATTTAAAACGACAAACAAGCAAACCTAGCTGGAGGCACCTTTAGAAGCAACGGTAATTTAACTATTGAAAAAAAAGCAAAAAAAAAAATACCAATTGCTTTACTGTTGTCGCCTCTCATCATGAAGATCTGCTGGCTGCTGCTGCTGCTGCTGACGATCATCATCATGATCATTGAACTAAAGGTAAAAAGTACATGAAGAAATTTAAATTGAAATAAATGCATGATGGTTGAACGGTTTGTTTTTAAGAGGGAAAATTTCAAATAACAACAAAAACGACAAGAGCACAACAACAACATCTGAAAACCACTTGAATTGAGTTGAGTTCTTCTAAGAGTAGCTGAGATTGAGACAAGTTGCAAAACTATGTTCACACATGACTGACCCAGTAGGAAAATAACACAATCTTTCATGAATACTTTTTTACCCATGTACTAATACTGTGTAAAAGGCATCCCGAAATCCTGGAAATAATTTTAATTTTCTTAAAGGGCATATAGTACCTACATCAGTAAAATATCACAAAATTAGATTTTTCATTTTTGATAATTTTAGTGTATATCTTCAGAGCTCATAACGCACTTTCATTGAAATTATTTTAATAATTCAAAACAATTATTTTTCTTCTAATTAGTATGATTTGAAAAATGCATTGAAATACTCTGTGGGCAGAAAATACCGGGAAATTTGAATTTAAACTTTCTGGGGATTCCCAAATGGAATATCGAAAGGATCAGTGAAAACCATTTTGAGTTAACATTTGGACCTCAAAAAAGAGAAATATCGATTGGTGCCAAAAACGCTTAATTTCATGGAAAAACAGTGCCGCATTGATTTGTGTGAAACAATGCTTTCCCACTAGCAAGACAAAATGAAACGCATCATAACTGGAGATGAGACTTGGATCTACGCTTACGAAACAACCGATTAATATGGTGAAGACCGTGCCAAAGATGAGAAAAGACCGAAAAAACCACGTCAAAGCAAATCAAAAATCAAGGTAATGTTGACAGTTTTCTTCGATTACCATGGTGTGGTGCATTATGAATTCCTTCCTACCAGCCAAACTGTCAAAAAAGAATACTACTTGGGTGTTATGCGTTGTTTCCGTAATGCTATGCGTCAAAATAGACCGGATTTGTGGAGAGACAATTCTTGGTTTTTGCATCACGATAATGTACGATCTCACAGTGCACTCGTAATTTGCGATCATTTCGTCAAAAACTCTACCCATATCGTTCCGCAACCACCGTATTCACCTGAAACTCAAGAGACCGCTCTGTGGACACTGTTTTGAATCGATAGAAGAGATATAAACCGAAACGAAGAAGGAATTGAAAGCTATATCGGAAGAGGACTTTGCAACATGTTTTGAAAATTGAAAATTGGAAAAAAGTTGGCACAAGTGTATTGCATCCGGGAGTGTGGGGGGGGGGGGGGAATTTGAGGGGATGAAATGAATTTAGAAGAATAAATATTTTTTGATTTATAATCAAATTCCAGATATTTTTTTCCTACAGTATATGAGTTAATTTCTGTCATCCAATCAATCCTTTGAAAGCGTTCTAAGATCTTTCATCGCTCTAATATTTTTAACGATTTCTACAGAAGCTTATTCGGATGTTTTGACTATATTACCTGTCATCAGTCATTTTATTAGGTGCCATGTTTTTATGCCGACTCCGAAAGGCTAACGTGTATGTTCTCAAGAATTTTTCCATGGCATTACTTTTACTCTCTGAGTTTTACTATTGTCTGCAGAGAAGTGACGTCTGATCAGACAAGTTTATTTCAATTAAACAAATTTTCAGTGTTTTCATTTCAAATTTTCAAATTTTCAGCAAATATCGAAAATTGACTTTTAACTCTTAAACTTACGTCGATTTTCTTTCGACAATCCATCTTTATATTGCTTAAGGGGAGTTATATACCCAGAAATTTTTTTTTCAAAAATTTTTTTAATATTTTCTTAAAAGTCTCAAGAATATGTGATGAAAATTTCAAGTCGATATCTAAAAAACTAACAAAGTTATAGCCTAGTCAGTGAACCGCCTTCTAGAGCGCGCAGTGCTGGCCCTTATTTTCAAACGCGTTTTTCTCGAAACCATGTTTTCAAAGTCGGTGACCAAGATTTCTCGAAACTCAGTGAACCGATCGTTTTGGATTTTTTTGCAATCTTATTTGACACATAATAATCTCGTACTTGTCATAGGATTTTTTTTTTCGTAGCTTCGTTCATTTTTTATAGGCAAAATTATGACGAATTTTTGTTCGAAAATCGTTAATTTACGTTCGGAAGTCCGCCATTTTGTGAAAAATCAATATTTCAAAATCGACTATGACAAGTACGAGTTTTAAGTATCTAGTTTAATAATATTTTTCATTTATTTATTTCAGTTGAATTTAGGAGGAGCAATCTTGGTCACCGCATTTTCAGAGCGTTCTACAAAAAATGCTGTATCTACCATAATATTAAATTTTTTTTTTAATAAAAAAATACTTAACATACTCTTGAATGTGTATATTTTAAGATATAAAAATCCTCATATAAAAATATCCCTTAGATTTCCTGAAAAAAATGCACAAACATGACCCTTTTTTTTCGGCCTCTTACATATATTCCCCCCTTAATGTAAAAAAAAATTACTTTTATATTTTTTCTAAACAAAAAAACTAATCAATTATCCGAATCTTTTATAACTTATCACAAATTTTTGCACCAATGTGGATGTCTCTACTTGTTTCTATCTGCAGTTGAAAATAAGCTAATTTTTTTCAACTTTTCATGCCAACTTGGATTTGCTCAAAAATTAACTTTTGTCTTAGAATTGACTAAAGAGTTGGTCAGATGAGAAGGGTATGAGAAGGGTAACTCAGATTTAAAAGTTTTGGGAGAATTGTGATAAGTTCTTTTGATAGAATCATCTAAAACGCAGTAAATATTGGGAAACATCAGCCATTCACGTTGATTTCCGATTAATTCTTGATGTAATTCCGTTAAAAACCCTTATTTATTTTCTTGAAATCGAAAACATGTAAATAACTTTCAATTATTACAAGAAATTATTGATCTTCATGCATTTCAGCAACAGCTGAGAATCATCAAATAGAACAAGGTACAACAAAAAATCATTCAACTCTTTGTCGGCCCTCAAAGAGAACAAAGTAATTGATAAACAAATAATTCACTCATAACTCAAAAAAAAAAAAAAAAAAAAAAAAAAAAAACAACCAAAAGAAGACAAGATCTTGTAATACCTTTGGCAGCAATCACTTATGTTGCTACTTATTAATAGCAAACATATTGATCGTGTCAAAATTTAAATGTATCTGTATAATAAAAAGCAAGAACAATTTTTAATACCCACTTAAGATGCCTCGAATTGGAGCGAAGGAACAGCAGCTAACAGCTGATGGTGGAGACACCTTCGCCCACCATGATAATATGTAAACAATGCCAACAGGAAATTAAAATTATCGGCGTTTTCAATTAATAAAAACGTTGATAAACATGAAAAGATCACTGATCTTGCTGCTGCTACCCTTTGTGTTGCTTGCATTATTGTTTATGAGAAAAGAAGAAAAATGGCAGCAACCTGCATTTGGCCAATAAGGGAAGTAGATGATATGTTGAAAATATCAAAGCAGCCTCGTTGAGGCACAAAACTTTCCACCAAATTCTTATGGTCTATGCAAAATGAGTTAAGAAATGTTGTAAAAATCTTTATAGATTAAAAACTTAATGCTGCATTTATGCTAGCTGTTGTTGATCTGTAGTCATGACAGCAGAAAATTTATTTCCAACATGCATCAAAACGGTAATAAATCAAGCGGATTTAATGTTGAGCTGCCTTAAGTAGCCACACTAATAGAGGTGTTTGGTAAGTTGGAGTTTTTATGGGAGATTTGATGATTTTTAAAAATTAAAATAAAAACCATAAAATTTATATTTAAAAGTGAATTAATTTGGCATTTTTTTAAAAAGGTCACTCATTCAGTTTATCAAAAAAATATAAAAAAAAGAAATCTTTAATTGCTTCACTCTGATTCGCAGGCGTAAAATTCTCGCTATTCTCGAATGAATCACTTTTCTACTCTGTCGTTGATGTCAGCACGTACGTTCTTTCGTAAGATCGTTCAGTTGTTGTTTTGTGCATCTTTAAATGAGATCAGTTTTCATCAAGCTGGGCTTCGATGTAATAAAAACTAAAAATAATTCCTAGCTTTGCTGTCGTCTTTCATATCATTTTAATGAACTTTGCACGTTCTGCAATGTGCGCGGCGGATCGGCACACGATCGGTCTGGGCTTTGTAGCCCGTTGATCATGTCAGACCGATCAAGCTTAGAGACATCGTTGAATGCTGTTGTGTCCAGCACAATTAAAGCCTGATGCACACTTTGCTTTTATCTATTAGTCATACTTAATGGAATTTTTTAATATGCAACACTTGTAGCTGAGGTGCGTTTTTGAATGGTCACAATGGTTGCAATGTTGCATTATTTTAAATGCTTCTTAATTATTTTAGCTTTCAACTAAATGTGTGCAACAACTTATAATGACATCATCATAATATTTAAATTTCCGTCCATTCTAAAATACTCGCAGTCTGTGCATTTAAATGTATCTAATTGTTGACGTTGTTGTGGTTTTGTTAATGTGTACGTTTTTTTTTTTTTTTTTTTTTTACTCAAATAACAACAATAATAAAACACAACAATTACTTACTTGAACAATTACACAGTGTAAATACAGCATTTTATGGTTATTATTATTATTATTAAAATTGTTTTTATTTTTCTGCCCCTTAATATAGGAGCGAGGTGGGAATGTTTTGTTCTTACTTCCGTTAGTTATTTGTATAGGTGAAATTTTGAGCAATTGACAATTCAATTAGTTTGTGTTTATTTAGGCAAACAAAAAACAAATACACAATCACATAAATTATTGGAAACATATGGTTACATCTTAACAATTTTCGTGTTTGTTTTTTTTTTTTTTTTGTAATGTTATTTTACCTTTAAAGAAATGTTTAGTTTCGCGAACAAACATAGCAATAGGGTGCTGGGGGTGGGTATTGGCAGAAATTTTTATGAAACAACTTTAATAAATTATTTTTTTTCTTGTAACAATATAAAAGGTTTATCAACAATAAGTGTAGGGTTGCAAAGGCGTGCTTACGTCATTTATAAACTCGAGAAATTTTTTTTAGCTTTGAAGCAAGGATTTCAGGTGTCATACCTATTCAGTTAAGTCTGCCTTGGTTCGAAATGGGGTGTTAGATTGGTGGGAGGGAAAGGGCGTTCAAGTGAAACACATGTAGAATGTTCTAAGCGTGGTGGAAAGCCAAAGAAACATGTGAATTTGAATCAGAGGCAAGTGTTATACCTTTACCTCAGTTAATTCAAGTTATAAGGCAATCTCATCCACAAACTTCTCTACCATCAACTACAATTTCAAGTCGTAAATATTGACGAATTTTTAATTTCAGTTGATTAGAAATGAGGATAGAAAATTTAGAAAGGTTTCAAAGCGAAGGACCATGGCCTGGCCGGGAATCGAACCCGGGTCCTCTGGGGTAGCAGTCGAGCACGCTACCAACTCGATTACCGAGGCCGCCTTTTAAAATTACAAAAAAAAAATTCAAAGAGGTGCACTGGCTCTGTGGTATATGTTAGACCGAAAATATCAACTCAGTGAAGACAAGTGTTGAAAAGGACCCAATCATTTAATTTCGTCACCGTACTCTCCACTTGCACACTGCAGCGAACTTTGAAGCTGAGGAAAAAATAAAAAAAAACAAATTAATCCTGGTTTAAGTGGCCACCGCCTGAACTAGGATCATTTTGACCCGCCGAAAAAAAACAAAATGGTGGCCATTTGAAAAAAAAAATCGATTTTCGACGTTACAAAATCTGTCGCCATTCTGTTTTTTCTTGGCAGATAAAAATGATCCCAGTTCAGGAGGTGGCCACTTAAACAAGGATTAATTTGTTTTTTTTTTATTTTTTCCTCAGATGTTCCAGACTGGTGATATCCTGCACACCGTCAATTTTTTCGCATTTTAAAAAAAAAATTAAATAACGTCAAAAACCGCTTCTAAAATTCTGAAAAATTTGTGCGAATTTGTGCGAATTTCTGACTGTTTGGTGCGAATTATGAGCCGAAGACGTCATAGTAATTTTTCGAAAATGACGAAGGAAGAGGCGCTACAAATATCATGGTAAACAATTTTTTGTGGTCGGCCCAAACAAAAAACATTCAATAACCCAACTAGTTCCATAAGTATTCCGCCAGTGAATCTGTTTAGTGAGTCTCTAAAGTGATGATCTATTTATCTGAAAAACATAGATTTTTGTCCCAGAAGCCCACAAAAACAAAAAAATTTAAATAATCCAACTAGTTCCATACTAGTTCCATAATTCTAATAGAACCTATATAGAACCTATAGACTGATAGTTATCGATATTTATTCAAGGAGGCAAAAAAACACAAAAAGATAATTTAATAAAAAAGATTCCCATAGATAATCTCAGTGGTATCTATTGTCCATTGAATGATATATTGGGTGTACAAATAAGTTTTAAGAGATTTACAAAAGATGCCGTAAATAGTACTAAATTTTGTCGGATTATTATGTAACTGTATTCATGTTAAACTACCATCATAACCGGAGTTGTGCCCACTACATTTAAAGCTTCTTTGTTGTTTCTGTGTTTGTCTTATGTCTTTGATTTGTTGTTGCGTTTTGTGTTGCTACATAAGCCTTTGCTCTCAATTCTTGCTTTCAACGCTCCCAGAGCGCTCTCTGCCCATAGCTGATCATAACCCTTAAAAAATCATATGTGTCAATTTTTTAAAGTGTAAACAACAAAATTTTTTGTGTTGTTATCATGTCGACTTTTGTGCCATCAAAACGCAATTCTCGGGAAATTTTTTTGTTTTCACTTAAACAAATGTGCTGCTGAAGGTCACCAAAGGTAATATGTTTACACTTTAAAAAATTTTAAGTGCGTATGTTTTGGTAGGTTCACGGAATAAAGATCTTAAAATATCACCAAAAGGTAAGAGAACGACAGATATAAAAAATTTAGTAGGGTCTGCGAGCACTTTTATCTCTATTTTGAACTTTTTTAAAATGGATCGGAAGACATCACCACCAACATCAGCAACCATCTAGTAACCACACCTTAAGAGCCATTTGGAGTCAACTTGAATGCCCATTGGCTTAGAAAAACTTGGCTTAACACGTACAGGTAGGCAGGTTTATGAAACCAGTTACCATAACCACCTGTTAAGATTTTTGATGCTTTCCTCAACACGAACGGCAACAACACACGAGTTGCGCACACCAACAAAGGCATAAAAAATGTTGACTAACAGGCAACAAATCACAATGCAAACGCCTATTATTAAAAAACAAACCCACAATATCAACAATAACAACAACGACAACAACAACAACAGCAGCAACGTAACGTCAACAACGTGTTTGCCGTCGTTGTTGTCGTCGTCACAACCGACTGACTGGCTTGTTATTATCAATTAAATGCGCATTAAATGGCAACGCTTCGGTACAAAATGGTGACCATAACGAAAGTAAAAAGTAAGCAAAGAGTAAAAGAAAAGACAAAAAAAAACATTAAAAAAAAAACAAAAATATGGCAACAATGGCTACACGTTTGAAATGCCAAAGTACAGTGCAATGCTTGGACTTCAGTTGGCAATATTTGCAATTGAATGAAATTCTTTTTTAATTTTTCCAAAAGGTACTTGACCTTAAAATAAATGTTGCATAAATGTAGGCGTAGGTACTTGCTTTGCTTGAGCGAGCGCAGCGCAGCAAATACCGGCATTTTTTAACAACCGGATGTTATCAATTGTGTTGGATACACCTTAATTTCTGCGCACATGCAATCAGACATACATATAGTAGAACGGCAACGGTGGGCAGAGCGACTGTTGAAACAGTCGAGCAGACGACGACGACGGCGTGTCATGCGATTAATTTTCTCTTTCTTTGTAGGTATATTTTGTGTGCTTTTCATACTTTTTTGTTTGCTATAAAATTAAATGGTTGCCACATTATTGTTGTTACTGTTGCCGTAAGTAAAACTTGTTTTAAATGAGCTCTTTTATTTTTGTTAATTAATTAACTACCACAGCTCAACATGTGGTTAATTAATTAGGCAGCACAATTTGCTCAATTGTTTTACGATGGGACAAAGCTATAACGGAAGAAATTAAAGATATAATGGTAATAAGGCATAGCAGAAAGGACATTACTTTTTAGAACATAAAAAGTTATTTTTGAGTTTTAACTATAAATTTAACTATAAATAAATAAATAAATAAAAAATAAAAAAAAAACTGGAGTACGGAATCGTCGGGCTCGTATACTTTTGTGAGCGTACCGTTCGAAACATTGTAGAATAAACAAGGTAGACTCGCGGCATGGTTACATTGGACCGTACTTTCGTACATTACATTTTTTTGTGAATGTACCTTTCTTATTATTTTGGAAGTACATATTTTTTGGGGGGGGGGGGGGGGGTTTTATAGGGTTTGTGCAAGTACTTTTAAAGGTACGTTTGAAAGGAGAAAGATCTGCAGCGTTTTGTTTTTTTTTTTTTATCACTTTGAAATCTCTGAGAGCAAATGCAGGTTCCCAAAGTTGAGAACCGTTTTCGTTTTTTTGGTCAGCATTTTGAAATCTCCGGGAGTAAATACCGGTTCATAACCCTAGAATGGTAACGCTAAGAACAGTTCTATGTTTTTATAAAGAATATACGTAAATTTTACGTACATTACCATTCTAGGGTTAAAGTCGAGGATCGTTTTTTTTTTGTTGCTCATCACTTTCAAATCGGCAGGTCAAAAATCTTTTTTATTTCCTAGTTCATGCTGAAATTTTTTTTCAATATAACTTTTTATTTATCCAAAATACTTTTTCCCAATTTTTAGAGTACCTTTATATTTTTTCCCGATACAACCCTGACTCGCGGCTTTGTAAAAAAAAACACTTACCATCGAACAACAGCAAAAACAAGATACAACTTATTTTTATTGATTTTGACAGGTTTGACTCAGAGCAAGAGTGAATTTTAAGCCTCAATCTTTATTCTACCATGGTTCGAAAAGCTACACAAATAATCGTACCCGCTCTCTTAAAAAACATTTTAAGAATGTGAAATATTTTATTGCTCACGTCTATGAGCACGTAATTTTTGTTAAGTGAGATTTTGAGAAATTAGATCTCATTTCGTGTACCTAACGTACGTGTTTATGGACGAGAGTGCAGATGAGACAACAAGAATGAAAGATGGGCTGTGTAAGGAAACATTTAGCTCTCAGCTACAAGAAAGTCATTGCAATTATTATGATTTGTGTAAACGTCTTGAACTTCTTGTATACTCTATGATATTATGCCAAATAGGTTCCACTTGAATGATTATCGAATAAGTTGAGCCATTAAACCCTTCTGTGGTTCTGTTGAGTTTTTGAACACAGACCTTTTATTGTATGACCAATAACGGTGGTCAAAATTTAGCAGGTTCCAAAATTTTCGCCCTGTTGAAATACTATTAAATTGTGTTTATAAATTATTTTCTTTTATTTATTCTATTATCTGCTATAATGACTACGCAGTTTCCATTATAAATATTCATCATCTTAATTTAGTGATAAGCTTCACTCATTTCATCAATTCAGTTCCTCCTATTAATTTATATATGTTTTTTTTTATTATGTTTCTTCCATACCTACTTTTACGTTACGTTTTCGTTTTCAAAGTGTTTAATTGCCATAGCTTATCGCTATTTTGTAGCGTCGCCAGCACCTAATTTCATAATATTGACTATAAACTATCAGTTCACAACACATGTCATAAATGTTCACACTAATAGCTTCTACTAAATCATGCCCACTAAATCAAGCCCTAGCATTTAGATTCTAAATTTTTATTCCTCACAAAATATTCCTCGTAGAAAAGCGATTTTCAGTTATTTCATACTTTATAACTCATGCTTTCTTGTGAACTATCAAATGGATTTATGTTATCTTTTATGCTAAATATTTGGTTCCAGTTTTAGGCACCGCTACCTACTACTTCCTGCTACCTTTTGTCGTCTGACTGGACGACCACTCGTTATTAATAGCAACAGCTAAGGTGCTCGAAATTATTTATATGAGTTCTACTTTTGCGGATTTTGTGATAATAATATTTAATCCGCTTTCAACCAATGTTGGTCGGTGATAAGCTAAGCAAACGCACATAAGTTGGGAAATTTTTGACAGCTTTGACGTTAGTCGTTGCTGTGTGTTGTTTTTGTTAAACTTTGGCCTCGTTACCATTAAATATTGCTTATCGCAGAAAGGGGAAAAATATGATTAATTATTGTTGTTGGTGTTATTGTATAAGACACTAACATTTGTACTTTTGTTTAAAAATTACCTCCGAATATTTAAAATTCGAATAATTACAAAAAAAAAAAAAATGACTGATACTCTTCAAAACTGGGCTGCAACGAAGACTTAAACCCAATGGCAATAATAGACCACCATTGTACATAATGCCCCGAAGCCGATGATTTTGCTTATGTTGCTTTAAGAAGCTTTAACTCTTCTTTTAGGTTAAAAGAGTTTTACTGACGTCAGATTTTAATGTTGGTGGGTTATTTCATTACGGACTAAGTGTTTTGTTTAATTTTTATTTAATAAGTATCTTAATGAAGCTTTTTATCAAATTTCTAAAATTTGTCCGGTTTTGGTTGTCGGCGAGCTTCAGGGGTCCCGGGTTCGAATCACCGTAAGGTCATGGTCTCTCGCTTTTACCTTTCTGCATTTGTAATCAACTGAAATTGAAAATTCATCAATTCATCACTTTAGAAATTTGTGATTGGTGGAGGAGAAGTTTGTGGGTCGAATTGTCTTAGAGGTGTACCACCTCTGCAAAGTGTAAAAAAATCCTAAGTTGAGGCAGTAATATTTCTAAAACTTAATAAAATAAACAAATTTGAGTTAATGCGGCCGCGGCAGCTGACGAACAGTCCTGTATTAATAACACTTATCATTTCTCGAGTTTTTAAAATCATGAATAATCACCTTAACATTTTTAATAATTGTTCAAAAACATCTAAATAATACTCCTCAATTTTTAAATTCAGAAATATTGTTAGTGTCTTAGCTTAAAATAACATTGTTTCATAGAATTTAGTCACATTTCTGACTAACGTTCGGTCTACGTTTGAACGGAAGCAATGTAAAGATGTAAAGACTTTTTAAAAAATAGCAAATATTTCTTATTTTTCTACGTATCTCGACTGGTGAAAATTGAAAAAAAATGTGTCTTTTTTTCAAAAGGAAAAAATCTAAGTTTTTATTTATTCCCGAAATATATGCTAAAATATTGAACACGTTTGGTATTATGTCACATTCTATGACAAATACTTTGTTTTCGACAAGAAGTCTCGTCAATCATTTGTGGTGTTTAGGCACTAATGGGGGGGATAATCCAGTGGATCATGTACAATTTGGTAAAAATTCACGCTTGCACATGCTGAATCAGGATGAAAACGTCCATAAGAATGGTAGTTAGAATTGCAAAAGTGGAAGCAAGAAAATCAAGATGGTATGGGTATAAAAATGGCCCTTACATTCGACTGATCTTTCATGTAGCAAAAACTACAAGGGAAGAAAATTTGATCTGTCAAAAAATGTTTTGTAAATATTAGGGTATTACGGATAATGGCGGGATATTGGATAAAAATTTTAGTATTAAGCTATCAAGTGCATTCATTAAACTTTTTATGTTGTTCAGGAGAGGCAGGGAAACAGACTGTACGATCAAATGACAAAATTTTAATATTGTTTTGAATAGCTTATAATAAAGAATTCCTTTCTATTTATACCGACTTTACATTGAAGGCGTCAGAAATATTGGGCCAGTTGAATAGCCCAAGTATTATTTTTATAAAATATATGTTTCACTTGATTGGCACTTTCTTTCCATTAATCTATCACCCCATTTCGAACCAAGGCTGACTTGATGGCATAGATTGACCATCTAAAATCCTTGGTTCAAAACTAAAAAAAAATAACAAAATTTATCATCAAAAGCTTAGGCAAAGTCCTTTCAATGATTAAAATGGCTAATTTGTTTTTCTAGCTATCGCTTTTCAGGTACAACGTAAATTCAGGCGCCAAAATAACTGTGTGCTTTAAGAAATTTAAACAATTACAAAAAAATGTCCCACAACTACAAAGCTTAGCTAAATATTTATGGCCAATTTCACAGAGCGCACTAAAACCAAAAAAATTTTAATGCCAAAGCAAAAGAAAAGCATTTCCGTAAAGTAACCAAACCAACTCAAACGTAGCCAAATTCTTACAAATTTTCATTTAATAGCTTTTGACACTTACAATCAAAAAATATATTTATGAACAAAATTTGCATTAGGTTAAAACAACGACAAACAGACAAACAAACAAACATTTACAGCTACATACGTAGCAACAAATGTTTGCAATACTTTGGCTATAATAAATGCTATCCGCGCATTAGTAAAAATGCGCTATAATTATAAATGTTTGTAAGCCAAGTAGTTGGCAACGTAGGTGGGCGCCATATATAATCATTAGATGGGACGCAAAGTAGCAGCAGCATCAAGTAGACAAAGTAAAAATTAAATACGTAAAAAAAAACACTAAAAATCTTATGAATGAGTGGCGACTGTGAAGAGTAGAAATATAATTGGTTGAAAAAACAATTCAGGCAATTTGTTTAAAGCTGCAATAGAAGTGTTATACAGTTAAGAGAGTATTTTTTAAAAAAAGGTTTAAAAAATGTTTAGATTTACATAAATTATCTTTAACAGTAGCTTCTAACAAAATCCAAAAAAAAAAAAAAAAACAAAGGCGACAAATAAAATAAGTCGCACCTGTTGTGCGATGTTTTAGATCTTGTTGGTTTTGTTACTTTGAGTAGATTAAAAAGAAAAAAATTATTTTTTCATTCTTTTTATTGTGATGATGCTGTCTGCCTGTCTCTCTAGTTGCTGAGGAAGTAATAAATTGTTCATTATAAAAGTATGCGAAAAATGTTTGTCACATTGAGGCCAAAAATATGTACTAGTGAACCGAGTATTAAAGTTTTTAATTTTTTGTTTTTTTTTTTTATTTTTATAGCGTATTTCAGACATTGCGTAAATAAATAAAACCACTGTGTTGCAAGGCATAAAAAACCCAGAGAATTAAAAACAAATTTTTTAAATTAAATTTCTAACTTCAAAACATTTTTAATTGTAAAAATGCGATAAAGCAAACTAACACTTTTTCCACACACCAACCAACAGACTGTCGCTGGCGACACCGAGCGACCTAATTTAGTGCCTTTGCTTCATGATAACGTGTTTTCTTAATGTTGCACAGTGAGTTGTCCCATCGCAAAAAAAAAAAAAAAACAAACGAATTATTTTGTGTCATAAAATCTACCAAAATAGGTTTTGATCAACAGGTAGTTAGATTAAAAAAAAAAATATATTAAAAGCTTTAATAAATAAACATTTAGGATTTGTTCGAAGAAAACTTTGATTTTGAGCATTACCTTTAACAATTCTAATTTTTTTTTATATTGGTTATGTGACCGAACAGAGCCTCTTCTGATCAGCATAGGTTGAGTTTTTTTTTTTTAATGAAAACAATTAAATCTCAATATCAGTGTTTTATTTGAATTCAAAATAACACACATATATATACATTAAGGCGCCTCAAAAAAAAAAGTGGTCCGGGTCACCTCCTGAAAACAAACTTTGGTTTATTTTATGATGATTCCCAAAATATTGCAACTCTAGCTTTAGCCGTTCGTGAGCTGGAATGGTTTGAAATAACCTCTAAAAATCGCGTTTTTGATTAATACTATTTATACCACACTACCTTCGGTCAAAAAAATTGTCACAAATAGTGTAAATCGATAAAATACATAGTTTTGTTTTTTTATTTTTTTTTAAATCTGCCCACACGCTTAGTTATTGAGTTATTTGCAGTGATTTTTTCAATTTTTTTTAATGCAGTTTTTATAAAAATATATATAACTTCCCCATTTATAGCCTGATTTACCATTCCGTGGTATCATTGGAAAGGTACTGAATGCTGCTTTTCATTTCTGTCGTTAATTAACCCTTATAAGCACTTTTATAAAAATGCATTTTATTTTATTTTTATTTTTTTGTGATGGCCTTGCCTCAATTCCTGAATTTGTTCAAATACAAGAGAAATAAAATTAAATCATGTAGATAAAGAATGCATTTTTTTAATGGACTTTGGAATAAAGTATAGGAAAATACTTTATTGTACTTAGACAAAACAGCTAAGAGTAAATTTTATCACAGTTCTTATAAGTAGTCACTCATGACTTTTACATGACTTTTAGGTTTGACAATGAGTTACATATATTATATTATATAAATGTGAGTTTTTGAATTGTGATCGCTTAATTGTTAAGTTATTCATAAAAAAAATGCTTTTCGTTTCTCGCGAGTTAAATAAAAATCAATTGCCAACAAAAAGTGATGTAATAAAACATTTATTATTTTTGCGCGAAAAAAATAATAATCGGTCTTACGGGCTATCTAATTATCATCAAAACATGCTAAACGATTTAAGCAAAATTTGGAAAACAGCAGAAATTCCGGTTATATCGAAGACTGCGATCCGCAAAAAACTTCAAAATTTAACGCTTTTATATCGGGATATCACAAAAAATCCATCGCATTACAATGCAAGCGAGTGGGCCGAACTATTTTCAATTTCTGTTTGCAAATGTGCTCTAAAAATTAGAGTGTCTTGTAGTTGCCCAGGTGAAAAACATATGCCATTGCATGTTTGGAATTTTTACCTTGATCAGTCGAGCCGAAGGTTGCTCACGCTAGATGACGTTGAAAACCACATCCCATGTGATTCTATTACGGACTTCGAAAGCGAAAGTGAAAACGAAAGTATTGCAACAGCCACTTTTGTACCACAACTAAGAGAAATGGATGTGGATGATCCATATTCATCATCGTCTGAGGAAGATCTTAAAGATCTTGGACCAAGCGTACAAAGTTTTTCCTTACCAACATTCAGTGCTGCGTTGGACCGTGCCAGTGTATCCAATCGCTTTGGGGCTCTGCTCGCAACAACATTGCTAAAAGACTTGGACGAACTAAAGCTAGGGCGAAATCACTAAGAGACATAAAAAACAATGAAATACTAAAATGCATTTCTTTTGATGGAAAAAGGGAACGCACTTTGAAACAAGTTACTGTGAATGGCAAACCACGCAACGTTAAAATGATGGAGGAGCATATAACTCTGGTAAGCGAACCCAGCTCAAACTACATTGGTTACTTAACTCCCGTAGACGGAAGCGGTGCTGGTATCGCAAACGATATTGTCAATTACTTGAAAGCTGAAAAGTTTTCACTAGAGCACGTGGTCGCTGTAAATTGCGACGGAACCAGCACCAACACAGGCAAATTTAATGGAGCGATTTGTAACCAAGAACGACAATTGCAGCGCCCTTTGCAGTGGCTAATATGCCTCTTTCATTTTAACGAGTTGCCATTCACTGCGTTACTCAAAGAAATGTTAGGAAAAGCTAATGGGCCGCAAAACTGGCCAGGAATAATTGGGCATACATTACAGGGCTGCGAAGATGTGCCGGTAAATTGTATTAAATTATTTTGTTGTTTTTTTTTTAACTGTTAATTTCAATAAAATATTAACTTTAGATTGCTCATAACTTTGATCCAATTGCGATGGGCTATATGCCCACAAATATTAATGACTGGGTTTTGGGAGCTGATCAAAAATATCTTTATGATATGGTACGAGCAGTTGATGCTGGGGCGTGCGATGAACATTTGGCCAGCATTAAACCTGGCCCGCTCAATCTTTCACGCTGGTTGACAACAGCATCAATAATTTTGCGGCTATATGTTACGAAGCCTGTGGCTTGCGAAAATTAAAGCAGCTAGCATTTTTTGTTATGAGGGTCTACGCACCATTTTGGTTTTTAATAAAAAGCCAACCAAAAGCCATTCATGGCAGCCGCCACTTGTTTAAATACATTGAGTGGACGCGCGAATTACCGGCAGATATCCAATTTATTGTACAACGCTCTGTTCAAATTAATGGATTTTTTGCTCACCCAGAAAATATTTTACTGGCAATGGTTACAGATGAGAGCAAGGCGACACGAAAGGAAGCCTACGATATTATTTTACAATCGCGTGCTCATGACACACAAGGAATTCGCCAATTTAATGTCCCCAAGATACAATTCAATTGTGATTCCTATAAAAATATGATAGATTGGAATGAATTAAGAGCTAATACAGAACTGCCATGCATCCAGTTCTATACTCAACAATACTTATTAGAACTACACGACTCCAATGAAATTGTAAAAATTCCTGGTAATGAAAAGTTTTTAAAATAATTGTTATGCTTTTCTTAACAAACAATTTTCAGAATTTCCATGTCATTCACAAAATACGGAACGTTTTGTACATGTGGTAAGCCAATCCTGCGTTTCGGTAATTGATAAGAACAGACCTGCACATATTGCAAACAAGATTCAATCGCGCAAGCGTTACTGTAAAATTGAATCACGAAAAGATTTGGAATAAAAAAAAAAATTATTTCTTTGATAAAACTCTAAATTGTTTTTTTTTTTATCTTTTAATTAGCGACTTAATAAATAACCACAAATTTTTTATCATGTTGATAAAAAATGCATTTTTATAAAAGTGCTTATAAGGGTTAATTAACGACAGAAATGAAAAGCAGCATTCAGTACCTTTCCAATGATACCACGGAATGGTAAATCAGGCTATAAATGGGGAAGTTATATATATTTTTATAAAAACTGCATTAAAAAAAATTGAAAAAATCACTGCAAATAACTCAATAACTAAGCGTGTGGGCAGATTTAAAAAAAAATAAAAAAACAAAACTATGTATTTTATCGATTTACACTATTTGTGACAATTTTTTTGACCGAAGGTAGTGTGGTATAAATAGTATTAATCAAAAACGCGATTTTTAGAGGTTATTTCAAACCATTCCAGCTCACGAACGGCTAAAGCTAGAGTTGCAATATTTTGGGAATCATCATAAAATAAACCAAAGTTTGTTTTCAGGAGGTGACCCGGACAACTTTTTTTTCCTCCATACAAGTTGAGGCGCCTTAATATACATATGTATGTATATAATACCGTCGGAGCGTCTAAAAAACTCGACTTTCTCAAAACTATGTTTTTGAATTGACATCATCAGTCTCAAGTTTTAACACAAGTTTTTTTAAGCCCATTTCTAAGTAATTGATCGAAAGTTTTTCTAAATAGTAAACATTTTGCTTTGTTGAAAATCAACTTTTTTTTGTGAAAAATTAATATTTTACTTACTGCTTCAATTAAATATCAGATAATACCTTATATTAAAAAAACTTTTTTGTTCTTTCCGTTTCAGATGATTCAGTCTGAAGATATCGTGCTTACCTAAAGACGTCTTTTTTTAGAGAAGCTCCCAGAGATCGGCTACAGCCAAAATAATTATTTTTACAAATAAAAAATATGAAAGTAAAGGAAAAAGTTAACGCAATATAATATATTAATATTAACGTTAATAAATTAAAATTTGTTTTTAGGAAACATTCTTGAAAAATCAATTTTTTTATCGCCTCGTGGCTTTCAATACAACCAATACAAATTCCATACAAAAAAGCTATTAATTTTGTACAAAAGCGTTTAAAATCCTTTTATTTATCCATAAAACCCCCGCCCATCTTCCACAGAAACTTGAGTGTTTTTTGTTTTACTGTTTGATTGGTAAAAATATGAAATTAAATTATTATATTACATAAGCAAAAAAATAAAAAAAAAATTTTTTGAAAAGTCTTAACCGAAGGATGCAAAATACTATTCAGAAGAAAAACTATAAGAACAAATAAGAAAAATTTATAAAATTCGATGCTTATGGAGAGCCAATACAATTCTACTATTACAAAAAGCGCAATTTCTGGAAAGCAGATGGTTTAAAATAAATATCAACTTTTTACTTAATATGCGAATGAACCAAATTTCTTTATTAGCCAACAACTCCTGATATTTTTGTCCATCGCTTACATGAAGACAACTCACTGTGTGTTGTTATAGTTTTTTACTGAATTGAAAAAATTTAAAAAAATTCCCATTAAAGTACATTAAGTATTTTTACTTATAATATTAAATGAATGAAATGCGTTGCATGTTTGATACCTTTGAGCAAATGAATAAAAAAAAAAATGCGAAATAAAAATGTAAAAAAACGTACACAACACTCGGTTTTATTGACCAATAGCAAAAGGTTATCAGCTAGCAGCGGCTTTTATTGCGGTACAACACCGTCATAGCAGAAATTCTCGATCTTTAACGCTCAACACACCGACAACGACGATATTGATTATTTTAATACTTAGTATTTATTATGAACTTTTTGTTTTTTTCTCGCAACTTTGAGTTCAACAACATTTGAGTGCAAAAAAATGATGCTGATCTTGATTTATTTAATACAAAGCATTGCTTTAAGTGACAAAGTTGCAGCACACAACAGTTGTACTCTTCTGTACATCAGTTGAGTTAAAGAAGAATGTTTGGTATTTCCTTAAAATCAAAAAGAGCTTAAATTAATTTATTTAATTTTCACTCTCAATTCAATATGTTCCGGTTGATAACACCGTCAAACAGCATTCATGCAACCAAGTCATACAAAGAGGACATTAGTAATACAAAGTCATACATAAACTAAAGGGGACGACAGACTAATTTAGTCGAATTTAACCGAGTTAAACTCCAATATATCCGAGTTCTTGTTTTTTTTTTATATATCTACCCGGAGAAGTGGGAATATAGTAATTCTGGTCATAAAATAAGGTTCAAAAGTCACAAAAATGTTTCTTTTTCAAATCACTATTGAGATGATGTAGATACCAATTATGATATAGATCGGTCAAGTAGTTTTTGAGATATCTGGATCAATATGAAGATATGAGGAAGATATGGGGAATATTATTTCTGATGAAACAAAAAATTAATTTTCTTTCAATATTTGAGTTAAAATGTATCAAAAATCGAAAACAGGATATAGGAAGAGGTTGTGTGGTGCCAAAAAACATCAAAAAGGGAGTAATAGAGGAGCTTATCGGGGCGTTGGTGTAGACATTAAACTATTGTTAGACGTAATATGTTATTTGAATCAACTCTGCCATAGACCTTCCCTATTGAAGCTCTTGTCATGCAAAAGCTGACAATGGCCCTTATAAACTTTCAGTGCAACTAAAGAAAAACTTCGACATATACATAACTCACGGTCCATAACTTTGTTTATAAAAAATTATTATGTCTAATGTCCTCTTTCAGAAATATTTATTTTTTTATGACGTTTCATTTTATTTTGTTGACCACAAATGTTCTGCCTAAAGCCCTCTTTCAGAAATATTCAATGTCTACTCTGTTTAAATAAAAAAGTCTTGATTTGTTGGACTGTGTTAAGCATTTGACTTCATTTTATAGGAAATCGAAATATGTAGAAATTTAAAATTAATGTGCTTCGACTTAAAATCGCGTAATAATGCATTAATTAAGTTGAAAACAACAACACGGTCGCGCAGACATATATTTGTTAATTAATTTATTAATTTTTAAATTTTATTTAATTTGTGGTACAAGACGCTACAGCAGTTTTTTTTCTTCAGTTTTTGTTTGTTTTTGTTCTAGGCTTTTATAATTCAACAAATTCGTATGAGCTGCGTACGGGCGGCCGTCAACGGCTACAAATTGTGCAGAACCGTGCCGCAGGCGTTACTGGTGCCGGCTGACAAATCAAATTAAATTGATTATAAATTAAGTGAAATGCTTAGAAGCGAATATTTTATGTTAAATATTTTGAAAATTAAGATTTATCTAGGCAAAGAAAATGTGCGTGGTGGAGAAGAAAAAAGAAAAAGACACATGTTGACAAAATACAACGTTTTGCGTGGCATGTCAAATGTTAAGTGAGAAATACACACAAAAAGACTACTGACGACTACCTTGGCGTCATTTGTGTTGTCCAAATTTCTTTTTTTTTAAATATAGAAGTAGGATCTTATAAAAAATGTCGTCCCATTTAAAGCTAGACAAAAAATAAAACAAACAATAAACAAATACTACTTTAAAGTTTCTACACATACTTGACACATGCGTTGTGCTCAACCAAGCTACTGATAAATTTCAAAAAAGTTTCAGTCCACAGAGAAAACATAAGAAACATAAATTTTAGACTCATTTTTAATAGAGCTTTGAACAAATTTAAGTTTTTAAAAAATAACTCTTACCAACTTCAAGACAATGAGTGAGAGTTTAATATACTGAGTTGCCGATTTGCAGCTTTTATCTCGTAACACCTTATCAACAACTCTTGCAAAGGAAGCTACCACAACCAAAATCTAGCATTCCGAAAAAAGTTTACATCCAGAGATTAAACATAAAGAGAACAAAGTTAAGACACATTTTTAATGAAGCTTTACTTTAATTAATGTTCTCACAGCAAATGTTAGTACACACACACGTCACATTCTTAGCCTATTACTTATAAGTTGTAAATTAATACAAAGCTACAACACATGTTCGTCCACCTTTCTGCTCCATGCGTAGTTTTCCTCAGAATGCAATGTTTTTCTTTAGCCTTCAGCAGCTGCCACCACAAAACATGTCAACTTGTGTGCCCATCCTTCATGCTTTTATCTCTTCAGCGGGTCTAATTCACCCGCTCACTCTCACTCGTTCGTTCTCTTTCATTCTAGGTCTCTCTAGAGACCCTGACCAAAAATTCCTTCAATCATCAATCTACGTATTTCATTTTGAAAAAAAAAGAACCCAAAATGAAAATTATTTATTGCTGCTGTTGAAAAATATATAAATTTTCCAAACTGAAAATTATGTAGCAGATAAAAGACATGAAATAGAAAAAAAAAAGAGAAAAAACAACCAATCTCAAGTGTATGATGTATAATTTTCGGTAAACATTTTAAATGGTTTTACCAGTGGGGGTAAGAATGGGGGAAGCAAGTAAAAGGTGGGGTTGTGTGCTTAATTGAAGGAACACTTCAAGCGGCTCCCATTAAACAGGTGGGGCTGCAGGCGGACAGGTTGATTGGGCAGTAGAGAGCTTCTATTTTTCTCTATTCTTTTAATATTGAAGACGAGATTTTTCCATTAAAATTGATTTATATGCGAATTGAAAGGCTTTTAAGTTTAAAAAGAAACACGATTTTTTTATGCTATTAAAAAATAAATCAAATTGGAAATTGGAACATATATTATTTGTGAATTAAAAAACAGGCAATATTGCCAACGCGGTAATGTTTTGAGAGAAGAGTTAAATGGCTTATAACAGATTAAACAAAAGAAAATTTATTTTCAAAAGAAATATACATATATTTTCTTACAAAATTTCGGCAAAATTAAAAAGTCTTAAAATTAGAACTGATAGAGTTTATTTTAATTGTTTTTCAATAAGAGTTGACAAAAACAGGATATGAATATTGTATTCAAGTAGCTAGAGGCTCCATCAGAGGATTTAGCAAGTAACTCCAAATAGCACTGATCAAACTTATTTGCAGTAGTAACATATTCTCATGATTTATTTTGTTATGGAACTTAAACTTACTTGCCGATTAAACTGAATATAGCTTAAGGGTTTGTATCCAGTCAGGACGTCAACAATTTTTATTCTATTTATGCATTGTACATTGCATTGTTGTGTGAATTTAGATTAATTTCATGTTAATCCGATGAATATTCTCGGACATTTATAAAGACGTCTCTCTCGGAAATACGACCTTGATTTTCTCAATCTATGTTTTTTAAATCAATGAGCCAGATTTCTCGGAAACGACTTAATCTATCAGTTTCAAATTTTTACAAGTTTCTGAAGTATATTATGAAGTGATTAATTCAAAGTTTTTTCTCATCGATAAATATTTTCCATATTATAAACAATTTAATACTTTATGTCAACGATTTTCTTTTTTTCAGATGATCCCGTCCAGAGATATCGAACTCAAAGCAAGACGCCATTTAGAGGAGCTCCCAGAGTTTGGCTTTAAAAATAATTATTTTTACAAATAAAAAATATATGAAAAAAGCTAAAAGTTACCACAAACTTGATATAATTTTGCACGTTGATAAAGTTAAGTGTATTAGGAAAAAGTCTTAAAAAATTATTTTGGCCTTCTGTCTGTTATTTCGTTTTTATAACAAGAGCAACTTGTTACGTCTTACGGTTTATTAGACTTGATTAACCTCACATAACGATGTAGCTTTTATATCTATTCGATCAAAATAAAATTATTTGCAATTTCTTTTACGGGTTAAAATTCTTTCCAAATATATCAAATCGTCTCCAAAAGACTCTGGTCTTTCTGGGGTCAATAATTTCAAGCCTAAATGCCTCGCCAAGGCATTTTTTATAAAAAATTTTAATGTTGTTTTTCACTATATACGACACTTTCGACTCATAATAAAAGCTTTCCGATGTAGCTTTCAAATAAATTTAACCAAAATGAAAAATATTTTCTATTTTTGGAAATTCAGGAAATTTACTAAACATATTTAAATATTTTAATTTAAGCATTACTCGGGGCTTATTGGGGTTCTTGAATCTGAAGTACATATTGAGAACTTTCGGAATGTAAGATGGAGAATTGAATGTGATGGATGTAATAATTATAAAATCTATCCAACATTTTATAGAATTTTGAAAAAACGATATTATATAATATATAATACCATATATTTCAATGGGAAAAATTCAAGTTTTTCAAGTACGCAGGATGGTAAAGGGAGATATTAGATAAAATATATATTAAACTTAAACCTCACGTAGATTTTTATATCAACATTTTATTCATAGTATATGATCCATCAACAAGAAGTGTTGGGTTTGTTTTTTTTTGTTTTTTTAAATTTGTGCCCAAAAGCAATAATCGCTAAAGTCAACTTTAGACGGAACTGAGTTATTGATGTAGCTACATTCGACGCATGTATCATTAAATGCACACAAAATCTGGAGGTTCTAAAGTGATCATAACCAAAGTTATGGCACAAAAACCAAAAAAATATTTCATAGAATTTATATGGGGATTGAAAACTTTAAAGCAAGAAACTTTGAAACCAGACTTAAGCTGCTATTGCTTATCGACAAAGAAATATAAGGAACAATTTTTGAATGTCTCTTAAATTTTGATTGGATTTAAGGTCGGCATATGGAGATAACGTATGATATACACTATCTTTCCAAACTGAAAATTGACCAGCTGTTAAAGAATACGTCTATGCAACCCTACTCCTCTTGTTGATACGAATGTAGAAGCCTTAACACTAATCAAACAAAACCATTTCAAACCAAAAGGTCACACTAAAAGCTCATTTAAAACTATTTAATACAATTATTGAAATAATATATTAAATTCTCACATAATACATTTATTATATGAATATTTTTAATGACATTTATTATATTCTTAATGACATTTAAACAGAGCATAAAACATTTATGCACCTTGTTGCCAGATTTGAACAAAGGCAATAATTAATTTGCCACTATTTTTGCTTTACACACTACAGCACTAGGTGGTGACAAAAAAATATATATAAAAATATCTGTGTTATTTATATTAAGTCTGAAATGTTTTAACGTTATATTTATAAACATATGTAGCAACATGTCAGCCATAATAACTACAACAAAAAAACTTTAAATTATTATGTGTGAAAACAATTAATTATGGTAAAATTCCAATTTGCACTGATTAATTGCTGGAATTATGCATTTTATTCATAAGTTATACCAAAAATCATTTGTACGAGTGTAACAATAAATGCTTTTGAGTATATGTATGTGTGTGAGCATGCATGTGTGTGTGTGTGTGTGTGTGTGTGAAGAGCTCTTAATAGGTCAACAATGTTGGCTTGAAAGTGTCGCATTTTGTATGTTGTAATTGCTAGTTTTAAATTTCAACAAATAGCTCTCATTGTTTGTTTAACGCCTATAAATAGGCTTTATTATTTTTTTTTATATTTCAATCATACATCACACTGTCAAATTGTGAGAACAACAAAACTTTTGCACCTCTCTCAAACAACTTTAAGCAACTGCAGTTAATCTGGCTCTCATATTGGCAACAGCGGCTGTTGCCAACTGTTGTGGCTTTCATTGTGGTGACATTTAAGTACCCGGCCGAATGATGAAACATTTAAAAACCATTTGCAGTGACCAGACCGCAGCAGTTGGAATGCAGCAAAACCTCTAACAGGCCCACAGGTTGTTGTTGTTGTTTGTTTATTTGTTTTGTTTGTGGAAAAAATAAAATTTTGTTAAGGAAAAACTGCAAATATTGACAGAGCTTAGTTTGTACCAATGGCCTATACAACCTTGCAATGGCTACCTTTTAATGCAAGCCGCACCGGTTGATGACTATGTTGTTGTTGTTTTTGATGGGCAACAAATTCATTGCTTCATCATTAACAACAATGGCAATAGCAACAGTAACAGCAGCAGCAGCAGTAAAAATACAAAAGCAACAACATCAACAACAGTAGCAACAAAAGGTATGTCTACAGTTAAAAGGTCAACACAATCAAACGTACATATAGACATATATAATTGCTGACCAAATGGCTGCCCATAAATTATTGGTCAACACTTTTTTTGCAGTTGCTTTAATTGTTGATGTTGTTGTTGGTGGTGCTGCTGCTGCTGCTGCTTGTGGCGTGTTGGATTCCTGCACAAAAAGTTCCTGCACCCCAAAAAATAATAAAAACTGCAACAATTAAATATTTGCTTAACTTTTTTATTTACAACTTTAAAAAGTTTTTCATTTTTATTGTCGCTACCTCTGTGTATTGGTTGGTCACACTGATGTATGCATGCATCAGGGTATTTGTGTTTGTGTTTGTGTTTGTGCCTTTGAGAGTTTTTGCATTTAAGGCTGAAGGACTTTGTGGTTGGAAGCTGCTGTAAGTGAGAGGTGGGGTTGAGGAGGAGCAGCGGCAACATTTCAAATTGAAAAATTGCATGCACTTTAGGTAGCAAACAAATGAACACTCCACACACATACACACATACACACACACTCGCTTTCGCACATTAGCAATTGATGCGTATGGCATGCCAAGAACTGGGTGTTGCGACTCGCTGTTGTTGTTGTTACTGTTGGTACGAGCTGTTAATGTTGTGCTGCACATGTGAAGGTTGCTGCGCAGTGCTCGTGTAAAACACAAAATTTATCTACAATTGTATAAATATGTTTGAGGATGTGTATGTGAGTGTGTTAAAAAAACAAAAAACAAAGAGTTTCACACATTCATGCATCGATTACATGGACAGAGACAAAAGGTCACTGCGAAAATAAAGTGAAAAATTAATAGCAATTTATTTTACATAATATATGAAAGAAGAAAGTTTTTGTACACCACAAAAAAAAAAAAAAACAAAAAAACACAAAATAAGTAAAATTATAACATTTAAAATTTAGTAAAAGTTTTATATTAATAGCTTCAATTATCCATGAGATATATGTATATACAGGGATATTATCTTTATTTAAGCATAAGAACAAACGTTTATTAAATTTAAGGTTAGAGATGGAATTTTATTTCCTTGGTGAAACTTTGGTTTCGGATTGAGTTTTTCATAAAAAAAGTCCTCAAACTATCAGATATTAACTATATTTTTATTTGGATTGAGTTTTTCATAAAGAAGATACTGAAACCATCAGATATTAATTATATTTTTTTGTCAAGTCTACCTAGGTTCGAAATCGGGTGTGATAGAAAAGTGGGAAAAAGAAAAATCAACTTAAACGCATACACCATGGATGTCCATAATGTGGCGAAAAAGCTTTTGAAACAAGTTAATTCATATCTAAGCCAAGTGTTTTGCCTTAACCTAAGTCATTTATATTTTCTAAGCAATCTTCTACACTCCATCTTTCTCACCACCATCAACTCACCAGTCAACTAGTATTGTTTGTGGCCTAAATTCGACCATATCAAAAACGATTTTTATCTAGTTTACTTTTTATTTTTATTGAAAACGCTTGAAAAAGTTAAAAATAAGTTGGCTGACATTTTGACGTGAGTGTAGCTTTATCCTTGAACTAATTCTTTTCCTCATCCTTTCATTTGTGCCCACACTTGTCTTTCTCCTTACCCTTATTCTAATAATTATCCCTTTTTCGTGTACAAACTCTCGTTTTAATTCATGTCCAAATTCCTGACCTTATTCTTGTTCAAATCCTTTTCTAATCCTTGTTCAACTTCGTTCTTAATCTTTGTTCTAAGTTTTCTTTTAAGTGTGTTCAAATCCTTGTTCTATTCCCTGTCCCATTTCTTGTTCTTATACTTTTCCCAATCTTGTCCCAAATATTGTTTTAGGTATGTTTCAATTATTCAATTATTGTCCTTACCCTTGTCGAAGTCATCTTCCCAATTCTTGTCCTAATCCTGGTCCAATTCTATTCTCTAATCTTTGTTAAAAAAAAAATGAGAGTTGTACTCAGCAAGTAAAAACTCCATGCAACCATATTGCACTTTTATGCTACCTGACCACTTTTTTTTTTTTTTTTTTGTAAAACCAAGTAAAAATTCTTCATTATTATTTTATTACATTTATCGAGCCGAATATAGACTTCAAGCAAAAATTCTATGCAACTCCATTGCATGATTTGAAGAGAGAGAAATTAAGAAAAAACAACAATGCATCACAGCACTATTTTTTTTTTTTTTAATAATGCGGAGTTCGATAAGCAAAAACAGAGAGAGATCAGCATCTATTGTTTGTAAAACTTGAAAGGTAGAGAGATTAAAACTACAGCCATGGGTATGAGAATGCATACATTTATTTTGAAATGCAATAATCATAAAAAATATTTAATTTTCTTAATTATTTTTATTTTTCGGCACATCTGTGGAACTGTACCTTTCGAATGATATAAGTTTCTTTTCCTTTTTTATTGTAAATATTAATAAATATTAATAAATAAGATGAGAAATAAGTAAAGAAATGAAGGAAAGTAAAAGCGAAGGATCATGGCCTGATCGGGATTCGAACTAGGAATCAATGAGTGAAAGATAACAACGCTACCATTGCACCACCTGTCATATCATGGTCAGTGTTGCCAGAATGGCAGTTTTGCCTGCAAATGGCAGTTTTTTTAACTCTGAGCAGTTTGGCAGTTAAAAAGACAAAAATGCAGTTTTTCCATTATTTATGCAGTTTTTTAAGGTAAAATGCAGTTTTTATGAAAATATAAAATCTTATGTAGTTATCATAAATTCTCTTTACCAAAACATTCATTATGGTTCAATTTCTTTTTTAAAGCAGCCTTGGCTTAAGCTTCAGCAGCAGTTTTAAAAGCTCCCTCCTTTATACTTCAGCAGCAGCTTTAAAAGCAGCCCGGCTTTAAACCATAAAACGTGCAGTGTTAACGAATTTTCAATATAAATTCAACTAGCTGACGACTTTTAATATCGACTTTTTGTTTTGCAAAAAATAAAAATAAAAAAATGGATGAAAATTTAATGTGTAGTTGAATTTGTATTGAAAATTCATTAAAACTTCATGTTTTATGACATAACTTCTGAACACTTCAAGAGCACATCTTCATTTTATATCGTTGGAAAGGTAAAGGAACGTAAAATATATGAAAATAATGAAAATGAAAAAAAAAATTAGGGCACCTGTCGCTGGCATTTTAAATAGTTTTATATTTTTTCCTTAAAGTAGACGTAGTAGTAACCTTTTCAGTCATATCCCATTTGCGAAAATCGGATTTAAATTGACTGAGCTATGTTGCTTCAAAGTAGACCCCATTTTGGCCGCGAAAAATTATTCTAAAAATTTATAACATTGGATTTGGTTTTCTAATCAAGATAAACCAATCAAAGAAAAAAACCAAATCGGAGATGGTCAGTGCAACTGACATTACACTTCAATGTGAAATAGGGGATGTGTAAAAAACATTAATTAAAATTACCTGAATTACTTCTATTAAAAATGATCTCATATGTGAATTAAATACACGAATCTTTTTATATGGCGTCCGTGGCGTAGTTGGTTAAAGTGCGTGGCCGCTACGTCAAAGAACCTGGTAGACCCAGGTTCGAACCCTAGCAGCGACAGAAAATTATTTGAATTAAAATAATTTTTCTGTACGGCCGCCACCTCTCTGCAGACAATGGCAAACCTCAGAGAGTAATAAAAATGCCATGTAAAGCTTCTTGAGAATAAGAACATTCCGTTCATCGCCGTTCGGAGTCGGCGTTAAGCCTGTAGGTCCATTTCTCGGTCAATTGTGTACAAACTTAATAACACGCACAACACAATTGATCATAAGAAGCTAGGTCAAAGTCCTTTCAAGGGCTGAAATGGCCAGTTATTTATTTATTTATTTTTTTTTTTATCTTTTTATATATTAAATACAACCATATATTTTTCATGTTTTTTTATAATTTTATATACCAATGACGTTTTTAGAATGGCAGTTTTTGTGTCCAAAATGCAGTTTTTTTTCAGATTTAGCAGTTTTTTGAAAAAAAAATCTGGCAACACTGATCATGGTGGAAAATAAGGATGGTAAAGATATATAATCAACTCTTCTAAAATGGCTTCGATCTAAAAATGTTTGATACACGTTTGGCGTTAAATATAATCATGCATGTTTGAAGAGTATGAAAGCAGATATATTTCGAATAAAAAATTCTTTAGAGCCGAGTTCTTGAGTTCAACACAAAAAATCCCACGTATTTTTTGCTTGCTTCACATCAGGACACACACATACATATTTTTGTATTGCTCAGGTCTTCACGCTTGAACTTTGCTGCGCTGAGAGAAGAAAGACAGGCATACTTGTATGTATGTCCATAACTCACTTATGCAAACTTATAAAGAATTCTACAAAATTAACTCAAGCATAACAAACTGATCTTTGGACAGACAAATCAGAGAAACAAAGAAAATGCTTTGTTTTCCTCATAAGAAGTTAATATAAAATAATACCTAAAAAACAGAAGAATTGAGTTTGAGACGTTACGGTATGAATGCCTCTTGAGAGTTTGATTGAAGTTCCGCATGATATGCTTAAGTAATATAAGGAAAAGTATGTATTTTTAGTAGAATTTCAATAAAGATAGCAAATACAGCAGGAGTTGCTATAACAGAGCAAAAGAAGTAGCAGATGAATAAAAATTAGTGAAAAAAAAGCGATGGAGAATGATGGCGAATATGCAGGAAAGCTAAGGTACTCTCTTAGTTATTGCAAGTGTGTGACCAACGCACCCTCTAGGAAAACCATGCAACCACTCAAGAATAATAGAAACAAGATTACGCGTTCCGCAAATGAGAGAGAGAGAAAGAGAGCATGACGCCACAAGCGATATTGTAAGACTTTGGAATAATTTTACTCTGGGGCGGCCCACGTCTAAATCGCACATTTGCATACGTTTTTGTCAAGAAAAAGTACTGTGTGACGTATGCACTAAGTTGAGAAAGATCATTAGATAACGGGACTGCGGAGCGCTTGTTTCTATCATTCCATGGTATAATAATACATGGTAGCATTGACAACTGCTTATTTTCTCTTCAACAGGAAAACATAAACTGTCAAAAACAGCTTTTTGTGGAAATACATCAGCAGCTGCTGTGGTTGTTGTTTTTTTTCACTTCAACGTTTTCAACATTGCTTGTGTTTTCAATGGCGGATTGTGAGCGCTCTCTTTTTGAGTATATTTTTTGACAGTATATGATTTCCCAAGCAACTGTCAATGCTACCTTGTATTATTATACCATGTATCATTCTTGACAACCACTCATTCATATCAAATTTCTCAGAGAGGTTTTATTCCAAAATTATATTTCTAGTAATAAGAAACCGTTAAGGCCCAAACTATTACACGTTGATTTGAGTTACTTAAAGTTCATAAATTAAAAAAAAATTAATAATTTTTTAATTAAAAAAAAACAAGCGGAATGTGGCCAAGGAAATATACAAAATTGCCCCACTTTTTTTATCTGGGGTTACAGTGACATATTTGTAGTCAAGAATAAATCACGTTTTTTCTTAAAACTTTCGTGATTTTGTAAGTAGCTATGTAATATTTTGGCGTTTACTTCATTTAATGTATAAAACAGTTTTATTTATTCTGACTTAGAAATCAGAATAATCTCGAAATCGAATCATGATTTACATTGCGCCCATGGGCGCCAACTTGGCCCTTAGAAATGTGTCCAAGAAAACTGGACTGACTGCTTCGTATTCTTTATGGAAAAAAATGTGTGTTCTTATCAGGTTTTTTAGTTAAGAATTTCTTGGATTTTTTTTTCTTTTGTTTCAATTTCTTGGTTGAAATTAATGTATAAACTTTTTTACATAGACTCATATACAGCCTAAGAAACGCAAATATGTCGGTGTGTGTGTTTGTGTGTGTACATGACTATCTATACAAACACCATCACGCCCTTATCAGTCCCACGTAACAACCAATCATTTTTTTCTACCTCGTTGTCTTACTTTAAGCAGAATAACGACACAAACAACGGCAACTCGGCAATGTTTACACCCTAAAACAAAAAAAAAAACTACTTTTTTTATCTCAACAACAATAAAGTATAATAATAGCAAAAACAACGCCGTCATAATAAAAAAAAAGAAGTAGATAATAACAACAACATCAGAGCTGAAACGTAGGCGTACACTAGTCAAACCTTAAAAAAATAGGTAAAAAAAAATGTACTATCAGGGGACCATGGCAGCCTACAGCGGCGACAATGCTTATATGTGTGTGTTTGCTAGGCCTCTAGCTCAAACTTGAGCTTGGGCATGCAACTGTCAGTCGGCACAGTCATAAGTTCCAATTACACCCCCATCCTCAGAATCCGCTACACAAGCAAGCGAAGTAGTAGTAGTAGAAGTAGTTAAAGTTCGGCCATAAAACGAAAAAAACCCAACAAGTAATGCGTGTGATAAGATTTTTGAACTAAACAAGAAAAAAATAAAAACAACAACAAAAAAGTACGATACAACAGCTCGCAAGTTTCCAACAATCTTGACTGATAAGCCGCAACGCATGACTGCAGCGCTGTGGTAGGGCATTTTTTGCTGTCAGCTAGCTTCTTCTCCTTCTAGCCTCGCACCACTTTTGTTTTATGGCTCTAACTGTGATAAGTAAGAAGATGGCGACGTGTACAAAGAGCTAAGAAATATTTTAGTATAACACCCTTTTGGGGAAAATTACTGCCAAACCTGATTGACGACTATTCCCGCAATTCTAGGCTACTTAAAGGTAACTTCAGAAATGAGAATGTCATACTGAGCTTAAAGTTAGTGGTTCTCAAAACTAAGGCTATAACTTGTTCCCGCATCCAGCAAGGTATAACTAAGGGGTTTTAGGCAGTCAAAAGGCAAAACAAAAAAAAAAAATGTTCGTAGTCTGCATATATTTATGTAAATACAAAGAAAATTTCACGTTAATCCAATGAATTTTCTTGAAGTTACACGCACATTTCTTTATTTTAATATTTTATTAATATTTGTTTAAATACTAGAGAATGCCTAACTAAATTTTTTCTTTTGCTTTTTTTTCATTTCAGATGATCCAGATGATTTCAGATATTGTGCTCACCGAAAAAGTCTTTTTTTGGAGGAGCTCCCAGAGATCGGTTACAGCAGCTTTAAAAATAATTATTTTTACAAATAAAAAATATGGACGTTAAAGTGAAAAGTAACCATAGTATGTATATAAATTTTTTACGTTAACAATTTAAAAGATCTTTTAGGGAAAAAAATCTTGAAAAAAAAGGTATTTTTGTATCCTCCTGACTGCGTATAGAGCTCTTTAATGATACGATACAACTCAAACCTGTGCTTTCCTGACTTCTTGCGTCACTCCCTGTTAGTCAAACTATCTTTCTAATAAATTCATATCAACATTTTTCTTTTTTTTTTATTATTTGATTTTATTTATTTTTTTTTTCTTTTCCCTGCCCGTATTGCTTAGGCTTATCATCATAATCATAAAAAACGTAATATTCAGTCGAGTCCTGGCTGTGATTGTTACCTTAAGCATGTTATTATTGCACTCACAGACTTACACACTCGCACTTACACCAACATGCTGCTGCGTATATGAGTTTTAGTCTCTGGAGACTTGAATCATGCCCGTCAACAACGTCCCACAACGCATGCTACGTCCAGCTATTCATCGCTTGACCATCATCAACATACATAAATATAGCCGTAAAAGAATATCGAAAAATATGTTGCACCAAAGAGCTAGCTGGTTGTGAAACCTAGCTGTGAAACGTTGTTTTAGAATATCCTGTGCCTGATATTTCACTTGTTCACTCACGGTGGCCACCCCTTCTAAAAGCACTCTTTAGAATTTTTTTCTCACTGTATGATAACAAAAAACTAATAACGCAAAATGTTTGCCATGTCTGTCTGAGATTTTTAGGTTTTTTCTTTGTTTTGTTTTGCTTAACTTTTTGAAGCCATGCTTTTTTATAAAATCCCTTAAAAAGCGATGCATTTTGTTACAGTAGAACTTATTTATACTTAAGGGGGGGACTTTCTGATGAATAATTCTCAAAAAAAAAAAAAAATTTTTTTACAATATTTCGATTCCTTTTACATTCAAAAATTACCTCCTTATTCATAAAGAAATTCTCACTAGAAAAAAGTGATAATTATATTTGAAATAACGTCTGCGCATCAATAGATTGTGGGGAAAAAAAAA
This sequence comes from Pherbina coryleti, assembly GCA_943735915.1. NCBI lineage: Eukaryota > Metazoa > Arthropoda > Insecta > Diptera > Sciomyzidae > Pherbina > Pherbina coryleti. The sequence goes on from OX030949.1 coordinate 11,089,961, forward strand.
CTTTAAACGTTTTTCTCGAAACTACCATTTTCAAACTGATAATACATTTTTCTCCGAATCTACTTGACGGATTTTAATAAACCAAAAATTATTTGATTATTTATAAGAAAAACTAGACAATAAGCCTCTTAAAGTTCATAAAACTACCCCTCCTTTTTTATATAAAATCTCAGGAAATGGAAATCTGAAAATTTGTTACAGGAGATCCACAAAGTGTCCTGCAGTCTAAAACAGACTTTTTGCATGTCGCCCTTTACAGCAGTTAAGAGGAATTAAAATCGCAAAAATAATATTGCCCAAAAGGAATATTGTAAATAAATGTAGTAGTTTCTTAAACCCGTCGTTAATGAACATAGGTGTATTACACCCGAGCTATTTTTATTTGTACGAGGTTTAGCTATTTGGCCCCTTACTGCCGCGAAATTTTCAGTAGATGCTAAATATTTTTTCCAAATTGATATATTAATGACTGAATTAAAAATAACAAAAAAAAATTTCTTTTAAAATACAGTTTTTATTTTCTATACTTATTTTTCCTCAGGTGTGATAAACTCAGTCTATTGGCGGTGTGATAAAAAATATGTTCGTTGATGGCGGGTTAAAAAAAGTGAAGTTTTTTCAAAAATTAATGAGAAATTCTCCTTAAATTTTTGGCATAAATGAGAAGTTTTTAAAAATTTATGGATCTTGAAAGAGATTTAAACATAATTCACTATAAGACGTGCACATTGTGTACATTGGAAAGGATCAAAAACATTTATTAGTATCAGATTATCATCAAGCTAGTGAATGCAAACAAAACAATCTCATTTTCGTATCTTATTAGATCGGCATAAAAGCAAAATGTGCTGTACATTCTTCTAATATAAACTGTTATTTAAAACTAGTAGAAAAACCGGTCCTGTGACGGTTTGTAGCAATTTCAAGGAAATTGTACGACAAACAATTTGCAAAAATAAATTTTCTAGGCATACGTTCAGGCCAAAAACTTTAAAAAGCACTGTAATAGCAAGATATACAGGCATGTGATAGAAATCGTTTTCGTACGAAATAGCTAGCGAAACCGATATGACCTGTCTTTAAAACACACTAAATATGATAATTTTTCACAGTCTTGCACAAATTTGTGAAGTTCAATTTCACTCGAATTTATTTTAATGAATTTTAACGAATTTAAATAAATTTAACACGTATAAAACAAATTCGTAGATTTGCAATTTCGTTTGCGTTTTGAATTCGTACGATTTCCATCACATGCCTGATAATAACAGTTTGAACTTATATATGGAACAGCACAGTACATATGTGATGACTTGAACTACTTTATATAATCCTAATCGTCCTGAAGTTTTATTTTCTAATTCCCGTTTTTTTTATTAGTTTTTATTTTTAGTTCTTTTAATTTTTGTTTTTGTTTATTTTATTCATTTGGATTTTTTATATTTCATATCCTATTTTTATTATTTTAAATTTATTTTATTGGGGCAATTCTACAGTCCCGAGCGTTACATGCGTAGAACTTCAAACACAGATATTTTCGCAATGAAAATAGCTAGTGGATAAGTTGCTATAAAAAATAATAGCACTCCAGCTGATCTATGCATACATGAAAAAAAAATAATTTTAATGGTCTATTCTGGTGGCAATTTAAAAAATATGGCAGGGATGGGCGTTACGATCACACAAAACCATTGCTGTAATGCTATAGAAAATTGCAAAATTCAGCCAAACTAGAGTATTTAATAGGGCTAAGGTTTGACAACTTTTTTTTTCATTTTTTTTTTATTTTTGTTTCTGAAAACAACATCTGAAAAATATTGTATTAAATTTTTAGTTCATTCGGAGCAAAACTAACGAAGTAACAGTAGGTTGAATGAACGTACCTCCAAAACTTTGTGTACAAAACTTTAAATCGATTTTCCCAAACATGTAATTTTTAAAGTCGGTGACCAGCCTACAGAAAAAACTACTGAACCGATTGTTTTGAAATTTTTTACACATATTCTACATGTAAGTAGCTCTCAAGTGACGTCGAGTTTTTTTTAATTACTAACAATTTTACAATAACAAATAGGTAGATTTTTTCGTCAAAAATCGTTATTTTGGCTTCGAAATGGTCCCAAAAATTGAAAATTTTTAAAATACAAAAAAAACTCGACGTCACTGGAGAGATAAAGTAATAAACTAAAGAAAGCACTTTAATTTTTTTGGTTTCAGATGATCCAGTGATGCTGTAGGCTGGTCACCGCACAAAGACTTTTTTTCGAGGCACCTGCGGAGATCTTCAATAAATCCGTTGTTTCTCTCTATTTTTTTACAAAAATTTTTTTTAATATTCTTAAAATATTGTACTTTTATATAATAAGTAAAATAAACATACTGTTATAGATTTAAAAATTCTAAAAAAATTATTGAAAAAAGGTATTTTTTAGACGAAACAAACCTTACCCCGCCCTTAAGCGCGGCTCGGTTTTTTTACATTTGAAGCACACCTTTGTAAAGTATCTATTCATAGAGATAATAAAAATCTACTTGCTACACTTGAATTGAAAGTTAAAAAAATCCCAAAGTATCATTCATTTCTTAGTTTCAGCGACATCATGGCAAAATACGGCAATTTGAATAATAACTTAAACTTGATTTTTTTTGCTAGTTATCGATTAGCTTAGAATTGTCCATTGGTCCTATTTGTATTTTATTATGGTATTTTTTTTTTTATATAGAAACATATGCAGTAAACACCAATTCATACACAAAAAAGTAAACTGACTCTTTTATGGCTTTTATGAGCATGACCAATAATCGATTAAGGGAAAAAGTAAAAACCAAAATCATACGTAATTTTAGCATGACTACCACAACCACAAGCCTAACTTAAACATTCACACCCATAATACAAAAATACTTTAAAAATAGAAATTGTTTCAAAAACAACTTTTAGCCGCAAAATCTAAGCTTCTAATAGTTGTCAAGAGCATAATTAATTGCGTGGTCTATCGAACGCATCATCCACACTTGCGTAGTTCAAATAAATTTTTGCTTTTTTAGTAAATTTTTTAAATGCTTTACTTTTTTCTTTGTCATATTTTTGTGGTTTATTTCGAAACTAAGCTAAAAATTGATCCCAGTTTCAATGTAGCGCAACCGTTTATTATGTATTGGAATTTATTTTTTTGGGATACTAAAAATTACTATAGTGTATTATTAATGGCTACACCGAATTAACTCACATGACTCAATAATAAAAAGGAAAAAACAGAAAAGATTAAAAAATTTAAAAAACAAAAAATATAAACGATTGTGTGTTGATGCTGATAATGGTTTCAAAGTAATCATGGCTATACAAGCAGTACGAGCAGTTTCAGTTTTTTTTTTCTTTTGGAAGCCTGCATTTTGAGTGCGCCGTGAAGCGGCTGACTCATGTTTCAGGTCGAAGAAATACAATGTTGTTGCCTTGGGTTTGTTGTTGATTATTTTGATTTCAGTTTTTTTTTGGTTTGTTGTTTTTTTTTTTTAAGTAAGAATGGAGCAAGAAATTCTTTGTGGAGTCTTTTGAGGGTTGAATCGAACTAATTAAACGTTTCATTTAGCAGCAACTGAACGTTATGGTTAATAAAAAATTCAACAGAAATACGAGATCATTTTGAAAACTCCGCCAGTCGACAGTAGGCGGGGGTTGAAAAAATAGTAGCAGAAAAAAATGTAGTAGCTTACCTGATTGATGGCACTCTGGCCATTCATTTGCTGCGCACTCGGCGAATGCATCAGTTCGTGCTTCTCCAAGAGTTCACGCGTCTGGAATGCTGCTGCACAGTGCATGCACTGATAGGGTCCGTTGCCGCTTAGCATCGTCGTGGAACCGGCCAGTGACGATGCACCATCACCCATGGCAGAACCTGGGCTGGAGGTTGAACGCGCTCCATCCAGTTCATAAGCACTAACACCACTGCCTGCACCACCACCGCCACCATGCAGCACATGTGGATGATGATGATGATGGTGGTGATGGTTAAGTTGTTGATGATTATGGTGACCGTTGCTGGTCATGGCCAACAATTGACTGGTGGGTGAGTTGCGTGAAGAGTTGGACGAAGCGGAACCATTCGATGAGGACGCTGCTGCCACAGCAGCAGCAGCAGCAGCAGCTGCACCATTTTGTGCCGACTGCATGGCCAGTGCGGCCATGAATTGCGCTGCAGCGGCTGGGTGCAGATTTGGTGGCAAGTGGGGCGACAGTTGATGATGTGTAGTATGATGTTGTTGCAGGTGCTGTTGGTGTGGATGTGGCGGAAGGTGATGCGGCTGATGTTGGTGTTGTTGTGGTGGTGGTGGTTGTTGTTGTTGTTGATGTTGTTGACCACCAAAGGTAGCACTGAGATCAGTCGGTGGTGGTGTTGGTGTGCTGCTGCTAGGATGTGGCTGCATGTTATTGTTGCTGCTGCTACTTCTAGGTGAATGCGATTTATTGCTATCATGTTGTTGGCCATTGTTGTTGTTGTAGTGAAGAGGTTCATATTTAATACTATGGTTATTGTTGTTGTAGGTTTTAATATTGTTATTGTTGTTGTATTTAAGAGCAGTCACACCAGAACTATTGCTCTCCTCCTCGTTATCCTGTTCATGATCATCATAGCGATGATGATGATGATGAAAATTATTGACACCGGATGGCGGCAGGTTCTCAAAGTTGAGCTTGTCGTGCGGATGTTCGGACTCGATGTGATCGCGGAGAGCCTAAGAAAAGAAAAAGTTTACAGGGAATAAAAAGAAAGTGCATTTTTAAGCATTTAATAGGGTGTTTGTATAAAATTTTCTTCACAGTGTTGTAAGCAGCACATTTTGCCACAAAAGCACATTTGTCTTAACCTGATCTTGACTTACCTGAAAACCTGTTACACGCACGTGACACTGCGGACATTTCACCATAAAATCTGTATGTGGCGATGTCGCACCCACCGAAGCAGCTGGCCCCGTTGAGTTTTCATCATCGGCTGACACCGTCTTCTGATTGCTCTGATGGTGATGATGATGGTGTAAGCTGGATGCCAATGCGGGAACTGTAATAAATAACAGAAACAGCGACATAAATAAATTGTTCAATTAATATACAGCTTAAATAATAATAAAACCGTGTCAAGTGAAGCACATTTTCGAGGCTCTTAGGAGCCCATTAATAAAAAAAAAAAAATGTATATAAATGCTGACTAACAGTGCTTACTTAATTCACCAAAAATTAATTGCTTCTTCTGCCATTAATTATTCAAATGTCACTTGTCTATAGTTTGGTGCCTCAAAAAGGTACCCAGTCATGTCTTCAATTTAACGAAACTCATTTCAATGAATTTCTTAGCTTTACTCAACGAAACTAATTGAAAGCAGCCATTAAAAGTAATCAACTCAACATGAGAACCACCAACACCGATCCAGTTGTTACTCAAATAAAGCATGAATTCAAAGAAATAATCAAACAACAACAACAACAACGTGATATACACCATTTTGTGGTGTATACCTCTATCTTTGCGCCTAATTAAACGATCGTTTTATTTTATCAAAACTTATGGTTTAATAAAAACAAATTAACTGAAAGATATGTTAAAGCGATAAGTTAAATTAAAATATATGTCTGACTGTCTGTCCGTCTAACTGTGTGTGTTTGTTTGTAAGAAGTAACAAAGTCTCTACCTACGAGCTGAGCCCTATGCTGGCTCGAGTAGTGAAACGAACTTAAGAATTTAAGATTGAACGCTAAGAAAATACTGGGTGCTGAAAAAATAATGTCCGTTTTGGCATAAACGTGGTGTCAAGTGGCAAGGAAGTTTCTCCTGTTTGAATTTTCATGTTTCTCATGGTCCTTATAACCTATTTTAAAACATCATTTACTTAATTTTTTAGAAAATTGGAAATATTAAAACATTTCTTTTAAATTCGTATTAAAAAAAAGAAACTTATGAAAAAAAAGTGTATAATCTTAAATATTTACTTATTTATATTTGTATACAAATAAGTAAAAATACAAATCTTAAATATGACAAAATATCAGTCAGGCATTGAATTGTGAGAAAGTCATCAAGAGTGTTATTAAAAGACTGTCATGGTCCCTATTTTTCAGAACACTTGAAAAGTCTCATTTAGTAAAGTTTAAGTCATACATCGAACAATCATTGCAGCTCTAGAAACATGGGTATTGAACCCTGAATCTGTGAGTGGGAAGTTACTCTATTATAAGAAAACTATGGCGGTCGGTAGCTAATAGTTGAAAGAATCACAAATTGGAACGTAGTGGCACATCATGACCGTGTCTGTAAGTTTTGTGAAAAAACCAGTCGAGAACTTAACCCAGGATCTGTAAGATGATCATGTCGAGTGGTATTAGAAGCTTACCATCGTCGTTATTTTTTCAGAACACTTTGAAAAGCCTCATATAATCAAGGTTAAGCCATATATCGATTGAACAATTTAGTTACTCAACTATTCTATATGGGAACTGAACCCAGAAACTGTGGGTAGAGAGTCTAGCGCACTAATTTAAATTACTATGAAAGTAATTGAAGAAGTTTGAAATATTGAAGGCTAAGCCCCACCTTCAACTCCTATTTGAGTACCTGGGTTGAGCATTGAACCAAGGACCTATGCGCAAGCAGTCTAAAACTTTTGCATAAGACTGCCATGGCTGTCATATGAAAAAAATAATTGTAAAAAATCACCCGATTTTGAAAATCAAGCCACATCTTGAAAGTACCCTCATGTTCTTGAAATATCTTACATGAATCATTAATTTTTTTCGTCACTCACCCTGTTACACTTAACACGATCATCATCATCATCAGCAACAATCAACCTTCCCCTTTTTAATGACTTCTTACTTTATTTTTTGTACTTTTTTCACTCTCTGTGTGTGTATGTGCCTTTATATTTTCTACACGGTTCTCTGGAAGAACCTCGATGATCTCATGCCGTACCAACCAACCGAAAAACATTAAAAAAAAAAATGTGTAGCACATTTGATGTGAGTGTGCGTGTGCTTCACTGCTGCTTAATCAGTTTTAAAGACCTCGGAAACCATACAACAAAAACAACAACAATAACAAAAAGTGAAAAAACGTAAATGCTTAAAGAAGATTGCTTTGTTCGTCAGCGATATCTGGCAAGCAGTTGAGAAATAAAGAAGGTAGGTAAGAAGTCAAAGTAAAGTCATGATGGAAAGAAATAAAAAAATTATATCAAAAAGAAAAATGGTGCACAAAATGGAGTTTCACCGAAGGCGTGCTTATCTGAGCTGATGTGCTTCACGTCAATAAAATCAAGAATGGTCTGTTGAGAGACTGAAAAGAAATACAACCTGGCATTGAGAAATATAGTATTGTACCCAAAACCTGGCAATAGACATATTTTTTTTTTTTAGTTACACATGGAGTAGGTAAGTGTGTGCTTGCTTGTGTGCATTACAACAACATTAATTTCAATTAGCGCAGAGCTACAGTTGCAAGAAACTGATCCTACTTCACTTTCACATCACATCTCAACAACGCATACATAGCTAATAAATGCAATTGAAGTTAAGTGTTTTTCATTCCGGCCAAGCTATTTGATAGCTACCTTAATTCATGTCAATTAGTGGCTGCCATCATGACACATACGGGCTGCCACGTTGTTGCAATGCATGGCAAAGAAATAAAAATTTTTTTAAATTACCTTTTTGCGCTGCATGATCATTAAATTGCTTACAACAAAAAAAAAAAAAAAACTACAAGCCTAAAAGACTACTTTAATAAAAAAAAAACCAAACGAGAGAAAAAGACATACAAACGAATGCACAAAAATTACTTCGTTTTATCTTATTTTTTTAAAGTGTAGTCTTGATTTAAGTGCTGTCAGTACGACAGACAGCAGGTTGTAGCCACAAGAGTTCGTTGCACGTTAAATATTTCCATCAATTGATTTTACTTTCTTTTGAATGCATCATCAATTTAGATATTCTACAAATAATTGTTTAAGATTTGTTGATAAATGTGTTGAATGAGGGGATAAAGTGGCAAAAAATGCGGGCTACTATTGGAAATGTGAAATAAGGGCAAATTTCTTCGAAGGATAAACCCTTAAGGGCTCTATATTCATATGTCTGCAGTGTATAATAAGGCATAATGTGCTTTATGAAGCACATTTATTTAGCTATTTGAATATTTGGGAATTGCCTACAAAATAACAATATAAGGATTTAAATAAAAACTAAAATAGTAAAAATGTTTTGAATAGCAATAGGATTAAAAATGTTCAAGTTAAAAATATTTTTAAAAGTAGACAAAATAGGAGGAATGGAATTTTTTTCAATTTTGAAGAATTCAAGAATCTATGTGATGAGAATCTAGAACGTCTCCTTGAAGAAGGTTCCGATCATTGAAGTTCTTGAAATGTGTAAGATAGGTATTGGACTCAGGATCTTTAAATTTGATTGTCATAAATTACTATAAGTATAAGTGTGTAGAGCATGCCCGTAGTGTTAACCCCCTAGGTTCGAAAAAGACACAAAATACCAAGCAAATCATATAACACGTTGCCACACTGAAAATGCTTTTGGACGTCGTAGTTATGCTAAAACATAAAATTGCTGCATACTTGGTTTTTCGCATACACCCTCAAAATCTGGATCCAAGGTCAAAAACCGATTTTTGGTAGGTACATGTACAGTTCATAACATAACTTACATAAAAACCTCTACTATGTGTTTTTCCAAAAGCATAAAATTTCAGCATTTTTGTAGCATCGTGTCATTAACAAAAAGTGCGCGTTTTGGGCCTGGTCTACAGTAATGCATAATGTGCTTATGAAGCACATTTGTTCAGCTACTTAAATATTTAAAAAATCTCTTTAAGTAAAATAAAAAAAAAAAAAAATTAAATTTAAAACAATTTTAGAATATGAAGAGAGATCCACAAAAAGGGACGAAAAATGGACAACGCTTTTGATGAAAAAAAAAATTAATTTATTCCAAATTTATTTTCTATATCATAAGGACAAAGTAGTTTTTTGTGACCAGTGACCTCCCGAGTAAAAAATTTTGGCCAAAATAGTGAATAGAAAAATGTGTCACTCAAAGGATTAACAAAGATAAAATTAAAAATTTAAAACAGTGTTACTCTTGTTCTCAAGACTTTTTTGTAAAAAGACTATTTTGAGAAATGTGAATCAATAATTTTGTTTCCTGAGAAGATTGTAAAAAAATGAGAAAGTAAACTATGCTTTGTTTTTCAATTTTTATCAACGGGATACTACATTTGCACTGGAGCGCATCTTACGGTAGACTTTTTTACCAAAACCACCATGGAAATCGATTTACCATTGAAAATAACTTAAACATGCAGATTTGCCAAGAGATCAGACATGTACAGTAGTGGCAGGTAGAACATTTTTTTTTTCTTTTAATGAAGGTTAAGTTTAGCTAAATCCTCCTGATCTGCCTGTTATAAAATTTTATACACCCTGATGGGTACATTTCAATACTGACACCCATAGTCACGGTTGCTTCTTTGGTACAATTGTAGCAAAATGGGTACATTTATTTTTGCTTGGTACATAGATACATTTTTTCTGATTTGGTACACTTTGTCAAAGTTTCGAAATTTCACAAAAATCGAAATTTGGTAGCACTGTTGGCGTAATGTTCAGTGGAAACTTGTATTGCATAAAGTTCTACCTTTATTTTGAGGGAAAGCAAGAGACAAAAGTACAAGATCATAATTAAAAGGAAGATAAAGAACCTAGATTTTGGCGCCAATTTGTGTATAAATAACAAAATGTAATTTATAATTATTCCAGTGTGTGCTTCAAGTGTGTGCAGGAGGAAAATTGCTATGGAAGGTAAGGTAATGTAAAGGTAGTTATAAAAACTCGATATTCAATATAATATTAAATATAATAATATTTTGCTTACACATTTCTTATAAGAAAAAAATCTGATGCCAATGATTGCGAGAATTTAAGGGAAGCATCCACTTCTAACTGCGAGACTGAAGCTGAATGCAGCAGGTAGTTGTTTCATTTTTATTGAAAAATTTATTAAAAATTGTGAACTTTTATTTTAGTGTTGATCTTCCATCCCAATCAAAGACTGGCTTCAAAAGGAGATTTCGTTCAGAATGGCTGCAACAATTTTCTTGACTGCAAAACAAAAATGAGAATGCATTTTGTATCGTCTGCGAGAAATCGTTCGTGAACCACTTGCCAAACTTCAAACAAGTCAAAACAATGAAAAGAGAAAAAAAAAAACAGATCACGATGGACGCAGTGGGTAGAGTGCGTGACCCATACGCTAGAGAACCTGGGTTCAATCCCATCTGACACAGAAAGTTTTTTAATTGAATTAATTTTTCTGTTCGGCCGTCACCTCTCTGCAGACAATGGCAAACCTCAGAGAGTAAATTTTGCTATGTAAAGCTTCTTGAGAACATGCACATTAGCCTTTCGGAGTCGGCATAAAACTAGTAGGTCCAGTTCTCGATCAATTGTGTTTAATTTAATAAATTAAACATTTAATAACACGCACAACACAATTTGATCATAAGAAGTTCGGTCAAAGTCCTTTCAAGGGCTGAATGGCCAGTTTATTTTTTATATTATATTTTATATATGTGGTAGCACTAAATTGTCTCAATTGGCGGATATAAAATAGATAGAAAATTTTATAGATAGTATATAAAATAACTTAATATTTTTGTTTTGTTCGTATACACGCAAATATACACCAATGAATTATTATAATACGCGTTATAAGCAGTTTTGCTAAAAAAAAATTGGTACATGTTATTCCTTTTTGGTACTTTTTTACGGAAAATTTGGTACGAAAAAAAATAGGTGTGTGGCAACCGTGTCCATAGTACTAACTGTGGTATGAGTTAATTGACTACTATATTTATTGATTGAAATCGAGAACGATGATCACTGACAATATATACTCGATACCCCCCAAATTGTCAGCCCACAGTTATCACCGCGGTAAAAAGTTCCAAAAGAAAAATCGCATGATCAACACCATCAACACCAACCAAATATTTAGGGAAGATACTTATAAGTACAGATACTTGACTGTAACTTTTTGTCCCTAAATTGTATATGACTAGGCAAAAAGAAAAGATTTTTCATTAGTATCCCAGAATAAATACTGTTGACACTACTCCCCCTCCTGTAACGTATCTTCGTTAAAAGCTACACATCTTTATTTGCTTATTGTGAAAACTTGGATGCGTAGCCACAGGTACTACTTCTGGTATCCTGTAGTCAGCCAAATAATGCAATAATCACCGAACCTTGCATCCTTTAAAATTACCTCCAATATGCGAAAATATTGCCACCAACGCCGATGCTCACTATACGAGTATATCTTCGTCTAATCTAAGTGGATGGACTATTCTCGTGCTAACAAATTTTTCTGACATAATTGCAACTGCTTCGCAAGCGTAAGGATATTATTGTATGTCAATGGCCCCGCCGCCTACTCCCAAACAAGACTCATTTTACGACCCAAACAAGGCTCAAGGTGGGTCTTTTTTCTTTTGATACAGGTATAGGGGGAGCAACCCAACCTAAACCTGCAGCCAATAATGATAAAAACAAGATTACGCCTTCCGCAGTCCCGTTATCTAATGCTCTCTTTCTCAATTGAGTGCATGACTTCACACAGCACTTCTGCTTTACAAAAACGTATGCAAATGTGCGATCGCTTAGACAAATTGACGAAATTCAAAATAAATTTTTTCGGAGAAGTAAAGTAAAAATATCTACTCTTTTGTATAAAAATATGAATATTTTCATATACGAAAAATATGAATATTTTCATATACGAAAAATATGAATTTTTTAAACTTTCAAGATTTTTATTTCCTAAACCATTCAAGACCAACAAAATTTTACTGCCCCGATAGGTTTAGGAGGTCCATATACATATAAAAATAAAAAAAAAAATATTTAGGCTTGGGCCCCAAAGTAAAATTAATCCAAATTCTGACAATATCGCTTATGACGTCATGCTCTCTCTCTCTTTCTCTCTCTCTCATTTGCGGAACGCGTTATCTTGTTTCTATCATTCTTGACCAGCATCTATCATCCTTTATACTGCCTTTGAACAGGCTGGAGTGTTTTCAGGCGGAATTCGTCAGAGGAGACTGTCAGACTGGTGCAAACAGAGATTTGGTCAGGTACTCTAAGATCCCCAGTAAACATGCCATTCTAATCGTTAGCTGCTGTTCGTTATTTTTGGCCACCGTTCTAGTATAGTACAGGAATAAAAATAATGTCCAAAAGAACACTTTAAATTTTCTGAAGAAGGAACTCCCATGCGTTAATTAGATAGTTAAAATGTGCTTCGAATAGCATATTTTCTTTCAGTACCCACCAATTATACATAGAATGTGTTCTGGGCAGTATTTTACAATACGATAAATCTCTGCAGCATATCATAATGAATGTCAAAAATGTTTTGACACTTGGCTGTCATTTGAAAAAAATTAACTAAAAAAGTATGACAATTTAGAGAGAGATATACTAAATACACTTTTTTTTTCTGTCACTGTGTATGTGTGCTAAAATCTGGCCCACACAACAGGTATAGTTGTGGTAGCGTATGCTTTTAATTTGCATTTGAACAGCGCCACTACCTGTCCGTCTAAATGTCTATCTAACCGTTTGTCTGTCTGTACGTCTGTCTGGATGCCATGTTTTCGATTTTGACAGATTTTGACAGGAGAGCTTAAATTTTGCGCTATTTACGGGACAGTTTATATTTTGTTCTACGTATACGTAAGCATTTCGTCCATAGCATTTTGTTGCGACACAAAGAAAACTCGTAAAATTTTGAATTTTTCAGCTATTAATTTTCGAATGCTTTAAACGTCAACGAGCGGCTCTATCGAAAGGTATGTTTATAAATTAGCAATCTTATGCTTGACGGCTTTCAAGACACGACGACACAGCTATAAACAAATGGAAGAAAAAATAAAAAAACAAAATAAATATGGGGGGTAGTAATAAAATTTTGTTTTACAAATAATAAATCATTAAAAAAAGGATTAAAGCAAACACAAGCACAAGCACAAAAATAAAGACACTGACGCAAATGTAGCAACAAGCAAAGCAAAGGTACTAAAATTTGGTAGTAAACAAATGAGGCTGCTACTGTGGCGGCGGGGGCTGGCTATTTGCGACACAGCTTCGACAGACAGGTGAAACGCTGCGGCTATAAACGTTGTTATTTCTGTCGTTTTATTCTAGGCGCGCAACTAAACAAAACGATGTAGCCTGTTGCCATAAATACTGCGTTTATTTTTATTTCGACGTTTTTTCTTTCCTTTTTTTTAGTGTCTTATTGTTTTAAGTTGCTTCATAGTTTTCGTTATTTATTTATTTATTTATTTATTTTTTTTTTTGTTTTGACGAACGTGCTGCGACATATAAATTATTTAAATTGAGTCTAAGCAGAGCAGCCAAAAAAAAAAAAAAAAAATCCACAATACTAAATGCTATTTTATTTTCGATGTCAAATTTTATTACTTTTAATGCGGTCGTAAAGGTGCCCACAGTGATGCGTAGCTGTGAAGAAGATGTGAAAATGTGTGGGTCGGAACTAAATTTTTCAGCATGTAATTTAGTTTAAATAAATAATTATTATTAACAATAAAAAATATAACAAGCCCATGAAATTAGCTTAATTGTTTTTAAAAAAGCAAAAAAGAATTAGTGCTAGTGCGCGGTATGGATGTGTGGGGGTTGGGTGGCACACTACGTAGTACTAACTAGGCGCCACTGGCTGCACTTGAAAAAGCTTATGATTCACTTTTTAATTGTGTCGAATTCTTATCAATCATTTTCAATTACTTTGTATGTCTGTCTCTTTTATAAGTGAAATAAATAAATGCCCAACTTTTTAGCGCCTTTTTTTGTTGTTGTTATTTATTTACATTAAGCCCATTTTTTTTTTTGCTCGTTTGTCATCGTAGCTTTACCGTCAATTTGAGCAGCACTTTTTCATACTTTGTATGAAGCACATTCCGGGTAGCAAAACGCATTAATTGAAATTAATTTGTTGTAGTCATAACTAGTTGTTGTTGTTGTTGTTGTTGTTGTTGTTGTTGTTGTTGTTGTTGTTGTTGTTGTTGTTGTTGTTGTTGTTTACAGAAATATTTAGATCAATAGTATCGTTTCATCAAGTATCACTATAAACTTTATGCACTGAGAGAAATTATATTCTGGTATTAAGCAAATATTTAGCTTGAACTAAGAAAATTTAAAATCAAGCCTCGTTTGCTCAAATCAAGCACAAACAACTACAATTAAGAAAAATAAACGTATACTGAGTGATTATTTCTAAAATTGAGTTAAATATTTATAAGTTGATTACTTGAAACGAGAATAAAATACTTGATTCTAGAACCTGACACAAGACTTTGATTAAGAAAATATTTTCTTAATTTAAGCAATCGCACAGAAGTATTTTAGTTTTCAGCAAATCGTTTAATTGAATCAAGCAAAAGTTTTCTCAATGCAATTTATATTGGCATGCTTATAATTCACAACATGTTTACATGAAAATATATTTAAGATGGTGCGGATTGACAAACTATGGCATGGTTCGAAAGCGCATTGTCTTATCTGTTACTTTACTTGGAAACATGTAAGCGTCTACAACAGTGGGGCCCAAGAAAATTTAAGCGCGGGCCAATTAAAAAAAAAAAAACAAACACAAAATGCTGCTCATCGTTGCGTTCGGCAAAAAATCAAACAAAAAACATTGCATTGCATTGTAATAATAAAATCACATGCCATGAAAAATTACTCGACACACAAGTAACGGGACAATCAGGTTTAGCAACGATATCATCGAGTGTGCGTTTTTTATTTTGGCTTTGCATGCATTTGTTTTCGTAAAGTTCGCTGGAAAATGTGCTGAACACTGAACGAGTGTGGTTTGTGTTGTTGTTTTTTGCAGGCGTTCTATGATTTTGGCTCATCGCAAAGACAAAATCAAGATAGAAAAAATTTGTATGAAGGCCCATGCGGGTCATACGGGCCACTACGTGGGCATGTTTGATCTACAAGAAAATATTAGTATATTCGAGTAGTTCTTAATGATCGGTTATCCATCAGCCTACATCTTTGCTGAAGGATTTTCATTATAATAAGAAAATGTAAGTTTCTAATATCAAGTAAAACATTCTAGTATTAAGAAAATTGTTTACTTAAATCAAGCAAAATATTATAGTTCTCAGTAAATTCTTTACTTGAATCAAGCAAATTTTTTTTTCAATTCTAGAAAAATCAATTTCTCAAATCAAGCAAATTATTCTAGTTTTCAGCAAATTGTTACTTGACTCAAGCAAAATTTTCTAGTTTTCAGCAAATTCTTTACTCGAATCAAGCAAATTGTTCTTACTTCAACTTATATTCGCATGCTTATAATTCACAATATGTTTACATGAAAATATGTTTAAGATGGTAAGCGTCTACAAGATATATTAAGTACATTCGAGTAGTTTTTTATGAGCGGTTAACTATCAGCCTACACCTTTGCTGAAGGATTTTCAGTATAATAAGAAAATATAGTTTCTAATATCTAATTATGATAATTTTCAGTGAATTCTTTACTTGAATCAAGCAAACTGTTCTCAATTCAAGGAAAAACGATTTCTCAAATCAAGCAAGTTTTTCAAGTTTTCAGCAAATTGTTACTTAAATCAAGCAAATTTTTCCCATTTCAAACAAATATTAGTCTTGAATATAGAAGCAATATTTTAGCTTTTAAGCAAATGTTTCCTGAATTAAGCATTTTTTTTTCTTATATCATGAGTTTTAAATTTGTTCAATTCTAGCAAAATAATGCTTGAATTGAGAAATTTACGCTTGAGTGTAAACTGATGGCCTATTTGCTTGATTTTTTCTCTCCGTGTACTTTATTTACTATTCTTTATTTAATAAAAAAAAAAAAACCATTAAAACAACGTGCTCATATTTCGCACTCTATGTATTTCAAATTGATTGAGCTCAACTAGCTGCTGACACACTTGATGCCACCAAAACTTTGTCTGTTCTAGTCATGCGCTAGTTTATATTTTGATTAAATTTACGTACATTACAACTCATGCGTAAAGTTAACCAAAATTCCATAAAAATAACAATTTTTTCATAATTTATGGAAATGTTTCTAATCGAAAATAGCAATTTTTTCAATCTAACTTATTAGCCACAAAATAGCTGTGCCAATTAAATTGATGACAGTGTTTAACAACAACTCATTCTTTTGACATTTTTTTTATTTTATTTATTTTTTTTTATTTTTTTTAACCATAGCCTATTTTAATTCGGTGCGTTCGGAGATTTCTGTTGCCACAAATTTGTTGTTATATTTTTGATTTCATGCCTATTTAAGCTTAAATTTATTATAGCGCCTTCCGCATAAATCTTTGGCTCCACCCGCGTTGCCTAGGTTTTACGACATGCGCAATAGTAATAAATTAATTAGCACGTGCGTTAAATATTCTACGTATGCTTAAATTAATTCGATTTTCTTGTGCAGGTTACAACAATATTTTCAATATATTATATTCAGCAACAATAAAACGATGTTAATGTATTGAAAATTATTACGGTAAAATTTTTCGAAAATTTGACATTTTTTAGTACAAACGCACTCACAATGTTTCGGTGTATGTGCGTTAATTGTTTTGTTTACAGTGGTTTGTAAATTGTATTTTAGCAAAAAATCAAATTAGCACGTGAACATTTTCGGGTGATGATTTTTTATGATTTTCACCTGGGTCTGACAAGAAAAGAATGCTTCGATCAACTTAGTTCGACTTTTGGTGATGAAGCACCATATTCAGCGACTGTAAAACCTGGTTCAATGAATTTTGTGTGGTCGTCCAAGAATGGTTGTTGTAGCAGAAAACATTGATGCTGTGCGTAATTTGTTGGAAGCAGACTGGCATGTGACATGCTGTGAAAAACTGTTAGTGTTGCCAGGGATTTCGACCACATATTATTTTTGAAGGTTTTAGAACCTCGGCGCACGGGACGACCCCTGTGAATTTTTAATTTGAAAAATATAACATTGAAAGCAATACTCTTTTATGCAAACTTGTTAAAAAATTGAGCAAAATGTCATTGGAATATAGAAAAAGAGAGAAAAAAATGAAAGCTGAGACGGTTGGAATGGTTTTCTTTTGGATTGGGAGGTAAAAAAAAAAATCAGGTAAAAAATAAAAAAAGCCAATAAAATTAACGATAAAACAATAAATTAATGCAAATAGCACAGAGTTCATTTAGGCCCGTCGAAAAGCTTAAAACGGAGCAGAAGTTTTTCCAAGAAAAATTGGTTCCAAATTCCAAATTGGTATAAGGATTGGATGGTTCCAGTTCAATTCGTCGAACATAAAGCTATGTGATTGTGAATCTAGTGAACGGGATTTATTCCGGGAGTTTTTTTTTTAAACGGAATTAACAGGGCGTTTTAGAGGAGAGAACAGGATTTTTGGATATCGATTTCTGGCAACACTGGATGGAGTCATCCTTGGGCATTAGTTGGATATACATTCGATGTTACGAGAGTATTTAGGCGTCAGGAAGATTTGTTCTTTTTTGATACACCATAATTTAACGGTTGTTGAAAAAAAGGCTTGTGTCGATTGGTGAAAGAAAATGCTATAAAAATACAGCGGAGATGGTTTGAAATACGTCTACGACTTAATCACAGGTGACGAATCAGGCTTCTATGCTTATGAGCCCGAAACAAAGCAGCAATCTACTGTGTGCGTCTTTCAAAGTGAGCAAAACTCGACAAAAGTTGTCCGCGGACGGACCACATCCAAGCAAATGGTTGCCAGTTTTTTCAGAAACACCAGTTATGGCGCAACTGTATCACTTGAGCAACGAAGAACTATAAATGCTAAATGGTACACAACAATTAGTTTGCCGGAAGTCTTCGGGGAATTGAGAAAAGCCAACCATCGAAGGCAGATCATCCTCCATCAAGACAGTGGGAATTCAGATAAAAAAAGAGTATATGAGCACTCAAAACGTGGAATTGATGGGTCAACCGCCTTATAGTCCCCACTTGGTACCCAATGACTTCTTCTTGTTCCATCACATTTAAAAAAAAAAAAAAAAATGCGTGGCAAACGTTTTTCTACGTTCACAACAGGCCGTTGAGGCCTTCAAAAACCTGGTTTTGGAGGTAACAACTTTAGCGTGGCAAAATTGTTTCAAAAATTGGTTCAAACAACTGCAAAAGTGTATTGATCATCTTGGAAAATACTTTGAAAAACAATCAACAAGCATTTTCACTAATTAACCACTTTTTTTTTTCCTTTTTTCATTATGAGGCGCAAGACTTAAAAGGCAACCCTTGTAGAAACTTTTACTTGAATAAATTTTTATATTTTTTCAACGTAATTTCTATGAAGTCTATTTTTTTTTTCTTTTTTTTTGCACTATTTTGAAATATTTGAATAGTTTGCACTCACTGTGGCGGCCGTGGTGCAGTGGGTAGAGTGCGTGACCCATACGCCGGAGAACCTTGGTTCAGTTTCCATCTGACACAGAAAGTTTTTTCAATTTAATTAATTTTTCTGTTCGGTCGTCACCTCTCTGCATACAATGGCAAACCTCAGAGAGTAAAATAATGCCATATAAAGCTTCTTGAGAACATGCACATTCGCCGTTCGGTGTCGGCATAAAACTAGTAGGTCCAGTTCGCGATCAATTGTGTATAAACATTTAATAACACATCACAATTTGATCATAAGAAGTTCGGTCAAAGTCCGTCCTTTCAAGGGCTAAAATGGCCAGTTTATTTGTTTATTTTTTATATTTTGAAAGTATCTTAAAAGTTTTCACAATAATAATTAAAAAAAAATTGGAATACGATCGATATACGTAAGTGTGAGAAAATTTTAAATTATAATCCTAAGAAACGCTTTCAAGATAACACATATTGAAAAAATGATAAATGCTCTTTTACAATTTATCTAATCAACTCTATGTGAATGTTTTTTAATTGTAATGTTATTGAAGAAATCGAAACATCTTCTTTATTTCACACGTAAAATAGTCAACTTTTCTTAAAAAAATAACATAATGCTTCCATTGTTGATATAAATAACCATTGTTTACGTCATTTTAATCGCTCACGTTAAGTCAATAGCGTAATTGCAATACCTGTGGGAAAGCCGCGTAAATATTTCTTCGCTTGCTGCTTATAATTAGTTCAATGGATAGGTTTGATTTTATATATTTTTATAGCACGTTATGTATACACTGCAACGAGCAAATGCAATATAAATATTGCTATAAAAATAAAACTTAATTTTGTTGTTGCTTATCTGTTCATGCAGTTAATGTTCCCACAACGTAAAAATGCCGCACACACTTTATCACAAATCATAAGGTGTGAATTGATACTTAAAAACACAAGATGTTGTTTTGTTTTTGTTTTATATGAAATACACAAAGAAATGTTTTAGTTGTTATAGCAAGAAAACAAAAACTAATAAATATCCTCATACTTCGTGGCATATTTCTTTTTTATTTAATTTTCTATCAACGCTTTTAGAACACGTCAAAAAGAATGTTTCGTTTTTTTTAATTTATGCAGGAAAAGTCAAAAGCTGAGAGTTGCTATAATTTTGTTCTTAACAAATTTATTGACAAAGCTTTTATAACATAATAAAGGTGTGGCCAATATTAAAAAAAAAAGACTTTTATCTAACAATTTAAATTTAAGTGAAATTTATGATAATGTTGCAGACAACAGGTGAATTATTTTTAAGCGACATAATTAGCATAACTATTTTTTTTTGTTAAATTCTTAAGAATTTTGAAAGAATTTTGAAAGAATTTAGTAATAAACATATATATAAAATTAATAAAGAAATTCCTTAAATATTTTGAAAATTTAAATATACTTGCAGTCATTTTTGTTCTAGAACTATCTAATATAATTGCAACCCTGAATATACCCCGTTTTAACTCTTAAAACTCTCTTTTCTCTCCGCCTATTATATAAGAGAGTAAATACACATGGCTGGCCGTCTGTTTGTTATTTCTTCACAAACTAATGATTTTCCAATTCTTAACCTCGCACTTACTTCTTCGTGCTAAAGTTATTTATAGCAGAGCCAAGACACTCAAGCCTCTACACCTTCGCCTAGACTGGGAAGAAGAAGAAAAAGGTAGTCTTAGGTAGGTACAAAGAACAGCTAGTACAGCTCTCAAGTGGAATAAAGTATCAAGCATGTGTTCAGAGATCCAGCTGAAAGGAGCAGCTCCAACAGGAACTTGTGTAGGTAGGCATCAGATATGTTATTTTCAATTTTTTTCTTTTCCTCCTTGATACTAAATTTAGAAAACTGCATCATGACGTTGTGTAGCTGTCTGAAAACTGCCTGGTTGCCCTTTGGAAATGCCATTATTTTGTAGCCAGCCGTATGCGTAGAATTTTATGAACACGTTTAACATTTTTTTCAACTTGGATTTGTTTTTTTTTTTTCTTCAAGTGTATCTTGGTGTGAAGTTTTTAATAGTCTCCTGGAGTTACAATTTCTTCAACTACCTAGGCATTTATGTGTCGCAAAAAGAAACACAAATTAACAAAAAAATGTGTGCTGTGCTGTATTTTTTTTTTAGTCATTTACCTTGAAATTTATTCTGTTCACATTTGAGACCATGTGTGGGGAAAGTTATTTTTGTGCTCTGCACTGCTGTGCAAAGGTTACTGAGATACTTAATTTTGTTTTTTTTTGTTTTTTTAGATATGCATGGTCTTACTTATAGATAGAATTTGTATGGCTTGTTTTGTTTTTTTTTTTTTTTTTTGAGTTAAATGTGTATTTATTATTCTTAGAAAATTTTATAACTCGAATACTTAAATCCTTTGATAATTAATATTAATTTCATGCCAAGTAATGCTTATCATATTTGAGAAATTTTTGGTTTATATGGTTACAACCAAGCCAAAGTTCCTAAGGTTGTTATGGAGTATTTACAGAAAAACGGAATTTTCATATCAATTTCAATATCGGTTTTTTTTTTGGTTCTTTATATACGAATTTGAAGTCCGAATTTCCAAGTGGTGCCTTCCATACTAGACCCTTCACAGTAGTTTGAGTGAAATTTTGACTTCTTAATCAATATTTACTTACCCAAAAACCTACGAGACCTCATAAACCTCAAATAACTTCAATTTAACTTCGCCATAATGGATCTGCCATTTTGTATTTTCACTTGTATTTTTGTCCAAAACCCAGAAAATACTTTTGTACCAATTTTCATAAAAATTATCACAAAAATCATGCTTTAGTATTTTCATTTGGAATACTGTGAGATAAAATTTCGAATTTATACTTTAAAACATTGTACATGTTTTTTCGGAAATAAGAATGGCGTTTTCGAAAAGCGGTCGGGACGAAATTTTAATGAATACAGAACTTTAAACTTAGACCTACACTATGTAATATCTTAGAAATGGTAGGTGTCTGCATTGGGATTCCTAATGTTCATAATTTTTTTGAATACCAGTATAGCCTGTGGTCGAAATTCGACCATATCAAAATCGATTTTAATCTTGTTTTTTTTTGATTTTATTGGGAAAATTAAAAATAAGTTGGGTGTATCGTGTACACATCCGTAAATTTTGACGTGACAGTGTTTCTTTATCCTTGACCTATACTTTCATTTGTTCCCAAACTTGTCTTCATTGTTATTCTTATTCTAATATTTGTTCTAATAATTGTCCTACTTCCTGTCCAAATTCTTGTTTTAATCCATGTCCAAATTCCTACCTTTATCCTTTTCATTTTCTTTCCCAAATTCATATCCCTTCCTTTTTAAATCTTTGTCCTAAATTTTGTTCTTCCTTGTTCAAGTCCTTGTTCCATTTCTTGTCTGTATATGTTTTCCAATCTCTTCCCAAATATTGTTTTAGGTATGTCTCAATCTTTGTCCTTAGCCTTGCCTCGGTCCTTGTCAAAGTCATCTTCCCAAATCTCGTCTGAATTCTTGTGATAATCCTTACCCAATTTATACTCTAATCGTTGTCCAAATTTTTGTCCTACTCCTTCTCTTATTACTGGTCCTAAATCTTTGTCTAAATCCTTGCTTTCATCCTAATGTTTAACCAAATTTTCATACCCATGGCTTAACCAAATCCTTGTCCTAATAGTTTTCCTTATTTTAAATTCCCTTTAAATTCGTAAAATGTTTACTTCGTATGAGATCATAGAATCGTTGACAGGGAAAAGAGTACCAAACAAAGACAGATAGAGAGAGAAAGAGAGAGAGAGAGAGCAGCAACAATTGTTTGCATAAATCAGTGTTGCCAGATTTTTTTTTTTAAAAACTGCAAAATCTTGAGAAAAAACTGCATTTCAAACACAAAAACTGCCATTCTTAAAAACTGCATTAACTAACTAACTGCAGAGAGAATCAAACTACAGCCATGGGTATGAAAATACATAAACTTATTTTGAAATGCAATAATCATATATAATTTTTTTGGTTTTTATTTTTCTTTCGGCACAGTATCTTTCGAATGATATAAGTTTCATTCCGTTTTTTTTATCACAAATTTAAAAAAACTTTACGACAACATTCGATGCTTGCGTATATAATATATACTTATGTATATAGTATATAAGATAAGGCTTTTAAGAACTATTGTGGAACTGGTGAGCATGAAGGACACATCATACCACACCAATATTTTTCACAAGGGTAAACGCTGAATGAATTGATAGCGTGCGTGATGCGAAATCCATACGTTTTCCAACAGCACTATATTTTTTGACACATAATCATTACGATAAAATATTGGATGTCTGAGATTTTCATTATCATATGACCACAGGCATGCGCCTATATGGGTATAGGGAAGATAATGGATGTTTTCATGGGTATGGATATGGACGAAAATATGGATATGTACACTCAGAAAAAAAACATTGGTAAAATCAAAATTTTTCATTGGTATATCTGCCAATTTAACATTTTGTTTCATGCTCAAAAGTTTATTCTTTTGTATTGAAATGGCTGAAGCTATTATTTTAAAAAATTTCCCCTTTTAAATATATATGTAAAAGTTTTGAAAAAAATGTTGAAACAAAATGGGTTATTGTATAATCAAATACTACAAAATGTTTTTTTAAAATTTTAAAATGTTGATTTAATATCGTGTAGCTTTTTGAAATAAAATGGTACAAATAAAAAACAAAATTGTTCAGGTTTAAACAAGCGCCATACTTACAACACAATCATTCGTAGATTTCATTCCATTCCAGCAGCAGATCTTGCAGTGACTCCATCATTTATTTTTTTTTATTTTCCACTTTACTTTTGTTCTAACTGTTTTTCTAGAAAACACACGAACGAACGAATCGAAGAAAAAAAGATGCAACAAAACCAATGCTTGCTTATAATTTTAAAATTTTTAACTTTTGATTGACGTATTCGTTTCATCTTTATATGCATTGAAGAATTTATCAATAAAATTAAAAATCTGTGAAACATAACGGAGATACATTCAATTCAATGTATTTTTTTTTGCATTTAAGACATTAAAAGCTTGTTTTCAAAAGTTTTATTTTAACAATTTTGCACATTTTGAATCAACATTTTACAGTTTTTGAGAAAATATTTTTATTTGTTATTTCATAATTTTTATTTCTTGAAACAAAAGTTTTTACTTTAATTTAAAAATTTTATGGTAAAATCAAAAGTTTTTATGTCAAAATGCAAAAATGTTGATTTCAAATGCGGATTTTTTTCTGAGTGTATATGAATATGAATATTAATATTGATATTGATGTTGATATTGATTGATATTGATTATGGTTATGGTTATGATCAGGATATGAATATAGATATTGATACGAATATGAATATGGATATTTGTATGGACATATTTATGAATATTAATATGGATTCGGATATAAATAGGGTAATATTTAAATAAATATAATAATCTTTAAAGCTACCAGCGTGGTTAACGACGCATAGTTAATTGTTTTTATTAAAGAGTAAGAGTCATCTTTATCGAGAACGATGTGTAGAAAAAAAAGTAGAAAAAGGGATCATGCAAAGTAGAACAAGAAAAACAATTGAATAACGTTAGTCAGTTTGATTTAATTTCATGTGACCTTCTTTATAAAATTATCAAGACTAATTGTTGGGCTCCAGGTCAAGCATGTTAATAAAGAAAACAACTTACAACAGCAACAACAACAACTCTGTATAGAACAATCAAACCGCAAACTAGACAGCTGTTTTGTTGGCCGGTCCACCAACTCATCAGTAGTCTGATGTGATTTTCATTGTGATACACTCAGTTTGACCCAATAATGATAGAAACAAGATTACGCGTTCCGCAACTGAGAGAGAGCATAACATCACAAGCGATATTGTTAGATTTTGGAATAATTTTACTTTGGGGCCCATGCCTAAATATTTTTTTTTCTTATTTTTGTAATATGCATATGGAAACCTATTGGTGTAATAAACTTTTGTCGGTTTCGAATGGTTTAGGAAATAAAAATCTTGAAAATTTGAAAAATTCATATTTTTCGTACACGAAAATATTCATATTTTTATACTAAAGAGTAGATATTTTTACTTTATTTTTCCGAAAGCATTTATTTTCAATTTCGTCAATTTGCGTAAGAGATCGCACATTTGCATACGTTTCTGTCAAGCAAAAGTAGTGTGTGACGTTATGCACTCAGTTGAGAAAGAGAGCATTAGATAACGGGACTGCGGAACGCGTAATCTTTTTTCTATCAGTCTTGAGCTTGACCCATTCTGTTAATATGCCAAGAAAATTACTAGGAATTTTCCTTGGCCAAGAACAAATCTTTCTTTTATAAGCAACTTAGAGCCTTTATCTTCTTTCTGTTACATATCATCAGAGGGTAACCCAATCGTATTATAACTATCAGGCATGACTCTAATTGTATGCATTGATCACAACTTTTACTACTATCATAGCATGTAGCTGTGTTTTTTTTTTCAATATTTTAAACTAAATTTCAAACTAAAATAATGTGCCCAATTCGAGATATCTTTGCACTTTAAGTGACGTTGCTTTTAACTCGCTTTTATAATTGCACTTTTTGGCAGTTTTGGGCGATGTCTTTTTTAACTGCATCATTTACTTGCTGCAATTATGTGAACACCCTTTGGCTACCTTTTTTTAAACTGTCCGAAATATGCCTTTGTACAGCCTTCAAATTTGTGTGCGTTCCTTTACCTCCGTCCGCCCGCCATCAACATGTTTTAATAAAATAAAAACGTACACTTTTTTCAATTTTTTTTTTCTTTGTAATTTCATTTGTTGCATTTTCGTAAAAATCAGTTAAATAAAAGAAACCAAAGAACCGAACGTTTTACTTTGTGAGAACATAACAATATCCAAAAAATATAGGGCCGCTTTTTGTTGTAAGTACTTTTGCAAAATTTGTCTGTTAAGTGTTGAGGTTTTTTTTTGTTTTGTTTATTTTTGTTTTTTAACCATGCATTCATATGTACAAAAATATGTGCGCGTATATTTGAATGTATGTTAAAAATGGCCAAAAGCGCAAAACGCATTCCACACAATGGCTTCGTTTACAACTGATTCAAAGTTATTTCTTTTTATTTTGTGTGTTTTTGTTTTTTTTTTGTGACTTGAGCAGGAACAACAAAAATTAAAAATAAAAAAAAAATAAATATTGGCAAACAATTTACTTTAAAAAAAGAAGCAAAAAAAAAAATTAGAAAAAAATGCGGCAACAAAAAATAATTTCACAAAGAACTTGACACAGCGGTGGAGTTGGTTGTAGTGCTCCTCGTCGCTCCTGCATTCGTGTTGATTGTATTGCTCTGCCTGCGCTTGGATTCGGATCGGAATCTGGATCTGTCTACCAGATGGGCGCAGCGCAACGTGTTTCTGTTAGGCACCGTTCGTAATTTGCACACGTTGTCGTTGCTGTTGTTGTTTCTTTCGTTGTTGCCTTTGATTCGTTGGTAAAGTGTAGCTGTGAGATACATTGATTTATTGTTCTTTTTTACCCCCTCAGTTTTGTGGGTTTTTTTTCTTGAGTTTTTTTTTTGGCACTTTTTACGTTAACAGCGCAGCTAAAGGATGCGCTGGACTACTTTGCTAGCTTAAGGTATGTATTGTCGGATTGTTGGCTTGGCATTTGGTTAAATGAAATGTACATTTTATAAAATATAACAACAAAAAACCATTTCAAAAATTCACAACAAATATTAAAGTATTGTAAGTACAAGTTGGCAAAAAAAAAAACAAAAAAAAAAAAAATTAACCACTTAAATATAACGCAAAGCAGCTGTGAATGATTATTTTAAGTTTTTGTTTTTTTTTTTTGTTTTTAAAACAATAAATTCTGAAAAAACAATTTAGCTTCGACAGCATAATTTTCGTTGGCGATGTAATTGGTGGGCTGGGAAAAACATCAAGGAAAAAATTAACAATAATCACTTCCTTACATCTTCTAGACTAGAGGCCGTAGAGGCGTCAAGCTTCCACTATTGTAAAGGTATTTTTCAAAATTTAATTTGAGACCAGTTGTTCTTGTTTGTTATAATTGTTCAATGAAAACATAACCTCACACTTATTTTCCTTATATTTCCTAAACTAGAAACCGCAGAAGAGTCAAAGTTGCACCATTGTAAAGGTGTTGTTTTAACTTTTGATTGAAAATCAAAACGTTGTTAACCAAAGTAGTCCTTGTGCAATAAGATTTTCTAATGAAAACAAAATCTTGCACTCCATTTCATATATCTGCTTAACTAGAGGCCCTAGAGTGGTGAAAGTTGTACCATTGTAAAAGGTTAACCCTAATTTGATATGAAATTTTTACCTGTACGATAGGACTTTCCATTGAAAACATTATCCTACACTTCTTATCTTTATATCTCTTAGAGGTCTTAGAGTGGTCAAAGTTGCACCATTGTAAAGTTGTTTTTGATTTGATACCAGATTTTTCCTTATATGATCCAATTTTCCAGTGAAAACCAAATCATGTGACACCTCTTTTCCTAAAAGCTCCTAAACTTTTTTTTAACTTTGAACCAAGCATTTCGGCTGTTATACCTATTCAGTCAAGTCTGCCTTGGTTCGAAAATTGGGTGATAGATTAGTGGGAAAGAAGGGGCAATCAAGTGAAACATGTGGTTTAGGCATAGGATGTTCTGGCGGGAAGCCACAAAAAATTGTGATTTAGAATATGAGGCATATGTTATGCCTTTATCTCAGTAGATTCTAGTTAGAAGGAGATCCTAGCAACAAACTTCTCTACCACCAACTACAACTTCTAAGTCGTAAACTTTGATGAATTTTTCAATTTAAAGATTATAAATGAGGAAAGAAATGAAGAACGATTAAAGCATAAGACCATGGTTTGGCCTGGACTCGAACTCGGGACCCCTGGGGGTGGCAGTCAAGCGCGTTACCTACGCAATTACTAAGGCCGCTGAACGCTTTACAAATTTTGAGCGAGATAAATTTTAAATAAAATTAAAAAATGTTCGATCTGAAAATTTGGAAAAAAGTAATCAAAATAAATTAATTATAAAAAAGTCAGTGCTTATAACTAAAACAATCTACTTCTTCACTTCAATTATTTCACCAATTTAAAACCAAATTTACCAATGCTCAGCTCTACTTGTGTAATCCTTCGTCGCCATGCATAATTCTATCCTTCCGGCATCAATAACTAATTCACATTTTCAAAAAAAAAAAAAAAAAAAAAATCCCCTTCAACTCGAGAAGCAAATCAATTGACTTAAATTTAAATAAATTCAGTGAAATCAAAACGAATAAGTTGAAAAAACTTATGTTCCAAAACAGAAAAAAAAACAAAAAACAAAAAAAAAAACAATCGACAATGCAAATCAAGCAAACCAGCCACGACAGTATTGGCAAAAATTCAAAAAACTTTTTGGTTCATGCCTGCTCTGCCATCTTTAAGTCAAACACAAAACTAGCCAAGTCTAAAGCAAGGTAAGGCATGATCTTAATGCAACAGCAACAGAAGAAGCAGAAGACGCAGCAGAAAAAGAGGACATGCATTGTGCTAATGTAAACTATTCAAAATTTATGAAAGCATTTTTCAAAATATTTCATAATCAGTAAAACCTGCAAAAAAAAAGAATACCTTAAATAAACTTATTTAAATAATGTAAACAAATGGAAAATTAAAACAAAAAATTGGAAAATAGAAAAACATTGAATTTAACAAATATGAGCGCATATTAATTAATCACTTTTGCTATAAAAGGCCACATTAATTTAGTTTCTTTAAGTTTTTGCACGATGCCGACAAGAAAGTCCCATCAGTTGGAGACAAAGATGGGACAACTTTTAGGAAAACAGACGTTTAGGGAAGAAATAAAATGTACACGGAGAGAAAAAAATCAAGCATTCTATACTTGAATCAAGCAAATCAAAACATCAGTTCACAGTCAAGCGCAAATTTCTCAATTCAAGAAATATTTTGCTAGAGTTTTGTAAATTTAAGACACAAAATATTTAAAAAAAAAATGCTTAATTCAAGACATATTTGTCTAAAATTCAAGAATATTTTTTCTATATTCCAGACTAATATTTGTTGGAAGTGAGAAAAATTTGCTTGATTCAAGAAACACTTTGCTGAAAACTAGAATAATTTGCTTGATTTGAGAAATTGATTTTCCTTGAATTGAGCACAATTTGCTTGATTCAAGTAAAGAAAATACAAGCATGTTTTGCTTGATATTAGAAACTTCATTTTCTTATTATAATGAAAATCCTTCAGCAAAGATGTAGGATGTAGGAAAACCTATCATAAAAAACTACTCGAATATACTGAAAATATCTTGTAGACGCTCACATGTTTCCAATTAAAATAACAGATAAGACAATGCATCTTCGAACCATGTCATAGTTTGTCAATCCGCACCATATTAAACATGTTTTTATGTAAACATGTTGTAAATTATAAGCATGCCAATATAAGTTGAAAAGAAAAATAATTTTCTTAATTCAAGTAACACTTTGCTGAAAACTAGAATAATTTGCTTGAATTGATAAATTGATTTTTCCTGAATTGAAAACAATTTGCTTGATTCAAGTAAAGAATTATTGAAAACTAGAATAATTTGCTTGTTTCAAGTTAACAATTTTCTTAACTCTAGAATGTGTTGCTTGATAATAAAAATTGAATTTTCTTCGAAACTACTCGAATATACTAAATATATCTTGTAGACGCTTACATGTTTCCAAGTAAAGTAACAGTTAAGACACTGCGCCTTCGAATAATGTCATATGTAGTTTGTCAATCCGCACCATCTTAAACATGTTTTCATGTTAACATGTTGTAAATTATAAGCATGCCAATATAAGTTGAAGTGAGAAAAATTTGCTTGATTCAAGTGAACAATTTGCTGAAAACTAAAATAATTCCCTGAGACTGCTTAAAGTAAGAAAATATATTCTTGATTCAAGCCTTGTTCCTGGTTCTAGAATCTTGTATTTTGTTCTTGTTTCAAGCAACCATTTATTTAACTCAATTTTGGAAATAAACACTCAGTATTAGTTTATTTTTCTTAATTTTAGTTTTTTGTGCTTGATTTAAGCAAGTGAGGCTTAATTTGTAATTTTTGAAATTTCAAGCAAAATATTTGCTTAATATAAGAATATTATGTATTTCTCTTCGTGTAGTCAGTGCTATGATGAGGCAGAAGGCTGCATGCTTTGGCATGGAATGGCATGATGGAATGCGTCACTCACTTGGTAGATGATTAATTATCACCTTTATAAGCGAGCAAGCAAAAGTATTTTGCACTTTTAGAGAATTCTTGATATTTTCACCACACAAATGGTTGAAAGAAATAATATTACCACTAATTAAACGACAAATATTATTTTTGCTACTGATGCTACTTATGATACCTGCTAAGTAAAGAGTAATATTTAATTTTTTTTTTTTTGTTATTTTCATCTCAAAAACCAAAACAAGAATACTTACTCAAATGTATAAGTCGCTAGAATGACAGAACTCTTATTTGTTGCAATTTTAAAATTCAAGTTAAAAGTTAATTTATGATTCATAATTAATGACCAATGCAAAATTGTTTAAAGCAATAAATAATTCTGTAATTTTTATAAATCACATAATACGAGGATTACTATTTATGTTTCTGTCCCTGGCTACCATCTAACGTTTTCATTGAAAACTTGAAATTTTTAAACATACCCTTCTTCAGAACATTTTGTCCTTCGAGCGCAATTTCAGACAAAAAATGGAATTAAATCGTGAACATTTTCGTGCGATTATTTTTTATAACTTTCGAAGTGGATTATCCACTAAAACAAGAATGCTTCGATTAACTGCATTCTTTATACGGCATTTTTTTAATTTATTATACTCTAAGATATATAACGACTTCAATCGTGGCCGAGGTTCGCTTCAGGACGATCTCCATGAAGGTCTACCAAAATCGGTTGATGTGCCAAAAAGTAACGATGCTGTGTGTGAACTTATAAAGCAAGATCCTCATGTGACATACCGTCAGAGTGAGGCATCGTAGAGTATTAGTATGACAAGCATCACCAAGATATTGCATGACCATTTGGCCGTAAGAAATATTTGCTCGTGTTAGATCTCACATAATCTGAATAACCATAAAAAAAGCTAGTGTCGATTGGTGCAAGAAAATGTTCAAAAATAAGATCAAATTACATCAAAGGCTGTGTATAACATCTATACAGGTGACGACCAATCAGAGATTTATGCATACTCGAAATTCGACCATATCAAAAACGATTTTTCTCTTGTTTTTTTGTTTTTATTGAAAAACGCTTGACAAAGTTAAAAAGAAGTTGGCTGTGTCGTGAACACATCCGTAGATTTTGACGTAAGAGTGTAGCTATATCCTTGATCTTATTATATCCCTCATCCTTTCATTTGTGCCCAAACTTGTATTCATTCTTATTCTAATTCTAATATTTTTTCTAATAATTGTTATACTTCCTGTCCAAATTTTTGTTTTAATCCATGTCCAAATCCTTCCTTATCGTTGTAACACATCCTTTCTAAATCTTTGTCCTAAATTTTGTTCTATTCCTTGTTCTATTCCTTGTCCCATTTCTTATCCTTATTCTTTTCCCAATCTTGTCCCAAATATTGAATTCTTGTCCTAACCCTTGTCTTATTCTATACTCTAATCTTTCTAAAATTTTTGTCCTTCTCCTTATCTTATTCCTGGTTCAAATCCTAACTCTCTTCTCTTGTCTAATCATTGCCCTAATGCTTAACCAAATCCTTGTCCTAATACTTGTCCATATTTTAATTTTTTTTTTTTTCTTTTATTTTGGCGTTTGGTCTTGCATTTGTAGCATTCCGGTTGCTTTAAGGTGTTTCCTGAGAGGCTTTAAGACTCCATACATTTTTATTTTATTTTTTTTTTATCATGTAACGGAAAACCTCAGCTTTACTGTCGTTCTATAAAATTTACCATAGCGCCAATAGTCATGGAGTTATAACTCCATGCAACGTTTTTTATTGTTGTTGCATTTTTACTGCATTGAAACCTCCGTGGTCGTTTCTTCAATTTTTGTTTCTTCCGTAATCAGGCCATGGAACCATTTTTTATTGTTGCAGAATTATATTCTTCGTAGTACTTTTACTCAGCGCGTAAAAACTTCATGCAACAATATTGCACTATTACGCTACCTGATGGCGGCAATTTTTTTTTTTTTTTTGTTTTTTTGTTTGTCGTAAGTCCAAGTAAAAATCCTTCATTTTTGTTTTATCATATTTATCTAGCCGCATATCGACTCCAATTAATACTTCTATGCACCTCCATTGCATGATTGATGCATTTTAAATCTTGTAGTGGCTCTCTCCACGGTTTTATGACGTCGTGAAGATTTTGTCTTTTTTAGTCACAAGGCTATCCAAGAGAGAAAAAAAAATTAAGAAAAACCTACAACACCAATGCAACAAAGCTCTGTTAAAGTATCTGAGTTAATCTTGCATTCTACTCTTTCTCGTGTATGCAGAGTTGTGATTATTGACGATTTATCGTCATTTTGACGTTTTTTGGCTTCAATTATGACTTGAAGTTTTTAATTAATTTTTATGCCAAAAATGACTTTTTTTAATTGACTCTGTTGACTCTGTGAAGTATGACGTTTTATACTTTACTGTTAAAAATTCAAGTTAGCACTCGTTGATTAATGTTTGCTGGGTTGTGCTTAAGTTAAGGTTTACTGGGTTGCGTGAGCATACTGTGTTGTTGCTCTTGCTTTTAAACTGTTAAGTTATTGCAGTGCGTGTTTCATTTTCTAGTTTTTTTTTGCTTTGTTTACTTATTCTTTTCTTACTTTTGCCGCGAAGTGCAGGTCACTAAAATAATTTTAACTCCAATTAGATCAAAAATTAAAAAATGAAGCGTTACTTTAAACCAGGTAAGTTTCTATTCATAAATACGTAAATATAACACTAAAATACGAATTAATTTTAGCTGAAAAGAGGTCAAATGCGGAAACAAGCACACTAAGCACAGGAGATGGAAATCAACCGCCACCAAAGGTAACATTTAACAAAAGAAAAGTTATACAAAAATATACAATTATAAAGACATACAAATAAAAAATTACTATATGACTATACTATTGTACTTAAGGTTAAATTTCTCGTTTGACAAAAAGGACTTAATTATAAATATTTTTTTGCGAAAAGGCTTTAAAAGATAAAGACAGAAGATGAATAAGAACAAATTATAGGAATTGTTTTTTCTCTTATTATTTGCGTTGAAAATATAAAATAATAAAATAAAAGAAATAAAACTGTAGTCCTTTTTGCCAAACGTGCAAATTGGCTTTAAAATAAAATGCTAGTCGAAGTTTTAGAAATTTGAAGCTCAAATCGAATGTAATCATTTTGTAACTTTATATTTAATTTTATTTATATTATATTAAATAAATATAAATTATCGATCTCTGTTAACATAAATGAATTCTTAAAAATGTTATTTAATTTTATTTAAACCCATATGTATCGAACATAAATAAAAACGATTATAAAAAAATAATTATTATTCTAGTATTAATTTGAAGAGAATGACGATTTTCTGACGTTTTTAAATACATGAAATGACGTTTTTGACGTTTTTTACTATATCAAAATGACGTTATTTTTTTTTTATTGGCACCTCTGCATGTATGTTACAGCAACGGTGTTTAACAGAGCTGTGTCGCTGTAACAACAGAAATACATATTGTTGTTGTTATGCTCGCGAGTAAGAAAGACGGAGAGATTCAAACTACAGCCATGGGTATGAGAACGCATACATTTATTTTGAAATGCAATAATCACATAATGTATTTAATTGTTTTTAACCGACTTCAAAAAGGAGGAGGTTCTCAATTTGGTTGGTTTGTCCGCTTTTTTTTTTTTTTTTTTTTTTTTTTTTTTTTTTTTTTTTTTTTTAAATGTATGTACATCGATAACTCCTAAAGCACTTGCCCGATTTCCGTAATTTTTTGTCAACAGATAGATACCATGAACGCGGAGGTCCTTTTTTAAAAAAGTGGGCGATATTCGACAAAGGGGCGTGTCAATATAAGAAAAACACTGTATTTCAGTTAATATTGACACTAGGGTACTGAAATTTACAGTAAAAACACTGAGGTAGACACAATTATTAAAAATTACGATCAATAAAGTGGGCGTTATATGACAAAGGGGTGTGGTCATATTTAAAAAAACACTGTATCTCAAATAGTATTGACACTAGGGTACTGAAATTTAGTACAGGGGTAGACACAATTTTAAAAAACTACTGTAAAGAAAGTGGGCGTTATTCGACAAAGGGGTGTGGCAATATTAGAAACACACTATATATCGAATAATATTGACACTAGGGTGCTGAAATTCAGTGCGTGGGTAGGCATAGCTATTAAAAATTACAGCCAATAAAGTGGGCGTTGTTTGACAAAGGGGTGTGGCAATATTGGAAAAACACTGTATCTCGAATAGTATTGACACTAGGGTACTGAAATTTAGTACAGGGGTAGATACAATTTTTTAAAATTACTGTAAAGAAAGTGGGCGTTATTCGACAAAGGGGTGTGGCAATATTAGAAACACACTATATATCGAATAATATTGACACTAGGGTGCTGAAATTTAGCACATGGGTAGGCATAGCTATTACAAATTACAGTTAATAAAGTGGGCGTCATTTGACAAAGGGGTGTGGCAATATTGGAAAAACACTGTATCTCGAATAGTATTGACACAAGGGTACTGAAATTTAGTACAGGGGTAGGCACAATTTTTAAAAATCACTGTAAATGAAGTGGGCGTTATTCAACAAATGGGTGTGGCAATATTAGAAACACACTAAATATCGAATAATATTGACACAAGGGTGCTGAAATTTAGTACATGAGTAGGTACAGTTACTGCAAATTACGGCCAAAAAAGTGGGCGTTATTCAACAAAGGGGCGTGTCAATATTATAAAAATACTATATCTTAGTTAAAATTGACACTAGCGTATTAATATTTGGTATGCAGGTAGATAGGCAGGTAGAATCATTAAAAAAGTGAGCGGGATTGTACACAGGAAAGTACTATATTACGGTTAATATTGATACTTGGAAACTGAAATTTGGCACAGGGCTAGCTAGAATCATTATAAGGTACGGTATATAAAGTGGGCGGGATTATAGAAAGGACGTGGCACTAAAAATTGTAAAGAAACAGAAATGGAAAATTCCCAACAAACTTTCAGGAATTAATAAAATAAATTTTATAAGAACAAACTTTCATGTTTGAAATATTCCTCAAAAATACTATTACATAAAATATTTCATATTCTCTAAAAAGGAAGAAATAAAAACTTTTTAACAAAAAAAAAAACCGACTTCAAAATCACTACAAAGTAAAAAATAATTTTAAATAATTTTTCCTATTAATTTCTTGGTCATATTTTAAAAGCTATTTATATGTATTATAATATTGGAAATCTTATCATTTTCATTTTTTCTATTTTGTTTTATTATCATCAATATATTAATTGCTTTATGAACATAAAAGCTTTGAAGTCGGCGCTCATCTTTGACACACAATCATGATCTTTTACCATCCGTGTACAATTTGGTGCCTTGGTGACACTGTAGTAATTTTAAAAGCTTTGTACACATTAAAATTCTCACTAAACTGGTTTGGGTGAGCTTGTAAAGCTCATATTGAATATGACATAGTGTGTAACAGCTGCACAAATAATGCATGGAACACATTGGCTACATTCAGCGTACTCAAAAATTGCCAATTGAAAGAAAAAAATCGCTAACAAGCTTTTATATTCATAAAGTTAATAATATTTTTATGATAAAACAAATTAGAAAAAATTAAAATAAAAAGATTTCGACATAGTAAGATAAGCGCCGACTTCAAAGCTTTTATGTACATAAAGCAATTAGTATATTGATGATAATAAAACAAAATAGAAAAAATGAAAATGATAAGATTTGCAATATTATAATACATATAAATAGCTTTTAAAATATGACCAAGAAATTAATAGGAAAAATTATTTAAAATTATTTTTTACTTTGTAGTGATTTTGAAGTCGGTTTTTTTTTTTTGTTAAAAAGTTTTTATTTGTTATTTTTATTTTTCGACACCCCTGTGGCACAGTACCTTTCGAATGATATAAGTTTGATTCCCTTTTTTATTAAAGATATTACAAAACTCTATGACAACATAAGATTAGCCCGAAACAAAATGGCAATCGATTGTCTTCCAAAATGAGCTTAATCCAAAAAAAGTCATCGGAGAAATTCGGAAAAGTCCAAGAATAGGTGAGTTATTCTGCATCGTGACAATGTGAGCTTTCACACATCTTATCATGTAAAGATCTTTTTGTACGGCCAAAAAATGTAATTGATAGTTCATCCATCCTATAACTCTGATGTGACCCAATGACTTTTTTTATCCCCGGAAATAAAACAAACTCAATTTTTCACATACGAAGTAGCGGTTGTTGCATTCAAAACGTTTCTTTTGGAGTTACGTCAAGCGAAGTGGACAAAGTACTTCCAAAAGTGGTTCAAATGCATAAAAATGTGTATTGATCTTCATGGAGAATGCTTTAAAAACAATAGAATCGAATTCGATCATAAATATGTGTGGTTTCATTGCTAGGCCAGATATATAAATAACAAAATAGCATATTACTTGTCGTTTTAATGTTCACTTTTATTTTTATTTTTTTTATTTTTTTTTTTTTGTTTTTGTAATGTGGTTGTTTAAAAGGATTTAAACATAATTTTTCAATTTGTTTATCATCCAAATTTTTAGCAATCCACATCTATACGTCGTTCCTTTTCTTCTTCACTCGTGTCTGAAACGACGAGTGTCCAGGTTAAGTTGCGCGTCATAGGATTGTTGCTTAACAGTTTATGATTTATTAGCACTGACCAGTTTTTTGGAAATCTATCAGCTTTACAAAAACTACAACTGAGAAAACAACATATTTTTATGTACAGCCAATTAATATCTTTTTCTAACATACACAACAACAGCTGTTCATTAATATCAAAATTTAAAAAACAAAAACACTAAAATAAATACAAAATATAGGAAAACACTTAAGAAGCTGTAGTAAAGCTAATAAAAAAATACAACAACAAAAATAAACTAAAATATATAGACAAGCAAGTTGTCGCTTGCTAAAAATTATTTTGTCTAAAGCGTGGACTGCCTTGGATGGCATGCATACGAATATGTCCGTCTGTCTGCATCTCTGCCTGTATGCAACGCTAATCAACCTGTTGGAAGAACAAATTGAAAAACCAAATAATGCTGATTTTATGGAATTTCCATTTGATCGATTACAGCGGGTAGCTTTTGTTGCTCTAGCGCGAGTGTTGCGCTTGTTCCATTTCGTTCTGTTTTGACTTCACCCAGACACCTAATTTAAACGTTGGCTGTTAAAAAACGATGTTTCTTTTTACGCTTGATCTATTTTTTAAGGTGTTTTAGTGGTTCCTTTAAAGACTTGTGACAGTTTTTTTGCGTAGGCAGTTTGTATGCGGTTGTTTTTTTTTTAGTTATTTATTTGCTCAGTGTTGGGGGTATTGCCAACATGCTCGTCGTGGATGGCAACAATTAATCTTCGATTTGAGCGTTACAAATTGCTCTGGCTTAAGGTGTTTGTAGTGGCTGTAAATATTTAAAAAAAATTAGCGTTGCTGGCAACAGCAGGAGACCAACTACGAGCATTACTGAGTGTGTCTGCGTGAAACACACTCGACACAACAACTTTGTAAACTTTAACAAAATGAAACTGTCACATGATATCTATATGGAACAAAAAAACAAAAAACCAAAAAAAAATGTATTCTTTTGATTTTAACTGAATTTTTCCGTACACTGCAACTTAAGTTTTGCTCATAATAGCGTAGGTTGAAGGTATGTATAGGATGAAATATTTTACTCTATGGTGTGCGAGACAAATTTATGTCATTAAAAAATAATCATTTTATCACAACGTTATTTTAAGATAAATTTAAAACAATTTCTAGTGACATATTTATAAGAAATATTATTGCTTTTAGAAGCATGTTTTTCTTTGTCGTTATAAACTAATTTATATATTTTGACTGACCCACATAAAATTGTACGTCATTCAAAGTGCGCACGAAACGTGAGCATATTTTTTTTTTCTAATAAAACATTTTTTACTATCAGCTTAACAGCTGGCATAAAGAAATTAAATTCAGTTTTTTTAAAAAATTTAACAACTGTCTTAAAGGATCAGCTGAAAAACTATAAAATTTAGTAAAAAGTAGAATCAAGAAAATGTATTTTAATTTTAATCTCTGCCGGTTATGGCCGAACGCGTTGAAATGTGTGGATCGTTTGATGCCAATTTAACGAGCCACGGCACAGTCCGAGGTTCGAATCCCAGCTGACGCAGAAAATTTTTTATTTAAATTAATTTTGCTGATCGGCCGTCACTTCTCCCAGAGAGTGAACAATCTCAGAGAGTAAATATTTTCATGTAATAGCCCGAACCATGATACAATTATAAGGTAGGCCCAGGAAAAACACACTCTCTATGACTACAAATCAACAACAAAACAATAACAAAGGCGTAGGT
Source organism: Pherbina coryleti (assembly GCA_943735915.1). NCBI lineage: Eukaryota > Metazoa > Arthropoda > Insecta > Diptera > Sciomyzidae > Pherbina > Pherbina coryleti. The sequence goes on from OX030949.1 coordinate 11,128,153, forward strand.
ATAATGTCAAAGCGATGCAAATAAATTGGTTACTGAACAATCGAACTAAGTAGTCGAAAGAAAATTATATAAAAAGTAAACTTTTATTTGCTTCGTTGAAAGCTAACATACAATTCATTCTGTATTATATCTTAAAATATGGCTCATATTGTTACATTTTTAAGGTTTTTGCTTTCTTTTCTTGCATTATTTTACATAAAATCTGGGTACTCAATACCCAATACACAGATTTATATGGTTAAAAGTAAATCACACATCCCTTTGGCTGAACGAATAAACGTTAATTGTCAAAAGTGACATTATACCTACGCCGATGTTTTGATTTACTTTGCTTTGCTTTGCTTTTTCGTTTTTTTTTATCTCCGAATTTTGCCTACCTTATAATTGTATCATGGCCCGAACACAATGTGCGCAACGAGCGGTGAGCAGCACGTCTCCAATCTGTCGTTGTAGAGCAAACATGCCCACGTAGTTGCCCGTATGGCCCGCGTGGCCCTTCATACAAATTTTTTTCTATCTTAATTTTGTCTTTGCGATGAGCCAAAATTTAAGAACATCTGAAAAAACAACAACACAAACTGCACTCGTTCAGTGTTCAGCACATTTTCCAACGAACTTTACAAAAACAATTGTATGCAAAGCCATAATCAAATAACGCACGCTCGATGATGTTGATGCTGAAGCTGATTGTCCCGTAACTTGTGTGTCGAGTAATTTTTCGTGCATGCATTGTTATTGTAATAGAAATTAATAATTGTCGCACTGGCAAATAAAATTGAGTTCATTGATTTGTCATAATTGTAATATCTGTCAAACATTGAATAACATTCCAATTTCTTGAATATTCAGCCCTACCCTATGAGTCGTCGTCGACAGTTATCGTCGACGTCTTCTGTCGTCATCTTGAAATTGGCACCACCGGAGTCGTTATCGATAAATTTTGACAGCTGACGACGAGTATGCGGTACTCGCCAAGTCGTTTTGAAAAACATGTCGTGTCGACAGGACTCAATACTACTCGTTGAGTTTTTCCTGAACGAGTTGCAACGACTTAAAGCAAAGTGTTTAATTTTTTCTTCGTTACTGTAAATTTTTGAATAGTGTGATTAAAAATGGAAAAAAATTAAAAATAACAAACGTTCGTCAATTTGAACATCTGGTGCGCGAGCTGGAGAAGAATCCAAACCTGGCAAAAGGATTTACCAGAGGGAACGTCCCAGCCAATTTTAAAACAAAATGGGAAGAAATAAGCAAACAGCTAAATTCTTTTGGTCCACCGCTTAGGGACAGTGATGGTTGGCAGAAGGTAAGGAACAATACCACTTGTAATACTGGACATAAACAAAGAAATAATTTTACTTTGTTTTATATTTGGTCTGGAGAGACTTAAAATTTAAAGTGAAGAAGATGTGCGCCATCAAATTCTGATAATGAGCGTCCGAGACCTTCAACTGCTTCCAGAAAAAAAAGCAAAGAGCAAAGGAACGCTAACAAAATTAGTCGGGATTGTTTGCTGGAAATGCATAACCATATGCAGGAAAAAGTGTTCAACGAAGTTTCTCGAGCATTGATTTCAATGAAAAATAATTTAAAAGACATAAAAAAAAATCGAAGAAGAGAAATTAAAATTGCTGAAAAGAGAAAATGAAAGAGAGCAATTGCAACATGAAAGTGATATGCAAATAAAAAAAATTGTGCTAGAAATTAAGAAAAAAAATCACTTAAACTTGTATCCGTCATAAAATACATATTAAATCAAAATTAAAATAAATTAAATATATTTTAACACTAAATTTTTGTACTTTGACAGTTAACATTCAAGGCAAATTTGAAGATGGTATTAAATTATCGATAAAATGTCGTCTCGTCTTGTCATTGGATGAAACGACGTAGCGAGTGCCGATTTAGCATTGAGGTGACGACGACGTCGATAGCAAGTGACAACGACAACGAGTCGACGACGACTTTGACAACGACTCATAGGGTAGGGCTGATTATTAAAAAAAAATAAACCACATGTTCTTGCAGTGTACTTCATGACATGTGATTTTATTGCATTGTAATTGTTTTTTGTTTTGTTTGGCCCGCGCTTAAAATTTTTTGGGCCCCACTGTTGTAGAGAAATGTTGAGCGACTTGATTATAATACACGCGACAGCAGCAAACTTCAGCAGCAAGCATGGTATACAAAAAACAATGGTTGCTTTCAGCCGACTCAACAGTTGCCGTTTAGAATAACAACACAGTCAGAGCTGAAAAAGAAATTCATTCAATTTGTTTTTATTTTCAAAAAAGTGAATGAGTGAACAACGAAATAAGAATCCATTCAATGAATGCAAAACTCATTCATAAATAAAAATGTTATTTCACATTCAAATTTAAAAAATTTATTTATTATTCTTTTTATTTATATCAATTAATGAATAAGAAAAAATCAGTAATCAATAAGAAATTAGTAAAAAATAAATGAATAATAACAAATGAATAATGAATAACAAATGAATAATTAATAAAAAAAATTAATAATGAATAAAATATGAATAATGGGTAAAAACAATAATTGAAAATTCTTTGTGAATTGCATTCCTTGTGTTTAGTTGTCATATGAATAAAAAATTGAAAAATTTACAACAAAAATTATTAATTGAAATGAATAATTAATCAAGTTATTAAAATTAAATGTGAATTAAAATTTTATTTATAAATCAATTTTGCATTAATTTATAGATTTTTATGTCGTTATTCCGTTGTACTAAAAATGCTGAATATGAATGCAGATTTTACAGCTCTGAATACAGTTCAAGCAAAACATTCCTCACTAAGGTACCGCTGCTACAAATTTCACAACAGTTCAGTTTGCTGAATGTGACCAGTAATAACAAATGTAAGCAATGGCAGAAACTTGCTCTTGCTGCCTGTCAAATTAAAATTAAATTGGAGCCGACGGCAACGTCGGGCGACAATGTTGAGCAACAAGTCTCCAAAATACGTCCCATAAGAAATACATGTAAATGAAAAGTGACAATTGACGCTTGCTGCTCGTCGCGCGTATTGTGTTCGGCCTATAAAGCTTCTTGAAAAGATGCACAGTTGTGTTTCTGAATCGACATACAACTAGTAGGTCCATTTCGCAATCATTCTCAAATATTTTAAAACATGCACAACACAAAAAATGATCTAACGTCGTTATTTTTAAATAAATTCGGAATACTCAACCCTCTTACCGGAATAACCGGCATTATATTTTCATTAATTTCAACTTTATTTAAAAGCGATTTCTTTTCAATATTTTTAAATTCAATCCTGTGGGATGAATAATCTTAAGAGCTAATGGACACTGTGGAAACAGATTTTTCAGATGAAAGCGATTTTCGTATCACTTTATAATTTATAATGGAGCTGGTGATAATGATTTGCTTTCCAAAGCTTTAGATCTTGGAGCTACATACATCTTACGTAGTCATTTTACTATCACAAACTATTTCAGACTTAGTTAATCACATACATAGTCTATTTTGATAACCTATACATTTATTCTCTTCTTTTATTGGTATAACTCCGTGAGCGTGAAATTTATTCTTTGGATACTATTCACGCAAAAAGGATTTCCTAATATAAGTTATTTGCGGACGAGGAATTGGCAATATTTGACCGTAGCTATTTTGAAGAGTATACCAGAACGGCATATGGGGGTAGAAATTGCAACTGTTATGTTGAAGGATAGAAAAGCTGCTCGTATAGCTTCTACTTACATGGACACTAAGCCATTCTTACAAAGAAATGCATCTTTAGTAGTTAGAAAAACAACTCGTCATAACCGTAAGCAAAAAAAAGTACAAAGCAGTAGATTAACCATACCCATATGTTCAAAATTGAACCGGACTGAACAAATAAAACAAAAACGGTTAATTATTACTCAATACTTATATTATCATCTTCAAAGTAATCACCATCGAAACCGATACACATGCCAACATATTTTCAATTCTTGGAAGCATTTTTGGTAGGCTGATTTCGGAATGGCCTTTAGCTACCTGGGCGAATTCTTTTTGATGACTTCAATCGTTTCAAAATGTTTTCCACGAAGCGACAATTTGAATTTGTGGAATAGGAAAAAGTCACACGGTGCCATATCTGGCGAATATGGTGCTTGTTGAAGATATTGGCATTGTTTTTGGTCAAATAATGAAGGTATAAAAACTATGAATTGTCCTTCCATAATTCTAGCCTCTTTCAAATAATATTGAGCGTGAACTTGTTTATAAAGCAATAAGAAAGAAACTACGTGACAGATCGCGTTTAAAATGAATGCCCAAGCCTAAAAAAAAAATCATTAGTGTTTTGATGATTTTAGCAAAAGCAAGATCATCCGATCTAATAGCAATAGCAAAAGCAAGATCATCCGACTTTCTACGACTTTCACTAGCACAAGTATGGAAGACTGGGTACGGTTGAAATCGTTTACGGTTGAAACAAAGCGAATATCTTGTCACCGTGCGTGATGAGATTGAGGGGTACAAGGGGAAAACGAAGGGAGCAACCAGTCAAAACACGTATTTTTATGTTGATTCGCTCTTAGCTCTCTACGGTTGTGTATAGGAGGCTCCTGGCATGGGGACGGTTGAAACAAATTAATTATTTTTAAATTTGATTTTACACATAACATACATAAAATACATTGCTCATTAGTAGACCAATATATCGCACACCCTATTCAAAAGTGACACAACTCAAAATTTTGAAATTTTCAGGAGAGTCAAAAAACTAGTATGTTTTCAAGCAACTTCATACAAAAGAAGGATACAAAATGATTTTTTAAAAATTAACGAGCAATCAGATTAAAGCGAAATTTTGACAGTCGATGGAGATGTGCATTACGAATTGATTTATATTAAAAAGTCAAAAATGAAAAATTTTGAGTTGTTTCACTTTTGAAGAGGGTGTGCGATATGGTCTTTTATTTAATATATTTCCGTCATCGCTCGCTTAACTTATTCCGATGCAATGGAAAATAAACGCTAAAATGCTTCAACCGTACCCAGTCTACTTAATTTTAATCTTTATTTTAAGTTTTTTTTTCACTATTTACATTATTTGTAAAGACAAAGGGTCAATAAAATATTACTTTTTAAATGTTAAGTATGTAATCAATAGTACGTATTTTTTTACCTCTTAACCGGAATAACCGTCTCTAAACGGCCATTCCTATTTTGCAACTGGTGGATTAACTAATGATGAACCAACGATTATGACTGGTGGCAGTTCATGATTCTCGAGTCTAATTTAATCTTGTTTGATATTTTTAAATGTTTCTCAACAAATATTTATGTTTGGCGGGTTAAAGGGTTAAGAGAGTGTTACTTATCAAAACGGTTTCTGATAAAGACCCGCTTGTAAAAAATTATAGTTTATGATTATGTAAACTAGAACTGTAAGTTCTTGTTCATAACTTTTTTGTGTTCCTAATGGTTGTTAGTTTGTCTCCATTGTTATCGCGCAACAGTATCGCGCAGACTTCAAACATGTCTGCGTGTTCCAATAAGAAGTCATAAATTTGGACAAATTGAAAATTTCTATGTTTCAATCTGAATAAAGATGAACCCAAAAAAATATGAAATAAGTGGGATTGAGAGGAATTTCCTTTTTTCAGTTTAATGATGTCCACTTTCTTTGGAAGGTAGATATCATTTGTAAAATTGCATCATTTCTGTTTCATAAAGAGATTCTGAAGTTTAAATTTTTTACAATTTAACAATTGTAGATTTTAAGGAATTTTTCAAAAAATTTTTAGAATTATACTCTTTCCACTACGAAAAATTTAAGAGTATTTTAGTAGCAACATTAAAAATCACGGAAAAGTTCTTAGTGCACTACAATTCGATTTGGAATTTTTCCAAATTTTTCCAAATAGCCCAATTTTCAAAATATTACAATAACAATTCCATATAAATTCAATTTTATATAGTTAATAAACTGCTGTCGCCATCAAATAAGATAGCAAGAAAGATCTCTTAAAGCATTTATTTAATTTGTTCACTTCAAAAGAAATAGTCAGACACCACCTCTTTATACCTCAACTTTTATAGCATAGATCGTGAGAGCAGACCACCTATAATAAATACTTGCCATAATTGAAATGAGCTTGCATTAAAATTAATTAAAATCATGCTATAAAGTGCTGCATTTCGTTCACACCTTCAATTTATAGAAATGAGTTTTCTTCAATGACAGTTTAATGTTTTGTTTATACTTAAAAATTTGTATTCGTACAATTCTACCGATCCCCTCTATCTCTCTCTCTGTTGTTTAATGAAAATAATGAAAAAAAAAAAAATATAAAATTTAAACGATTATAAACTCTGCCAGTGGTCTGCATGAGCTGCGCCAAGCTGCTATAAGGTTAATTTTATGGCTCGTAGTAGTAGGTGTGAAAGGTGTTGCCAGTCAATGTGTTTGTATGAGTGGCAATAACGTGAGTGTGGGTTGATAGAGCAATTTTCTAAGGTGCGAAGTGATGCGTTGGAGATGATGATGATGGGTATTTTAAAAATTAAATTTTCGTCTCTAGTTCTTTGTTTTTTATTTAAATTTTTTAAAAAGCTTAATGAAAAGCGTGAGAAAAATTTTAATGGAGATGGTTGTGGTTGAGAAAAAAATATGATTAGACGTTGGTAAATAGATTTATTTTAACCAAACAGCCGGCTTTGTAGCTGCCACGCCTACTTGCTGCAAGGTTCAACTTATTTATGTGCTACACATGTGCCAAACAATACTCCATTCCAAATGCTCTGCTATTTAGTTGGGCTGCTTCTGAATTTATTGGTCTGCATATAAAAATCAGTGAATTCCTGCTCATCAAAACAAGCCAACTTCATGGAAAATTGTGACTCATCTCATCATACTAAACAGTTGACTGCAGCTAGTCAACCAGAAAGACGGACAAAGCATGACTTATTGAACTCACACTCAGTCGTCTCCGTCGGTTCAAACAAACAACAAAACAATCTAAAAAGACCAATTCACAAACAGTCAATTGAGTATCTATATGTATATAAAACCCTGTTACTACAACGAAAACCGTCAGATAAAACTCACAATAAATCATCATTAAACCAACAAAAATTTGTATCTATGAGTGTTTAACAGGTTTTAGACAAACAAAGCGTTTAAAAACCAAACAAAACAAAAAACCCAAAAATCACGCTTATTTGAAAAAGGTAACCTTTTGTGTCTTGTCTTCAATGATAGCCCGAAAACACAAATAATTCATTCATAACAGCAGGGGAAAAAAACAAGATTCATATCTCTAAAAATGCCGTCGCACTCACACCTTTGTTTATAGCGCTAAAGCGCGCTACCTCAACCGATACCCAAACTGCTCGAAAACTCGTATCTTAAATAGAGCCCGATATGAAAACAAGTGTAAGCCATGTTTTGTTGGTTGTTTGTTTGTTTGTTTGTACTTCTGGATTGTTTGTCATTTTGTCTGGCTGCCGTCTGGCATGGTTGACCACCTAAATACCTGTTTGTTGACTGTCTGTCTGCTCATTGCCTTGGTAGCTTGATGCTACCTGTTTTCATTCATTCATTTTAATGAGCGCTTTGTTGGCCAGAAAGAAATACCTGTTCGCGTGCGCATGTTTGTGGTAGGTGTTGTTGTTTTTGTTACTTGTTGGTATCAAGATTTTGTTGTGCTGTCACAACACTTGGTGGTGTTGTTAAGGTGTGTTTTATTAACTAAGTAGGAGGTAACTTTTAAGACAATGATTATTGGTTAACATGCTGACACTTGTTTCGGTTCTTAGGGGTGTTTTTCGAGTTAATATTGAGTTAAGTGTCGGCTGATTATGTGGCAAGGTCCTAAGTGGCGATAAGTGTGGCAATGACACAGGTTAACTACCTGTATTTGGAAGGTATTATAACCATGAATGACCTTTTCACGTTATTATTTTTCAATGAAAACAATTTCCGGATGGTATAAAAAAAAAAATTTCTAGAGATAAATAAGTAGAGGTGAGAAATGTGGGAATTTCTTTTGTTAGTTAAAACTAAATGGATTAGTTTCGATTTTAAGTTTTAATTTTGAAGCTTTTGAAAGGCTTTAACTTTTTCGCAACCGTACCGTTATGTTAAAATGTATTATGTAAGAATTTCCGTACAGTTTGAAGAATTTTTCAATAAACTAAAAATTAATTTCAAAATCTTAAAATTTTCGCCTATCTATTTTTTAAAATTTTAATACAGGGTTTTCCAATAGGGACTTGACAACTTTGAATTCAATTTCTGAACGCACCCTTTCACTAATCATCGAACTGTCACTCTCAATTTATTTCGTAAGCTCAACATTTTCATCATGGTAAGGTACACGAACGAACAACGTCTGCAAATTGGGCTCTGGAAAAGATGTGCCAAGATGATGAATTTCATCGCAAAATCATCTTCAGGACGAAGCTCATTTTTGGCTAAATGGGTTCGTCAATAAGCAAAATATGCGTTATTGGTCGGGTGAAAATCCACATGTGCTTCATGAATCACCACTTCATCCACAAAAAATAACTATTTGGTGCGGTTTGCATGCCGGCGGCGTCATTGGACCATATTTATTCGTCGACGATAACGATCGTAACGTTACTGTGAATGGCCATTGTTATCGCGCCATGATAACAGATTATTTTTGGACCGAATTGGAAGATATGGACTTGGACGACATGTGGTTCTAACAGGACGGTGCCACACAGCACACGTTACAATCTATTTGTTGTAGAGCAAGTTTGATGAGCGTGCTATCTTAAGAAATGGGCCAGTCGATTGACCGCCTGGTTCGTGGGATTTAACGCCTCTAGACTATTTTCTTTGGGGCTACTTCAAGTTATTGGTCTATGCCAACAAGCCGACGACGTTGGAAGAGCTCAGAGCCAACATTGAAGGCGAAATAGTGGCTGTTTCGGCCGAAATGTGTGGCCGAGTCATCGAAAATTGGGTCCAACAAATCGACCACTGCATACGTGCCCGAGGTAGCCATATGAACGAAGTCGAGTTCTATTCATAAATGTTTTGATTGTACTTCAAGCTGATAATAAAGTTTTTGAAATATCTCAAATGGTTTGCGTTTTATTTTAAAAAAAAAGTTGTCAAGTCCTTAATGGAAATCCCTTCATCGTGTTGAATCTTTGATATCTCTCAAAGAGAAAAAAAAATAATCGAAAAATTTTATAAGAAATTAATTTGATGATGTACCCGCTGGTAATAATCATCATTACCCACTGTATCCTCATGTAATTCAGAACTATCAGTTGAACGTGATATGGATTATTTTGTTTTGCTAGGGGAGGCTTGTTTGCTTTAGTTTTTAACCAACTACTAACGACCTATAGACTATTTTCAGACACCTGTAAAGCAGGGTTCTCTTTTGGAAAACATTACAATAGCGCCTTTAGTTACGGAAAAACCTTTTTCTCCCAAAATCTTGCGTTCATATCGACTCGCAACCTCTCTCAAGGCCCGAAAATGGGAAAAATGCGGATGAAATTCGATATTTTTTCCATACTTGACCAGATATAAGAAGTTTTTCTCGGTTATTTTTATAAATTCCAAGGTGTACTATAGTGCACCAATAACCCAGTGGGAAAATTAAAAGCTACTATTGCTATAACTAGCTCAGTAACCAATTACCCTGTAAGCACATATCATTACGCCTTCGTTTACAGTTTCCAAATAAATAATGTCAAACAAAATACCTCGTAACAACGATCGTGAACTAACCGAACAGCCACGACCAAATCAAAACCTTACATCCTCGCTAACGAATTGAAAAGAAATAACTTAAGGGGAGTTATATACCCAGAACTTTTTTTTTCAAAAATTTTTTATATTTTCTTAAGGCTTTAAGTTTCAAAAATATGTGGTGAAAATTTCAAGTCGATATCTTAACAAAATAACAAAGTTATAGCCTAGTCAGTGAACCGCCTTCTAGAGCGCGCAGTACTGGCCCTTATTTTCAAACGCGTTTTTCTCGAAACTCAGTTAACCGATCGTTTTGATTTTTTTGCAGGCTTATTTTATTTATAATAATCTCGTAATTGTCATAGGATTTTTTTTTCGTAGCTTCGTTCATTTTTTATAGGCAACATAATGACGAATTTTTGGTTGAAAATCGTTGATTGATTTACGTCCGGAACTCCGCCATTTTGTGAAAAATCAATACTTTCAAAATTGGCTATGACAAGTACGAGTTTTAAGTCTCTAGTTTAATAATATTTTTCATTTTTTTGCTTCAGTTGAATTTAGGAGGAGCAATCTTGGTCACCGCATTTTCAGAGCGTTCTACAAAAAATGCTGTATCTTCCATAATATTATATATTTTTTTTTTAATAAAAAAATACTTAACATACTCATGAATGTATATATTTTAAGGTATAAAAACCCTCATTTAAAAATATCCCTTAGGTTTCCTTAAAAAAATGCACAAACATGACCTTTTTTTTCGACCTCTGGGTATATTTTCCCCCTTAAGCTACAATACCTTTAAGCACCACAAATTACCGCCTATGACAAGCCCATGTTAAAATAATGTCTTATTTCTGTAATATTCCAGGAGGGAACTAGCTCCTATAACTAGTTCTGTCATGAATTCTTCCCCTTCTGAGAAATTTTTTGGTTTTTCAAAATCAAAGTTAAAAACAACTTTAATTACAAGGTAACGCAATGAGTTTCAACTCCTTAAAATAAGGGCTTTTTTTTCTAGTAAAAATAATATAAAATAAAAATTCGTTTTCTTCCATCTCATTTGGAGGCACTCGGTGCTATTTGCATATTTTTCACAAGGGAACCCTGTCGTTTTTCGTATGTCCAAAAATAGTCATTTGGGCGTTAATCGATTAACGCAACAGTTAGAGACTTCATCTGTCTGTATTTCTATAACATCTGTATCATGTTTTTTTTCCTAAAAATTATCAAGTGAAGTGAACGTGAATACCAGTTTTTTCTTCTCTTTTGTTTTCGTTAAATGTTTGGTATAGAGAGGAACTTCGTTTTATGTCGTGTAAAACAAGTCTTCTTTCTTTAGCTCCGTATGCAGTATACCCATGGTTGAATTAATAAGTTTGTCTCGGGACTGATCGTACTCTCTTCTCAGTACCCACAATTGTAAATATCAATGAAAAGCAACAACAAGAACTTTATCGGCCTTACATGTTAAAAATTGTCGTTATCAGATTTTGTACGAGCAGTCAACTTCGATTTGACGTTTATGAGCACTCGCTCTCACTCTGCGACAACCTTCCCAGCTAGAACACTGACCGTAAACTGACGCTCAGCGCTGATAGAAAAATGTCAGTTTTTGGTCAGTACGGTCAGTCGGTGCGTGGATATTGTTGTTGCGGTGGGCCAAAACTGACAATTTTTTTCCTATCTGTGTGATCTGGCGTCTCTGTCTGGCACCCATCTAACTTTAAGTTTCCTTGGGAAAGTATTATGTGAATGTGTTAGTTGATACCAAAATTCGTGTGGTTGTATTTGAGATTTGTCAGTCCTGTCTTGCTGGGTTATTAATTCGACCATTCGACTACTCCAATGACCGCCTACTATGTAAGATAACTGTCATCAGTGTTTGAGCAACCATGCCCGAACAAATGTCATACCACTTAGAAGATATTTAAAGTTAAATTAAATTTAGGCTCTTAAATAATTTTTATTTTGCATGGTGTTCTTTTTTGTTTTTAATTATTTATTTGTTTTTATGTGTTCTATTATTTTTTTAATTTAGTTGGTCATTTTCATATTTATTTTAATCCTTTTGGAGGTTGTTTTTTACTTTAATTTATTTTTTTCTTTTTTTTTTTGATATTATTTAAGTTTATATTTAATTAATTTTTTATTTATTTTATGTTTTGTTTAAATTTCAATTTCAATTATTTTTTATCTGCATTATATTTTTTAGTTTTTTTTAATTTATTTTATTGTTGTTTCTGTTTTTATTTTTATGAGTTTAATTTTTTATTTGTGTTAATTTTATGTGTTTAAATTTTATATGTTTTAATTTTATTTGTTTTAATTTTATTTGTTTTAATTTTATTTGTTTAGTTTTTATTTGTTTTATTACTTTATTTTTTTTTGGTTTTTGTTTTATTTTTATTATCTGTTTCAAACCTTTTATTTATTTCTTTGTTTATTTTAATTGTTTATTTTTTTATTTAATTTAATTTTTTATTCGTTTTATTTTTTTATTTGTTTTTTTTCTTGTTTCTTTAATTTTATATATGTGACCCGGTCTACGAAAAGTGACCTTCGGTGTAAAAACAAGTTTTCGAGAAATTGTATGCCATTAGAAAGAGCACACATTAGTCTATCCGAATCGCCAAAAAAGTGAAAAATGATATTTTCACACCGAAGGTCCCTTTTCGTAGACCGGGTCACATATGTTTTATTGTTTAATGTTTTATTTTTGTGTTTTAGTTTTTATTATTATTATTTTTTTTTGTTGCATTATTTGTGTCATTATATCATTTTTTATTTATTTTATTTTTTGTTTTTTTCTTTTTGTATTTTATAAAAAATATACTTTATAAAAAATACAATTTAGATAATTTGTTTACTTTTTATTTATTAATTTTTCTATTTATTTACTTAATTAAATTTATTGTCAGTTTTAATTTAATTTAGTGATTGCTTTTATTTTTGTGTTTTAAATTGTTTCTGTTTTTTTTTTGCAATATAATTTGTTTTATTTTATATATTTATTATCACTCCATGTAATTAATTTTTTTATTTTTTTATTATTTCATTTTATTATATTTTATTTATCCATATTTGCATTTATTATTTTTTTATTCTTTTAGTTTCTTTATTTTTAAAAGGGTTACTACATATATTTCGGGAAGAAATAGATCGGAGATAAATAGAAGACCGTTTTTTTTCGTTTTGAAAAAATAGCCAAGGTACCACTTCAGACACGAAGAAAATTAATTCTTCGTGTATTAAATTATTCTTCTTCAAGAGCTTGAGGCGTTTTTGAGTAGTCAAAACATAGAATTAATGGTTCATCCACCGTAGTCCTGATTTTGCACCCAATTACTTCTTTTTGTTCCCGCACATAAAGGATAACCTGCGTAGCCAACAATTTTCTATAATTCAACAATAATCTATAATTAATGAAAAAAATTCGGTCTTGATATTTATTCCCGAAATACATCCTCGTGTTTGCATTATTTGTGTATGAAGTTTAAAAAAAAAAACAAATTCACCTATTTTTATACAAGAATATTAAAAACAAATTTTGAAATGCGATGTAGACTCATCACAAGATCGTAAGTTATGATACAACACGGTTTTTTGTAAGAAAATAATGCGATGTTACATTCGTCGCTTGGGAGAGAGAATATCTAAAGGCAAAATTCAACTTTTAATGCACCTTTTTCAATATCAAACTAACGAATCTTATTAAATCATTAACGTCCAAATGCTATAAATGTCAACTGAAAAAGTTTTGAATTCAATTTTTAAATAACATGGTCTCTTATGTGAAATCAAAACCCTGGTTCTTTTTTTTTTAGTTTCGATGAAACTTTTATTTTTATAAATAAGGTTCATTTACGGATTTGATTCTTAACTGAACCTCCGTATTGAATTTTGAAATATTGGAATTTAAAAATTTTAACTATATTTTTTAACGAAATATCGAAGCAACAATTACGAATATTTAATTTTAGTCAAATCGGCATGCGAAAACATGTTTGAAAGTAAAGATTTTCATAAAAACTGGGAATGAAAAAAAAAACAAGAAATCTGTGATCAGAAGTTGTAGTCGCCGATTCGACTTATTGTATTGCCATCTGTTAACCAGTCTAATAAACCTTCTTTATGCAAATTCTTGTAAATGCAAAATTTGAAAAATTTCCTTTGAACATATTTTGAGATGATTTTTTGATTATTTCTCATAAATTCATAATTAAAAAAAAAGAAAAATCAAAATAAACAATATAATGCTTGATGAGTGCAAACAGAGTGTAATCTTTGCCCGTAACTCGAATCTCCAATCAACCTACAACTTCCAGCTATACCGCCTACCAGCATCCAGCGTGCACACCAAACACACTGTGTAATATTAGCTCTTTAAAAACGTTTTTCAATGGAAAGGTGAGCTCATCATAATCGATTCTGCTTAAAAATATCCTTTGATAAACAACAACAACAACATTCTTCTATTGGTTGGAAATTTATTTATTTTATTTTTGTACCCTTTTCCCTCTGTGGCAACAATTTAAGATGAAGGCGACACTTTTTATTATAAACAATTTGCAGCATCGTTTAATTCCTCATACAAAACTCTTCATCATAGTTTAAAGACCCTCTTCGTGGACACTTCGAGGTAATCATGGTTTTTTTTTTTTTTTTTGTTTGGTTTTTGTGTGTTTTTCTTAATTTGTTTACAAATAAAGTGTTGAATATCTTTTGGTGCGGTTTGGTTGAATATGTTTATGTTGCATGCTGCTGGCGGCGGCAGCGTGCAAGGTGTTTATTTTCAAGTTGAGGTAATCGGTTCGGTTATTGTTAAGTTTTAAGGTTATGAAGCAGCAGTGTTGACAACACGTTTCGAACGAATATCATGATCGTAAAGCGGCTTGTAATTCGAGGCTTGTGATGGAGAAGTTTTAATTGTTATGGTTTTTGTTGTTTTTTTTTATTAAAGCTGAAGGAGTTTGCTCTCAAGCTTGGTTTAAGGTGGTTGACGTTAAGCATGGAGCGTATTTTTACGGGTTTTTTTTTTTTGTTTTTTTTTATTTGTGGACCTGGACCACACATACTGCTGTATTGTTTGTTTGTTGAAGTTGTAGTGCTTTGGTTTTGTAGGTAGAAATATAATTTTGAGGGAATATCGAAAGGTAATGAAATAATTTTTAGAAAATTTAGACCTTTTTTGCATATTTAAAACAATACAAAATTTTTTAAATATGTTTTTTTACAACAATGATAGAACAATCTTGTTGTCCACTAAATTTATATAGTATATATTTAGTATATATTTCTTAAATTTATATAGTGTATATAGTTATATATTTATATAGGGATAGTTTTTAAGTTTAATACTATTTCAGAGCTTTTTTAGCTTCTGAAATAGTCACTTCAACTATATCATAAGCTACATATATAAAAATAAATTGGTTATTTTAGTCCTTGAAAGGACTTTGACCGAACTTCTTATGATCAAATTGTGTTGTGAGTGTCATTAAATGTTTATACGCAAATGATCGAGAACTGGAGCTACTAGTTTCATGCCGACTCCGAAAGGCTAATGTGAATGTTCTCAAAAAGCATTACATGGCATTGTTTACTCTCTGAGGTTTGCCATTGCCTGCAGAGAGGTGACGCTCGATCGCAAAAATTAATTTTAATTGAAAAAAACTTTCTGTTGTTTCAGCTGGGGTTCGAACCTGGGCCCGCATTGACATCGAGTAGTCTACACAATGTTCACTTTTAAATATTCGTAGTGCGAGTGTTCCATTTTTTATTAACAACATGTTGAACACCAAATTCGTAAAATCCATACGTTTGGTAATTCCTATGTTATATATTCTTAGTTCTTAAAAGAAGCAATTGTGTCTTTATAGAAATAGAACTATGAAATGTGAGACGGTAGTGCAAATTTTATTATTTATTTCAGGATAATGAAACGATTTATGGAGAATAATGACGTAATTACATATGCGGTGAAATTAAGGAGATAATATTAAGGGTCAAAGTAAGAACTTGGGTCAAACTATAAGTTAAAGTTCTACCAATATCATGAAATTATGCTCGATCAAATACTTCCTTTTTAATATAATTTTTACAGTTAGCTTCTTGCCTCTCCTGCATAACTACGATTTTTGCAGTTACGTCATTGTTGTTCTTTTATTATCATTCTATTTAAGTCATTGTAAATTAGTTTTTGATTTAACAGATACCATTTTTATCACAAATACAGAAAGTGAAAGCAAGTACATTGCATTCATTTTTAAACTAAAATATTTTCTAAAAATATCAACCTGATCATTATATGATAAGATCAAATAAACCACATTCAGAATAAGAATAAATATATTCTGAATAAACCAAAGGCCACGAAATGGAACTTTAAGGATTTTCCGAATTAGTCGAGTTTGAACATCTTAAGCTTTGTTATTCAAATTTTGTTTTCTTTTTCAATTTTTTGCACAAAATAGGTCCAGACTATGCTCAAAGCCCTAAATAAAAAAATATGTTCAAAAATTTTGTATTTTTTAAATATTTTTTTTACTAAAAGTGAAATGAAAAACGGAATGCATACCATTTTTGTGAAATGAACGATTTAAAAAGTTATTCGGGTTAAAAAAAAAATTTCACTTTTTCCCCCACATAAATCCTTTTGAGCAACAAAAGCTTGTTGCGGAACCACTTCAAATGAACTCATATATGAGGTTCATTATTTTTTCCATTAACGAAAACTTGTTAAGGTGGTGTTCCGCACATATACTTTTTCTTTTTGCTTCATAGAGCTTAGGACCACCTTAATGTATAAATACATTTGAAAAGGCAATGTTCGAAAATTCGAAAAATGTTCGCAATTCTCGGAAGCGGAAAAAATCACTTCGTGTATACTTTTGTGAACACATTTATGAACGAAAAAAGGTCGCTTTACAGAAGAATTTTAGTGTGGCGAATAATTTTAACCCTTTGGGATCGTATTAATTGTTGATATGGGTGTCATGCTGGTTGGAATTAATTTTTTTTGAAAGAACAGTAATATGCAAGGTACTGAAGGAAAAATAAAATTTATTAATTCTTTTTAAAACTTTAGATATATGTAACATACTATTTAATATGTTAAATATCATGTAAAAATTATGAGTTATAGTCGTGTGATAAAAAGCTTTAGACGCTGGAAGCAGACATACGACTGAAATGGTAAAAAAAATGCTTTGGTGGCTGATGGCTGAGCAGTGGCTGAGCAGTAATACGACTGGAACGGTAAAAACACTTTGGTGGCTGAGAGCAGACAAACGATCGCAAAAAGTTAAAAATTACTCCTTTGTGAGTGCTGAAGAAGCTTTTTTCCTCCCGAATGGCAGGTAAAAAAAATAAACATCTCTCTTAGTAACTCTGTTTGATATGTATAACGTAGAAAAATATTTTTTTTTTCGCAAAAAGGGGAAAGTAGCATAAGTTGGAAGGTACGTAAATATTTATTTAGAAATATATTTCGAAATATTATGTAGATGTTGTGTTCAGAATTCGATAAAAGCAATTGTTTGTTCGATAAAAAGGAATTGATTTTGAATGATTATATCTTTACGAGTTAATCCACATAAGCTATATACGTAGAATTTGAAGTTTTAATACTTCGTTCATATTACGCCATAAATTATTTCTCATAAAGAACTACACTTAAATCAACTGCGTTCATACTAGCTTTTCCTAATTTATTTTTACGGTTTTTCCTCTTCCTCCATATTACCCCATATAATTTCGTCGTTTATACGGTTTTTTGTCCAAATCGAATTTTTTGTTTACAGAAATGACACCTTGTGATGCCATTTTTTCGATTATTTATCGAACAATCGAAGATCCAGGTCTTCAATTTCGCTGAATAACGCACAGAATTAAATGTAACAGTTGCTCCTTGATCGTTTTTTAAAAATCATAATAAACTAGTTCCACTTTATGAAGAGAAATTTAATTTTTTAACGAATTTATTCACCCGATTCGAAACCAGAATATTCAAATGATGATATTTTTTCTCTCACGGGACGAAGGGAATATCAGTCCATTAAAAAAAAAAATAAAAATATGAGCTTAATAGGTCGAAAGTGTACTATCACAATATTGTAACAAAAGAGAACAATGATTTTGCAACAAAAATAAAATTTTTTTAATTAAAATAGGCACCCTTGTTGCCCCCAAAGAACAATTATTCTCAATTCATACTAACAAATTTTTCTTGAATCATTTTTCTTTAACAACCGAAGAAATAGTTTTTACACTGAAAAGAAAAAAATATTAGCTTAAAATTGAACACAATGTGTCCATAGTTTGCCTTTTTTCCTATGTTTTTCAAAAGTTTTAAACAAATTTGCTCTAACTTTGGCGAAATTTGCTGCAAGCTATTTTTTAAAAAAGGTTTATTCAAATTAATAATAATTGTCGTCAATTTTAAAACGTTTTTTCTTCAGTGTAGATTTAAATTGGTGGCTAATTGCTGGATCTCTCAAAACAAGATTTGATTAGTTGATGTGGTTTCCCAAATAAATGGTTCTATAGGTGACTATTCACATTTTCAAGTTGCGAATCCTATTTCAAAACTAACTCAGCAGGATTTTTGAGCAAAAGTTGTGTAAAGATTCCGAGTATTTTTTGGTGTATTTGGAATTTCAAATGATTTTCGGTATATTTATTTGTATTTTTGTATTTTATTTGTATTTTAAACACGTGCAAAGTAGTGTTTAAAGTGTCTTTTTAAAAGTGTAAAAACACACCAAAAAAGCATTGTAAGCTGAGTAAAACTTTTTCATTCAGCAATGGGAAAATAACAGTGTTTTCAAGAAGCTTCGGAGACTTGAGCTATGCGCGCAAGTGCTGTTTAGAAGCTTAAAAATTCACAAAACGAACGTCGAATTTTAAGAAATGCATTTATCTCAAAGTAACAAAAATTCATACATATCTACAACACATTTTGACTGTGTATTTTCTTTTTTTTTTTTTAGACACTAGTTGACGGAAAAATGAAATTTTCTCAATTTCTTTTTCAACAGCTTTTCTTTTCTGTTGACAACTTTTGCAAGTTCATTCGCTCGCCCGCTAGTGAGCCTCTCCGAGCACATTTCAAGATCTTCGAAAATCATGAAATATTATTGAATGCTTTCTCTATTTACACATGGCCGATTTGATAACAAATAAATAAATATTCAAAACTGATAACGACTGTGTTCTATCAACGTAATCACAGTGATGTTGAGGTAACCATGTATTTGTCACCTCGTGCCAGTGAAAGAATTTCAACTAACCCATTAGAACAGGTCTTACAAAATACTTATCAAAGAAATGGTGAATTAAACAGTGTTTCTCAAACTTTTTGAATTAGTTTTGTTTTTTATAAAACTAATACTCACACTGCATGGAAAACGCTGGTGACGATGGCATACTTTGATTAATAATATTATCCTCTTGACCAAAACGAGACGACGGCACCAAACAGGACAACATTGGAATGATTTTTCAACTAGACGTCGTTTTGGATAATTTTGTTAAGTTGCCGATATTTTTATTCAAAAGAACTTCCGGTTCAACATTTGTGGGGTTTTGTTGGCGCTGTTTGATGGGTTCGCGAGCTTAACGTGCACTCATTTTTGTTCAACGGAGTGTTTAGTTAAACCGGATGCACTAAAGGCTAGTGAGAAAGCTTGTTTTTAGCAGGTGGCCGCCTTTTTTTTTTTTGTTTTGTCTAATAGTGGGAGGCGAACTTTGGTTTGGTTTGATTTTATAAGTGCGAGTGTGTGTGTGTTAGTGTTAGTAATCCGTGTTGTTCAAAGATTGTTTAGGCTTAATTCCGAGCATTTATTTTTTTTTTTTTTTTTTGTTTCTTTTGTCTAAACTATTTTAAATTTGTTTCACTTTTAGTTCACTTTCAAGTTTAATTGAATTTTATTTTCATTTTTAAATAAGTTGTTCTGCTCTCATGAAGTTTGGCTGTTTTGATACTTTTTTTGTCGACTTGTAAACACTGCGTACTTAGCGTGCTTTTTGACGCACAAAAACAACCGGTTGAATTTTTATTGTGTCAAGTGCTTTTTTTTTCAATTAACTTGTTGTTTTTGCCCTAATTGCGCATCTCAGTGCGTTTTTACTATACCAAGTAGCTTGCGAATTTCTATAAAATTTTGAATAAATTTCTTAGAATTTTTTCGAAATTCTGATTGTTTTGAAAATCCTCTTTTATGCCGTTACTTCTATCTAGTATTTCGTTTTAAACTTGAGCACAACGTATGTGTTGACGCCGCGACGTTCTAGTCGCTACTACTACTTCTTCCGCCGATACTTTTGTGTCGCTGTGCCATCTTCTCCGCCGGCGTACTTGTGGTAGTAGGCAACGTGGTTGTGTGTGCAAATGGCAAATCAACAGACAACAAACCCAAACGTACAAACGCACGTACGAGTATACGCTGCCGTCGCTACTCTGCAAAATCCAAACAGTCTCATAGGCAACAAAAACAATACGATCCATACGTACAGCAACAACAACAAAATGTCCCAACGTGTTCTACGGTAAAGCGTCTCGCTTGCTGCTATTGAGACGTAACAGTACTTTGGCAACGTAACGGTGCGTTGTGCTGTTCCATGCTGCACACGGCAGCCTGTTGTTATTGTTGTTGTTGGCGGTGACGGTGTTGTTGGTGGTAGTGGTGGTGGTGGTGTTTTTTTATGCCCTCCCTTGCTTTTTTCCTACGTTTTTGATTGTGCACTCAATAAAGTGCGCTCGAATTTGAATTTCTTTCTGCTAATTGACGTTCTCTCGAATTGTAGCGCGCTCTTGTAAACAAACCCCGTTGATGTTGATGTTTTTGTTGTTGTTTTTCATTCATACGAATTCTGTTTAACTGTTCTTTTCGTAATTCTCTGAATTTGCAGCTTCAACACGTACACGAAGTAATCTCTGTAGTTTTGTGAATTTCCCATGTTAAAATGTTCTCTGCGCATTGTTTAACAGCAGGTTTCTCTGTTAAGTTAACATAGTAGTGCGAATCACGTAAATTCCTATTAACAGAGAATTTCTTTGAATTGTTTTGAGAGTCGAGGAGAAAAGGATGTTTGTAAGATGGTTCTTAAGCTCATTTGATCATCTATTTATAAATAGGCGTAGGCAGAACAGTTAAGAACCATTTTCTCGTGTGTTTCTCAAGCAATTTTGATATTTTTTTTTAAATCAATAAGAGCAGGGAGAAGAAGCGCACCGAATATTTATGATGGGCGTGGCATATCCCATACAACCCAAATTTGCGATATCGAATTGCTATAGAGTTATAGATGACACAGCCTCGGAAATCGGTATTCGACATACCATTCCACTGGTAACATTTTATAGGCGTTAAAAGAGGGGCGTGGCACTTTTCAGCAGCCCTAATTTTCGGTAAAACTTTCGAACTGTAAGTCACAAATCAATGAAACTCGGTAGGAACTTCCTATTTAGTAGTGTTCTTCGACTGGAAAAATTGAACGAGCATTAGACAAGGCACGTCCCTGACAAGGCAAGGCCACGTGCCACACATACGATTCAAAGTTTTTATATCGAATAGCGTTGTAAGCAATCGAATAGCATCGAATAGTATCGAATAGCTTTTTTTTTATTTAGCTTTGGAAGCAAATGCCGTACAACAATGAAAGTCAATATGGAGTTCCCACTTGGTGATATCCTTCTACTAAAAAGTAGGATATGGCCATTAGGGTACTGGGACGGGCATTGGACAAATGGATGTGGCTTCGAATTTATAAGCTAAATTTTCGAGATCGAATAGCTTTGAAAATAAAAGTCACAAAGCATGGAAACTCAGAATGGAGTTACTATTTTGTGATTTCCTGCCGTTGGTGCGGTATAAATTCGGTTACGTTTGCACATGAGTGAAGAAAAAAAAAAAAAAAATGTTTTTAATAAAAATACAAAAAAAAAATTTTTTTAATGGTCGATCGCCAAAGGCGATACTACTTATAATTAAATCGTTAATGTTCGTCTGGAACATGTACTTACATCTGAAATCACAAATTTCTTGTTGATCGTTTGACCTAGAATTTTAAGACAAACGACCATAGACATCGCTCTTCCCGCTAATTGGGCTCTGGAATTCGCATATTTTCTGATGATTGGATTGATTGATGATTGGATTAGAAATACAGATTTCGATAAAATTTTATTTCGTTAGGTTTGGACTTTGCCATTATAGTAGCATATAATATCAGTCAAATGTCCTCCATTGGATTTTTTGCAGATTCCTACAGATATCCTATTGAGGTAATTTTCGATGATTTTTGTGCACTACTCGGTCACTAGCTCGGCCATGACTTGACCAATATTGATTTTTAATTGCTCAAGAGTTTGAGGTTCCTCAACATAATCGTGATCTTTTGCGTAATAAAAAAAAAGTCCAGAGGCGTCAAATAGCAAGATCTCAGACGCCAATTGACATCGCCAAATTTCAAAATAAGTCGTTCTGAAAATGTTTGTTGCAACAAAGGTCCAATTGGTGCTGTTTTGTGGCTTGTGGCCCCATCTTATTGAATTCATATATCGTCCAGATCTAAATCTTCAATTTCTGGCAAAAAAAAATCGGTTAACATGTGACTCAGAATTGAGTGTTACTGTTTGCTCCTTGATTGTTAAAAAAAATATGGAGCAGTGACACCAGATCATAATGAAAACCAGAATTTTTTGTGGATGGCTTCTTCACAATGCTTGAAAATTTTCAGAGCCCCATGACTGCAATTTTACTTATTCAGGTATCTACCTAGCGCGAGGTCCATGGTATATTCCAAATTGCAATTTCTCAACTACTCATAGCATGTAATTTCTTAAAATTTTATGAAAACTAAAAATTAAACGATTTTAACAGGACTTTGGGGAATAATAGTAGACGCATAAGTGTGGGGGAGGTTCAGGTAGGTTATAAGAAGAACCAAGTCGTCAGGGTAAAACTTACAATATATTGCTTTTACGGAACAAGTTAAACATAATCTAAATTTTCAAGCTATTTTCTTAATTTATGTTTGTCTTATAATTTAGAAAATGGGAAATAGCGGTGGAAAGTTTAGAGTCGAGCCTAAAAATGTTTTAACCCTTTTAGCCCCAAAGTTGGCAGAGGGCAACTGAGGACTTCTGACTTTGTGGCTCTGTTTCTGGTTTGAGACCCCCCGATTTTTTACAATAAATTTTTAATGATAGATTGAAATGTCGTGAATAAGAGGAAAAAATCAAAAATACGAAAATTTTTATAACATGCTTTTCAAAGTTATTCCAAGTCAACTCATGTGCGCGACCACGCGACTACGCGACTTCAAAAAAGAGCAAATTAAAAAGTTATATTGTTGAATATTTTCGAAAATTTTCTATGGCTAAAGGTAATTAAATGTAAAAGTATGAATGTAAGAGATCTTATCTACATTTTTAGTTGTTGAAGTGTGGATTGTTTGGTACCGCCAGGGCTAATTTGGGACTGAAAGGGTTAATAGCGTTTAAATGTGTCTAATTAATTAATTCCATGCATTTTAAGTCATTTCCAAAGAGGCACGAAAACCGGCTTATTGACCCACCCATCAAAGTGCCCAATGCAATTTGTTTATTTTCCATACATCACTTTTTCACTTAAAATAAAAAAAAAACCGACAAGCTTGCTTTTACAGTGATTTTTCTATTCCACGCTAACAGCAGGGGAAACTGGCTAAATTCTCTGTTAAGAATTATGTTACAAACATTTTGAGAATATGTTAATATTAACAGTCTGCAAAGGGAAATTTTTGTGTAGGTGATAAAAGTTCTATCAAATAACGTAACATTTTGAACAGAAACGTAATGCTTTACGTTACTTTTTTAATTGCTCTCACTGAAACGTGGTTTGAGAGAAGATCAAAAGTTAAAGTTAGTTGTAAAAATGAAATAAATTGGTAAAATCTTAAGGTTAACAATAGGGCCAATTCTTTTTTTGTAACATAGTACTTTTAATGATTTCATCTCATTGATTCAATGATTTAACTTAAGGGAATTAAGACTTTATACCAAAAATTCATAAAAAAGTTATTTGAAAAGTAAAGTTGTCGAATTTTTTTTTTTAAGAATTGTAAGCATTTAATTATATCTTAATTTCAATAATTTCTAGATCATTTGTGGGTGTTGCTTGGTTTTGTTTGAAAAACTCGAGGAAAAAACCAACTCTGTACAAATGGTATTACTTTAAAAAATTAAAACCTCGATTCTTGCCAAAAAAATTTTTTTTAGTATTTTGTAAATAAATCTTCACACTTAAAAAAAGTTCGATGTTATTAACTTTATGTTTCTCTTATACACACACATCAGCAACAGATCACTCAACGTGATGATCTTAACAAAAACAAAAAAAAAAAAAAATGCAAAATAAATGCTTAATTTACTGAGAACTCATGGTGGTTCTTTCATATATGTATGAGGAATTTTGTTATCTTTTTGTGTGTGTATGTGTGTGAGTTTAAGAAGGTGGAGCTTAACGAACAATAAATACACCAACAGTGTGGGGCTTAATTTATGTATGTGGAATATGAGTGAGTGTTAATGGTCTCACCTATATTATAACCACAAGCATTTAATACAAGGTAGGTAATGATATATACATATGTGGTAACCATTACCGTTGTGTAGTTTTACTTTTTTTGTTTGATATATATATAAAAAAAAAAAATAAAAATATATATGGCTCGATGTTCCAAAGAATCGAAGAACCTTACGTCATAGTACCCTCACACCAAGTAATCAAAACATTTAAACGAACACACATTAGGCCAGAAATTTGGAAAAGTTGCCAAAAATCATATTTTGGCGTTGCATAGAAAGAATTAAATAAAACTTGGTGGGCGCGATTTGACAAAGGGGAGTGACACTATAAATAACATAATGTATCTTGTATTTTTAATTAATTATGAGGCATTAGGTTATTAAAATTACAGCCGTTTGTAGGATCTTTTCCGAGAATGATGAAAAAAGTGGGCGAGATTTGAGAAATGGGCGTGTCAATATTGTTACTAGTAGTGATGCACGCTGAGAAAGCTTCTGAATCTCGAAATAAGGTTGATAAAAAAAATTTAGATTAACTCACTGCAGGACTCAAAATCGCGAAATTAATATTCAAAACATATTTTGTAGATCAATGGATAGTTCTGATTCGATTATTGCTTCACTACATCTGAAACGCGCTATAAAAAAAAGCATGTTACAAAATTTTGACAAAAATGTGCGCCAACGGCTTGAGATGCCTGACAAAAATGAACAGACAAAGCCTCACTCTCCTACAGATAGCTATGAAGACAATATTTAGGAATTTCCAGGAATATTTCAAGCTTTTAAGTGTTAAATGATATTGAATTGTCAGAAAATTAATTTGAAGATAATAATTAAAAATTATAAAAGAAAAGTTAGAAAAGAGAAATGCAAAATGGCGACAAATTATTAAAAAAAAAAAATCACTAAAAATGTAAAAAAATAATAAATAATAAAAGTTAATAAAAAATGTAAAAAAAAAAAATAAAAAATAGACAAAAAAATATATAAAAAAAAAATGCGGTCTGTTAAAACCTGTTATCTCAACGTTATAGACCGTGGAAAATAAATACTTTGCCTTTTGTATGCTAACGACAGGAATATGGGTAAATCCTAGCGTTCGGACGTTACATTCAGATACATATTTTTATATATTTCGCCAATTTTATAAACAGTTTTCCAATTAAAATGAATTTGGTTAAATAGCTCCCTTTTCGTAGAATTTATAATAATTATAACATCAAGCATCTTACCGCATTTTACCCGAAATTTGTTATTTTTGTCGTGCGTTCGGACGTTACAAAAAAAGGAAGTTCTTGTGAGACTAGCACTAAAGCTTAGATTAATTCTGCGAAATGGTTGGTCGCTCCTCAGAAGTCTAAGAGAACAAACAACTGCAAATTAAATAAGTTTTAAAGAAAATCCTACATCTTCTCAAAAATCATTTTTGTTAAGTCGCAGCTAGCAATTTTATTTGTTCGGACGTTACACATTTTCCCCTCTAATTGAAAATTCACATGAATGTTTTTAAAAATTTATTAATAACGTAACAAAATATATCTACATTTAAAAATTAAATTTTTTCATGCATTGACTTTGAAATATGAATAAAAAAAATGAAAAAAAAAAACAAAATTACTTCAATTGATAATAAATCTGGCATTTTTACTGCACTCAAGAGAATATAACCAAAGTAAGCTCTTGTATTCTATTGAAGAGATATTAAGATTTTTTTTGCAACCAAAACTTTAAGAAATAAGTAAATTTATTTTTTTACCTCTGGTTGACCATTTTCTGGACAAGCCCATATTTTTAACCATACACTTTCCAAATAAGAGAAACTTTTTTACTTAAATTTTTTCGTAGAATTTATAAATAGGTATAAGCAAAAGTGGGCAAGTCTAAATTAAATAATATGTTATTGGTATAATATCGGTATATAATCGGTATAAAAACTAAACTAATAACTAGTGGACAATTTTTGACAAATTAATTACAGTATGTCTTTCATACAAGAAAAAAAAAACACTTTTTAGAACAAACTAGTTTTAAAAACAATATAGAACTTTATTTTTTTAGATATCTGATAATTTATATTTATTTTTTTATATTTCAAAGTGAATATAAAAAAAATCGAAAAATTATAAATTTATTTTATATCAAAAAATTAAATTTTTCAATAAAATTATACCAAGAACATTATATACCCAAATTATGGAGAGCTATAAAGCTGTAAATGGAGAACAATTTCATTCTTTTTTATATAATTCGTCACACATATATGTAGCTTAAATATATCTAATCAAATTGGCATTATTACATTCGTGGCCCAGTGTGTAAAGGTCCAATTAAGCGGCATAATTTTCGCCTAATAATATGCCGCGAGAATCCAAACCTTTTCGGCTGATTGTTGTGTCTTTGGTCGTCTCGGAGCACTTCCACTTGGTTCAACCTATTGTTTTGCTTCTTGTGTCGATCCGGGTGCCAGTCGTGAATCCATGTCTTATCACAGGTCACACTAATCGACGCACAAAATCTTTCGGATCACGGTTAAACATGACTAAACATTGCCTAGAATCACGAGGTTACTGTCTTTTTTGATCAATACTCAATACACACGCGGCACCCATCTTGCAATCAGCTTTTTGATATCCAAATTATCATGAAAAATGGAAACCACGCAACCAGTTGATATATTTGTGGCCTCAACTAACACATGAACTTTAATTTTCGGATTATCTAATACGATATCACGGAATCTGTTGATAATTTTTGCTACAGTTGCTACCTCCTTTGGGCGACCTGAATGTTTTAAATCAGAAGTGCTTGTACGATCACTTTTGAATTCACCAAACCAATACATTACGATTCACCAAACCCTTTGTATATCCATGTGTTTTTTATAAAGAGTATTTTTTTTTTTGCTATTTGTTTTTTCGGTGTACATTTTTTTACATCTCACGCGTGATTCGTAACATGTGGCAAAGCCAAAAGTGCTCAGTAGAGGAGTTTACCATTTCACCATGAATAGACTAATAAACGAAAAGAGCTTGCAAATCTTTGAATTTTACTATCAAAATTAGTACTCTGTGAGAAATGTGTGTTGGAAATTACGTTCATTTTATGGTCGTCATAATCGACCCACCATAGGTATTGCGACTAGATTTCGCACCAGTTTCAATTTATTGGTTATCAATCCATCAACCCGGAGAGAGCGTACCGAGGAGAATATTGCTGCTGTATCGGGAAGTGTCAAATGAAGATAGCGATATGTCAATTCGTAGCTGTTTTCAACAAATGGGCTTGTACATGATACAATTATGCAAGGTAGGAGTGACAGTTCTTTGGTCTTGCACCAACTGTCAAAAATAGTATAATTTAGAGAACGAAAAAAGCAAAAAAGAAAATAGTAAATAAAATATACAAGCAAATGACAATCGGTACAAGACGCTCTTGAGAAATTAGCCAGTTGTCATTCCTACCTTGTATAATTGAATATGGGCTTGTATTATTCGACCACCTGGAACATTGTACGTGAGGACCTCGGTATGAAACCATACAAAATTCAGCTGGTGCAAGAACTGAAGCCAGGTGACTTACCAAAACCTTCGTCTGTTTGGTGAATTGGCCTTAGAAAAGTTGGATGAAGATTCACTTTCTTATCGAAAAATTTTCTTCAGTGACGAATCTCATTTTTGGCTCAATGGGTAGTACTTCAATAAACAGAACTGCCGAATGTGGTCCAATGAACTGCCAATGAACCCTGCAAAATGCACTGTTCGGTGCGGTTTGTGAGCCGCCGGCATCATTGGATCGTTCTTTTTTAGAAATAATGAAAATTGCAACGTTAAAGTCAATGGAACAAGGTACCGTGCGATGATTACCGCCTTTTTTTATGTCCAAAATGGAAGAATTGGACTTGGTTGACATAAGGTTTTAACAAGACGGTACCACATGCCACACGGCACGCGATACCATGGACCTATTGAGAGGCTAATTTTGTGAGCAATTAATTTCACGTTTTGGAGCAGTCCAATGGCTACCAAGATCTTACGATTTGGCCCCACAATACTATTCTTTGTGGGACTACGTGAAGTCTCTCGTGTACAGGGACAAGCCAGCCACAATAATGTGGGGATTTGAAGCACGGACCTAAAGGTTCATATAATTGCCATCAAACGGTCCACACACGCTACCGCGTTCCGCCAAGACCGCCATCATTGAAATAACAAAAAGATTTTGTTTTCAAATTCCCGCATCCTTCGAAATTAAATGTGAAATACTAACTCATTGCAACGCAAAAATATTTTCCCACACTCCCACGGTCGTCAGTTTGAGTACCGACTCAACAGCAAGCGTGACTTAATTTTATTTTTAATTTAAATCCAAAAGTAGAACATTTAGATGAAGTAAAATTTGCAAACAGTGATCTTGCAGCAATTTATTGAACACTGATAAAAAAAAAAAAATTATCAAAAGCTGCTGGTACCGGCATCCGAACCAATACACCAAGTCAATGGGCCAACATACGATAAGCCTCATCATGATAACAACAACAACAACTAACAACAAACAACACCAAGAACTTAACTAAAGAAATATTGAATACTTTTAAGTCGCATTTGAAATAATGAAGAATCAATTAATTTTACTTTGTAATTGAATTTGGACAGGAACAAAACTCTTGAAAACCTAATGGAATCGATTTGGATTTATATGCGATCTATCGGGATGACTGGAAAATATATAACGTGAGAACAGCAGCAGCAGCGTGATAGTAAAGAACGGTTAAAGGGTGTTAATTGCAGTAAAACTAAAGGAGATTTTCAGCAGGATACTCGCAGCAGCTCAATTGCAGATCCTGCAACATACTGCAACAAGGCAAGCGACCAGCATGTTATGTAATGGTGTGAAATTTTTCTAAAATCATTTTTCTATTTTTAAACATAGAAACTTGAGTGTATGTATGTGCTACTCCACATATATTTGTATGTGTTTTCTCCAAAAAAAAAAAAACCCTTTAATACCGCAAACAATTCAGTTCCACACAAGTTTTAAAATCATGTGTTGCGGTTGTCATGTCATCGAATTTTTCCAAAGTGATTTTAAATTTAATAACTAGCTACAAAAGGGTACTCACAGGGATGCAAACGCCAATATGTCGTTGGCTTAGAAGCATGGATATTTATTTTGAAAATCAAGAGAAAAAAAAAGAATTATTTTGTCTAAAATACAAAACAATTAAATTGGATACTTTGTTTATGGTTGTTGTGGACGCTATGGGTGCATTTTGAGGTTAGGGTTAGAAAAGCAAGTAAAGCGCATGTTTTTCGAAATTTTAATTAGCAGTAAACTAAAGTCATGCTTAAGTAATGAGCGCGTAAATAAAATGGGTGAATTTGTTATGGGAACTAGTGCAAGTAGGAATGTGTGTATTTTTTGGATTTTTTTTGTCGTTTGTTTCCTTAGGATTTCTTTGCATTTTTGAAGGGAATCTCAAGTGTTTCAATTTCAAATAGAAAACCGCAGCAGAAACAAGTGAAGTGCTACAATTTGACACTTTATGTGAATGAAAATGTGAGACGCAGGGGTGTCAAAGCCGGAAAAGTATTGACGCTCAAGACGCAGACGATGGGGTTAATGGAAGCAATTGTAAATCAAGTGTGGGAATTTTTTCAAACTGGATTACGCGATTTCCAACAGCTTTGTGAAAAATGAGGTAAAGATAGAAAAGAAAAAGAAGAAATATCCATCAAATATTTGATGTGAAGAGTATAAAACAGTTTTTTTTAGAACATGTTTAAAAGTGTCAAGAGTTAATTAACCGGCTGTAAAGAAACATCACGGATCGGTCAAATGGTACTTATATTGACAGAGTTCATATATTTTCATATTTTAAAATATAATGGGTTTTACAAAAATAATTAATAATTTTTACACCACGTTACAAAAATGAGCTCTTGTTCTGTCCTATGAACCAAATTCACCTTTTCGGAAAGAAGGAAAAAAAGTAAATTTACACGTCTACCGTCGTTTTTTATGTACACTAGAGTAGGTCGAATAAAAAAGTTTGAAAAGTCCGCCCCTAATAAGACAAAAATAAAAATATGGACACAAAAAAATACAAAGTTGTTGTTAAAAACGATTTTGGTGGTTTTTACAGGGTGCCTAGGAAAACAATTTTTATAGCAATGAAACACTCTCGAAGTAAGCTTTCATATTAGGGGCAGATTTTATCTTTTTTTTTTTTGTATGGAGACAGACCCGGTCTTATGTACACGTCAAACTTTTTTTTTGTTTTAACTTCTGTGGTACCGTGGGACGGCTCCATATATTTGTTGAAAAAAAAAAAAATAGAAGGAGTTGTTGGAATAATGGTTCGCTGGTTCTAAAATTGGTATCGGTTTCGGTTTGTTAAAGAACCGATTTTTTTTTTGAGTAATTTTGTTTATACCGGTTACGTATTTTTTTTTGCACCGGTTAAGGTTTTTATTTTTTCATTAATTTTTTTATATAGTAAAAATTCACAATATGAGTATGGCCCGTTATGAACTTAATTATGTGGGAAAAAAACTAATGTTCGAAAAAAGAAATGATTTTAAATGATTTGGGCCTTTTATTTTCGCGTTTGTATTCATTCCAGAAATATTCGCCAAGCATGTGCGTAACGTCTTGGCCTTAAAAGCGTTTTCGAGAATAGCAATATACAGATGGAATCTTTCGCCATGTTCATCGCTATAAGCTACTAAGTCATCAACGAAAAAATCTAAATGATTGTGAAGGAAGTGGATCTTCAGCCACATGAAAACGATCATTTCATTTTAAAACCGTCATTACCTCGAATGTTCGAAAGTTTAACTTCTGCCAAACTGAAGATGATTCTCTACCAGTTTTTGTCAATGTTCAAAATTGGTTGGATAAAAGAATATCAGTTATAGCGCAAACTCAAGGGGTTATGCAGTCAGGAGGCAGTCAGGATACCAAAGAATTTTATTTAATTTTTTTAATGTGCATATATTTCTGTAGAAACACATATTTTCGTTAATCCGATGAATATTCTCGAAGTTACACACACATTTCTGAAGACATCTCGAAGCGTTTCTCTCTTTATTGGTTAGCAAGATTTCTCGGAAACGGCCGGACCGATCAGTCTTAAATTTTTACAAAAGATTTTAAAATACATTTTTTAGTAATTGATGGTAGCTTATTTCTCACTGATTAATTTTTTTATCATTTTATCATTTAACAGTTAAAAGCCTTAGCTAAAAATGTTGAAAATTTACATTTTTTTGTTGAAAACCCACCATTTTATCAAAAATTAATATTGTGCTCATTTCTTCGACTAAATACTTTAAAAAGCCTTATGTTTAATAATTTGTTTTCGATTTTTCATTTCAGATGATCTAGTTCTGAGATATCATGATCATGCTCATCGCATGACGTCTTTTTTAGAGGAGCTCCCAGAGATGGCTGCAACAGATTTAAAAATAATTATTTTTACAAATAAAAAAATATGAAAGTATAAGTATGAAACTCGTATTTATATATATTTATATTTATATATATATGTATTTATATATATATACATATATTTAATATATAAAGCACAGAATAAACTCGTATTTATCAATTTTCCTTTTTATAAATTAAAATGTCTTCTCAGGAAAATTTTTTGAGAAATCCACTTGTTGGGTCTCCTGATGTTAGCTAGATGACAAATTCCGTGAAGATCGTTCAAAATCGGTTGCTGTGTGAGAAAACATCGATGCTATGTGTGAACTGATAAAGCAAAATCATCATGTGACATATCGTGAGAGTGAGGAATCTTTGGGTATTAGTATAACAAGCATCAACAAGGTATTGCATGATCATATGGCCGTTAAAAAACATTTGTTCGCGTTGTATCCCACAAAATCGGAAAAACGATAAAAAAGGCTCATATTGATTGCT
This sequence comes from Pherbina coryleti, assembly GCA_943735915.1. Taxonomy (NCBI): domain Eukaryota; kingdom Metazoa; phylum Arthropoda; class Insecta; order Diptera; family Sciomyzidae; genus Pherbina; species Pherbina coryleti. The sequence goes on from OX030949.1 coordinate 11,160,382, forward strand.
ACAAGGCAATGGTGCAATAGAAAAATATGATCCAGATAACATCTATACAGGTTATCATGGATTTATGCATATGAGCCCGAAACAAAACAGCCCGAAGCAGTTCTCTCTGTAAAAATAAACTTCCGGGTAACTTTCTCGTCATATTGGCAGTATTAGTAGGACCTAAGTAGTGGATCAGAGTGAAAAGTCATGCAGGACTACTGATGAGTTGGTGTAGCTTCCAACGAAACAGTCTGTCGAGTCTGCTGTGTGATTTGCTCTATACAGAGCCGTTGTTATTGTTGTTAGTTGGTGTCAACATACTTGGCCTGAAGCTCAAATTTATTTTCAAAACAGCAATCAACTGTATGCGTCTTCCAAAACTAGCAAATTCCGTTGACTGTTTCTTCGGCATTACTGGTCATGTGGCGACAGTGGCGTTAGAGTAACGTAGGACGTTCAATTCTGAATGTACACAACTATTTCCTTGCCGCAAGTCATCGGAGAAATTCAGAAAAATTCTAAAAAATAGCGAATTATTCTGCATTATGACAAGGCGAGATCTTACACATCTGCTTAAGCAAAGATCTTTTTCAACAGCCTGATTTGGCACTCAATGACTTTTTTTTAATTCTGGGAAATAAAAAATAATAAAATATACGAGGTCAATTTTCAATACCCGAAGAAGCGGTTGTTGCATTAAAACGTTTCTCTTAGAGTGATCTCAATCGGAGTGGAAAAAGTTTGAAGAAACGTATGTATACAAAAGTGTATTGATCTTCATGGAGAATATTTTGAAAACAATAAAATCAATTTCGTTTTTAAATATTTGCTTTGTCATTATAAGGCCAGAAATATAAATAGCAACCCCCATATCGATCGTTTCAACCTTTCTTATGTTAAGTTGTAAGCTTAAATCAATTTGCTGGCCATATATCCTAAAATTTCTTTAATTTGTTTCATAAGATACAAAAGTTGATGATATCTAGTTGATGATAATATAGTTGATTGAAAAGTCAATGATATCTAGTGACTATAATGCTTGAAAATATATGTATAGTTAAGAGATCATATTCTTCCTTTTTGCTATCAAAATCTTATCTTGTCATAATTCCGTCAATAATTAAACGTAAGTAGATCTTCCTTGAAAGCTGAATACTTAAAAACTCACCCTAGTTTGCGAAAAACATGGAAGCTGTTTAATGCAAGGTATGAAAAAGAAACAACATGACTAAAGTATCACCCGCTATTCACTTAGCTTACCCAGGTGACCTATTTTCACCCCATGAAAATTGGATTGGCCCGCATGATCTCTATGAGTTAAAAAATAATTGGGGAGTTTTAAGGAATAATAAAAAGTTTTCCATCAAAAACAATTTGTGATCTTCTCAAAAATGATGAGTAACTGTTGATTTTGAAAAATCAATGGCTTTTGATTTTCCATATTAAAGAGGAGAATATGAAGAGGTGAAGTTTTTTGTTAAACGGCTTTAACAAAGACGTCGAGTCTTATGGATTTTAAGCCTAAGCCTAAGCTTTTCTTTAGTTCAATGTTAAGACCAAACTTTTGCTATTTCAAGAACAGATTTATGCAAAATAAATGCAATGAAGAAAAATTTGCTTCAGATTCCCGATCAGCACATCTTAAGTAGCCTCAAGTCATTAAAAAACTTGACGGAGTCAAATTTTGCAACACTGTGTCATAGTTAACTTCAGACAAAATCCGAGCAAATTCTCTTGAAAGCTGCTATAAAAGGTTTTTCCTATAGATTCCTAATTTGTATCAGATAAAAGTGGTTGTAAATTATATTTTTCACTTTAACATATCAGCTGCACAAAATATTGTGTTGTCCGCTCAACCGCAATGCTAACCATAACATCCGCTATATCCTTGCCACAATGAACCGCTAGATTTTGTCTCGTGCCACATTATGCTCGTGCTATTTCAAGCAATCAGAACAAAATAGAATAAATTTAAACCCTCCAAAAAGGTGTACGAACCATGACGAGCGCCTCATCTGCTGTCTGACACACAATCAATGTCAATTGACTGTCAAGCCAAGCAAGCAAGCAAGCAGACTGACAAAGAAACACCGTTATAAATATCCTTATGCATATTCAAAAAAATTCATACATGTAGAGAGGAAGGAGCAAAATGACTATTTAGAAAGGACAGGCAGACAGACACTGATAAAATAGACATGAAGAATATCTATGATGTTACTTCATGTGTGTGTAAATATGTTTTGTAACTACCAAACTAACAAGCATAAAATTTCAATCCTTTTAAATACAAGGATCACTTGGAAATAAATGTTATATTTTGAAGAAATGGCTGCGCTCAACACTTAGGAGTTTATTTGAAAAACACTCTTTGAAAATTATACTTTCAAGGCACTTTAGGTTTCAATGCAAGGATCTACTATCACAGTTATTTTTGGCTCGAGCTATGGTGCTCACTTAAATTTTCGAAACTCGATACTTTTATAAGAATTTCCAGAACTGTTTGTCTAGCGGCCGAAATGCTGTTAAGTTTGACTGAGTTACTCGTATGTAAGCGAATTTTTCTGTTATTAGGGAGGATAGCCACACAGCTGATTCAATATAGCTAAAACCTTGTAACATTATATAAAAATATCTAAAAGGATGTTATTATGAGCCAGCGAAATAAGCAAGCAGTAATTTCTATCTCTCTCCGAGACAAAAGGATGCGCCTGTCGCGAATTCAATCAACCACAGCCTCAGGCTGTCTTAAAACCCGTTTATTATTAACAGTTTCTGACGATTAAACAAATAAAAATCCTCGGCTTAATGGTTATCTGGCGCATCCTTGCGTTGTTTTCTTATAGCATGCGCCAGGATAACGCACACCGTTGCTGTGTAAACAAACTGGAAAAATATATATAAAGTACAAAAATAAAATAAATCTAGTTTGAAGCCTGCCTGCAGCCAAAACAAAAAAACCCCGAATCATAACAATAAAGGACATGCATTCAAAGGCAAATTTACCTTGATCCTGTTTTTATTTATTACGAAATAAATCAGGAATGTAAAAAAAAGCAAAAACAACAACAGTGTTCAAAGTGAACAAACAATAAGCGGATGATGAGGCAAACGTTAAGCACACTTTGTACAGAAACCTGCGCGAACAGGAAGAATAGCAGAGAGTTAAACGGGGGAAAAAAAAACTTCAGGAGAAACTACTCATACATATGCGGCAACACTTTGTTTTTTTTTTCTTTTGCCCATGGCACGCGACCTACCTTATGTGATACCTTTAGATACCAGGAACTGGAAAGCGGCACATTTTCGATAAAAAAGTTGCCTTACTACTTGGATTTCATGTTTCCACACAAAAAACCAAATCTAAGCTTAAAAAGCGAAATTAAAACGTAAATAACGTATATCGTGTCCACATGTTCCTAAATCCGCTGCACATTACATTTCGCCTCACTCAGTCAGTCACTCGTTGTTCTTCACCCACCTTTTAATGAACGGCCACAGTAAATTGTCGAATTGTGACTCTCCGGTGCTATGTACCTCTGTCCTCCGCATGGGACCCCTATGCATCCTGGTGTCCTTTGCCATTTCATGATGATCCGTTTTTGTTTGCTTTGTACTTTTGATTTTTCTCGGTTTTACCTCAATCGAACGTGCAAAAATTCATTCACGGTATGAATGGCATGAGCCAGCCATACGAAAGGGATGCTGTTGGATGTATGGAGTTGTTGTTATGTGTGATGGTGGTTGGTTTTTTTTTTTTTTTGTTTCATGTGTCTTGTTCCTTTTAATGTATACAAAAATAATCATAATCTTCAGCGGCAGCATCAACAGCCACAGCAGCGTCATCCACCTTTCGAACACACGGTAGCACGTTAGAGTCATTAACCAAGAGCTACAACACATTGAACCGAATTTCGACTTTTTTTTCTGATATGATTTGTTTTGCTTTGGATCGTAATTAAACCTGCATTTTAGTAGCACTGAATTCGCATAGATGGATTGGATTGGACAACAGTGGAACAAAAGAGTCGTTTTAAGTGAAAAATATGCGTTACACTAAGTTTTCTGCAAGATATTGTTATAGTTGTGGATAGGGGCAGATCTAGGATTCGCCAAGGAGGGGGGGGGGGGGGGGCTGAAACTACACTTTTGCATGGGGGAGGTCTTTTTGGACTTTTGTCATTTTTTTTCCATACAAAAAATTCTCCAACGGGGGCTAAAGCCCTTTCAGCCCGTTTATAGATCCGCCACTGGTTGTAGATTTCATAAAGAAATTCGTTGGAGCATTTCTACTTTACGATTCCAAATTTTACTTCTTCCAACATCTGAAATTAAAAAAATTCATTCTAAATTGTCATCTTTTATTTGCTTATAAATTACACCGTCCAACAACATATAACTTTTTTTTTAAGCCTAAGTTTAGGCATCAACAAACAGGCATCAGAATTGCTCTATCACGTCAGGTTTTTGAGATATCCTAACCTATAAGTGCAGAAAACACTGTTTTTCGTCATACTTGAGGTTATATAGTAACGTCAACAGAATAGAGTTAAAAAAAAAAAAAAAAAACTACATATAATTTAAAAGTACAAGGCTCCCTCTTCTTGACCCTAGTTGACCTGTGTTGTCGATCTGTCTTGAGCATAAAATATATGGAGCATTTCGGGTGAAGCGGACAGTCAGACACATTTGATCTTTCGACAGGATATCTTTGATGATATGTTATACTTCTATATGTGGCATCCACGGCCAAACGCGTTAACGTACTTAGATCGTTCGATGTAAATTGTACGAATTGCTTGGTCCATGGTTCGAATCCCACATGACACAAAAAAATTATTCAATTGAAATTCTTGTAGTATCAGAAGATTTTTGACGTGACAACAAGTTTTACAGCGTAGGTTTTAAAAAAAGTTGAAGAAGGCATTTTTTCAAAATGCATCAGCACTGCATGGAATTGTTACTCGATGAATATAAGTGCTATGACAAAAATAATGATACAACAGAAAAGGTTAATTCTTTGACTTAATGCCAAAAATAAAAAAAAATAATTTAAAGACTTTTCGGGACGGGGATGGAGTTGCTTAAGCAACCCAACTGAAATTGTGTTACATACAGCCAAACCAAAGAAAATACACTTTACAACAAGTTGGTTAGATTGTGTCCAAAGATAAAAAATCGTTACGTCAAAGGCACAAAGGTTGTTAAATTTCCATGAAAAATCTACTTAAAATCAAAGACTTAAGTTCTTGTGACAAAGACTCAAAATTAAAAATTTAAGTTTCTTGTAACTATCTTTCTATATATGCCTTTTCTTTCTATTACCCACCCCCATCACCCCATTTTTACCTCTTCTTACGATTTAAACTATTGTTAATTATAACTTATTCATACTATCAACTGCCTTATATATGACATAGTTCCCACAAAGTATGTTTTTAAGAAAAATTATGAATTTGTAGAAAAAATTCTTCAAAGTTACAGATTTTGTCTTTGAAAAAATAATGCTTATCTTCAAAAAAACTAAGAAAATTTGTTTATTTAACATGCTTTTTCAATTCCTTGTTAACAAAGTATAAAATTGTTACAGTTATTATTTTATCTTTACGGCAAAGATTTTTCTTTGATTTAGCTTCAAAGAACTTCAGTCTTTTGTTGCGACGATGCAGCCCTGGCTTAGTCAAAGGATACATCATTAGTGCAACAATATTTTCCTTTTAGCAAAAATATATTTTGGTTGCAGTTTTACAATAACTTTTTTTCTTTAATTTTAAGGCGTTCAGTTTTCTCAGCGTAGAATTATAACACGTGATATATAAGTTCTAAGTTAAAAATTATTATACTCCAGTAAAAGCTAGTCCTTTTTTCATACGAAAAAAATAATAGACAACAAATTCATGACGTCATAAGGCCCAGAGAGAGCCGATCTAAGATTGAGAATGCAAAATGCATCATACAACGGCGTTGCTTTGAATTAATACTCGGTGAGTATATGCATAACGGTTCAAATGATAAAGTGAAAATGGTGGATTAATACTTAGCCTTACGACAAGAATAAAAAAAAAAAATTATGACGCCGTCAAATTGCGGATGCAGCAGATTATGCAACAATAATGCAAAATTGTTGCATGGAATTATTAGTCGCGTATTTGTGATGCTACATGCATACATACATAACTGGCCATTTCAGCCATTGAAAGGACTTTGACCTAGCTTCTTAGGATCAATTGTGTTGTGCGTGTTATTACGTTTGGACCTACAGGCTTAACGCCGACTCCGAACGGCGATGAACGAAATGTTCTTATCCTCAAGAAGCTTTACATGGCATTTTGATTACTCTCTGAGGTTTGCCATTGTCTGCAGAGAGGTGACGGCCGTACAGAAAAATTATTTTAATTCAAATAATTTTCTGTCGCTGCTGGGGTTCGAACCTGGGTCTCCAGGTTCATTGACATAGCGGCCACGCACTTTAACCAACTACGCCACGGACGCCACGATGCTACGGCGTAGTGATGCGTAGTGACGCGTATTAGTGATGCTACGGAAAATTTAATTTTACGACAACCAAGATTGGCTCTTTGACCTCAGAATGAAAATAAACATTTTTGCGCCATGAGAAGATGGAGGTTACCGCTAAAAGCAGTAAAAATGCAACAACAATGAAAAAACGTTACATGGAACTATAACTCCGTGTCCATTGGGGCTATGGGAAATTTTATGGAACGACAATAAAAGTGAGGTTTTTGGCTGCATGTTAAAATAAAAAAAAAACAAAAAATTCAATAGCGTCATGATGCCATGAAACGTAAATGTTTCATTATTGCATGGCGCTAAGGTAAATGTCAATGTAAGGTAAATTGATAGATATTAGAACAAGAATTTAAATCCAAACAAGGATAAGAATGAGGAATAAAAAAAGGACGAGGATTTGTAAAACGATTAAGATTAGGAAAAATATAATGATTAGCACAAGGGCTTGGAAAAGGATTATAACAAAGATTAGTCAAAGGTCGGGAGTTAGACTTTGGTCAAGGTTTACGAAAAATATTTAGGCAAGGATTTAGACAAGGATCTAAACAGGGATTGAGAAAAGAATTCAGATAACATAAAAAACAAGAGTTACGAAAAAGATTGGGGCATAGATTGCGGCAAAAGGTGGGACAAGAACTATGAAATGGATTCGGACAAGAATTAAGAAAAGATTTGGACATGAATTAAAAGAATTTGGTAAAATATCAAGTCAAGTAGTTAGACAAGTATAAGGTTAAACCTATAGATAAGATAGAGACGAGTTTAAGGACAAGGGAAAGGTTACGGATAAGGATAGGGACGAGAATAAAAATATGTTGTCATGTCAGTCATGTTTAAATCTATGCGTGTGTCCATGACACAACCAACTGCGTCCTTTTTTATACAAATTGGTATTGAGGCAGGTGACTTCATTCGGCTGTAAGGGGTCGTCCATAAATTTCGTGACGCTAAAAATGTACAACATAAAATCCCCTCCCCCTCCCTTAAAACGCATCGTGATGTTGTGAAGGTCGTGAAAACTTTAAAAAAAAAAATGAGGACAAACTTAAGTGCACGCTCCTGGCCGAATTTATTTGTTTCAATTTATCTATTAACAAGAACACAGAGTCCTTAATTGAAACGTATATGAGAATGTAAGCATTCCCGACACAAATTCCATCGAAAAAGTTTTTTATCATATATAAGGAGACTTTCCCCATGATTAATTTTTAAAAAATCAGTTTTTTTACATATTTCCTTTACTTGTTCCTTTTACATTCAAAAATTACCTCCTACAATTTTATAAAAAAATTCTCACAAGAAAAAGTTGCAGTTATATTTGTAACGACGTCCGCCCATGAATAGATTATGGTGAAAAAATTTTAAACGTGGTGTTCTCGAAATTACCATTTTCGAACTGGTAGGACATTTTCTCCTATTCTACTTGACCGATTATAAATAAAATAAAAATAAATAACTGGCCATTTCAGCCCTTGAAAGGACTTTGACCTAGCTTCTTATGATCAATTGTGTTGTGCGTGTTATTAAGTTTGTACACAATTGACCGAGAACCGGACCTACAGGTTTAATGCCGACTTCGAACGGCGATGAACGGAGTGTTCTCGTTCTCAAGAAGCTTTACATGGCATTTTGATTACTCTCTGAGGTTTGCCATTGTCTGCAGAGAGGTGACGGCCGCACAGAAAAATTATTTTAATTCAAATAATTTTCTGTCGCTGCTAGGATTCGAACCTGGGTTTCCAGGTTCGTTGACATAGCGGCCACGCACTTTAACCAACTACTCCACGGACGCCACTGACCGATTATAATAAATTAAAATATTTTTTATAAGAAAAACTAGACAATAAGCTTCTAAAACTTCAAAAACTACCCTCTCTTTTTTACATAGGGGTAAATCGCCCCCCAAAAAAGGGCGACGTTTTTATTTTTTCAGAATAATTCATATCAAAGCATCAAAATATAATGGAATATGTATTGTAAAGGCTTATTGTCTTTATTTGTTTGTCAAAAAGTGTCTTACAAGTGTCACAAAGTATCCTACAATCTAAAACAGACTTTTTGTATGACGCCCTCTACAGCAGTCAACAAGAATTAAAACCGCAAAATTTTTTTTTATATACCTAAATAAAAAAAAAAAATGCCAAAAAGGAATAATGTTAATAAATTTAATATTTAGTTCCATTAAAAAAAACTTTTAAAAAAGTTTATTTTTTTTCAAAAATTCATGAATAGTCTCCTTAAAATTTTTTAGTGAGTTTAAGTAAATAACTTATTTGTTTCAATTTATTATTTAATAAGAACAGTTCTTATGTGAATCCTATATGTGCTTGTATTTGAACTCAACTTCGGCTTATTTTGCCCACTGTACTCAAACCACGCATGCACTTTCCCTTTCATCTGTGGCTCTTTTGAGCGTGAAAAAAAAGGAATAAAACGGAGTCCCAAAACGTATTCATCATAGCCGCTGATTGCAATCTAAATGATGTGCAGCAACTTCAAAACCAACAGCGTAAGTGTTCTACACACACAAACCCATACACACAAACACACACACACACACACACTCACAAGGTAGACGAAGTTGGCAGCAAATCTACCTTGATGGATTTTATGTGCGTAGATATTTAGTGATTACCGTTATAAACGCACGAACACAACACGCTCAGGAGCTGCGTTATTTAAGGGATGCAAAATGAAAACAAACACAAAAATAATAAAATTGAAAGTGAATGAAAGGTGAAATAAAAATGCAGGAAGAGGCACGAGCCATTCGGTTGAATGATCTGCAAACAGTAGCAGTAGACGTGCAACCTGTCCATCCAGCTGATGCTGCTGAATCTGTTAAGGGGTGAAGACCTCACACTGTTGCAAAAAATCTAAGCATCAGACAAGCTCTGATGAAAAACAGCAAATTTGTCAAATAATTTTAGTAATTTATATGATTCAGTCATTTGTTATTTCCTAAAAACATTTTTAAGATTATAAAGGGTTATCCATTTCAAGATTTGGAAACTGCAGCCCTGGCATTTGACAGCTGTCAAGTGTTTATGTCAACCAAACTGGTTTTTGTGTATAGAAACACTTCTACACTTTAATAGTGTAGAAAATTTTCTTCAGCGATGAGATCTATTTCGTGCTAGGTGGATACGTGAATAAACAAAATTGCTGTATATGGGGCTCTAAAAATTCCCAAGCGATTGTGGAGAAGCCTTTGTATACGTAAAATGTGACTGTCTAGTGTCAATGGTCCATATTTTTATGAAAACGATGAAGGAGAAACCGTTACAGTCAATTCTGTGCGTCAATGCCGTATGTTTACCAATTTTTTCCCCTGAAATTTAAGATATGGATCTGGACGATATCTGGTTTCAACAAGATGGGGCCACAAGCCATACAACAGTACCAATTAAGGCTTTGTTGCAGCAAAAACTTCCAGGACGACTTATTTTGATATTTGGCGATGTCAATTGGCCTTCGAGATAGTGCGATTTGACCCCTCTGGACTTTTTTTTGTGAGATTACGCAAAAGATCATGTTTACGTGAATAAACCTCTAACTCTAGAGCAATTAAAAACCAACATTCGTCTAGTAATGGCCGAGTTAGTGCCCGCGTTGAGCAAAAAAATCCTCTAAAATTACCTCAAAAGGATTAACTTCTGCAAAAACTCCCGTGGAGGATTTGAATAATATCGTATTATGCCATATCTACACCGCGAGCTTGGTTTGAGTTTCCAGTACAAAGTTGAGTTTAATCATTGAACGCAAAATAAACTCTTGAGTTCCCCAGTACAATTTTGTAGCATGAAACTCAACTAAATTCAACTTTCTTTTTGTGTTTATCAAAATTCAATTTGAGAAATGCCTAAAAGTATACTAAGGTTTATATAAAAAGGTATGTTCAGATGCTCAACTTTTAAGATGACAAGGTACGTTGAGCAATTTTGTAGTGAGAAATGTCAAAAACAGCTGTTCTTAAATTGCGGAATTTACTACTTGCAAAAAATTAACAAAAAAACTTGGACAGGTGCGTAAGATGAGTTCTTCATATCAATATGGGCCGATAAAAATTCCGATTTGTGCAGCTCAAGGAAGAACTCGTAGAGATGGCTCCAACCTTGACCTGAAGGGAAATTAATGTCACGGTGGTGGAGGTGCAAAAAATACGAAAGCACAAGAGTAAACTAAGAAATGCCACACTAAACCCAATTCTACCGATGCATCTCTGTGTGAACAGTTATGGTTGAACTCAAACTAAACTCAAACAAAACTCTCTGTGCAGACATGGCATTACACGTATAATGGCAAAGACCAGACATTATAAGGAAATAAAAATTTTAATGAAATATGGTTTTTAAGTTTGTTTTTTTAAACTTCACTTTCTTTCCTTAAAAGGGATTACCCTTTTTATTGAATATGACATAAAAATTGAAGATATTTAATACAAATTTTGCAATTGTACGCAAACGAACTCATTAATCATACCCAATCTTTAAAATATACAAAATCGAATTAACATAACTGGAATTTTTACATGACGTTAAAAATGTTGAAAATTAATTTAAAATTTTTCCCATATTGACGCATATTGCACCCGTATGCTTACATTTCTCTCGGTTTTTGCTGTTGTTGTTGCTCTAACAAACAAAATCCCGTAAATGTGAATCTGTCACGCATTCTATGCCACGTTGAGCCACTTCTTAACTTTGGCACGAGCTAGATTTTTATACCTGCTCATCAACATTTTTTTTTCTATTCATTCACTTTGTTCCCTCTTCCCAAAATTCAATCACTCGTTCATTCATTCATTCATTTATTTACCCTTAACTTACCTTGCCGTAGAAACAATGCAATTTGGCTGGGGTTGTAAACACACACAGCCAAACACTCAAATGGTTGGGCATCATCGCTTAAATGCGACACCTTCATGCAGCCAACAGGCAAGCGCATAGCTGAGACCTCCTGCCAAAGTAACCACCAGCATGAATCCTTCTGTTTCCCGTTTTCTATATATCCTTTGTCGACGTTGCTCACGTCGATTTGCATTGTTCGGCTGTCAGAGGTTTTTACTCCTTTTTTTTTTTAAATTTGTTTTATATATTTTTATTAGATAAATGCATTCTACTCTAAGGATTATTTTTAAGAAAATGACTATCAAATATTGTGCTAGAGGAATTAAATCATACTTCCTTGCAATTGTGCTATATTTTCCTTCTATCTCGTTGAATTGAAAAGGAAATTTATTGGCTTATACTAGAGAATTCTGTGATTATAGCTCTTTAGCTCAATTATGTATGTATTTTATTCTGCTGTATTTATTTTCATATTTCGACCGGGTCAAATTAAATATCATATTTTTAAAAGTTGAGCTTTAGAAAAAATTGAATATTTAATATGGGCACCAAACCGTACCTCAAAAAAAAAGAATTCGCCGTATACCAGCGAATATGTCGCATGTTTGCAAGACAATTACGAAAAAAAATTTTTTTTTTGACCGAACGCGCATTGACATATTTCTTCATATCTCTGGTGTTTACAGGTGTTTACAGACAATTTATTAATTGCAATTAGTTGCGACCTATCAACACCGGAACACCTACCAACACCGGCTACAAAGGAGGAGTTACTGTAAGAATGTGAAAAAATAAAATAATAATGCATTGTATATTTAATAAATCACAACAAAAATAGTGTAGTATTGGCGTTACAGATTTTTTATTTATTTTACGAGCTTTAAAATTTCTCAAAATCAATTTAAGCCTTCCAAGGACTTGTAGGAATATTGTAGAACTATTGTAGGACTTGTAGGCATATTTTTTTTTTATTTTTTCGAAAAATAATTGGTCTCTTTCAGACAAAAACATCGATATGTCATTCAATATGATCAGATTTTTAATACCGATGATAGGATGAAAATGAAAAAAGGCAGTTCGCCAAAAAATTTTCAAAAATTTTTTCAAAAATAGTTTCGCTGGAAATATTGATATTATTCCTGGGCAAAAGATTAATGATATTTTAAGAACTTTATTTTTTTGATATTAAGGTGGCACATTAGGATGGTAGGAACTGAGATCTGGAGGGTAAGTACTAGAACGGTGCACCTGCAGTTAATGACTTCTATAGAGGTCATATTGGTCTCCTTGAGACAAAAACATTGATATGCCAAACTTAAAAATCCGACTGTAAACACCAGAGATATTAAGGAATATGTTAATGCGCGACCCCTACATTCGGTAAAAAAAATTTTTTTTTCGTAATTGTCTTGCAAAAACGCGTCATATTCGCTGGTATACGGTGCATTTTTTTTTTGCGTAGGTGGTGGTACGGTCTAATGGGCACCTTTAGCTTCTAACACTGCTCCTAAGCATAGAGCCACACACATTTTGGAAGATATTTCACACCAATTCACAACTCAATCCAAGCATCTTGAAGAGCCATTAAATACGAGTCCTTATTAGTTACATCTTTATATTACATCTTTATACATCTTATTAACCTTTTCCTCAAAGTAATTAGTATTTAAAACTTAGTATTTAAAAAAAAAAGAGTTGGCTGTGCCGTAGGTTTTGACGTGACGAAGTTTCTTGCTGTTGTTGTTAATGTTGATGTTTCTGTTGATGTTGATGTTTCTGTTGATGTTGATGTTGATGTTGATATTGATGTTGATGTTGATGTTGATGTTGATATTGATGTTGATGTTGATGTTGATGTTGATGTTGATATTGATGTTGATGTTGATGTTGATGTTGATGTTGATGTTGATGTTGATGTTGATGTTGATGTTGATGTTGATGTTGATGTTGATGTTGATGTTGATGTTGATGTTGATGTTGATGTTGATGTTGATGTTGATGTTGATGTTGATGTTGATGTTGATGTTGATGTTGATGTTGATGTTGATGTTGATGTTGATGTTGATGTTGATGTTGATGTTGATGTTGATGTTGATGTTGATGTTGATGTTGATGTTGATGTTGATGTTGATGTTGATGTTGATGTTGATGTTGATGTTAATGTTGATGTTGATGTTGATGTTGATGTTGATGTTGATGTTGATGTTGATGTTGATGTTGATGTTGATGTTGATGTTGATGTTGATGTTGATGTTGATGTTGATGTTGATGTTGATGTTGATGTTGATGTTGATGTTGATGTTGATGTTGATGTTGATGTTGATGTTGATGTTGATGTTGATGTTGATGTTGATGTTGATGTATTGTTGATGTTGATGTTGATGTTGATGTTGATGTTGATGTTGATGTTGATGTTGATGTCGATGTTGATGTTGATGTTGATGTTGATGTTGATTTTGATGTTGGTATTGGTATTGGTGTTGGTGTTGGTGTTGGTGTTGGAGTTGTTGTTGAATTTGTAGTTGGTGCTTTTCGTAAAGCTTTTTTTTTGCTTCCCCATTGGTTGTGCTCTAATTTGAATTAATCCAGCAAAAGTTATGCATATGCGTCACATTAGGCGGTTCCCTGAGGGTTTTTGACACGCCGTCAAATTTTTTTTTGTCGTATGCCCGAAGACCTCACCTTTGTTTTCGTTCCCTAAAATTTACCGTTGCACCAGTAGTCACAGCGTTAAAAATCCATGCAACGTTTTTCATGGCTGTAGAATTTTTTCTGCATTATGTGATTGCATCCCTGAAATCATGACAACAAAATTTTTTTTGTAAATTAGTTGTGAAGCGTAATAACACATCCCAGCTGTCGTAAAAAAAATTTTATGTAGCACTCCTCCTGAGTGAGTAATAATTCAATGCAACGATATTACATTTCTGTTACATAAGCTGCTATATTCACGACCTGACGACGCCGGAATTTTTTTTTTATTTTTGTCGTAAAGCCATGTATAAACACTTTATTTTCCTTTTTAAACTTTTATCGTAGGTTATATACTCATTGAGTAAAAATTCAATGCAACGCCGCTGCATGAATGTTGCGTTATCGATCTTTGAGCGGCTCTCTCAGCGTCCCCATGATGTCAGAAATTTTTTGTCTAATTTTGTTGTGAGGGCTTACAGTAGGCCTTTATTGGCGTATAGCATTTTTAATCCTAGCACTTATACTCAGCGAGTAATAATTCCATGTAACAAATTTTTAGTTGCGTTGCTTACGCAGCTCCCACTACGTCCCTATGCCGTATTAAATTTTTTTTTTTGTTTTTTTAATATAGTCAAAGAATTAACCTTTATGGTCGTATTTTTTTTTTAATCATAGCTCTTATACCCAGCGAGTAACAATTCAAGGAAACGCAGATGAATTTTTAAAAAATTCATTTTTCAACTTTTTTGGAAACTAGAGCGGTACAACGTAACTTCGTATCGTCAAAAAAAAAAGAAAATCGTTTTCATCACCGTATCCCCGTGGTCTTCCGCTCTTATAAACTTATCTTCCAAATCCAGTTTTAATAGCAATTCTCCAAAGTATTCATTAACTATTTTTCCTTCGATTCGAATCAAATTTACGACTCCTTACCATGCAAAATACTCCCACACCATAATACTCCCGCCACCAGAATTTCATATTTTTTAAAATTTTTTGATTGAAAAACTTCGCCAGGCTTGCGCTACACGCTTTAACACCTTTTGCTCAGACACCTCGATATTTTTCTAGTTTTTCCAAAAAACGGCCTTTGAGTTGAAAATTGAGTACTTTCAATGATCAACTTCACATGTACCTACTTCTTTGAGAATTCTAGCCTTTTATAAATGGGCGTGCTTTGAAGCCACACATTTTTTCAGACAAAAATCCCAAAGTCTGAGGCAAACCGTTCGGTTACTAATAGTGAGGTTGACAGTTTCCACGACTTTACGTGATGAACGTTTTGTGGACTTGGTTTACGATTGGAATGATTCTGGTGTCTTCACGAACATACGTACCCTCTCTGACCTTTTCCTGGCAAGTCAGTTTAATGTCCATGGTTTTCGTATTTTTTTATAATGGGCTGCACTGCTCTAATCGAAATATAATACCTACAGCCATTGAAAAATACTTAAGAACGACGCCTTATTCAGCATATATGCAGAACATTTAAATACAGTACAATTATAACGGAGTTTTTTTGCTTTTCTTTGTTTGCTTTTCTCTTTTTTGTTGTATTCGAGTGTATTTTAATTTTGTTATATTGATGTTTGCATTCAAATTTTTCATTTCGGTAAAGTGCTAATTTTTTCAGTGGCAAAATACTTAAGAACGATTTCGATTTCACCGAAAATTTTATAATAATCGTTTTAAAGATAACATTGAGTGGTGAGTTTGAATAGATTTTGTTTTTCTAGAGATGTTTTAAGTAAAGATTTTTTAGTAACGGTAATAAAATAATGGCTAAGGCAACAAATTGCTCACCATCTACACGCAAAGCCATCGTTGAGTTGCAAAAGTCCGGAGTGTCTTATGGTGAAATTGCGAAGCAATTAAATTGTTCTAAAACAATGGTCTTCAATGCTCTTAAACATTACCGACAATACAAAACCACAGAAAACGTTTTAAGAAGAAAAAAAGCCCGGAAAACCTCTGTTCATACGGATAGAATGATAGTTCGGTTGTCAAAAATGGATCCGAGAAAGAGCGCTGCTGCTATTCATCGCGAAATTTCTGCTGTGATTGAAAGACCAATATCGAAAAGAACTGTTGCACTTCGATTGGCAGAGGCTGGGCTCCATGGTCGTTTGGCTCGCAAGAAACCATTGGTCACAGCAGTGCAACGCAAGCGCAGAATTGAATTTGCTCAAATGCACGTCTCATGGACTCCAAATCAGTGGCGCTATGTTCTTTTTAGCGATGAAACAAAAATAAATAGAGTTGGGCCAGATGGCAGAAAGTATGTCCGGCGGCCAAAAAATGCCGCCTTTGACCCAAAATACGTTTCACCGGTACTAAAGCATGGCGGAGGCTCAATCATGATTTGGGGATGCTTTTCATGGAACGGAGTTGGACCGATACATAGAATTGAAGGTACCATGGATGCAGTCAAGTATGTTGAAATCTTGCAGAACGTAATGTTGCCATGGGCCGAAGAAAATTTACCGGTCATTTGGAAGTTTCAACAAGATAATGACCCAAAACACACTTCACGTGTTGCGAAAAAGTTTTTTGAGGACAACTCTATAAATTTTATTGATTGGGCATCATCTAGCGCGGACCTTAATCCAATCGAGCATCTGTGGAATGATGTCAAGAACCCGCTCAGTATGCAGAACATAACGAATTTGGACCAATTATTCGCTAGAGCTAAAGCTGCTTGGGAGTCCATTCCTATTGAACGATGTAGGACCTTAATTGAATCGATGCAACGGCGTTGCTCAGCTGTTATAAAGCAAAAAGGCTTTTCTACAAAATATTGATTCGAAACAATAATTTTTTTAAACATTCCTTTATTAATTTTTAATACTTTTCTGTAACTTTTTAAGTCGTTCCTAAGTATTTTTCTAATGCAATTTTAACATTATTTTTAATTTTTGGAATAAAAGTGGAGTAAACTTATATTTTTTTTCCCTAAAGTACTGATAATTTTAAAATAATTGAAATTTATGAATAAAACTTTTATTTATAAAAAATCAACATGATATAATGAAATAAAGCAACTAACTGTGAAAGTAAGGCAGCGTTCTTAAGTATTTTTCAATGGCTGTATACGCAATTTTCCGAACGGTTTTATTCTTATTTTGGGTGCGGATGTTGTATTTGCGAATATCGAGGAATTTCTGCTTTTTCGTGATTTTTTGATTAAAATACAATGGAATGTAAATAAGTAATTGTACCCGTATTCTTGATATTTGAAACAAAGTGGTGATAAAAAAAAATTTGTATCAATATTCCGATGTATATTTGTTAATAAATTTGTCCAGTTAAAAATGTGTAGTCAACGTAAAAATAGTGGTATGTTACTATATAAAAAGTGGTGGTAATATTAAAAGTTATTCTTTTCCTTACAAAAATATTCGAAACAAAACTATTCGGAATTCGAAGTTCTTTGCAAATATTAACTTAAGCGATATCTGTAAGAATTTCGAAATTATAAGATATTATTGATTTAAGGGCGGCACCCTTTATTGGTAACGGGAAGTACTAGACGAGAAGTGTTAGAAATTAATCTTCAGAATTATTTTTTGATCAGGTTACGAAATGGAATTTGCTTGATCGGAGCTCTCTTTTGAAAGGCTTTCTCATTTGCAAACTATTTTTTAAAAATCTAAAGAAGTCCAAATTTAGAGAGGTAGTAAAATTATCATTGAACAACAACCCCATACCTCTCTCGAACGTTTCTCTTCTGGTGCCCAGAAAGTAGAATCTAGGGTTAAACAGCTTACGGGAGACATCTGAAAATCTTGCTGTTTTGACATCTAATGTTCTAGGAGCAAACCCAGGGGGTAAATCAAAGTTATTTTGGTGAGGATATTGGGAAACAGAGGTTGCATAATATAAAGCTTATCAACTTGGATGAATATAAACTCAGCTGAAGTACTTACTACCTTACTAGTAAATAAGAGTTGACTCGTTTATGCAGTAAGTCTACTTCTTGGCAATATTTATAGTATGTTACTTTAACCCCACAATATTTTAAAGAATTACTAAGTTAAACCTTATGGGTTGCTCTAAACTTTCCAAAAAGTACACTAAGGGAAACAACGCATATTAACATTATCCACGCCTGAGTATATATTTCATTTGAATATTTACGTGGATAAATCAAATGTTTTCCTTACAACTTGTTTTTTCCCCGTATTTAAATTTTATTTATGCCACACACTGACACATATATTCCATACAGCTGCCAAGCAGCCGCCAATCAGCAGCACAGGAACAGAGTGCGATGCTGCTGCAGTTTCTTCGCACCAGCAATTGCGGGTTTCTTATAGTTCTCATTTAGTTAATGTTGCAAGGGTAATATAGCATGGATATTTGGCAAATATGATTTGTGAGTGCAGTGGTGAGTGCGATACATGATGAATTCATGTAAGGTGGAGTGACAATGCGGTATTTTCTCAAGAATGTCACTCCACTCTACATGATTTCATCATGCATCGCACTCACCACCGCACTCACAAATAATAAATTCACAAAAAGAAAATAAAATATACCACTAAATGGCGTTTGATATGGACGCAGCTCGTGGGAAATATTCAAACAAATTGTTTTTCAACTTCAATATTTTTATATAAATTTTCCTTAAATGCGATAGTTTTATTTTTAAATAGTAAATATTTGAAAGATATTTAAATATATTCGTGCATAATTTTAATATTTTTTTTATTAATTCTGTTTAAATATTTTAATATTTTATTTAATTAAAAAATTATTTAAATAAACTTTAAATATTTACGTAGTTGATTTAAGTAAATGCGTTATTGGTGCAAAAATGACTCGCTTTTTGGATAAATTAAAAAAGTTTTTGGATAAATTTAATATTTTTTTCCCTTAGTGTATATAATC
This sequence comes from Pherbina coryleti, assembly GCA_943735915.1. Classification (NCBI taxonomy): domain Eukaryota; kingdom Metazoa; phylum Arthropoda; class Insecta; order Diptera; family Sciomyzidae; genus Pherbina; species Pherbina coryleti. The sequence goes on from OX030949.1 coordinate 11,179,329, forward strand.
CAAAAAGTATCTATCAGTGCCGTAGTACTACAGGGAAGGAACTTTGTTTTTGATTTTCTTTAAAAACCTTCTGTTACTGACTGATGACCCGATGCATTGGTTTGCTGACAGTAGCATTCATATTTGTTAAAAAAGTTCCCAAGCTCCTTAAGCGGAAGAATTTTTAAAAAAATTTGCTAAAAAAAATTCCCCATCTCATTAGACTGGGACTAAAATCAATGAAAACACAGAAAATTTTGCAAAAATTGGTTATTTTTCTGCATACTTTCCATTTAGTTCATAACGTTAATCAGCGATGTACAGTACGAATACCTGCGTTACCCTTTTTATAGCGAGAATCGCCGAGCTCCTCAAAATAACTATCAACCTTAGACTCCATCTTCATCTACCATCGTTTTGTTTTGCAACAGCTCCTTCAAATAACTATAAATCACTCGAAGATTGGAGAAACAGAAGATAGTCCGAGAGTATTTGATCTGGTGAACAGACTGCGTGAGGGAACATTTCTTGCTCACAGCCTTCTCATGTTTAAAGTTTCAGCTAATATGCGATGTGCAGCATTTTTTAAATACCTACCATGTCGACATGGGCTTTTAGTGAACTTATACCTCAAGGGTCCAAAACCATTTTTAGGTTAGTTTTTAGCATTTATAGCGTAGTAGTTTCGTTGGCTTGCTACTGCCATGGTTGTATCAACAGCGCGTACGTACATATTTCTTTTTGGTTTTGTAAACGAAGGAGCAGACACATCCACACTACAATCTAGATTGGTTTTGATATTGGTTGGTCTGAGGCCTTTTAAAATGCTAAGCAATGTAGGGTCGTTTAAGTTGTAACTTAAGGTTAATAAGGTTGTTAATTTTTATTATGTAACTGTTTTTGAACAACAACCACCAACTATTAGTCAATTCGGGATCCACTGGTACTTGTAATCTCTCTTTGAACGTGTTATTCTACATTTTCGTATTTTAGGTAATTCTTGTATGATAATCTTATTTCCAACAATATCGTTGTGGTGATCATGTGGTGAAATAAAATATATTTCGAGTTAGTTGTCTTCTATACATCTCTTTGTCATATAAAATTGTCAAAATGATACTTAGTCTAAATGGTTTTATCACATAGCGCAATCGTTCTGTGAACATTGAATTACTTTTATGTAAGTTTCTTTCTTTAGGTCTGTTCCTATTTTTTTAGTTGAATTTACCAGTTTTGCAGGTTAAAATTCGATTAGCGTTCGAAAAAATGGGAAAAGAGAAAGCAATCGTGAGAGAAAAAATTTGCTCCTTCCTGTCAAAAATTGCAAGTTTTAGTCCAAGAAATCTCTTCTGGCAAAAATGGTAAAATGCTTAAAATCAGCTGTTGACAAATTAGGAAAAAAAAAATTTTATAAATATCAAAAGTTCTTTGAAACAAATAAAAACTATTGGATTGGAAAACCGAAAAATGGTAAATGGTGTAAAAACTTAAAATAAATGTTAATTCGAGAATTGATTTCAATAGTTTTAAAAATCTTTAGCATGTTGACTGCACTACCGATGCTCCACATTAAACAAACGATTTTATTTCACAGTTTCCACAATTTTAGTCCGAAAAGCGTTCCCGTGCTTTTTTTGTGTTTTTCTCCATTTTTGAGAAATTTTTTCTTACTCTTCTTACAGAGCTTTTAAGAAGTCATTAGGGGCTTTCAGACGAACGTACATGTCAGCCGACATTGTACGACGACAAACTAACGGGAATATTTTGTTTGAGCTTTCAAACGATCGGACATGTGCGACGACTTCATTTTTTGCAGACTCTCGAGCGTAACACATCGGTAAAAACCGAAGTAACAAACCTTTTTCGCTTTGCATAAGCCGATGTTTACTCGATGAAAACTTTATAGAAATGATAAATGCAGCGAGTCGGACCGACATGCTTTCACACGTCGGACATGTCGGACCGACCAGCAGAAAAATCAAAACTTTTTGATTTTCTACCGACATGTCGGTCCGACCGTCTCATTTGCTTTCGAATGATCGTACATGTCGTCGGACATGCCCAAGTCGGATGACATGTACGTCCATGTGAAAGCCCCTATTCTGGGCACTTAGCCCGTAGCTGTCTTTAGAAGTTCGAACTGTTAACAAAACAAGTTAACAAAACAAGGTAAGTAGTTGATGAACAAAAGTTGTTAATCTTAAAAGGCATCTTCGTAAACTCAGGGTGTCCCTATGAAAGAGAGGATTTCATAAATAATTGTAACTCTAAAATTTCAAATATCGAACAAGCTTACATCGAATTTAATATATTTTTCCCACAAATTAGTTTTTCCAAAGTCATCATCAACATCACTTTTAGCTAAATTTTGCTACTGCTGCAAAACACCGTTGATATCAAATGCATCCATCAACTACCACAAAATAACGGCAGCATCAGCAACGGTAGAACTAACCCTTTATTTCGTTTTCTGAGCGCTCCTGACAGCCAGTAGCAATTTTCATTCTGACAGATGGTTTGTCTCGCGGGTTGAACTTGAATCACATTCGGATGCGTTGCGATGCCACCATTCATGAGCTAAGCTGCTGTATTTGGCACACGTTGCTTTCTTTATTTTATTTACAGTTTTTGAATTTTCGTTACTTTTTTTTTGTTTTGCTGAATTTTGTTTTTGGTACCCTGCCATGGATCTCCTCTGAATGCTAGCTGATGTTGATACAGATTGAATTTCGATTTTGTGTGGATATGGAAAAAGATATGGAAAGAGGATATGCAAGCTGGCTGCAATGCAAGAAAAACAAATTTACTAGCTGCGCAAAAATGTGCAAAAACTATATATATTGTTTGGAAATTTTCCCGAAATTCGGGGGTATGAGCCGGATGATGCTACGTGTAGCTTGCTGGGTTGTATGCTGTTGGATATGTCTTTTTTTCTACTACATTTTTTGGTTATGTAGTTTTTGCTCAACTGCGGTTTTGCTTACATTTATGTGGATGGATCATCGCTTCGTTGGGTTTTTTTTTTTGTGGAGGGGATCATTTTTTCACCGCCACGAACGGATGATTGCACTTTAGTTACCGCACAAACGCCATTTAAACCCATTTCCTATGCTTTGGATTTTAGCTACAGTTTGTTCGGATTCCGATTTATGTATGAATGCTTCAATGCACTTAAGTCAGACGGTAGACGTTATTTTATGGAGTTGAAATAGTTTACCTCAAAGAAGCCAAAGGAAGGTGTGAGCTTAAATTAAGCGCTTAAAAATGCAGTGCAGTGAAAAAAGGGGTTGACTGCTCTCAGTTATAAATGGATCTATTTTTAATACTTTAAACAATTGATTTGCATTAATCTCACCCTTCTTGGCGGTGGTGGTGGTGTTGCGCTTGATCGACCTGTAGAAGACAAAAAATGTGATTATGCATAATCATATCCACTTGTGTCCTCGTTGTGTCCTGTGAACAATGAAAAGAAAAAATAAAAACCTGATGAGCTTAATTCAGATTCGAAGCGGGCACAGTTGTTGGTTGCATTGGCTTAGCTGCTATCCTTTTTTGTTTTGTTGCCCGACGTGGTGCGTGGTTGCTGCACAAAGTCATCAACAACTGGCGACAACAACAAAAAAAAGTGTAGAATTTTAAATTAGATTAATTGATGGAAATGCGTTGCACAGCGGTGTTACTTGTTCGGTTATTGTTGTTGCTGTTGTCGGTAAAATTGTTGCCGCTGCTTTCAGGGTGTTTCGTTCTTTTGTTTCGTAATGGATTTGGAATTTTGACAATTTTTTTTCTAAGAGTTACACTATAAAAAGGTGTGAATAAATTGGTGAAGTGGAAGTCCTTAGAAGCACTTTCATTATTTATGCTGAATTAAAGCCTTGCTTTATATTTGCTTCACTTAATACATGATGATAATGATGGATTGGTACTGAGCATGTTAAGCTGTTGGGTCGTGATCGTTAAGCCACTTTTAGCAACTGAAACATTTGTTCTTCTTTTGCGATGCTTTTAATCGAATTGCAGGCTTAATCTCATGTTCGAATTTTAAATTTCAAATTATAAAGAAATCAAGTTGATATACCCGCCGCCATTCAAGCATGTCAATGCATTAAAATGAATGGGATATGCTTCAGTTCGATGTTTAATCCCATCCATTTTACATTGTGGTTATAATTCCTGCTACTATTAACAGTTAACAATTCCAAAATATTATTTTCATCATTTTTGAGAAATCCCTTCATAATGATGGTAAATGTATGGTGCCGCTTCTCTTCGCGGTATCATCTTTTTTGCAGTTTCTATTAGTATGGGAGATAACACACTTTGAGGTCCAATTCGATCTATTTTGTATTAGGTATAAGTTCTGATTACCGTTAATAAAGTCATCCTTTATTTTGAGTTGTGAGATTACATTTGTCTGAATAATCGAGTTCAAAGTGGGGAGTTGTCCAATCCTGCCGAACAGGATAATATTTTAATTTATGTTTCTAATGTTAAGCGATTAACACGTTCACATTCCTAAATTCCAAGTCCAAGCACATTCCTAAATTCCTCACGTATCCCCATATAAAAAAAATTGTATGTTCACATATGGCTCATGAACGAACATAACTTCATAAATATATTCATACGCATGTTCACAATGCTTTAGTAATGACACAAATAAATCGTTATAACTTATCCTAAACTACTTTTTTGTATAAATATATTGAACATGTTTTTGTATCACATTTACTTCATAGACGTGTGAACAAATATAGTCAATGAGTCACATGTGACTCATAGACAGTGCACGTGTTCACTTCTAATACTGCCTAATAATCTCGTTAAAAACGAGCGGATTTGTCAAACCTCTTCCGAAAAATTTTCTTAGGTGAACAAACAATTCCCAATTTACCCAAGTTAACCATTTTATAGGTTACCGGACGAGACATGGATATTTAAATTAAAAAAATAAAAAACAAAGTGTTAGCTGTGTCGTGGACACACCCGTAGGTTTTGACGTAACAGTGGCTCTTTATCTTTTCCTTTGTTCCGAAACTCAATCCTCATCCTTCCGATATTCTTTTACTTGTCCTTATTATTTTCTTATTTAATGACCAAACTCTTGTTTTAATCCATTACCAAATTCTTGACTTTATCCCTGCCCAAATTCCATTTCTAGCTAGGAAAGGTGTGTTTTAGGTGTGTCTTAGTCTTTTTCCTAATCCATATCCTAATTCTTGTCATTGTCCCTTTCCGGTTTCATAGTCCGGCTTCATTGTGTTATTTTGTTGTTTGTGACCAGTGTTGGTTGCCACGAAAAAAACTTTTGCAATCATTACCTACTTTTATTTTCAGCTTGTCGGAACTTTGTTTGATTTATCTTGTTGGTGTTGTTGTTGTCGTTGCTTTTGCTTTTGATTTTGCTTTTACTTTTGCTTCTGCTTTTTCTTTTGCTTTTTCTTTTGCTTTTTGCTTTTGATTTTGCTTTTGCTTTTGCCTTTGCCTTTGCCTTTGCCTTTGCCTTTGCCTTTGCCTTTGCCTTTGCTTTTGCTTTTGCTTTTGCTTCTGCTTCTGCTTCTGCTTTTTCTTTTGCTTTTTGCTTATGCTTTTGCTTTTTCTTTTACTTTTTAATTTTGATTTTGCTTTTACTTTTGCTTTTGCTTTTGCTTTTGCTTTTGCTTTTGCTTTTGCTTTTGCTTTTGCCTTTGCCTCTGCCTCTGCCTTTGCCTTTGCTTTTGCTTTTGCTTTTGTTTTTTGCTTTTGCTTTTACTTTTGCTTTTTCATTTACTTTTTTATTTTGCTTTTACTTTTACTTATGCTTTTGCTTTTGCTTTTGCATTTGCCTTTGCCTTTGCCTTTGCCTTTGCCTTTGCCTTTGCCTTTGCCTTTGCCTTTGCCTTTGCTTTTGCTTTTGCTTTTACTTTTTCATTTACTTTTTTATTTTGCTTTTACTTTTACTTATGCTTTTGCTTTTGCTTTTGCATTTGCCTCTGCCTTTGCCTTTGCCTTTGCTTTTGCTTTTGCTTTTGTTTTTTGCTTTTGCTTTTACTTTTGCTTTTTCATTTACTTTTTTATTTTGCTTTTACTTTTACTTATGCTTTTGCTTTTGCTTTTGCATTTGCCTTTGCCTTTGCCTTTGCCTTTGCCTTTGCCTTTGCCTTTGCCTTTGCCTTTGCCTTTGCCTTTGCTTTTGCATTTGCTTTTGTTTTTTGCTTTTGCTTTTACTTTTTCATTTACTTTTTTATTTTGCTTTTACTTTTACTTATGCTTTTGCTTTTGCTTTTGCATTTGCCTTTGCCTTTGCCTTTGCCTTTGCCTTTGCCTTTGCCTTTGCCTTTGCCTTTGCCTTTGCCTTTGCCTTTGCCTTTGCCTTTGTTTTTGATTTTGCTTTCGATTTTGCTTTTGATTTTGCTTTTGATTTTGCTTTTTATTTTGCTTCTATGTACATTGGTTGGTTCTACAGGGCTTAGAGTAGGCCTTTAGTTGTGTTCATGGTACAATGAAAAGACGGTAGAAGCATTTCAGAGAGGCGGACTGCCGCAACTGTCAAAACGAAACTGACTGCCCATAGAAAATCCGAAAGCGATTATATTTTTAATTTTTTTTTTTTTTTTATTTCCAAATTACTATTGAAAGACAATTTTGGCTATGAGGAAGAGAGTGCAGTCCGAAATGCGTCTACATCTGTTATTCTACCATGGTTGTGTTTCATATTTTTTACTCTAGCAATAATACTCAGCGAGTAATAAATTCATGTAACAAATTTGCAGTTTCGTTGCTTAAACAGCTCTCTCTGTGTCCGGAAGACGCCTTTAATTTTGTTTTAAAATTCTGACTTTTTGTTATAAAGTCAGAGAATTAACTGTTTTTAATCCTAGCACTTAATTAATTATTATTTTAATCATAGCACTTATACTTAGCGAGTATAAATTCACTGCAACGCCGATGCATTTTAAAAGAAATATCTTTTCCAACTATTTTTTTAAAACGTTACCTTGTCATGCCAAAAAAATTAAATGTAATTATATAATTGCACTATGATTGCTGTTGCAAAGGACTGGGGATTTGATTTCAATATGTAATTCTCTGTCAACGAGAATTTTTTTATGTCTCCTTTTTTGTCACGTCCGTATCGATAAATAACAAGTTTATCTTGTTACTATATTTAGACAAAAACAATAAATTCTTCTTCTAGTTCTACAAAGTAACCAAAATAACTATGTAACACAACATTCCATGGATCTTCATGGATTGTTATGTCGCGTACGTTACTTTAAATCAGCCAACATTATTAAAAAGGGACGATGAGTTCAAATTAAAATATTTCCTATATTGCAATCCGTTTAAGCTATGGAGGTCGAGTTTAACGTTAGATTTTTGCTGATAAAAAATTTGTATTGAAAACACATTTGAGCTTTAGTCCAAGCATGTTGACAACAAGACAACATGAAGGCAAACAACCAACAACAACGATGCTCAATCAATATGCTCTGATAGCGGTAAACCGCTGTAATCGAATTTCGAAGATGCACATGAATTAAGGCTATGCCTAAAAGTATGACACGATCTAGGTTAACCTTGATACAGAGGGCATCGAAGTAGATAAGAACTCAAGCCTTTACTCTGTCAAATAAATTCCGGGTGTAAAATTTGCTTGGTGTAGCGGCCAACGAAACAGTCTGTATAGTCAAGCTGTGTGATTTGCTCTATACAGAGCCGTTGTTGTTGTTGTTCGTTGTTTGCCTTCTTTGTCTTCATGTTGTCTTGTTGTCAAAATGCTTGGCCTAAAGCTCAAATTTGTTTTCAATATAAATAATGAAAGGCCGTATTCAAATATTAAGAAGATAAAAAATTTGTTCTATACCTAAAGTAAAATTTTCTTTACCGACACCTTATTAAGCTATTATGAAGCTTAAACCATTAGGAGTAATGTTAGGTTTATTATTAACATAAATTCTAACGACCAATGAAATCTAGCTTGCACATCCACTGTAAAACATTTTTGTCAAAGAAATATTTCATAAGTCAAAGAAATATTTCATAGCTTCATGGGCGAATGGCTAATTCGTTTCATTTTTGTCGTGAATTAGTTTTTTTCTTTATAAAGCTCTTCATAAATTTATTCTAAATTAAAAAAAAAAACCTGTTGGTTACTGTTACTATCTGTTACTATACTATCTCTTCTCTATTGATATCTTCTATTCCCTTAGTAAAATAGAGAATTCAGTGACTATTGCTTCCTCACATCTTTCGAACTAAACAGAATCAAACGGAAGTTCAAATTGCCTGAAGTTCATTTTAGAAAATAGGAATTCGAACACCTCGTGAATGTTAAAAAATAAACTAAACGAGAAATTGCACAGAAATAATCACGTTTTTACTTGTTCACATCTATTCAAACAGATTTTTACTGTCATTGTAACTGCTTTTCACCTATGAGGACTACTAAGACAATTTAAATTTTGATGGTTTGAACAAGAGACCATATTATGTCATTTACACTTTTTAAAATTCTTGGAAGCTCTAGTAGCTCAAGAAGCTATAGTATATTCCAGGAAGCCCTCTATAATAGAGGAATAAATTATAAAATATAGTACTTAAGAAAGTTCTGTATTTTATTTAATTTTCCCTTAAAACTCTATGTATTTGTGGCGGTCATGGATGAACGGCTTAAGTGCGTAGACCTTACGAATAAATCTTACGAACAAAGATATCCATGGTTCGAATCCCCCACCTGACACAGAAAAATTGTTTTATATTTTCTTGTACAAAAATTAATATTATAATGAGTAAAAATAAAAATTTATGATAGTGTCTAAAGTTATTTGGTTCTTCACAATAAAGAAGTTGAAACATGTTTTCTCAAAATAAAACAAAATTGCTAGCTAACCATTAGAAAAATGGTCTGAACTCTAAAATACTTTCAATTCAAGTTATTTAAAAAAATTTATATTCACAAATTTTGTTATTTTTTCCTTATTTGAATCATAAATCAATGTCATGTCTCGCAGCTAATAGTTCACAGTATCTAACAGCCACACATGCCATACAACCAAACTTGTTTGCAGAAAGGATCTTCACTGATTTGCGACGACTACAGAACAACACCCACGAAGGATGACCTCAGCATTGAACACACCGAACCGTTTGATGACGGAAGGTAACAACTACGGCTAGCATGAGTATGTGTGTGTTTTAAAATAGCCGATTTGAATACGGCAGCCGGAGAGTGACATACAAACAAACCGATTCCGCAGCAAACGACAAACATGCGGACGAAGCGTCGAAATTCCGATTAGGTTTGTGCGCATTCGGTGAACATGTGTTTGCCAAATGTTTTCGGTACACTTTAGGTATTTGTGGAAGAGGTCGGAGGAGAGTCAACGCACATTCAACATTAAGGTGTGAATTGATTCTGATTCCTTCTGCGTTGCTTGATGATGCAGCCAGCCTCTAGCTCAAGGGGGTTCTTCGCACACACTCAGAATTACATACAAACGGTACGTATGTCTAAATAAAATCACAGCTTAAGGCCTGCGCACATATGCAGCGCTGCCTCAAACTGCTGTATATTGTTGTTCTTAGCCCACAGTTCGCAAAGACGACTTTTTTCAACAGCACTCAACGATGGTCAAAATGATCAAACCTTTAATGTTCTGTTGTTGTTTATGTTGTGATTACAATTTCTATGTGTGTGCGTGTGTTTGCTTAGGTAAGCATTTCATTGTTGATTATTTTATTTAATGCTTATCTCCTGCCAAGCAGGATCAAGGATAACGCCACAGATGAGCGCAGGCGCTTTGCTTTAATAAGCGGGCGTTCTTTTAAATAAGCAACAACAAATGTAAGAGTGCACCACATGGTGCTGGTTAGGTGAATATAATTTATTTTTGTTACTGCTGTTTCAAAATTTGAATTCATTCATTCATTCGTAGTACTTCAGGCCGACCATCGATTATAAACAGCAAACAATGGCCAAAAGGTGTGAACAAATTTGTTATGTTAATAGATTTTGAGTAAAATATTGAAGGATCTTGTTATGAAAAGTACTTTATATGTAGATTTGTTTATAGAGTTGAAAATTCTGGCGAGTTCTCATAGAAGTTTTAAAATTTTGAATTTTTAAAACTTGAATATGACCTTTCATTAAAGCTTAAAGCCAAGTATGTTGACAACAAGACAACATGAAGACATAGAAGGCAACAACAAACAACAACAACAACGGCTCTGTATAAAGCAAATCACACAGCAGACTAGACAGACTGTTTCGTTGGCCGCTACACCAACTCATCAGTAGTCTTGTAGGACTTTTCACTCTGATCCAATCAAGCTACTTAGGTCCGACTTATACTGCCAATATGCCGAAAAAGTTACCCTGAAGTTTATTTTGACAGAGAGAACTTTTACCTTAGTAACTTAGTTCTAATCTAATTATGATGCACCCTGTGTCAAGGTTAACCTTGATCGTATCATACTTTTAGGCATACCCTTAACTCATGTGCATCTTAGAAACCACATCTCTGATAGCGGTAAGCCACTGTGATCGAATTTTCAAAGATGCGCATGAGTTAGGGCTGTACCTACATATAATTAAAACCGGCAAACGAAACAGTCTGTCTAGTCTGCTATGTGATTTTCTCTATATAGAGCCGTTGTTGGTTGTTGCCTTCTTTGTCTTCATGTTGTCTTGTTGTCAACATACCTGGCCTAAAGCTCAAATTTGTTATCAATATAAATTTTGAACTTTCTTTTTATTTTCATGAATGTGATTTAATGGGAGCAAAAATTTTTAATTTTAATGAAGAAATGGCGGCGCTCTTATTTAATTTTAATTTAATTTAATTTTAATCTTAAAGTGACTACTACCCGAAATATGTCTTCTATGTTTTTTGCATATAATTAGCCGCTCGAATTTAAAATTTTTTTATTATTTTGTATCCCATATGATGCATAATGCAAGCGCCAGTCAATTATAATAACCAACATAAGTCTAACAACACTTCCATCTAAAACACATTATATTTTGTAATATTTATAATATCAACAAAAGACAAAAATCCATTCCACACACCCGGCTAAGCTTCGTTTCCCAGGCATTTTAATAACGCGCTGTCAAACCATTTCATTTAACCCAATGATCACGCCTCGGTTTCGATCACTTTGAAGCGAGCGTCTCTCCAAGATGAAGATGTGAGGCGTCGATGTCATTTGCTGTTGTTGTATTTGTTGTTGGATTTGATGTCGCCACCGTTGTGATCAACATGTCTGACACTTGGTTAAGTTGAAAAAAAAACAAAACACGACAAAATAATTTGAATGTTTTACAAAAAAGATATAAAATGTTCTGAGCAAGCATAAAAGTGAAGCCACGTTTTAATAAATGATCTCGCCTCAACTTAGTTCACATTTTCAGACACATGTTCAAGTTTTTGTTTGATCAGTAAAGTTCAGTGTGTGCGTGTGTGTGCATATTAACTTCAATTGTAGCTCAGTGCTTTGTTGACTTGTACGCCGAGTTGTAGACGTAATAATTGTTGATTGTGTTGCACTTGCATTTGCAATGACCCCCACCAACCACCCGCATCACCATCAACACCAACACCAGAACTCATTGAAGTCAATGTCCTTTTTGGAGCTTCACTTCAATTAAACGCAGTATTTCACGCTTTAATCGTGGCTTAACCGTTCAGTTACAGTCAGGAATTTTTCGCATTTTGTCAGCGTGCTAAAAATAACCAGTGATCGTGTTCATTTGTAACTCATTGTTAGTATGTGTGTTTGTGTTTGTATGATCGCGACGTAATAGTTTATATAATGCCTGTACGTCGTTATTATTGCTGTTTTTTTTTTTTTTTTTTAATTTTAATTTTCATACAGTTCGTCAGCGTTTGAGCAACATGTGTGGATTTACACTTTAATTATTTTATAGGTTCATGTGTTGCAAGAGTATTTTAAATATTTAAAACTTTTCATAACAAACTAGAGATCACACAAAAAAAAAAAGTGTCATGAGTTCTTAATGAGTGTGAGATACTGTGGAATTAAAAACAAACGGTCATGTTTGGTTTGAAGTAATGTATGGCATTAGAAAATGAGTTGATTTAAGCGACTGATGTGCATTAAATGCTTTTAACAGATGTAAGTGATGTGTGGATAGTTTATAGTGTCTGAGAATAAAGTTGGATTCCTCCTGTTGTCCATGGAGTTAAGGGGTTGTCATCAAAAAATGAGAATGAGCCATGAACACTTCTGGGCCCATCGCCACAAACAAAAATCTTCGTTTTTGTCGTAATTCCAAAATCAGAAAACTATCGAAAATTATTACCAAAAGATCGGTTCAATAATTTAATATTGGATAAATATTTAGGCTTTTCTTCATAGGTTGTCAATACTTACCTTATGGATCCAAATTTTGACCAACAAATTATCTTCTCGGACGATAAGCCCATTTTTGGCTATTTCAACAATCAAAATTGCCGTTATTGGAGCGACCATAATCCACAAGCTTAGTTCGGATTATGGCACAGCGGCATAATCGGACCTTATTTATTTCGAAATGAAAAAAAAGACACCGTTATCGTCAATGGTCCTCGGTATAGAGCGATGTTAACCGGCTTTCTGTGCTCAGAGCTCGACAACATCGATATAACCAAGCTTTTGTTCTAACAAGACGACACTACATGCCATAGCAGCAACGAACTGCTCGAAGAAGTGTAGGAGAAATTTGGCGATAGGATCATCTTACGGCAAACGTTCATTAATTGGACGCCGTGATCATGCGACTGGACTCCCCCGTATTGTTTTCTCTGGGGCTGAGTCAAGTCCTTAGCAGTGTTCCCAGATTAGGGGATTTTCCCCTTGATTTAGGGGTTTTTTCGGTTTAGTAGAAAATTTAGGGGTCAAAAATGTTTAGGGGAAAACTTTAGGGGATTTTATTTTTCTGTTAGTGTTTTTTCAGAATTTTTCGTGGTTTCTAAAAGAAGTGGCAACATCAACTATGAACTGTAGTTTTTTGCATTTGATGTACCCTTTTGTGTTCTCTTTTTCATTTTGTTTTAGATCTTACAAGGTTTATTTTGTCAAAGTTAGTCAAAACAATTGCGTAACATCGAAACAATACTGCTTCCCAGCTGATTGTTTTTTCGAATGAGCGAAATAGCACCAGAATATGTGTGATATGAGAGGCTGTTTTAAATTCTGATGACGAGAAAGCATATATTTAAATATGTTTTTTTTTTATTTTTTTAAAGACTTAAATACCATTGAATTTGTAAATAAAAAAAAAAAAAAGAAAATTTAAAAAAACAAAAATTAGAAAAAACGTGGAGGTATGTCTCTAAATTTATTAAGCAGTTTTTGTTTTACTAAAATTTAGTAGAAAAAATCGAAATAGTTAAATAATTTCGTATCCCACGAATGTGTCGCACCGATTGTCATTTGCCTGCATATTTTGCTTTATTAGTTTGTTTTATTATTGCCATTAGCATGGTTACTTTATTTTCTTTTTTCGTTCCATAATACTATACTATTTTTGACAGTCGGTGCAATATTATGAAACTATATGTCAAAAATAGTATAAAACTATAGAACGAAAAAAGAAAATAAAGTTACAATGCTAATGGCAATAATAAAACAAACTAATAAAGCAAAATATGCAGGCAAATGACAATCGGTGCGACACATTCGTGGGAAAATGTCGAGTTGTCACTCCACCCTACATAATTGCATTATTTCAGCACGCAATCGCTCATACGTACGGCCAAATATCCCTGTTATACTACCCTTGCAACAAAAACGAAATGAGAATTATAAGAACTAAGGTTGCAACTGCAAGAAATGAACTGCATGAACAGAGTGCGATGCTGTTGCTGCTTGACGGAATATGTGTGTACGTGTGCGATGCTGTTGCTGCTTGCTTGCATGGAATATGTGTGTACGTGTGTGGTATAAATAAAATTCAAATACGGGAAAAAAACGAGTTGTAAGGAAAATATTTGATTTATCTACGTAAATATTTAAATAAAATTGATACTCAGGCGTGGATAATGTTAATATGCATTATTTCCCTTAGTGTACTCAATGAAATATGTAAAATACTGCACTCATTCGGCTCATTAGCATATTTTCGGGTGCAAACCAACGTGTGCCGGGTAAGCTAGTAATTAATATAGGATATCACTGTCAAATTTTGAACCATTATTTTTAATAAAAAAAAATAAAACGCAAATTTTAACTCTTATTTTTGACTCAAAAATAAAAGTCAAATTTTAACTTATATTTTTGACCGGAAAAATAAAAGTGAAATTTCAACTGTTATTTTTTACCAAAAAAATACTAGAATACTAGTACATAGAATAAATACTTCTATATACTAGAAAACGTGGTAATTGGACAAGGGGGTGTGGCATCGCACATATAATTAAAAAATATGATATCGAATGGCTTTGGCAATAAATGTCGCATAACAATAAAACTCCGAATGGAATTACTATTGGGTGATGTCCTTCTATGTACTAGAAAACTGAAACGGACTTTGGAAAAGAGGGTGTGGTTCCACCCATACAAGCCAAATTTTGGATAACGAATATATTTGGATTTAAATTAAGCATAACAATGTCATTTAGTATGGAGTTGCCACTTGATGATATCCTTCTACTGGAAAACTGGTACAGGCTTTGGAAAAGGGGGTAGGCTCCGCTCATACAATTGAAATTTTTGATATCAAATAGCCTTGGAAGTATGGAGTTACTTATTGGTCAGGTATTTCTACTGGAAAACTGGCACCGGCATTGAAAACGTGGAATGGCTTCGCCCATACAAACTAAATTTTCTACAGAATAACTATAGAAATAAAAGTCACAGAACATTGAAACTCAGAATAGAGTTACCAGTTGGATAATTTTACACCGTGTAAATAAAGAACAGCAATTATGATCTTCAATTACAGAAATTAATTCAATCAAAAAATTAATTTTGGCAAAACGAAATTTGCCGGGTTAGCTAGTGTATGTATATAAATAAATTTTAGAGTTTACTTCTACAATTTTAGCAACTAAACTGATTTCAATTGAAATGATCCTGAATGTAGCAATCATTTTATAATAGCTGCAGTTTTAAACACAGTGTCTTTTAGGGTAAAATTATTGTTTTTGCGGCAAGTTTCATCAAACAGAGATAAACCACGAAACATACGGATGTGATGTTATTTGTGCTTTTGTTTTACCTATTGGTCAATTGTCTGAAGAGATACTGGAAGCAACACCCAAAGAATTTAGAAAGCATCGACTTTATCATATCCGAAAATGTTGGAGAATCAGCTCTAATACGGATTTAATGAGAATATTGCAGCTGACATCCTACCCTCTCCTCACATACGAGAGCAATATTAAAACAAAATCAAATATTAAAATAGATGAAGGAGTTGGGAAGTACATCAAAGTAGTTGATTATATCCATGATCCTGATTCTGAACAAAAATTCAATAGCGATGATCCCGAATAAAGTTCATAAAAAATATTTGTAAATAATTTTTATTTTAAATAAGTTATTTAATTTTTATTACGTATAGAATTTATTTCTGCCGGAGTTTCGTTAAGATCGGCTTAGTCTTACTAAAAAGCAGAACAAAATATTCTATTCATGGTATTTGAATAGTGTACACTATGAAAGTGCAGTGTATTTTCATTGAGCCATGACATCGCAAAAATTTTTTAATATTGTGTTTTCATGTTGTTAAAATATCGAATCATAGAACGAAACTGAAGTAAAAGTAACGGGAAATCATAGCGAGCTCACTGAGAGTACCATTCTTACTCACAAGTAAGAGGGTCAGTCGATAAAATTATTTTAATATCAAAGCTTAAAAGAAGCGCCATATCTCGAAAACAAATAGGTCAAAAATAACGCCAGATTTGGGTCAGAACTTAAGACGCATAGAAAGAGAGGTCGGACGATAAGATTAAAAATATCTTAAAAATTGCAAAAAACGCCATATCTCGAAAACGAAGCAAGATGGACCACAAATATCGGTTTTTGTGACGTACATGTATTTATGTCGGCCGATATTAAACCAATAAAAAACAATTTTCAAAACATCGAATATGCATATGAGCAGTGCATATTCATTTCTATATTCTACTTCAGTTAGGATTATACTTGAGTTTTCTTAGATACTGAATTTAAGTGCATATCAAAAAATCTGAGTTCAAAAATACATGTTTTGAAATGTGATGATGACAGAAAAGAAGTACTTGAATTATGGTAGATGGCTTGCAAGACATTTTTAATATGCTTGTGCAGCGCTTTAGTATGAACCTCCCATACAAAATCAAGTAAAAAAATAATATAATACCGAGGGAGATACCCTTAGGTTCTAGCCGATTTCAACCGTTTTAAGTACGGTTCTATAACTATATTTTTTTAATGTTTTTGCTGAGTTTCGTTAAAATCGATTAACTTTTGTATGTACCTCCCACACAAAATCAAGTAAAAAATTAATATAGTTCCAAGGGAGGTACCCCTAGCATCTTACCGATTTCAAATATTTTCAATACACATCTATTAATTTACTTGCCTAGCCTTTTAACAGAGTTTCGTTAAGACCGGTCAACTTTTCTATGTACCTCCTATACAAAATTATGTAAAAAACATTAATGTAGGTCCAAGGGAGGTATTCCAAGGAACTGAGCCATTTCAACACTTTTTGAAATTTTTCTTAATTAGCTTCAATTAAATAAGCATACATGATTCATTGTAATAAGAGCACTCCTTCTATTTTTAACCGATTTCAAAAAGGAGGAGGTTTTCAAGTTCATTGTTTTTTTTTTTTGTTTTTTTTTTTAAATGTATGTACATCGATAACTCCTAAAGCACTTGCCCGATTTCCGTAATTTTTAATCAACAGGTAGATATATACCATGAACGCGGAGGTCCTTTTTTAACAAGTGGGCGATATTCGACAAAGGGGCGTGTCAGTATTAGAAAAACACGATATTTCAGTTAATATTGACACTAGGGTACTGAAATTTACAGTAAAAATACTGGGATAGGCAGAATTATTACAAATTACACTCAATAAAGTGGGCGTTATTCGACAAAGGGGTATGGCAATATTAGAAACACACTATATATCGAATAATATTGACACTAGAGTGCTGAAATTTAGTACATGGGTAGGCATAGCTATTACAAATTACAGCCAATAAAGTGGACGTTATTTGACAAAGGGGTGTGCCAATATTAGAAACTCACTATATATCGAATAATATTGACACTTGAGTACTGAAATTTAGTACATGGGTAAGCACAGTTACAGGCGTTATTCAACAAAGGGGTGTGGCAATATTATAAATATACTATAAAATAAAAAAAAATAAATAACTGGCCATTTCAGCCCTTGAAAGGACTTTGATCTAGCTTCTTATGATCAATTGTGTTGTGCGTGTTATTAAGTTTGTACACAATTGACCGAGAAAGGGACCTTCATGTTTAACGCCGACTCCGAACGGCGATGAACGTAATGTTCTTATTCTCAAGAAGCTTTACATGGCATTTGATTACTCTCTGAGGTTTGCCATTGTCTGCAGAGAGGTGGCGGCCGTACAGAAAAATTATTTTAATTCAAATAATTTTCTGTCACTGCTGGGGTTCGAACCTGGGTCTCCAAAGTTCGTTGACATAGCGGCCACGCACTTTAACCAACTACGCCACGGTCGCCACTATCTCAATATACTATATCTCAGTTAATATTGACACTAGGGTACTTATATTTGGTATGCAGGTAGATGGGTAGGTAGAATCGTTACACAAATGGGCGGGATTGTACATAGGGTGTGGCACTTTAAGGAAGGTACTATATATCGATTAATATTGATACTTGGGAACTGAAATTTGGCACAGGGCTAGGCAGAATCATTATAAAGTACGGTAAATAAAGTGGCCTGGATTATAAAAAAGGCGTGGAACTTTAATAAAAATTGTTAAGAGACGGAAATGGAAAATACCCAACAAACTTTCAGGAATTAATAAAGGAAATTTTTTAAGAACAAAGTTTCATGTTTGAAATTTTCCTCAAGAATACTATTACATAAAACTTTTCATATTCTCTAAAAAGGAAGAAATAAAAACTTTTTAACAAAAGAAAAACCGACTTCAAAATCACTATAATGAAAAAAATAATTTTATATAACTTTTCCCATTAATTTCTTGGTCAAATTTAAAAATTTTATGTATTATAATGGAAATCTTATCATTTTCATTTTTTCTTTTTTTGTTTTATTATCATCAATATATTAATTGCTTTATGAACATAAAAGCTTTGAAGTCGGCGCTAAACTTTGACACACAATCATGATCTTTTACCATCCCTGCACTCTTTTAAACTTTTTGATTTGATTCTATGCTGCCATGGTGACACTGTAGTCATTTTAAATCTTATTTTAAAAATAATTTTAAAAGTTTTGTACACATTAACATTCTTACTCAATAAACATTCTCGCACTAGTTTAGGTGAGCTTGTAAAACTCATATTGAATATGACATAGTGTGGTAACAGCTGCACAAATAATGAATGGAATACATTGGCTACATTCAGCGTACTCAAAAATTGCCAACTGAAAGAAAAAAAAATCGCTAAAAAGCTTTTATATTCATAGAGATAGTAATATTTTTATGATAATAAAACAAATTAGAAAAAGTTAAAATAAAAAGATTTCGACTTGTAAGATAAACGCCGACTTCAAAGCTTTTATGTACATAAAGCAATTAATATATTATTTATTTTTATTATTATTATTATTATTTATTAGAATTATATTAGTATAATAAGAACAAGTTCTTTTGCTATACAAAGTAATAACTTAAGAATTAACATTACGTAAAAATGATATATAAATTCAAATTTTAATACTGGTGATTTGAGAATCGATAATTATCTTAACAAGTTAAAATAAATATAACGAGTATTTTTAGCAAATATAAAACAGCAGACTAGAAATAGAAATGAGCAGTAAGAGAGAAGGAAAAAAATAAAAAAAAAAAAAGATAAAGAGAAGAAAGAAGTAAAGGTTGATTATCCTTTATAAGAAGCCCAGAGGCTAGGTAAAAATTTGAAATATAGCTTGCCTAAATTTTCGTATTGTATCCATGGATCTTAAATGATAGGGTAAATTATTCCATAATCTTATGGCGTTAATGAAAAAAAGTCTTGTTGAATTCAGAAATTTAAAGTTTGGTACTATCAGCATTTTACTTCGAGCTAACTGACAAAATTTTATTTTTTCAAAAAGATAAGTTGGTTTTCTTGATTGAATTAGCTTGTAGAGAAAAATGAAGTTCCTAGCTTTTAAGTAGCTGGTTAGGTCACAGCCAAGAATGCCAGTCTTGAACTGTGAAATATGATCAAATTTCCTAATGCCATATACGTACCTCGTTGCGTGATTAAATGCTACTTGGAGTTTGTGTTCAGATGATGAATCCAATTTGCTATAAACTAGTTCAGAATAGGTAATCACAGGTAAGATTAGTTGTATAACAAGTTTCCGCCTAGTTTCTATGGGTGTAAAGTCTACAGACATTCTAAGGTTTCTCAGCACGCAATATATTTTTCGTATAATACTATTCACTTGATCGGTACATGTAAGTGTTGAATTTATATGATATTGATGATAATAAAACAAAATAGAAAAAATGAAAATGATAAGAGTTCCAATATTATAATACATGTAAATAATTTTTAAAATTTGAACCAGAAATTAATGGGAAAAGTTATTTAAAATTATTTTTTACTTTGTAGTGATTTAGAAGTCGGTTTTTTTTTTTGTTAAAAATTTTTTAATGTCGTTAGTATGGAATAACTGTGCGACCGCTTGAAGCACTACCAGCGAAGAAAATGCAGCCATTTAAGTAATGTTATATTCCATACATAATGGCATTTCAATATAAAGCTAGAATCAATTTGATATCTTACACTGTTGTTTGTTTTATTTGAATTTCTTTTTCTATTGTTCTTATTGGGTCACCCTTTACCTTACGTTGCAGGTTAGGTAGACAATTTTGATTTTTCTTGTGATATAGGGCGTACACAAATAAATGCCTTTATAGCCTATTGATCTGTTGACTAGCGAGATCTAACTTCGATTAATTTTTCTGGTAGTCAATAGTCTATAAAGTGATTTATAAAAAGATATAAATTTTTCGTTAAATTTAACAAAAGTACTTGAATAAAAATTGAGCTGTAAATCCCTCAATAAAAGTTTAAATTTATTTATCTAAGGTACTCATAAAATCCAATTATATTTACGGGTCAACTTGATTTAAAATTTAATAAATTTCTTGATTTCTAATAACTCAATTCATAGACAAATATTGATAATTGCATTTAAATCCCTTACAAAACAAAACTTTACGTTTGCATTACTCTTTAGGATTTGAAAGGGATATAAGTTAGGCAAAAAACTTATGCAGCTGTTTTGAAAACAAAAAAAAAAAAAACAACGGTAGTAAAATCAAACTAAATGCCCAACTTTGACAAACTGAGGCAAAAACTGCGCAGACAGCTGTAACATCCTGACACCACTACAAGAACAAACAACAACAACAACAACAGAAGCATTTCGCACTTCCGAACTCCAACCAAACACCCTCAATTTGCCAAATGAAACCCGTGTGTATTCTTAAGCCACATTTAGTTCAACTTTACATTAATTTCAATTTTCTTGATGTGCAAGTTTTGCTTCACGTCCGCAAATTGCTTTGGGAAATATTTGTTGAACATCATCAAGGAGAGATACACGATGCATCAATGGATAGATAGCAAAGATGTACGCAAAGATACTATTTGAAGGACTAAAAGTTTAGACAGTTTGCTGAACTGTATTAACGCTGAGAAAACTTATGCTTTACCTTGAGAGCTTAAGGCAGACGAATGGACGAATGGATGGATGGATGATGTCTTGACTGATAAGCTGTTGAGAGGATAAATTTACACAAATGTACACATGTGAGTTATACATTGAGGCAGGGAGTTGAGGTCGAGAAATTGATTACAAGACTCCTTAATAGTTCGACAAGTTAAAATAAAGCACTTTTGAACACTCTGTTGTAGTTGTTGCAAAAAAAAAAAAAAAAAAAAAATGTTAAAAATTTTCATGAATTTCTCTTAAAATATTTGCTGCTTTTAAAAATATATTCAACAATTTTTCCTATATTCTTACTAATCTCTTCCGCAGCTCAGCGAAGCAATTCTTTCTTCCTGCTATACTTTTGTCTATGCTTTTGTTGACTCAAACAATATCAGTATCACTTCCGCTAACAAATCCTTGCGCAAAATATCCGTTTCACCAACTGCAACGACCAAGTGTGGTAGGGGGAGGTTAAGAAAGAAAAAACAAAAAACATAAACTTTCGATGACAACACGAAGTAGTAGCAAAGGAGCGTGCAAATATCCTCGCTGCAAATCGTAATCGGAAGTGCGCCTTCACAAGCTCAAGTGTATTTAAATATGGCGCGCGCCAAGCGGAAGTGATCACTCGCTCGATGGTAGAAAAACAAACACATAACCGAAGAGTGTAGAAGCAGCTAAAGTGGTACTTGGAAAATTTTAGAATTTTGGATAAACTTTTAGCTGCTAGCTTAAGGCGCTTTCAAAGGTAGTGAATGTTAGCAAGCATGACGATGAAGGATTGCTACGACAACAACAACAACAATATCTAACGTTTATGCCAGTTAACGATTTGTGAATTGAACTTTCTTCTACTTTTGTTGGCTCAACAATAAAACTGTAAAAACTATTAAATCCTCTCAATATTTCAATGAGTTCTCCCGCTTTCGTCACTTGCCCCTTCATGTTCCTTCCATGCTACATCACACTTTAAGCATGCGTGCATTATTTTAAGGATATGCAAAAGTTTGTCGTACCAATAAAGCTATTTTAACCAGCCAATGCGACTTCAAGGACTTCTACATGTCTTTCAACACACATAAACTATGCTCAATCGCATGATTGTATGTTTGTATGTTTGCACTTGCAGTGAAGTCCTTTTTTTTGTTAAACTTTTATTATTTGCATAAGTATTTGTTTGCAAAGATTTCCTTTCGCTTTGTTTGTTTTAAATAATGCAAATTTTCCCGCATAAAAATTCATACAGTACTACAAATTTTTTGTTATTTCTTTTTGTTAAAAAATATTAGCTTTCTTTCTTGTACTTTTGAGGAAGTTCATAAAAGTGAGAAAAGTTTTTCCGTTCTTTGAGTGAAAAACAGTTTTTCCTTTTGTTTAAAATTTATGTTGAGTGGCTGAGGCGAAGGATGCAATGCATTGTATGCAGGGAGGACAAAGTTGCAAAGCCTGCTTTGGAGTTCATAATACTCGTAACATGGCTAATTTATCCTCAGTTTAGGTAGCTCTGTTCAGGTTGTAGTACAATTTGGGCTTTTAATTTTTTTATTGTATTTAGTTTTGAGGCAAGAGGCATTTAGAGCTCTGTGGGGAAACTGGGTCATATCTAAGTCGTGGGAAGTGTTAAATTCAAGAAAATAGTCGATTTAAAACGATACTTTATAGTTTTCAAAATTCTTCTATATAGTGCTTCTTCGGCAAGAAAATATTTGTTTTCGTTAATATTTACCTGATAAGGCCTTGGCCATGAAACATTATTCCATAAAATATCGCATAAAAAAAAAAATCACAAAGAAAACATTAAAAATCATCCAATATTTTCCCACAGAAATTTGAAGAATTGGGCAATTTTGCATTTTTGTTGGGTGAAATTTCGTGTTTTTAATATTTGGATGAAATATTTTGGGTGAAATTTTACTGTTTCGTTTTCGACATTTGAAAAGAAAACGTGAATCAGTTCTTAGAGATAACGGTATTCAAAGTAAAATTTGTATACTTAATTCTTAAAAAAAACATATTTTTGAAGCATTACATTTTCAATTTCTTTTGAATTTGTTTTTTTTTTTTAATTAAGTAGATAAAAACTTAGTTACTAATATGAAAGCGTTCTCTCTGTCAAATATAATATTATATTATATATTACTATTATAGATTTCTAAGCACGATTTTATTAAATTAAAATGGTTAAAACGATTTTATTAAATCGTCTGAACTGAAAATTCTCCTCATTTCTTACAAGTAATTTATCTCGTGGGAACAATGCAAAAAATTGAACAATTTTTCATTTTTTTTTTTTTTTTTTTTTTGTAAATTTTGGTTTTTTGTTTTTGGGCCATTTTTCCAAAAAATGTTGCCACATTTTCTATTTTTGGGTGATTTTATTTTTTGTTTTTTATTTGGGAGATATTTTTGGATTCTTCTTTTTGGTGATATTTCATGAGCCATGAATAATTACTCAGTTTTTAAAAATAGTGCAAATTCTTCAAGGTAGAAACATTAAAATTTTTTATTTTTATTACTAATAATAATAACTGAGGTATGAGTCATCCGTTTCAGAATCAAGAAGGGACCTACGAACTTTCGCCAAATAAAAAATTTTTAATTTTTAATTTATCCACATACTTATGACGATAATTTTCTCAGTGCTCGCTATTATGTGTGGATTTTGGTTTTCGGATTTTAGGAAAGTATTGATGACTCCGGTATTTTGATTGATACTATGATTTTTCTTTTTCTTTGAAACTTTACTCTTTATGTTCAGACTTAATACTAATAGGCTTATGGACCCTAGGAAACTTGAAAGCAAAACAACCGACAGATTTAGACTTAAAAGCTCTTTGAATATAATATAGATAAATTTCATATTCTTGGGATCATGGAAAGATCGTCTTAACTGACTTGACAGCATTCCGAGTCATGATACAATTACAAGATAGACTCATATTGGAGTAAAATGTGTTAGAAAAACTAGATGTCAAAATCAAGTGTTGATTTTGAATACCAAAATATAATAAAAACATTTGATAAGCACTTGGGATGGTGAAACGACCAATTAAAGTCAGTTGGAAAGTCACCCGACAAATAAATAAAGGTTTCAAACACAACAGCGAATAGACGGTCAAGGCACTACGTCTTAGCTTGTCAAACCTCACCTGACTTCCTCTCATTTCATGTCCTTATCCTTATTCCAATCTTGTCCTAACCCAAATTTGTATTACACTCTAACAAAAATTCACGGGAATTAACTAGATTAAATGCTGGCAACTGATTGCCTACATTTATTTTAGTAAAATCCCATGGATCAAAATTCAATTATATCTTACCTACAATTATCTGTTTCGCGCTCTTAAAAAACTCTCTTCCATAACTATCACTCTCCAGCTCTTTTTCATTTGAATAAAAAAAGCGCTATAAATCAGTGTTGTCAGATAGAGGTAAATTTCCCTAATTGAGGTAATTTTTGACTCATTTTTTGGGCAGAGGTAAAATAGGTAATTATTGACCAAAAGTGGTAAATTTTGCGAAAATAATAATTTTTTTAGGCTTTTTAATATTATGAGTTATTAGCACTATTACCTCTCTGAACATACTCACAAGTAGTTTAAGAGCCCGAACAGAAACAAAGCGGTTGTCAGTTGGCGATCCTGGAACTAGTCCAGACCATGATAAAATTATACAAGGAACGAGTGTCTTACCGTACCGACTGTAATATGCCTGTATATTTTACTTTCTATTTTCTCCTTTACTTTTTTCGTTCTCTAATTTATACTACTTTTGACAGTTGGTGCAAGATGAAATAACTGTCACTCCTACCTTGTATAATTGTATCATGGTCCAGAATAGGAGCAGTTGTCGGATCAGCGTTGCTTTTCGCTGTGTGAGGTGGACAAATGTTATTTTTTCATGTTTTTGTTGTTGTTTTATAAATACATGTATACTAATAAAAAAATGACAACGGTTGTTAATCATTAAATTAAAATTTTTCATTTTTTTTATTTTAGGAAAAGGTAAATTTTCTCCAAAAATAGTAATTTTTTCCCAAATAGTGGTACATTTCAGTTCGTCCCTCTGGCAACACTGCTATAAATGCATGAATCCTCTCACACATTTATCTATTTCTCTCTCAAATGTTCAATATGCAGGTAATGAAGAGTTTTTTTCGTTTTTATGAGTTTTTTTTCATTGTTATTGCAGAAAATGAACCAATGCGATCCGTAACTTTTATAATTACTAAAGTTTTTTAAGCAATTTTCACTTAGAGGTTTAATGTTTTATATTTACAGTCACAAACACTATACTTGAACATATTTCTTTTTAATTTTAACTTAATCTAACTTTAGAAACGTATTATGTTTACATTTTTTTTATATTAATATTAATATAAATTTAACCTACTTATAAATAAATATTCTTTAACCTTCTTATTAAAATTAAATCTACTAGTGTCACCTTTGGTCGAGATTCGACCATTTAAAAATTGATTTTCTTTTTTGGTTTTGTATTCACTCATATGCAAACGTAACCGAACTCTTACAGCACCAAACGCACCACCAGCAGGAAATCACAAATTGGTGCAATCACAAATCAATCAGTAACTCAATTCTGATTTTCCATGTTCTGTGATTTTTACTTTTAAAGCTATTCAATATCAAAAATGTGGCTTATATATGCGGAGCCACACCCCTTTGTCCAATGCTCGTCACAGTACCCTAATTCCCTTATTCTACTTTCTAATAGAAATGCTTCCAAAGCTATTTGATATAACCACTTTGAGTTGTATGAGTGTTTCACCCCCCTTTGTCAAGGAAGGAAGTTCTTACCAAGTTTCATTGATTTGTGACTTATAGTTCAAAAGTTTACCGTAAACTTCGGCTGATGAAAAGTGCCTCGCTTCTATTTGAACGCCCATCAAATGTAACCAGTGGAATGGAACGTCTGATTTGAGAGATATTCGGTGCACTCCTTTTCCATACTCTTATTGATTTAAAAAAATATTATCAAAATTGGTTGAGAAACACGGGAGAAAATGTTTCTTAACTGTTCTGCGTACACCTATTTATATATAGATATATAATAATAATATGTATAATATATAAAGTAGATAAGGAAATGGCTTAAACATATATTTGTGTATATAACTTTGGAGTGGTCTGAAATATTTGAAAAATTTTTTCACAGAAATTATTTTTTTAGCTGTAGAACTTTATAAAAAATACAAAAACAACATTTTGAAAAATGTAATTTCCATCAAAAAAATCATAGGGGGTAGCTCATGATTTTCGATGATAGAAACACTTAATTAAATTATGTGTCAAAATGAAGCAATTTTTGCAAATAAATGATATTGTATATGAAAGTGTGCGAGAGAAGAAAATAGAAAAACAAAAATAAAATTACAAAAAGAGAATGTCTAGTCTAATTTTTAAGCAAAAATTGAATATTTTAGAGTTTTTTTGAAAACAACATAAGAAATTGAATTAGTGAGATAACGGTAAATCTTTTCTTATTTCTCAAAAGTTATTTAATTAAACTTTCAGACAAAGAAAATTACGGGAAAATCGATTGAAAAATGGCTGAGATATTTGCATGCAAAATCAAAATTTGAAATATCAATTGTTTTTTTCTCATTCTGAGGCAATGACATTGCTTTAAGAAATGCATTGCATGGAAAAAATCTACAGGTTTCGAAATATCGCAATACTTTTGGTGTCATAATAACGGGAAATTTTTTTAACATACTATTCGTGGAAAATATTAGCAAAAAAATGTTCGTATACCGTTATTTTTCTCAACCAACGAATTTCCATACAAAAAAGGTTGTACTGAAAACATGTATAGTTTTTGAGATATCACAATAATTTTGATGTCAAAATAACGGAAATTTTTCAAAATCTACTATTTGTAAGCAATTTTACCATCACAATATATATTGACACTTGTTACATGAAATAGTGCTTATTGAAGGGTAACCGTAAGCGATGGTGAAAAATATTAAATTTTTTTTTGCACATCTTATGAATGTCTAAATTTCTCTCTTATATCATGTTTTTTCATCTCTTACAGTTAAGCTTTTAGTTAACAAATGCTCTTTTTCCGCTCATATTTGAGGTCAAAGGTCACCAATCTTATATTCAATCATACTGTGCAGCCAGACCTTTCATCTGATATCACATTCTTCATTCTACCTCTTCCCAGTTCTGAGATCCCTAACTAAAATTTATATAAACTTTCAACGTTAATATTTCGGGTCAAAGGTCATAAATTTAAAATGTAACATAATTCGGCACATCTATGGTGCAGTACCTTTCGAATGATATACGATTCATTGTCCTTATTCTAAAATAAATATTGAAAAAGTGTACGACAACATTTGATGTTTGCGTATTAATATATAAGATTAGATCTCTCTTAGATTATTGTAAGAGCGAAAACACGCTAAAAAAGCTGGAAAAAAAGAGCGGAAAGTGAGAAATAAATAAAAAACGTTTATTTTTTGACTGAATTGAACCATGGTATAATAATACAAGGTAGCATTGACAGTTGCTTGGGAAATCATATACTGTCAAAAAATATACTCAAAAAGAGAGCGCTCACAATCCGCCATTGAAAACACAAGCAATGTTGAAAACGTTGAAGTGAAAAAAAAACAACAACCACAGCAGCTGCTGATGTATTTCCACAAAAAGCTGTTTTTGACAGTTTATGTTTTCCTGTTGAAGAGAAAATAAGCAGTTGTCAATGCTACCATGTATTATTATACCATGAATTGAACGAATACGCTGCGTGGCATGATATTTTTTATAAAACGCCAATAAATGTGTAAAATTGTACAACATTTATTGTTGTGATTTAACATTCAGTTTTTAGAGTGTAGGTACGTCAAAATCTTTGTCCTAGTCTATTTCATAGTACTTTTCCCAATCCTTGTCTGAATTCTTGTCCTATTCCTTGTCCGATAACATGTTCCAACCTTTTTCCAAATCTTTGTACTACTCTTTATCCTTATCCTGGTTCCTGATCCCTGCTCCCTTATCTTTGAAAAATCATTTTTTGCTGTCATCACTTTTACTCAGCGATTAATAATTTCATGAAACAATATTGCATTTTTTTTATCTGATACTTCTGTGACCTGATGACTTCAAAATTTGTTTTTTTTATTTTTGGCGTAGGGTCAAGTATTAGTCCTTCTTTTCTGTTTTATAACATTAACGGTGCCATATATATTCACCGAGTAATAATTCCATGCAACGTCGTTGCATGATTGATGCATTTTTGATCTTGTAGCGGGTCTCATCACGTACTTATGACGTATTGTCATTAGGGCAAAGAACAAGTTTTTACTGAGTATAATATTGTTTTAACGTTACACCTATACATAGCGCGCTATAATTATTTTTTCCATAGTCACTGAATAAACCTTTATTGCCGTGTCATTAATTTTATCAAACCACATATACCCATTACGGTTGTTCACAATCCGATGCAAACAGTCTTACATCATAGCAAATGTAAGTTATGTTTGCAACATTTGCAATCATATCAAGAAATTGTACTCAATTTCATTTGCTATGCCTTTGCATAAATGCAAATATATACTCATTTGAACAAAAAAAGAGTGCTTCAATATGATATTTGTCAGTAGAAAATGAAAAAAAAACCAAAAGATAAGAAAAATTCAGATTATTCTGAAAATATAATGAAGAAAAACAAAATTGTATATTTATTGCATACATATAAAATTGCATAGTTTTACTAGTGTATTTGCACCAAATAGTGAATAGCCTTATTAAGTATCAATACAATACAACGTCGATGCATTTTGGAAAAATGTTTATTTTTTTAACTTTTTTAGAAACCTGTGAAACATGTCGAAAGACAATGTTCATGCATAATTTGAATACGTTTCTGCTTAAATTTAATACATTTTTTGCTTAGTGTAGCAACAAAACAAAAAAAAAAAGGAACACAAATTGTTTGCTTTAGGAAGACTAAAGAGTTTGGTCATTCATGCGTGAATGAAATCGATTTTTATAAAATTTTAAGTTTATTTACTTGCCGATCATGTTTTTTTTTGTAAATACACCTTAGTATGCATTTTTCATTCTATCTTTGCTAATGATCGCTGGTAAAAATTTACAATGAAATCTTTTTAACGAAAATTAAGGAATTCGATCATGGTTTGCAATGCCTTGGTTTATTTGTTTACGGTTTGTATATTTTCACAATGCACCTTCTTTGAATTTGTGGTCTTTGAGTTTTTGCAACTCTGTACGTTATCGCCCACATTATATTTATTTAAGTTTATTAAGCTTTGGAGCCATTTTTTGTTGTTTTTGTTATTCTTCTGTGACACATTGTGCTGGAGTATACTTTCGGCATATTTACAGTTCGTGCTTTTGTCACGGTCAGCCAAGCTTCTTTCAACAACAGAATACATTTTATTAAATAAGATCTTCATAACAATCTTGCAAAAACATTAAAGTGTGATTTTATAAATTCACAAAAATATTTAACGAAGCTCTGACAACACACCCTATAAGAACTTATTTTATAGTTTTTGGCAAACGAATTTCATAAAATTTATCACTACAATTTGTCATGAACTGTAGATACCTAATTGTTTGGGTATCATTCTATTCTAAATTATAGCTAGTTTCGAAATTATGGCAACCCATTTGAATAACTGGGCCCATTAACAATTAATCCCCATTTAAATTTTTGGCGCACAATTCATATTAATTAGCTTACTTTGCCAAGATGGTTCCTGAAATATGAGAAATGTTGTTGTTGTTGTTGCTGGTGCTGTTGTGCTGATGATATCGCATTGGGCTTCATTTTGGTTTCATTTAGTTGTTCATCAAATCATACCTTTTCGGATGTCTTTCTGGGTGTATTTGCCTTGGCTTTTGCTCGTCTGTCTTAATCTGACGCATTTATTTTATTGGACATGATAGCGTAGTTTTGACATTTTGTACCCTTTTCCTTAAGAGTCCCACAAGTTATGTTAATTTAACTTTGGCAACGTCGAACACATGTGTTGGCAAAGGATGCAAGTTACTAAAGGATATTCGCATCGTAACACACGCACACTTGTCGCCTGTCAGTTGTAGTCCTTGAGGAGTTTTTTTTTTTTTTTGTAGTTGTTACTGTAGTTTTTGTTGTTATTATTATTGTCTTAATATCCTCAGGGAAGTAGCAAACTTATTAAAGAACTTTAACGTACGAATTGTGATAAAGACTTTTGGACGCCAGTGTAAAAAATAAGGTTACAAGTTGCAAAAGAGTTGTCCTGCGATGTGTTTTCTTGGGGGTTGAGAAATAATGCTGTGAATGTTAACTTATTGGTAGTGTGGGAGTAGCTGTGAGTAGCGTGAAATTTGTAAAACTTGCATAAAGTATGTATTTTTTTTTTATGAGTTGATAACACATGTCTACAAAATATGAGGTCATGATTGTTTTTGCGAAAATGAGTGTTATTTTCGGTTTTGCCCGATTCGAGGTCAGCATTATTTCATTACATTAGAATTTTTATATATTTATGGTTGAATACTCAAAAAATGTTTGATTTTGGTCACCTTTTAGGTTTCGTACAAAGGTATTTTCAGGAAAAAATTTGTCATTCACCATTCCAAAGTTTACTTTGAACGAAAAGAGTTGAAATAAATAATAAAATTTATAGAAATATTTCGAAAGTCCTGAAAACTATAACAAAAGTAGCCAAAAAAGCATTTGTTCGAGTGTATGACCCCAAGCATCTCAGAACCCTGACGTGATGTACCAATTTTAACGCTGGATTTGGATTCTAGGCAGAAAAATACTACCGAACTCATCAATCCCACCTGGCCAAAAGCAAAATCTTGCAGACATGTCTTATTAGTACAGAGAAAAAAGTTTTCGAAGTGAAAAGATTAATATTATAAAAATTTTATGAAAAATGTTAGACTTATTTTGAATTTTTTTCCACATCATCCAATGCTCTGTCAACTATTTTGTACCCTTTCATAAAATCCTGAAAAGCATGTTAGTCATCTGCTGACACGTGGTCTTTCCTGGCCTACACATCTTGTTCCAATTTCTTCAACAGCAAAAACAACAACATGTATTCTCTACGTTGTGTCGTTTGCATCCTTACGTTGACTGCTTACATTGTTCTTAAGAATTATTATGTGGTTTTCAAGAGTTTAACAACAACTAAACACAATTCCCTGCAGCCAGCAAACTGGGATTAGCATGACATGAATGAACCCTTTCTTCCAAAAATCTTATCAAAGCAGCCAAGCTACACTGAGGTGTGTCCTCGTTGATTTGAAAATACAAAATTTATCAACAGCATATCGCACACATGTGCCGGCAACAACAACAATAGCGATAACAATAACAATAGCAATATCCTTGCCGCTATCCTCCGACACTTCAGGCATGTCACAACTGCTGGCTGTGTCCAAGTGTTGACTGTTCTTTTGAGAAAACCAAGGCACACATCCCTCTCTTTAAACTCTTAAAAAAGCCCTTGAAAAATACCTATCATCTTCTTAAGTAGGTAAATGAATAAAGCTCTTGAGGTGAGCTATAAAAGCGGCAACAATTTCTAAGGATATCTCAAGCTAACCACCGACCAAGACGCAGAGAACGGAAAGTAGCAGCATGTGCACAGCAGGCTATTCTCTCTATAAAATACTTAATGAATCATATTAAAAGCTAAAAGTTTGCCAAGGATCTTATCATGGGTTGCCTGAGCCCAGGTTACATGCACAATTAATATAACGTATTTATGGTGGAGTGTAGTCTTGGAGTAGATGAACCTTCTTAATTGCTGGACTAACTTAAGGATTGTGGCGCCCAAAAAGCAAGTCAAGTTTATTTTTACTTTGAAAGCTATGAGTTGAAAATGTAACGGCAATTGTTACAGCTTTTTAAGACAAGTAGGGAAGGGAAGGGAAGGGAAGGGATGGGAAGAACGAATAAGAAACTTTGCCCCCACACTGTGCTTTGGAGTCTGTCTAAAGGTTAATATTTGCTCATGTGTGTCCAATAAATTTCAATTAATATTAGCCTGGAAGGTGCAAGAAATTTACATGTGGTCGTAAGTTTAGAATTGCTACAAAGACCACAGCAGAGAAAAGTTTTAAATTAAAATTAATTTTATCTTCATAGGGCTTACCCTGGAATAGTACAATTTTTTAAAATGCGAGTCAATTTTATTTGATTTCTAGAATATGAAGAAAGCTACAGAGAATAAAGGGTAGAATAAACTTTGTTGAAAGGCTTACGATGTGTCAAGGTTAATTCTTATTTATAAACACAATTTTTTTAAATTTAAAGGAAATAATTGGTGTTAACCTTAAGTCACAAGAGCAAATTAATTGAAGAAAAGGAGGTATAATTAAATTTATAAAAACTTTGTGTGTTAAAATAGCTAAGAGATTGATAAAAAAAAAGGAACTGAAGAGTATTTTTTTAGAAAATACACGAAAAAAGATGACTTTTTATTAAAAAATCTGGATATTGGTATGAGGCATTAAAGTCCGGAAGATCTATCTGCTGGGCATCAGTTGCATATTTAATTAAATAAATATGCTGTATGGATAGTAACCAATATTGGAACGTAACAGTACGAATTATGAATGACTATGACTAGTGGGATCATCATCCACATTTATTGGTGCAAATCGAGACCCATCTTAAATCTCTGACAATATTTGGGCATTGCCACCCAGTTGTACAATTGCGCAACTCCAACGCGGGTCTGTTTGCGACATTGAGCTATCACATCCAGCACGATACTACCCGAAGGGTCATCCCTGCGAAAGTCTTCTGGCAAAAGGGTTTTACCTCGACATATCACTAACATACACCGACATATATAGCATATCACTTATGACTGTGACGACACTTAAGTCACCACTATTACACCAAATCAATTCTGAGCCACTAACCAACATTTTTTATCCTGGCTTTGGACAGGCTTCTCATGAAAACAGGAGGAGTTGTCCCCCAGCAGAGCTGTAAAAGTGTGAATTCATTTTCACTTTTCATTCTCTTGTTTAAAAATTCAAAGCTGAAATCTTTTTTTGTAGCATTCAAAGTGTGAACTCTTTAGGCTTAAGCCTTTAGGCTGATTAAAATTGTTTTCAAGTCATGAATTGCAAAACGTAAAGAATGCACACTGAATTGAAATTTTAACGAATGCAGTCACCGATGGCTTCAGACACGATGGCTGCAACCATTGATAGTTGCAGCCGAATTAAAATTTTAGTGAATGCAGCCGGCGATGGCTTCAGCCGCAAAGGTTTGTTGTTGCATCTGAAGTTGTTTTGTGTGCATTTGTGTATGCGTGTGTGACTGTTGGGCATGACTATGATGGGTTCCCATTGACTGATATCAAGTATAGAAAAAGTATTATATACAACAAATTGTAGAAGTTAATTTTTATACATTTTGTTAATAATATTTATTGTTAATAAGTACTTTATTATTCCAGAAAAAGTCAAAGGAAAGACAGAAGCATGTCACTAAGATCGGCCGTCGAAAACAAATGACAACAAAAATGCAAAATGCTGCTTTATATTTAGTAGTATTTATTGGTAGTAAATAAAATGTCCAGTGTTTCAGAGTTGAAAGGAATGATAAAACTGAGTGCATTCATCAGATTTTTTAAGCCAACAAGAATGGGATTGATATTTCCATAAGTCACATTCCTTAGAGAGCATTGGGTGTGCATTCTTTTATCTTCAAAGAATGATGAATTGCACGCAAAGAAATTTTTCGTTTACCACAACTGAAAAATTCACCAACTATACTTCGTTTGCGAGCTGTATTTGCCGCAAACGAATATTCAGCTGTCACAACTTAAAAATATATCTTATATATATAAACCGCAAGCTATTTCGGTCATTATTATTTATTATATTAATAATCTTTCTCATTATGTCCGTCCGTCTTCTTATGGATTCCACCTCTGTTGCTATCTTCGTCCACGTATTAAGCAAACTACCAATTTCCTTATATAGTAACAATTTGTCCAAAAAGTAACTCTAAACTATAAGCGTTATGTTTATACAACGAAGGGAAAAATAAACAAAATTTTCAGTTGGGAAAAACGAAGTTTTCAATTGCTGCAATTTAAAAATCACTCGCGTTTATGACAAACGAAATTAATTTCCTGCAACTAAATGACTCGTTTCTCACAACTGAAAATTTTGTTTATTTTTCGTTCAAAGTTTATGACAACTGTTAAAACGTTGGCAATAAACGATTTCAAGCACGACAAACGAAGTTCGTTTGCGGCAAACTGGCGATAAACGTTTTTTTTCTTTGCGTGTGTGCATCTGTAATTCATTTACTCTACAGAAGCATAAGATTGCAATCTGGTTGATGCAGCTTTTGAATGCATTAAGAGTGTGTGTATTTCGAAATGATTGAATCTTTTACAGCTCTGTCCCCCAGCGACTATTATCTTTTTCCCAATCTCAATAGACTTACTGAAGAATATTTAAATCAAATGAATTGAAAACTGGTACGTATTTAGAAGAGCTGAGCAAACAATGCTTTACAAAAGGTATCAAAATGTTGAATGATCGTTGGACTAAGTGTATCGTTCTAAAAGCAGCGTATGTTGAATAATAAAAACTAATTTTATCAAAAAATTACGCTTTTCTTAATTAGAGCAAGACCACCATAAACAGTCTAGCATTTAAAATAGCATTCCATAGGAAAGAGTTGAATTATTTTTATAAACGACTACATATTCATCTCGGAACAAAGTTTTTTTCTTCTTTAAAACTAATATATTCTTGAGAGAAAGATTAACATACGAGGATATGCTCCCAGAAGTACCCGACATTACAAAGACAAAAAAAATTCGGGGTTAAAATATTTATTTTTTTTATGTACAACCTCTTCGTTCGATACACTTTTCCCAGAGTTGTGCAATAACTTCGATACCATGTGTATAGTGAGAACCGTCGAGTTCCTCAAAGTAGAATTCAACCACATACTTCACGTCTTCATTTTTTTGCTACTGAGACTCTATTTCAAGTTTGGAAACAGAAAATTATCCGAGCGGCTAAATATGGCGACTAGTGGGCGTGAGAAAGCCATTCGAACTTTTAACTTTTGCTCGTTTCTTGATGAAACAAAACTTTGTTTTCTCCATATGCGAACTTTTCTTCTTGACTTCATCACTCGAATGCTGCAATAAGTTCGCATAATACTTGTGGCGTCGTTGGTTAAAGTGCGTGGCCTCTATGTCAACGAACTTGGAGACCCGGGTTCGAATCCCAGCAGCGACAGAAAATTATTTGAATTAAAATTATTTTTCTGTACGGCCGCCACCTCTCTGCAGACAATGGCAAACCTCTGAGAGTAATCAAAACGCCATGTAAAGCTATTTGAGAACAAGAACATTCCGTTCATCGCCGTTCGGAGTCGGCGTTAAGCCTGTAGGTCCTGTTTGCGGTCAATTGTGTACAAACTAAGACCGCTTTTACATTGGTCAAGTCTTGAAATCAATTCTTTGCTGTTCCCTTTTAAATTTACCCTCTCTCACGTTGATGTGCGTGTATCTCATCCTCAAACTCACAGACTTGATTTTAAGTCTTGACCAATGTAAAAGGGGTCTTAATAACACGAACAACACAATTGATCATAAGAAGCTAGGTCAAAGTTCTTTCAAGGGCTGAAATTACCAGTTATTTATTTATTTTTTTTTAATACTTGCCGTTGATTGTTTTTCCTTTCTGAAGATAATCAATGAAAATAATCCCACACGCACCCCAAAAAACATGACCTTGTCTGCAGATATAATTCTATTTGTCTTCTTTGGAACCGATTCTCCCCTTTCAGTCCATTGTATTGACTGTTCCTTCGTCACAGGTGCAAAGTGATGGACCCATGTTTCATCCATGGTTATGAATCGGTGTAAAAACTCTGATTTATATAATTTTGAAAAATTTGTTTGCCCTTTGGTTTTGTTTGATTGGTTTTAAGTTAAAATATGATATTTTCAAATTTGTTCTATTATTCGTTTTTCATCCGATCATTCGATCAGCACTGCCGATTATGTTAAAAAAATTGTGTATATACTTTAAATTTTGAAAGTCCTTTTACCTACTGAAAATCCAATAAATCTTAAGTTTTGATCTAATTTTCTTCGAAAAAGACGTCACATCAACACTTTTTTAGCATGCATTTATAGTCCTGCGTTTTCTTAAAAGGTCCTACGTTATTCTTAATGCTCCGTTTTGCTTATCACAAACAATGAATTTTAATTATCGTTGCCCATCAAATAAGAAACCAAAACAAAAAACAAATAAATATAAATCAGGACTTTTACACATATGCTTAAAAAGAAATTAAATCCAAATTGATATAATTATTCCGCTAAATAAACTTTCTCGGGAAAAAATATAAATAAGAAAGTAAGATTATCCTCAAGACACGTTTGAGAGTTTCGTTCAAATGAAAGAAGTAGAAAAGTATGAGCTACAAAGGATATAAGCAGCTAAGTTCTATGGCGAGCAAAAAAAAAAAAACCAAAAGTAACAAAATAAAATTCAGCCAATAAAAGAAATCCCTAAAAACTCCGGCTAGATGGTGAGATTTAAAGTTGTTTATTATATATATTGTTGTTTTTTTTTTCGTAGATTGAGATTTGATTGTCCTTTGATGATTTCGTTGCAAATAATGAGTGGAGCACCACGTCGAATTTAATTTGTGCGCGCAAGGATACAAGGGAAATAACTATATTCAGAGGAACATTCCTGCAGTGCGACAAGCAAACAAAGATACAAACAGACAAACAGACAGACAGACAAGACAACAGTAATAAGGTGGAAAATTATTTCAAGAAGAAGATGAAGACGACAATGACAACATCGTCAAGCAGCCAGTCAGACACACGTTGTTCTACACAGAAAATAAAAGAATTGATTTATTACCTAAACTAGTTTAGCTAATGTGAAAGTTTCTATTTCACCAAATCTTTTCAACAACTTTTCTACTTACACAGTTAATTTAACAATCATGCATTAGGTAATTCACCTAATTAAAATTAGTTAATTCAACTAAAATTTTGCTTATTAAATCATCTAATTCTTCTAGTTATTTTACCTAATGCAAGTTGTCGATTTGTTCGTACACTAGGGAAATAACGCATATTAGCATTATCCACGCCTCAGTATAAATTTTATATAAATATTTACGTGGATAAATCAAATGCTTTCCTTACAACTTATTTTTTTCCCGTATTTGAATTTTTTATTTCTGTGCAGCCCAAGGAGAGCACAGCGCTCTCCTATAAAAAACATAAATAAAAACAAAGTGAGAAAATTTTACAAAAAGTAAAGCCTCATTGCGAGATTTGAACTCGGGCCGCTGGCGATCAAGTCAAACGCTTTACCGCTGTGCTGTTACGCCGTTTGATAACTTGTGAACAAAATGTATATAAAAATATGAGGTCCACAACTCTTAAATTATGGGCATCTACAGCAATTTGATTAATTGGTATGTAGCGTAAATTCCTTTATTGGAAATTTAGCTCAATAGATAAGGCGTTGGTTGTTGAAATTTTGAGATCACAGGTTCGAATCTCAGCGGTGGCAAAGAAATTTTTCAGTCATTTATACAATTTATATATCTCTCTCATTCTCTATCTACTATAAAACAAATCTTTCTTCTCAATCATGTGACGAAATGAAGTAAAGTCACCTAAGGAAAGTTTCACTTCAAAATAGAAATTGCAAAACAAAAAACAAATTTTTTGCATATTTTTTGCACGGCATTCCCACTCTTAAGTGGGAATTCTATCTAAATAATTAGATGATTTTTCTACACTTAGTAGGTGGCTTGCCTAATCTGAAGTGGTCATAGTTTAAAAAAAATTAGCTAATTCTTCTAATAAATTATGTGTCTTATCTATTTTATGGTTGAAGGTACACCTAAATATTTAGGTTTTTTTAGCTACTCTCGCAGTTAAACTACCCAATATAATTGCATATAATTAACATTTAGAAATTGGTAGCGCACCTAATCAAATTCGTTGACTGAAAATCACCGGATTACTTTAGCTGAATTGACTACATTTTTAGGTAAAAGTTCTACTCTTTTTTTTCTGTGTAGCAGATCGGATTAATTTTATGTGCAACTCTTACTCGTACTGTTGGCATCTTTCACTATCCGGCTCAAGGATGCTTTTTTTATTATATTTAAACATTAGTGCTTGTTGTTGTTGTTGTTGAATTCATAGCAGTCATCCTGAGCACCATTTTCATTGGCTGCTGCTTCTGTGTTTATTTCGTTTGTATGGTTTTAACACGGTTCCAAATCAGCTCAAAATTACCAACTTTCAAAGCACGCTAAGCGACAACAAATGACAGCGAGGTGCTGCAAAGATGAAGCCATAATGCAGCTCCTGGCAAAAGATTTCAATAAAAATAAAAAAAAAACAGCACAACCTAAATAAGAAACACTAAAGATTTCGGGGCCAATGAAATGTTGCAATATTATTATTTTAAATTGTCTTCATCTGGTGTGGCTGCCACTACGAGGATATTTGGTGTTGTTGCTCTCTTGGTCCGTTTGCATTGGTACTCGTAGTGTTGCTGTCGCCCTGTCTTTCAAATGATTGTCGGTGATGATGGCGTTTGTATTGTTGTCCTTGAGTCCTTGTTCGTTGTGTGTGATAAAAACAAATGAAAAGGTATTCAAGCGAATGCGTATAAGAATCCTTGAGATCCATTCTTTGCAGCGTTTCACCGCTAGTCGATGCGAAGGCAAATGAAATTAAATGAAGATTAGTCAGTCTTGGGTGCGGATTATTCCAAGAAATAAAAATCGTTAGAATTTTACTTTGTTTTCGGCATTAGGTACTATCATCTTGGTTCCCAATTCCTTCTCGTGTATCAGCAACTTGTAGTCTTATTTGATATTAATTCTGATTTGGTCGATAGAAAGGCATTGCCTGGCAACAAGCTACATTTAATTTTGTGTATTGTTGTTTTTTTTTCGTTGCTTTGCTTAATTTAAAAAAGTGCATGTTTTTTTTTAAGGTTATGTTTACTTGA
This sequence comes from Pherbina coryleti, assembly GCA_943735915.1. NCBI lineage: Eukaryota > Metazoa > Arthropoda > Insecta > Diptera > Sciomyzidae > Pherbina > Pherbina coryleti. The sequence goes on from OX030949.1 coordinate 11,218,249, forward strand.
AACAATAAGTTTTATATAAAAGTTTTAAGTATTATTACAAAATATTGTACATTTAAATAGTAATTCAATGATAATTACACTTGCCTCTTGTCAGCTAGACAACAGAGTGTTCTAAACTGTTTCATAAATGTATTAGTACTCTATTCAATTATTGTATTAGAATTAAGTTTTTATGAAATAAAGAAATAATAAAAAAAAAAAAAAAAAAATGCCTTCTAATCTTTAATTGCAATTAAAATACAAGGGCAGTTTGAGAAGTCAATAAAATGGAGTTTGCCCACACCCTCATTACGTTTACGCTGCACGTAACGCCTGCAATCAGATCCGAACAAATTAAATTTGCGCGAAACTGTGAAAAGCCCCTTAAAAAAAAATGATATTTATCATTAGATGTTCTAAACATAATAAAAATATGCACTTACTGGCTCAAAAATGAAAATAATCTTTCAATTTGTATTTGCGAGCAAAATTAAGGCGATCCTTTTTATTTCTCATACTAATGAAGGACTTTTTACGGGCTACTCGTCCATTTAAAATGTTTTTACGTAGAACCCTTCGTACGGTTTCAGCACAGACATTAAGATGAAAATTGTTTTTAAAACTGAAACAAGTTTTGGAGCGGACAGAAGTGGATCTCTCTGAATTTCCAATCTTTCCAATTAATCCATTATTTTCTATCCTACCACTTAGGGCTTTGTTATGCAGGCGGTCATGAGAGCGTTAAGTGTTCAGGGATAAAATTACCATCAGCATAACATACTTTCGTCACAGAGCTCATCAAACGAAAAAAGAGCATAAAAAGTGATGTGACCGCGGATCATTTGACCGCCTGCATAACATCGCCCTTATGAAAAGTTTCCTTTTGACACAAGGTGCACCTCGCTACACAATATTAATTCACCACAACTTCTCGTTAATCTAACTCATCTGAGCAAATTAACAAACCATCTGATCAAATTCCTAGCAGTTGACTGACCAAAATGTAGATGGCGCTTTAGGAAACTAAAAGTTTTCACCCCAGCATAGGTTAAAACTGTTGTGGAATGTAGCAAATAAAAAATATAAAGCCTTAACTTTTTGTTAACTCTCGCAGTGTTGTCAGATGAAAATACCTCAAAAAATTCTCTTTGTTTCGCATTGAATTCTCACAAATTATCATACGTCAAAAATAAAAAATACCACAAAATCTCGAAAATTACCACAATTCCTCTAAATTGCTTTAAATATCACATTTTGCAGCGATTATAACGAAGTTTCAAAGGATTTAACGAAAGAAAACCTAAATTGTAATTTATTTTAACATCAATTAATAACACAATAATTTTCATAAAATTTTAGTTTTTTATTTATGAGTATACAAATTTAAAAAAATTAACGTTTCTTTGTCTAACATTCCAATAATAAAAGAAATATTTGCATCCTATTTACATAAAAAATAAAAAAAGAAATAACTGGCCATTTCAGCCCTTGAAAGGACTTTGACCTAGCTTCTTATGATCAATCGTGTTGTGCGTGTTATTAAGTTTTTACACAATTGACCGAGAAATGGACCTACAGGCTTAACGCCGACTCCAAACGGCAATGAACGAAATGTTCTTATTCTCAAGAAGCTTTACATGGCATTTTTATTACTCTCTGAGGTTTGCCATTGTCTGCAGAGAGGTGGCGGCCGTACAGAAAAATTATTTTAATTCAAATAATTTTCTGTCGCTGCTGGGATTCGAACCTGGGTCTCCAAAGCTCGTTGACATAGCGGCCACGCACTTTAACCATCTACGCCACGGACGCCACCAAACCAACTTGCTTTTTTTATTTTATTGTGTTTTGAAATTTGTGAAAAAGTTGTAATTTTTTCATACAAAATTGCTCATTTTCGCTAAAACATGCTCCAGAAAAGTGAGTCCTTATTATTGAGTTTCGGCAAACCAAATTTTGGGAAAAAATTGAGAAATTGTTGATATTTGACATACTAAAACTAAAAAAAAACAAAATTGTTTTTTTTTGTTATTGTTTTTCAAAGTTTAGGGTTTTTTAGATTTCTAGAACTTTTCCTTAGTAACATAAAAATTTTTTTATTTTTGCTTCTAATTAAAAAATTTTTGCTAATATACATAAAATACATATAAATTCATTTTTTGCATATTTTTTAAACTAAAATTTACGCCTTATTAAGATATATGCAGTGTCAAATTGTAAAAAGAAGAATTTCATAATTTTTTCAAGTCAACTTTTAAAGAGTGGCATGTCCGTAATTGAAAAGATATCGCAAAGTCCTCTTACTTACATAAAGAATATTAATACTCCAAACTATTATTCTGCATATTTAGATTTATAAATTTATGACTTTTTTTCGTAAGCTATTTTTGTCCGCACTCGTTACACTGTGTGTCGGTCGCTTCAACACCTTTTATTTAAAAAGAACTATGAGGAATGGAGAGCAGGTATTTCGATATTGCTTAGTATATTCTCAAAGTACGGACAGTGTTTTTTGCTTTTGCTGCAAATTGTTCGGCAGCACCTACAAAAGACTTTAAAGAGTGAAGAAAAATACATTAGGGGTATTCACGATGTGGTGTTCTTGCCCCTGTATTGTGTATTTTTGATAAATTTGAATTTACTACAAATAAATTTTATTAAATTACAAAAACAAAATATACAGTGTTCGAAATACAACCCTGAAGCAAAAATGCAACTACGAAACCCTATTGTATTCTTAGTAAATTCCTTTGTGTATTTGATCAGCTGATCGCAAAAATCATTTCTACTCAACATGGATGAAGTTACCGGTTGCGCTGTAAGATTATTTAATAAAACTTAATGTAATTTAGTGTTTCGTTTGAATTTTTTATTATTTCCTACAGTTAAATGATGAGCTGCAAAACCCAAGAGAAAAAAAAGGTGGATTAAGTATTTAAATATTATATCAATAAAATTACAACTTGAAATTCAATTTAATTTTCAGCTTCTTCCACAATAAAGTTAATAACTTTTGTCTTTTCTCTGTGCCTTTTGCATTTCAATTTTTGTTTCCAAACAAAAGTACGTAGAAAAATCCGCTGATTTTAAATATACAAAACTTTATTACAGGTTCGTTCTCAATAAGTTGTAAATTTTGTAAAAATTTATTACAAATATACTACATCGTGAATACCCCTATTGTAATTTAAAATCATAAGTGGGTCAAAGCCACATAGTTGCTGGATCTGTTTGGATTGAGCTTTTCAATAGGTTGCGTAATGGAAAACAATTTCCCGAGAGTAAATTCATCGATGGAGCTTAGTTTAAAAGCGTATTTTAGCTTTAATTTTATTTATTTTTTAGAGTGTTTTTTTTTATTGAATAAAATGGAATTTATTTTTTTTTTCTTTTATTTTTAAATTTTTGTTTTATTGAAGTAGGGGCGGCAAATTATGATTTTGCCTTGGGAACCCAAATACTTATCTTGACCTCAGTCGCTATAAACTGACAAGACAATCATGCATTCAGTTTGAAATTTTTTGGGATTTTAACCTTTAATTTCAACAACTTTCGTATTGACAAATTTTTTCATATTTAGTATAACAGAGATTTATGCATCTTAAATACAAGATGGCGGCCCGAGCTCATCACTTCCAAGGTCGGATATTTAGATTTAACATCAGATCTAAATCTGATTGGGCCACTGTTAATATCTAAGTTTATATAATGACTTTCGATATGCCTAACTCAAAAAAAAAAAAAAAAAAAAAATAAAAAAAAATAAATAATATGATTTGGCTACTTCAGCCCTTAAAACCAAGCTTCTTATGATCAAATTGTGTTGTTGCGTGTTATTAAATTTGTTATGCACAAATGACTGAGAACTGAACCTATTGGTTTTTATGCCAAACTCCGAACGCATAATGTGCATGTTCTCAAGAGCTTTACATGGCAATTTTTACGCTGTGAGGTTTGCCATTGGCTGCTGAAAGGTGAATTGGTCGATCAGAAATAATGGATTTCGATTGAAAAATTGTCTGCATCAGCTGGGGTTCGAACCTGGTCTTGAATTGGCATCGAGTGGCACACGTACTTCTTAACGCTCTCGGCCACGGCCTATTCCTATCTCGAATATTACTTTGTTATCCAAGTAAATACTAAGTTATTTAATTTCGGACTAATTAAAAATTTAGATCTATCAAATTAGTCTCATTAATTGACAGTTTAGAGACAATACCAAGCAATACCAATACCGTTCGTGCTGTTGACATCAATTTCTCAACTTCTGCAACAAATCAGGCTTGTCATCAAACAGCAATTCCAAGTATCAAACAACAACAACAATAACAACAACAACAATAATAACAACAACAACAACGTGCCATACACAGGAGACACACAATCACCGAGCTCCACATGCAGATTCAAGACAACAAATGAACGATCTCATATGTCACAAAACAACAAATTTGTTGGATGCACCAGCGACAGACAATCTATCTTGAGATATACAACGTTTTCGTCTGCTTCATTTTCAGCAACATTTGAATTCCTCGAAGAAGTGTGACTGACATCTTGCGACAGCGTTTGACTGACTTGACTGACTCTGTCTTGTTTGATAAGTGAGTCCCTCTACGTATGCCCCGGTGATACTTTAGCTGTACAGTGTATTGTGTATGTTGTTGGTTGCATGTCGTCAAATTGTCAATAATTTTGGAAACAATTGACATTAAGTAGGAAAACTATTGAAGGCCAAATAGCATAAATTTGATATTTTCTGAGCGAAGCATGCAAGTTAACAAGGAATTGATTGTATTTATATGGTTTTACATCTGGTTGCTTGCTTATGTGTCTGAATCTGTAGAATGTGTGAAGTTTGGTTCGCATTGGTTATGGTATAAAGTTCAAAGTGTATTGAATATTGATGACATCCCTCCTAACTGGAGCCGATCAATTAGCAATCAGTGGTGCATGGCTGACATGCATCGGCAGCCTGGAAGAAGGAGGTTGGTACATATGGATTATTTTTTCGATATTTTAAAAGTCTTAAATTTGTTATAAAAACAAAATTACAAAAAAAAAAAATTGGTAATCAGCAAAAATTTTAACTGACATTACTTTAGCCCCTGTGTTTTTATCGTTAACTGTTTTCAGTGTTAGTTGGAATAATCTTGTTGCTGTTAAGTTGTTTAAGCCTGAATAAAAAAAAAAAACAAAAAAAGAATGTTTTTAAGAGGCTTTGACAAAGTTTGTTAATTTCTTTATGCAAATTCATTTAGCATGTTTTCCCTTCAATGGCTTTAAGTATCAAAAAACATAGATTTTTTACTTTAAACTAATTGAACTGTAAGTAATTAAAGTTAAAACTCGTCCCTTGGTATGTCCTTTTTTTGTAAATTTTGTTTTAGTTTTCTTTCAAAGATGCTGACATTTTCTGCATATTAATTCATATTTTTACGCATTTCTTTGTAATTTTGTTCCTTGTCTTAATTAATTCAAGGATTCACTTGTGCCAACCCGTACCCAAACAACTCTCCTCTGCTGACTCACTTCATCTTGCGGTGAGTTCATTAAGTAATAAAACATTGTCTTTTTTTTTTGTTATCCTTGCATTGAAAAAAAAATACAACACGAAATGATCAACAAATTTCTTTTTAATGAATTAATTCTGTTATCCTGTTTTGTTGACTCACCACAGCATTGGCCAAGGGAGAGCGGTGCAGCGATGTACCCTGTAAATCATCACTCGGCCATAAACAATTTATGCAAAAAGAAAGAACGTGCTATAAGCTTGTAACTTTTTTCCAGCTTAAATCTTCTGCTGCTGAAATTGCTGTTAATTATAACAGCGTTTATTTTCTATTAATTTAAAATATTAGCAACGCCAGAAGAGATGTCGGTCGAATTTCAAATGTTTGTTTTAAGGGCGAAAAACGTGTTTTGTATGTTAAAAGTTGTGTCCAGTTTGGTCCTTTGTGTGCAATAAAATTTGATATTGGCGATATATTAATTGACTTTGCTGAGTTTTAACGGTTTTTATAATTAAAAATAACTGAATCAACTTTGCGATAGATAATTAAAAGTTTTTGGGTCATAAAATCCCATGTTATGCCACAATGATGGCAGATAATGCGTCCATAAGGGTTAATTATTCAATGTGAATTCTTAGAATAAACGCGACTTAGCCTAGTCTTATTTTTTATGCCGAAAAAACTCTAATAAAATATTAATATTTGAAACTAATATAGACAAGAGTAAGGTGCTGTAAGATGGTTTTTACTATAATGCTGGAGTTTTAAGTGGAGCAAGTCAAGTTTTTGTGAATATAGGTAGCTAGGAAATATAGGTAAAGCAGTCTAAGATCTTGTTAAAATGCTATCGGTCAAGGACAACTTTAGCCTCGATTTAAAGGTTGAAAGCAGACCTTTACAATGGTGCAACTTCGATGCACTAAATTTTTATTCAAATGTTTTGAACTATCGAAAAACCATCGATGTTTCTTACTTAAAAAAGTAACGTCATTGTGCCGTTAGAGTTGTATGTATCGGAGTTTGTATTTGCAGGCTCTAGCGGAGACAAACTATGATTTCAAATCATTGTAGTACCTACTTAATGCAATGTGAAAACTATTGCCTTCTTATTGGATCTATTTTCTCTTATATTTCGGACCCAGTCTTTAAATGTTCTTTGTTTCCGATTACATTAAATGTTAATTTTTCTCCGAATTTTAAAATTTATTATTTCGATTTTCTTATAATACTTTCAATCATCGGGGTGAAATTTATTTTAAGACCGTCTCAAAAGACAAAATTGGGAAATGTCTTATAAAACTAGTCCTAAGGACATATTTATTTATTTTTATTTTTTTTTTTCGAAGGAATTCATCAGAATTCTTATAGAGTCAAGTCTGAAGAACTAAAAGAAAAACTGAACATTTCTATTCGATAACGGCTTATTTTGCATATATATCGATTGTGCAACGATGTTAATATATGAATATGCCACTTACAGTTCTAAATTACAATCACACCTAGAAAAAAAAAAACAATTGGAAAATCATCAAAGCCGGCTTGGATGGAAAGAATTTGCATGGAAATTAAAAATTTATGCTTATTCACCAAGGTAATATATTGTTTTATATGTTATATTGCTTCATTGCTTTGAAGGCACATACATACATCGATACCCTGCCAAAAAAAAAAAAAAAAAAATGTTTGATTCACCCACACCATCGAAACCTTTGACACTTCATCAAAATGGTATGGACTTGAACACTATGTAAGTCAGATTGAGCAACCCTCAGGAGGGTTTCGAACTATACTTTTGAAATCCACAGAACTGTCTGATTATGAAAAATTTCCATGAAGCAAAGTTATATTTATTATAATTCTTCATCATTCTTCCCTATCACAGTTTAAATTAAACATGTCAACTCTATTGAAAAGTAACTCAACTGATGTTAAGTTATTTTATAGGATAAGTAGTCTTAAAGCAGTGTCGGGCAGTGTGGAATATTATCGAATTTTAGATGTCTTTTTTCCATAAAAAATTTTAACCCTAGATGAAGAAGCCTGCAACCAATTATTTGAGAAATACTCCACGATTTTTCATGACGATTCTTTCGAAGTATGAATTTTTGAAAAAATATCAACAGCCCTATCGAAGCTCTTGACATCTGCAATACAACTGCTTTTCAAAATGTTCACCAAAAACTTGCTGGTAATGGCTGCGTTACCAGTAACGACATCATCGAACGAACACTCTTTTTCAACATTACGCCGGTTAAAAAATTACTTGCGTACTATGAGCGAAAATCGGCAGAACGGATTGACTACACTTAATATTCATCGGTACGTTGAAGTTCGTGTAGATGCAGAATTGGACGATTTTTTTTCTGTACCACGACGCATTAATTTATTGAGGGAATAGTTTTGTAGAGAATAATTGTATTTCCTCGGAATACTAAGAAATAATCTGAAAATGTGTAACTTAAATCTTATAGTTTTATATCCAATATATAATATTTTCTGTACATCAATTTTTCGATAGTTTTCTTTGTACTTAGAATTCCTTATTTTTTAGTCAAAATCCCTCCAGGACCAAATCCTGCGCACGGGCCTGGCAGAGAACAATTTTTGAAGTGAAACTTAAGTGAACAATAACAATTTTGTACAAATTTTACAAACTTGTAATTTGCTTATAAATATTATATGACTGCGATGACCAATCGTACTATACATATTTCATAGAAATGTCCCGGCGAGTTATTTTGAAAACACTACTTCCCGTATATTAATTATCATAACACTCTGAAATGATTTTGTAGGGAGTTTTATATTTGGGGGTTTTCAAATTCTGGCATTATCGGTCTTAAAAATCTGAATCCCGGGTCTGTGAAAACTGAATATACAAGAAAGTTCAATGAAGATTTTATATTGGTTCTTTATTTGCTAATGAAATACTGATTTACTGTTTTAATTAAGCCTTTTAAAGCTCAAACACCAAATTAGAAAAATCGAATTCAAACTTTTACACTTCAATCAAACTGTTTGCACAAGAAATTTACACTTTCACAAAGCAAAATACTAAGTTAATAAAAAGTTTAATTATAAAAGCACAAATATTTTAGTTGTGGAAAACAGTTTACAATGAACAGCCCCCACTATAGAACAGTATCGGGTAATGTTTTAGTCAGAACAAATATTTTACAAAACGTATGATATGAAAAATTAAAAAATAAAACTTTCCCAAAAAATAAATTATTTTTTTAATCAAAGCAAGAAAGATTTTAATTATTCACCGTTTTATTTTGCCCTTTTTCTTATCTCGTGCTCATTGAAGTATCTTTCCTGTTTGTAATATTGTGTTCCAAGAAAAAAGACTCAACGATTTTTAAACTTAAATTAATTTATTGACTTTTTTGCTAAAGTCTCATGATGTTCTTGTAATCAATATCACTTGCAATTTTTATGAAAATGGAAGATTAAGTTATTAAATTAGCAACCTTAGCAAAGCATAGAAATATTTTTTGTTCAATTAAGAAAAAAAGGTTTCAAAATTATGTATACTAGTATTGCCTGTGGTCAAAATTCGACCATGTCAAAAGAGAATTTTCTCTTGTTTTCTTTTTGTTTTTAATGAAAAATGCTTGGAAAAGTTAAAAAATGTCTGGCTGTATCGTGGACAAATCCGTAGATTTTGAAGTGACAGTGTATCTTTATCCTTGTCCTTATTCTTGTTCAATCCTTGACTAATACTTATCCCACTTTTTTTCTAAATCTTTGTCCTATAAAATTAACCATAGCGCCAATAATCATGGACTTAAAATTCCACACAACGTTTTTTTATTGTTGTTGCGTTTTTACTGCATTAAGGCAAGTTGCCTTTATAGGGTCGTGGATCCAAAAAATTTTTTTTCGTAATGAGGTCATAGAATCATTTTTATTGTTGCAAAATTAAATATTTCGTAGCACTTTAACTCAGTGTGTGAACTTTGTACAACAATATTGCATTTTTACGCTGCCTGACGACGAATTTTTTTTTTTTTTTTTTTTTTTGTCATAAGACCAAGTAAAAAGTCTTTATTTTTGTTTTATGACATTTATAATGGCGTATGTACACACCAAGCAATAATTCCATGCAACTCCATTGCATAATTTATGTATTTTGATCTTGTAGCTGCTCGAAATGCAATAAACAAAGAGAGAGAGCAGCAACATGCATAGAGATAGATTCATAATACAGCAATGGGTATGAGAATGCATAACTTTATTTTGAAATGCAATAATCTCATAATATATTTAATTTTATTTTTCGGCACACGCAAAGCACCTTTCTAATGATATAAGTTCCATTCCCTTTTTTTTTTTTAGACTTGAACCAAGGATTTCAGGTGGAATACCTATTCAGTCAAGTCTGCCTTGGTTCGAAATGGGGTAATAGATTAGTGGGAAGGAAAGGTCAATCAAGTAAAACACGTGTAGGATGTTCTAAGCATGGTGGAAGGCCAAAGAAACATGTAAATTGGAATCAGAGGCAAGTGTAACGCCTTTACCTCAGTCAATTCAAGTTCTAAGCAATCTCATCCACAAACTTCTCTACCATCAACTACAACTTCAAGTCGTAAATACTGATGAATTTTCAATTTCAGTTGATTAGAAAAGAGGATAGAAAATTGCAAATGCGAAAGGTTTTAAAGCGTAGGACCATGGCCTGGCCGGGAATCGAACCCGGGACCCCTGGGGTAGCAGTCGAGCACGCTACCTACTCGACTACCGAGGCCGCCATTAATATATAAGATATAATATATAAAGTAGATAAGGAAATGGCTTAAAACATAGATTTGTGTATATTACTTTGGAGTGGTTTGAAATATTTGAAAAAAATTTATACAGAAATTATTTTTTAAGCTGTAGAACTTTGTAAGAAATACAAAAACAAAATTTTGAAAAATGTAATTTTCATCAGAACTAGTAAGAAATGATCTTCGACTGGGCCGAAGTTAAAATACCCCCACGGCCGAACCAAAAATATATTTAAAGTCTTAAGCAATCAATAAAATGTTTATCTGTAAAAACGTTTTCGTTATATTTTTAACATAAAATATTCGCTCTTGTTTTTTGATAAAGTCGCTTTGTATGGGAGGTGGGCGTGATTTTCACTCAATTTGGTTGAATTCCATACACATAGTACACGTTATATATCAAAGTGTATATGCAAAATTTCAAGTCTATACATTAATTTTTGTGGATTTTAGAGAAATTTTACCTTTTTGATAAAGTCACTTTGTATGGGAGGTAGGCGTGGTTTTCATCCGATTTAGTTGAATTTCATACATAGAGTGTATTTTGTACATCAAAACTCATATGCAAAATTGCAAGTGCATATATTCATTTTTGTTGAATTCTAAGAGATTTTACCGTTTTGATAAAGTCACTTTGTATGGGAGGTAGGCGTGGTTTTCGTCCGATTTTGCTCATTTACGAACTTGACCTTCATTTTTTAGATAAAAGCTTAAATATTGAATTTCGTGATGATAGCTTTAAAATTACGGCTGTAATCGTGATCACAGACAGACGGACAGACGGACAGACGGACAGACAGACGGACATGGCTAAATCAACTCGGGTGGTGATGCTGATCAAGAATATATATACTTTTCTATACCTACCACGCCTCCTTATGGGCGTTACAAACGGAGTGACAAAATTAATATACCCCCATTTACGTTTTTTAAACGTGGGGGTATAAAAATCATAGGGGGTAGCTCATGATTTTCGATGATAGAAACACTTAATTAAAATATGTGTCAAAATGGATCAATTTTTGCAAATAAATGATATGTTATATAAAAGAGTGTGAAAGAAGAAAATAGAAAAAAAAATACAAAAATAGGATGTCTGGTCTAATTTTTGAGAAAAAAATTTAATATTTTTTGATTTTTTTTTAAAACAACATAAGAAATTGAATTGGTGAGACAACGGTAAATCTTATTTCTCCAAAGTCATTTAATAAAACCTTCAGACAAAGATAATTTAATGAAAATCGATTGAAAAATGGCTGAGATATTTGCTTGCAAATTCAAAATTTGAAATATCAATTGTTTTTTTTTCTCATTCTGAGGCAATGACATTGCTTTAAGAAATGCATTGCATGGAAAAAATCTACAGGTTTCGAAAAATCGCAATACTTTTGATGTCATAATATCGGGAAATTTTTTTAACATACTATTCGTGGAAAATATTAGCACAAAAGTTTTCGTATAACTTTTATTTTTCTCAACCAATGAATTTTCATACAAAAAACGTTGTACTGAGAACATCTATAGTTTTCGAGATATCACAATAATTTTGATGTCAAAATAACAAAAATTTTTCAAAATTTACTATTTGTAAGCAATTTTACCATCAAAATATGTATTGATGCTTGTTGCATAAAAAAAGTGCTTATTGTAGGGTAACCGTAGACGATGGTGAAAAATATCAAAGTATTTTTTGCACATCTTATGAATGTCTAAATTTCTCTCTTATATCATGTTTTTTTATCTCTTACAGTTTAACTTTTATTTAATAAATGCTCTTTTCCGCTCTTACTTGAGGTCAAAGGTCACCAATCTAATATTCAATCATATTGTGCAGCCAGACCTTTCATCCGATACCTCATTCTTCTACCTCTTCCCAGTTCTGAGATCCCTAACTAAAATTAATAGCAACTTTTAACGTTAATATTTCGGGTCAAAGGTCATCAATTTAAAATCAAACATAATTCGTCACATCTATGGTGCAGTACCTTTAGAATGATATACGATTCATGGTCCTTATTCTAAAATAAATATTGAAAAAGTGTACGACAACATTCGATGTTTGCGTATTAATATACGAGCCCAAACCACTATTAATTCGTACAGCAAGCACTTTTATGCCAATGTAACATGTAAGGGTACATATTTTATTAAATAATATTGACAACACTATTAAATTTATACTTTTCTGAAAGTTTGTTTTATTATCTTTAATTTCATAAACAAATTTGTGCACATATCATAATAAAAAGTTTTGAAAACAGAAACTAACGGAAAGTCCATTCATTTTGATAAAAAAAATTTGACCACTATTAATTCGTACAGTGGAACATTTTCTAATTTAATACTGTGTAACGCTCCCTTTGCTTTTTAAAACAGCTTATAATCGCTTTGGCATTGTATCTTTTAATTTTTTACACTCTTCAGGGGTTATAGAGTCCCAACTTTCCTGAATTTTGGCTTTTAATCCGCTAAGAGTGCGTTGTGGGTCATTTCATAACTTCCTTTTCATGAGTGCCCACACGTTTTCGATTGGGTTAAAGTCCGGGCTAGATGATGGCCAGTACACAACACTAATACCATTTTCTTGTAGCCATTTTTTTGTTTTTTTGGCTATATGGGATGATTCACCGTCTTGTTGAAATACATATTCGCCACAGTCAGCTAGCTTTGGTACTGACGGAATGAGATGTTCTTCCAATATATTAATATATTTTTCTGCATTTACTGTTCCCTTAATAAAGTGAAGCTGACCGACACCCTTTGAGGACATACATCCCCACACCATAATGCTAGCTGGAAACTTTACAGTACGCTTTAAGCAGTCTTTATGATATGCCTCTGTGCTTTTCCGAATTACCCTTTTTCTGGCATCACCGACGCATACGTCAAACTTCGATTCGTCGCTAAATATAATGGTGTCCCATTGCCTTTGTACCCAAGAACGTCTTTATTTTGCCCATAATAAACGTTTTTTCATTTGAAGTACAGTAAGTAAGGGCTTTTCTTTGGCCTAAAAAATTCAAGTTTCAATAAATGTTTTTCGTATCACCAGTAGTAGAGTGTTAAACTTACTTTATAAACACCATAACCTATATCTTTCATTTGCCGACGCGTCCATTCACGTTAAATGGTTTTTCCAATTCTATCTGACCACTCTGAAGCTATGTCTCTAATAGTGCCTCGACGGTTTTTTTTTAAGTATAACTTCTAAAGATCTTTTGTCGCGAATCGTTATTTTGGAGACCCGGCCTCTGTTTGCAACGTTACTGCTATAATTCTTATTTTTTTTTTGTATTTTTGAACAATACTTGATACTGTTGATCTGGGAAGCTTTAATTCAACCGATATTTCGCTATAGATTTTTCCCGATTTGACTTTGTCAATAATTTATAATAGAATTTCTTCACAAACTGGCTTACCAAGTGCCATCGTTGAACAATTAATCACAAATAAAAAGAAACAACACGAAAAAAATCGTGTTATTGTTCAATTGCATTTCTTTACTCTAATAAAACGGTAAATTTTCATTATTTGTTTACATTTTAATTTTCAGAGTTGTTTTTAGCTGAATTTATACACTGTACGAATTAATAGTGGTCAAATTTTTGTTATCAAAATAAATGGACTTTCCGTTAATATCTGTTTTCAAAACTTTTTATCAAGGTATATTTATCATATTTGTTTATGAAATTAAAGACAATAAAACAAACTCTCAGAAAAGTATAAATTTAATAGTGTTATCAATATTATTTAATAAAATATGTACCCTTACATGTTACAATGGCATAAAAGTGCTTGCTGTACGAATTAATAGTGGTTTGGGCTCGTATAAGATATGGGATGAGAGAAAATTTCGAGAATTTCAGGCAATGAAATTGTCCGAGATTCCGGGATTCCTGGGGATTGGGAATTCAGGATTGAACTCTTTACTTGAACCCTATTCTGCATCTTTAGCTTTTTTGTTCGATAGTTCCCTGAAATATTTTGGTCATAAACAACAATAAATACATATTAAGTTGTACAAAAATTTTCCCATCCAAATGTGTTCTGATAAATTAAAACCTACTATCCCAAGCAACAATTAAACTTACATCAACATACCATTTTCGAGATTCTATTGATCAAATTGTGTTGTGCGTGTTATTTAATGTTTATATACAATTGATCGAGAACTGGAACTACTAGTTTTATGCCGACTCCGAACGGCTAATGCCCTAGACAGACATTTAGTACCAATTGTAGTACATTCAGGGAAAAAAATCGTAAAACCAAAGAAAATACACTTTGCCACAAAGACTTTTATTGGTTAGATTGTGCCCAAAGATAAAACGTCCTTACGGCAAAGGCACAAAGATTGTTCAATTCCCATGAAAAATATACTTTATATCAAAGACTTAAATTCTTGTGACAAAGATGTACGTCTTTTAAAAAGTCGATTTCTTTAATACTATCTCTCTTTGTCCGCCTTTTCTTTCTATTACTCACCCCTTCTCCATTCTGCTTCCCACCCCCTCCCCCTTCCCCTTGACCCTTAACCCATACGATTTAATCTAGTGCTCATTACAACTTATACATATTAATACATCAATTGGCTTTATAGTACATATTGCCCACAAAGTAACTGCGAACTATAAGCGTGTGTATTTTTAAGAAAAATATGATTTTGTAGAAAAAATTTTTGAAAGTCATAGACTTTGCTTTAAAACATCGATGTTTAGCTTCAAGAAAACAAAGAAAATTTGTTGATTTTGCGTACTTTTTTCTTTGTTAACAAATTCTTGTTAACAAAGAATAAAATCGTTATAGTAAATAATTTAACTTTACGGCAAATATTTTTTGATTGATTTAGCTTCAAAGAACTTCAGTCTTTTGTTTCAAAGATGCAGCAGTTGCTTAGTTAAAGAATAAATCATTAGTGCAACGATCTTTTCTTTGTAGCAAAGATATTTTGGTTACAGTCTTTTAACAACTTTTTTTCTTTGATTTTAAGGCGTTCAGTTTTCTCAGTGTATGATAAGGAAACTATATGTGTGTCATCAGTATTCTTTATTTTTGTTCTAAAGCAAATGGAGTTCCGTACTTCAATAGCATACAATGTACCATTGAAATTAAGTGGTGTTCTGAAATGTACTACGATGGATCGCACTGAACACAGCAAAAGATTTAAGCTCTTCTGTCAAAATCATATGTTCTCGATTTCCGGCAGCATAAAAAAATTAGCTGCTGTACACTGGCCATTGACCAGCAAGTTCGGCATCTTCTCAAAATCATTTTTTTTAACGCAAGCGTTTTATATTGTTTGCTTCTTTTTAATGCCCTTGAAGCTGGTATACAATATTTCCTTTTTTTCCTCCGGTAATCCAATATTTTTAAGTTATTAGCAAATATAACTTTGGCTGCATCCATTTTCTTGTTTTATATTGACAAACTTCTGCATCAGCTGATAAGTGTACAATGTAGTAGAGTATCACATGTCTGTCACTATGCTAGTACATGGTTTCTTGAGCTTTCATTGTAGTACACATTGTAGTACGGAAACCATATGTCCGTCTAGGGCATAATGTGCATGTTCTCAAGAAGCTTTACATGACATTATTTACTCTCTGAGGTTTGCCATTGTCTGCAGAGAGATGACGACCCAACAGAAAACTGAATTCAATTGAAAAGACTTTCTGTGTCAGATGGAATTGAACCAAGGTTCTCTGGCGTTTGGTTCACGCAATCTACCCACTGAGCCACGGCCGCCTAAATTTTAGAAATTTCGAAATAACTTCGAAAATTTAGGCAAGTGTGTATATCAGTATACTTCGTGAAGGTTTTCAATTTAGGTGAGCGAGCTTATGCTGCTGGCTTCGTTTACAAAGGAATTCATCCAGGCCTTAAGAGTATGACCTCAGGTAGTATGGAAGTAATATTATATTCGAAGTATTGAGTGGAAGTTTTACACTCCCCCAATAAAACTTTGTACTTGTAAAGGTGCTTGTGAAGGCAAGCTTAAAAATTTGGTGAGCAAGTTTTTTCTAGTATGAGTTAATTCGTATACAGTTTGTAATAGATTGGCTTAGTGGACAACGTATTGGATTGGGGTGCGACATAACATAAAAATTGTATAAGCTTCTTCATACATATTCTAATTCGAATTTCCAACTCCCACACTAAGGGAAAAAAATATTAAATTTATCCAAAAACTTTTTTAATTTATCCAAAAAGCGAGTCATTTTTGCACCAATAACGCATTTGAATAAATCGACTACGTAAATATTTAAAATTTATTTGAATACTTTTTTAATTAAATTAAATATTTAAATATTTAAACAAAATTAATAAAAAATATATTAAAATTATGCACGAATTTTTTTAAAATATCTTTCAAATATTTACTATTTGAAAATAAACTATCGCATTTAAAGAAAATTTGAATAAAAATATTGAAATTAAAAAAAACATATTTAAATTGAATATGTTATTAATGGTTTATGGTATTATTTTCTTCATATTGCGTTCATCAAATGCCATCGCCTGTATAATTTATTATCGCTTCACTTTTTTCGTTCTCTAATTTATACTATTTTTGACAGTTGGTGCACTAATATTGCACCAACTGTCAAACATAGTATAAATTACAGAACGAAAAAGTAATGTACAAATTTGTTTAGGCAGAAGCAAATTCTTGGAAATACCGAGTTGTCACTCCACCCCATGAACCAACAAGACAAGATCAAGCAATCAGCAGTGCGAGAAAAAAGTATTTTTTCGTGCCACGTCATCGGTCACAAAAAAAGCTATATTGCATACGTTTTTCATGCAAAACATGTGAAAATTAGATAAAAGTGGAAAATTATAAAATTAACAAGTTTAATTCGCGAAAAAGTGTTTGAATACTTTGTTTGTTTATATTTTCATGCAGTAACGAAATTTAAAGTAATATTTTTTTGGCTGTTGGAATTATTGCACGTCGCTACAGCACACTTAATTTTTATAAAAAACACAAAAAAATTACTGAATTATAAAACATAATAATTCTTTAAAACTTCAAAAAATAATTTTTCACATATAATCGCTACACGTAAACAAAACAATTTGTGACCGATGACGTCAGACCTACCAGCTTTGTTTTGTTTACAATATGGCGGCTCTTTTCTTTGCATGATCTTTATTTCTTGGTTCATGACTCCACCCTACATAATTTAATTTCTTTGCCAAACATGCATAATATATTACTCCTGAAACAATAACCAAATGAGAACTATGAGAACTATAAGAACTGCAAATGCAAAAAATAAACTGCAGAAACAGAGTGCGATGCTGTTGCTGCTTGTCGGAGCATGTGTGTAAGTGTGCGATGCTGTTGCTGCTTGCTTGTATGAAATATGTGTGTACGTTTGTGGTATAAATAAAATTCAAATACGGGAAAAAAACGAGTTGTAGGGAAAATATTTGATTTATCCACGTAAATATTTAAATAAAATTGATACTCAGGCGTGGATAATGTTAATATGCATTATTTCCCTTAGTGCAGATACATCTTTATTCATTTTGACATCAGTGACTTTCACGTGAATTTTAAATAAAATATTAAGAAAAGAGATTTGGAATTGGAATAATTATATTCATGGTTATTATATAAATCTTTAAAAAAATTCAAGCTCCTAAAATACCCAGTTCAAACACGTTGAATGTTTTCATATCTAAACAGTGAATATCCTCTTTTTCCTTATGTGCTACAATTCCAATAAAGAAGAAAAAGTCGCATAAAAGCAGGAATATTAATTTCTGTCAAATTCTTTTTCATTCTACAAAAATGATCGCAGGGTTTTGTCTTAAAAACATCATCCCTTGTCAGTGTATTTTTTTTTTTTATATTTATTGTTGTTTTCTTTAACTTGCGCTGATGCGTTGAAAGGTCCGCGCCTCTTGAATAGACGGAACGGAAACAAAAGCAACGGACGTTAAATTGCCTGCAATATAATTTTTTTTTTCTACCTACTTGTAGTTTTTTTTTATTTTTTATTATTTTTGTCCTGCTATAAAATTGATGACAATAATGATAATGATGATTGTTGTGCGGTTTTACACGCGATGATATGCTGTCAACAGATTTTAAAATGATAAAAATCTCGCCTCGTGTTGTCGGAAGGAAACAGTCGAGAAGAAAATGTAAGTGAAGATGATTGACTGTCTGACTGACTTGGTTGGTTTGCATGAATGGAGGGTTGGAGCGAGAAAGTTCAAAATGTAAAAAGGAAATTTTTGACAAATGTTAACAATTTTTTGTATGTCCTTTATGAGAAGCATAGGAACAACATGACCCACGGGAGCAAAAGTTGATGTTTTAAGTGATTTTTTTTTCCTTTAAAAAAACGTATAATTGTTGTGAAAAAAAAATAACTGTTGCAATAGCAATGATTTGATTAATGATTTCACAAAATGGCTGTAATCGTTATATTTTATTTTTTATGAACATGTTGAAAGTCATGTTTAAGCTTTTCAGCATGCACCAACTGCTGTACTAAACATCCTTTCATTTGTGCTCATGCTAATTACTTCCGTTGCAATATTGCAAATGGTCGCTAGTTCCGCTTTGCCAGCAATAAAACAACAAACAAAATGTTGCCAAATATTACAAAATAATTTTTAATAACATTGCCAGCTAATGTGTGAGCACTTAGATGCAAACATAATTTGGTAAAATTATGACAGCTTCTTTTGTCTATTAACTGTACGTACATCTTAGCCAACATCATCTTCGCCAACACTTGGTGCTGGTGATGAGGCCCAGCTCAAGGCGCTCATGTCGCTTACAGCTCGTGACACTTCAGCACTCAGTTTCGTCTAAGTTTTTGTTCAAAAGTGCTGCCAAATTGCCTTAATATCCAACATATATCAAACATTTTGTCCTCTCGTTGTGCGGCATGCATTTCCTGCTCATATCCAGGCAGCGAGCGAGCCAGCGTTGGTCCTTCGCCTTTGCTTGGCATATCCTTGTTTTTTTTGTTTTGTTTTTTTTTTTTTTGCATTTAGCTCTAGCCATGCGATAAAACAACTAATAATATGCATTGTAATATCTGAAAATATCTTCCTGTTTAGTTGTTATTAAGTATCCAAAGAATTTGCTTATGTGTATTAGTGCAAGGAATGTTGGATATTGAGGAAAAAAAAAATAGCTAGTGTTCTTGTATCCTTTGAGCACACATGAAGGCAATAAAGAAGAAACTAGAATTGTTATCGTCTTCATTAAATGAATATGCAACAATGTGTCTGCGATGATATTGTCCATTGGCTCATGTGAAGCGTTGTTATTTTTAAAAATGTATCATCAAAAGCCATGTTTGTTGTGTGCATATGAATATTAAAAATTATAAATCGTTAGCATAGCATATTATGAGACGATACTTAAACTAAAGGCTTTCAGATGCAAATAAATACGTAGGTTGCTACTTATATTTCGGGACCTGGCAACGCTATGTCACTCCGGTTAAAATAACACTTTCATTGGAAAGTTTGTCATTTTTTAACGTACATACGTATTCACAATGTTTTGGGGTACGTGTGCTCATTGTGTTGTTTACAGTGCTTTTAAAATTGTATTTCAGCAAAAAAATTAAATTAACATGTGAACATTTTCAACCGATTAATTTTTACAACCTTCGACGTGAATTATGTCAACGAGAGTCCATCGATGAACTCAATTCGGCTTTTAGCAATGAAGTGTCACCAAAATTCTCTGTATATCGGAGGTATACAGATTTCAAGCGGCGATTTACTTCGCCCACTAACGAATTTCGTGAAGGGCGTTTAAAATTTGTTGTTGTGACACAAAACATTGATACTGTACGCAAACTGATAATGCTTGATCGTCATGTGACATATTTTAGATTGAGGCATCCCTGGGCATTTCTTTCACCAGCATACATACCATTTTACATGAACACATAGTTGTGAAAAAAATTTGTTCACGTTGGATTTCACATAATTTGATAATCGCTAAAAAAGGCTCGTGTCGATTGGTGCAAAGAAACGCTCAAGAAATACAATCGTGGTGCTTCAAAAGACCAAAAGACCACGAAAATCGTGATTGATGACAAATCTTGGCTCTATATGTATAAGTAAGCAGGAGACGACTGTATGGGTCTTTCAAGATGAACCAAATCTAACAAAAGTTGTTCGAGCTGGAAGCACTGCGTAGCAAATGGTCGTTTGTTTTTTACAAAAACCTGGTCACGTAATCAAGGTACCACGTTAGACAAGTAGAATGGTCAATGCAGAATGGTACCCAACCATTTTTTTGCCAGAAGTGTTCCGTGATGGAAGGAAAAAGATCCAGTTGATGCAGTCAAGCATACAATGCTTGAATCAAGCAAATAGGCTATCAGTTTACACTCATGCATAAATTTCTCAATTCAAGCATTATTTTGCTAGATTTGAGCAGATTTAAAACACATGATATTAAGAAAAAAATGCTTAGTTCTACACTAAGGGAAAAAAATATTAAATTTATCCAAAAACTTTTTTAATTTATCCAAAAAGCGAGTAATTTTTGCACCAATAACGCATTTGCATAAATCGACTACGTAAATATTTAAAATTCATTTAAAAACTTTTTTAATTAAATAAAATATTAAAATATTTAAACAGAAATAATAAAAAAATATATTAAAATTATGCACGAATTTTTTAAATATCTTTTAAAAATTTACTATTTGAAATAAACTATCACATCTAAAGGAAATTTATATAAAAAATATTGAAATTAAAAAACAATATATTCAAATATTTCTAACGAGCTGCGTTCATTTATGCCATTAGCATGGTTAATTTATTTTCTTTTTTCGTTCCATAATATTATACTATTTTTGACAGTCGGTGCAATATTATGACACCATGTGTCAAAAATAGTATAAAACTATAGAACGAAAAAAGAAAATAAAGTAACCATGCTAATGGCAATAATAAAGCAAACTAATAAAGCAAAATATGCAGGCAAATGACATGGTATAATAATACATGGTAGCATTGACAACTGCTTATTTTCTCTTCAACAGGAAAACATAAACTGTCAAAAACAGCTTTTTGTGCAAATGCATCTGCAGCTGCTGATGTTATTCTTTTCTTGACTTCAACGTTTTCAACATTGTTTGTGTTTTCATTTATTAACAATGGCCTACCAGCGAACGCTCTCTTTATGAGTATATTTTTTGACAGAATATGTTTTCCCAAGCATATCAATCAATGCTACCTTGTATTATTATACCATGGGCAAATGACAATCGGTGCGACACACTCGTGGGAAAATGTCGAGTTGTCACTCCACCCCATGGTATAATAATACAAGGTAGCATTGACAGTTGCTTGGGAAATCATCTACTGTCAAAAAATATACTCAAAAAGAGAGCGCTCACAATCCGCCATTGAAAACACAAGCAATGTTGAAAACGTTGAAGTGAAAAAAACAACAACCACAGCAGCTGCTGATGTATTTCCACAAAAAGCTGTTTTTGACAGTTTATGTTTTCCTGTTGAAGAGAAAATAAGCAGTTGTCAATGCTACCATGTATTATTATACCATGACTCCACCCTACATATAATTGCATTATTTCAGCACGCAATCGCTCAAACGTACGGCCAAATATCCCTGTTATAGTACCCTTGCAACAAAAACGAAATGAGAATTATAAGAACTAAGGTTGCAACTGCAGGAGAACAGAGTGCGATGCTGTTGCTGCTTGTTTGTATGGAATATGTGTGGACGTGTGTGGTATAAATAAAATTCAAATACGGGAAAAAACGAGTTGTAGGGAAAATATTTGATTTATCCACGTAAATATTTAAATAAAATTGATACTCAGGCGTGGATAATGTTAATATGCATTATTTCCCTTAGTGTAGAAACGTTTGCTTTAAACTCAAGAATATTTGATCTATATTCAAGACTAATATTTGCTTGAAGTGAGAAAAAATTGCTTGATTCAAGTAACAATTTGCTGAAAACTTCAATAATTGGCTTGATTTGAAAAATTAATTGAATGAAGTCAGTTAAAAAGAATTCCTGTGGCTTTCAGAAAACTAAGTTATGCTAAATGTTAGTTAAGTTATATTAAGTATTATATTATGCAACTCTTTACTAATAATAATATTTACTTGTTTTGATAACTAACGACATCTAATTGTCGTGTCGAGTAGTATACCTGTTTTTTAAATATACAATTAATTTATCTGACATTTGAAAGAACCGATATATTTTGCTTTTCTCTTTTGACCACTACTTCTTTGCACAAAACACACCTCAACCTGATTAAATAATAAATAAATTGTCAGAATACCATTTGTTTGAAGAGCATTTATAGTAAAAACTCATTCCCATTTTTTTTTTCTATTTCTACTTTTATTTTTTGTTTCTTTCTCTAAACGGAGGATAAAGTTCATAATTTTTTTTATCGGAACAAGTATTTAGTAAAAAAGACTATTTTATATCGGGTATATGACTACCATTTTAACATATTGATGATTGATGAGCTGATTTGTCAGAAGGGCGAAATTTTTTCTAGCCTTTTTGTTTTTATTAAGTATCCTGCAGACCCACCCACAGTTCTTCCAAATGTTATATTTCTTATGCTCAATCTTAATTTTAATACCGTTATATGGATTTTGTATTAGGTTATGATCGGAACTATAAACTGGGCAGCAAAGACCTCTCATATTACATTAACTTATTACTTATTTTTGACCACCACTCCTATATGTTTCAGATCATTATCATTCCTAAATGTGATAAGAATTTATGCTATTAGCAGACCCATAAGAACACTTTTGAGAAATATTGGATCAAAAAAATAATTTCCATGGCTGAAAAAAATCAGCGGGCCCGAACTAAGAGTGTCGTCACAGGACCTTATGCAATATTTCAAAAATCAACAAATTTCATCAAATTTTCAATGGCTTACCATTCAATGGTTAATTGTAAGGATGAGATAATTTCATATTTATAGGAGACTCACATCTTCTAAGATGTAAATAAAATCACAACAGTATTTATATAGTCGTAAAAAAAAGTTTTAACATTCTTATGGAAACTATGAAAATCACTCAATTTCGAATTTCGAATGAGTGCCGATCCGAAGTTAGGCAACTAAAAAAATTAATGATAACGGTTTTTAGTCTTTTAGCAGCTCGTCCATTACACGTTTTCATATTGAATGACCTCTTTAAGAATTTCAGAATTTTCATCAGCCATGGCGGAAAATGGCAAATTCAAGTTTTTTTCGGGTCAAAACCTAAAAAAGAACTGTTTCTCCCAAGGGTACCATTGTAATTGCATTTTTTGAGGCTACGATTCGATTTTCACGATATTCGGACCTAGCATCAATGACCAGGATATGATACCTGGCTCTCTTCTTCTCGCAATTCCTCATACTTTTTTTGGATTATTCTAGAATGGAAAAGATTTTCCAATTACCTGGACTGGGAATACGTTGAAGCAAGTTGATCTTTCCTTGACACGTCCTTTAATTCTTTCTTTTTCAGGAGCGTTTTTCATACTCAGAGCATTATGATACATTTTCAGATATGCACTGTTTGCAGGAGGCAAAAAGGATGTCGCCGTTTTACAAGTATTTTAATCCGAACTATAATAATCGGTTATTTTGAATTATGGAGAGAAAGAATAGAAGAAGCTGAATGGCGCACGAACCAATTTTACTCGTATTTTGTGGCGCCAAATTTAAATTGTTTTTTTGGAAAATTACTTAATTTAATGAAAACACTTAAATGAGTAAAAACAAAAACTGAAAGCTTGCAATGGGTGATGCTCAGGAGCACAAATGACATTCTTATATCATATAATGAAGAGAGAATTTGGTTTTACAGTAGCTCTTTTATTTATGTTTGTGTTGGCAACACTAATAATTCAGTTGTCATATGTATAACTGTAAATAGCAAAGAATAGAAATGTTATAATGTTGGTATGTTATGTTCGTTTTCGTTCTTTTTGTGTCCGGCTACAGAACAAACAACACGCCTGCATTATACGCGGTATTTATATTTCATCTTAAATCTTGTTTTATATCTGTAATCATTTATTATATATTTTGTAAATAAAGGTAAATCTTAGCATACTTAATCACTTGTGTATGAGGAATATAACAGTTTGTTTAAGGGAATTTGCATTTTGGACACTTTACGGAGGGGATATTTCAGTAATGTTTTGTCGAGCCACCGCTTTCTTCAATCAATCAATTCTTGTGTTTGGTATTAGAAAATGTTTTTTTCAGGTCAGAGAGCCAAATCTAATTGCGTTTTTGGGGATATCTTCACTAGTTTGAATATCTCATATTTATTAACCGTTATTAACCATATAAGAGTTCTTAGAATTCTTAGTTCATATTAGAGTACTCTTAGAACAGTCACAAAATAAAAATTAATTCACCATATTGCTTTTACTTACTCCTCAAATGTGGGTAGCGTTTGCTCAAATATGCATTCCTCTTTAAATGTAAAAAAGACTCCATAAAAAAAAAAAAAAAAAAAAATTTATAAAAATCATTGGCAAATAACGGGCCATTCAAAATTATTTATTCAAGTGTTCGATTTTTCCTTTACTCGCACGAAATGTCAGTACAATTCATCAGGTCAAGTCATAAAAGCTGATATTCTGCCGCTTTGGGACAACAAATGTTTTTTTTTGTTTATTCTATTAAAAATTTTGGTTTTTTTTTTCCTGAGACTTGTTCAATTTGAAATTGAGCTCCTTAAGTAAACAGAAAATCTGAAGAGGAAAAAAACATCCTTCGAAATGATTTTACTCTAATGGTTTTAAAGCAGTGAAAGTTGTTTACTACTAAATTTTTTAGTATTTTCTTGGTCGCGGCCGGGAGGAAGGGTCGGTCTATTGGTCTATTTTTTATGAGCTACATTTAAGTGCTCAACATTTTAATTGTTTGCTGCGGTCTGCGCGTAGCTGACAATTTCTGTTAACATTCCAGAGTTAGTCACTTTTTAGGGGTTACTTTTATTGGTACGCAGTAGAGGCAATGCCTTTAATTGAAGTATGTTTGTATGTCACAGAGTAGGTATTTATTTTTCCCCAATGGTTAATAATTTGTTAGAATGTAGATTTTCATGATTATTTTCTGCCTAGATATTTTATTGTATTTTTCTACCTACTTCTTTATATTTTTTTTTCTTTTAGAGCAGCTTCAGCTCTTAATAGAAAATTAATTCCGGCGTAAAATTAGCTTTGGGAAAAAATTAAACCGTAATGCTTGAAGAACGTGATTTTATTGACATTGAGTTGTTAACAAATAGCTGTGAAAGAGATGTCCGAACAGCAGGTTGTATGGCGATGGCAGCTAATTTTCTACGCGCGCATTTTTTAAGGACCGCTTCTGCGGTTTATAAAGGAGCGCTTTAATTTTTTTTTTTTTTGCTTTCTATTGTCAGTTACAACAGATTGTTATAATTACTTTTTTGTAATTTAAAAGCACAGAATCGGTTTACTTAAGCGTACCGCTGGGAGAAGACGGTCACAATAATGACTTAAAGGAAGAGAGTTAAGGTTCATTTTAATTTCTTTCTTTTTTTTTAACAACAAAATAAAAATCTTAATTTTAACATAGTTTTAACTGAGTTTTATTATTGTCGATATTAAAGCAAATCGAAACCGAGTCCATGTTTAACGCACAACCCTGATATCAGTGGTGAAGCAACAACGCTTGCCGCTTGGCGCCTTCAGAACCCACTTTATAGTGTATGAGCTCAAAGGAAACTTGCTCTCGATGGGCACATCCATGGTGTAAGTCTGTTTGACATTGGCTCTGACCGGACATGGCGTATACTTGCAGGCTTCCTTGTCCATAGAGATGAGTGGCAACTCCTGGTCATCACTCTTGACCCACGAAAGACCAGCTTCCAAAGTGTCTGCATCAAAGGTGGGCGTAAAGTCGAAGCTAATCTGAGATGGCTTACGTCGGCGTATATTACAGGCACGATGGTTTAGTGCCTCTGGGCAAGGATCCACGCGCACCTCATTCACTGTGCAGCTATCAATATCGGCTGGGCAATTCCTTATATTCACCACTTCGCCCATTGCAAATGCAATGCAAGCAAAAAATGCGATAATCTTCAGCAGAAACATTTTTACGCTATAAGATTTTGACACTTTTCTCGTATATTTTTCCGCCTAAACTAAACGTTGGATGCACGCGTTGCTGACTGACTGCAAAACGGTGTTTTCTGAAGTTCGTTTTTAAGCAGAATTTAAAAATCCGAGACTTTGGTGATAATTTGTAGTTGTAGGCTATGTAGAAAATCCAACCTCTGACCTGCTAAAACTGATAACACACAAAATACAGCTGATTATTTTTTGAAGCGATAAATGTTTATGAGATGTTTATTTATATTCAAGAAATTGGCTACAAATTCTAAGCAAACATGTTAAATTTCAATTTCGAATTGAGTCGGAGTTAAGGTTGTTAGATATGGCTTTTGTCTTATAAGAATAGCATGCATAGTGACTTGACTTTATTCAAGTGCTGGACAAAAATAAAAAGGATTTTTGGATATCGATATAATTTGGCATGCTATCTAAAAAAGAGCCGCTGGTTACAGAAACTAGATCAGAAGTTTTATTGTTAGCCTTGTACATTCCACAGAAATCCAGAGTTAACTAGTTAATTACATAAATCTAGGTATTTTAATATCCAGTGAACCAAAACTACCGTTTCCGGTTTAATTTATGAACCTTTCCGGGTATAAACGTTCATTTTTGGCACTCATAAATGAACCCTTTTTGCATCATTCTTCGGACTAAACTGCCTCTCAAAAATGAACCGTCTTTGTTCGGATATGAGTTAAAAAATAACCATAAATTGTCCTTTTTTGTTCGGAAATTACTTAAAAAAAGAACCATAGAAAAGTTATTTTTCGGAACTTGGAAATGAACCTTTTTTGAATCAATCGGCGGACTGAATTGCTTTTCAAAAACGAAAATTTTTTTGTTCTGAAACGAGTCAAAAAAATCACCTCTTTGAATTATAAATTTAATTATTGCATAATATTATTTGTTATTAAATATCGATGATTTGTATAAAAAGAAATTATTATGATTGAACTCATTTAAGAATGAAAAAAAAAAACATTTATGATTCATTTCGGAACTCATTTATGAACAGAAATGATTAATTTACGAGGCATTTTTACCCACTAAATAATAAAAAAAATTATTCTGTTTCGACTCTAAATAAGTTTTTTATGAATATCCCTAAAGAAGTACAGTTTTTATTTATGGGAAAAGTTTTCACGAATTTAATCTTCTATAGCAAGCTCTTGTAAACAACAAAATAAAAAATCAAAAATTTAAAAAAAAATTCTACCCAAAAACTTTCGCAAACTCTCACTTTATGCAAAACTTTCGCTTATGGTTCAGTGCGTATAATTTGATTGGTACCAAAATACACCATCAAGTGTTACGTTTTTTTTAGGTTTTTTTGTTTCTGATATCCGCGGAATATACATTTATTCAAATTTAGTTAAGATTTAATAAAATTTTTAATTTTTGAAATGAAGATCATGTCCAATTTTTATAACATATCTTTCTGAGGGAGGAGGCAGTGGTTTTTATTTGATTTTAACTGTTCCAAAAACAAAAAAAAAAAAAAAACTAGCGAGCCTTACAGTAGTACGGTAAGTACCTTAGTACATTACCTTGGTAATGAAAAAAAAGAAAACGAAATGGCCGTTTCAGCCCTAGGAAGGACTTTGACTGAGCTTTTTATGATCAATTGTGTTGTGCTTTTTGCGAAATGTTTGAATACAAATGAATTGAGATCTAGACCTACAAGCTTTATGCCGACTCCGAACGCCTTATGTTCTCAAGAAGCTTTTCATGGCAGTTTTTACTCTCTGAGGTTTGCCATTGTCTGCCTTGGTAATAACCCTGGTTAAAAAACATTTATTGTGATTAAAATCATCTGAAAAGTTTTAAAAACTTTTGATTTTTTCTACTATATAGATGTACACTTCGCATTAAGATAATTTTTAAAATGATTTTTTATAACCAAATAAACAACTTTAACATTATATCCTAAAAAAAAATTTTATTCAATTTTATATATTTAAAATATTAACCGTGTATGCCAAAAACAGCTGTTTGGTCTTGTTATCTTTTACTTTGGATGTTGGAAAAAATAAGGTTAATATTTTTCTTTTACTTTGACATTTGGATGAAGGCTACACAGGTTTGTATCTAGCTTCGTCCAGTTTACTGTGATTTAAAACAGATATCAATGTGGTTTGTGTTTAAAACACATGTTTGTGGTTTGTGTAGCAGCTATTCGAGCATAAAAGGCACTGTGTGAATAATGTTGGAAGCTCTGCAATTAATTGTGTGATAAATTAAATGGCGCTTGCTTCTCCGACTTTCTGTTACGGAATTCCGTCGCATTTCACGACAAAGCTCCCACATAAAAAAAAAAAACAAAAATATATTACTTCTCATGTACAACAGTCAAGTTTTTTAAGTTATTTTTGAGAAGTGATTTATACGGTCGCTTGCTTGCAGTTCCAGACAAGTTTGTGGAGAGGTTTTCATAGAAATAAGAATTGACTGAGGTAAGGGCATACATACTACTTATCATAGATTCAACTATATGCTATTCAACAGTTTCTATTGCTTTCCGTCACACTAAGATCATCCTAGACATACTTAAATTGATTGCTCCAATCAAGGTAGACTTGAACGAATTGGTTTCCCAAATTCTTGAAATCCTTGGGTTGAAGGTTTGGTTCGGTAGATTTGTTATTTATTTCGGTAGACGTAGATTTTATCCGATTTTTCCCTTTAACAAGCAATTTTGAATTTTAAGATATTTAAAAATATTTGTTTTTGTAAATTTTGTTTGGGAGGGTGGTGTAGTTTTGAAATTATTTTACCTGTACTCAAAATGAAATTATTTTGTAAAATGTAAATTATTAGTGGTCCTCATGTAAGCTCGCAATTTGGAATATTCGTATTTGCGTACTCCATTTCATGAACACACCCAGCAAGTTACGAGTGTGTAAATGAGCTGTTGTCACACGAGTTAATTCATACGACGTTTACGAACTGAAAGTGTATGGAAGGTTTGCGAGCACCGCGTAAACTTTTTTGTATGGAAAAAGAGAACAGGTGATATACGCAGTGAAAACTTGCGAGGATTACGTGGCATACGAGTCATTTGCGAACTTTCATGAGGACCACTATTGTAATAGAGACAAAGGATCAGTTACATCATTTAAAGTCAATAGCTCTTTTCGTTTGTTATTGTTGAAGGTTTTATTGTTTTGATGACGTCACTTTGTGTGGGAGATAGGGAGTAAGCCAATGGAGCATATTAAGAATCAAGGCATATGCGAAAAAATACAGTATTATCAAAAAGTTCATTGTTATCTCGCATTGTTATCTCGCATTAAACTTTTTTGTAACGACACTTTGTATATTGGATAGGCGGAAAGTTCATCTGATTTGGCTCATTTCCAGATTGAAATCTTTTTTAAAGTTTTATGCGAGTGTATTATTTTAGAAAAATAATTAAATAACGTTTAAAAGACAACACTTTTTTTAAGGTTATATTTGATATGAATAGTTTCTTTTTACAAATACTTTTAAGCTCCCAGCAGGAAAAGCGATCACCCCAAAATACCTTCTTGGCACAATCTTTAAGACTTGGTGATCCCCTTCACTACCAAATGTCACACATTTTTTTGTATGGAGCTGTTCGTAAGGGGTATTGTTTCCTTCGTCATATCTTCGAGCACCTAAGAAGTGATTAGTCAAGAATCCGAGTACCTTCTTTTGACAATGAAGTAACGATATAGAGGTCGATATCAGAGATCTGCATGAATGGATTCATTTGCTGTTTCAAGTTCCTTTAATGCTTCAACTCCCTGCAAGTCGAGGCAGGCAAGCAACAAGTTTGCGCGAATCATAGGCAGCAAAAATCAAGTCGCTAAATGTAGAAAACTTGAAATGTAGAAACTTGAAATGTAGGGAAAAAGCAATTGTTTTGCATACAAATCGTTTCTTTTCAAGTCTGTTAGCGAAGTTCGTGGAATTAACTTCGTGTCGTCAATGCAAACTTTGTTTCTCGAATTGAGAAAATAGTTTAACTTTAAAGAAGTTTCGACCACAACAATAGTTTTTGTCTCATTCACTCTTTCGTGTATACGCAAAAAGACAAAGTGTTACTCCACACTCGTGTGTACCATGGTATAATAATTATTATTATAATACAAGGTAGCATTGACAGTTGCTTGGGAAAACATCTCCTGTCAAAAAATTTACTCAAAAAAAGAGCGCTTACAATCCGCCATTGAAAACAAAAACAATGTTGAAAACGTTGAAGTGAAAAAAAAACAACAACCACAGCAGCTGCTGATGTATATCCACAAAAAGCTGTTTTTGACAGGAGATGTTTTCTTGTAGAAGAGAAAATAAGCAGTTGTCAATGCTACCTTGTAGCATTGACAGTTGCTTGGGAAAACATCTCCTGTCAAAAAATATACTCAAAAAGAGAGCGCTCACAATCCGCCATTGAAAACACAAGCAATGTTGAAAACGTTGAAGTGAAAAAAAAACAACAACCACAGCAGCTGCTGATGTATATCCACAAAAAGCTGTTTTTGACAGGAGATGTTTTCTTGTAGAAGAGAAAATAAGCAGTTGTCAATGCTACCTTTTATTATTATACCATGTTATTATACCATGCGTGTGTACCATGGTATAATAATACAAGGTAGCATTGACAACTGCTTATTTTCTCTTCTACAAGAAAACATCTCCTGTCAAATAGCTGTTTGTGAAAATGCATCTGCTGCTGCTGAGGTTGTTGTTTTTTTTTCACTTCAACGTTTCCAACATTGTTTGTGTTTTCAATGGCGGATTGTGAGCGATCTCTTTTTGAGTATATTTTTTGACAGGAGATATTTTCCCAAGCAACTATCAATGCTACCTTGTATTATTATATCATGCTCCTAAGGTATTAGTGCCTTTTTCCAATACTTGAGACAATAAGATATCGATAAGAGGTTATAAGTTAGAGATGTGTTCGCCTATCTTCCGACTGGGCTTTTATTGAAAAGAGTAGGAAAAACTATTTTCAGATTTTTGTTTTTAAATTTTTCGTCAAGCAGTAATTGCAAAAATCAGTGCTTTTTTACATAAAAAGCCAAGGACATTTTTACATAAAAAGGTGAATATCTCAACTTAATCTTTGGTAATATTTAAAGTACTAATATTTTTTTTTTTTTTAAGCTTACCCGACAGAAACGTAATTATATAATTGTACATAATCAGTGCTTTCCCTTCATCGGTATATTTGAATACAAACCGGGATATTTCTATTATATTTCGAATAAATGTTTGATTTTTTTTTTAGTTTGTGTAGCCTTGTGTAACAAAATTAAAACCAGTAGGTTTACAAAAGAGGCTATAATTTAAACGGGTCTTATGATTTTTTATTTTTATACAGATAACTTACATCCAATATGTCCTTTGAGGTATCCATTTAAAAAATGCCATAATTTTTTTTTTAAATTCTCCTTGAGAACATGTAAATTAGCCGTTCGGAATCCGCATAAGACTTGTGTAGATCCAGTTCTCGATCAAACATTTCATAATCAAACAACGCAATTGATCATAAGAAGATCGCTCGAAGTCACTCGAAGAGCTGAAATGGTAAAATTTTTGTTTTCTGTCGTTAAGCTTCTTATGCGGGCCTATTAAAGAAACTTTTTAATTCCTAAAGAATAATACTTAATCACCTAAATAACTGAAAAAAACGAGAACCAACGACTGATAAAAACCTGCACTTCGATACTGACGGAAATCATTCATTATTGTTTCTTTTTCTTAAATTTTTTTTTTACCCACAATAACATTTTCATAACCTTTTATAAAAGTGCAACAACCAGCATACGTTTCGAAATTCTGCGAATGCTGATTAAAAATTAAATCTCGCTGCAAGTGTGGCCTGGGACTTGGGTTTCAGTGAGCTGCGATAAGAAGGCAACACTTTTTGTTTTTGTATTTTTTTTTTTTATTATTTTTCTTACAAATGACCGCATTGTCTGATAAGAGCTTCTGTAATGGTCGAACTACACGCTGTAGAATGCTGTAGCAACTACAAAGCGAAAAATACCGAAGTATAAAGATAGAGTTAATCAACGGAACAGGCAAAGCGGTACTAAAGAAAACTCAGACTAAGAATGAGTACAAAAACGACAAAAAAAAAAAAAAACATCAAAACTGCCATCGTACAGAAGAAAAACTTTGTTCCACCGAACAACTGGCAAGATACGCTGCATCAAAGTGTACGATATAAATGCAGAAAAAAAATTTTTTTTTTTAAACGACAACTGTGACTCTCCAAAGGAAACACAGAAGATGAATAAGTTGACCGAACCAAACTAAATTTTAATCACGACAGCATAAAGGAAATGCAAGAACGTAGTAAAAAAATCAATACCTACACAAAGAGAAAAATTTGCTTATGAAATATGGAAATTATATAGAAGCTATCGCCACTATATTCAATGTAAAAAGCTGACAAAAATACTGACAGAATCGACTGCTCTTAAGTTGTGTTGAGACTAAAATATAATTTTCATAACTCTATTACGACGAATTTTTTAATTATAAAAATACTATAGCACATTATTAAATAGACCAATATTTTTGATTTAACAAATGAAAATGTTATAAAAATTTTTTTGTATGGAAAAAATGGTTTCTTAACACTTTTAATTTTCTGCGTGTAAAGCGTAGCACCATTGCAACAACTGATAAGAAAAAACGTATTAATTAAAACATGTCGCGTAGTTATAAAAAAAAAACTCAATAAAAACCCAATTGAAAACCAATTGAAAAATTGGTAAAAAAAGTGAAATCTCAGTAAAAAGATGCTGAAGGACCAATTTGATAAAAATGCTATGAAACGATACCTTAATATTTTTGTCCTCGATTTCTGTTCTTAAATCTCTGCATAAAAAAGTTATGTCTCGACTAGAAATGAATATCCTTGAGCAGTTATCATTGAAACTTTTTTGTGAATATGGGTTGTGGCATCAAATGGGAAATTGGTCAGAAAGTACAGAATTTATATAGAATGACTCTTTAAATGTATGGCAAAGTTTCAAAAAAAAAAAAAAAAAAATGGTCCTACATGGTCGAAAAATAAATTTATGACAAATTTTAAAAGAAAATAGTCCTCTACGTCGAAAATTTTAGTTTAAATTTAAAAATTCCTTGTTTTTAATACCAAGTAAGCTTTTGGGTTCAACTGTACTTAAGACCTATTGAGTTGAAAATGAATACTTAGGGGTTTAAAATAAAGCTTTTTGGATTTAAAATAAAGAAGACATAACAAAAAAAAAAAAAAATGAAAAAAAAAGCAAATTGGCAATATCAGCCGTTGAAAGAACTTTGACCGAGCTTCTTATGTTCAAATTGTATTGTGCGTGTTATTTAAATGTTTTGTAAACAAATAACCGAATACTGGACCTACTAGTTTTATGCAGGGCTGAGTTTCGAACTGGATCTCGAATTAGCATTAAGTTGTCCACGTACTGTTTAACGCACTCGACCACATAAGACGCATTTGACTTAAAATTAAAACTATGGGGTATTTGAAATAAACTTCTGGGCTAAAATAAAGACGGTTGATTCTGAAAAATAAACTAGGGATTTTTAAAAAAAATGTTTAGCCTCAAATACAAAACCCGTAGAGATTCAAAGATGCTCGGGAATTTTTTAAATAAATTTTTTTAATTATAAAGAAGACTATAGATTATACATTATGAACACGAGCACTTTTAACAACACTTTGGTTTATTTGTAAACTATTTATTAAGGACTATAAAAATAAAAACCTAAGAGTTTTCCAATCCAAAAGTTCCAAGTTCAATCCAATACAAATTTTAAGGGTACCTGCCACACTATCATCGTTTTCGAAAAAATACAGCCCGATGATGACACCATCTATGGTTGCCAGGTTGCCGGGACTCGCCGGGATTCTCCCGGTTTTTCAATTGGTGTCCCGAGTCCTGGTATTTTTCTTAAAGTCCCGAAATTTGCGCAAAAGATAAACGCACTCAAAACTGCAAACGATTTTAATTGAAATTTATGTAATATTTTCCATATTAAAAAAATACTTCGATATATTTGTAGTTCTTATTGGGAAGCAACGATTGGTGAAAGTATCCCTGATTGAACAGTGCATTGGGTGTGTGTTAAATGAAACAGTACAGCAGCACCTTGATTTTAATCGAAATTATCAGCCCTTGTTTTTGTCAGTTCTTTTTGACTCAGTTTCATTTTGACTCACTTTTGTCCCATTTGCGATTTTCAATCTTTTAAATTTTGTTGCTTTGTACCTAAAAACCACAAATTGTTTCTCCATAATTCTGATTTTTTTCTACAATTCTCCACATGATATTTTGTTAGAAACACAAAACTTTAGACACTCTGTTTTCTCTGACTTTTTTTGCTAAAAATCTCCCGGAGAGTTCTGTAAAATCCCGGAATTTTCTAAAATTGTTCCGATATTGCCCTTTCCAAATCTGGCAACCCTACCCCCACCACATAACGCGCAATACAATATGTATTTTAACGTAGAATACGTTATACGGGGGTGTTAATCTGGAGCACAAAATTTTGAGAAAATGTTTGTCACATTCATTATAAGTTTTTAATACTTTATGCATGCATTGAAGAAAATTCAAGTATGGTCGTAACATATTTAATATGTCTTCTTTTGATTTGTATTTAAATAATCATATTGCTACATATAATTTTTTTGATTCCATAAGTAAATCAAAATTTAACTCCTTCAAATTTTGTATTAATTTTCATATGCTTTGTATTTTATGTATTATAACATCATGTGTAAGAGCAGTACGATTATCTGTGTGTTCATCACAGAACCAGTGTGAGAAAGAGAAGAAGTATAATGACCAAGTAGCGAACGACAACCATGATAAATACAACCATGATTTTTGTTGTTTTTTCTTTTAATATCAAAGACATGCTCCATGTGCAAAAAATGCCCTTTGCAGCATTTTTTTATGCGGCTGCCATTGTAAATCCATAGGAATTCTTAATTTTTGTAGAGATTTTCTATAGTTCAGACACAAACCTTACAATCAAAAAGCCTAGTATGCTGTAGAAACGAAAATTTCTTGGCATATAATTCTACACCCGAAATATTAGTGTAGAGTCAAAAATGTTTGTGTGGAGAAAAAAGCAACTACAGTACGACCTAGCTCAATGCAACTAATAGAAATTCGGTCAGTTGACGTAGTTAATGTTGAAGAAACGCAATTAAACTTCTAAACATAAAGCTTTATGGCTCTGAATCCTAGATATTGTGGTTTTATGTATTAATATATGCACTTTGTTTCCTTAAATATTGTTTTAAGAGATTTTTCGTGCATCAAAAATGTATTTTACAAGAAAAGAAGAACTCTAAGTAAATAATATAAAAGTTTATGGAAGTGTACGCAAATGGAAGTTGCGATAATTGTGCATTTTTTTTAAGTTGTGTTTACTGAGTCAACAATGTTAATTTTTGAGTATTGCGAATATCGAGTGTTGCGTAAAGCGAGGTCGAACTGTTTTCTTATTGAAATGTCAAAATTCTGGTGCTAATTAAATGCCCGGACATATAATCGACAGCGAAATTTTGACATTTCAACTCTCCACATGGTTGTTGTACTTGCTAGCATTGAACAAATTTTTCACCTCTACAGCGTACTAAGGAGCGAAAAAAAAATTTGCCTTTTTGCTGTCAAAAACTCAATGCATTCCATATGGAAAGTTTCTTTCCGCTTCTACAGCATACTGGGCTTAAGCAGAAAATGAAAAAAATGTTTATGAATAACAATGTTAGCAAGGTTGCATAGAAGCTGCGTAAAGCCTTAAACAGTGCGTAACTAAACAAGCGTTTAAAGGTTGTTTAAGGAAATCTATTGAATAAGGCTGTTAATGACTAACGTATTCTACGTCTGACCCATGCGCCCGTGTTATCTAACACAGGCTTGAGCTGTTTTTTTTGTGTATGTATCGGACTCTCTTTAATTATTGAAGCTCTTCAGAAACTCAAATGTGATAACTTTACTTCTTTATGTACCCACTGAGTGCGAAATAAGCCGACTGATCCCTGAAAAAATCGTGTTTGAAAATTCTTCACTCACAGTTTTTTGCTTGAGCAAACATAAGACGTATCCCCTTGAGTTAAGAATGTTCAGCAGGCTTCAATTGGTCCGCGAGTTGAAGTGAATATGGATGGAGGTATAAATCTCGGTGCAAAATACGAAATTATGAGCAGTTACAGTCAATTGAAAATTGATAAAATCGATTCGATGGAACAGATGGGATAGATGGGATAGATTAGTGGGAAAGAAGCGACAATCAAGTGAGAAATGTGTAGGATGTTCTAAGTTTGGTAGAATGCCGTTCACACATATGAATTTTAATATGACGAATGTGTTATGTCTTTATTGCAGTCAATTCAAGTTACTAAGCGATTCTACCTCCAAACTTCTATACCTCCAACTTCAACTTTTGAGGTGTAGGTAAGTATTGATTGGGAATTGAGAAAGAAATGAAAAAAGATTAAAGACCCTTGACCTTTGGGTTGGCAGTCAAACGACTACTAAGGTCGCCAACACTGCGATTTGGAAAACAAATTTCATCATCTCTTGATACCAAATGAAGGCGATATGAAAAGGCTCTATTACGAAACGTGTTCTAGTATATTTTCGTTGTGATATCAAATTTTGTTTATCATAAATATATTTAAGCGATATGAAAAATTCACAATGTTATTAAAAACAATTCTTTCGTACCCCTTGAGATCGTTGCGTTATAAAACTCTCTGTCAATCTTGATATCGAAATTTTATTCTTAAATTTAGTTTCAGATCTGATCTGAAATATAGATGGCGGTTGTTGTTTGAAAAGAATGATTATGGTTTATTATGTTTTAACGACGCTACGTTGCTCAGTATTTGTTTGGCAGCCATCAATAGTGAACGCTCTCAGTGATTCAATAATTTAATTTGAAAGGCCTCATTCCAAACAATATCAAAGCGGAGCTAGATTCTACTCCGGTGGAGTCTGCATCTTCTTTTATAACAGTAAAATATTGGGTGGGGAAGTTTAAACGAGATACGAGATGCCAAGACGAACGTCGGAGTGGGTGAATGAAATCCACAAAATGGTATAAGATGATCTTCGACTAAAAGTGCGCGAGATAGCAGACATGGCATTTCGAAATGTGCTATACCGCGCATATTGACTGAAAGTTTGGATATAAGAAAACTGTCCGCAAGATGGGTGCCACGATTACTAACAATGGAACAAAAACAGCGAACTTATTGCAGAGTTTTAATGATGAAGTCAAGAAAAAACGGCCGCATTTGTTGAAAAAGATAGTTTTGTTTCATGAAGAGAATGCTCCAGTTCAAAATATACCAGATTCAGCTAAATACCAGATTCAGCCAGTTGGAATTATTTTCTGTTTCCAAATTGTAAAAATGGTAAAAGAGTTGCCAACAATGAAGATGTGGAGTTTGCTGTTGATGATTATTTTGAGGAGCTTGACAGTTCTCAACATAAACAGAGTATCGAAGGTATTGAAAATCGTTGGGAAAAGTATTTTGAGCTAAAAGGAGACGAAGTTGAGAAATAAATATATTTTTTTCCCAATTTGTGCGTGTTTTATTTGTTATATCAGGCAGTTTTGAAATTACCCTCGTACTTATAAGATCCTTTTGGGTAAAATGTTTAAAAAATATTTCTTGAAATTGCAATAGGAATTTTATTTCATTATCTACGTGGTTGCTCTTAAAAATAATTAAGGAAATTTTATCATTTTATTTAAGTTCTATCTTTACGAATGTTGGATTATTCGAAGCGAAGCTGTGATACAATATAACCTCTTTGGACCAAGCAGCGCGCTCAATCAACGCTTTTGAAATGAGTAACGAGTTTGTTGAAAAACAACAACAACAACAAGAACAAACATAACTTGTCGTTAAAAAAGAAAATAAACAAAATGTCGGTTGAATGAATGGACGAACGGATAGAAGGACGGACGAGATGATTATGATGATGATGAACGCAGTAGTCAAAGATGAAGAGGCTAAAAAAAAAAGGAAAAAAACCACCGAATGAACACCAAGCCGACCACTCTGTTTGACGAATACCGTTTTCACTGCTGATAAGAAGAAACCACACAAGTTGTTGTTGGTGTTGTTGTTGTGTCACTCTGTTATAGCCAGTCTCTTTTAATAAAATTATAACAACAAAAAAACAAAAAAAGAAATCAGAAAAAATGTGTGTAGTATGTTTATAAAATCGCGACAAAAACAAATTAAATATGAAAAATGTAATTTGCATTCCTTTTGCTGTTGTTGTCGGTGTTGTTGTTGTTGTTTTTTTGGTCAATGTTACACTTTTCTTGTTGTTGTAGTAAAATTTTTGCAGAGGATTTTAATTAAAAAGTTTTCTTTTGACATAATTTCTACTTTTTTGCAAAGATCGCTGTGGTTGTTAATATTGTTGTTGTTGTTGTTGTTGTTGTGCTTTTATATTGCGGTCATTTTTCTTATATCTCAAAAGATGGGAGAGAAAAAAAAGAAATTTAACAAAATGTTGATATAATTAAAATGTTTGATGGCAGATGATTTATATTCCAGGCAACGTTTTTCTGCAGTTTATCGTTAAAACTTTTTTAATGCTTTTTTACTTATTTTTATTCTCACACTTTCATTTATATTATGGTAGATAGTGGTAAAAAAGTTATTATAATGCATATCCGGTTGAATGCTGCTTCTTCCGGTGGAGCACAGTATTCGTATCCATTTATCTTTTGCTTGAAAATTCAAAATGCACTCTTTCACTGTCCTCCTTAATTTGCATCTACTCTACTATCTCATCTTCGGAGGCAAGTGTAGCCAGCACCAACTTCAGCATCAACCACAAATGGTATCAACCTGCGTTAGCAATCAATTTCTAATCAAATGTAACTGGATTTGTATAAATTTCCACAATTGAATATCATCAAAATCGGTGGTCATCATCCGGTCATCATTTGCATAGTTCACACACACAGTTGCTACGATGAACAAGCCAAACCATCATCATCAACCCCACCACCAACACCACCAACACCACCACCACCATCATCATCATCATCATCATCATCATCATCATTTTCATCATCATCATTATCATCACCTATTCGCACACTCAAAACAGCATCAATTAAAAATCATTTTTCACTTCGGTCGACCAATTCACTCAATTTGTGGGCCATGCCGTAGCACTAACCATTCGGTTGTTTGTGCTCGTACAGCAAAAACATCAAACACAACAACAACAACAACAACAAGTGGATACCTCAGTTACAAAACCACACATCATCATTTTGCCCGCCCACTGTTACGAATGCCAATATTGTGTGAACTGCGTTGTTGTTCAACAGCAATCGCTGTCGTCACTCATACACTTGCATTCACACTCGCATTTCTACACACAAACTCACTCATATGCATTGGATCCTTTATTTTCTATACTGGCGGGAGTGCTTTTCACACCTATGTTGGCAGGCGCCAATTATTCACCAATTGAAAAATTACTCAACTGAGAGTTGTATGAAAAATAAAAAATAGAAAACCATTCTTTTGGAACATCGAATTGTTATTGCAAGTCATATTGGAAAAAAAAAAATATAAAAAAAATAAAAACAGGACATGCCATATAAGTCAAAGCTTGTGCGGGTGTTTTTTTATACGTTTTTGTTTTTAATTTCATGCATTGTTTCAGTTTATTTGTCATCGCGTGTTGGCAGCAGTTTTTTACACCAAATTGACTCCGTTGCTAATGTTCATCGATAACTTCGTTTGCAACGGTATGTTGGTTTTTATGATGGTGTTGCTTATGATGCCAGTGTGAGCTATGATAATTTTACGTTATTGTTTTCTGGTCATAAATTGCTTGTGTCAGAAATTTGCGGTTAGTGTAGGGTTATTTTTTAAGATCTGCACTCAATGGTGGGTAGGTGGAAATTTAAAATTATAAAATAATGTGGGTTCAAAATCAGACACAAGCAGCATTATGTGGTTTTGGACATTGTCTTTTGAAAACGTTGAAATTATTTAATTTATTTAAGAACTAGCCTTTTCCCGGCGCGCGTTGCTGCACCCTGCAACTATATAGGAACATAATAGGTGTATTAAAAACGTTTCTTAGACTCATAGTTTGACACCACAGTCATTTTCCACTGCCAGTTACAGTTTCCCAGTAGTTTTAATGTTCACAGAAAAAAATGATTTTTATTAATAGATACCCAACAAACAAAATAAATTTACATTAAACTTACTACAAACTTACATCAGTAAACATAACATTTGGAAAAACCTTACCGCAAGCATTGTAACACATTTGCTTCCAAATTTCGAATAAACAAAAGGGATCCCTGATTGTATAATTGTGATTCATGTTTGGAAAATATTTGGAAATAAATATGATAATGTATTGCATAATAAAGAAATTCAAAAGTTTGTAATAAATTTGCAATTACAAATATTTCCAAATATTTTCCAAGCCTGAATCACAATTGTACAATAAATGTTGTAATGTATTGCATAGTAAAGAAAATAAGACGCATGTAATAAACTTGTAATTTCATATATATTTATTTAAAATTATGTTTATAATATAATAATAAATAAATTATTGAATATTAAATAAAGTGTTCATAAATTAACAATATATAGTAGTGTCGTCACAGTGCTTTGTTGCCTTGCTTTCATACTCTTCTCGTTGATTTTGCCTATTTTTGGAAAAATAGATGAATACTTTCGACTCTTCCGCCAAATGCCCCTCGTCGGGTCCATGTTTGGTGGTAGCATCTAAAATGAAATTAAAATCAAAATAACTTTTAGTCTCAAGAATTAGATTAAGTTTTTACTTTGTTGTATCCTTACGTTTATAGCCAGCACTTCGTTTTCTAATATTTTTTTATTTATATGACATTTTCACTGACGCTTAAAAATGTACACAGTTATTTTACGCAAACATAAACAGCAAATGACATAAAATGCAGTTCGAACATAGAAATAGAACATATTCCAATTACGAACTACTTACGAAAATATTGCGACAGATAAGTTTTTACAAGCCTGCTTGCAAAAGCTTTGCGAAATGTTTGGGACAAGTGATTTTCACAAACTTATTTGGAAACTGTTGAAAAAAACGTTTGGAAAGTATTGATTAATTAACTGGCTTATATAAATGTTTATTGGGTAAGCATTTGAAAAACAGCTTGGTTTGTGTCTAAAAAAAAATATATTTATCGCGATAACTTTTGATCGGAAAGAGATATTGGTATAATTTTTTTCACATAAATTATTCTTTGAGCTTAACTATTATATAAAAAGAATAAAAACAACTTTTAAAAAAAATTAATTTCTTTAAAAAATCACTGGGGGTAGGGTCATGTTTTTTGATGACAGAAATAGTTAATAAATTTTTCTGTAAAATTAGAAGCATTTTTGCTATAAAACGCTACGTCATGTAAGAGGTAGTCGAAAATGCAATTTTGAGTTTTTATTATTTTAACAACAAAAACAACTTTTGTGTCATTTTTTGAGTAAAAAGTCAATATTTTGGACCTTTTTTGAAATAAATATTAAAAATATATCCGCTAAGATAACGGTACCCCTTAAATTGTTTTTATTAAGTGCTTGAATTGGGTTTATCAACGAAAAAAATTTGAATGAAATATATTCAAAAACAACGGAGTTATTTGCATCGCAAGTAAAATATACGAATTTCTGATAGTTTTTTTTTGTTATTCTAAGGAAACGATGTTATTAGAAAAAGACGTTGTACCAGAAGTTTGTCCAATTTTAAAGATATGTGAATGTTTTTGGTATCAAAATAACAGTATTTTCTTAAAATTAATAAATTGAGCATTTTCGCTTGAAAAAAATACGCTAGTAGTTAGATTTGCGTTACTTGTAAAGGGGCGGAAGAGGCGTGGTCAAAACTTAGTATGCCATAACCTAATTTAGGATTCAAGTAATATGTGAGCCGAATTTTATTTAAATCCGTTCAGCCGTTAAGATTTGTATTGTAGTCAAACAAACAGAAAATGATTTTTATTAATATAGATCATCATAGAATGATCGTGATGACGTCAGCTTGTATGAGGAATATGCGTGGTTTTTATTACATTTAGCCAAATTTCAACCTCACTTTACGTTTCAAATATCATAGTTTATGAGTAAAATATTAACAAAATACATTAATTTTCGTAGAAGTTTGTATTGAATGAATGTTTTGCTATATTTATGACGTCACTTTGTATATAAAGTAGGCACAAGGCATATCTAAAGTAGGTTCCATACGATTTTGACAAATATCATACTAAAAGTAGCTAATATCAATGCTTCAGTACAGAATTGCAAGTATTTATATGATACATTTTTGTGGTATCTTAAGAGATTTTTTCCATATTGATGGCGACACTATTTAAGAGTGCCGATATGGAACAAAGTTCATGTCTGCACATTAAGTATTTAAATGATTAATTTTTGTACAATTTTTAGAGATTTTACCATTTTGATATAGTCACTTTCTATGGGAGATAGGCTAGGCGTTAATTTGATTTTGACCAAAAATCATATGTAAAGTGCTTATTTTGAATCAAAGCTTTTTAAAAAATTTCTAAGTCTCAGAATTATTTTTGTGGAAATTTTAGAAATTTTACTATATTTATAAAGTCACTTTGTATTAAAGAAAGGTGTTTGTCTGATTTTGCTTATTTTCGAAGTTGATCGGACTTATTTTTTTTTTTTTTTTGTAAAGAGCTTAAATATTAATAATAACTTAATAATAGCTAAAGGCTTACACAAGTGCATGTTTTAATTCAAAAAGCTCATCGAACAAAAAAGTAAATCACGCCAAGCCATGCCAACGACGAAACTGAATCATGCATGCCATTCCAACGACAACTCCAACTCAAGCCATGTCATAACAACCGATTTCTCAATTCATAGTTTGCATGGCTTATTGAAACATGTGTTGAATCACTGTGTCATACATGTATTGTATTGTTTTGTATTGTATTGTATTATTTATTTATTTACAATTCTCCAGTAAGTACAAAATTCACTTTTAAATTATGAATATTTACAATAATTAAATTGAACAAAAATTTTTTTAACACTTAAGAAAAAATAAACTAGTAAATTAAATGATATTCTATAATTATTGCAAATTACAAGGAATGGAGAAAAGGTAGTGGATATTGAAAGTAAAACTAAACTAAAAGTAAATAGCTACGGTTATAACCAGTATTGCCAGAAAACTGTGATTCAAAATCGTCATTTTCAGATTTAAACTATCTGAAAATATTGAAGCTGAAAATAGCGCTCCATTTGTTTTATTTGGCTGCAAGCTGCATGCTCGTTGAATACATTAAAAAATATCACACCGCTAACAGACACTTGTGATGACAATAAAGTCGATAACATTATCACTTATGTCGGCAGTGTTGCATGTATACCATGCAAGGAGTATTCCTTATCATATATCAATGTTCACTTAAAAACGTATTTAAATAATGAACCTATTGTCTATTAAATACGTCAAATATGCCTCAAAATACGTCAATCGTCATTTGAGCTCAAAATACGTCAAAATGACGTATTTAACGCCACAATGGCAACACTGGTTATAACTAATGTTGAGAAAAAATGTCGAGAGTATAAAAAGGTGGTGGTCAAACAGTTGCAAAGACAAAAAGAAAAGAGAGGCAGGAAAAGTATAAAAAAAATAAATAAATAACTGGCCATTTCAGCCCTTGAAAGGATTTTGACCTAGCTTCTTATGATCAATTGTGTTGTGCGTGTTATTAAGTTTGTACACAATTGACCGAGAACCGGGCCTACATGCTTAACACCGACTCCGAACGGCGATGAACGAAATGTTCTCGTTCTCAAAAAGCTTTACATGGCATTTTGATT
Organism: Pherbina coryleti; assembly: GCA_943735915.1. Lineage (NCBI taxonomy): Eukaryota > Metazoa > Arthropoda > Insecta > Diptera > Sciomyzidae > Pherbina > Pherbina coryleti. The sequence goes on from OX030949.1 coordinate 11,262,574, forward strand.
ACTCTCTGAGGTTTGCCATTGTCTGCAGAGAGGTGGCGGCCGTACAGAAAAATTATTTTAATTCAAATAATTTTCTGTCGCTGCTGGGGTTCGAACCTGGGTCTCCAAAGTTCATTGACATAGTGGCCACGCACTTTAACCAACTACGCCACGAAAAATTACCAATTTCAATTCTTTCGATTCTTTTCCTTCCTTATTTTTTTTTTCCTACACCACATCAGTATTGTGGCGAACAAAAAAAAAATTATTAAAATCGGCCGAGCCATTTCTGAGTTTTAGCAAGACCAACGCACGGCAATTGATAATTAAATATTCAGAAAATAGAAGATAAAAACACGATTGGTTTTTGTCTAAGAAAAATATAATAATTTTTGTAAAATAAAAATATAATTATAATAAAAAAAATATAATATTATATTTTGTCTAATAAAATATAATATAACATAATTGTCTATAAAAAATATTAGAAAAAGATGCTGTACTAAAATGTTGTGCAATTTTGAAGATATGTGAATGCTTTTGGTGTTACAATAAGAGAATTTTCTTTTGATTATTTAGACGAACAGATCCGCTAATAAAAGTACGCTAGAAGGATAATTTGCGATTCTTGTAAAGGGGCGGAAGAAGGGGCGTGGTCAAAACTAAGGATGCTGTAACCTTATCTACAATTCAAGTAATGTGTGTGCAAAATTTGAGTTAAATCCGTTCAGCCGTTCAGATTTGTTGGCTATTTAAAGTAGTCTGATGTGGCAATTCCCATACAAAATTACCAATTTTTGTAATTTCCTTTTTTTCTAAACCACAGCTGTATTAAGGCAAACAATACAAAAAAAGAATTATTAAAATCGGCCAAGCCGTTTCTGAGCCTTAGCAAGACTAACGCACACGTATTTCATTTTTATATATAAGAAGATATGACGCTCTATGTCAGTGATGTTCACGTAGTACCGCGGTGGTGAGACTCGAAACCTTTATTCGAGAATAGAAACATGTACACCAGCCCAGTCGGCAAAAGCAGGTTCTTCGAAGCGCTACTTGCAGGCCTTCATATGGATTTTGAAGATCTTCCGCACTCATATCCAAGCCCATTAACTTTTTTATATGAAACGAGCAAATTTTCTAGGCCTTCCTCTCTCGCGACTCTAAAGAGGCCTGCCAGAAGCTCTTTTTTGAGAATGCATGTTAAAAGACCTTCTTTATGAGGGCTTATAAAAGCACTCTCAAGTTAACTGCCGTGCAAAAAAATATGCAGTAAACTGTTTTTGCTTTGCAATTTCTATTTTGAAGTTAAACTTTCTTAGGTCACTTTACTTCATTTCGTCACACGATAGAGAAGAAAGATATGTTTGATAGTAGAGAGAATGAGAGAAATATATATATATAGTGTATATACATATATGACTGAAAAAAATTCTGTCACCGCTGAGAGTCGAACCTGCGAACTCAAGATTTCAAACACAACGCCTTATCTATAGAGCTAAATTCTCCATACATGAATATACTCTACATACCAATTAATCAAATTGCTTTAGATGCCCAGCGGAAAAATAATTTCAGAGTTGTGGACCTCATATTTTTATATACATTTTGTTCAGAAATTATCAAACGGTGAAATAGCAGAGCGGTAAAACGTTTGACTATAACGCCAGCGGTCCGAGGTTCAATGCCCGCATGTTACAAAAAATAAAATTTTCTCGCTTTCTTTTTATTTATGCTTTTTATAGGAGAGCGCTGTGTTCTCCTTGGGCTAACACTTTATGATATGTTTCACTTCTTTTATATTTTGCGTTGCACAGAAATAAAAAATTTTTTAGCCCCATCCATAGGAAGGGCTTCTAGAAGTGCTCATTGGTACAGCGATATTAGGAGGTATAAAGATGCCAATAGTAGTAGTCTTAGCATGCCTTCTTTTGTTAAGGCCTAGTATAATTGCCCACTGGGAGTGGTGTTCACACGTACTTCTTCAATTTTCAACTTTTGTACTTGTGTTAGTAGCTCTCTCACTCTCTGCACAAAAATTGTTGTGAAGGTATTAACCCTTTCGACCCCAACGTCGCCTGAAAGCAATTTCACATGTTCGTCGTCTTATAGTTAAAGCTACGAAAAATATTTTTTTCTTAAATTATATATTGTTGATGGGTTAGTGTTTTGAGAATCATAAGCAAAACAAATGATGCAAAATTAACTGTTACTTTTCCTTCTATCTTTGGAAGAGTGAAGTGGAATTGTAGCTAATCAGCTTATTGTAAACTGGAGTTATCAGATATAAGTGCACTATTTTCGATAATAATTGAATAATATTCTTTTGTAACATAAATACTGTATTCTACACACATCACATAATATTCATTGGGAAGAAAGTTTGAGTTGTGCGCTTCATACATAAAGTAATGATTTTATGAAACTCACAAGTTGCCTGTGGGCAACTTTGGGCTATAGTGGATATAAAATATTTTGTTTTGGTTCTGAAGCCGCATATGAGAAGTTTGTATAATGAAGAGATTAACAAGATGTAGGAGTGCGATTGGGGTCAATCTGAAGATGAGGAAAGTGACGAAGATGTCTCGACTATGTTGACTAATTTAGAAGGTATTGTAGATTCTGTAAGTAGATTGTAGACTTTAAAACATAAGAATTCCTGCCTTGGATTTTTCTGTTAAGCTCATTTAAATGAGCGAATATGTCCGCCAGAAATGCAAGTTTTACTACCCATATCTGGCCTATTCTTCTTTTTTAAACACAGAAGCAAAATCTGAACCATAGGCCTCTAAAAACTTCTGAGTGTAATTTTTTAGCGAGAAAGCTATCGAACTTCGGTATGAAACTGAAGTGACTGATGATCTGCTCTTATTTCCTGACACACTACATTAAACAGATGAGAGCTCAGCGGTCGCGACTTGATGTAATTGACAATTTCAACAACTTTTTGTAGGACCGACTCAGGCAGAGACTTCGTCATCAGTGCTTCCATGTGTAAAAAGCAATGTACATTTTAAATATTAGGGTGTTTTTCAGAAGCCCTGGTTACAAATCACCTAATTTTTAGGTGTATTATCTTCAAAACGCCTTGATTTTTTTTCCACGGCACACCAACTGATGACTGCGGCACTTTGCGGAACAATGTTGAAGAAAGAGGAGAAAACATTGAAGTTGGACTCTTGGAGTATTTTGTTGGACAAGTAGCTGAACAAATGACTGAAGAAGTGGAAATTGACAGTAATATCGAAAAAAATCGACGTAAAGGTTCTAAGATGGAAATGTAAACCATTTCAACTTTCAAAAAGTGTTTGGAAAATAAGTTTCCTGTGTTCGTTCCTTGTTTGATACTGAGGTTATTGATAGAAAGGATCAAACAAATTTATATCGTCATCAGAAAAACGGTATTGAAGTAAAATTTACTGGAGAGGAAATATAAGTGGTACATTCGAGTTTTTTACTGATGTCCAAGCACATCAGTTACAAATGCTTGACTTCTTTACAATAAGCATTATAATTTACTTAAGTTTAAGGAAAAACATTGATTAAATTCTAGCTAACGTTGCATATAAACTGTTACAGACCACTTTTACCTTCTCCACCACAAAAATTGTTTTTTGTGATTCTAAACTTAGCAGTACTTAGTAATAAACTCAAATAAAAACATAAATTCTTCATATAAAAAATCCTATCTTCGAATTTACTTATGCCACTATGGCCCAAGGTTGCTTACAAGCAACTCTCTCTACGACCCAAACGGAGGGGCGTGAAGACACACAATTTTGCACAAACACTCCTTGAGTAAGTAAATCATGATTCAAATACCAAAATAATTTCTTGAACAACAGGAAAAAATTTGGGGTCGAAGGGGTTAAGCAAGGATTGTGTTATAATTATCATTGTCATCATCATTATCTTTATTAGTATCGTTATCATCATCACTATCATTATCATTGTCACTATAATTATCATAATTATTATAATTATTCTGTAAATAATGCATTTTCATATGCCTTAAACATTTCGTGCAGAGCAAAACACACGACAAAGAGTCAACACGCTTGCCTTTTGGTCAATCTCTACACGTATCTTAAATAAGTATTGAAAGAGAATCAATTTATGTTTTTGGAATTTTGTCAGAATTGCTCCTTTAATCTTTTATTTATTTTGTACTCCAATATTTAAAAATTATAACTTCTGTAATTAAATTTGTATACTTTTTAAATGCGATGCTTATAGAAGAAAACACTTCTCTGTCGTTTTATACCATAAATTTAGTATGATAAAAATAACTTCTGTGAAGATAGCCCAAAATCTTCAGCCCAACTTTTTGCTCAATTCGCCGCAAAAATTATTTGATGCTGAATTCGCCGCAATGAAGAAATAAAGGGGTTTGATAGTTTTTATAAAAAATCATGTAATTTAACACATAAATTACTCACAAATTGCTATCAATCGTCCTTTATACCGTAAAATAGCCTAGAATAGAAAAAGTTAAGTCATGAAAATGCTATGAGAGGAGAAAGCTCTAAAAGTCAAAATTGTTCAGCGATTCGCTTTAAAATGGACGAATTGAACCTTCAGACTGTCAGAAAAAAATTTGCATTATCCTTTTGATAATAAAAATCGTCCTTCATATGGCTAAATTACATGAAATGAGTTATTAGCAATTTTGAAGTATTTTTTTTGGAAGAAACGACAAAAGAGGTAGAAGATGAAAAGTTCACATCCTGGATTTCTACTCAAAATTGTAGTCTTATACGGACAATTGAATAAAACTATGCTCAAGTACCGGTCTATCGTCCTTGGTGCCGAAATTTGAGCCAAAATGAGAAAAAATGTGATTTTTGTATGAAAGTCCGATTTCCACACCCCGAAACATGTCCCAAAACAAAAGTTCACATCCTGGATTTTTGATATGTGATAGCTGATGGTATAAAGATGATTTTGTGTCCCTTTCCCCAAATTGCTATCAATCGTCCTTCATACCGTAAAATGGCCTAGAAGTGAAAAAGTCAGATCATGAAAATGTTATGAAAGGAAAAAGCTTTCATCTTTATACCATCAGCTATCACATATCAAAAATCCAGGATGTGAACTTTTGTTTTGGGACATGTTTCGGGGTGTGGAAATCGGACTTTCATACAAAAATCACATTTTTTCTCATTTTGGCTCAAATTTCGGCACCAAGGACGATAGACCGGTACTTGAGCATAGTTTTATTCGATTGTCCGTATAAGACTACAATTTTGAGCAGAAATCCAGGATGCGAACTTTTCATCTTCTACCTCTTTTGTCGTTTCTTCCAAAAAAATTCTTCAAAATTGCTAATAACTCATTTCATGTAATTTAGCCATATGAAGGACGATTTTTATTATCAAAAGGATAATGCAAATTTTTTTTTGATAGTCTGAAGGTTCAATTTGTTCATTTTCAAGCGAATCGCTTTACAATTTTGACTTTTAGAGCTTTTTCCTTTCATAACATTTTCATGATCTGACTTTTTCACTTCTAGGCCATTTTACGGTATGAAGGACGATTGATAGCAATTTGGGGAAAGGGACACAAAATCATCTTTATACCATCAGCTATCACATATCAAAAATCCAGGATGTGAACTTTTGTTTTGGGACATGTTTCGGGGTGTGGAAATCGGACTTTCATACAAAAATCACATTTTTTCTCATTTTGGCTCAAATTTCGGCACCAAGGACGATAGACCGGTACTTGAGCATAGTTTTATTCGATTGTCCGTATAAGACTACAATTTTGAGCAGAAATCCAGGATGTGAACTTTTCATCTTCTACCTCTTTTGTCGTTTCTTCCAAAAAAAATACTTCAAAATTGCTAATAACTCATTTCATATAATTTAGCTATATTAATGACAGATTTTTATTATCAAAAGGATAATGCAAATTTTTTTCTGACAGTCTGAAGGTTCAATTTGTCCATTTTCAAGCAAATCGCTATAAAATTTTGACTTTTACAGCTTTCTACGCTCATAACTTATTCCTGACCCGACTTATAAATTTCACAATGAAACTTGCAATTTAAATTAGTAAACATCTTGGAGGGTTGTTTTGCATAAATATGCAGTATTTTAAATTTTTTTCTTTGATGTTTGCATTTTTAAAAGTTTTCTAACATTTTTTTTTATTCACGGCGAATTAAAATATTTTTGGGTTGAGTTTACGGCGAATTCAGAAGTTGGGCTGAGTTTAAAATTTGGGATAAAGAATTTGGGCTAACTTCACACCGGTTAAAAATACACTCATTTTGCTATAAACCGTGAATAATTTTTAATTTTGAGACAATTTTTTCGCAGTTAATTAAAGACAATCACTATAAAAATATTGCTTCTCAACTCAAGAGCTATACAAAGCTTCTATTCATAAATCATTCTCAAAATCTCGAAATCAGAAGCAAATTTATTAGTAAAATTAATTATTAAAGTCCCAAAAAGCTAGGATGGTAAGTTTTAGCTCCAAAACAGTTTATAGCTGTTATGAACCTTTATTCATTAGAGCCCATTTAGACTTTGTTCGATTTAGATCTTCAGTTTTTAATATTTGAGGCTGCGATCAACCTGTTTTTTATGTCTACTCTTTTTATTGTCCTTCTACTAAATTTCGTATGACTTGCTTTAAAGAAAATTCAGATGTGGGTTATTTTTAGGGCAGACAGAAACGATAGGTTTGTAAAAGTCATGTGTAGTCATATAACTTAAATTAAATAAATAGTTATTATCAAAAAATCTTTTCATTTTCATTTCCTTTTCTTTCATGAAAATAAATAAAACGGGAATGTACTACTCTACTCTACAGCTGGGAAATACCAAGAACGACACATGTTTGGGAGAGCTAAATTGTACCACGAGAACACAAAAACGATTATATTTTTTTTTCATTTATATGGTTTTTAAGATTACGATACTTTTGTATTTCTCGGGAGATGATTTCATTCAAATTTACTTGCAGCTTAAATTACTTGTCCAATAAAAATGAAAATAGTATGTATATCATTGAAAAGAAAATTCAATTCGAATATGACTGTTAAAATGCATTTTCTATTATCATTTGGATTTCTTTCCCAAAAACTTAGATTCTTAAAGCGTTGAACAAGGTGAGAGATTTCATTAGGAAATGCAAGAAATAGAAAGCATGTACAAAGGCTTCTGGGACGAACAAATGATGGCAAACCAGATATCTTTTTTTAGTTTATGTTCATATCTATTCTAGAATTTCACAACTTCTACCATTCTACTATTAAATTCCTAACTTATTTTTTTTTACTAAGTCCACGATAGGTTAAAAGACTATGTTCAATAGATGGATTTTGGGTTCCATACATTTTATTAATATATCCCAGAACTTACCTGCATGGCCAGATTCTGAATTGTGGATGTAATATAAGCACGTGACTCGAAAAAAGAAAATCTAAAAAATTCTCAAACTGGATCGACGCCGCTGTAAAACGTGAATTTGAAGTAGTATAAAGTTGATGTTTTAAATCGAGCTTCCTATTTTTTTTTTGTAGCTTTGAACCAAGGATTTCTGGTAGAATACCTATTCAGTCTAGTCTGCCTTGGTTCGAAAATGGGGTCATAGATTAGTGGGAAGGAAGGAGCAATCAAGTGAAACAAGTGTGGTAGAAAGCCAAAGAAACTTTTGAATTTGAATCAGCCTTTTACCTCAGTCAATTCAAGTTATAACTGCAACGTCAAGTCGTAATATTGATGAATAGACAAAAAATTGGCCTACTTTATAAAGAATTTACTATTTTTTTTTCGATTTTGAACAAAAACCTTTACCCTCGCCAAGGTCACTGCAACTTTCTCAAATTTAAATGCAGCAGAATTGCTGGCCTTTTTACAAAGTTTAGGAAAAATAAAAAAAATTATCCAAATCGGATAATTTTTATTGCAGAAAAACAATTGTGTTTTTTGTTAAGCCAAAATACTTTTGGAAAAAAAACCCATCTAATGTTCAATTTGAGATATCTTTTATATCAATCTTTTAATTTTCGAAAATACCCTTTTTTGTGGGAACATATGCAATTATCTTACAAAATCTAGTAAAGTTCATAGGCTATGTAGTACATGTTTACTCTTGCTCTGCTCCAATATCCATGTAAGCCTATTTCAATTTTTGTTTCCTTGGTCTCTAATTTGCTGTTAGAGCCTTAACTTCCAAAAACATTTGCTGCCTGTTCGCATTTGTGTTGCTTAACTGCTCATTAATTTCCCGGCTCCACAAAACACTTACCTAACCTCTGAGCACCCAAAGTTAATTAGAGTGTATTAAACATAATCCATTTTGTTTCAGCAAAAGTCTTTAATCCCAGTTTATTAGGAGCTTCCAAATAACCCCAACTAAATCACTCCGAATACAATCCATGTCAAGTGTCAGTTTAGTATCGGTAACATGTTGCCACGTCAAGATTTCGGTACAAGCGAGCGAAGGTATCTCTTTCGCTCAAACCATTTGGCCAGAAAAGCTAGAATTAATTTCGTACATGAACACGTCGGAGTTTTTGAATAAACGACACGTGGTGTCACTGACTAGCTGACTGGCATGTTTGCGCTTCCATGCGAACTTTTCAACGTGAACCCGCGTGAAGCACACGTAATGAATACGCTGGGATTTACGACTATTGGGGACTCATGAGCGTTGATCATATTAGCGTGGATTTTATACGTTGTGTTTGTTATTATTGTTGTTGTTGTTGTTGTACGGTTATACAACATGTGCAGCATCAGCAGTAGAACAAACACGGCCAATGTCAGCATGTCAAAAGTTCAGCGTTATTTGAAGCCTAAACCGTTTAGGGTAGGTGAGGTCATTGAGTAGAGGGGGTCATTTGGTCAAGCAATGTTCATTGTTTGGAATTGATGGTTGTTGGACATAATCTGTTTTTCAAAGGTGTAGTTGGAAGTGCGTGGAATGAGTGTCTGATGTGTTGAGATGTTCCAAAATGTTCGGAATAATGGGTGGTTTTTCTCATTTCAGTATCAACTGGTCTACACTTGAAAATTCTACTCTCATTAACACAACTTATTGACATCTTTTCAACAACCTAATGATTCTTTCTAATCGTTTTTTCAACAATTTTATTTTTCTACAACACCCAGTTTATTACTTCACACCTTTAGTTACCCATTGGACCAACTAATAGGCTGTCTGTTCCTGCTGTCAAATTGTCAGCCATGTTAATGTACGCACAAGCTTATGCCAGGCTTACGTTTAGTTGAACGTTTAGTCTTACGTTTCCCATGAAATTGTTTGTCAAGTCATTAAGAGTATAACAATAACAACAACTACAACGTAAACTACAAAATCCAAAGGTAACTATCGTACACCTCCAACCAATGGGTCTTCGTGGGTACTCGTAAACAACATGTCCATTATTCACACCAACAACTACACCAATGAAAAAAAAAACATCAGAAACAAGCATCCACATGGTTACCTATGCCCACGTTGACTGGTTAGCTCCTCTTTCCACTTCCATCACTCTACTTCTTCTCTTTCTTCCATATGGTGTGGTTTCATTTAACTTTTTTTTAGCTTATTTCTGTGTGCAATAGAATCACTGTTGGCAGCCACTGTTAAAATAAACACACCGGCCATACGTGGTGTGCTCGATATACCGCTGCCTGTATCGCCGCCTGGACCGCCGTCATGCAGCTGAGATAATCCAATAAAATGTGTAATTAAATTTTCGGTTCATTTGAATATGTCACTCTGGTTGGAAATTAAAACCTGTTGTTTAGCTGCGCTGATATATACATACATTGTATATAATTTTTGGCAGCAAAACTGTTGTTCTTGATATTGTTTTTGGGGCTGACATTGTCCAGTCTATTTACGCTTGGCCACGCACTGTTGCGTTAAATAATTTCTGAATTTTTTATTGAAAAAAGATTTTGGGCCCACTTTATCGTTATGAAGGAATGTTTGGAAGGTCTCTTCATATGAGCCATGTTTGATATTTGCTATGACGAAGAGAATAAAGTTGTTGAGCCTGAAATTAATTAAAGGAGTTAACGATATGTTTCTCAATACATACGTTAGAGAGGAACATAGATTTATAAACTTTATTAAATTTGTATTAAGTTGTGGTGGCCTAGTGCATTAAACAGTGCGTATAACTCTCGATGCCAATTCGAGACCAGGTTCGAACCTCAGCTGACACATAAAATTTGTTAAATTTTGTTCAAATTTGTTCATTGCCTTTCTGCATGTAATGGCAAACTTCACAGAGTAAGTACTGGTTCGAAGTCAGCATAAGACTAGTACGTCCAGTTCTCGCTCATTTGTGTACAAACTTTTAATAACACCCGCAACACAATTTTAACATAAGACTCTTGGTTAAAATCATTTCAAGGGCTGAAATGGCCAGTTTTTTAATCCAACTAGCTCAATCGATAGTCCGAGCTCAATCGATAATCGATAGTGGAACCTATTTCCTAGAAAGCCATAGGCTATTTTTTGCCAAGAAGTCCACAGAACCCAAAAGAGTTTCAGTGATCCAACTAGAACTACACGCAAAGAAATTTTTCGTTTACCACAACTGAAAAATTCACCAACTATACTTCGTTTGCGAGGTGTATTTGCCGCGAACGAATATTCAGTTGTCACAACTTAAAAATATATCTTATATATATATACCGCAAGCTATTTTGGTCATTATTATTTATTATATAAATAATCTTTCTCATTATGTCCGTCCGTCTTCTTATGGATTTCACCTCCGTTGCTATCTCCGTCCGCGTATTAAGCAAACTACCAATTTCCTTATATAGTACCAATTTGTCCAAAAAGTAACTCTAAACTATAAGCGTTATGTTTATACAACGAAGGGAAAAATAAACAAAATTTTCAGTTGGGAAAAACGAAGTTTTCAATTGCTGCAATTTAAAAATCCCTCGCGTTTATGACAAACGAAATTAATTTCCTGCAACTATATGACCCGTTTCTCGCAACCGCACTGTTTATTATGACAACTGTTGAAACGTTTGCAAATAACGATTTCAAGCACGACAAACGAAGTTCGTTTGCAGCAAACTGGCGATAAACGTTTTTTTTCTTTGCGTGTATGAATAATCCTAGTGAAACATTGTCTAGCTAGTTCGATGTATAACCCCAATAGAACCTATTTACTTATTGCTAGATTTTTATCCAAGGACTGCACAAAATCCAAAAAGTTTCTGTAATCCAATACTGGAAACTCATAAATTTGTGTCCAAAGGGACCACAGGACCCAATATAATTTTATTGAGACAAATAGTTCCAGAGATAACTCTAGTGAACCTATTGGCCTGAAAATCATAGGTTTTTTTTCAAAGAGTAAAAACTCAAAAAACTTCAAATAACGCCCAATAATACTACACCATCTCCAATTGTCATTCAGAAGAGATCAATTGAAATTGAGAAATTTCATTTGAAATTCAGAACAAATCAATTGATTTCAGAAATTTCATTTGAAATGCGGAAAAAATTATTTGGAATTCAGAAAAGACCAATTGAAATTAAAAAAAAAAAATAAAATCATTTAGAATTCATTAAACTTCAATTAACTTGCAAGAAAATATCAATTAAAATTTAGATGCGTAAATTTATGTTTTACAATTTCAATTCAATGATCACAAATGCTTTTTTCTGAATTTCTAATGGAATTTCTCGATATCAATTGATCTTTTCTTAATTTCAAATCGAATTTCTGAATTTTAATTGATGTTTTCTTGATGATGTAATTTTTTGATTTCTATATTGAATTGATAGACCATAGGGTTTCTATCTCCAGTGGAATCACATTTTTTTGTAACGAATGACTCGAACAAAATTTCGAACAAATTTTTCGATCGTTTTTTCACTCTAAACTGTTACATCCAGGGCCGCCTCCTTCCTTCGCACCCCCCTAGCTATGCCACTGAAGTTCACAAAACTCAAAAAAAGTTCCAATAACCCAACTAGTTCCGCAGATAATCCCAATGGAACCTCTTTATTAGAAAATCATAGTTTTTTGATTAAGGGGACCACAAAACCAAAAAGTTCCATTGATTTCACTAGTTTCGAAGTTAATCCATGTGGACCGTAGAATCATATAGACCAAAAATATCATTCGATATTTGTCCAAGTAGTTCATAGAACCGATTGAAAACCCTATGGTTCATCTCCAGGGGGATCACATTTTTCAAAAAATGTTGGTTTTTGTCGAAGAATATAATAGAACCCAAACAAATTCTTCTGGCTCATCTGGGAGCTCTGTTATGCACTCTTTTTATTCTTACATTTTACTGCGATGTTTCATGAGCAGCTATGGACACGGATCATGGTATAATAATACAAGGTAGCATTGACAACTGCTTATTTTCTCTTCTACAAGAAAACATCTCTTGTCAAAAACAACTGTTTGTGCAAATGCATCTGCTACTGCTGAAGTTGTTTTTTTTTCACTTCTACGTTTTCAACATTGTTTGTGTTTTTAATGACCAATTGTGTGCGCTCTCTTTTTAAGTATATATTTTGACAGGAGATGGTTTCCGAAGCAACTGTCAATGCTACCTTGTATTATTATACGATGGGCACGGACAAGAATAATAGAAAAATAGATTACGCATTGCGCAGCTCCATTATGTTGTTTACTTTTCATTTTGACATTTCTAGCTAGGAACAATGTTTTTTTTACGATCATGACGTCACGCTAGACCAAGTTTGTTTCTTGAATCTTTTGCCATTGTTTCATGTTTGTTCACATTCTGAACAAGACTTGACAGAAAGCCATATCGTAAGCTCATATCGTAAGTCTATCGTGACGTAGATGCGCAGATCGTTGAAAATTATTTTTATGATTTGCGCAATCTATTTTTCTATCATTCTTGGGGCACGGAGGAAGCTTCGGAGCCAGCTGAGAGCAATTGAGAGCAAAGGCTTATGTAGCAACACAAACGCAACAACAAACCAAAGACAAAAGACAAACACAGAAACAACGCAGAAGCTTTGAATGTAGTCGTGCCCAAGAATGATTGAAACGAGATTACGCGTTCCGCAGTACCGTTATCTAATGCTATCTTTCTCAACTGAGTGCATGACGTCACACAGTACTTTTGCTTGACAAAAACGTATGCAAATGTGGAATCTCTTAGGCAAATTGACGAAATTGAAAATAAATTCTTTCGAAAAAGTAAAGTAAAAATATCTACACCTCTGTATAAAAGTATGAATTTTTTCGTATACGAAAAATATGAATTTTTTAAACTTTCAAGATTTTTATCTCCTAAACTATTCGAGACTGACAAAATTTTATTGTAGCAATGGGTTGAGGAGGTCCATATACACATTATAAAAATAAGAAAAACAAATATTTAGGCGTGGGTGTGGGAGTAAAATTATTCCAAAGTCTGACAATATCGCTTGTGACGTCATGCTCTCTCTCTCTCATTTGCGGAACGCATAATCTGGTTTCTATCATTCTTGGTTGTGCATTTGCTTTGTTGTTGCGTTTTGTGTTACTACATAAGCTTTTGTTATTCATTGCTCCCAATGCTCCGCAGCTAGCTCCGAAGCTTGCTCCGTGCCCATAACAGCTCATGAGCCATAATCGTCTCATTTGCGTACAAGCTCGTGGGTGAGTACGCAACAAATATTTTTAAGCGTTCACGTACATAAGAGAGTACGATTGCTTATACAATTTGGCTCTCGTACTAGGACGTAAGGTCTTAAAAGCTACACCAGCGTGTATTAAAATGAGCTTTGTACAGGCTCGGATGAGTAAATGGGCGGATCTTTTCATACCGTGATAAATCTTCAATTGAAAAAAATTTCCCTTTCAATCACTTTCATTCTAACGCAGAAAGGTTTGTGTTATGGTTTATTTGTTTGTATGAAACTTAATTGAGCAAAAAGCTGTAGTTTTAAATTCATACAAAAAAAATCTAAAACTACATGTCGTTTAAATGCTAAAAATTTAAATGAGTAAAAATAAAATGATTTAAAGAATTTTTAAAAAAAAAATAGTTTGCTGTGCCGTGGACACACCCGTAGGTTTTGACGTGACGAAGTTTCTTGCTGTTGTTGTTAATGTTGATGTTGATGTTGATGTTGATGTTGATGTTGATGTTGATGTTGATGTTGATGTTAATGTTGATGTTGATGTTGATGTTGATGTTGATGTTGGTGTTGATGTTGATGTTGATGTTAATATTGATGTTGATGTTGATGTTGATGTTGATGATGTTGATGTTGATGTTGATGATGATGTTGATGTTGATGTTGATGTTGATGTTGATGTTGATGTTGATGTTGATGTTGATGTTGATGTTGATGTTGATGTTGATGTTGATGTTGATGTTGATGTTGATGTTGATGTTGATGTTGATGTTGATGTTGATGTTGATGTTGGTGTTGATGTTGATGTTGATGTTGATGTTGATGTTGATGTTGATGTTGATGTTGATGTTGATGTTGATGGTTATGTTGATGTTGATATTGATGTTGATGTTGATGTTGATGTTGATTTTGATGTTGATGTTGATGTTGATGTTGATGTTGATGTTGATGTTGATGTTGATGTTGATTTTGATGTTGATTTTGATGTTGATGTTGATGTTGATGTTGGTGTTGGTGATGGTGTTGGTGTTGGTGTTGGTGTTGGTGTTGGTGTTGGTGTTGGTGTTGGTGTTGGTGTTGGTGTTGGTGTTAGTGTTGGTGTTGGTGTTGGTGTTGGTGTTGGTGTTGGTGTTGGTGTTGGTGTTGGTGTTGGTGTTGGTGTTGGTGTTGGTGTTGGTGTTGGTGTTGGTGTTGGTGTTGGTGTTGGTGTTGGTGTTGGTGTTGGTGTTGGAGTTGTTGTTGGACTTGGAGTTGGTGCTTTTCGTTTAGCTTTTTTGGCTTCCCCATTGTTTGTGCTCTAATTTCAATTAATCCAGCAAAAGTGATGCATATGCGTCACATTAGGCGGTTCCCTGAGGGTTTTTGACACGCCGTCAAACTTTTTTTATTTTTGTCATATGTCCGAAGACCTCACCTTTGCTTTCGTTCCTTAAAATTTACCGTTGCACCAGTAGTCACAGAATAAAAAATCCATGCAACGTTTTTTCATGGCTGTAGCATTTTTACTGCATTATGTGATTGCATCCCTGAAATCATGACAACAAGAATTTTTTTTGTAATTTAGTTGTGAAGCGTAATAATACATCCCTGCTGTCGTAAAACAAAATTTACTGTAGCACTCCTCCTGAGTGAGTAATAATTCCATGCAACGATATTATATTTCTGTTACATAAGCTGCTATATTCACGACCTGACGACGCCGGATTTTTTTTTTATTTTTTTCGTAAAGCCATGTATAAAAACTTTATTTTCCTTTTTAAACTTTTATCGTAGGTTATATACTCATTGAGTAAAAATTCAATGCAACGCCGCTGCATGAATGTTGCGTTATCGATCTTTGAGCGGCTCTCTCAGCGTCCCCATGATGTCAGAAATTTTTTGTTTAATTTTGTTGTAAGGGCTTCCAGTAGGCCTTTATTGGCGCATCGTATTTTTAATCCTAGCACTAATACTCAGCGAGTAATAATTCTATGTAACAAATTTTCAGTTGCGTTGCTTACGCAGCTCCCACTACGTCCCTATGCCGTATTAAATTTTTTGTTTGTTTTTTTAATATAGTCAAAGAATTAACCTTTATGGTCATACTATCTTTTTAATCATACCTCTTATACCCAGCGAGTAACAATTCAATGAAACGCAGATGAATTTTTAAAAAATTAATTTTTCAACTTTTTTGGAAACTAGAGCAGTACAACGTAACTTCGTCACGTCAAAATAATAGAAAAATCTTCAAATATTTCTGTACTTAAAGTGTCTCAAAATGCAGTTTCTGTGGAAATTGAATTAATACCTCATTCTTGTCAATTTTGACTTTTGAACTTTTAAACTGTTAGCTAACAAATAAAAAAAAAAAAATTGAAGTCATGTTCGACATTTTGCTTTTAATTTTAAGCTAACAATAGCCACTGTCGAAGTCAATGCGCCACTTCGGCAATCAGATAAGCACTCCAGCTACTTTAAAGAAAAGGTACGATAATCCACACCAACCTAAGGGATAAAAAACTGCTGAACTAAGCTTTTTTGTTTCGAACGAAACTTTTTTACCCACTTGCGCCAAGTGGTTTCACGTTTATTTTTTTTTTTCGCTAACACGTTCAGTCTTTGAACGTATTTTTTTTTTATTGTTTCTTTTTACTATTTGCCGCCAAAGTCTAATTGATCCCAACAGATATTTTCAATTAGCAGAAAAACATTTCTTTTTTGTTGTTACTTAACTTTATTCCAACGTTTTAGCCACCTTGAGCGCAACGAATTCCTGTGGGCGCAACGTGGCAACAACACGGAAACAAAGTAAAAAAAAAAAATAAATAAAAAACTGAAAATGAAATGCTGGCTAGAAGGACAAAACTTTTCAATTCTATTAAAAAAGCGGAAGATAGAAAAACTTTCTTAAACTCGCTACAAGGAAATTATAAAAAAAACCCGTCCGGCTAACACCGTAGAATGGATGCCAAAAACTTGTAGACTACTTTTAGGTGGCAACCAAAAGAAAAAAAAAAAACACGAATTCTACCTTTTTTACACTTTTGTCGGCAGCTAGACATTGTTAACAAAAAAAAAAAAAAAAAAAAAAAAAAATAGAAAAATGTTAAAAAGTAGCAATTTATTAAAAAGTTGCTGAAGCAGGACACATTTTTTAAGATACCATTGCATGAAATAGATATAATGAGAAAAAAAATGTGAGATACTTTATGTTGTATGCAAATTTTAAATTACATGTAACGTGGTTGCCATTTGGCTTAAAATTTATCATAACACATATATTTGTGCCAATTTATGGCAACAACAAATTTAAATGTTGCCCAATTTAATAGAAACCAAACTGTTCACACGGCGTGCTGACCTCTAAACGCCTAAAAAGGAGGCTCACCGTCATTGGCATGCACACAGCCTGCGTTCGTATGCAGACAGACATTTAGTGGCCGCTTTGGTAAACATCAGCCGGAGCAGTAGTAGCAACAGTCGCCACTTTCAACAGCAGCAGTAGTAGCAGCAGCAATCAAATCTACAACTTGAGATAACGAAAAGTTCAAATATACTAATTCGTGAGCAAAATTTCAAAATTGAACATATGTATGCAGCCAGCCAGAGGAACAGCAAGGATCAACAAGGACCCATCAAAGGACAAACAACGTGGGACCAGTGAACCAGCCAACCAACCAACCAACCAACCGATAGTCCAACCAGTCAACATCATTTGTGTGTTATTTAGACAAACAACAACTATAACAACAGCAACAACAACAGCAACAACAACAAATCATTGCCATTAAACAGCGATATGCTTGTAGTCAGCCACGCGTTTGCCATTTCAATATTTCTAATTAATTTATTATCGCTTATCTCGTACGATAAATCGCGTTCATACGCACAATCAAACGCATATTTGTGTGGGTGGCATTCGATGTGTTGCTGAGTTTTTCGTGCCTCTTTTTGTTAACTTTGCATTTTGTTTGTTGGCCAAAACGACGCACTCACTCGTTGTTAGCCAGATTAAGTGTGTGAACGCTGCATTTTTGCAGCGACCACTGAACTCAACTCCAGGATTCGGCATCCTTGCAGTCAATGCAACTGGCAAACGACATTCGAAACGCGGTGTGAAAACAAGCGCAATTCGCAACAACAGAAGGAACAACAATGAACAGCAGTGAATCGTCCTACAAGTCAGCTTAGGCATAAAAATCTTAAGCACTGTGGGACAAAAATTGACGATTTTCTTTAAAATAAGATGTTGGACAAAAACTGTTTGCAATTCAAGATTCTTTTAACTAGACTTTTCCATTTTTTCTAACATATATTCAAGTAGTCTTGGCTACCATTAAAAATTTCCATTTAGAGTATGTTAGAGTTCATGCCAAATGATCAACCCATAGTGGACGAAATTAAGATCGAAGAGCAATTTCAGTATCAACTTGAAAAGTTTGATACTGAAAAAAAACTAAAAAAAAAACCAGAAAGAAATTCAATTTTCTGTGAAATATAAAAAATAAAAACTAAAAAAAAAACAAGTTTTCTTTACAAAAAGGACCTTCAGGAGAATTATAGGCACTCCAATAAATTTACTCCGTTTTGAAATAAAATGGTGCAGAAATCGTTTTTAAGAGTTTCTCTAACTTTTGAGAATCCGAAAGGCTACATTTTTTTGATCCGGTCTAGATATATAAGAAGAGATAAGATTAAAGAGAGAATAAGATGAAGTAGAGATAAAAAAATACTTACCTTTAAAATAATAAGAATCTTCACACTATATCAGGCTATTTTACGATATTTTTGGAAAACATAAGATGAGGACTAAGTCTAAGGCTAGCTCTTTTACTTGAAGAAGGGCTGGACATTCAGTTAGGTTGAGAATATGTCTTAAGATTTATCCATCCTCTAAGCAGAATTTATAATGAAAATGTACTGACACTTTCTCCTATTTCTTAGGTGAGAGTTCAGGAAACATGTACTATAAAAAGCAATTCTACCACAGTGTATTCCAGCAAAAATTACTTGATTTGGGTAGGGGGATAGTTATAACATGTTGTTTCGAGAGGGTTCTACCAACACCATAAAATAGTACTGCTCCTGTGATCCACTTCCTAGTTTAGCTATTGGAGGATTGGAAGATTGTGCTATACTGACCTAAGCAAAAGGAGTCGGTCTCAAAGGAGTTTCTTACGAAGATTCCCGTGCCTGTTATTTTTTATGTCCATTCGCACACAACACGGGATTGTTTTGAAATAGGGTAAGTTTTCGGTATCCCCAGTTAGGACGTGAAGGGATTATTACTCAGCAATAGTATATAGCAGTATTACTTAACCTTCTATGAGCATGCAGAATATAGGTTTTTGCTTAAGGGTTCGGAATAAAGACATATATTTCTATATCTGAGAGGATAGTATCAATATTTCTTAAGTGGAAAGATTACGTAGGGTGAATTCTCTATATGGATATGGATATACATAGAAATTAGTTTTAAGGTGACGTGTCGCTGCAGTTCTTTGCACACATTCGACTCTTTTCATGATCATTTTTTGGTGGGTTTTCAAACACTATGCCATGGGGGCATAATTAGTGTAGGCCTGACAATTACAGTTTACAGCGTGGGTATCATTATAACGATGAAACCAAAATTTGTTCTACATTTGCCTACATTTTCCTAGGTCTACAAGAAAGCTAAGGTAATACTCATAATACTCATGAAAGCTAAGGTAATACTTAGATTCCAGGACAGTTTACTTTCCAAAATAACTTTAAATATTTGATGGATAGAAAAAATTTGCTTCTTCATTATGAAATAAAGGGCTGATTTCTTTTTTTATTTATAAAGGGCTCTATTTAAGTCTATTTTTAAAAGGTACAATAACGATCTTTTTCGATTTTACAAAGAAACCCTCTTTGTGAATGTACTCGTATTCTTATAAGTGCTTGATATAAGTGTTCCATGATGAAGTCCCCTATATAAAGGGGTGTATCCAAAATTTTCAAAAAAATGTTGCCCGTTTTTCAAAATTTTTTTTAAAATTTATATATTTTTTTTTTAATTTTGACTTTTTTCCCCTAAATTTGGTTAATTTCCACGTAAGAGGTTGTCACCGATAATAACCAATTTGATTTTTTTGTTTCAGATTAGCCGTTCCTGACATTAAGTTGCAGCAGCGGGACAAGTAATTTTTTTAGTGCTTGATTTCATCGCCCTCTAGCGGCTGAAGAAGTGATTAAAAAAAATTTTTTTTTTGTTATCTTAAAACATTTGTAAATATGTCACAAAAAGTTTAAAATTGATATTTAATAAATATGATTGAAAAAAAATATTAAAAATATACGTCTTTTACTACCAAAACATTGGTACTTTATTAATTTAAAGTTATAATTATAATTTATAAAGTTATAAGTATAATTTATAATTTAATTATAATTTAAAGTTATAAGTTGTAATTTGTAAGCTGTAAGTTTTAAGTTTTAAGTTTTAAGTTTTAAGTTTTAAGTTTTTAGTTTTAAGTTTTAAGTTTTAAGTTTTAAGTTTTAAGTTTTAAGTTTTAAGTTTTAAGTTTTAAGACTTAAGCTTTAAGTTTTAAGTTTTAAGTTTTAAGTTCTAAGTTTTAAGTTTTAAGTTTTAAGTTTTAAGTTTTAAGTTTTAAGTTTTAAGTTTTAATTTTTAAGTTTTAAGTTTTAAGTTTTAAGTTTTAAGTTTTAAGTTTACAGTTTACAGTTTTAAGTTTTAAGTTTAAAGTTTTAAGTTTTTAGTTTTAAGTTTTAAGTTTTAAGTTTTAAGTTTTAAGTTTTTAGTTTTAAGTTTTAAGTTCAAAGTTTTAAGATTTAAGTTTTAAGTTTTAAGTTTTAAGTTTTAAGTTTTAAGTTTTAAGTTTTAAGTTTTAAGTTTTAAGTTTTAAGTTTTTAAGTTTTAAGTTTTAAGTTTTTAGTTTTAAGTTTCAAGTTTTAAGTTTTAAGTTTTAAGTTCTAAGTTTTAAGTTTTAAGTTTTATTTTATTTGTTGAGAGTTTATTTTTTAGAAGATTCAATTCAAAATTTTCAGATTCTTCAATTGTGTTTAGAATTTCATCAAGGTTTTTGAAAGCTCATAGGCATTCATAACTGCTATCCGAACAGGAACTTTTAAGACAAACTCGTTAATTTTAATGAACTATTATTCTGGAGCAAATACCTCACACTGTATTAAGTCTTTCATGGGTTTGTAGAAAAAAAAAAATATTTCGAGATTTAAAGCTGAAGCGTTTTTTGACACAGGATACCTCATATCGTGAGAAGTTTTACCTACTGAGGTAATTTTCTGCGCAATCTCATTCGATGGTTCGAGATTTTGCCTATTCAATTTTAAATTTTACTCCACTGTATCCCCCATGTCCCAACTAGTTTTTCCGTTTATATATCTGTGGTAAAGTACTTCCTCGGTAGTGGTCTAATTTATATATATTGATGTGTTTGCTCTGCAGCGTATTGCTGTGATATGACATCATGTTGCAAACATTTGTACAATTTAAGCTGTTTTATGTACATGTGTTAAAATTACCATAGACCTAAAACTGTGTGTTTGGGTTTGTTTTTATGATCCTGTTTGTAAGTACTGCGTTATAAACAATAGTAAAAACCAAAGAAAAAAAAGGATATAAAATGAAATCCTTACGAGTTCTATGATAAACAAATGCTGCGTATTAACAGTTGAACAAATTTGAAGAAAATTGTATGCTACAAAGTACAAAGAAATAATTTTCCTTATTTCACTCCACACAATTGACAGGCAAGACATACTTCAGAGAAAAGAAAGGATAGGTTTTAAAAAAAACAACTTACGCAATTTAACCGACACACACTCCAATACATCGTCACATGCGTTGCGCACATAAATAAGTGAAAGTATTGTTCAGAAGAGTAGCATCCTTTCTTGGTGGCGAATGTGAACTTAATACCAAACAGGATAATTTAGAGATTTACTTCAGCTGATAGCGCTTCAATGTGTTTGAGTATTTGCTGACTGACTAGCAAGTGTGTGAGTGTATACTTCTCTGTCATGAGATAATTTATCCGTATTTTTTTAGTTTTGTTGTAGTCTGTTTCTTTTTGGTCGTTCACAATGTTGATTTTAAAATTACAAATTGATAAACAAGTGCTGAGGTGGCTAAAACCATATTTACTGCTTCCCTTTCCAAACCCATTAGGCTGTGAAGAGCTAAGTGTGCCATTAAGATGAAATAAAATGTTAAGATTCTTGGTGGAAAAAATGCTGACGAACTATAATAAAACAAACTGAATTTGTGGGATTTTATTATAGTTTGGAAAAAAAAAAACACATTTTTTATAAACTCTGTATTTAGTAGGGATATAAAAGTTAGAATCTTATGTAGGAGTAGGTGGGATTTTTTAAATATTTCAGTTTATGTTGTTTGTCATAGAAAACTAACGTTAAGTTGACGATTCATAAGCAAGGAAAAGTATCAAATCAAATTGAATGGGTTACATGTGCAGTTAAAGGACAAATGGTTAAAAACTTTAGTGCTCAGGTTAACTTCAAGGCCTAACGCAGAAAATTTCAAATTGATAGGTTTAGAAAAATTGAATAAGAAACTATTTTGAATAGTTCCCAAGAAAACACTTATACCTGAAAATGGTCAAGCAGGTTGTTTGTAATGTAAAACCGTAATCGGATAAAAGGCTTGTGCCGTGAGTGTCCGTTTGAGCGTTTAAAGCCATGAACTATACATAATCTTACTAATTTAAATCAAACCACTTTTCTACTATTTTTTTTAAGTTCCCTTTTGTAAGAGTGGCGTCCGTGGCGTAGTTGGTTAACGTGCGTGGCCGCTATGTCAACGAACCTGGAGACCCAGGTTCGAACCCCAGCAGCGACAGAAAATTATTTGAATTAAAATAATTTTTCTGTACGGCCGCCACCTCTCTGCAGACAATGGCAAACCTCAGAGAGTAATCAAAATGCCATGTAAAGCTTCTTGAGAATAAGAACATTTCGTTCATCGCCGTTCGGAGTCGGCGTTAAGCCTGTAGGTCCATTTCTCGGTCAATTGTGTACAAACTTAATAACACGCACAACACAATTGATCATAAGAAGCTAGGTCAAAGTCCTTTCAAGGGCTGAAATGGCCAGTTATTTATTTATTTTTTATTTTTATTTTGTAAGAGTGGGCGTGTAACTCGCATTATTCTAAAACAATATTCGTTCGAAGTCTATTAACCTATAGTTGAATTTTTATCATTTCGGTATTGATATACAGCGACTCAAGCAACTGAGAAAGTGCTCAAATTCTCTTGCTCGTCAAGCACTTATTTGTTTTATTAGAGGTATTCACACTGACTTGGGTAGCTGGGTAGATTGGAAAATGCTGTACATTTTGTTTTTTCAAAGTTGTACCCAAGTACCATTGACCCCTTGACTTCTTGCAAAATTTAGAATTTTTCCATGTCACCACCTTTTGCAAAAATAGGCAATAATTAAATTGACAATAAATAAAAACAAAGTTAACTAACTGCAAGTGACACAGCGATCATTGTATAAGGGGAAGTGGCACCTCAGTCATCTTTCCAACTATTCGCTGTACAGTGCCAACTCCCCCCGCTAACATACATCCCCACACCATAACACTACCGCCACCAAACTTTAAAGTGGGCTTAATGTGCCATGCTTTTTAAGTGCTCCTTGGTTTTCGCCAAGTCTACTCCCTTCCATCTTACCCTTCCGATTAATTTTGGTTCATCCGAAAATATGACTCTTCCAATCTTCACCGTCCAATGTGCGTGTGCTCTAGCAAAATCCAGCCGTAGTTTTTGATGATGTTTTGTGAGCAGAGGTTTCTTTACCTTCGCTCGGCCTCGCAAGCCAGCAGAACGCAATGTATTTCTCTACAAACAGGTGTAAATTGTCGTATTTTAATAAATTTTTCTGGATTCCCACTGCCGTTTCAACTTTCTGATAGCGTAGATCACGAAGAATCCGCCTCTCTTGTTCAACGCTCAAGATTTTCATCCGTCCACTTGCGCAAATGGGAGGCGGTGTGTCCATATTTAAATAACCTAATTTAATAACGACCCGTTTACTGACGCCTAGTTTTGCTGCTACTAAACGAAAGCTTTTACCTTCCATTAAAAGCTGTTGAATACGTTCCACAATATTCTTCGACAACGGACGAACCAGTTTTTGTATTGAAAAGAAAGAATAATTATTAGGAATTAAAAACAAATGCTAAAAATTTACTTACAAAGCTCAAAAATATTCACAATGCAAAAAATTTTTTCAAATAATTTTCACTTTGTCAGCTTCTAACTGGATTCAATGATGGCTCGCGTGCTAGAGACTCGTAGAGACTCGTTTTCGAACTCTATCTCGTGTCCAGTGTTGCCAGATTTTTTTTTTAAAAAACTGCTAAATCTAAAAAAATAACTGCATTTTGGACACAAAAACTGCCATTCTAAAAACGTCATTTGTAAAGAAAATTATAAAAAAAACATAAAAAATATATGGTTGTATTTAATATGTAAAAAGAGATCGTTTTTAATAGAAGTGATTCAGTTATTTTAATTATTGTTTTTTTACATATCCCCTACTTCACATTGAAGTGTAATGTCAGTTGCACTGACCATCTCCGATTTGCCTTTTTCTTGGATTGGTTTATTTTTATTGGAAACCCAAATCCAAAGTTACAAATTTTTAGAATAATTTTTCGCGGCCAAAATGGGGTCTACTTTGAAACAACATAGCTCAGTCAATTTAAATCCGATTTTCGCAAATAGGATATGACTGAAAAGGTTACTACGTCTACTTTAAGGGAAAAATATAAAACTATTTAAAAAGCCAGCGACAGGTGCTCTAATTTTTTTTTTTTTAATTTTCATTATTTTCATTTACTTTACATTCCATTACCTTTCCAACTATATAAAATGAAGATGTGCCCTTGAATTGTTCAGAAGTTATGCCATAAAACATGAAGTTTTATTGAATTTCCAATACAAATTCAACTACACATTAAATTTTCATCCCATTTTTTTTTCTTCATTTTTTTCAAAACAAAAAGTCGATGTCAAAAGTCGACAACTAGTTGAATTTAAATTGAAAATTCGTTAACTTTTATGGTTTAAAGCAGGGCTGCTTTTAAAGCTGCTGCTGAAGTATAAAGCAGGGAGCTGCTAAAGTTTAAACCAAGGCTGCTTTAAAAAAGTTATTGAACCATAATGAATGTTTTGGCAAAGAGAATTTATAATAACTTCATAAGGTTTTATATTTTCATAAAAACTGCATTTTACCTTAAAAAAACTGCATAAATAATGGAAAAACTGCTTTTTTGTCTTTTTAACTGCCAAACTGCTCAGAGTTAAAAAAACTGCCATTTGCAGGCAAAACTGCCATTCTGGCAACACTGCTCGTGTCTCACATATATAAACACCGACAAGAAGTTATTTCAATCAGTTGGCGCTGAGACTTCAGGCTATATGGTCTACGCTCCATGATGCTTTGAACTTGATTGTTATGCACCGAAAAAAATAGATGGGCAAATTAATAAGAATTTATTTAATAAAGTAAACACTGAGTTTTATATTTTTATATCGAAGACTTGTATTATTTATGTTTTTTTTTGTGTTCTTTGTTTTTGTTAGATTTGAATTTTAAATTAATTTGGTTTTTTATTAAAAAAATCGTTTTTTATAATTTTACTTGATTTATTTCGATTTAAATCTTAAAATCAAAGCAAAAACATGAAAATAAAATTAAATCTAAACTTAAAAAAAAATATATTAAACAAACGATCCGAGTCGTCATATTTATTGATACCTGCACAAATATTTTTTTCAGTGCTAAGAGCTAGAATCCACTACTACAAGATCAAAATTACAGAAAATATAATAGTATTGGTGTGCCATTCACTGATGTAGAATAGTTAAACTCAAAAAATTGACCACATGCACCTCTTGCACTTATTTCAGAATAAAAACATAACGGTTTTTTAGATTGCTCTCCCATTACATTCCTTTCAAAGAGAACCCAATAGGGGCTTTCAGACGGACGCACATGTCATTCGACTTGGGCGTGTTCGACGACATATACGATCATTCGAAAGCAAATGAGACGGTCGGACCGACATGTCGGAAGAAAATAAAAAATTTTGGATTTTTCTGCTGGTATGTTCGACGTGTGAAAGCATGTCGGTCCGACTCGCGGGATTTATCATTTCTATAAAGTTTTCATCTAGTTAACATTGGCTTCTATAAACATTGGCTTCTATTGGCTTAGAGGCAAAGCGAAATAGGTTTTTTACGTCGGTGAAAAACAAAAAAAAAATGGCAAGTGTTTCGAACGTACAATTTTGGACAGAGTTTATAGAGATATATGGAAATTTTCCTAAAATATTAAAAAATTATTTAAAAAATTTAAAAAATTATAATCGCCACAAAAAATTGTTTAGCCATTATTATTATTGTTGTACCAATCTGTTACGCTCAAGAGTCTGCAAAGAAATGAAGTCGTCGTACATGTCCGATCGTTTGAAAGCTCAACAAAATATTTACGCTGACATGTACGTTCGTGTCAAAGCCCATAATAACAGAAATAATAAGTGCTTGACGAGCAAGATCGAATAAATAGTTTTTTTAATTTGTAAGCATTTGAATACAGAGTAATCAAACACGTGATCAGTTGTTTGAGTCACTGTCTCCATGATAACAGCATTGCTAAAATTTCACTTTCGATTAATTTTTGGACTTCAATATTTTAATTCTGTAAAGATTATAATTAATTATGCCCAAATTAATAACAGTGGATGTTGTTAAAAATATTCTTTGTCTGACAACTTTAAGCACAAGTACAAGCTAGTGGCGGCCGTGGCCCAGTGGGTAGAGTGCGTGACCCATACGCCATAGAACCCTGGTTCCATATCCATCTGAAACAGAAAATTTTTTCAATTGAATTAATGTTTCTGTTCGGCCGTGACCTCTCTGCAGACAATGGCAAACCTCAGAGAATAACTAGTAAGAAATGATCTTCGACTGGGCCGAAGTTAAAATACCCCCACGTCCGAACCGAAGTATATTCAAAGTCTTAAGCCGTCAATAAAATGTTTATTTGTATAAAACATTTTGTTATACCTACCTAGTTTTAACAGAAAATATTCGCTTTCATTTTTTATAAAATCACTTTGTATGGGGGGTGGGTGTGGTTTTCACTCGATTTGGTTGAATTTTATACACAAAGTGCAAATTATATATCAAAGTTAATAAGCAAAATTTCAAGTCCATATATTATTTTTTGTGGAATTTAAAGAGATTTTACCTTTTTGATGAAGGCACTTTGTATGGGAGGTAGGCGTGGTTTTTATCCGATTTGATTGAATTTCATACTCAGAGTGCACTTTAAATATCGGAGCTCATATGCAAAATTTCAAGTCCATATATTAATTTTTGTGGAATTCTAAGAGATTTTACCGTTTTGATGAAGTCACTTTGTATGGGAGGTAGGCGTGGTTTTTATCCGATTTGGTTGAATTTCATACTTAGAGTGCACTTTAAATATCGGAGCTCATATGCAAAATTTCAAGTCCATATATTAATTTTTGTGGAATTCTAAGAGATTTTACCGTTTTGATAAAGGCACTTTGTATGGGAGGTAGGCGTGGTTTTCATCCGATTTGGCTCATTTTCGAACTTGACCTTAGTTTTTTAGATAAAAGCTTAAATATTGAATTTCGTGATGATAGCTTGAAAATTACGGCTGTAATCGTGACGACAGACGGACAGACGGACAGACGGACAGACGGACAGACGGACAGACGGACAGACAGACGGACATGGCTAAATCAACTCGGGTGGTGATGCTGATCAATAATATATATACTTTTCTATACCTACCACGCCTCCTTATGGGCGTTACAAACGGAGTGACAAAATTAATATACCCCCATTTACGTTTTTTAAACGTGGGGGTATAAAAAATGCCATGTTAAGCTTATTCAGAATATTCATATTAGCCGTTCGGAGTTGGCATCAAACTAGTAGGTCGAGTTCTCGATCAATTGTGTACAAAAATTTACGCACAACACAAGTTGATCATAAGAAGTTAGGTCAAAGTCCTATCAAGGACTGAAATGGTCAGTTTTTTATTAATATTAAAAGCTAGTTTCAAGATTTGAAACTGATTTCTGTAGGATTATTCTTTGACCTTAAGTCCTGACTTCCTCAAAACATGAGTAAGAAATTTCAGTGACAGTTAAATTATTCAAAATATGATAAAACTTTATACCCAAAAAATTTGGTCATCAACATTTTTATAGTCATTTTGCTGCACTGTGTTGTTTACAGCTATTATTACATTCAAGAGCTCGTTTCAATTAATTTCAACAATTTTAATGAAAATGTATTTTACGTAATTATCAATATGGAACACAACAAAAATGTACAACTACAGCCCAAACAATATCAGTACCATCAGTCATTATCATCATCAGCATCAACATGAGCAACATCATCATCATCATCATCGTCATCAACAGCAATTCAAATCTTTATTGCTATTTCGTGAGATTTTTCACAATCTACAGATAAATAGCAATTCAACACTTTATGCCGAACACCAAAAGTAAAATATTATGTACGAAAAATACCTAAAGTGGTAATAAAAATTCTCGCACAAACATAATTTTCACTATTTTCAACATCTGCATGAATTTATTTCAATATATTTGGAAAAAAAATAACTGCTGAGTATAAGATGAAGAAACTTTACAGCAACAACAACAACAAAAACAAAAACAACAACTAAAACAAAAACAAAAACACTAAAACTTACAGGCGTTCAACCCCCTATAGTACATAAACACATAGAATCATATGACTAGTCAGTCCAACTCACGCCATACATACATAGTTTATGATGAAAAATTTTCATATAAAGTACCTTGGCGAGCAGTTATTTTTGGCATTTTAACGGCAAGGATTAAGGACATAAAGTTATCATCGCATGACGGGTTTTCATAGATCACAACGGAACGTGTTAATAACAGACCAACTTTTCAATGAGAATTCGCTCTGATAATTTTATTATGTATTATTTTTAAACGATTTATTTGTTAAACGAAATATGAGTGCGACTATATGAAAAATTTATGACCATCGAAGTAATGAATGAGTTATTGAAAAAGCGCGTTTAAGTGTCAATAATGTCATAAAACGCCAAAAATCCGCCATAAAACAGTGAATTTAAAGTTTGCTTTTAGGGGTTAATATTAATTAAATCACCCTCGATGGGCATTAATATGTCAACAATAACAGCTGATTGTGTGGACATAATATATTTTATGTATATACAAAGGGTTGGGAAAGAGTTAAGTCATAAGAATCAGCGAAAAAAGCAAAACTCTTAGTAAAGGCAATACTTACATAGTTGTATTGCTTAAATGGCTCGTATTACTTTCAAAATATCGCACTTGATACATTGATTAGCCCGTGATGGAGTACGAAGACGAAAGTGTTGAAGAAGTTCTTGTATTACAAACAAAAACCCAAAAAAAAAAAAAAAAAAAAATTGAAGTAGAATGTGTGCCCAAATCGTTCGCACTCTAATCATGATATATGTTCGGGTTAGGCGGCATACAGCTAAGAGTGCTCAAGGAGAGTTTCATAAAATTCTTAAAAATTTTAAAAACACACATGTTCTGATCGGACAGACAGACGAGTATTATTTGTACACCTAAAATTGGCTGACTAGCGCACAGTGAGTTGTCTTTATACAAGTAGTGGACAAAATTGAAGTAGTTGTCGATATTATATCGTCGCTCGTATGACTAACTGACGTAACTAACATTTTTTGCGAAATTGAGTTAGAGATGCCAATATACTTCTTTAGCCCTACTGTATCATGTCAGAAAATATTATGACTATAAATAACACGGTTTGGCGAAAAACGCAAGTTACTTTGAATCATATCTAAAATATTACACGTAAAAATACAGAAACGAAAAGTAAAAAGTTCTCTCCTGAATAATTAAGAAAATTCAGATACGTCAGTTAGTCATACAAGCGACGATATGTTACGTTTACTTATTGCTAAACATTTACTAAAAAATTGTTTGGATGTCTCCTAAACTTTATGGAATATGTGAAATACAATATCTTTCAAATAGCGGCTTTGGGGTCGTTCATAAAATACCTTACCAATTTAGGGGGGTGGAGGGGTTTTAAAATGTACTACGATAAGTAACGATACGGGGGGAGGGGGTCTCACAAATAGTAACGTGACCAAAAATAAAAAAAACTTGAAAAAATTGAAATCCTGAAATCAGTTCAAGATTGTGTCCTATATTTGTATTGCGGCTTGTATTTCGCTTCAAAAACATCAATGAATTCTCATATGTGAGTTTTATTTAATTTAAAATAAATTGGTATTCAGATAAATTGGTAAATTGGTAAAAAGTACATACTATTTAAATAAAACATTTTTAAGGAAGCATATTTATAAAAACACTGAACTTGTTGCTGCAGCCCTTACGGGTATTCTCTCAAACACCAGGCGAATTTCGTTGCATAAAAAATGAGGATACACTTGAATGGGTCGACATAGAATCCGTTGAAGAATTCTATTTCGAAGAGTCCCCAAAGTTTCCAGCTTCTTCAATTCTAGTGATTGATAGCATCGTCTCTTGGACTGAAGATGGAATATTTCTTATCGATGAAAATAATGGATTTTAAAAATTTTTTCTTAAAATTATCTAGTTATATTTTATTATATATTTAATATATTTTCAAATATTTTTTAATCAATTAATTTTTTTATTTCATATACTACGTTATTTTATGGGGGGAGGGGAGGGGTTTTGAAATGCACTACGAAGAGTAACGGAGGGGGAGGGAGGGGTAAAAAAAAGTTGAAAATCGGTAACGTAGTTTATGAACGAGCCCTTTGGCATAGCTCTTAGACCTTAATCTTTTTTTCGAAATCTTCGACTACTCTTTCACACAATTCTCTATTTCGGCTATGGTGACTTCAATGGGAGTCCCCAATGCTTTGGGACAATGCTTTGGGAATTAAAACCTAACTGTGGTTAATCTCAAGATCTTAGTGGATAATTGGTACCATAAAAACGTGAAATTACACGATAAGGGACTTGGATCTTAATAACTTGATTATTTCACTCTTTGTATGGCACACAGCACCAATCCGTGTCCGTTTACTCTTAACTTCTATTCAAAATTGAACTGGACCATGATACAATTATACAAGGTAGGAGTGACATTTTTTCGTCTTGCACCAACTGTCAAAAAAAGTATAAAATAGAGAACAAAAAAGTAAAAAAGAAAACAGAAAATAAAATATACAAGCAAATGATAATCGGTGCAAGACAATCGTGAGAAAATAGCCAGTATCGCTCCCATTTTGTATAATTGCATCATGAACTGGACTGTGCGAATGAAACAACAACAGTTGTCATAAAGTTAAAGTTTTTTTTAAAGCTGGCAACACTGTTATATGCTTGGGCGTTCATTTTTTGCGCGATCTGTCACGTAGTTTCTTTCTCATTGCTTTGTAAACAAGTTCACCTCGAGTCTGACCTGCAAATTTTGTAATGGAAGAAAAAAAAAAAAGTTAAGCAAACAGTGTTTGAAATTATGTTTTACCAATGGAACTTTTTACCGAATGCATTGAAAATGATGCAGAAAACCTATGGGGTGACTTCTCTCTCACGTAAGCATGCATTTGAGTGACACAAATTGTTAAAAGAGGGTCGTACATTAGTTGACAAATTGCCTCAGCCTTCTCATCCAGCCACATCAATAAACGATGAAAATGTCAAAAAAAGTAGAAGAAATTGCGCTCGAAAATCGTCGTGTGACCATCAGAGATATAGCTGCCGAGCTTGATATATACACTGGATTAAGCGCGACTTGTGCCAAAATTGCTGAATTTAAATCAAAAAGAGTTTCGCAAAAATTTCGCTTTAAATGGACAAAAGGAGATGCTTTAAATGAACGATACGGACATTCATCGCATTATAACTGGTGACGAGACAAACAGTTCAACAAGCTGAATAATGGCGCCATCCAGATGAGCCAAAACCCAAAAAATAAACAGTTGTTCAAAAATTAAGTTGATGTTGACAGGTTTCTTCGATTCTCAAGGTATTGTGCACACGGAATACGTCCTGATAGGTCAATCGATCAACGCTCAATATTATTTGAGTGGTTTAAAGATCTTATGCGATAATATTCGGCGAAAGAGGTCAGAATTATGGAAGGGCAATTTATGGTTTTTTCACCACGATAATACACCAGCTCACACATCGCGCATTGTACGCGATTATTTGACCAAAAAATGGAAAACCAAAGAGAGTAAATATTTCAATTTAAAGCTTTTTGAGAACATGTACATAATAGTTCCAGCTGTCGGTAATTTTTGGACAAAACATTTAATACATGCACAACACAATTTGATCGCAAAAAGCTCTATCAAAATCGTTTCAAAGGCTAAAATGGTCTTTTAATTTTTTTTTTAACTAAAAAACAGCTTATATTTTGATGCTTGGAACAGATTAAGCCAACCATTATCCGAACTTCAACAAAAGTGCAACAAGTTCTAGTGAGGGTATGCGGCGGCTTGTGTGAATCCATATGGACATGGATCTTATCTTTGTCCCTAATGAATATCTCAGTCGCAGTTCAAGACGCTGGGCTAGTCCTTGTTCTCATCCTTGTCCAAATCATTGGTTACTAATTCAATACTTATCACCTAATTATCACCTAATTATTATCTTAATCCTTATCTGTCCTTATCCTTAATTGTGTTGCGTTTTGCCTTTACTTTTGCTTTAGTTTATCGTCATATGAAATCAAAAAATGCGTGAGTTACCAAAAATTCAAAATTGACTTTTTGATTGATTATGAAGCGCCGTATCAAAATACATATTCATGCAAAATTTTACACTCCTACTACTAAAAACGACGTTTTTATATACAAAATTCAATAAGCTTTTCAGTGCAAGCGCAAAGCAAAGCCCAAGCATTTTTTGCTTCTCCTGCAAAATTTTTCAAATGTAACTTACGGCTTTTTTGATTTCATATGACGTTATGCTCTTACTTTTGCTTTTGTGTCTGATTTAAGTTTTGCTTTTTCTTGTATTTTTTGCTTTGCTTTTGCTTTTACTTTCGCCTTTGCTGTTTCTTTTGCTTTGTTTTTGCTTTGCTTTTGACTTTTCCTTTTTGCTTTTTCTTGTGTTTTTTGCTTTGATTTTGTTTTTGCTTTTACTCTTGCTTTTGCTTTTGCTTTTGCTTTTGCTCTTAATTTTGCTTTTGTGTCTGATTTTGGTTTTGTTTTTTCTTGTGTTTTTTGGTTTTGCTTTTACTTTCGTCTTTACTTTCGCTTTCGCTTTGTTTTTGCTTTTGATTTTGCTTTTGCGTTTTTGCTTTTTATTGTGTTTTTTGATTGGCTTTTGCTCTAGCTTTATCTTTTGTTTTTGCTTTTGCTTTTGCTTTAGTTATTGCTTGTGCTTTTAGTTTTTGACTTTATTTTTGCATTTTCTATGCCTTTTTTGTTTGAGTTTTTTTTGTGGTTTCTGTTCATGTTTTTGTCATGAGGCCAAAGAATCAACCTTTTCTGTGGTACATTGACATTTACCTAATGACCCCTTTATTGTCATTCCCTAAAATTTACCGTAGCGCCAATAGTTAATGAGTTATAATCCTATGCAACACATTTGCATTTCCGTTGTATTAAGCTGTTGCCGCCGCGATGCCATGGCGCAAAATAATTTTCCAATATAAGGTCAAAGAAACATCCTTTGCTGTCGTTAAATGAAAATTATCGAGGCATAATTACAGATCGAGTAATAACCTAATGTATCCTTCGCGACCTGATAACGTCATAAAATTTTTTTTTTCTGTCGTAAGACTAAGCGTAAACCCTTTATTTTCTTTTCTTTAGGTTTATCGTAATGCAAATACTCATCTAGTAACAATTGAATGCAACGTCTTTGCATGATTGTTGCATTTTCATTTTGCTCTCTCCTTGACCGTTATTTTTGTTGCTAAGCGAAGTAAAAATGTTTTGTTTTCATATCATATTTACTGTAGCACAAATACTCTCCTAGTAAAAATTACCTGCAACATCGTTGCATTGAATGAATTTTCTTCGCGGCTTTGTAACGTCAAAAATTTGTTGTCTATTTTTATCGTTAGGTCTAAAAACCAGCCTTAGCTGTGATATAATATTTTTTATCGTAGTACCTATAGTCCTTGAGCAAAATTTCTATGTAACAAATTAACAGTTTCGTTGCTTAAGCTGCTCTTTTCGCGTCCCAACCGAATTTCTTTAAATTTTTTGTTACTTTTGTAAAGAGGTCAAAGAATTGATCTTAACTGTCGTACCAAAACTTGTATCTTAGCACCTACACTCAGCGAATAAAAAATCTCCATGCAACGTCGATGCATTTCGGAAAAATAGCCTTTACAAGTTTTTTGGATATCTGCGAGGTAACACGGTACCGTCGTTACGCCTTAAAACTTTCAAAATTAGACAAATATCTAAAAGTAACATAAAACAATGAAATGCACACTGATTAAAATTCATGTTTTCTATAAGGATATCTAAATTTTTAAGTGTTTTAGCGTGTTAATGTTTCTAAGAATGATTTTAACCATATAACTGTAAGTATTCTCACTTATTCATGCAAATACTTGCAACTATTGCTAAAATTGTTTGGTTTTGATAAACAAAAATTTTTGGATTTTGTTTGTTTGAGACAACTCACTGTGTATTGAGTTGATTCACACTTGAGCCAATGCCTAAATATAACGAAAAAAAAAAATACCAAAAACATGTTGTTTCACTTATGTATGAATTGGATCTGGAAGGCGGTTTTGTTTTTCTTACGGTGCTGTTTTTGTTTTCGTGTTGTTATTGTTGTTTTTTTTTTTTTTTTGCTGCTTGGATTGACTCGCATTTTTGGGCAACCGGATGACAACGTAATTTGCTGTCAGACTTCGTCACTTTGTAGCAAGCGTTAAGTTAAAAATCAACCGCCAGACGTTCGTTCTGATCTGTAAGCGTTGCTTTTCACATGTACGAGTATTTCGGTAAAAATAACAAAAACAATAAAGTATTTAATGATTTTGACAGCTGAGTAGTGTGCCCCCCAAAAATAATATTTCACTCTCAGTTTCAGTTTCCCAGTTCTTCATGAGTTATACTCATTAACAAGTGCTCGATTAGCTCGTTACGCTATAACGTATAGTCGGCGGTAATTTGTTTGGGTTCATCAGCAACTCCTTGTTTTGAGAATATCGAAATCAGCTGCTGAAGGGTTTGCTTCAGTTTTAAGAAATGTGAACAGGGCAATATATCTTTATTTTACGGAATAAAGTTTAAATAGGCCTGCGTTTGCACAGAACGTCTGTTGAACCTTGCCATAAATTCACGTAAATTATTATTAAGAAATTTATTAAGAAGCATCCATATCGAAACCATTAAATTTTGTTTAAAATTCGATTAAAATTCCATCGACAGAAAGCTATTTGCCACAATTTTGCACACTTTATTAAATCTGCTCAAGGTATTAAACGCAACCTTATCCCAATACCCAAAGTGTTTCAATTCAGGGCACGGAGAGTGAGTACCCCGAAGGGTGTTTTTGCCAACACAAAAATACCTTTAAAGCGTTTTCATGTTGCATATTGAAAAGCACTTAATAACTTAGCCAAAGTACGTAGCATTAACGAAAAAAAAAAAAACAAAACTCCAACTTTTACCGACCTGACTTTCCTCTGCTGTAGTCTATAAAATTTCTACTTTGTTTATTTTTGAATATTTATACGTTTTACTTTTCGTCTATAATTTTTTTTTTTTTTTTTGCGATATTCAAAGCATAAAGCCAAGCGAAAATACCATAAAAAGGGAATTATCTCATTTGATTGCGGATGATGCTATATAAGCTTACATAATATCTCAATATCCTTAAGATATTTACATATTTTCGTTGTTTTCTAAATATTGAACAGGAACAATATTTTCCGCATCGCATTAATATTTGTTTTGCACATTTTTTAAGATGCTCCGAGATGTGTTTTTTTTTTGTGTTTTTACTATACCTTTGTGCATCGTAAAATAATTGCTGCAGGGGATGTATTGTTGATTTTTTTTCTGTTTTTCTTGTCTATTTGGTGGAACTGCTGAGAAGTGGTGTTGGTGAAGTTGAAGTTGATCTGTTTATTTGCTTGTCAAAATATTTAGGAAAAAGTCAGTTATTGATATAAAAAATTTTTATTTTTAAAAAAACCGTCATTAAAGAGTTTCCGTTAAACAAATATTATATTTGTTTATCCTTTGAAAGAATATAGCTTCAAATTCCAAACTTTACGATTTCACGAGTAGCTGACAAATTTAATGTTATTAGATATTTTCTTGTTGCTAAGATTTTCAAGATTTCATTTCAAACCTTTTGAATTTTTCGTTAATTTACGCTTAGATTGTTGGAATGTTCTTGAGATTTGGAGATGTTCACTATAAATCAATAGAAAGGAGAAAGATGAAACTGTGACCTCAAATGTAAAGTACGAAATATTGGGTTGGGGAAAAGTAATCGGCGTTTTTAGTTTTTCTATTAACCATATATTATCCATTCTTTTTAACTACCTTTTGCCCTTTTTGGGCTAGTAACGTGATTTCATTGTAGAATTCCGGGATTTTATCTTTGAAAAACATACGCAAGTGCTTTTTGCAGTCGTCTTTTGAGGTCAATTTCATCCCAGCAAGAGAGTGTTGAAGAGATCGGCACAAATGGTAATCTGACGGTATTATGTCAGGGCTATTCGTTGGATGCATCAAAACTTCTCAGTCAAAGTATCTTTGTTTTTGCCGAGTCAACAAAAATGTGCGTGGCCTTATAATATGAAATACAACACCTTTCCTGTTGATATATTTCGGCCTCTTTTTCAATTTCTTTCTTCAACCGCATTAATTACTGGCAGTAAAGATGCAAATCAATCGTTTGGCCAGGTGGTAATAGCTCATAATGTATAATACCCTTGTAGTCCCACCAAACACATAGCATCAACTTCTTTGTCGTCAATCCCGGCTTTAACATTGTTCATGGAGCTTCACCAAGACCGTTTTCAAACATCATTATAGTATGTGATTCGCTTTTCATCACCTGCTTCCAAAAGTTTAAAAATAGCTCGATTTCGTTTCGTTTTAAGAGCGCATCGCAGATGGAAATTAGGTTCATTAAATTTTTGCACTTGGTTCATGGGGCACCCAGAAATCGGGCTATTTTTTGATATCAACTTTATGCAAATGGTTCAAAACTGTTTTGTGGTCGATATTCAGTTCCTAAAAAATGTCGTGACTGCTTACAGGATGGTTATCTAGGAAATTATACATAATTGCACCGATTTTTTCAGGGAAAGGTCGACCAGAGCAAGGAGCATATTTAACTTCAAAATTTCCAGAACGAAAGCGAGCGAACCATTTCAATTTTTCAAAATTTTCAATTTTAGTTGACTAGAATCGAGAAAGAAATGCAGAAAAGTTTAAGCATATGAGCATGGCCTCTCCGAGATTCGAAACTGAGACCCTTGGGTCGGCAGTTAAGTGAGTTACCACTCGACTTACGTGATTGCCAAAGAAGTGAAAAGTTATTGTTTCGAGTAAGAAATTTTACAAAAAATCGTCCGTCTTAGGATAATTAGCGTTGACAAGTTTCGGAAGAAACTAGTGAAATTCCCTAGCCCCGTAAAATCTTCGTTTCCAACCCGGAGTGATAACACAGCAGAGGAAACCTTGCTTGAAGTGGCATACACAAGGAAATCTTAACGTGGACTTCGACCTAAGTCGGCACTTTGATATCTGCGGTATTTTGAATAATAAATATAAATAAATAATAATAAAAATAATAAAAATAAAAAACAGAATAAATATATTTAATCATTCAAGCCAAGATTTGAACAATCTTTCTTGTGTCCAAGGATCTTTTTAGGTAAAATATTTATTTACGTATAATTTTAGAATAATTTTTTATTCAAATCTTTAAAGAGCCGATTTAAAAAATTTTAAAGGATTTCATTCATTTAATAGAATAAAATTAAAAGTAAAGAGTATTCGTAATAGAGCCCTGCTTGAGTATAATCGCTAAGCGAATACACTCTGCTTCACTGCTAAAGAGAACACTGTAACTCAATAAAAGTTAAACAATAGGTCGTGTAGTGAAGAGCAAATCTGCGCACGAGCTTCACTGCTTATACCCCAAGAATGATAGAAACAAGATTACGCGTTCCGCAGTCCCGTTATCTAATGCTCTCATTCTCAACTGAGTGCATGACGTCACACAGTACTTTTGCTTGACAAAAACGTATGCAAATGTGCGATCGCTTAGGCAAATTGACGAAATTGAAAATAAATCCTTGCGGAAAAGTAAAGTAAAAATATCTATTCTTCTGTATAAAAATATGAATATTTTCGTATACGAAAAATATAAATTTTTCAAATTTTTATAATTTAATTTAAATTAAAATCTCGTAAACTATTTGAGACTGACAAAATTTTATTGTATCAATAGGTTTATGAGGTCCATATACATATTATAAAAATAAGAAAAAAAAATATTTGGGCGTGGGACCCAGAGTAAATTTATTCCAAAGTCTGACAATATCGCATGTGACATCATGCTCTCTCTCTCTCTCTCTCTCTCTCATTAGCGGAACGCGTAATCTTCTTTGTATTATTCTTGCTTATACCCATGATACAATTACAAGGTAGGCTCATATTGGAGAGCAGGGTGCGTTAATTTTAAAAATTAGCTGGTTATTTTGAGTTTTCTAATTGCTGTTGTTGCTTTTGTCATTTGCTTTGTTGTTGCAAAATTTCTCAATTGAGCATGCAGAGGAAGGCAGAGGAAGGCAGATTGCACTACATCCAATGACATCTCTGTGTAAAAATCGCCAGTAGAAAGTGTACAAAAGGTATTAGCGCGCAAATAGTGGTGGTTACCATGGGGGTAGCGATTTTCTAAACTTGTACAAGCTCGATTTACAGCAGTGAACCTATATCTACATTAAAAAAATGGAAAAAAATTAAAAATGTAGTTAACAATCCATTTCATTTATTTAATTAGAACTCGACTTCAACATGTCTAAACTGTTGTAATAATTTATCAATTTCGTTTCTTATTAATCTTTTGAAATGATTATTTTTTTTTATTTTGTTTTTTATTTTAACAATTCACTTTTACAATATATTTATTATTTATTTTAGTTATTATTTTCACCTACGTACTCACTTTATATTAACTTGCTTTAACTTTCTCAATCACATGTCACAACTTAAATGCAAAACTAAATGATGCGCACAAATCACAAATCAAAGTAACGGGATCACTCAATTATTTGTAATTTTGTTTTATTTGGTTACTGTTAAGACGAATGTAGATTTATGGTGTTCGTTTTTTGTCAGAACATCTGAGCGTAGCTGTGCTTTGCTCGCTTAATCTAAAATCATATTCACGCACTGGTTCGGCGCTGCATTACCAATCGCTTACAAAGTAACTACTTATAGTGCAACTACTGAAAAAGCTAGCGTAAAGGATTGCAAGAAGCTGGTCTTGCTGTTATAAGTTCAACACAGTGTTGCCGGAGAAACTAACTGAAATTGACCCCTATTTGGAAAAAAATGTAACACTTTCGGAGAAAATTTACCTTTTTCTTAAATAAAAAAATTAAAAAATTATAAATGAGTTGACTGTGAACTCTTGACGTGTATAAAACGGGACTTATTTTTTAGTTTTTTGGCTATTTTTGAATTTAATCCACTTGTTGCTTTGTTCAGCAACTAGAGATGGATAATTCAATTATTTTTTTTTGTTACACAGGAAGTGCTGCCAATAACTCAAAAAAATTAACAAGTCTAAAAAAATTATTTTCGAAAAATTTACCATTTTTGGTCAAAAATTACCTTTTTTAACTCTGCCCAAAAAATGAGTTAAAAATTACCTCAATTTGGAAATTTACCTCAATCTGGCAACACTGGTTCAGAAGTGTATTGTTACTCTCGTCGTTTCATACTTTCGCATAAAATCGAGTAAGAGTATGATTACATACGATAGCTTTGGAAAAAAAAGGTCAGAGTAAGCTTTTTATCCGACAGCAAGCGATTGTATTTGAGTAGGCAAAAAGCATACTAATGCAGAGCTCTAATTCGTACAATCCTGTGTTCTATTGAGCTTTCTACATGTCTTGAACTTCATCAATATAACAGGCTAATAGAAACATTTTAGAATGGGTTTTGTATTCTATCTAATAACTCCGGAATTATGAATATTATATAAAAGAATTCTGGTTCGGAAAAAATTTTCAACTACAACTTTTGAGCAATTTTCAGCCCACTGTTTTAGTTATGAATTAGAAAAAAATTACCCATTATTTTTCTTATAGCAAAATAACATAATATAAAAAACTCATCCCATTTAAATACAAACTATTAAAAATACTTGTATAAAAGGTATATAAATTGACATTTGGATAATAAAATGTGAACAGACCCAAACTATAATAAATCCAATAAACAGCAGTCCCAAATTGCTGACGTTATCTCTAAACTGACTATCAGCACATAATTTAAATTCTGTTAACTGCACATGTTTTGTCAACTATTTAAACCGGTCAAGGTATGAAATCAAACCCCTGCACACAATTGCACAACCTGCCGCATTTTGAGTTTATAACAAACTCATCTAAGATATAAGTAAAGTAAACAGTACAGAACTAAGAGAAGAAGTTTACTTGTCCAGCACACAGGATAGTCGCAGAGGGACTTGAGCTTGGAACACAACTTAATTGCAAAGTGAATTGCGATTGTCCTTTTTCCAACGATAACAACAACAACAACAACAAAAACAACAGTTAGGCGAGCAACCAACCTTCAGCCAACTGAAACCCATTTCAACTCTACCCAAAGTATCCATACAATTACCACTGTGTTGACCTTCTATGGTTTACGTAAATGAAATTGCAAAAATCTTGGCTTAGCACTCATTTTTGCTGGTTCACTATGAAGAATACTTCAATCTGGCTGTATATGTGTATGTTTTATTTTTCTTTTTGAAGTGAAGTGGGGGTATAATTGCGATCCCCATTGAACTCAGACCAAAGCTACTAGCACTTCGTATGTTTAATTGCCATTTAGTCCTTTTTAATTGTCTTCGCTTTACTCGCAATGCTACATAGTTGATGCTTCCGACGTAACTAATAGTGTGTCCATTTAATTCTATTCTCTGCCCGGTGGTTGTGTTCTAGACTCTCGAAGGTTCATTAATGACCTCGACTTATTTTACTTATGTAGCTCCACTGTGTGCTGCTATTCTCTTGTTGTCATCCTGTCGTGTACTATCCTGTACGTAGTGCTCGTTGTCAGTAAGTTTCAGTTTCAGTTTTACTTTTCGTTGCTTCCGTTATCTTTAACTGGTCATCTACATAAATTTATAGTTTATTGTTGAAATTATCAGCAACGTCGTTCGTCGTAGTCTATCTGTCGATAGTCCGAAGTCGACAATTAGGCAATTTCACTGAAATCACATTGATTGAGGGGGGTGGCAAGAAAATCTGTGCGTTTATTTGTAAATATTGAGTAAAAATGTGTTCAATGTGTCTGTAGCGCAGGAAGTATTATTTGGAGGAAATGAATTGCTCCTCGGAGACATCTTAATTATTGTTGACCTGCAGATTTTTAGTTAAATTTAGGTAGCATCATGCTTTAGGGGAAACATATAGATGCGTAAATTACAAAATACTTTGCTGAACTTTTGTACTATGGGCAATATTCGAGTGATTAAAATAAAAAAAAAACTGTACTTCTCTGATTTCTTGCTTCGATAACATTTTTATAGCGCATTCAGTTGCGGGAATGGATTTGACCAACGGTTTGATGATGCTAGTAGAACTGTTATTACTTGTCTTTTAGATCTTTTGCTGGAGATTAAAGTTTGAAAAGCTCTACCACTTACATGACTAACGGCAAAAATTTTGCAAAGGTTTTGCAAAGTATTACAAATCGTTGTATATTGAATGTCCCATCCCATAATGAAATTTGTAAAAACTTGCAAAATTTGTTTAAAAAAATAAATTTTTTTAATTGATTTATGTTGGATCGATGAAATTTATTTGAAATCGTTGATATCTGCTCATTTCCAAAAATTGTATCGAATTTGTTTTATAAACGATTTTTTCAATATCTTTTAGATTTGAACCAAGGAATTCAGGTGTTATTCCTATTCAGTCAAGTCTGTCTTGGTTTGAAATGGGGTGATAGATAAGTGGGAAGGAAGAGGCACTTAAGTGTAGGATGCTCTTAGCGTGGCAGGAAACCGTAAAAACATGTGAACTAGGATCCGAAACAAATGTTATGCCCTTACCTCAGTCAATTTTATTTTTAAGCCATCCCATCTACAAACTTCACTACCATAAATCATCAACGGGCAATTTTTAAAATCTTTAGAATGTATGCATCAAAAATTTACTGGGAACCTTCTTCATTTCCACGTTTCTTTTTCTGATTTATATTTTATTTTTCTTTTATTTTGTTTTTTAGATTTTAATATATTTCAATCATTTTCTTAGATTTTGTTCCATCTTTTATTTTTTTTTTGTTTGTTATTTAAGTATTATTTTTAATATATTTTATTAACCCTTCGTTGCATGCCATTGCACATATGCAATGTTGACTTCTAAGAGATATAGCATAGACACCCTGTAAATATTTCTGTCGGGATTTTATTTAAAAATAAATTTAGACATTTTTTTATTAGTTGTATTAGTTTATTAGTTGATGTGCGATTCCATTAGGGCACTTACTGACGATAAAATTTTGAAAAATGTTTGATTTATGGGAAAGAAGGCAGGATGAACTAAATGAAAATGATGATAATGAAAGAGAAAATTCAAAGGAAGAACATTCCGAAGTTGATAAAGATATTATTTGAATTGAAAAGAGATATACACTCGCCCTGTTTGGAAAGAACAGCATTTTATTCCATTTATGAATACTGATTTTAAAGGAACAGAGCAATTACCAGATCATATGTTAAATTTGGGTGGACCCTTGAAATATTTCGAGTATTTTATATCTGATAAACTATTAGTTAGTAGAAAATTTGCAGAAACAATTTAAATCGATTCCATATGAAAATTGCCTATCCGTCATAATGAAAGCCAAAATGAAAAATTTGAGCTCTATTGTTCCATATACATATGACTAGCAGTTTGTGGAGAACATCTGTCCTTCATATATGATACAATATCTCCCAAAGAAGCCACACAAATAGAATTTCAAATTTTTCGTTTTGACTGGTATTTTTGGATATAACTTGGTTTAATTTTGAAATTACTTGGACCACGAAAACAGCCCCTGTCTTCGTCACCACGAATACAATAATTTTGGGGTTGTGTTAATATTGTTACAAAAGACTTTTACGGGAAGTACTTCTCAAAGTTTTTTATGACAGTCATTATATCAACACTGCCACTAATAATTGAACTAGCCAAAAGGGGTATTTATTGGGTACAATCCGTCGGAACAGAATTCCGAACTCAAAACTACCGAGTTTTCCCATATTAATGAAGACATCTCGAGGAGAGTCTGTGGAATATGTCGCTTACCATGATGATGTTAACGTACATTTGAT
Source organism: Pherbina coryleti (assembly GCA_943735915.1). Taxonomy (NCBI): domain Eukaryota; kingdom Metazoa; phylum Arthropoda; class Insecta; order Diptera; family Sciomyzidae; genus Pherbina; species Pherbina coryleti. The sequence continues at coordinate 11,305,811 of OX030949.1, forward strand.
TTCATGGAGAGATAATAAAGTTATTAATTTGATCTCAAACCATTGCGTTAAAAGTCCTGAGACCATAGCTGAACAATTTGATAACAAGTTGTGTAAAAACATACTCATTGAGTGTCCGAATATTGTTTCACAATACAATACATTTATGGGGGAAGTTAATTTTTTCAACTCATTTATTGGAAACTATAAGATAAAAATACGCTATACGATAATATTAGTAAATGCATTGCTATTATATAACCGAAATAACAAAGCGGTAATAATAAACACATAATATTTGTCAATTTTCGTTTGTAAGTGGTAGAAAGTCTTTACAAATTAGGAAAAGTATCCACAAAAAGTGGAAGACCTTCCGAATTATCAAAAAACCTTAAAAAAAAAAATGACGAAACATTCAAGGAGTTTCCCACTATCTCAAACAGAAGTTCGGTTGAACCATTTTGATCTCTGGCCACAATGGGACAACAAGCGTTTAACATGCAAATTACCAGGGTGCAATGGTTACACTCAGTGTTTTTTTATTTTCCTTTGATTGAAATTGTCAATATAAATTGACAAATAAATAAATTGATACCTATATAAAAACCTGGGAAATATATATTAGTTTTAAGTTATTAAGAACTTATAATTCCATTTCAAAAATGCAATATAAAAATTAATATTGAAACCATCATACACTCATTTTTATTGCTTGTCTGCATGAAATTCTACATATGCAATGTTGCGTAACTTCGCTTCTAAGTATACATACATTGCAGAGCATCCAAATTTTGTATATACATTCTCTAAACCTCTCCAATCACAAAAAGATAACGATATAAAACATTTTTATACACATCGAGAAAAAGTCATGTAACAAAGGGTTAATAATTTATTATTTATTAGATATCATTTTTTATAATCTGTTTTTTTATTATATTTTTACCTTTAACATTTGTATTTCAAGTTTTTTTTTTATTTTGTTTATTATATAGTTTATTATTTAAATTAAATTTCGAAATTTTTAATATTAATTTTTTAAATTTAATATTTCTGATGTGTTGTTTTTAATTTCTTATTTTTGGTTTTTTATATTTTTGTTTCGTGTTTTATAATTCTTTTTTTGTTTTTAATTTTGTTTTTATTATTTGTATTTTTTTTTTAATTTTTATTCTTAGTTTTTACTTTTCATTTTTCAAAAGTTGATTTAATATTTTATATAATCCAATTTTTTATTTTATTTTTATATAGTTCCTATATTATTTTTAATTTTAAGTTCTTGTATTTAAAATGTGTTTTTATTGTTTTTGTATCGTTTTGCCAATTTTTTTTTATAGTTTTTAATGTGAATATTTTGTTTTTTGTATTTTGCATATACAATTTTTAATCTTGTTTTTAATCTTTTCCTTTTTCTTTATTATAGTTAATTTTTTTTTTATTGTTTCGTTTAATATGTAATTGTTTTTCATTTCGCTTAGTTTTAATTGATTTTATTATACTTTAACAATTTATTTCTTATTTCTTTATTATTTTTATTTTTTCTAATTTCCTATTTCTTATTTTTTCCTACCTATTTCTTATTTCTATCTCCTTCCTGACTGTAGTTCTATAGCTATTAGTATAGCTATTGTAGTTCTACTGATTCTACTTCTACTGAGCCAAGTATATTTCAATAGCTCAACTTTACTATCTAATATATGCCTCTCTTCGAGTTAAGGATAGCAAATAAAATATATTTTAAAGTATTTTAAGCGGTACTCACATAAATCACTACCACGTAGCTTAAGCTGTAAAACTTATAGAAAAACACCAAGATTACACAACAACAAACAATAAGGTCAAAGTTGTGCGCCTATAAATATGTTTTACACAGGCAGATATGTTAACAAAACAAAAATTCAAGACATTCCAAAAGGCAATAAAGTCACATTTGAATGATACATATTTTGAAAATCTCCTCGAACATACCTCATTGATCTCAATTGCCATTAAAAGATATACGACGAAAGTAAGTCAGACAACGAGATGTCAGCCAGTTAGTTGTACGTACGATTTGGTAACGTAAGCAAAGATTCCCTTTACGCTCATTTAAAATAATTTATTACACAAGAAAAAATTGACAGTTTTTAGCTTATCACTCCCGGATCTCATGTGAATTTTATGTACGCCAGTGGAAGGGGGGGCACCAATGTTTAGATACTCGCATATTTTAAAATATCACAAGTGATAAGCAAAGGAATGCGCTGTGACCCGTATGCGAAGGCAAAATCAAGAAGAAAGAGAAAAAAAAAAAGAAGAAGACAAAATCACCAGCAAAGATATATTGCACGAAGAATCTAATTAAAATATTCACATTTCGGAATGTCTTGACATACGCCATGGAGGCAGGCGAAGCGAATAACTGGAGTGTTCAAAAAGGCGCCCGTGTCAATGGCATGAGCCGAGCATCTGGAGTTACGTTTATGGAAGCGCAACAACATCGACAAACATCAGGAGAATCACTTCTATTGATGGCATGCCAATTAAAATTGATTGGAAATTCTTTGCATACTTTTGAGCAAACAAGCGTGTGCACGCAGGCAGTCAGGAGCAGCTGCTTGTTTGCTTACTTGCTGCATCTTATGCTGCGGGCGAGCGTGTGCGTCTTCGTGGAGGTAAAGAAAGTATATTTAAACATATTGAAAATCCTTTACGTTCCTTTGTTAGAGGAAAACGCGCACCATTTCACCATTTTAGCATATGTCAAAGGACATTCGTACGTAAGAGTAGGTACAAATGAGCCAAGGATACTGCCGAAAGACTAAAGAGTACAACGCACTTTATGATTGTGTTTTGAGTTTTTTATAGAAGAAATTACCATGACTTGAGATGTTTGTTAGTTAATTTCCAGCAGCAAATGCTGGAAGGTGCTTTGCGTTTTAAGGATTCTTGCTGGGCGCAAATTTTTGTCCGTTCTTGCCACGTGCTGTAGGAATTTTAATCATGTTGTTGACTGACCAATAACAAGGAAGCATTTAATGAAATTTAAAAGGATATAAGTTATCTTACATAGAAGTTTTTGTTGAAATTCTAAGGAATATTTGATAATTCAAATCCTTTTACGTCGATAAAAGACTGGCAACCTCAGGAAAATCTATATAAAGTTTTAATGTGCGTTCAATTTGAAACTTCAAAATACCTCCAGGTAAGTCTTTATTTAATAACATTACTTTGGAATGACGAAATGAATTGGATTATATCGGACTAGATAAATTTTTTTATGAAAAGTCGTCTAATCATTCTCTCCCTGTAATCCGACATGCTTATAACAATACCTCAGTTACCATTGACTACAATAAATATTCGACAATGCGGGCTTATGTATGTAATTAGTCGGATTACAAGGTACTACTTTCCAAAAAGTGACAGACTACAAGAAATAGGTGTCAGTATTCAATATTCTACAGTCCGACAAATTCGATCATCCGACACCGCCTTGCAAAACGCTTGTCGGATTACCGTGGCTCCACTGTACGTAATTCAAAGACTTCGGATTAATACAAGGGTAAAGTGGAAAGTCTCTGAAAAAGAAAATCAAATACCATCACTATCCAACATATCATTTGTGAAGCTACATCTTTAACTCTTTAACATTTTCAGATTGATAAACTATTCAGTCCTGTTTTGACACAAAGCAAGCTACCCTGAAGATTTTGGTAAACATGGCAAAAATTCGGAATTTCGGGACTTAAATAAACATTATTTTTTGGGTGGAAAAAAATATGACGCAAGCTGTAGCTTCAATTTCAACTATGGCGACTCCTTACCATCGATTGGAATCATTCATAAATGGTTCACTGATTTTCGTATGAGTAGAAAAGACCCCGAACGTTCTGGTTGCCCAACTGATGTTATAACGCCATAAATCGTCGCTAATATCCTGGCACGATTGGAAAATGAAAGGGCATGAGATTGCTGAGGCTACGTGCATCTCATTTTAATGGGTGCAATTAATTTTGTGAGCCATGGATGCCGCAATTGCTATATGTTCACAAGAAACGCGAACGTTTGACAACTTCAAGGGAGTGTTTTAGTCAAGCGTAACAAGAAAGACTTTTTTGGCCGTATCATAACCGTGGCTGAAACATAGATCCGTCACAATAGTCGAAACAGTGAACTTTTCCCGGCGAATCCGGGAAGCCGGGTCCAAAGTGGGTTTATTAGTCAACAAGGTTAAAGCTACAGTTTCTTGGAATCAACACGGCATACTTTACATCGATTATTTTGAAAAGTCAAAATAATCCTCGGCGTATATTTCGCAGATCTGTATGATCGGTTCGATACCAATATGAAGTAAAAGCGTTCGTATTAGGCAAAGTCACCGGGGCGCAAGCCCGCAATCGCAATAGCAAAACCGCATGAACTGCGCTACGAATTGGTTCGTCCTCCACCATATTCTCCTATTTTGACCCCCCCCCATTCCCCTGTGATTTTTATCAATTTCCAAAGTAGAAAAAATGGTTAGGTGGAAGGAGATTTGGCTCTAACGATGAGGAGGTTATCTCTGAAACGAACTCATGTTCGCCGAAATCGTATTATTCGGAAGTGATTCGGAAAAATAGAAAAACTTTGATCGAAATTTATCGAGAAATAACGTAGAAAAAAAAAAAGTATTTTAACACAAATAAATCATTTCCCGATTAAATTTTCAGAGACTTTTCACCAAGTTCTCGTATCGCATCATCGCATCATTTTGACACGACAATATTATAAACCATTTCCTGCAAGAATGTTAGCCAAATGCGTCTTTCAAATGCCTAGAATAACCATGAAGTTATGCTTAAATAATGATACGTTATTTTGCAATCCAAATAGAGCCCATGCCAAATAGAGCCCAATTAGAGGTAAAAATTATTTTCTACGCGATATATTCGTAAGAAACCTTTTAGAAACTCGTACATAGCGCTTTAATTATAAAAAAGAGACACATCTCAAAGTTTTAAAATTTTAGGATGCGATATATTTACATTCGAGATGGGGGAATTAACGCCAATGATCAGCTTTTCGCTTTTAAAGTCCCTGTTTATATAAACACAAAGCGTCGTCAGGTTGTCCAAATCTTGCAACTTCCAGCGGAGATGTGTGCATCTCCTTTTGCGTTGACCGCCACTGGGTATTTAATTAAATATTTTTTCCACTAGAGCATCATTATTTACCAGCTCAACATTACCTACATAATATATATCTCGTGTTTCCATCGAATTCAGTACTCGCCACTGACGAAGATTTGATCGAAGATCTTTCTATCGAAGGTTCTCAAAGTTTTTTCATCAGAACTGCTCAATACCCAGGAGGTTTGTACTGCATACAATAGGATGCAAATTATTAATGACTACAAAGCTTGAATTTCGTTCGTCGAGAGAGGACTCTACCTCTCAATGGCCTACTCAGCCCAAATTACCACCTGTTGGCAAGAGTTTTCCTTCGTTTAATCTCAATAAAGAAATCGTTGGATAAGTGTATGCGGGATCCCAGATAGAGGAAGTCCTTAACAATTGCGAAGGACGTGTTGTCAACGTTGTTTTTTTCCCAAGACGATTGGACTTTTTGTTTGTTGACACAAGGTACTTTGACTTATCTGCGTTCACTGCGTGATCCATTCAACTCTTCCGCTAATATGGAGTATACTGCACTCTCGTAAAATATCATACAATTATATCTCAGATCAACAAGTTGAATGATCTTCTCAATCATTAGCTTGAACAATTCACATGCTCGTGAATTTCGTGAAATTCAATCATCTCGTCTGAAACTGCGTTTGGTTTCAAATGGAGTGGAAAGTTTCTTAGCAATTTTAACCGTGCTGCTGGTGTTGCTCAGTGTCATTCCGCAAAGACGGATCAGCTTTGCAGAAATACCAAATTCAAAGACGGTAGAGTATCTATTTGACCACAATCATGTCGTTGTCGTGGCGCAGGCAAAGCGCTGGCAGAGACAATGAAAACCTTATGGGAGAAAATCGTGGGAGAAAACGACAACGGCAACGCCAAGATAGAAATATTTCTAATTCTATTTTTCTTTTGTAGTTGATTTGACAGCTCTCTTAACTTCTCTCTAAAAGTGTTGCCATATTATAACAAAATTTGAAGAATTTGTTAATCAATGTAGCGAGTAAACAGTGTTCATACTTCTCTCTAATAATGAAATGAGTAGTTGGAAGATGAAAATGCAGTTAATTTATATGAAGAGTATTGTAAAAGTAGTGGAATAAATGGAAGTGGAGTAATTAGTACTTCAATCGTATGATGAGAAAACTGAAGCAAAATACAATGCCGGATTAAACGACAAGGCCAACGCTACAGTTATGCGCCAACTCTTAGTGATTCTCCCGTGCCAACGCGACAACGACATGATTGTGGTCAGGCAGTATATGTGATTCCTTGTCGGATATCTGCCGAAAACGACATTTAAATCGTCTTGTTTTTGTTTTGTTTTTCTTTTTATTTTTTCTAGGGTCTTCACCAAGTCGTAGCGTAAATATTAGGTCGATAATAGATTTACCCGGTATGAGCCACACTTATAAAGTCCAACCAGCTGACTTTCGGTGGGCTTCAGTCTTTCATATAATATGCTCGACAGGCCCTTATATGCGATATTAGGAAGTCTTATCAAACAGTAGTTGGAGCAAATGGTGGGATCGCCTTTCTTATGGATTTGGCAGAGCACTCTGAGGTTCCAATTGTTTGGAATGCATTCTTCCGACCATATTCTGGATTGAAGCTTATAAATCATTGTTAAGCAGGTCAGCAGGTAGCTGCCATCCACAATTGGAATTTCCGGGATAACATATATAACTGGAGATTATTGTCATCGCGGCTATTTAGAAGCTTAGTGACTCCTCCTTAGTGTTACCTTCATATCATTTGTGTGTTTTGGTCAATAGATGTCCTTTTTCGTCCTTGAAGAAAGAGACTGCGGACTTAAAATTATCGGGAAGGGCTCCATTTCTTTCACCATGGATTTAAATTATCTCGGACTTACGCTTTTCTGCCTTTATATTTTTTCGTCTGTCTGAGCCGAAAAAGTCTCTCTTCCCTACTCGTCTCTTTGGATCTCTACTTAGCAGAAGCATTACAACAGACTGCGGGGTGACTTCCTTCTGATTTAGAAACTCCAACAATTGTGATGTTATGTAAATGTATGAAACCCGAAGGTTTACTGGGATCTAGTTAAAAAAAAAACAAACTAGAAATTGATCTTTTACTTTCAAATTGATGGATCAAATAAAAAGTGTAATTGTCTTTTTTTTTAAAAAATAATTAAGAGCTTTTTCGATCATTCAAAAAAAATTTGCAAACAATCTTATCAAATATAAAAATCTATTTTTCTCTATGCTTTGAAACTGTTTGAAGGTCATTTTCACTTTTCACTGTTTTCTATAACAGCTCCTTTCAATTAGTGCTTTTAAATAGTGACAATAACGTTACGCATGTCGTGTTACGGAATATAAAAAGGACATTGTTATTTATTCCTGTGAGTGAGTAAAAATTAAGCCAGATGTCTAAAGAGTTTGCATTTAACCCTCATTTAGAACTAATGTAACAACATTTTAAAAGTGTTTCAATTTAAGACCAACAATTGTCAAGCGCACAGACTTTGCCACACACACACACACACACACACACTCCGGCATACACGTGTGAGTGCATATGAAAAATTCAGTTATATATCTATCTAGAAAAAAAAAAAAATTCACGCAGAAATCACTCAAAGTTAACGAAGAAAAAGGTAACACTGCGAATTTGGGTTCTAAATGGTTTTCTGGCCTTACACACAATCGAACTTATCGACACCCTGCCAGGCTAGCAAGTGAGTGTGTGTCTCATAAATTGACAGACGGCCAGAGCAATGCTCAGTCTGTATGAGTGCGAGTGTGACTGTGGACCACTTAATCCAATCTGCCTTTGAATAGAATGCAATTTCGTCCTGCCTCTGCAGCTTTTGTTACTTATTCCTCATTCGAATGCATTCAATCGATTCTAATCGTGCCTGTGTGTGAGTGTGAGTGTGTGTACTGCGTGTGTGTGTGTTTATCTTCGCGAGCCGGTGCACCTTAACAGGGTGCATGCATTTACCTTTAATGTTGGCTTGCAATTCAGGTTAGGGTGGAAATTTTAATGACGACAGTGGCGGGTTCAAATAAGTTTACCGCCATTTAATCATATATGGTTCGCCTAAAATATCTAGTTTATAAAAAAATTCTTTAGTAAGAATCAGATATTTTTTAAAATAAAATTTATTTTAACTTAATATTTTTTAACTATGTTATATTTTTACTTTATTTTTATTATATTTTTAAATCTGTTTTTATTTTTCTATTTTTCTATTTTTTCATTTCTAATTTTTTTTTTTTAATAAAAACGAATAATTAGTTGAAAGTTTCTAAAACTTTTTTGAATTTTAAGGAAAGTGTAGATATGAATACAATATCCCAGTGGGCTTTGGAGCGCTCTTTAAGGGCTTTACGAGTGCTCCTTTTGCAATACGAAGCGCTTCATCTATATTCCTATCTACATTGTAATTTTAACATAACATGTCATTGGAAGGGAGCTCTACTGCTCTATTGGTGTTACAATCTACAGTGAAAGTATAGCACTCAATACTGTGCTCTGGTTGTGCTCCGAACTGCAGCATAGGTAGAGCTTTTCATAATGTCGTTCGTTTGTTACATCGTTCGTTCTATTTCTTTTTATTTTGTTTTTCTTCTTAAGTGCTCCGAAACTTCTCCTAATCCAGGGGTAGCAGGAGCAGTTGTACTTCAGTCGTTCGTTCGAAATATCGTCCGTTCTATGTAGTTGTTCTTCTACAGTGCTCCTAAGGCTCTCCAAAGCGTAATGTAGCGGGATCACTTGGACTTTTCTTCTTCTTTTCCTGGCTTTACACAAAACGAGCTCAGAAAAAAGTGCTTTCTGAGTGCACTTGTTGGAAGTACTTCGATTTCGGCCGGTTGGGATCTTTCAAAACTGCCAAGTGACCAACTGTTAAAGAGTATGCAACCCTACACCACTTTTTGATACATTAATTTTATTTTCTCTTTTTATGAAAATGGTCTTTTAGTTTTTTTTTTCTTTTTTATATTATGCTACATTTGTCAATTTACCAAAATCTAAAATATATTTCAAAAATAAACTTTGAAAAAATTCAAAAGATCCTGCAATTGACGGTAAATTCAGGTGATTTTCAAGAAAGATTTTACAAATACGTGGCATATATCTGTAGTAAACATTTAAAAATTTCTGTGCATTTTCTCATTTCCCATCACCGCCACTGCGGCAATTTATTATTCCACCTATTCTTTCATCAAACAATGTTCATCTGTCACAAAATTTCAACTTTTAGCATTTGAAACAAACCTTATCCGGTTCTCATTGGGATTTACTTAATACACTTGATCACCTTTGGCTGTTCGTGTGGCCATAGCCACATACAACAGCATGTCCTGCACTACTATAAAGCAATCCTACCACCACCACCATCATCACCACTGCCAAAGTCCATGATGCAATTAACAACCCTCTGGTGTACCTTCTGTCAGGAACGTGTGAGCATTATGATGGATTAGTATTAAAATTAAAATAAGTCGACGGCACACGTCAGGGTAACTTTGTATTTGTACTTAGGTTTTTTTTTTCTTCACTATTAATAGTTAAGCCAGCGTCAATCGTAAGACAATTAAACGAACATTTGTTCGTTCCAAAATAGATCCAGACCCATGTGCCTCCTCAGGGATGCTTAAGTCTTTGGTTGTATATTCAAAAATGGACATTCGTTAGTTAGTTATTTTTTAAGGTTATCTTAATTTTGCACATGTGTCACTTGTGTCGATTTTTTGTTGTTTCTGAAACTCATATGAGGAGCTGTAAGGCAAATTAGTCTAAGCCACACCAAAAAAAATATCAAAATTATGATATAAAATACGCTTGAAAAGTAAGGAAATCTCTTCTATAAGATTTCTACATTATTTTATTTTTTTTTTCATATTTAGAACCGATGAAATTGCCAATTAGTTTTTCTTATTGAGTAAGCTATCGAATGCTTCTTTAGAACACTCATATCAAATTTTTTCAAAATTACTCATTTGCTTTATGCTGAATCTTACATAAAAACTTTTGCAAATATTTGAAAAGGCGCTTTCAAAACAGTTTCAGCTGTGTTGGATATTTTACACCTCCCATTTGTTTCTTACAATTTTTTCTGACCATTTTTTCCAGTTGGTGATCGAGTAAGCCCAACCGAGTCTCCATTATATATAGTTATGAGTTCAAAAGTTATGTCTTTATTGTTTGACATCAGCTTACAAACTGGAAATTTACATACTAGGTCACATCATAAATAACACAAGATTAGAAGTTAATAACGTTTAAAAAGAGCTTAAGACTAGGAATAAGAATGGATAAGCAATAGATGAGCAATAATAATAAACAACTAATAATACTTATAACTAAATAATTAAAGAGTAGTTCAATAAAGAAAGAGATTAATGTTAAGAGAAAGTAAATATATAAGTAAGTACGGATAAGTTAATGTTAAGGAGAGGTCAGTATGTGACTATATCGTTTATAGTTCGGAAGGTAAGCAATATAAACAATTCCAGTTATATGGGTGGTACCAGACCCTCTTTCCCACGTCAACAAATTGTTTTCAATAATAATACCTTAGTATAAGAGGACTTCATCCTGAGTTTCAATGTTCTATGGTTTATACTTAGTACTCTCATATGTTTTGGACGGTTTTTTGCTCATTAAATGAAAACAACAAAAAATGTTTTCAAAATTTTTTCAAATTTGAAATGGCCACCATTTGCTTTCAATCACGAGCGAAGTCTATCCGACCAATCATAGATCGCACGACTAACGACATGCATATGAAATTTCTCCATTGCTCGGACAAGAGCACGATTAAGAGACTCAATATTTAGGTGTCGAGTAGAGCATGCCATACACTCTATTCTATAAAAAATGCTCACAAGAAGTTTAACATGATGGCATATCTTATTTCATCATCAGATGTAATTTGCCGTTATGTCCCGATGGCAAATACATAAGTAAACTGTCAAATACGCGGCCCACGCACTCTAACGCATGACTCCTCGCAATTGTTCAGTGGTTATATCAAATTCGATTTTTGAAACAATTGTCACAAAAAAAGTTATCTAAAACATTTTTTAGAAAACTCTGGGAGTTTATCTAAAAAAATTAGACATTTTAAAAATATATATTTTTTTTTTTTTTTTTTGAAGCTGTATATTATTTTTGACCAAATTTTGTTTTTACGTTACTAAAGTATAACTATTCAAAATTTATCCCTGACATGTTGGTCCAAAAATATTTGTCGATAAAGTATTTTAAAAAATGCAATGCCGCGAAAGACTTTAAATTTGCACTGAGCAAGATATCTGGAGACTAGTTAGCAAAGAGTTCTTGGGCGTTTAATCGTTGATTTTTGAAAAATATTAATTTTCGACAAAATGACGGACGTAGAAAGTAAATTTAAATTCTTTGTGCACAAAATTGTGCACAAACCTAGAACGACCAGGTTATAAATTATAAAGAATGTATCGAAAAAAAAAAAAAATTAACTATTAAATGCCCTAGAACTCTAACTCTGTCAGGGTCAGTGGTTAGCTACGCTAACCATATATTCAATATTTTTTTATTATTTTTTAACGCCATTTATTGAGCACGTTATTATCTACTACTATATAACAACTCGTCTTAAACAAGGTAAAAGCACTATTGGCGCCAGTGTGTCTTTATCTGTCAATTTATCACTAATTCAAAGATTGCGGGTTACCATATTTTTTGCATGGTCGCGGTTAAATATTTTATAAAAGGTAAGTGTGTTTAATTTTGTAATGTGAGTGCAAAATTAGTTTAATTTTTTTTTTTTTTAAATTTAATAATCCACCGACAATACAATGGTTAGTGTAGGTAGCCACCACGCAGACAGTATAAAGTGTATGTGCTGTAAACGTATAATAGTTTTTATAACGTTTTTATTTATTTTTTTTTATAGAATGCCGTGTTTACTAAATGAAAAAGATATTGAGTGCTTTCTAGAACATATTCCATCAGATAACGAAAGCCTTTGTAGTGATGACTTAGATGTGGAACCTGATGCTGAAGGACAAATTGACTTGCTATTAGGGGAGGAGGGTCTTGCAAAAGACTTAGCAAGGGGGCAGCATGACTACCGCATTAGTGACACAAATTTGAGCATCTTGAACTGGAAAAATAAAAGATCAGTACATATTTTGTCCAATTATCACGACCCCAAAAACATTGGAAAAGCAACACGTAGAGAACGAAATGGCGAATGCGTAGAAGTAACGTCTCCAGAAGCTGTAAAAGATTAAGTACAATGCGCATATGAATTTCGTAGACTAATTTGACCAACTCAAAAGTTGCTATTAAGTCGACAGAAAGCCACACAAATGGTGGCATCGGATATTTTTCCATTTTATAGATTGCAGTGCTGTCAACGCTTTCTTGATTTATAAAGAACTCCAGAACGAACGAACACTCTGTTTACGTAAGACCTGCTTCCAAGATTTTCATAAGAAATAAAAACTTTTCCATATAATTTTTTCATGTTTCTCATAATAAAAGTGCTCTCATAGTAAATATTTTTGATTTTTGATGAAAGTGTTTTGTCCTAAAGCCGCGCTGGTTAGCGTAGGTAACCATATAATTCCTCCAAAGCCTTCAGTTCTAATTTTTTTAAATATGCCTTTTACAATAAATGAGGCATAAACAGAAGTCAGAGTATTTATAAAAATGGTATACTAGTGCACATGTAAAAGTGCCCCTGAAAGAGTTAATACACCGTAAAATTTTTTTTCGGATAAACGAGTCGCCAGATATCTTGCTCACCGCAAATTTAAGGTCTTTCGCGGCATTGCATTTTTCTACCTTATCGTCGATGAATATTATTGGACCAAAAATACAGCTACAAAAAAAAAAAAAAAATTAAAGTGCAATTTTTTCCGAAAAACTCCCGGAGGCTCTTAACCCATTTTAACCCAATACCTTATCCCGCTGAAATTTTTTCTGAAATTTGGACCTAATACAAAAAGAATTAAAAAACATTTTATTTGTACATATAATAGTTTTCGAGTAACTGACGGGGTAGTTTTCTACCCATTGGGTACACTTTTTAGATAAAAATTAATAGTTTCTGAATATAAAGATAATATATTTTGCTCATTTCCGAACTACATCCATTTGCAGCATATAACAAATGTAAATTTTATCATATTAAATATTTAAATAATTTGATTTTTTTAATTAAAATTTTTTCTTGGACACTCTCCGTTATTGGGAGAGGATGGTGTGGGGCGTGGTTGATCCAAGATCATCGTATTATATACATGATATCAAACATACCAAATATGACTTATAAATCGATAAGTAATTTTTATAAATTATAGTCTCATTGAAACCCCTATTTTAGTACAGGGGTACTAAAATAGGGCCAAAATGGGTAAAACTTTATAATTGTTTAAAATTTTTCTATAAATTTTTAATAATTTTTTTTGCCTAGTTTCAAAGTGGTCTCTACAGTTACTTCTGAAATAGGGAGTTATATTTGTGGTATATTTACACCTCACTTGTATTTCTTAAGAGGTAATTTAAGTACGACACCTTATTTGTAATGCTCATAATAAGGCGTGGTAGGTATAGCAAAGTGTTTATATTCTTGTCCTTATCTTGTCTTGTTTATAGCCATGTCCGTCTGTCTGTTCGTCTGTCCGTCGTCATTATTACAGCTGTAAATTCGAAGCTTCGTAATGAAATAAAATATTGAAATTCTTTAAAAAAGGAAGATCAAGTTCAAAATGAAGACAAATCGACTGAAAAGCATGCCTACCCTCCATATAAAGTGTCATCAAAATGGTTAAATAGTCTGTAAACTCCATAAGCCCTTATAATTTTGGCTTGATTCCAAATTCGCACTCTACAATTGAATTTTTTCGAAATCGATTAAGCTAACAAAAACTTTATAACGTCGGATATTAGATATTACAAACTAGGAGTCGGTATAAACTCGGTATAAAACTAGTAAGTAGTATTTCTCGATAACTTGTGTACAAATATTTAACAACACACACAACACAATTTTATTATTAAAAGCTCGGTCAAATTCCTTTCAAAGGCTAAAATAGGCAAAGCTAATTTTACGAAGCCCATTTTATGGTAACTAGGTTTCGCTTTGGGACTTCACTTTGGGACACAGGGACTTATAGATGTATTAAATTCCAAAATAAAAATACAATTTTTTTTTGTTGTTTGCCCATTTGATTCAGTTTATCCATTTACCTTTGTTTCTAGATTCAAATGAACATTTCTAAGGAAATTTATAATCATCATAACTATGATGAATATGATGAGTTGAAGAATTCAACTTTAAAACTTTTCATTACACGAAAGTTTCAATATTAATGTTAAACTTGAAACTTTGGGCTTTTTAAATTGTATTCATTAAATTAACACTCACAACAACTTACAAAAATAATACAGATTAACACTTATCCTTATTACGAAAACATTTACTTTTGTTGCTATTCATAAAATTGTTTTTTTTTTCATCTTTAATTTTCTCTGTCATTCACACAAAGTAAAGAATATTATTAAATTACTCCCTAGCGTGACGAAATCATAAACTTACGCTTGATTATCCCTGAGAAAAATAATCATATAATAAAAAAAACAAAAAAAAAATATGTCAACAACCAAGAATAACGTCTGGCCAGTGTAAGTGCCTGAGGCTATGAAAACCATACCCCAACCTAAAGAGCAACACCTTCATATTTTCATTATGAAGTCATTATAAGAATGTGTCCCCGATGTTGGCATGCGGCGTAATCCAAACATAACAAGGGACATTGAGCAACTTTCTGACCCCGCAGCATAAAAGGTACGAGAAGTTTATTTATTATAATATTGCTGACAAGCTTTTTTCTTTCTACTTTCTTTATTATTTTCTCACCCAGCTGCAATAATAATTTTCATTATCACAATTTTTTCAGTGCAGCCAACCACCTTGGGCCGGCTATTTTCCACAGCAAAGTGCGGTGATAAAGTGCGTGCGACACATTAAGAGGAATAATAAAAAGAAAAAAAAAAAACAAAAACTTCAAAAGAAACACAAGAAATGAAAGGAAAAATGCTCAGGAAAGTAGAAGAAAAAGTCGTAATACCGTTAAGTTTTTCAAGGGATTTTGTCGCAATTGCTGCAGAAGGACGTGGAGTGGACAGCCTTAGCGTTCATTCGCGGTTAATGTACAACGCGGTGTGACGTTGTCTTGATGATGACGGTGTTGGAAGCTTAGAAGGCATAAATGAACTAAATTGAGAGAGTCCTGCATTAAGCTGCAGGATATTAGCGTTCAAGGACATGCCCGCATTGCTTCGTTATTTATTTTTTATTACCACTCAAAAGTTGGGTGAGCGCCCCTCCGCTAAATTAAATTGAAAGGCGCTCTATTGAGACCCGTATCTGGCCAGGGTTGGGGGGTGTGTATTTTTATTTATATTTTTCCTTATTTTTGGTGATAGAACTTTTCACCTCTTTTGAACTCAACCGCAGCTTCGTTTTGAGCCACTTTAAATTGAATTTGAATTTTTCATTTACATTACGTACTCGGTATATCTTCTCTTCTTTTTCATTCTATTCATTTCTGTGTTCGGGTTGGTGGAATGGCATTTAGAAGCCAACCGATATGGCAGAAGTAGCGGAAGAAAATTAAAAAGAAATTAAGCCAATTTGCTGGTTTGATATGGTGCACAAGCAGGATCCTTACACCGCGAAGCGTACACGGCATTTGGGTCAATTTCAACATTTGGGGCATTCATCCTTGCCTGTTTGCTTACTTTTGGCTGATGCACACATAAATCTTTGGCCACAGCCACTTGGCAGCTTCTACTTGAAGATGTCATCGGAAAAATTTACATTGAGCATGAATTGCCCGAACAAAAATCGCATCATCTTCAGTTTGGCGTAAAATTCTTAAATCTTGTTCAATTCAATTAGTTCAACTTGAATAGCTAATTCACTTTAGCGCGGTGCCCTAAGAAGCAGGATCTCGTAACGATTGGAGGGATTTCGATGATATTAAAATTAAAAAGGACGACCTGTCATTCGATAAAGTTTGGGGGATAAAAAAAACACACACACACAAAAGTGGCAACACTTTTGTATTGCTGCTAATCAGCCTTAACTGTCGGAAATTTATGGGCCATTTTGGCAGCTGCCTCTTTCGAAAATGTTTGTTGAACGGTGAGTGGCGCGTGGATTATTGTTCCAATAATTGCTCATTTTGTGTGGGAGAGACTATTAAGTGCAAAACGGACTCATTGTTGAAATATTATAACTTAAAAAAAAAAAAATGTTTTTTGTAACGAAGTGAGTATCTGTTGGGATAAGTTTTGACTTATATTGAGAACTTGATAAAAGTATTTTTCCAGCATGAAGTTGTGAAGCTCATGCATATGACGAGTACATTTTCGTACCTACTCTCGTTCATTTCACTTATTTGGCACATTTGTCAAAATTTTGACAATGCATCATTTTTCGTCTTAGCCAACACATGAAGACAAATCGTCGTACAGGATGATGTGGAAATATTAAGTTAAATAACAAAGTGTAAGCGAGCAACCGGCAATGATAGCTCAAGTGTTAAGCTACATAGGTGTGAAGTAGACATCTGCATGAATACATTTGCTTTGCCTGCTGCAAAGTATACACAACTGCTATGTTCAACATTTCGAATCATATTTTAAGCTAGAGTGCAGTACTTTCATAACAAATAGAAACTGAAGCGAGCACTGTACAACATTCGGCAGGCTCTCAACAGAATGAGTACAGAACTTGCTTATCGTTGGTTCTCTTTGTACAGTTGCTTTTTTGCAGCCTACAATGCTATGTATTCGAGATACACACTTAGATACCGAGTACATCTGAAATACACCAAGAAATTTTCGAATTTATCTTGTGCTGTGCAGCATTTGTTGCTATTGTTGTCGTTCATTCTTTTTGTGCACACATATAGACTTCTTTTTTGCTAACTCAAACAAAACGAATAAGAAAATCTTTTTCTAGTCAGAAATTGTACACTCTGAAGCAAACAAGTGTCCTGAAAAGTGATAGATTTTTGATTTTTATATTTTAGTGATACTTAAGTTGTGTTTAATATTTTTCTAATATTTTTCCAAAAGTGCGGCGTCGAGCACTGTAAACGGCCAAAAATAGGTTAAGGCATAAAACAACTTAATTGAACATATAAATAATTTTCAATTACATTAAAATTTGTTTTTATTTATGACTAAAAAACAAAGTTTCAAAACCTTTCCTTAAAACTTTGCATAAACATGCAAGCAAGAGCATACATGCCGCCAACAGCGCAAATTCGTTTGCTTAAACGAGTACATTTCTTTATACTTGGTATGTATTTGTCTAACTCGCTGTATAACAAGAGATATTTGAATATATTTCATATCGAATACACATCTGCTTTGAGTAAAGTACTCGAATGTTTTCATTTCATTTTCTCTTTTACTCACTTGTTCTTGGTTGCTTAGAATGATAGAGTGTAAGTATACGTTTACCAAGCAAATGTTTTGAAGAGGCATTTGAATGTATTCATGCAGATGTCTAGTGTGAAGGTTTATTAATGAACTTAAGCGAAAAGTACTTTGATGGAAAGAGTGATTTTAATGAGTGTTGGGATTAATTTTTAAAGAGAAAAATTTCTTATCCATTGTTTATATGAACATAAAATTGGCTTTTAAAATTATATAATTTATAAATATAATTTTTTACTTTAATGTGATCCTCACATTTACATCAAAACGCAATATACAGACCATGTTAAGAAATTCGAATGTGAAAAAAAAAAAAATTAGAATATATTTGTAGCAATACCTACTACGTACAAGTCTGAGTAGATTCGGTTTTATGAAATCTAGGACCAAAAATCAAAAATCATTCGGCTCGTTTTGAAAAACCATTCGTACGTGTAGGTTGCACCTTTACAACGGAATGTTTTCAACATTATAAGAAAAGTCTATGGAGAATTTAAAAAAAGCAATCTTAAAGATCATCTCCTAGCAAAAGATCTAAAGACTAGAGTCCATTCGATTTTTGATCTGGCTTTTTTATAGGAAGTCCACAAAATTTCCTAACACGTAAAGAGTGACTTTTAGAAGATAGTCTCTACTGCCACCAGGAAGGAAAAACAAAATATGAAAAAAGAAAATGGATAAAACTTCATAAATAATCATTGACTTCAAAAAGGAGAAGGTTCTAAAGTTCGTTGGTTGTTTTGTTTTTTTTTCATTTTTTATTAAATGTATGTACATCTCCTTAAGTACATAACTCCTAAAGCACCTCCCCATTTCCGTAATTTTTTGTCAATAGATAGATATCATGAAAGGGTGTGGCAATATTAGAAATATACTGTATATTAGTTAATATTGACACTAGGGTACTAATATTTGGTATGCAACAGAGATCTGCAATGAGTTCTCATGAAATTAGTATACTTAAGTCATGACTCATTAGCAGCTATGGGCAGAGAGCGCTCTTAGAGCGTTGAGAACAAGAATTGAGAGCAAAGGCTTATGTAGCAACACAAAACGCAACAACAAATCAGAGACAAAAGACAAACACAGAAACAACACAGAAGCTTTAAATGTAGCGGTGCCCATACCCGGTGCGCTTATGCTTTTGCAAAACAATTATAGTTTCCCAGCAGTTATTTTGGAGTCAATTGAAAAAGTGAACTAGTTCATTTCTAGCGCAGTTCGCAGTAGTTCTGAAAAAGTACAAAAGCCGTTCAGTGTAGAACAGTTATTTTTGCTTTTGTTTTCAAAAGTGTTGCTGAAAAAAATAAACGCGTTCTGGCTACTTTTTAAAATTTGCTGCCCAAAAGAAAAAATAATAAAAAAAAAAATGTTTATATACAAAATGTTTTCTGGAATGTGGATGGAAAAGATGGTACAAATGAGATCTTGAGGACCTTTCCGTTGCACTAAATTTGTACACTTAATATGTTCACTTTAAAACTAGATAAAAAAAAACCACTTTCAGGCTACTGTGAAAGCAACTAGTTTAAAAATGCTCCTAATGCAACTAGTTCGAATATGGGGAAAAAGGAGTGTTTCTGGGGACAATTGTCTTTTCCTATGACATCAACCCGCAAAAAGCGTCAGTTCGTTCAATGTTAAAGGGTATTATAGTGGAAATAGTACTGGTCCTTTTTGGAATAGTTCAGAACTATTTCAAATTTGGTCCAATTTTCTGCTGGGTTGTTAAAAAAAAAATTCAAATAACAAGAAAGCTGAACTAAAAATGATTCTAGTTAAGTAAGTCATTCTACTGAACTCATGGTGTTTATTGGTGTTGTGAGTCATTACGGTATGCAAAATAAATACATTGAGTCAATGAGAGGGTTGAGCACTGCACCGGCTCATGTCAGCAGATAACTTATTCTTTGTTGCCTTGTGTGCCGTGAGCGAACGAGTATGAGTGGATATAAGTGCAAATTCTTCTTTGACTTAAATCCACTAATACTCCTTCTTGTGTTAGTCAACCAATGACTCAAAAACAAGAATAATTGCAGGTAGATGGGTAGGTACATTACAAAATTGGGCGGAATTGTTTATAGCGTGTGGCACTTTAAGGAAAGTACTATATATCGGTTAAGATTGATACTTGGGAACTAAAATTTGGCACTGGGCCAGGTAGAATAATTATAAAGTACGAAGAATAAAGTGGGCGAGATTAAAAAAAGGGCGTGGCCCTTTAATAAAAATTGTAAAGAGGCAGAAATGGAAAACACTCAACAAACTTTCAGGAATTAATAAAAAAAAGTTTCGAAATTTTCCTCAAGAATACTTTTACATAACATTTTTCATATTCCCTAAAAAGAAAGAAATAAAAACTTTTTTTTTTAAAAAATAAAAAACAAAACCGACTTCAAAATCACTAAAAAGTAAAAAGTAATTTTATATAACTTTTCCATTAATTTCTTGGTCAAATTTCAAAAGTTATTTCTATATATTACTTATAATATTGGAAATCATTTCATTTTCATAAATCATTTTCATTTTTTCTAATTTGTGGTATTATCATCAATATTTTAATTGCTTTATGAACATAAAATTTTCGAGGCATTGATTAATTTTGAAAGAAACTGACAACAATTCCAAAGTTTTACCGATGTATTTGATTTATGCTTGACAATATTTTCGGAAAAGGATTAAATGATATTGACGACGATATATCTTGCCAAAGTTGCTGCAATAAAAAAACTATTTTGGATGAGATATCTAGCGATAAGTAGACTTAGTGCTTAGTGAACGTGGACCGAATGGTAGTTTGATTTTTAAAACTTAATTCACAATAACTGTTTTGTCCTTCGGAATTTTTTTTTTTTTTTAGAGTAACTTTCAAAAAAGCATATACAGTACACTCTCACAAACTAGAACTCTCACAAATTCGAACTGTCCAGAAATTAGAATATGCCATTTCAATATTGAACGTTTATTTATTTATTAAATTCATAAGTGATCTCTGGTCATTAATATAAATATAAAAAGGGGAATTATGAGTTGTATGTTAAAGAAAAAAAAAAACACTAAATATTAATAAATAAATTAAATAATAATACATTTTTTAACCAGTTTCATTCTTTTCTTTTAAATTTCTATGAAAGAAAAAGCTTCCAGAAATTAGAACATTTCAGAAATTAAAACCACCCGTTGAACAAAGTGGTTCTAATATGTGATAGTCTACTGTATCCGCAAATCTTTAATGCCGTTTAACAAAGCATGCTTCCCTCAGTATGTAGGGTACTTCAACGGAATTAAGATCTGATGTAGCTGCTTTTAATTTATCACTCAGCAGAGAAAAAGTGAGAGACAAAAAAAGTAGAGTGTATGTGAAGGAGAAAGATAGATAGAGAGAGAGAGAGAGAGAGAGAGAGAGAGAACTAGAAAAGAAAGTCTAAAGAAGTGTTGCCGGATTGGGGTAATTTTTGACTAACTTTATGGGCAAATGTTGCGAAAATGATAATTGATTTAGATTTTTTAATTTTAAGTTATTGGCAGCATTGTTACCTCTCTGAACATACTCACAAGTAGTTTAATATTCTTGTGAATCATCCTGTGCAGCAAAAAAACGAAAAAAAAATTGAATTATCCACCTCTAGTTGCTGAACAAAGCTACATGTGATTAAATCCAAAATTAGCAAACAAAATACCAGGTAAGTCTCGGTTTATACACGTCAAGAGTGACGGTCAATTCTTGCATTTGTTGATGACAGATAAATATATGTATACTAACAAAAAAATTATAACGGTTGTTAATCATTTCAACATTTTTTAATTTTTTTTTTATATTTTGGTAAAAGGTAAATTTTCTCCGAAAGTGGTAAATTTTTTCCCAAATAGTGGTTCATTTCAGGTTATCTCTCTGGCAACACTGGTCTAAATCAAACAAATTGAATCAAGATGAAGCAAATGAATTACAAGCTTTCAATGAGCAAGCTTTCAATGAGCAAGAGTTCGATGCACAAAAGGTTTTTTTTTTGTTTGGGGCGAAAAGGGCTGGCATAGTCCACTAAAGAAAAGTAAACAAAAACAAAGATAATGCAAGAAAACGGAAGTGCTTTTGGCAGTAGAAAAACAAAAAACAAACCAAATAGTAGTTGTTGCTGTTATTATTCAATCGGGATTGCAAATAAGCGCGGCTTCAAAACTACGCAAACGTTCGAGAGCATGAGTTCTGGTGTGCGTGAGTGTTGGTTAGTGAGTGTGTGCGGAGGTTGGGGTTGCCACCCAAAAAGGATTTATGGTCATCGATCAGAATTAATGAAGATATTTCTCAATGCTGCGTCATAGTATAGCTGCTTTTGTTTCTATTCAGTCGGTGTATTCAAAACTTTTTTCTGCTGCTGCTTCTTTCAGTCGTGGAAGATTTTGACGCTTGTATGCGTCGCCTCGTGTCCGAGAACAAGCATGACTACGGCGTCTTTTCACATGTCCAAACTTTCGATTTGATTTACAGACGCTATGCTGCTGCTGCTGCTCCTTGTTGTCCTGCTCATATCCGGCTATGCTTGATTACACACGGATTAATTTATTGCAACTCGCCAAATAGCTCGCTAAATACACAGCAGCAGCAACAAAAACTAAAGCAGATGAATGAGTAGCTTAGAGCAGGTCTTCTCGCGTGGAGTGGAATTAGTAGTTCATTATATCCCACAGGAACATCACTTAGTGATGTTTTAATACATAATTTCATTTATTTTTTTTTTTGTTTGTTGCAACACTTGTTATTAATCGCTTTTATTTGCTGCTGTGCTAAAATTATTATTGCAACCTTTAAATGCATTTGTATTTATATGTGTTTAAGGACTCGCTCACATACAAACGCACATCCATTACACTACATTAGCAAAATTAAATTGATAACGCTGCCTGCTCGTTCCAAAGGGTGCTCCTTTGGTTTGTTGTTTACACACTGATTTTTCACCACCTTCTTTTGGCTAAAACTCTAAACAACCCATAACGTTGTCTGCTATGATTTATCGTAGGTACTTAAGTCGCTAAGTATGCTGTGATTTTATTTTTCCTATATAATGGGTCTGTAGATTTATAAAAGTTTGTGTTTTTTTTTTTTTATGAACTCAAGGGATGCGCTTGCATGTTCCTCTCTAATACAACTGGGTTTGAGGGACCGAATTGCATGCACTTGATTCTGCTTGAGGTACAAGTAATCATATTAAGAGCTCCCTTCATAACTACGCACTCGCATTTTTATCCTTCGCTTAATCCTCATATGTGGTGGCTGCACATGGCAGGGTGTGTTTGCAAGTTTTGCAATTTTTTGGCTATATTTTTTTCTGTTGTAGTTGGCAACATTGTCATACAAACTAATTGAGTGTTACAAATTTTATGTGCGTTTTGTTTAAGCTAAATTGAATTGTTGGCTTTTCATATTCATGGCATATCTTATGGGTCTCATTTTGACGTCATTTAGGTATGTTAACATTTTTTCATCCCGGTCTTTTTGAGTGGGGTACCTCTGTGCAAATTGAAGACATTGAGCTATATAAATTTGAACAGAGTTGAGTTAAAAAAAAAACAATTTTTTCTTGTCATGGTGAAATGTTGTCAGTTTGAAAAATGTTGACTAACTGACTTAGGCGAAAAAGCACTTTTGAATGTTAATGTATTTTATAGATAGATAAACTTTGACAACTGAAACTTCCAAGTTCCTTAAAAATAAAAGACATTGTAAGGAGTAATAATAATAAGTGCCTGTATTCCATTAGTGTGTGGGCAATCATATTTAGCGAACTGAAAATACCAGGTTCGAAACACAGATGTTCAACTGAGGTTTAACGGAGTTTAAACTTCAATTTAAGTATATCTAAAAGACTAGAAGTTCCAAGAGGTACCGGAAGTTACTTCAATATTTCAATATTTATACATTCATATTCAATGAACATTCTAGATCAGGTTAATTTCAGAAGAGATCATATTAAAAAGGTCTTTATCATCAACTAAAATCCGTCAAGACCTAAATTTAAAAATTTCCTAAATATAAAATTCAATTGGAGTCTTACATTGATTATGGCTAGAGTTGTCAACCCCGATTTCGGATTATTGGAAAAAATGGATTTTTCTGATTTTTTTTTTGTCTTAAAACCACCAATTCCTAAATAAATAAATAAATAACTGGCAATTTCAGCCCTTGAAAGGACTTTGACCTATCTTCTTATGATCAATTGTGTTGTGCGTGTTATTAAGTTTGTACACAATTGACCTAGAACCGGACCTACATGTTTAACGCCGACTCCGAACGGCGATGAACGGAATGTTCTCGTTCTCAAGAAGCGTTACATGGCATTTTGCCTATGCGTCAGACCAGAGACTTATTGAACAGCTTGGTAAAAGTATCAGTTTTGTATTTGAATTTTCAATATATTTGACTTCTGATGTAAGAAGTTTATCTAGTTACCAGGGCCGTAGTCAGTATTTTCCTTAAGGAGAGGGGGAGAAGGGGTTGATAACGAAAATATATAGTCAAACCACGCACTTTCGATTAATGATCTGATTTGTATTGATTTTTCTTTTCTTTTTCGACCCTATGGGGGAGGGGGGCTTAACACCAAAAACCTCACGTAGCTACGAATCTATCACAAATTTATTGATATAAAAGAAAAACTAAAAATTAAACAAAAGGCCAAAATATAAATCGTAATAGCTGTCTTCCCGTTTTACTATTTGTTAGTCCAATTTGCAATTTTAACAAGTTTTAGACCAAAAAGCGATTTCCTACTTGATAAATTTGTGCACAAATTGGTTAAGAAACTGAGAGCGAAAGAGTGAGAAATATTCACCAATATACCAGAAGTCACAATTTTTCAAAAAAATTCTCAAAATCTGACAAAAACATGATAAAGTACGAGAATGCTTTCGTTTCGTTTCCTTCTAGAAAATGAAAACATTCCTGTATATAAAAAGGAAACATTCCATGGAATGAAGGAAGCATTCCTTTTTGTTACACACTCCATTTTTTTTACACACTATGTCATTGGAGGGAAACATTCCCCTTCGTTGTGTTTGAAATAAATGTAAAAACATTTCTCTCCTCTGGATTAAAACTGAATTTGGATACATATTTTTCCAATTATCCATACACTAAGGGAAAAAAATATTAAATTTATCCAAAAACTTTTTTAATTTATCCAAAAAGCGAGTCATTTTTGCACCAATAACGCTTTTGCATAAATCGACTACGTAAATATTTAAAATTTATTTAAATATTTTCTTAATTAAATAAAAAAGAGCGTTGGCTGTGTCGTGGACACACCCGTAAGTTTTGACGTGACGGTGTTTCTTTATACTCCTATTTCATGTCCAAACTCTTGTTCTAATCCATGACCAAATTTTTGACTTAATCAAATATACCGAATCCCTTTCCTAGTTTAAAAAGGTGTGTCTTAGTTTTTGTCCTAATCCATATCCAAATTCATGTCATTGTCCTTTTCCAGTTTCATTGTGTTAGCAGCAGTGTTTGTGAGCAGTGAAATCGTAACTAACTAGATTTTTGTTGTTGTTGTTGTTGTTGTAGTTGTTGTTGTTTATGTTGATGTTGATGTTGATATTGATATTGATGTTGATGTTGATGTTGATGTTGGTGTTGCTTTTGGTGTTGGTGTTGATGTTGGTGTTGGTGTTGGTGTTGGTGTTGGTGTTGCTGTTGGTGTTGGTGTTGATGTTGGTGTTGGTGTTGGTGTTGGTGTTGATGTTGGTGTTGGTGTTGGTGTTGGTGTTGATGTTGGTGTTGGTGTTGGTGTTGATGTTGGTGTTGGTGTTGGTGTTGGTGTTGGTGTTGGTGTTGCTGTTGATGTTGGTGTTGGGGTTGGTGTTGGTGTTGGTGTTGATGTTGGTGTTGGTGTTGGTGTTGGTGTTGGTGTTGATGTTGGTGTTGGTGTTGGTGTTGGTGTTGGTGTTGGTGTTGATGTTGGTGTTGGTGTTGATGTTGGTGTTGGTGTTGGTGTTGGTGTTGGTGTTGGTGTTGGTGTTGCTGTTGGTGTTGGTGTTGATGTTGGTGTTGGTGTTGGTGTTGGTGTTGGTGTTGGTGTTGGTGTTGGTGTTGATGTTGGTGTTGGTGTTGGTGTTGGTGTTGGTCTTGGTGTTGGTGTTGCTGTTGATGTTGGTGTTGGTGTTGGTGTTGGTGTTGGTGTTGGTGTTGGTGTTGGTGTTGATGTTGGTGTTGGTGTTGGTGTTGATGTTGGTGTTGGTGTTGGTGTTGGTGTTGATGTTGGTGTTGGTGTTGGTGTTGGTGTTGGTGTTGGTGTTGGTGTTGGTGTTGGTGTTGATGTTGGTGTTGGTGTTGGTGTTGGTGTTGATGTTGGTGTTGGTGTTGGTGTTGATGTTGGTGTTGGTGTTGGTGTTGGTGTTGGTGTTGATGTTGGTGTTGCTGTTGGTGTTGGTGTTGATGTTGGTGTTGGTGTTGGTGTTGGTGTTGGTGTTGGTGTTGGTGTTGATGTTGGTGTTGGTGTTGGTGTTGGTGTTGGTGTTGGTGTTGGTGTTGCTGTTGATGTTGGTGTTGGTGTTGGTGTTGGTGTTGGTGTTGGTGTTGGTGTTGATGTTGGTGTTGGTGTTGGTGTTGGTGTTGGTGTTGGTGTTGCTGTTGGTGTTGGTGTTGATGTTGGTGTTGGTGTTGGTGTTGGTGTTGGTGTTGATGTTGCTGTTGGTGTTGGTGTTGATGTTGGTGTTGGTGTTGGTGTTGGTGTTGGTGTTGATGTTGGTGTTGGTGTTGGTGTTGGTGTTGGTGTTGATGTTGGTGTTGGTGTTGGTGTTGATGTTGGTGTTGGTGTTGGTGTTGGTGTTGGTGTTGGTATTGGTGTTGGAGATGTTGTTGGATTTGGAGTTGGTGCTTTTCGTGTAGCTTTTTTTTGCTTCCCGATTGGTTGTGCTCTAATTTCAATTAATCCAGCAAAAGTGATGCATATGCGTCACATTAGGCGGTTCCCTGGGGGTTTTTGACACGCCGTAAAATTTTGTTTTTATTTTTGTCATATGCCCGAAGACCTCACCTTTGTTTTCGTTCCTTAAAATTTACCGTTGCACCAGTAGTCACAGAGTTAAAAATCCATGCAACGTTTTTTCATGGCTGTAGCATTTTTACTACATTATGTGATTGCATCCCTGAAATCATGACAACAAAATTTTTTTTGTAATTTAGTTGTGAAGCGTAATAACACATCCCTGCTGTCGTTAAACAAAATTTACTGTAGCACTCCTCCTGAGTGAGTAATAATTCCATGAAACGATATTACGTTTCTGTTACATAAGCTGCTATATTCACGACCTGACGACGCCGGAATTTTTTTTTTTATTTTTGTCGTAAAGCCATGTATAAAAACTTTATTTTCCTTTTTAAACTTTTATCGTAGGTTATATACTCATTGAGTAAAAATTCAATGCAACGCCGCTGCATGAATGTTGCGTTATCGATCTTTGAGCGGCTCTCTCAGCGTCCTTATGATGTCAGAAATTTTTTGTCTAATTTTGTTGTGAGGGCTTCCAATAGGCCTTTATTGGCGTATCGTATTTTTAATCCTAGCACTAATACTCAGCGAGTAATAATTCCATGTAACAAATTTTCAGTTGCGTTGCTTACGCAGCTCCCACTACGACCCTATGCCGTATTAAATTTTTTTTTTGTTTTTTTAATATAGCCAAATAATTAACCTTTACGGTCATACTATTTTTTTAATCATAGCTCTTATACCCAGCGAGTAACAATTCAATGAAACGCAGATGAATTTTTAAAAAATTCATTTTTTAACTTTTTTGGAAACTAGAGGAGTATAACGTAACTTCGTCACGTCAATATTTAAATATTTAAACAGAATTAATAAAAAAAATATATTTAAATTCTGCACGCATTTTCTTAAAATGTCTTTCAAATATTTAATATTTGGAAATAAAACTATCGCATTTAAAGAACATTTATATAAAAATACTGAATTTAAAAACAACATATTAAAATTCAATAAGAATTAAAATGTATAAGAAGAAAAATATGCAGGTAAATGACAACCAGAAAATATCAAGTTGTCACTCAATCCTACATCATTTCATAAAACGACCACCCATCGCATTCACAAATCATCTTGGCCAAATATCCACCCTATATTACCCTTGCAACATTAACTAAATGAGAACTATAAGAAACCTGCAAGAAATAAACTGCAGGAACAGAGTGCGATGCTGTTGCTGCTTGTCGGAATATGTGTGTACGTGTGCGATGGTGTTGCTGCTTGCTTGTATGGAATATGTGTGTACGTGTGTGGTATAAATAAAATTTAAATACGGGAAAAAACGAGTTGTAAGGAAAATATTTGATTTATCCACGTAAATATTTAAATAAAAGTGATACTTAGGCGTGGATAATGTTAATATGTGTTATTTCCCTTAGTGTAAAAAAATCCATAACGTTCCAAAATATATGATGAAGAATGTTTCCCAATCAAGTCCACTGCAACTATATCGATATGTATTGTTAAGGTAGCGGTTTGGAAACAACATCAATTCAAAACTACCCATAAGTTTCCAAAAATACGATGAGGAATTCTTCCCCATCTCACTTCTTTTTATTTATACATATTTTCTTTTAGTAAAACAGTGTTTTAACCAGAGAATGGAAAAAAACCGTACCTTATACGTAGCGCTACAAAAGCGATCAAAAACTTTTTCTCTCTGCATTCCGTTTGTTGCTCTTCGGTTCAAACAAAAGTACTAGCACCATAGTGCAGAAATGAGAGATCGGAACAGAATGGTAGCGGATTGTTTTTCGAGCATAAACCAAAATTTGCTGTGTTGAGGTTTTTACTCGCCATCGCTAACTGAAACCGTATCAAATTCCAGTTTGGTTCTGTAGTTGTTCGTTTAAAAATGTTATTGATTTTGTTATTGCTACTGTTATTGGCGCCAGCGTCTTCCAAAGAAAATTTGTGGGTAGCTGATTTCGAATCCGATGTCAGAATTTTAAAATTTAAGATGGCTGCTAGGGCTGCCACCTATTTTTTTGTTATTTTTACGAATTCGGTGCTGTGGCGAACACTAGGTAAAAATGGGTAGCTGAACCCGAATCCGTTGTCAGAATTTCAAAATTGTGTAATTTTTAACCCTATAGGGTTGCCACATAAAAATATGCTTTCTTAAAAGTTTTAAACACGATCCTACAGTTTTAGGGGGTCACTGATTTCGAATCTGATGTCAGAATTTTAAAATTGAAGATGGCTGATAGGGCTGCCACCTAATTTTTTTTTATTTTTACGAATTCGATGCTGTGGCGAACACTAGGTAAAAATGGGTCGCTGAACCCGAATCCGTTGTCAGAATTTCAAAATTGTGTAATTTTTAACCCTATAGGGTTGCCACCTTAAAATATGCTTTTTTAAAAGTTTTAAACACTATCCTACAGTTTTAGGGGGTTGCTGATTTCGAATCTGATGTCAGAATTTTAAAATTCAAGATGGCTGATAGGGTTGCCCCCTAATTTTTTTTTATTTTTACGAATTCAATGCTGGGGCGAACACTAGGTAAAAATGGGTCGCTGAACCCGAATCCGTTCAGCGGTCCACAGAATCCTAAAAAGTCCTAATACGATTAGCGTTTCCCACACAAGCTCTTTGAATTATTTGGATACTTTCAAAATGATTGAAAACATTTGGTACGGTTTTGGTTCTTGTTTACGATGGCGAGCAAAAACCACAACAGAGCAAATAATGTTTTGTGCTTTTTCAACACAACTTTTCCATTCTGTTCCACTCTCTCTCTTCTGCGTGTTAAGAGTAGCGCTTGTGATTGAGTCGAAAAGCGATATACGAATGAGGAGGAATAAAGGTAGCGCTTTAAATGCAGAACAGATCAAAAACAAACCGATCGTTAAGGTTTTTTTCCATTCCCTGGTTTTAACCATTTTATACGTTTTAGTTCGAAAAGAGCTCCCGTATATTTGTGTCTACCTATGGGAAATTTTATGCCACTATTGTCTCACATTTTTCCAATTTTTAATACGAAAGGTATCGGAACAGACTATTATTTATCGTCTCAGAAACGATCAGTTAGTTATTTCAAAAATTTAGTTTGAAAAAAATTGGGTAACACTTAAGGGCAGTTCATATGCTCATACGAGGATTACTATATGTACGTGTATTTCGGGATTAAATATAGAAACCGAATTTTTTTAAATTTTGAAAAAATAGACAAACATTTTTTTAATTTTTTGCCCCGGTAACACTTGAGACAAGATCACTTAAATAATAAGAAATATTCAGTCAAATCAGAATTATTCTTGGTCAAGACAATGCAAGCTTAAGGCGTTTTTGAGCACTCAAAACATGAAATGAATGGGTCATCCGCCGCACATTGGTTGAAGTTCATAGAACGAGCGGCTAAAAATAGAAGAAGTTGCCGAAGGACAATGAAACTTGGTACATAGACATTTTTTGTTTGAATCAAGAAAAAAATGGAAAAATCAAAATGTTCCGCCCACTTTTACGCCCACCTCCCATACAAAGAGAAAATTAAATTTTGATCAACGGCATTGTTTTTTGGCACATATCATTTTTAAACACTCAGAATCATTCGTGTGAAATTTGAAAAATATCCGCCCACTTTTACGCCCACTTCCAATACAACTTGTATTGATAAAGTGGCATAACTCCCTTGATTTTTACCGCATCAACTCAATTTTCACAAAAAATATATATTATAATTGTAGAATGGGCTCCTAAACATATATACCTGATCCGCCCACTTTGACGCCCCCCTCCCATAGAAAAAAACAAATAGAACAAACATGAATAAGTAATTTAAGCATGTCTTTTAATAATTTTTTTTAAATCATTATCGTACTCCAATTTTTTGATTTGCAGCTTTGAGCGAAATGTATTTATAAATGGGTCTGAAGACAATAAAAGATTATGCATTACGTCTTCATTAGTGGCTACACGTCCAATTCTTCGCGAATGATGTAATTTATAGGCTCTATAGTCTTTATTCCTCGCTTCCTGAGCTTCCTCGGACAGCATACCTGATACAAATAATCAATTAAAATGTAAAAAATTAAAATGAAATCATTGAATAAGGGCCTTTAGATAGAGACATACCTATTGGCAGAATAGCTTCTGCTATAATTTTGCTACCATGCACCAGAATCTTATGCACAGTTACAGGCATGTAGTACCAGCCATAAAGATCAACAAACAACTTGGCGGTATCCATGCAATATATATGAAATTTGCTAGTGTCGATCGCTGCATTACAATTTATTGTGGCCAAAATAATTTTATAAATTTGTATTAGCTCTTCTTTTATGCCAATTACGTCTGCAGTTTTAGCTGGATTTTCGAAAAACCTTCTTGCCGTATTGCCATCGTTGGTTGTGCCCATACCTTGCTTCACTGCGTCCACATTTATGCCCAGTGTCAACTTTAATATCTTCTGAATTTCAGCTTTATTTGCCGCCATTTCAATTTTTGTGTAACTATCTGTTCTCCATTTCTTGTTTTGATATGATGTTTTGTTACTTTATCACTTTATAGTTTTTACTGTTTTTTTTGGAAAGGAGCAAGTAGGAGCAGCTGAATTTTTTTTACTTTTAGCTGAGACTTCAAGCTGTAACTTGACATCTTTCGTTAAACAGGGCTCCACAGGGCTAAAAAGATGCAGTACACTGAAGTTGATGAACATAGAAATTGTGATGGTTCGAAAGCATGCACAAATGTATTAATCATAAAGGAGAATATTTCCAAAAAAAATAAAGCAAAAATTCGTTCTTTATACTTGTTTTTTTTTGGAAATGTATATAGTTACCTACATCGAGAAAAAAATAAATAGTAAAATCACCTAAGCCGGCTTGGGTAGAAAGAATTGTATTGAAATTAAAAACTAACGCTTATTCACCAAAGTAATATATTGATTAATACATTACTTTAATACCCTGCCAATAAAAAATGTTTGATTCACCGAAGCCAAGTTTATAACATTTTAACCAATAGTTTAGGTAAACCATCGAAAACTTTGACACTTTAGCAAAATGGTGTGGACTTGAACACTATATTCGTCAGATTAAGCAAGCACGCTAATATAGACTGTCCAAGCCATAATGTTTAAGTTACAAAATACTTAGTTAATATATCCAAATTAATATCGGTAAGTTAACATGTGAAACTTAGGTGCCAAAGACATTTATAAATTATACTAAGTTTTTTGTTAATTTTGCCTGAGCTTTTTTAAGGTGTACGTATCCTTTATTGTTTGACTGACACAAATGGCCAATCATACCACGGAAACTCTTTTTGATTGTTGTTTCATTTCATGTGGTTCGTTAATATATAGTTTTTTGTCTTTTTCATGTATCGTGCAGGTCTAAGTAAAGGGCGTTTTTTTTAGGGGTTTGTTTTTCGAATAGAGATAAAACTGGCATTTTGTGGTGAAATCTGGCAACTCTAATGTCATTTATGTTCAGTTTGGTTTGCCATTTCATCATGAACAGGTTGACTAAAGAACAACGCTTGCAAATCGTGCAAATTTATTTCGAAAATAATGGTTCAGTTCGCGAAGTTTACCGCAAGCTCCGTCCATTTTATGGTCGACATATTCGTCCATCAGAGCAATTAATTCGGTTAACCATGGGTCGTTTTCGCACTACGTTTACTCTATGTGATAATACGCATCCGCAGAGACGTCGAACAGTGCGCACCGAAGAAACAATTGCCGCTGTAGAGCAAAATGTTGAAGAGGACCCGAATGAATCGATTCGCCACCGTGCACAGCAATTGGAGCTTTGTCCATCAACTTTATGGAAGATTTTGCGCAAAGATCTTGGCTTGCGACCTTACAAGATCCAGCTTGTGCAAGAATTAAAGCCGCGAGACCATGCAATGCGTCGTGATTTTGGTGTATGGGCCGAAAATGAGATTGATCTCGATGCTGATTTTCATCGCAAAATTTTGTTTAGTGATGAGGCTCATTTTTGGTTGAATGGCTACGTCGACAAGCAAAATTGCCGCATTTGGAGTGAAGAGAATCCACATGAGATCAGCGCACATCACAATCGATTTATTGAAGGAAACATTCGATGAGCGCATAATTTCGCGGAATGGACCTGTCAATTGGCCACCAAGATCGTGTGATTTGACACCATTGGATTATTTTCTTTGGGGATATGTGAAGTCGCTCGTCAACGCCAACAAACCAGAAACGTTAGGGGACTTGGAGGCCAACATTCGTGGCGTTATTGCCGACATACGGCCCCATATGCTCGAAAAAATGGTTGAAAATTGGACCTGTAGAATTGGCTTTATTCGAGCCAGCCGCGGCGGCCACATGCCCGAAATCATATTTAAACATTAATGGCATAAAATTATCCTTCCAATAAAGCCAAATTGATGGACATTAAAACGATTTTCTTGTGTTTTATTTCAATTCTAAGTTCTATACCTCTAAAAAAAACACCCTATATTATAACTGTATTTCCTTTAAATATAAATCTTATGGTGAATAATTTGTATTTGTAAAAAAAAAAAAAAAAAAAAATTCAAAAAGCAACATCAAAGAAGCCTATAAAAAACTCCGATTTCAGAACTTTATTTTTCCGAAAATACTTATAAGTTTTATAACTAAGCTAAGGTAAAGCAGATAAGCCAAAGTCTTCATGCCATTAGCCAGGTCTACTCTTAGGCATGTTCTCCAAAACAGAATCTTTGTTTTCACGAAACTAATTATGTGCTTCATATTGTAATAAATAAAACCATTCTAGTTAAAATAATATAAAACTCCACACAGAGCATTTAAAAGCTATAAATCTAACTCATTTGATTTTTAATTTAAAAAGCCTTGCAATGTATCAAAATAACGCGACATATCCTTGGCATACACTTGAGTAAGAATTAAACCCTACGCACGAATTGACTTGCCAATAGCATAAAGACAAAAGCCAAATAAACCCACGGCTTAGAGACAAAGCTAGAGGATAGTAACGGAAAGCGCTATACTGGACTCTTGTCACCAACACACAGTATCAACAGAGAGAGGGAAAAAACGAAATGAGCTCAACTACTATAAACATTATTAACATCCGCCAAGTAAGCTTCATTGTCGATAAAATATTGTTTTTTGTTTATTTTATAGTTTTAAAGTCGATCTAGCCAGAGGCAACTTGAAAAAAAAAAAAAACAAAGGACAACATGTGGAATCAACGTATGGGTAAGCATAATATTAGCAAAATAGATGAAGTACAAAAAAGAAATACAAAAGAGAGATATTAGGAGTAGGAAATGATATATTAGACATAAATAAGCTGGCATAAGTTAAATGTTTGTCTTTTGAAAATATTAGATGGGCGAAAGCATAATAAATGGGAAAACTATTATGTCTGGACGAAGGCGTAGAAGTATTTTGTTACAAAAATGCGTAGATGATGTTGTGGCGATGATTTGTATGCGTTTTCAATACTTATACTATTGAAATAATTGCAGTTCTTGTTGCAATTTTAGGAATATTACCAAAAATAACGGTCAAAAAGAAGAGAGCGTCAATATTAATTGAATTTTCTAAATTGAACACAATTTTGTCTACTCATTTGAAACGGAATTTCATGAAACATTTATCAGTGACTAAAAAAATAGAACTTTTTGCCGTATATCATCTACAGAATGCGAGATAATATCTCATAGTTTGTGTCAAGTTGTTTTGAACTAAAGCGATACTGAGCACTTTCTTGAGTAAACATAAAAGTATCTCACATTCGAGTCCCTAAACCCAGGAAATAACAAACTCCAAACAACCCTAATAAAATTATATAAACAAATGATTTTATATGACATCACGTCACATCACATCACATCACATAACATTACATCAACCTATGATGGCGCAATAACTCAAAGAAGGAGTCACACCAGAAGTGCATCTGGTAAGTTTTTCTTACTCCGATGTCAGTCAGATATGCATAAAAGTATAATCATAAAAATTCTTTGACAATGATGACGATGTCAATGAAGTCGGTGCTAAGCTGATGATGCTGGTGGCTGGTGTTGCTGGTTGGTGTTGGTGATGCAACGGTTCAGTTGCTATGGTATAAAGTGCACTTAAGAAATTCTTTTAATTGCAACAAAGAGTGTTAAAGACTTTATGAGCAACACTTTTGACACTAACAAACATACGCACACAGCCATCCACACGAATCCTCATACACACCAGCCCACTTGCAGCAGTTGTGTACTTAATTCATATACAAACTCATACGAGTACATAAACAAAAAAAAAAAAAAAAGCCAAAATGTATCTGAAAGTGGAACTCTTACTCTTACATATTAGATTGCTCCATCTTTCGAAGAAAGCCATAAATTACACCGACCAATCGACGACAGAGCACCACGCTACAGTCTCAGCAGCAACTCATATGTTTGTCTGTATGTTTTATAGCCCAAAATGATATTGGGAAAGAAGTGCAGCCCAAACGCAAAAGATGCCGTGTGAAAATGAAGCTGGTGCTGTTACTGTTGCTGTTGCTGTTGCTGGTGGAGACATAATCTCTAGCTTTGCTTAAGCTGCAAGTGCCGTGCGGCAAGTTGGGGAGCGCCGCTAAAAATGTGGAGTTTAAGAGTTAATCATTCAAATGTTAATGGCTTTTAGGGCCATATCAGAGATGTTATGTTTTCCTGTTTGTTGCTGGTACATGTGGCAGAGGTGACATCATCATCGCCATCGTCATCTTATATTTTGTGTGAGTGTGTCCGTCTGTCTGTGTTGTGGTGCGTAAACGAGTCACTATCGTGTGTTTTTATTATAATTACTCTATGAAGTTGATGAATGATTTGTTGCTGTCTAGAGTTCGGAGTATGAGGCAATGAATTTAAGCAAGGCTTTAGTTGTTTCCACAGATGTTGTGTGCATGCTTGTTGGCGCCATCTACAATATGAATAATAATTTAATTCGAGTAAATAGTCAAGTAGTAGGTGATAAACATTTGAGTAATATTTAAAAGTTTAGAAAGAGGGTGTACACCAAATCAGTTTGAACTTAAATGAAATTTAAAAAAAAAGAATATCAAATGTACTTAATGTCTAAACAAAGAGTTTTTTATTTTACTCAATGTCTAAAGAAAGGGCACGAGTTTTTTATTTAATAAGAATGGTTTTAAAAATGTGTTTATAATTTTGACGTGACGAAGTTACGTTGTACTGCTCTAGTTTCAAAAAAAGTTAAAAAATGAATTTTTTAAAAATTCATCTGCGTTTCATTGAATTGTTACTCGCTGGGTATAAGAGCTATGATTAAAAAAATAGTATGACCATAAAGGTGAATTCTTTGAATACATTAAAAAAACAAAAAAAAAATTTAATACGGCATAGGGACGTAGTGGGAGCTGCAAGCAACGCAACTGAAAATTTGTTACATGGAATTATTACTCGCTGAGTATTAGTGCTAGGATTAAAAATACGATACGCCAAAAAAGGCCTACTGGAAGCCCTTACAACAAAATTAGACAAAAAATTTCTGACATCATGGGGACGTTGAGAGAGCCGCTCAAAGATAGAAAACGCAACATTCATGCATCGGCGTTGCATTGAATTTTTACTCAATGAGTATATAACCTACGATAAAAGTTTAAAAAGGAAAATAAAGTTTTTATACATGGCTTTACGACAAAAATAAAACAAAAATTCCGGCGTCGTCAGGTCGTGAATATAGCAGCTTATGTAACAGAAATGTAATATCGTTGCATGGAATTATTACTCACTCAGGAGGAGTGCTACAGCAAATTTTGTTTTACGACAGCAGGGATGTGTTATTACGCTTTACAACTAAATAACAAAAAAAATTTAGTTGTCATGATTTCAGGGATGCAATCACATAATGCAGTAAAAATGCTACAGCCATGAAAAAACGTTGCATGGATTTTTAACTCTGTGACTACTGGTGCAACGGTAAATTTTAAGGAACGAAAACAAAGGTGAGGTCTTCGGGCATATGACAAAAATAAAAACAAAATTTGACGGCGTGTCAAAAACCCTAAGGGAACCGCCTAATGTGACGCATATGCATCACTTTTGCTGGATTAAATCAAATTAGAGCACAAGCAATGGGGAAGCAAAAAAAGAGCTAAACGAAAAGCACCAACTCCAAATCCAACAACAACTCCAACACCAACACCAACACCAACACCAACACCAACACCAACACCAACATCAACACCAACACCAACACCAACACCAACACCAACACCAACACCAACACCAACACCAACACCATCAACATCAACATCAAAATCAACACCAACACCAACAGCAACACCAACACCAACACCAACACCAACACCAACACCAACACCAACACTAACACCAACACCAACACCAACACCAACACCAACACCAACACCAACACCAACACCAACACCAACACCAACACCAACACCAACACCAACACCAACACCAACACCAACACCAACACCAACACCAACACCAACACCAACACCAACACCAACACCAACACCAACACCAACACCAACACCAACACCAACACCAACACCAACACCAACACCAACACCAACATCAACATCAACATCAACATCAACATCAACATCAACATCAACATCAACACCAACACCAACACCAACACCAACACCAACACCAACACCAACACCAACACCAACACCAACACCAACACCAACACCATCAACATCAACATCAAAATCAACACCAACACCAACAGCAACACCAACACCAACAGCAACACCAACACCAACACCAACACCAACACTAACACCAACACCAACACCAACACCAACACCAACACCAACACCAACACCAACACCAACACCAACACCAACACCAACACCAACACCAACACCAACACCAACACCAACACCAACACCATCAACATCAACATCAACATCAAAATCAACATCAACATCAACATCAACATCAACATCAACATCAACATCAACATCAACATCAACATCAACATCAACATCAACATCAACATCAACATCAACATCAACATCAACATCAACATCAACATCAACATCAACATCAACATCAACATCAACATCAACATCAACATCAACATCAACATCAACATCAACATCAACATCAACATCAACATCAACATCAACATCAACATCAACATCAACATCAACATCAACATCAACATCAACATCAACATCAACATCAACATCAACATCAACATCAACATCAACATCAACATCAACATCAACATCAACATCAACATCAACATCAACATAACCATCAACATCAACATCAACATCAACATCAACATCAACATCAACATCAACATCAACATCAACATCAACATCAACATCAACATCAACATCAACATCAACATCAACATCAACATCAACATCAACATCAACATCAACATCAACATCAACATCAACATCAACATCAACATCAACATCAACATCAACATCAACATCACCATCAATATCAACATCAACATTAACAACAACAGCAAGAAACTTCGTCACGGCAAAACCTACGGGTGTGTCCACTGCACAGCCAACTCTTTTTTTTTTTAAATTGTCTAGAAATGTTAAGAGTAATATCGGGGGCAAATTGAAGCTTCATATAAAAATCGCTTTTATGTACTTAATGTAAATTCAAGATGGTGGCTCGAGCGAAACAGCATCCCTAAGGTCCAAAACTAAAATGCAACATCAGTTGCTTTATCCAACCATCTGAGAAAAAAACTTTACCCCCTCACCTTTTGTTAAGGACATTATCGACCACTCGACTGACCGAAGTACATTTGAACTTTTTAAAACGTCTAAAATTAAGTTAATTATTCGTGTCTTGAAAATGTCCTTGCAACCAGTGGATAATCTTGCGCACGAAATTTAAAAGAACCTTACTCAAGTGTTTTTTGTGAGTTAATTTTCGTAAATTTGATATGATAGGAAATAGTCATATCATATAAAATCATTTAAACAATTTTTATCAGTAATAACTATGTAGTTTTTTTTTTCCTTCGTGAGCTTAATATTGATTAGAAATACTAACGAGCAAAATTACTTAAAAGACAAAACAACATAATCATGAAATTTTATGAATATCTGAAACTTTAGCAAACTTTTAATAAAAAATTCTAATTCACCAGCTCTAAACCGATACATATTCTTCGCTTAGCCTAACAAAACTGAATGGAGTTAAAACCGAGCTAAAAAGGTCACAGGGTAAAATAAATTAACTGAGCTATATCTTGTGAAAGAATATGCCACAGTTTTCAAAACTAAGCCTCACCGACTAGAAAAATTACTTTGTGTCCTATTCACAGTTTTAGATTTGTAAGTTAGGCTAGATTTGTTTGATGCGGTAACAAGGCGGTTACGTTTGTGCTCAAGACATTCATTTTCGTGTCAAAATTTCGCGTTTCAGGTTTCCAATAGTACTCATACGTTCTGTGGATATTTCTTTTGATGGTAGTCAAAAGAGTCCTTCTCACAAATTAAAGAGTCTAGATTTAAAAAATGTGGCGTCCGCGGCGTAGGTGGTTAAAGTGCCTGACCGCTATGTCAACGAACCTCGAGACCCAGGTTCGAACCCCAGCAGCGACAGAAAATTATTTGAATTAAAATAATTTTTCTGTACGGCCGCCACCTCTCTGCAGACAATGGCAAACCTCAGAGAGAAATCTAAATGCCATGTAAAGCTTCTTGAGAACAAGAACATTCCGTTCATCGCCGTTCGGAGTCAGCGTTAAACATGTAGGTCCGGTTCTCGGTCAATTGTGTACAAACTTAATAACACGCACAACACAATTGATCATAAGAAGCTAGGTCAAAGTCCTTTCAAGGGCTGAAATGGCCAGTTATTTATCTATTTTTTTAGATTTAAAAAATTCCAAATTATTATCGTGTTTTTGTTGATTGTGATGCAATACTTATAGGAAAATTTTTGTATTATGTGCGTAATAGACATCAAGACCAATATATTTTTAGAAATTTAAGCAAATCGGATTCTTAGTTCCAGAGTAATCACTTTTTTGTTGTATGGGAAAAATTGCTAGTAATTTTTTTGGCTAATTGACAGAATAAGTCAAACTATATAAATAGCTAAGTGAATCACAACGAAAATCAAGTACGACTACTGGTGAGTTGGTGTAGTGGCCAATGAGCAATGCCACAGCTGTCTAGTCTGCGGAGTTGTTGTTGTTATAGTTGTTGCTGTTGTTGTTAGTTTAGCTTTTGGAATTGAATGAATGGTCACTCATACTTTTGTGGAAATTTTTTTAAATAACAGTCACCGTTTATCCCAATGCCAATGCTAGGCTTTGATAAAAGAAAGAGTTTCGGCATTCCGATTTTGAGACTTTGAATCTCAAAATTTTGAATGCAATTTTATTTTCCTGTAGTTTATCTAATAGGGACCCCTTTGTTGACAGATAGACACCAATTTTTTTTTATATTGGAACAACGTCTCCTAATATTGGAATTTTACATCAAAAATATGATCCTGATTTTCATAAAAAACAATGTTTTTTTCTGGCTGACAAGCGAGGCTCATTTTTGCCTCTAAATGGGTACGTTACCAAGCAAAATTGACGAATTTGGTACGATGAACAGCCGCGCGAGATACTGGAGACTCCATTACATCCGCAACGGGTTACAATGTGGTGGGGATTGCATTGAGAAGGCATCGTCGTTCCTTGTCTTTTCAAAAATGTACCTCAAAGTGGATCACTAAATACATACCTTTGAAAAAGATACATAAGATAGATCTGGAGTCAAAACTCTTGAAATAAGGCATTTTTCTGCTAAAAAATTTTGTTGCTTATATAACTTGCAACTTAATCCACTTTGGATATAAAAACTGTACGTTTTAAAGCATATGTTTTCTAGAAGGTTAAGCAAGGCATTATAATGTAAATGCAACGGCGTTGCATGAAATTATTACTCCATTTATCTTATAATTATTTAAGGTTACTATAAAAGTTATATTGTACTTAAAGTTTGTTTTTGGCTTCATTACAAAAATGTATATATGGACAAAATGGCGTTATAAGGCCTGGGACTTTATCTTTAGAGTCATACAAGACTCAACAACAGTCTGAGTGATTGATTGCAATTTTTTAACTTTTTCAAAAAAATGAATATAAGATTTTATCTCTCGGTTACCAGAAATGGTACCGAAGAAACTTTGCTCAATTTGGATTCTGCAAATATTTCTTAACGACACCCTGTCTAAAAGTATTATTTTAAAATACCAGCTTACGGCCACAATTTTATTTTCTATTTTGAATATTTTTTTTTTTTTTTAAGTATCAAAATAGAAAATAAAATCGTGGCCTTAAGCTGGTATTTTAAATTAAAACTTTTAGAAGGAGTGTTGTTCAGGAATATTTGAAGAATACAAATTGAGCAAAGTTTCTTCGGCACCATTTCTGGTACCCGAGATATAAAATCTTATATTCATTTTTTTGAAAAAGTTAAAAAATTGCATTCAAGTATACATTTTTGTTTTGCATAAAGCATAGGTACGCATCATTATAAAACAATCATTACACCAACGAGTGAAATATGATTAAATTTTAAAAAGAAAAATTCAAGCAAGCAAAATTTAAACCATAAAAATTCAAATAACAAAAATTTTAAATGAAATTTTTGACAATGAAAGCATTGCTCCTGAATTACATATTTTATTATGAAATTCAATTTCGGGTACATTCGTTAATATATTTTCTCGCTCATATAACAATATATCTGCACTCTAATGTTGGCGAATGTACCTTGAGAGTACTGCCAATATAGAACTATTTTATATACCGTTCTCATGAATATCTCATGGTTCTTTTGCTTCATGAAAAAAAAGAGTTGGCTGTGTCGTGGACACACCCGTAGGTTTTGACGTGACAGTATTTCTTGTTGTTGATGTTGATGTTGATATTGATGTTGATGTTGATGTTGATGTTGATGTTGATGTTGATGTTGATGTTGATGTTGATATTGATGTTGATGTTGATGTTGATGTTGATGTTGATGTTGATGTTGATGTTGATGTTGATGTTGATGTTGATGTTGATGTTGATGTTGATGTTGATGTTGATGTTGATGTTGATGTTGATGTTGATGTTGATGTTGATGTTGATGTTGATGTTGATGTTGATGTTGATGTTGATGTTGATGTTGATGTTGATGTTGATGTTGATGTTGATGTTGATGTTGATGTTGATGTTGATGTTGATGTTGATGTTGATGTTGATGTTGATGTTGATGTTGATGTTGATGTTGATGTTGATGTTGATGTTGATGTTGATGTTGATGTTGATGTTGATGTTGATGTTGATGTTGATGTTGATGTTGATGTTGATGTTGATGTTGATGTTGATGTTGATGTTGATGTTGATGTTGATGTTGATGTTGATGTTGATGTTGATGTTGATGTTGATGTTGATGTTGATGTTGATGTTGATGTTGATGTTGATGTTGATGTTGATGTTGATGTTGATGTTGATGTTGATGTTGATGTTGATGTTGATGTTGATGTTGATGTTGATGTTGATGTTGATGTTGATGTTGATGTTGATGTTGATGTTGATGTTGATGTTGATGTTGATGTTGATGTTGATGTTGATGTTGATGTTGATGTTGATGTTGATGTTGATGTTGATGTTGATGTTGATGTTGATGTTGATGTTGATGTTGATGTTGATGTTGATGTTGATTTTGATGTTGATGTTGATGTTTATGTTGATGTTGATGTTGATGTTGATGTTGATGTTGATGTTGATGTTGATGTTGATGTTGATGTTGATGTTGATGTTGATGTTGATGTTGATGTTGATGTTGATGTTGATGTTGATGTTGATGTTGATGTTGATGTTGATGTTGATGTTGATGTTGATGTTGATGTTGATGTTGATGTTGATGTTGATGTTGATGTTGATGTTGATGTTGATGTTGATGTTGATGTTGATGTTGATGTTGATGTTGATGCTGATGTTGAGATGTGTAAACTGTCACGGTGTGACTTAGAGACATTAATACAAAAAACATAATTATTTTTTTGAAAAAAATAAAGTTTGTTACAAAAATATCGTTCATGGAGAATTAATTTTTTTTATTAAAAAAAAAATTAAATTATTTATAAATAATGTCGAAATTATTATTAAACAATTAATTTGTACATTTAAGGCAAACTACACTTTTCTGTGAATGCTCGTTACTCATGGGTTTCTGACTATTACCACGGAATTGCTTAGGAAATCGTCTTTTTTTTTTATAAGAGGAACAGTTAAGTTGACGCCTCTTCTTTGATTATACTGTCGATATATTCTAAGCTGGATTTCATGATGAGTTTTCCATTATCACGTCTTTTGCAGATACCAGTGTCTTAGAGTCACTACGTGACAGTTCATGTTATTTTTTAATATTTTGTGTAATATGTATATTTTAAAAAAACCAAAAAAAAAAAATTAATTGTATATTACAGAAATAGAATAACCAATAATAAAATACATTTAACTTATTTTGTTTTAAAACAAGTTTTAAATCATTTACATTGGTTTGAAATTGAATAGTTACCCAAAGACACAGCCTGACATGAATAGGGTAAAATCTAAAATTATGAAATCTGCCTCTTTTATCTCGAATAAATATAGATTTGCTTAAAAACTTATTTTAGGCTTAAGTTAACTTAATAAGTAGCTGTTTCAAAATTTCTGAAAAATTTCAAAATCATATCTCCTCAATCTTTTC
Organism: Pherbina coryleti; assembly: GCA_943735915.1. Lineage (NCBI taxonomy): Eukaryota > Metazoa > Arthropoda > Insecta > Diptera > Sciomyzidae > Pherbina > Pherbina coryleti. The sequence goes on from OX030949.1 coordinate 11,349,140, forward strand.
CCTCTACATTAGCATGTCTTACTCTGAATTTGAACTCATTATTATAACTTTACCACGAGTAGCCATGCGTATATAAAACAAAATTATGACTTTTTCCTCCTTTAATTTCTTCATTCCTTAAACCAAATTTCTTAACTACTTCATGTACTGGTGAAGTCATGAACAACTTCAGGTTAACTAATATAACCTTTTAAAAAGCACAAAGGCTAAAATGAATCTACAGCTGAAATTAATGCTTATTTGCTTATTAATATTTGACGATTTAAACATTCCTACACATAAAAATTTGACACCTTTGCCATAAATCCAACCAATCTAAATTGAGCTCAATTATTCTTAATTGATGGATGGATGGACGGATGGTGGATGATGAACATTGCTGGCAGAGGGAGGTTAGCTGAAAACCATGAAAAACTTCTTACAATTGATGATAGGTGTTGTTGCTATACCATTTGATATGGTTTTGTTTAACAGCACATCGACAGACCACAACAAACAAAATTATTATTAAACACGCAAGGCAAACAATTAATAAAATATTTTTTTATACATCTTTCGGATGGTTGTCATACGGCGACAAGTCGATGAAAGAGCAGCGCGTGTGTATTTTTTTATAAAAGATGAAACTATTTTATTTACTTTTCATTGAAGTTAATTTAAGGAAATTATACATCCACTGGAACGAACTAGGAGCAGCAACAACGCCCTTCAGCTCATGACTATACTGTGGGATACCCTTATATTTTGCCAAATGGCAGCAACTTCTTGGAACTTTGAAATTAAACAAAAGTACCAACACAAGAGGATGCCAGCAAGCGGTAGAGTAAGCGGCGTGTGTAGAACACCGCGTTGTTCTTTGTGAAAAAAAAAAAATTAATAAAATATTTATTAGTATATTTGTTGTACATTCAATTAAGGTGATCAACATTAATTGAAGAAACTATTAAGTTTGCGCAGCCGCATCGAAGGAATGTGAGGGGCCCTCATATTGATGATGATGACGATGATGATGTTTATCATGGTTAACTGTGTGCATGATTCATCGAGTGTGCTTTCAATTACCTTTTTTTTTCAATGTCGTTCTTGAAAGTTTGATTGTATTTTGAGGCGAATGTTTGTGGGGCTTTCTAGTCTAATGCAATTTCTCAGAAAGTATTTTGCTTGATGCCTTCAACTTTTACATGGTGTAAATATGCTTTTCGTTAATCTTTAACACGATTCTTTGTGGTCAAAATTCAAAATTCAAAACTCAACATTGAAAATTCAATATTCAAAATTCAAAACTCAAAATTCAAAATTCAAAATTCAAAATTCAAAATTCAAAATTCAAAATTCAAAATTCAAAATTCAAAATTCAAAATTCAAAATTCAAAATTCAAAATTCAAAATTCAAAATTCACAATTCAAAATTCAAAATTTAAAATTCAAAATTCAAAATTCAAAATTCAAAATTCAAAATTCAAAATTCAAAACACAAAACACAAAATACAAAATTCAAAATTCAAAACACAATATTCAAAATTCAAAATTCAATTTTGCGGTAAATTGCTGAAAGGAAAAAAAAAACATTTTTCAGTGAAAAAAATGACTTATTATCACCATGGTGCTCCACATTTTCAGAAGATTATTTACGCTTCTTCCTAGTTTCCAAAAAAAACAAAAAAAAAAAAATTTTATAATTTTTATTTTTGTTTTTTTTTTTCTTAAAATGTGTGAAGTAAACAAATGATCGAACAAACACAACAAGGAAAAGCCATGACAAATTGATTAATTTTGTCATTTTTTAAATTTCAAAATTTTTTCTATACTTCCCATTGGAATAACCACAAAAACTATCACAACCAGTCATCGAAACTAATGATGACAATTTGCATGTGTGTCTGTGAAAACAGCTGTCTGTTGTAGGTGCTGTTGTGTTAGGATCCTTCTGTGGACGTCAGCCAAGTGTGGAAATGCATCTATTAATTTTACATTCCAGATTTTCTTGTCTGACGTTCTTCTAGCAGTTGTGATATAGTTTTTTAATGATGCGCAATAGGTTAATTATTCATTTTTGAGGCTGTCACTTAACTTTATAGTTGTTTTGTTTTATTTTTATACCTACATATATAATTTTTTGTGATTTTATTAGTTTTTGAACGAAGAACAATGTTAATTTATAATTGACGACTATAAACCGCATGTTCAAAAACCGCCTACTCCGAAAACATGGTGTTGAAATCAAAAAATATTCCCACCACTTGTTCCGGAGATGTTTTAAATCGTTCTCATAAAGTTTTTGTTTTTATTTTTTCCTTCTCACCATTTACACTCTAGAAAGCCAATCCGGCGTTAGTCTGTATTTGCTTGCTCACTTCCTGATTAATAACTGCTGTAAAAATGTGAATACTTTTGAAAAAAATGTGAAAAATTAACATCTACAAATTGCAAGTAATTTCTTATATAAAAAAAAAAAAACAAACAGAAAAGCGTAAAATTTCTCCCCCTACTCATGGCTACTGAGTACTTTTCTAAATGCCACCTTTTCATTGTAGCCCAAATGCGTATAACGGCAACAAAAAAGTAGTCAGGGATGAAATGCTAGAATTAGTCTCTGTCTTTGAACTGTTCTAAGAAAAACTCTTCAGTGAAGGAAATTTTTTCGTGAAAAAATGAAAAAAAAAAAATATAAAATTCATTTTCCACCTAATTGCTTGGCTGTGATTAGTAATATTAAACTTTTGGGTTTCCTTATTTGATTTTTGAAGTTTGCTCACAATTTTTCGTGTTTTTTTTCCTCTCTAGATTTTTCGTTTCTTGTCTGCTTTTCGCTACGTTTTTCATTTGAGTAAAGTTTTTCTATGACTGCAATTACAAGGATTGATTGCGAAGGAAAATGTTTTTCAAGATTTAAAGTTTTTCTTTTCATGCTCAATGCTATCTTAAACAGCCATTTAGTTCAAGGTGGTTGGCTTGTTATTGAATGGGAAGGAGTGGTTTTTGAAAAATAATAGAAGAAATAATTTTTAAGGGGGGAGATATATTTAGATGACTTCAAAAATTAATTTTCGTTACATACCAAAAGTTTAAAATAAAAATAAAAAAAAAAATATATGCGGGTCATTTTAAACGAACCGGTCACTCAGGTAGCATTGGAAAACAGCTATTAATGTTTTTAGAAGAGACCGTTCACAGGGCGAACTTGGAAGAAACTAAAATTAAAATTATTTTATACCAAAACAGTTCTTAAGGATATGCCAGTAGAAACGTCGTTGATCTCGTTGTACAGAGTAATAACTGTCACGTGTGTATAATGTGAAGGGACAAGTCTTCAACAGAGTATCTAGCTTGGCAAAAAGATCACGATGAAGAAAATTGCATACAAACGCATGAAGGATCTGCAGAAAGAGTGGAAGTGGAAGGTGTTAAAATTATTATTTCAAGATCAGAAGAATTAAATGGAGTGAAATGCGGTATTTATATCGGCGATGGAGGCTCCAAACCCTTTTCGACAGTTATCAAATTAATTTCTTATGGTGATGAACTGACAGTTATCAAGCGAATGCATAAACTTCGTAGAGAAAAGAAAAAGTTATACTTTTTATTTAAGCACCTTTCATTCATTCATATAAAACAAAGACTTATTCTTAAGGCAAATTTAAAACCTTATTGATCTGAAATAAAAATTGTAACCTCCAGAATGAACACAACCAGCGCAATCTTCCATATTTTTCGAGAAAATCCTTTTAAAAAAATTACAATATTATCTAACAATATTAGTACTCAAAGTTTCAATAAATTATATAAATACATTACGAGTATTTGTAAAAAAAAATTATGAAAATTAAAAAAAAGATGTCCCAAACCATTCTCTTCAAAATCATCCACTTAAAAATCATCCTCTTAAAAATCATGAGTTTGAGAAAAATTTCAATATTCCCCTAAAAATAAATTCCACAGCTTAAACTAAATTTTAATATATAAATTTTTATTTCTAACTAGCAGACCGGGCAAATTTCGTGTCGCCCCAATTTAACGCCTTCAGATAAACTCCAAAGTGATAATAAAACACGGATGGTTCAAATTTCAATGTGATGTCTTTGAATGGATATGATATGATAAACACTGTCTTTCAATTTGTTTTCCGGAGTAAAAACAAACAACGAAGACGGTTTTCCAACACGCGAACAGACAACGTACTGCTGACCGTGCGAAAAACAGGGAAATTCGAGATTAATCCCACAGACTTCCAACGATTGGCCTTGAGCCTCATTTATTGTCAACGCAAAAGCCAATCGAACAGGGAACTGAATCCGATTGAATTGGAATCGAAGATCAATTGGAATAATTGGAATTCGTGGGATAAGGACTTCCTCTCCTTTGCCCTTTATAATCGTCGCTTGAATCACATTGTTCATCAGTTTCTTGATGGACAACCGAAACATGATTAAGATCGATCCCACCTTTAGCTTTAAATTATTCGGTGGAGTTCCTGACACATCAAGCAAGTTCAAAAATTCCATCGAATTCGGTCGCTTCATCCTCGTCGGTGACGCTGCCAACATATTTGTACGAATGCAGTTCTCCAGCGATTTGAGTTTGAATAGGCAAGTCTCCATTCATTTTCTTAAGCATGTTCCTCTTGCGTTTGATTATCACGGGCATTCTGACTAGTTATTGCACGTCGTGTATGTCGTTCAAGGTTTAATCATCTAATAGCAGGCAATAGTCAAGCAAATAACTCTCCCTAAAAAGCAACAAAGTCGTTTTTAACTAATCCTATTCAAAAGAAAATTATCTTAGAAAAAAAAAACTTACGGAATGAATGTTTCGCAATGAATGCCTGCAATCTAATTGGATGACCTCACTTTTTACATGCAAACTTATTTTCTGGAGAAATGTTCGAATTGGTAAATATCGCATTGAGTTTCAATTGATTGTAATGCTTGTACCGTTTGCGGATGTGATGCGCAATATACGACTATCCGGTATCAGTGTAATAATACGAAAAACTTGAATCAATTGCAGCAAGAAAAATAGCACATTTGGTCAAAAGAATATGAGAATGCGAAAAGGACATATGTTCAATTGCGCACAGCCTAAGTCAACGTATAACGGCATCTATCGGGTTTCGGTTTGTGGCATTGATCGCAGCACAGCGCCATTTTTTATATAAGTTTTATTTACTTTTACGGTAATTTCTCTACCCAAAATTTACGTAAAACGTTTTTGAATTAATAATGAATTTCACAATTATCCGAAATTTTCCAAGTTTCACAACGAATTTTTCACATATCTTCGAAAATCATTAAATCATGCGATAAAATGCAAAATATAGGAAAAAAAAAATTGAACTTTGTCGCGAATTTCCCGAGTTTTCCCACTGAGAATTTTCTATTTTTCCATTCGAAAAGACAAAATTCCATAAAAAAATTAATTTTCGATTTTTCATAAATACCTTTTCCTGGCAATTATAAACAACTAAAAAAACTTAATTCTAAATTCTAAATTAAAAATTAAAAATCCTACATTCTACATTCTGAATTTTAAATTCTAAATTCAATATTGTAAATTCAAAATTCTAAAATCAAAATTCTAAACTCTAAAATCTACATCTAAATTCTAAATTTTAAATTCTAAATTCTAAATTCTAAATTCTCAATTCTAATTTCTAAATTCTAAATCTTAAATTCTAAATTTTAAATTCTAAATTCTAAATTCTAAATTCTTAATTCTTAATACTAAATTCTGAATTCTAAATTTTTAACTTTTAGTTTACCTTAAATTTATTGCTATTGTGTGATATTATTAATTTTATTTTATTTTTATATTTAAAATTAGTCATTCTGGAAAAATTAAAAATCATCTACGAAAGTTCTGTTTTCTTTTCTAGAATTTCTTCCAATTTTCTCGAGTTTCATTTCTTCGAACATTTTCTCAATATTTTACCATAATATTCAAGTATTATTTAAATTTCCTGCCGTAGCTAAAGTTATTTTTAGACAAATTTTGTCTTGGGCTCCGGCTCATCTTGCCCAACCTAAGCTTTATTAATGACTGCTCATCCGAAATGGGGACATTCGGCTCATTTCACTTTGCAGTCAACGTATTTTCAGGATGCTCAAGTGGATAATCATGTTCAGGCTGCGTAGCCCATCCAGGAGACTTCGAAGTAATTACAGTGAAATTCTGTCGTCGCAACTCAAAAGTGTCACACGCGCGTGTGTCAAAAATTAATATTAATTTGCTGTGTCAATGCACTAGCATTTAAGTGAAAAGTTATACTTTTACTTCTGTATAGCTTCCTGTCGTCATCGAGCCTTGACGAGCATGTTTGTATTATGCAGGAATATATCATTTAAATGCCGCTTTGTACACCCCAACTAGTGCATGTTCTGTGTGCTGAGAACACTTACCACCTAATGTTTAGCTTGTTACTTGTCCAAATTTTATTCATACGAAAAGACAAGATTTGAAGTGTCTGGCTTGACCTATGATGATGAACAAAAACAAAAAAAAAAAAAAAAATGGCTGTCTGTAAAACATTATGCGCACAGCTACAATAATAAAAATCAAAAGACGGAAGAAGTGGATGAATATCCATGCAGCATCATCGCAATCAGCATAAAGAAAGGGGTGTTTAATTGCATGTTGACGAGGACACGTGCTGCTCAGCATTCTGGAGTGAATTGCGCCGAAAATGAGCTAAAGGTAAATTCATGGAGAATAAATAGTGTGGGAACAGCGTTGCCAGATCCAGTGTTTGTAACTCTTGGTTTCAATAAATATCAGATTTTAATTTCAATTAATATCCAATCAGAAATAAACTGAAACGAATTGCAAATGTTGCACTCCTAGCAAAGAGAGAGAGAGAAAGAGAGAGAGAGAGAAAGAGAAAGATAGAGAGAGTGAAAAAGATAGCGTTGGGCGAAAAATTTTGTATGGCAAACTTCTCTAAAGAAATCGTCCCAGAAATTACTTATTTAGAAAATAGACTTTATGGCAAACTGAAAAAGAATACAATTAAAGTGTCAGTCAGGCCATAAGCAAAGGGGGGAAATGGGTGTTAAGCCCCCCATATGTCCGAAAAAAACAAAAAATTCAAGCAAATTAGATCATTAATCGAAAGTGCGTGATTTAGGTATATATTTTCGATATAAAAACCCCCAAGGAAAATCCTGGCTACGGGCTGGATGTCATTTAAACAATTCTCTGAAAGATATTTCTCAAACATAACCTCATACATCATTGATTACTTTTCGATCCTAAACTCCACAATTTCCCTTACCAGCTAGTTAATTTCGATGAGGTTAGTGTAAAAGTCCTATTATTCGATTTTACAGTATTCTACAGATATTTTTTACTGAAAACTTTTAGATTATCAGAATTTTGTAATCAGAAAAGCCTCTTATATACAACAAAGAGAGCCATCTGGAATTTGTTAAAATTTTACAAAAAAATTTCAATAATAATAAATTATAAACTGGCCTTGAAAGGACTTTGACCGAACTTCTCTTATGATAAAATTGTGTTTTGCGTGTTATTAAATGTTTGTACACAATTGATCGAGAACTGGACCTTAGTTTTATGCCGATTCCGAACGGCTAATGTTCATATTATCAAGAAGCTTTACATGACATTATTTACTCTCTGGGGCTTGCCATTGTCTGCAGCAGTGATGTGATTTGGTGGGATTTCGGGCTCATTTAGGGATATTTGGCGTATTTGAGAACGTGTGGGATTTCGGATGCTTAGGTGGGATTTTCTACTGTGTCATAATTTTTTAAAGTGTAAATTCTTAGCAAAACTGGTTGGTATCACGTTTTTGTAATCTTTCAAAATTTTTCGTTTAATTGGTATTTCATTGATTCTAAATATGTAATAAAGGGATAAGTATATTCAAGAGGATTACAGTAAATGAAAAACAAGATGCTCATTTAATAACAAAAATTTTGTTGCAGTTTAATTTTCATGCAACAAAAGAAATTTACGATTACTTCATGCACTTAAGAGAGTTTTTATAAAAAACACAGTGTTTAACTTTAGGTATTTTTTTTCTGTGGAAAATTTGTTATATTTAGTGAAGAACTTTATAATGTACATTATTAAACTATAAAATTATTATAATGTTAAAAAATGTAGGGGAGGATGCCCACCCACCAAACACGTTTTGTTTGGAGGCTATACCTTTGGCTTAAAATTTTCAGAGCTCTTGGTTTCATTTGGAAGCTAAGTTCAATAACTAACAAGAATTTTAATCAGAATTTAAAATTTTTAAAAAATATAATTTTGGCAGTCTATCTAACAAAAGTCTCGAAATCGACCGCTGAAAACAATCGGCCCAGCTACTGAACATCTTAAACAAATCGTTGAAAAAAATTAGAAAATGAAGTAAAAACACTAATTTTTGAGAGTTTATAAAAAGTTTATTCTATCAATAATTCACAATGACTCACTGAACTTTAAAAAATAGAGACTTGAATTTCTTTGATGGCTGCAGCCATCGCCTCAGAATTTATATTCGTTCTTCTTTTCACTTTTTTTAAGGCGACGGCATTCTAAAATTTTATCGAGTCACGAAAACTATTTTTACTAATTCCTAACACTATTTTCAATCCTATAAATGACAACTTTTTATTGGAAATCTATTCGGAAGGTGGGCAAACGTTTTGTTCAGTAGGTGGGCAGGCATGACATGACGTGAAATATTTTTTCCATTTCTCAATATTATTCGATTGCTCGTCGAATTGTGAAAAATAAACATTAAATATAGAATTCTACTCATATTTACCTTTTCGACAAGAAACACTCTGAAATTCACTAAATAGAGATGAACTATATTTGCTCAGCTTCGTTTTATTCGAATATTTTATTTCTCAACGGCCGTGGGGCTAAAGCAGTACGCGCATTCATCTCAATGATTTATCAAAAGTGAACATTCAATGAGATGTTACTGCGAAACTTTACACATTGGAGCATCATACAGACGTCAGAACTCGCAGTGTTCAGTATTAGGTGGGCATCCTTATTTCTTTTCAAGAATTGCATAAAAAATCGTTATTGGTATAAAGATTTGGGTGGGATTTTTTGTGGGTTTTTCGTGTCATTTTGGTGGGATAAACAGGTCTAAATCGGGATGTGATCGGGATTTTTTACTAAATCAGAATCACATCACTGGTCTGCAGAGAGGTGACGACCGAACAGAAAAATTAAATCAATTGAAAAAACTTTCTGTGTTAGATGGAATTGAACCAGAGTTCTCTGGCGCATGGGTCACGCACTCTACCCACTGGGCCACGGCTGCCAAAAAAAAATTTTTGTCAAACTTAATAAAAACTAAAAATATCAGGTAATCAAGATGAGGCATAAAGTTAGGAATCTTTTAAAAGCGAATAAAATTGAATCTCAAAATAATTTTTCAAGAATTGAAAATGTATTCTTTCGAAAGAGGGGATATGTTACATTTGAATAAAAGTTAAAAAAAATTTGTAAAATACAGTTTTTGCCAAAATATGCAATGGTAATGTAAAATTCCAGCTGATGTAATCGGTTTTTCTTGGGTAGTATTTAACAACGACCCAACTATATTCTCCAAAGAATTTAGATCAGTGGAGTCAGGTGGCCAAGTGTTTGGAGTTAACTGATCATGAAGATTCTCGTCTATTAAATCTTGTATTGTTATGGCTTTGTGGGAAGGATAATGGCCTGTCACCACTCACGCAATCCATACAGGGTTACAGAAAGAATACCAAAACCACAATGAACGACACGGTATTGACTCGAAGACTCTATCTCTCACCGATCCTCAAGTCATGTCAGTTTCTTGAATCTTCCCTGTTCAGGCGTAGGGCATAAATATAAAAAAAAATCATAAAATTTCTATTTCAGCTCCCCTTAGGAGGGATCGGAGGGATGGACCCTCAATGAAAAAATGTTCCTTTTGCAAAAGTAATGGGGGTCAGTCATACATATTAACCCTCTCTGGCATTCACTTGAACCCGCTTTCCCTTGTAAAGGGTGATTTTTTTGAGGTTATGATTTTCATGCATTAGTATTTGACAGATCACGTGGGATTTCAGACATGGTGTCAAAGAGAAAGATGCTCAGTATGCTTTGACATTTCATCATGAATAGACTTACTAACGAGCAACGCTTGCAAATCATTGAATTTTATTACCAAAATCAGTGTTCGGTTCGAAATGTGTTTCGCGCTTTACGTCCGATTTATGGTCTACATAATCGACCAAGTGAGCAAACAATTAATGCGATTGTGACCAAGTTTCGCACTCAGTTTACTTTATTGGACATTAAACCAACCACACGAATGCGTACAGTGCGTACAGAAGAGAATATTGCGTCTGTTTCTGAGAGTGTTGCTGAAGACCGTGAAATGTCGATTCGTCGCCGTTCGCAGCAATTGGGTTTGTGTTATTCGACCACATGGAAGGTTTTACGCAAAGATCTTGGTGTAAAACCGTATAAAATACAGCTCGTGCAAGAACTGAAGCCGAACGATCTGCCACAACGTCGAATTTTCAGTGAATGGGCCCTAGAAAAGTTGGCAGAAAATCCGCTTTTTTATCGACAAATTTTGTTCAGCGATGAGGCTCATTTCTGGTTGAATGGCTACGTAAATAAGCAAAATTGCCGCATTTGGAGTGAAGAGCAACCAGAAGCCGTTCAAGAACTGGCCATGCATCCCGAAAAATGCACTGTTTGGTGTGGTTTGTACGCTGGTGGAATCATTGGACCGTATTTTTTCAAAGATGCTGTTGGACGCAACGTTACGGTGAATGGTGATCGCTATCGTTCGATGCTAACAAACTTTTTGTTGCCAAAAATGGAAGAACTGAACTTGGTTGACATGTGGTTTCAACAAGATGGCGCTACATGCCACACATCTCGCGATTCTATGGCCATTTTGAGGGAAAACTTCGGAGAACAATTAATCTCAAGAAATGGACCGGTAAGTTGGCCACCAAGATCATGCGATTTGACGCCTTTAGACTATTTTTTGTGGGGCTACGTCAAGTCTAAAGTCTACAGAAATAAGCCAGCAACTATTCCAGCTTTGGAAGACAACATTTCCGAAGAAATTCGGGCTATTCCGGCCGAAATGCTCGAAAAAGTTGCCCAAAATTGGACTTTCCGAATGGACCACCTAAGACGCAGCCGCGGTCAACATTTAAATGAAATTATCTTCAAAAAGTAAATGTCATGGACCAATCTAACGTTTCAAATAAAGAACCGATGAGATTTTGCAAATTTTATGCGTTTTTTTTAAAAAAAAAGTTATCAGGCACTTAAAAAATCACTCTTTAGTACGAAAACATAGGGTGATCCGAAAAACCTGACTTCATATTCGGTTTCAGCGACTTCGAAAATATTAAATGAAGTCGTCAAACCAGACGAGTTTTTTTACAGTTGTTGTACTGTATATTTTGTATTATATTGTAAAGCATGAATTTTTATTGATTTTGGCAATTGTTTGTCATGTCTTGCCTCGTTGGGCATTCTTGTGTCGTAGGTATTCGTAATAGTGAGCGCTCGTGCTCTAGGCATTCGTATCCACAGCGATTGGTGCATGTATTCGCGCATTAATTTGAAAGCAGAAGGCACATTCGTAGCTCGTATATTGACGAGACATTCGAAACGCCATTTGAATGCACTCATGCTGTTCTCTGATGTAGATGTCAACAACAGGCTTGTGTTGAACTTGGATGTTCGTGCCCTATGATATGGACAATACGCTTACGATTCGTAAATGTAAAAATATGGGAAAATATTCGTTAAATTTCTTGTCGATCTGGCAAGCCTGTTCACATCGTCCCAAATCAATTGTCAACGTTCCTACACAAACGTTTGAGGGTAAGTTTTTTCCAAAGCACTGCAGTTTGTTTACTTCTTTTGGGTAAAATTATTTCATTAATATCCCTTATCAGTTGCACAAAGGATCCTTAATAACTAGTAACAGTGGGAAAAGGATGCGCGTTTCAAGTGTACTCATTCCACTAAACAAAAACAAAAAAAAAAAGGATGCAGACGTTGAGACGTTCGTGGTAGTTGAGGCTGACGTTGTTAATACCGCCCATGAAGGCTGCCTATGCCATGAATTTGTTGTTTGTAAAAAATTTTATAGCAAGTTTACCTAAAATGATTACGGTGTGAAAATCCAATTGCAGCTAGAATAACTTTTTGTTTTCTTGTTGCTCTTCCGCGTTTCGAGGGTGTCAATTGCAGTTTAGATGGACTCAGTTGAGTGTACAGGATCTAAGCTATGCGTTTGGCATTTGGAACTGTTTAATAATTTAACCAGATACGTGTGCATGTTGATGTCACTGCCAACATCATGACAACTGAGTAGTGAAAACGGTTAAACTCTTACTGAGCGCACATGTCTTGAGGACATTGAGCAGTTTAGCTGGATTTTTATTTTTCTCCCCGTTGGAACTCTGGTACGTGTAATTAAATTATTATTTAAATGTACAATCAACAGGACGTTATGCACAGCATTTTCAGGTCTGCGGGGACTCGTTGGCAAAAAAGAGCAATGCCATGACTGTGGGAAGTAGTCGTGGACTTTAACTTGTTGTGCTTCGAGTTTAATGAATGAAACTTGTTGATGCCATCAGCCTCCACAATTTCTCACTCACTTAATAATTATGAAGCATTAATCATAAATATTAATAAATGTGCATATTTTAGCTGTTTGACGTATGCGCTTTATTATATTTGGCTGCGCCAAAACACTCAGCAACTCAAAGTGTGCAAATGGATTTTGTTCATAACCGTTAGTATGGGACACGCTGTCATAAAATGCTTTAAAATGTCACAATTTGCGTTTGGTCAGCGATGATATTCATTGAAAATTTGTCCGGACGCATGTGGGAAAATTTTATGACTAGAGCTGCGACTAGTCTTAGTGTGCATTTTCAAATTAAAATTTGCTAGATTAAAATGTAATCTCTTAAAATTTCTGAGCAACCTGCTATGGCTGTTGCATCTTTGATTTTGACAATTTAAACGCTTGTTCTTCCCACCCAAAACCATATGGTAGACATCATTGGATAATCAAAAATATACATGCATGTTTTAGTTTTCACTTTTTCCTCTCAGTTTGTAAATCTCATTCACTTGTTGGCTTTAATTTTAATTGTTTATTTTAATTGTTAGTTTACTTGAAGATTTGTATCTTTGGATTTTATTTGTACAACAACGTGTCATTTAGTCTTCTTTGCCCCAATGTTTTGATACTATTATTGTACGTATTTATTTTACCGTGTGTTCTTTTCCGTGAAACGTTTTCATGTCTGTTGATGTTCTCATGGAATAACGTATAACATCTGCAACATTGGATTTGTTTGGCTGTTTGTGACAAATTGTACAGCTCAATTAATTATTTTCGGTACGTTTTAAAATAAGAATGCCAGGAAAAATGGCGACATGTTTTTTCGTTTAGTGGCAGCACCATTAACATAGCATATTTCAAAGAGCCTGATTTTTTCTTTTCATTAGTTTTTTGAAATTTCTCAAAATAGCATCATGTGAAATGATGTATCGCACTTCTGTTTAAGTTTGAGAATTTAAATAAAAAATTGCAAAATAACAATTTTAGTTTTGTTTAAAATATAAACATTAATCAACATAAATTTATAGTTGTTTCTTTTTTCTTACGTTTACAAATGAGGTAAAAGTTTTTATGACATATTCTAGTCCAACATATGATTTTTTTTTTTTAAACAATATATAGGTACATATATTTTTTTTTAAATTACGTATAATCATAAGAGTGTATCGAAACTTTTACCCCCAATTCCGGTACCAAAATTATTGGTATATTTTTTTAATTTAAACTAATTTTGGCGTCCTCCGAATTCCATTTTTGAGCAACTTTTGTACTGGAGACCAACTAATGGTAGATTAAAAAAGCAAAATCAAGCTTACAACCAATCAATTCCTTAGATATAAAAACGTAGAACTGCAAATTTTCATCCCTTTGACATATAGTCTAAAGTCTTTTTTCCAAAGTGAATATACTTGTTATATAATTTTAGATAATTTTTCTTTTTGTATGAATGAAAGTATTTTTACCCTTTGGGTGTTATTTTTATTTTTTTTTTTGTTTTAATTCAAAATAAGATTACATTTTGGAACTGTCAGTGTTAAGAAAATAATAACAATTATTATGTTTTATATCCTGTAATGGACAAACAATCGCTTTTTGTTTCGAAATTCAACCTTTTTGAACGACCCTCCAATGGAGTAAAAACGGGTATTACAGTAACTTTTGATATGTTTGTTAAAAAATGTATGTATATTGGCTATTCCCAAAATCTTTTAACATCTATTATTTTGGTACAAAATAAAATAAATAAATAACTGGCCATTTCAGCCCTTGAAAGGACTTTGACCTAGCTTCTTATGATCAATTGTGTTGTGCGTGTTATTAAGTTTGTACACAATTGACCGAGAACCGGACCTACATGTTTAACGCCGACTCCGAACGGCGATGAACGGAAAGTTCTCGTTCTCAAGAAGCTTTACGTGGCATTTTGATTACTCTCTGAGGTTTGCCATTGTCTGCAGAGAGGTGGCGGCCGTACAGAAAAATTATTTTAATTCAAATAATTTTCTGTCGCTGCTGGGGTTCGAACCTGGGTTTCCAAAGTTCTTTGACATAGCGGCCACGCACTTTAACCAACTACGCCACGGACGCCATTATTTTGGTACGTTCAACTTTTATATGAGCGTGCACTCAGAGTACATGAGACAAAATTTACTTCTTGATTTCAGGTAGGAACTCATAAATCCTACTTTAAGATGCTATTCTCAGATGGAACTAGTTCCTACTTTAAGTTCCTACTTGGAATCGAAAGTCAAAAAAACAGTGAAAACATTGTTGATTTACACCAAAATTTGTGTCTTCTAAACTATATAAAACATTATAGTTTGACTAAAACATAAATGGTGGTTGTACGAAAATACTTCAATAAAAAAACATGTATTTGTCTAATTGGTGTACCAAGAAGCCAACGAAAGTAATAACACACTCAAGGCGTAAGTTCACTTTTTTGTCTTTTTTTTAATTTTTTGTAGTTTTGTGATATTGAAAACGGGGCCCGAATTCTAAACTCATTTTAAAAAATTCTATGAGGTTTCGAAAATTTTGATGTGGTTGGCATTATTATGCCATTATATCCACCACCCAATATTTCTTCAAAATTACCATGTTTGAACTTTTATATCAGTGGGGCCCAAGAAATTTTAAGCGAGGGCCAAAACTTAAAAAAACAAAAAACAAACACAAAATGTTGCTCATTGTTGTCTGTGGCAAAAAATCAAACAATGTCAAACATGTCAAGAAGTACCTATATTGTAAGAAAATTTTGTTTATATTTTTTTTTAAATATATTCAATGTTTAATAGATATTACAATTATGACAAATCAATGAACTCAATTTTATTTGCCAGTGCACTGTGGCAAGGATTAATTTCTATTACAATAACAATGCTTGCACGAAAAATTACTCGACACACAAGTAACGGGACAATCAGCTTCAGCATCGACATCATCGAGTGTACGTTATTTTATTTTGGCTTTGCATGCAATTGTTTTTGTAAAGTTCGCTGGAAAATGTGCTGAACACTGAACGAGTCTGTTTGTGTTGTGGTTTTTTGCAGATATTCTTTGATTTTGGTTCATCGCAAAGACAAAATTAAGATAGAAAAAAATTTGTATGAAAGGCCACGCGGGCCATACGGGCAACTACGTGGGCATGATTGTTTTATATAAAAAAAAAAATATCACTTTTTTCTCTGGCACATCTAAGATCCTTAAAGAACGAGAATACACCCCCCTTTCCACATACATGCTTTCGACATTTATGATTGTTAAACAAAAGAGGCTCACAGTGATGCGATTGGTACAAGCTATACGCAAAAATTATTTTGTGGAGTTTTTTGATAGTTTTCCATATTGTAGGTATAGAAAAGTAAAACAACAGTATTTCAGAAATTTTGGAAAAGTGGGCGTGGCAGCTGCCATACAACTTAAACACATTTTGCGCTATATCTAAGAAATGAGATAAATTACGATGACAAAATCTAACGTAGACATCTAGTATGTAATTTCCAAAAAGTATAACAATTTTCGGCGCGATTGGATAAGTGGGCGTTGCAGCTGCCATACAACTCAAACACATTTTGCACTATATTTTAGAAATAAGATAAAGTAGAATAATAAAATCAAAAAATGACGTCTAACTTGTGATTTTCAAAACATATAAAAAATTTCGTAGCGATTGGACAAGTGGGCGTGGCAGCTGCCATACAACTTAAACACATTTTGCGCTGTACTTTAACGTATGTTAACAGAAACTCTTATAGAACTATCGGTGGATAACTAATATGTGATCTTTAAAATTCCTGCCTTTTTCAAAATGACTTTTTCAATAAGATAAAATCTCTTTACATTCCTCAACAATAAATATATGGACTTCAAATTTTGCAAATAAGTATGAAATTCAATTAAATTGAATGAAAACCACGCCTACCTCCCATAGAAAGTGACTTTATGATAACTGTAAAATCTCTTAAAATTTCACAAAAATGTATTTAATCACTAAAATAACGGGCGAAATTGTCACTTTTATTAGATTTTATTAGACAGCCCTAAAATCATTTCAATACCAATTTCTCAAATACCACAATTTGAACAATTTTAAAACAATTTTAAATTCAAAAGAAACCTGGTTTTGAATTTAAAATAAATAGCATTTTTATGACCATCAAACAGGTTAAAATCAAGGCAACCAGAAGTTTGCGTACCTTGGCACTATTTTTTGTAAATATGAAGTGGCCCTTTTTTTATTTTACAAAATGTTTCGTCACATTATGCATTTTCAAAAAAAACAAAAAAAAAAACCTCCACTAAAATATATTATTTCTTTTTTATTTAATACCTACATATTCATAATTTTTTTTTTCAGTCACCCCGTTTCAGTTATTCGAACCCCGCATATAGTATCATCGACCTCGAATGCAATATATTTCATACAAAACGGTCGAAGCCTGGCTTATACGGGCATTTTTGGGACCATCACATAGATAAGAAATAAAAATAAAAAAAAAAAAAATGTACGTACCTTGTTACTCCTAGAGCTTAAAGTAGACATAATAGTGATTAGATAAAAAAAATTTTGCAAATATGAGTCGGCCCTTTTTTTATTTTCCAAAATATTTCACCAAATTTTCAATTTTTTACTCATTTATATCCTTAAATACCCTTTTATAGCGCCAACGTTTTAAAAGATACGTTATTAAATTTATTTTATTTCAAAAGAACATATCTTAGCCATGTGGGCATTTACAAAAAGACGTGTACCTCAAACACTTATGAATATTTTGACGTGTAATTTGGCACAGATGTCAGTGACAATAGTACCAACTGAAAAATAAAAACATTTGTCCCTATCGGAATCCACAAAAAATTTAAATTCAGATTTCCTGGTTCTTTTCGCTAACAATAGTATAATAACAAAATTCATGAATAAAAATTCGAAAATATAACTTTTTGTGTCAACTTTCAAGAATTTTGGTATTTTTGTGGAAAGCGGAGGTAAGTAAAAAATAAACCTAAGATAAGTGGACATTTTTAACCTTCAAGCGAATTTTGGGTCAATTTGGCCCAAAAAAAAATTTTAAACGCGTCTTTCTCCGCTTATTTATGCTCAAATCAGCTAGATATTTTGGCTCAATGTGTAAATCGTATACGAATTTTATGAATCTGACATGAAATATGTCCACACATGTCAAATTTGGCCTGTACCAAAATTTCCTTAATAAGTATTTTTAGGTCAAATTGACACAGCACTGATCGCGTGATTTTTTACGTTATGTTTTCATTTTATTCCCGCAAACTGCGCCGTTATTTTTTGCTTCTAGCTCGTAGTTACTGTTTTTCGTTGACATGCGATTCAACATAATTTTCTGTGACATAAATATACAAAAAAAGTGATCCAAATGGATTCTTCTTGGTTCGAACAATTTGCTAGTGATGATAGTGAGAATTTTGATGATAGTGAAGAAGAATATGTGCCAGATGAAAATGAAGCTGTTTCGGAAGACTATTACGACAGTGATGATTCTGATGCCGTTTATATTGGACAAAAATCAAGGGAGGAAGCTGCTATTGAATCAAATGTTCTCCCGAGAGACAAACAAATTCAATATACCAAAGAACCATTACCCTTGTCGCGAGGAATTCATTGCGCAAGCCAATCATTTCGTGGACGACAAGGTATTGTTATTATTATTATTATTATTGTTATTATTATTATTATTTATTATAATTATTTATATTATTCTTGAAGGTCCCTGCCTATGCTGCCGCTCAATGTGTCGATTCTGTGTCAACTTTTGTGTTGTTCATCAAACCGATCGAGGAAACCATCATTCAAATGACAAATTTGTCCGGATCAGAGTTTGTGAAAGTTGCTCCACATCAATTTAATTTTCGCACTAAATAAAAAGCAAACAAATCCAAAAACACATTTTTTAATTAATTTGTTCCTCAGCTTTCCTATGCAATTTCCCTTGGGAAGTTTCAGTATGTTTTTTTATGCAATTTTAAGTTTAAGTTGCAAATTTAAGACCCGAAAATTCTTTTGTGTTTCTAATTCCAAAGTTTACTTGAAGGTTTAACAGTTTTAAATATTCGGAATGGTAAAATTCTATTTCGAATTTCTTCCGTCTAGCATGCCCTTTCGCAATATAAACTTGCAATATTTTGGATGTGTTAAGCTGAGCAAAATCCGTTTTTTTTTACCATAACAAAATTTGAAAGAGTTCACTAAGAATCATGAAATTTAGTAAGGAGCATAATCACAACAAGACATGATTCTAACGTGAAAATAGACTTAATTGGTTCACTTCTTCGACTAGCAAACAGATAAATTGTTTATCTTAACATGTTTTACATTTAGAAAAAAAAAACTAATTTTTTTCTTGTTGTTTTAAAAAATCACAAAATCTAAATATGACAGTATTTCAATAAAATGAAGTGGAAATATTTACTGAAACAATAATTTATATTGATACAAAAAATTGTGTGATGACGTTGAAGAACCTAAATTTTTTGATAGAAGTGCAACTTTTCTACCAGGCGAAGTTTGGATATTTTACAAAAGAAGCAAAAAAAATGCAAAATTTGATCATATTTCTTCTTGATGCTTTAAGCATAGTCTTGATTTGTTTTTAGCAAAAATTCTTGACATTTTCTTTGGAAAATTCCTAAAGTGGCTTTTTGTAGCCTATCGAACAAAAAAACTCTCCGACAATTCCGGACCTCTAAGTTTTCTTCAATCAAACTCATCATAGTGTCATTACTTTTTCGAGTAACTGGAAGTTTTTTTAGGAGGAAGAGGGGTAGGAGGTGTCCCGCACATATAGACTAATATTTAATTACTCCATACGACTTAGGACCACCTTAACCCAAATTGACCGGGCGCACCTATATGGTAACGCAACATAAAGTTACAATTAAAGCACCGTAGCAGCCGGGCTATTTAAAAATATAACGGGAAAACATTTTTTTTTGCAACATACACACACATATTTTCTATTTTGCAAAGCAACAAGTCAGCTGTGTGTTGCGAGAAGTTCATTTTGGGAAGTAAAACCCTTTCCATCCATTTAAAAACCTTAACTATTCTCGCTCTATTCGGGTTAATATATGTAAACTATACATATGCAGTAGACTAAATATATTGAGTCTTACTTTCACGCACACTGCGAATAATAAAAATGCCCAAATAATCTATAATTTGTTAATTGGAAAAGATCCAAAAAAATCATATTCAGTTTTACAATTTTGTGCTGCATACGAATTAAGTTAATGCCAAATAATTGGCGGATATTAGCTGTTCTTCAACAAAACGCCAAGTGCACTGTAGAGAACAAAAAATAAACTTTCATGTGAGCCACAGTTGGGATGGACCAATTTAATTGCATTCGGCAATTTCTACGCTCAAACGACGTGCGTTTATTAAGTGGACGCGTGCGTCGCGCCATGTTGTACGCTAGATTAATGAACGGTGTTTACATGAGTGGACACAGATGGACCCGCATCTCTGTTATTCAGTCAGTCAGTCCGTCTGAGTCGGAACATTCGTTCGATCGGACTGTGTTTTGGACGCGTTGTCAGACTCTGCTAGTTGAATGCAATAAATTGCAGCGTATTGCACTGATATTTATGTTAAGTGGTTCCTGCGTAAATCGCTGCTGTAGTATTCTAATTGAATTGAAATTGAAAGCATGATTTTGCTAGAATTATGATGATTTTGATGCTTAAATCTTTTGCCAATTTACTTTATTTTCAAAAAGCCAAATAAAAAAAAAAAAAAATACAAAACTCAAAAACTTTTTGATTCAACACCGATCGGCCGAGTGTTGCCTTTGCTCAAGCCTCATTTACTTTGCTTACCAATTAGTTTAACGATCGCTCGTAAATTCGTTGTTTTCATCATAAAACTTACTTTTTATGCAGTTTTGTTGTTGTTGTTGTTGTTTTTGTAGCAGATTTTTGTTTGTTGTTGCAAAAGTGCAATAATTCCATTTTGCTTTGTTGTTATATTTGATGTTTTTGTTTTTGTTTGTAACTGCAAATCCAACAATTTTGCACTTTTATTGACTTGTTGTTTTTGCACTCAGCATGTAGTTCTGGATAATTTTAACGGTATGTGTACTTTACATATTCTAATGTTTGCAACATTGTTGCATTTATACGCCGAGTCTAAGTTTGGTCTAATTATGTTACGTTTTCATGGGAAAAATTCTAAAATTATTTCGATATTCAAAGAACTTGAAACGTGGCATGAAATTCATAAGGGGCCAGATTGTTTTTCTTCATTAACAAAAAAAAAAAACAAATACATATATTTATGAATAGCACAAAAAATGTAGTATGTGTGTCAATGTTTCATGGGAGGCGTAAAACAGATCTATCTAGTATATATTTAAATTTGCAAATGTATTCAATGATAATTTGTAAATTTTGAGTTGCGATCTCTTTGACGTTCTCAAAATTGAGCTTTAAAATTTGACATAAAAAATTATTAAGTAATTTTTCATCAGAAAATTTTGTTGGATTTTTGATTTTCACATCCGACATAATTAGTGTGATGATCTGTCCTATTTACTCGGGACATTTTGTCAATTGTCCCGGTGTCCCTAAATCGAACTAAAAGTTCCCGAATTCTATGAGAAATTTTTTATTCATCAGTATGGTTATTTGACGAAATTTATAACTGCTGTATAAACGTAAAAATGGAAACTAGACAAGACACCATTTGATATGCACTGGGTTGAGTGCTTCAAACATTTTGCGACAAGAAACGCGAGTACAAACTTTAAGGAGATATTACCTAGTATAGTGCTAGTGCTTACCTAGTATACCTGCTTCAGTCGAACGAGTCTTTTCGAACATCAATCGAATTTGGACGAAGGAAAAAACATATCTTCTAATAAGTACTTTGGAAAGCAATATATTCTTGAAATGTGACATGATGTTGAGCTGTGTGAAACTTTTTGACTTCCTTCAAAAAACGCCTGAAATGGTGAAAAAGGTTGCTGGCAGCGATAAATACCACAAGCAAACAATGAATACAAATGAACAATTGGACCAAGAAGACCCATCTGAGCCATCGATCATTTTGAGCAATACATCAGGGCAATACATCGAATTGAAAAATGTGTGACTCGAAGGGGCTAAGAACTGATTTTGCTCAAATTTTAATCATCAACCAAGAGGCGCCATAGTGCCCTGCGTTTTCAAAAATCACTATGAAAGACCCTACAGTGCGAATTGTGCTACAGATATGGATACAGACGACCTCTACTTTGTGTAGAATGGTGCTACGTGTCATACAAGTTGCGAAACAATCGAGTTATTACGTTAGCTTTTTGCAGACACCAATCGACTACCAAGATTTTGTGATTTAACCTTAATCGGTCCCTTGTGTAAATTTTACACACACTTTTTAACTTCAAACTCATATTTCTTTAATATAAGTTCATCAAATCGATCTAGGAGTTTGGTTGGTATTTTAAAAAAATTTTTTTTTCAAAAGAATAAATGAAATTAGAAATAATAAATAATTTTTAACGACAAGATCGCAATCATTTAATTCATCCATGAAAATATGGCTCTTGAAAAAAGTGTGTAAAATTTACACACAAGGAACTTAATCGTTTCTCAAAATAAGGGACCGATGAAGGTTAATACCGTTCAACATTTCCTTCGCGGTAATCTAAAGACTTCTACAGCTCCTGTTGAGACACACGTTGTAACTTTTTATTGGTATTGAAGGACAAAAAGTAATCACCAATAACTCATATCTTTTTGCTTTAAGCTATTTTGCACATATTCAAATATTCTGTATAAAGTTTTATTCAAAGAATTATTCTCGAATAGAAACAAATAAAAATTTCATCAGTTAAGTCTACTGGGACTTTAACATAATAATTTTTTCTAAATTTCTCTCTCAAAAGGTAAAAAAATTAGCAATTAGCTTAAGTCCTTTTTTACGATACTTATTTTCTAACATGTGGCGTCCGTGGCGTAGTTGGTTAAAGTGCGTGGCCTCTATGTTAACGATCCTGGAGATGGTTCGAATCCCAGCAGCGACAGAAAATTATTTGAATTTAAATGATTTTTCTGTTCGGCCGCCACCTCTCTGCAGACAATGGCAAACCCCAGAGAGTAATGCCATGTAAAGCTTCTTGAGAACATGAACATTCTGTTCATCGCCGTTCGGAGTCGGCGTTAAGCCTGTAGGTCCGGTTCTCGGTCAATTGTGTACAAACTTAATAACACGCACAACACAATTGATCATAAGAAGCTAAGTCAAAGTCTTTTCAAGGGCTGAAATGACCAGTAATTTATTTTTTTTTTTTATTTTCTAACATATATGTTAAAATGATATAAAGCCTCATTAATCTAAGTCATCAATCTACGATTAGTTCTGGATGAAGCGGTAAAAATAATTGATTTCTATATGATTATGGCAGCAAACACAAAACAATCCAAATGGCAGCAAACACAAAATTTTTCAAGAGAGGAGGGGGGCCTAATTTGTACTGACCGAACAGCAAACAAAGCATAAATCTATATCTATATCTATATCTATATACTATTATATAAAAGGGTTCTCTCGGATTTTTATCGTTCAATCACGGGGTAACCGCTGAACCAATTTTAATAATTCCTTCACTATTCAATTGCTATAATAAGCGATCCTGCTACTGGGTACTACGTTTTTGGTAAAACTTTGTATTTAATGATTTAAAAATTCATGCCTTTTAATCTATGCTGCTAATGGATTAGGCTGCAGCCTGCCATTGTATGAGCAGCACAAAATAACATCAAACAATAGCTTCAGCTCTTTGTTGAGAGAGAGAGAGAGAGAGCTGAAAGTCTACAACTCACCGCGCTGCCATCTTAAGTGGATAGTTGCACTCAGTTAATTTCTGCTGCAGTGTTGCCATAAGGTAAATACATATATCGTATTTATTTTGATTTTACTACGATGAAACTCTTTTCATTTCAATAAGAAGCCACTCTTTTTATTTCGATAAGAAATAATCGCAAATTAAATAAAATTAATTAAACATATTTGATTCTTGACTCTTTATTATGATTATATTATTAGAATACTATTATTATTTGATTCTATACTCTTTATCTTGACTCTTTAAAATATGTCTTCATATCATATTTATGCTCCCAAGTAACGCTGGGAACGGGTATGCTAGTATTAAATAAACATTTGAGCAGAAGAGAGCAACACTTAAAAAGCTCACCGAACATGTTTGCCTAGCATAACAGAGCATAAGAGAGAAATATAAAGCTTTTCATTGCTCAATGAGTTTGTTAGCAACTCAAAATGTTCCAAGAAGATATGTTTGAAGAATTGGTCCAAGATCTAAATACTGAGCGCGGATGTTTTGAGACGTATTTTTCCGAAGAAAAAAATATCAAAAATGAATTCATGGATTCAAAAGCCTTTTGTATGCAACTTGCAAAAGACCAAAAGTTTGTCAAACAAGATTTTTGACAATGTCTCTAAATGATTTTTGGTGCAGGATCCGTGAAGAGTATTTTCTTCTTGCCATATAGGCCCTGAATGTACTTCTCCCATTCACAACAACTTGCTTGTGCGAAACAGGATTCTTAACCTATAAAAATAGAATATTGCAATAGACTGGATGCCGAACCTGTATGAGAATTCAAATCTTTTCTATCAAGCCTGATATCAAACAATTGATGAAAAATAAAAAAAAACAATCTCTTACCTCCCATTAGATACTTGTGATGTTTCACAGAAAAAAAGGACCTTATCTTTCCGAAATCAAAGTTCGATTTTTTTGAATTTCTTAAAATTATATATTATTTTGGACACCTCAATCACCAAATTAGCTTTCTTATAGCATTTTGAAGTTCTAGCATGTAAACCTCAAGTTTCGAGACATTGAAGTTCAAAGTCTTTAAATTAAAAGGGACCTCAACTTCCCCATTTAAAAAGCATGGTGGAGGATAAGATTTTCTTTGTTTGAAGGGATAGAGGTTGGGAAAAATCTAATTTTTTTTTCTATTTCTGATGTAATAATCGACATAAAACCCAAACTTTACCTGAAAACCTATAAAATCTACCTAAACGTATATTTTTAGGTCTCCTGAAAAATTTGGTCTGGGAAGATAAGGTCCCATTTCCAGTGAAACATCTAATTTGATTTTTTTTTTATGTTAAATGATTATTAATAAAGAATACACAAAAACCAGTTTTTTATTTCGTCGCCAGAAGAGTTTAAGAACCGCAGATCTAAGTCCTTAGTTCTGTGGTATTTTCTTAAATAAGGGTATTGAAAGAAGCAATCTTTTATAAACATATTATAAGTATATCCAGCTGAGCCCCTTAAAATCCGTTTTCCATTTTGACTTTAAAAGATATTCTTGTCAAACCCAACATCTTCATAAATCTCATCAATAAGCCAGTAAATTTTTAATTTATGTATAAATTTTGCTCTATATCTCAATATATTGTTGATGCCAAAAAAAAAAAAAAAAAAAAATAAAAAAAATAAAAAATATATAAAAAGGCAAATCATCTCAAGTGCCTTCAAACACGAATCGATTAATATTTAATGAGAATCACTTAATTACAAAACGTCAAAGTTTATGCCGACCATAATTTTACTCTCGACCTCAACATGTAACCGACCGCAAGAGAAGAAGAAGAACAGGAAAAATCTAATAATTTATAATACGATTCAATGTGATTCCTTATCGCCGAACGAATGGATGAATATTAAATAGCGGTATATATGGGAGATTTATGCACACGGCTTGTTCAATAATCATAAAATTGTATCAACACACACAAAAGCACATTAAAAATCAAAATCTGGCCGAGTCATTAATTAAAATGAACAATTTATTAAACTTTGTCAATCGTAGGAGGAGCATAGCGGACGTTATGGCGGAAATATTACAATACAATAAAGATTATTATTTTATGGCACTGAGTTGATGAGACATACGTCAGGCAAGGCAGTCGCTCAGGCAGACAGGCCGGCAAACGTCAATCGTAAACCACTTACTAAATATTGGTAGTAAAGTCATGTCGAGTGCTTGTGTGTGTGTTTAGATGCTATAATTTTTAAAAGTGCGCACTTAATCTATGCCATGAAATACTTAAATAAGCCCCTAGAATTAAATTATGTGACATACATATGTATGAGCTCTGAGAGCAATGCAAGGACTTGCTTATTTTTATGGTCACTGAAAGACATATGATGATAAAATGCTATGGATACTTAAAATATAGTTTCAACACTTTTTATGTTTAACAAAATGACGTCATCAAGCTACATGTAGATTTGGTTTTCTTGCTGTAATTTATTCTAAATATAACTGCTGACAGAACACAACATCTGATATCCTTGCATCTGCCACACACTCTCACGACACGGACTTCTGCGGTAGAATGTCTAATTGATGAAACCATAAAAACTAAAAGTCGTCAATTAATTAAAATGTGGACTATTCTCGAGCATCTCGGCAAGAAAAACTCGTGGCAGTTTTAATGGTGTCTACAGTGTTTGATCCTTGCCCAGCGCATCCTTTCTATTTTGTGTGCGTGTGTTTTTATATATGTATGTATCTGAATTTAGTTTAATTTGAAATCAATCACACAAATATACGCAAGTGTTTCAGCGCAAGGAGCTGCTGTTGAAGACGCGGGTAAAATTCCAAACGGGCTTTCTTTAAGGGTGAGAACGTATTCATTAATAGTTTTTCATTACTTTTTATATATTTGTTTGTGTGCTGCAAACTCTCTTGAAATGCTATATCGTAAATTTTTTTTTTATACGTATCGTAAATGTCAAAAGTAATTTAAGTCAACTTTTAAGAATATTACTTATGCGCTCTTGAAAAACGGTACAGTGTGGGCAGTTTGAGTACAAGTGCGTTGAGTGGTTTTGGTGTTTGACATTGTGAGATGTCTGAGAACCTGTGTTCGAACTTCGAACTTATTCTAAATATACGTACATCTATAGTTATTGACTCAATTGATTTTATTGAGGTGATTCATTTCACTTCGTTAGTTTACGTAACTCGAGAATCGTATTCATCATATACTAAACTGATATGAACGAGCTTTTATGAACTTTTGTCCTCTTTGTGATCTTAAATTTATTGCATTCTCTATGATAGAGCGTTTAGGTAGCACAAGCGCTACTTTCAGCTGATCGCCTATTAATAATCTTTATCTTTAAAAATTAATTGTTTTTACATTTATATAACATTCAATGGAATTTAAACCAATTTAGCCGAAAAACTCGTACTGAGACTCCTGCGAAGCACACGACGATTAGGAGGTGTCTACAGATGGTAGGTCAGCTATTACTCAAGTGACGATTTCAGACGGGAATTTTTTTACCTCAAGACGAGAGCAGCAAAATAGTGGAGCATACCAGCGTTTAGGCAGTTCAGGTAACCGCTGTTAGTTCGGAACCACGTCAAGGAAACTATAGCAACTGCAAAAAAAACTACAAAGAGAAGATTCTCTGAGAGGATCTGAAGGAGTATCTACTTCTTGGGAGTAAAGAGAAGGAACTATCCAAAAGTCAGCAAAAATAAAGAAAACTGGAGGAAAAGAAAGATAACGTGAATATTCCTTTCTAAGTGAATACTCATGAGAAATTAGCCATGGAAGTGGGCACTTTGATGTGATTTATGCTAAATCATAGTGTAAGCAAAACAAATTGGATGATCCGTTGAGACGGGATGCGTTGTTTGAAGTGAATTTGTTTATTAGCGGAAGTCCAGAAGCCAAAAGTAGAAGGGTAAGCAGGCCCCTATTCCGAAAATGGTAATTCTACGAAAGAGTTGGATGCCAGATTCCTGATTTCTATCAGAGATCTGCAACAAGTCAATTGAAAATCAAGTAACTTGAAAATAATCAAGCTTCGACTTGTCTTTTAGAAACCTGATATGTTTCTACCCTAAAAGCTTAGACTTGCTTCTAAAAAACGAATCATAAGTCATACTTGAAATGTTGAAATATGGAAATTGAAAATAAATTCTTGCGGAATAGTAAAGTAAAAATAACTACTCTTCTGAATAAAAAATCGATATTTTCGTATACGAACTTTCACGATTTTTATCTCCTAAATCATTCGGGATCGATAAAATGATATTACACCAAAAGGCTTAGGAGGTCCATATAAATATCGTTAAAATAAAAAAAAAAGTATTTAGTATAGAGAACATAAATGCATGCAGTTAATGTAAGCAAAAGTGCTGGGTGACGCCATGCTCTCTCTCTCATTTGTGGAATGCGTAATCTTGTTTCTAACATTCTTGTGCTGAAACTGCAACATATCTTTTGGTCGCAAGATCTCTTGGTGAGCTTTCTTCGAGCTTTGGTAAGCACCAGCGATCATGTTTACAGCTTCTGCGGGTATTTTTTCAAGAAATCGAGCTCAAAATTCGAGGATAAGTTGTTTAAAATGGGATCTATTCAGTATGTATTCACAAATTTTTTTAATCAATTTTTTATTTTTGTTTTTTAAATTATTTTTTATTATTTTTATTATTATTATTATTAATGTTAGTTTATTTCCACTTCATGTCGGCCGTGGCGCAGTGGGTAGAGTGCGTGACCCATACGCTATAGAACCTTGGTTCGATTCCATCTGACACAGAAATTTTTTCAATCGAATTAACGTTTCTGTTCGGTCGTCACCTCTCTGCAGACAATGGCAAACATCAGAGAGTAAATAATGCCATGCAAAGCTTCTTGAGAACATGCAAATTAGCCGTTCAGAGTCGGCATAAAACTAGTAGATCCAGTTCTGGATCACTTGTGTACAAACATTTAATAACACGCACAACACAATTTGATCATAAGAAGTTCAGTCATAGCCCTTTCAAGGGCTGAAGGTTTGACAAATTTTTTATTTTAATTTTTTTTTATTCTTGTTTCTGAAAGTACTACATCTGAAGAATATTGTATTAAATTTTTAGATCATTCGGAGCAAAACTACAAAGTTACAGTAGGTTCAATGACCGTATCTCCAACAAGTGTTGCTTAGTGTACAAAACTTTAAATCGATTTTCCTAAACATGTAATTTTTAAAGTCGGTGACCAGCCTACAGAAAAAAACTACTGAACCGATCGTTTTAAAATTTTGTACACATATTCTACATATAAGTAGCTTTCAAGTCAAAATCGTAATTTTGGCTTCGGAATGGTGCCAAAAATTGAAAAATTTAAAAAAGACTCGACGTCACTGGAGAGATAAATTAATAAACTAAAGAAAGCATTTTGATTTTTTGGTTTCAGATGATCCAGTGATGCTATAGGCTGGTCACCGCACAAAGACTTTTTCGAGGCACCTGCGGAGATCTTCATTAAATTCGTTATTTCTCTCCATTTTTTAACAAAAATTTTTTAAATATATATAAATATTTAAATTTTTTAAATATTTATATAATAATATGTAAAATAAACCTACTGTTATAGTTTTTTCTTAAAAAAATGCGTGAAAATAGGTCTTTTTTAGACGAAACAAACCTTACCCCCCTTAATGTCAAGATGGCAGCACTATACAATAAAAGTTATTTTTTTTTTATATTCATAGCCTCTGCTATCTCTCTCACTTCAATTTGACTGTCGTATAGCACCATTTGGTGACTTTAGCGATTTTATCGTCAGTGGTTACAGTTTTAGAACGTCCCGAACTTTCAAACAGAGAGACAGGGTTCATCATAAATAGATAATAACTTAGTTACTAATGTTAAAGCGTTCTCTCTGTCAAAATAAACTTCCGGGTAACTTTGTCCGCATTTTGGCAGTATAAGTAGGACCTTAGTAGCTTGAGTGGATCACAGTAAAAAGTCATGAAAGACTACTGATGTGTTGATGTAGCGGCCAATAGTCTGTCTAGTCATATGTGTGATTTGCTCTATACAGAGCCGTTGTTGTTGTTGTTAGTTGTTGGCTTCATTGTCTTCATGTTGTCTTGTTTTCAACATACATACTTGGCCTAAAGCTCAAATTTGTTTTAAATTTTTTATGAGTTTTAAATATATGAGAATTTTATTTAAAATCATTTCTTTTAATAGCCAATCACTTACAATTTTTAAAAAATTTTCCATGGTTAAAAGGTTGAAACAGTCACCATTTTGACACAAAAGTTTATGAGCTACTCCGAAAAATTTAGAATTGTTTTTTCTTGTGTTTTTCCAAACCAAAAAACAAAGTTTTTCCTGTGAGTGCGCTAGTTTTTCCTAGAAATGGGTTGATCTTTGCCGACCTGCATCTTTACAACTCTCTTGAATTGTGTGCATATCTTAAAAACGTCAAAACAACGCTCTCGTAAACTGACAAAAAAATCTTGTCCTGCCGGTTTAGCACTACTAACAGTTCGCAAATGTTTACAAACAAACGATCGACATTTTTGTTTACATGTTTTCATATTATTTTGCAAAAAAAAAAAAAAATAAAAAATAATGCAAAAAAAAAAATTAAGTAAGAGTAAAGTTTTATGCACTGTTCATCAAAGAAGAAATTCTATTATTTTTTCTCTCTTATTTTTGTGCAAAAATTCAACTGTAAATAAAATAAACTTTGGCCACCTTTGCTTGGCTGTGGTTGAGCACGTATTTTTCTGCATTTTACAATGATGCAACATGTGTTCGTAATAGAGCAGACAGTGGCGGCTTTTTTAAATACTTTACGCTAAATCAACATTAGTAACTTAACCCTTATCAGCATCTGAAAGTACCAGACTCTCACCCTTGCGGTTTGTAATTTGTTTTCTATACATATTTTTGTGTAGGATTCTATCTTGATGACATCACATTGTATGGGGAGTAAGTGTGGTTTCTGTTTGATTTTGACAATTTTCAAACTAAAAGCTTTTATTTGATTTCAAGCGCTTGGATTAATTTTTGTAGAAATTTTGGATATTTTACCATTTTAATATAGACATTTCGTATGGAAGAAGGTAGTCGTGATCTTCAATTAAATTTGAAGTAGTTCAAACTAAATGTGCTTATTTCGAATTAAAGCTTATGTAGGGTAAGTTGGGGTAGCTTTGACACTTTTTTTTTAAAGTGTTAGTTCTCCGAAAATTGTTAACCGATTTTAAAATATTTTACTTCCCTATAAAGGTTGATTGTTTGAGATTAAAACATTCGAAGGATATTGTATTATAAAAACCCTAAAATATAATTTTTAAACATTTTCTAAAAAAAGTCGTTTTGTCAAAAGTGCCCCTACTATGGAGCACCCTTGACTATTGAAGGGGAACATTTGACATAAATATTTATTATCTTTGAGTAATCAAACTACCAGAATTATTAATACTAAAATTCAATATGTCATTTATTTGTGTATTATTTGTGAGTGCAATAACGCAAAAAGAATAATTAAATTCAGTAAATTTTAATGAAAAAATTCAATAGTGTTAAAAAAAAAATAAATAATGTTGAGATCTTGAGTAAGTAAGTAAGTAAGAAATGTTGAGATCAGAACGATACAACTGAGCTTGTTCGGAACCCTCAGCTTTCATATTTTTTAGTTATTTTACATAATAATTTCCAAAATCAACATTTAAAATATATTTGGTGCATAATATATATGTAAATATAAAATTGACATATGTCAAAAGTGCCCCTTTCAAAAGTGTCTAATGTACCCCATATGCTCTTGGCAGATTTTTCTCTTTATAGTTTTGCATTTTATTTACTTTTAATCAAACTCCTTTAGGTTTTCAAATAAATAAAGAATCATGCTTACCTTTTTTAAAACAAACTTTCAAATATCAATTAAAACTCGATTACAATCTTCTTAGACATAAATGCCGAAAAATTGCAGTTACTCACTTCCGAACATAAAGACACGTGTTGCTTTTATAATAGTTTTACAAAAGCTGTGAAACTTCGTAGCGTTTAGTAAAACACAATGCTGCCAAATTCCTCAAATTAAATTTGAAAGCATAATGCTGCTTTATCTCCGAAAATGCCAAAGTTAAATGTGCCCCAAAGTCAAATGTACCCCAGTTTACCCTACAAAATTTCAAGGTTTTAGATAAATTTTTGTGGAATTTCTGGAGATTTTATCATTTTGATGACGTCACTTTGTATAGGAATCGTGGTTTCCATTCGATTTTAACAAATACCGTACTAAAAGTAATTGAAACAGGGAACAGGAAACAGTAATTGAAATTTTATTTGTTTAAGAATTAATTTTTATGGAGTTTTAAAAAATATTTTGATGACGTCACTTCGTATGGGAGGTAGGCGTTATTTTCCCTCCCATTTTTTTAAATGTGAATCTTAAAGTGAGTTTTTGGAATCAACGATTATGAGCAAAAAAAAAACATTTTGATAACGTTACTATATATCGGCTGCAGGCAACTGTTTTCCTCCGATTTTGACCAATTTAAAAAAATATATATTTCGAATTTAAGCTTATATTCAAAATTTCAAGATTTTCGATAATTTTTGTGGAATTTTCAAGAGAACCACATGTTTTTATAGATACAATTTTGAATTGAATTCATTGTTGTTCACCAACCTCATCACCAAATGAACGCCACTGTGTTGAACACACCCTCAACTAGATCTTCGACACTATTCCCAATAATGATGATTAATATTAAATGATGATAATGATGAAGATGATGGGATGCATGAGACACGCACTGATGGTTTGTTTATAATAATTATTCTATTTTAACATAGAGGTGAATTTAGTGGCGATTTAGTGATCGGTTGTTTGCAATAATGTCGATGTTTGAATTTGATTTGAGTTGTTGTTGCGTAAACAAAAATTTTATAATATTTACCATTTGATGAGCGATCGATCGATTGAGTATTATTTATAGTTGAAATATTTAAGCACTAGAAAAAAAAACAGGTTGAGTAGGATCTTGTTTGAAGTGTGAGCAGAATTTTTGGTAAATTTTGATGGTGTGCATTTTTGGTGACTTAACTTCATTAGTTGACTTCTACCAGAGGTAACATTTTTTCAAACGTTGCCGATTTACTTAAATATTGCTTTAAAATGTTGAACCCATATGTTTCTATCCTATCGATTACTATATAAAACGGCATAATTGAGTGCAAACAAAGTGAGCGGCAACATTCCTTAGTCAACGCCACAAATGCCACCAGATACTCCGAAATGGTCAATAAATATGAATTTTTAATAAATTTCTTTCCACAAGTAGCTAGCTTTGCAGCATGCAGCATTTACTCAACTTTTTTAATTTAATATTCAGAGCCAACGCATGATTACGGTTTGACTAACAGCTCTCCAAGGTGCTGGCAACACGCACGCGGCAGCATGATTTCAGCACATTTTTATGGCAACGTTCAGCTTTCACACGTTCGCACTCAGTCGGTGTACGCCAAGGAAGGTAAATCTCGAATATCGTTTCTCGCTGCGGATTGTATTCGATGCTTTTCTTTTCGTATAACGAGTTCCCTAGAGTGAAGTAAAAAATAAAAAGGAGCTGGAGAAAAAATAGAAAAAAAAAAACAAAATAAGAAACCAAAGGCAGTTAAGCAGCGTTTGCTTACGTGCTGCGTGCAGGCTTGTGTCTTGTTGCCTGCTTCCTGTGCTGCATAGCTAGGTATCCAGAGAAATCAAAGCAAACGATATCACGATATCCTTTCGATAACAGGAACGTTCTTATTTTTTATGTTTTTCTATTTTGATTTTGTGGTTTGTTGGGATTTTATTTCAATATAATCAACTGTGGCATCATAAATAATTGCAGCACGCTTGCACGAATGAGTGTCGGTGGGTGGGTTCAGTTTTAAAGCAAACTCAAAGGTATGTATGTGAAAAACTCATAATTTTATTATTAAATACCTTCTTAAAATCCTTTAACTCTCTGAACCGACTCATTTTTTTTGCCACTCACGCAATAAATCATTCAAGCATCATTGAGAGCTTGGACAAATTATTAAAAAAATAATAATGTGCCCGGCACAAGGACGCACTTCAAGAAATGCACTTGGCGACGGACGCATTTATTGCATCGGCCGTCTGGTCTTGAATGGCATCCAGTGGTGTCCACATATTGTATTTATTTTTTATTCCTGCTGCATTCATTGCAAGGCAACCATCCCCATTTTTTGCTCTTACCTGCATTGTTCTATTTATTTTAATATTTTTGTTCGATGCTTCGATATTGGCCAGACAAACGAGTCCGGCGTTTTCAATGAAATATGGCAGTATTAATATTATTTTTACTCGTCTATAATATTGTCTGCGACAGGTTTGAAAAATACGATTTATATACCGCAAACAATAAACGGCTGTTTGCAGTTCTGCAGGTTTTTTATTTTGATCTTTCCCCAACATTTTTTGGTGTTTCAACCTTATTAAAGGCAAGGAACTTTTAACATATTGAATAGAAATCGTGCAAGAAACTTACTGAAATATATTTGGCGTATTTCACGTAAAGCGTAAAGCATAGAATACTCTTATTGATTCCTTAGATTTTGTATCTTTTTGGATGTTATACCTCTTTAGAACCATAATTTGCGTGCAAAATTTAAAAATAAAAAAAAAACAATTAAATTATAAATTTAAAAATGTCATAAACCTTATAAACATCTTCGAAAAAGACCCCATTTCGGGAACAAAAAAGAACTGTTCCAAATCAGGTGAATACGGCGGATGATTATATAATACATAATATCCGAAGATATAAAGGTTTACTATTTTGATGACGTTAGATCTATCTAAATTTCTACATTTATTGTACGCTTTGATATAAAAAACAGAATGTTTCCCACATAAACTTATTTTGAGCCACTAATATCAACATCGTTGTTAATTTCAAAGATTTTTGGATTGTGGATTTGATTTGTTTTTATTTGTTATTGCATAAAAAAAAAACAAAAAAAAAGTTTATGAGTAAAATATCAAGTCACTACATATTTTTTTTGTGGAATTTTTAAAAGGTTTACTATTTAGATGACGTCACTTTGTACGGGAAGTAGGTGTGGTTTCATTCGATTTTGACAAATTTTAAACTAAAAGTAACTGATATCTACACGGAAAAAAATAGATATGTTGATATCATAGAAAACAATTTTTCTTTCAATATCCAGTCATAGAACGTTTTTCATTATTTTTGCGAATATGAATTCTTTGATTTCAATAATTTTTTATTCCAATAATCAGATCAAATTTTGCAGTAATTCATTTAAAGTTTTAGTGTTTTTAAAGAAAATTTGTGCCTGTGTTCACCATTGTAAATGGTGAAATCAATGAAATATTTCTCTTCATATTTTTTAAGTCACTATTTCTTTTGCAATTAAAATGGTGAAATGGTGCAATTTGATTAATTGATTAATTAGTTTGGTTGCTTTTAGTTATTCACAAATAAAGTATATATTTTCTACAGATTCACATAAAATTTGTATAATTCAATAAAAGAAAACTTCATCCAATTTTAATTATTTTTAATAAAAGTTGTAAAAATTCCCATACTTTATCGTCTTGTGGAACGAAGTCTGCTATCATTAATGGAAAATAAAATGCAAAACATTTCATTTCTAAAGCGGAAATTTTTAATTTTTTTTCGGTTTATGTGTTTCATTTCGACATCAACTGATTTATTTTTGGTATCTAATGGACCGTAATTAAATAAAGTTTTCCTAGAGTTTAAAATAGATAAACTGAAATATTTTTTCTTAGTGATGAAGTAAATTAAAATTTCAGATAACTCGTAGTGACAAATTCCTTCGTAAATGTCATGCATTATATCACAAGATACATTATCAATAACGTTGAAAGATTTAATTAAATTAAAGATACATTCCTCTTTTATTCCTGTACTTGAAAAATCTTTCGCATCAACCCCTATTTTATAGTTTTCAAAATTTCTTAGCATGGATACATCCTCCACTGTTTGGTTTTGCATTATGGCTTTTTCAGATGTGCACATTCTACAGTAGAAGTGAGCAGAAAATGATTTGGTGAATCCTAGAATTGAATTCAAGCCTAAATTATATGCAGTTATTGCTGATAATATCAAATAAACTTTACTTTCACCATTTTCTGTAGATATTGAAACTCCGCTTTCTTCTAAATCTTTTAGCACATTTACAAGTGGCATAAAATTCGAGTTGTTACCGTATGATATATCAGCTGTTTTAGTAAAACAGCATGCTAAAATATTATCTAATTTTGAAATTTGAAAGTCAGCTGAAAGGGGAAAACTTAAATAGACGCCAGAGATTTTGTCGATACCTGCTTTTGATCCAAGAGGATTGTCAACTTCAAAATCATCGTGGTAAAGTACGTAAGGCAAGCAAAGTTTATTTTGATAAAGATCAATTTTTTTTTCCAAGAATCCCCTTGTATTATATTATATAATTCAGATTTAGAATTTAAATCTTGCATTTTTTGAATCATTAAAAATAAATTGTTATTTTCTTGAAGATATCTGACGATATTGTCTTTAATTGGCAATAACACCCCTTTCGAACATTTCGATGTCAAATTTGTTAGAGTTTTCGAATTATCGATTAAAAATTCGGTAGGTTCTGAGTATATGTTTTGTGTTTTTAAATCTTTTTTAAATTTATACTTTGAATTTAGTGATGTTAAAGCATTTCTAAGGCTTTTAAGACTATTTTTGATTGTTGGTAAATCAGAAATTTCTTCAACACCATCTACAATTGTTGTAATAAGCTCTTCAAAACTTTTAATTATTTCAATTGCTAATTTTCTGTTAAGTGACATATGTCCATACAGCTTTATATATCAAAGGTTATGTCCAGAATTTCAAGTGCTTAAGTGATTAAATTTTGTATAATTTTTAAGTGGTTTTACCATTCTGATGACGTCATTTTGTGTGAGAGAAGGCGCGGTTTTCATCTGATTTTGACAAATTTCAAACTCTGAGTGCGTATTTGAAATCAGAGCTCATGTGCAAAATTCAAAAGTGTTAAAATTAATTTTTGATGAAATTTATACAGATTTTACCATTTTGTTGACGTAACTTTGTATGGGAGGTAGGCGTAGTTTTCATCAAGTTTCAAGCTTAAAGTGCAAATTTGGAATGCTTAATGCTATATTTGCTAAATTTGTTTAGATAATTTGCTAAAATTGCTAAAATAGATAATTGTTTGTGAAATTTTTAAAAGTCATTTTTATTTTGATGACGTCACTTTTTATGGCATATAGGCGTGATTTGCACCAGATTTGGCTCATCTTCAAACTTAATCTTCCTTTTTTAAAAATAAGCTTATATGGTATTAAGAGTATAAAAAAGTTTTAAAGGATGTTTTTTTCCAAGTAGTAAAACGCTTTATTGTAGAAAATTTGTTGCAAATTCATTTTTTAAAGTATTTTCCATCGCTAGCCACTACCTTTATCCCATCTTTCTAGCAATTTTCGGTTACCATATCGAAAAAACTAACCAATTTTGGAGTTCTTCAAACCAAAGTGATAATCCTCAAGGACATGAGTCAACGAAGAAAGCAAATAGTAGTCGGAAGGGGCAATATCTGGGCTATACAGCGGTTGGGGTAGGACTTCCCACTTCAGAGTTTCAAGGTATGTTTTGACTGGCTGCCCAACATGTGGACGAGTGTTGTCATGTCGCAAAATTACCTTGTCGTGTCTTTGCTCGTATTCTGGCCGTTTTTTTTTCAATGCTCGGCTCACGCAGCAATTGAGGTCGGTAGAGTTGCCTTGTGATGATTTCACCCAGCAGGTCATAGTACACCATGCCCAATTGGTCCCACCAAATACAGAGCATGACCTTTCCACTGTGAATATTTGGCTTTTGCGTCGATTTTGGCATATGACCAGGCGGCCCGTAAAATATTTTGCGTTTCGGTTTATAGTAATGAATCCATTTTTTATCGCCAGTCACAATACGATGCAAAAATCCATTCCTTTTTGTTCACAAGTGAAAAAACGGCATTCGACGTCTCTCGGCTTCAACTCATACGGCACCCAATATCCTATCATTTGGATCATTCCCATGGCTTTTAAGCGAACAGATTTGGCTTTTTGAGTCACTGTCAATACTTTTGCGAGTTTTTCTTGCGTTTGGTACGAGTCTTGATCCAATATAGCCTCCAATTCGGCACCCTCAAACTATTCTGGCCGTCCTTCGCGCTCTTTGTCATCGGTATTGAAATCACCACTTCTAAACCGTCTTCACCAAAACTCACATGTGGAAATCGATGAAGCATGTTCCCCGTAAGCTTCTTGCAGCATTCTATGATCTTTAGCTGCATTTTTCTTGAAATGAAGGCAGAAAAGTAAACTTTCCCTCAAATTGTGTTTTGTTGGCACAAAAGTTGACATATTCGGAACACACAGAAACTATGTTGTTTACACTTTAGCGAAACGACATATACTGAAAAAGAAAGCCTAATGTAGGGGCTTCAAATGAAGTTGGTAACAAAATTGTCCGATTCGATTTAATACTAGTGATACCATCTCAAAAAAGTCCCTTGAAACTTTTTTGTACACCTGATAATATTTTATTTTTATTGAGTCATGACGTTCTTGGAAAAAAAGTGATTTATTAAATCATATTTGGTTTCAATAATCTGTAGTTTTTTTATTAGTGCACCAATTTATTCCACATGAACTGCTCAACTAAATAACTACACATTAAGAAATTCTCAAGAATGCATCAATTATTCAATCAAAATGCATCAGACAAAAAACAAATGGCATTCTTTGCACTTTAGCCATATCACCTAGGACTTGAGCACAACAACCCATTAAATATCAAACTTGAGTGAAAATGTTTTGAATTTTATTGCGTACCACAACCAATTCCTTAAATTCGGCACGTTTTTAAAGCATGAATCATCTTTTTCTCCACGATATTAATTAACCTTACACAGAATTTTGTGTTGAACTTAATTGATTTGAAAGAATTTTTAATTTGGCCACCAAAACTACTTAAAACACACCAAACTCAGTCAGTCGGTCCGTGAGTTCGTCAGTCAATCTGTTAGCGAGAAATGCGTAAGTTTTTAATTTTCACTTTTACTAACGTAAAATCTTATAAAATCTCCTCGTATGGCTTAAAAAAAAAAATTCGAAAAATTCAAAACAATCGGGGAAACAAATAAATTAAGTAGGCGTTAAAATAGTTCATATTTCATTCGCTCTGCTTGTGTGCGTATATGAGTGTTTTTGTGTGGCTAGAAGAAGCCAACCGAGTGCTAGAAAAATGAAATACTTTAAAGTGTTGAGTAGTCTTTTTGACGATGCCACCACATTTGAATGTTTCCTTCTTTCTACCTTCCGTAAGTTTGGCTGCTGACTGCTGTGCGTTATTTTTACTGCCTGGCTTTCTTCTAGTGCAAAAAAGCAAAAAAGTAAAAAAGAAAATGGACATTAACAAATTTTATGTTGTGTATTTTGCAACATTTTGATTAATTTTGTGTAGACAGCGAATATTCTACATGACTGCAAAGAGGAAATGACGTGTATTCAAATGACATTTATAGAGTAAACATAGAAATTTACTCAAAAAACCAATGGGGCGGGGCTTGGTGATGAGCAGGCTGGGTGAGAAGGTGTCCAAGAAAACAATAAAGGCCCAAATCACAGACCATTTAAATTTCTTGGGAAAATGTGAAGAGTGTTCCTGAGAACGACTGGCTATTAACATTTGAAATGACAACATCTGTGATTCTTTGAAGTCATTAAGTGAAATATCAGAAATTAGGTGTTTTTTTAGTATTAATATCTTCCACACTCTTACTTAAAAATGCGAAACAATAAAGATTTTGAAGAACTAAAACGAATGAATCTAAGGAATAAGGGGAAAATAAGTTTTATAATTTCAAACGAATTTAAATATTTTCTTATATATTTGAGCAATTACATAGGAGATCAAGAACACCTTAAATATTCTTTTAGATACTAATTTCCTTGCTATTCAGGTTCAACTTATCATAAACCATTAATTTCAAGTTTCATTTATGTTTTCGTATTAAGAATAATAGAAAAATGATATTAAAAAAAATTCTCAAATGGAAATTTCCCATACAGAAATATACATCTATTAGGGGCATTCACGATGCGATGTATTCAACACAAATATGCAACAATAATTTTGGACTGTGCTCATATTCATTGCAAAATTTTTTTGATTAATGTAGATTAAGTTTCAAATGACAAAAACAAGATTTAAAAAAGCTACATGTTAAAAATCAGCAGTTCAACTTGAGTCGATTGCTTTGTACTCGTGAGAGTTCGAGCCTCGACAATGTTAACGAATTTTTTGTTTTTTTATGAAACAAGTTTAAATTTTCGAAAATTCACCACAGAAGGTGAAAACAACTGTAAAAAGTAATTTGTTTGATTTATTGCTATTTAGATGACGTCTTTAAATGGGTTCTGTAGCTTAGAGCGCACGGCAATTGCTTTAAAATCGTGAGGTTGTGAGTTCGAGCTTCGAAAATGTTAATTTCTGCAGATTTTTTTTTGATTTTTTTTGTTTAATATTTATGGAACCATTTCGGTTTTTAAAGCAAATTTTGTAATTATAAAAACATAAAACCTTCCAAATTTTACATAAAACTAAAACCCAGAAAATAATAATTTAAGTAAAACAAAATTTTTGATATACCACGTTTTTAAAACGAACTAAAAAGTATAAAACATTTATGCTAGAGTGACCTTTTAGTTCTCATAAAAACCTTGGTTAAGAAAGCATTTGTGCAATAACATATTAAAATTTTGAATTGCTAACAAATAATTTCCCAATAATTTATCAAAGATAGGCATTGATAGGAAAATTTTTAACAACTCGTCAGCTTTGATAACTTCGATAAGATTAAAATTGAAGAATTCTAAAACCCAAGAAGAACTTACTGGACTGTCTGCAAACTTGAATCTGCCATCCATGCAAGGACTTCTATCCCGACAGTCAAGGGACCTGAGTAAAGGGGGACTATATTGGGGGATTTGATTTGTCCCGATATGATTTTGATATATTTTTTTATATCAGTTAATATGTTTTTTTTTCTACTAAAAAATTTTAAATAGCGTCAAGATCATGTCTATACCGATTATACTCCATTCATCACAATGGAACGCAACATTATTAGTCTTTAAGGTATAATATACGTGTAACAACCAAAAACAGGAGCTGTTTAAAAAAATTTTTTTTAGATATAAGGAGTTATTATTTTTTTTTAAATTTATACAGTTTATTTTACATAAAAAATACTTTAAAAAAATATTTATTTTTAAATCTTAATATTTTTGAATACGGCCTTTCATTATTTATATTGAAAACGAGTTTTTGAGCTCTAGGCCAATCATGTTGAGAACAAGACAACATGAAGAACAAAGAAGGCGACAGCCAACAACAAAAATAACAACAACTTCAATATGCTCTGATAGCGGCAAACCACGTGATCGAGTTTCGAAGATGCACATGAATTAAGGCTAGGCCTAAAAGTATGATACGATTTAGGTTAACCTTGGTACAGCTTGCATCTAATGTCGATAAGAACTCAGTTACAAAAATTCCAGCGTTCTCTGCCAAAAATAAAATTCCGGGTAACTTTCTCGGCATATTGGCAGTATAACTAGAACCTTAGTAGCTTGAGTGGATCACAGTGTAAAGTCACACAAAAGACTACTGATGAGTTGGTGTAGCGACCAATGAAACAGTCTGTATAGTCAAAGCTGTTGTGATTGGCTCTATACAGAGCCGTTGTTGTTGTTGTTGTTGGCTGTCGCCTTCTTTGTTCTTCATGTTGTCTTGTTCTCAACATGATTGGCCTAGAGCTCAAAAACTCGTTTTCAATATTTATTTTTTTTAATACAGTTCTGGCTTTTATATAGATGGCGCTGACAATAGCATTGAAAAAAAAAACATCCAAAACGGTTCGATGGATATGGCCTTTCCCATGTATCGGAAATAAAAAATTCAAATGACATTTTAAAGCATATACCATATACTAAGCATCCCCCCTACGCAAGACCCCCGGGGTCTTTTTTTTAATTATGGCGGAAGTTGAAGTAAAAAGTTCGAAAAATAGATACATTTTCGCG
Organism: Pherbina coryleti; assembly: GCA_943735915.1. NCBI lineage: Eukaryota > Metazoa > Arthropoda > Insecta > Diptera > Sciomyzidae > Pherbina > Pherbina coryleti. Next base: position 11,390,761 of record OX030949.1, read on the forward strand.
CTTTTTTGTTTATATAAAAAAAAAACAAAAAAAAAATAGATACTTGAATTTAGGGGGGATGCTTAAAGGACAAAATAAAAAACAAAATGAAAAAAAAATCATTGAAATTGAACCAATTGATTTTGAGTAATCTATCGAACCGTCTTAAAAAAAGTAGCTTCGAGGAAATCATGTTTAAATTTTTTTATTTGTTGTATGGAGCTTAGACATAGGTTAACGAAAACCGTTATAACTTCTAATTTTTTTAAATACATATTGATTTAAAAATGTGTGTGTATATTCTTAAAACTATAACGAACACATTAAACAAAAAAATAATTTTTTTTTCGAAAAATTTACACGTATACTATACCATTAGTAGAAAGATAATTTAGAAAATGATATATCATTTGAAAAAGTACATAATTATTTGAAGAAGTTCAATACAGAGCAATTCTTCAAACTCTAATTTTTCTCTGGAAAAATCTTTCTGCTTATTTTATATGCAGAATAAAATTAGTACAAATCAAAGTTCCGGGCCTAAATAAATAAATGAGCTGAAGTCAACCTTAAATTAAACTTATTCGTAGAACAATAACATAAAAAACATTGACCACTAGCACAATGACATCCACTCAAACACATACAACACACACACAAACACACACATGAGGTAATTTTCCATTGATAATAAATAGCAGCTGTCTCAAGACGAAAGCTTTTTTGTAGTCCACCAAGACCGAAAACTAAAGCTTCCAAGTCGAAGCAACATTTAATATTTTCTTTTCATTTTCGAACTCATATGTCCTTGCTCATTGTCCTAAATAAATAGGAATATGTTTATGTAGAAAATGTGAATGACAAATACAACGCACACATATACACACACACAAACACTTATTCTAAACACTTACATGTGTGGGTGCAAAAAAAAATCATAATAATACATAAACACATATTTTTGTTTACCTTCACCCATGCCACTCGAACCCAGGCAGCCAGGCACTCGAATGCTCACACTTATCTTAGTTATAGGTTCAAATTGAAGGAAGCAACCTTGGAACAACCTGTGCAACAAAGCATTCTTTTATGCTTGGCTATGAAACGTAATATAATAAAATTTAGCCCCAGATCAATTTATGAATTTCATAACTAACTAAAAGGTGGTCGGTCAGTTGGTCGGTGGGTCGATGAGAAGTGCGAGTGTAAGCAGAGTGTGGTGGGTCAACTGCTGCTGCTATACGACACATAAGGCCACAGGCTGTAAAAGGACATTCGCATATTTATGAAATGGCAAGAAAAAAAGAAAACTAAAAACCGACCCAAGCATTATAAATGCGCCCACCTCGACAGTGTCCTTGTTGCATGCATACAAACATTTTATGCACAGCAGAAGCAACAACAACAATAACCCTGAGGTGTTAAACTTGCGTATGAGGGCCAGTTGGAGGTAGAAACAGAGAAAAGGTAAGCGTCGTTGTGTTTAGTGGTGGCTTGGCTTGTGTGGGTTGCGGACATTCAAGTTTATTATTATTCCTGGCGTTTGTTTGTGAAAATGTAAACAATCCTTGGGGAATATGCCAATATGTGTGACAACATGTGTGTGTCAATAAGAGACACACACAATAGACAAATTTTAAGAAAGTAAATAAGGCAAGGTACACTCTAAAAATACTGCTCCTTTAGAATTACAAAGCAAGTCAATTTTCTTTCAGTGTAACCTTGATATTGTCCCTTTTGCCGCAGGCTGTTTCGCTTATTATTAGCTATTCAGACATTGATGCTGATGCATCAGCAATTTTCTTCCTTCCATTTATATATATATATATATATAAGAATAGCCCATTTGCAGTCATCATTACCATGGAGTGACATCTGTTCGAAATATGCCCAAAAACAATGCAAAAGACGTAAAAATTCTTTGGCCTTCTGGCGTGAAATGCTTATGTGTGTCACATCAGACACGTAACCTAACGTTAACATTAACGTTGCATAAGGTATTGCGTTTAAAAAAAATGCCATCAAAGACTATGTCCTGAGGAAGTAGTAGCAGAAAATAGGCAAAATCGAATCTAGTCACGTGCTATTTTATTAGTCAATCAAAGAGTGTTTCGATAGAGAATCTCATTATTGAGTGAATGTGACTGGTCTCTAGGGTACTACCTGTGTTGAGCCGTTTGATTGTGCCCACTGATTGGTAAGTGATACTTAAGGAGCAAACTTTTTTGGAATTCTCGATTAGCACACTTGGTCAATAGTAGCGGTCACTGAAAAGGTTTGCGAATTTTTACATTTATATGCGAAATAAATTAGTTATTTTGTGTTAATATTAAAGTTTACTGCACGTATTCGCTGTATAGACTGTATTGGCTGAAATGACGAGGTATAAACCGAAAAAATAAAGATTTTGTTATAGTAGCTCTTCAGTTTATTTTAATTTATTAGAGAAATATTCGTATTTGACTTTTAGAAAACTCATATCAAACAGTTGTGGTCTCTTTCTAAACTAAAATAGATTAGCACAAAATTGTACTTAGGTTCCTATAGAGTCTTTAATACAGTCAAACTTTTAAGTAAATATTTTTTCGTAGTTTATCTATCAAAAGTGCATAAACGAGGCATACTTTTATGACCAAAGAATTTAGAAAAATGTACATTATTAGAAGGCAGTTTGCTATTTTACTGAAAGATTTCTAATGCACATGTGTGATGAACTTAAAGTCCAACTCTACTCTATATTCAATACTACGTTATCTAACTGTGATAATTATCTTTAATACACCCAATGAAACTTAATTCCAATTTGCACTAACTGCAGTAAGTTCTTCAACGCAACGCCTCAACCATTGGATACTTCAGACTATAGTTCCTATAGTACTTTTTGGTCTGGAATATTTGTTCTACAGAGAAGAAAATACTAATATTTTTTTTTCCCCATATACTTTTATCTATGTATTACTATTATCATGTATTATATATTTCACTAGCTCTTAAGCTGCAGAAATAACACGGTTTTTACGAAACCTTTTGTTTTTTTAAATTTTTTATTCTTAAGTTAAAACATGAATTTTTTTTGTTTTAGGTAGATTTTTTATTAAAATCAATCATTTTAATAAAAACCATCCTTAAATGTTAAAAATAATCTTGAATTTTTTAAAGCCAAAATTTTTCTTAGGTTTAAGCAACTATATCCTTATAACTAAGAAGTTCTTACTTGGGTGGAAAATACCCAGTGTCGGTTGTGATTAGTGTTGTCAAATATTCGACAAAATGTTAAAACCGGTTTCTCGAATAACCCGAAATGAAAATTTTTTAAAAACCGGATTTTCGAATACTTAAAAAAATAATAACCGGCTCAAACCGGTTAACCGGTTTTTGATAAAATATATTTTTAAATTTAATAAAAAATTGAGAGGAAAATAATCGGCATCGTAAATATTGTTCTTTTATATATATATACTAGCAACCCTCCGCAGCTTTGCCCGCGATGTATCTTGAAATAAATTAACGCATTTTTTGTAAAATATTGTTTTATTATCGTTTTAATAGGTTTATTTTTTCATGACATATTAATTGCAATCATGTAAGAATTTCTGTATAAACAATGTTTTTTGATGTGTTTGTGTTATTCTTAAGAATAAATTAGTTTGATGGATTTCCTATCTTAGAAAGACCAACATATAACTGCCCATGGGAAAAGCAGCTTTCTCGCAAAAAAATAAAATTCATTCATAGACACACATTTGTGTCGATCGCACATCAAGTTTTTTGATTTCCAACTGATTTTCTGGGGTGGCTCATAACCGGGTTTTAAGCAAAAAAATAAAGTTTGAGGCAATCGTTCATAATTTGTTTGCTTGTAACTAAATCGATAAGGTTTTTTTTGGGAAAATTAAGCTTAAATAATTAAATTTCGTTTGACATAAAAACCATGGAAAAATATTAAGCACAGCCAATTTTATGTCGATTTAAGGAAACATGGCTCTTAACCGGAGACATTATCCTACTTATTTAACCATATTATTAAATGGTATGAAGATACATTTATGCAATGTACTTCGGCTAATTAACACAATTTGTAGCTCAATTATATAAGACTCGTATTCGATAACGTGAATTGTTTTGGAAAGATATTGGTTTTAATAAGTCCTTACCTTTTCAAATATAAATTTATGTTTATGGAATAAATTAAAAATACTTTATCACTTTTAATAAATAAAATCAAATAAAGTTCAAATGTTTTCATAGGTCTTATTTCAGTGACGAAATTATACACTTACGCTATGTAATGCCGTAAAAACATGCTGAAAAACCAATTCAACACATACCAATGCGCAGCTTCAAAGCGATGTAATTTGCATCGCACGGCGTTTCAATTTAAGCTTAAATTATTACCATAAATTTCATGCACTTCTATTTTGAAGCTTAAGAATTCTGCACGCAGCTATTCAACATTTGGAATAGAAAAACTCTTTCTGAATAATGAAACATTGAAGCAGCAGCAACAAACGACGCGCTTGGAGAAAATGCTTTAAATTTTGCATTCTGCTGTTCGCGAACAAAGAGCTATCTCTCTCTGCTTCAATGCAGAGAATCTCTTTTCTGAGCATTGAGCAGCGTTTTATAGCGAAACCAAAGCAACATTCTGCTAGCTGCAAGCAATGACAGCGTCGAAGCCAATCAACAAATCAATGCTTGCAAGAAAATGATTTAATTTTTCAATAAAATATGAATTTTACGACCAAACTATTGATCTTAGATGCACGTAACCATGGACTTTTTTGCTGGAATCGGCAAGATCATTCATTTGTCCATATATCATATTCACTTATCTTGTACGGTTTAAGCAGAAAATGGAAAAAAGTGCCAAATTTTTCCAAAAATACCGAATTTTGCCAGTTTCTTAGCCAATAACTTCTAAGCTTTGAAATATTTCAAAACTTTAAGTATACAGTGTTAATCTACAATTAATTACAATTTGAATAGTGAAAATTTCATTTAAATCCGTTTAGCCGTTCTTGAGTTTACTTTCATCAACGCCAAAAAGGCAATATATCAAGTTTCATTTTTATATAATAGTAAGATATACACAGTCCATTAAGGCTCTCCGCAAAATCACCCAAAGAAAAATCGTCTAGAAAAAAATTTTGAAAAATCACCCAAATGTTTTCCATACGATTTAGGCGATTTTTCATATGAAAAAACACCCAAAAAAATTGGGCGATTTTGCATTGTTGTTGGGTGAAATTTCACCCAAATATGTTGGGCGAATTTTCACTTGTCGTTTTTGGGTGATTTTTCGTTTTCTTTTTTTTTTTTTTTTGTGATCTTTCGTTTTTTAATATTTAATATTTGATAAGAAGCGTCAATCAGTTCTTAAAGCTAACGGTATTTAAAGTAAAAGCAGCGGTTCTTCTTTTGTTTTTCTTTTGTATTTGAATCATTTGCTTAAGTTTGCTTGGTCAAGTCAAAGAAAATATTGGCGGCGAATTGCGTGTATCACGGCGCGGCGGGTTACGCGTCGCCCCGCCCTGCTCAGAAAAAAAAATGGAAAAGTAAAGAATTTTAAGTATTCGAAAATGTCGAATAACCCGACCAAAAAAACCCGGTTTTTCGAGATATTCGAAATGCACAATTTAAAAAAAAACCGAAACCCCGAGGTTGACAAGGTTTAGGTTTCTCGAATAACCCGAAACCGGGAATGACAACACTAGTTGTGATGCAACTCAGCAATAGGTTTATGGTCCAGGGTTAATTTTTTTTTATATTTTGTAAAATTATTAGATTTGTTGGAAGTAGGCAGAGAATAGTTATAAATAATTGGTATAGTACTACACACTTCCACTTTATTCCAGTAACGTTCTTTTCACTTCACATGGAGAAGTCACTTGATAATGATTATTTTTAAATCGAACTATTTTTAGGTTGTCTACTATTTTTGCCAAAATCTAACATTTATAATATCTGCGTACATTTTTTTAACGAAATTGAATCAAAAGTTCCAAGATTTACATGTATTCAATGGGCAATTTTTATAATTTTTTTGTTTTAAGATTTATTTGTAAAGTTGATAATATTGGAGTTAAGAAAATCCAACCTTTCTATAATGCATTATAAAATACTTGATCGTTTCAATCAAAGTAAATAAATTTTGTGAGCGAGAGTTTATGATCATTTTTATGACATTACAAAAGATCAACAACAAAAAATTTGACCCGAAAAAAAAGAGGATAATATATGATGTTTCTTTTTACAACACAAAAATTAAAGTGATTTTTTAATTTTTTATATAAACCTAATGCCATATTGAGCATACTCGCAGATGCAAACTTGAAAAATATTAATGTAGGATTTTAGAAAGGAATTGCCTCAATTCAAGCATTGTTTTGGTAGAATTGAGCAAATTGAAAACACATGATATTAAGAAAGAAAAAAATAATGTTTAATTCAAGAAACATTAGCTTAAGACTTGAGAATATTTTTTTTAGATTCAAGTCTAATATTTGCTTGTAGTGAGAAAAATTTCCATTCTGAAAACTAGAAAAATTTGCTTGATTTGAATAAACAATGTTCTCAATGATTTGATTTTTCTTTTTAATATAAAGAGAAGAATTTGCTTGATCCAAGTAATTGTCTGAATATCAGAAAATTTTGCTTGATATATAATAATCTTATTATATTGTATCTAAAAATGGTAAATAGCTAGGTACCTTGTGTGTTTTAATTAAACAAAAACTTATTTAATATTATTTTAAAATATTTTCTGATATCTTGTGAAAAATTAAGAAATTAATTAACTGTGGTAAATTAACTGTAATTAGATAATGCATTACATACTCGTATCTTCAGGTGAGAAGTGGGAAAGGTATGTTTTTCACTCATAATTTTATGGCTGAAGGTTGAAAGATTTAAGATGGAAAATTGTTTTCCATACTTAAATCAAGCAATTTTAAAATAATTTTGAATTTTTGTTAATCAAGCACAAAAAAAAAAAAAATAAACTCTGCGTTTGCTTAGTATAAGAAAATATTTTTTTGATTCAAGTCTTGTTCCAAGTCCTAAAATTAAATATTTTATTCTTGTTTAACCAATAATTTATTTTTTTTTTATTTTAGAAATAAATGCTAAAATAAAAATATATATTCTCTCCGTGTTGTAAATAAATAATTAAATACCCTCTGGGAAATGGAAACATTCTCGGATATAAGAAGGAAACATTCCATAGAGTGAAGGAAGAAGCATGCCCTTTCGTTAGACACTCCATTTCTATTATACACACTATGTCATTGAAGGAAACATTACTCTCTACTGTCATAAAAAATAATGTGGAAACAACAATAAATAAATAACAACTAGAAATGGTTAGCCTGCTCGGGATTCGAACTCGGAACCTCTGAGGTGGCGGTCAAACAAGCTATCTACTTGACTACCGAGACTACCTTTTTATTCAAGATTTTATTATTACATATTAATTGAAATTGAAAATGCCCCACAACAAGCAAAAGTTTCCACATACATGCCTTAAGAAGTGGTTTGGAAACAAAAACTTAAAACTTTAAAACTTCCCATAAGTTTCCAAAAGATACGATGGGGTATGTTTCAAAATCACTTCCATATGGTAGGCTTCCAATTTTTCCGAGAGGGTAGTTATAGTATTTAAGTTTGGACATATTTCTACTAATATGGTGTTAGGCCCATATATCCCATTGCCTGAATCATGGATCAGTTTCTTTATATACAAACACTAGAAAAAACTATGGTTTCGTATGCTGAGGTAAATAATCCGCTGTAATGGGTTTTTCAACAGTGTCATGACCTAGGTCAATCACGTGAAAATGCAAAAATTGAGATATTTTCAAAACGAAACCAGCTAGGATTTTAATTCAAAGTGATGTTTCATCAGAAAAACATTACAAACACTTGGAGACATTCAGTTTACGTTGCCATTTTAGGTCAACTTGAAGTTGCTTACAATACAGGCAAGCGAGCCCAGACATAGTTTGGGGGAAAAAAATTTACTTAATGAAGTGGCCGGCTTAGTCATCGAACCTAAGCCCAATATAAAATCTTTGGGAAGATATCAAAAATGCAGTTAATACAAAAAATCCTTGAAATAGTAAGGATCTTTGGGAAAACGGGAATTAATGCAACATCAATTAAGAGATTTCCGATTTTGGACAATTAAGCATCGCGGGTGTATCGCAGTCGACAAAAATGGAGGCAACAAATAAACTTATTAAATACAAAGCTTACGAATAAAAAATGTATAATGTCTGTTTAGTCTGCTGTATGATTTGCTCTGTACAGGGCTATTGTTGTTGTAGGTATTTTTTCTTCATAATACATTCTTGTAGTTTATTGAGTTTTTTTCCTACATTGAAAAATAATCTATCGTTATGCACAACATGCATTTAAATTGTTTTTTACTTACAAAAATCTTTTTACAAGAACTATTTTTTTTTTTTTTTTTTTAAAGTAAAAGAAAAAAAAGCTTATTTTTGGTAAAAATTTTAGTAAAAATAAAAAGAAAAATAAATTTGGAATTTTTATTTCAATGTAGTATACTGCTATTTAATGAACACATCTGTACATCAAAATTATCACAAATATCCAATACAAGGCCCAATTAGAACATTGTAAATATCAATAATACTTTTTTTTTTTATAAAAAAGTTTATTTTGGCAGGAAAATTATTTTTAACCGATTTAAAAATCAATAAATACGATTTACCCCTGATATATTCACAGCATTCATACACTATATACTAACGCATATTAACATTATCCACGCCTGAGTATAAATTTTATTTATATATTTACGTGGATAAATCAAATATTTTCCTTACAACTCGTTTTTTCCCGTATATAAATTTTATTTATACCACACACGTACACACATATTCCATACAAGCAATCAGCAACAGCATCGCACACGTACACATATATTCCGACAAGCAGCAACAGCATCGCATTCTGTTCCTGCAGTTTATTTCTTGCATGTTTCTTATAGTTCTCATTTAGTTAATGTTGCAAGGGTAATATAGGGTGGATTTTTGGTCAAGATGATTTGTGAATGCGATGGGTGGTCATTTTATGGATTGATGTAGGGTTGAGTGACAACTTGATATTTTCTGGTTGTCATTTACCTGCATATTTTTTTTCTTATACATTTTAATTCTTATTGAATTTTAATATGTTGTTCTTTAAATTCAGTATTTTTATATTAATTTTCTTTATATGCGATTGTTTTATTTTCATATATTAACTATTTGAAAGATATTTTAAAAAATTTCGTGCACAATTTAAATATATTTTTTATTAATTCTGTTTAAATACTTAAATATTTTATTTAACTAAGAAAATATTTAAATAAATTTTAAATATTTACGTAGTTGATTTATGCAAATGCGTTATTGGTGCAAAAATGACTCGCTTTTTGAATAACTTAAAAAAGTTTTTGGATAAATTTAATATTTTTTTCCCTTAGTGTAGAATGTATACTTAAAATCACTTGATCAACTTATCACAAATACACCACATAATGAAAACTGCTATAATTTGCTTCAGTGTTTTCTATATCTCGTTCCATATAATAATTTATCACGTTAAATATTCTTAAAAACAGACACTTACTCATTTATTCAGAGTATCTTGAAATTTGTCCTGGCATTAGAGAATAAATCAGGTAACGTTGGCTACATAAACCTCTATGCACACTGCTCCTGAAGCAACTTCAAGTTGACCTAAAATGGCAACGTAAACTGAATGTCTCCAAGTGTTTGTAATGTTTTTCTGATGAAATATCACTTTGAATTAAAATCCTAGCTGATTTCGTTTTAAAAATATCTCAATTTTTGCATTTTCACGTGATTGAACCACGTTGTACATTAGACAGTGCAATATATTCAAGTATAAAAGTGTTTATATATGTATGGATGTATGTTTGTATATATTTTTATATATATATTATACCGACGTGTGTGTTTGTGTGTGTGTGTGTGTGTGCTTGTAAAATATTGAGAATTGGGATATTGTTTCCACACCATCTACGGAGATAAATATCGCGGCGCGTTTTTTTTTAAGTGGTATCCCTTGTAGACCTATTCCACTATCCCGTCCCGTCCATAAATTACGTAATCACTTTTATACTTAAATTGGGTCGAATTGGACAGTCTCTAAGAAATTCAGCCATAGTCAAAACTATTTACACATCGCTAATATTTTTAAATGTTTTAAAGAAAGAGCTCACTTTATTTGTTGTTGGAAAAATTTTCCAAAGATATTTTTTTGTTGTTGCATTCTATGCAGTATGTTAAATAAAAACAAAAGTTTTAGCAAACCTAACGATATATATCACAAAATAAACTAATAATTGATAACTACTCTTTGGCGTCATAAGTATTTACACAGCCTTTCTTGGAGTCAATAAACACAATTATTTACAAACATAAGTGCTGCACGACCTTACTTTTTAGGATTTAAGGAAGATACATGCATGTTTTTCCAAAAGACTCCTCGAATTTACAGGAAGACTCATCAGTCCACAAATCATTGTGCGAAAACTGTATAGGCCAGAGAATAGTTATATTTTGCTAATTTTTTTTAATGATATTTTCCGTTAGGTTTTTTAAAACATGTTTTCTTTACTTTGCATACTACAAAGAATACAACAACCAAAAATTTCGTTGCGAATTATGCAAACAACAAAAAAGGCGAGCGCTTTCTTTAATCTATTTCTTCTGAAAGTGTAAATAATTTTGACTAGGGCTATATACATCTATCATTTATTACAAATGCTGCGAAGTAAATGTCACTGCAGCATTTTTTAAGCGACTTGAGTATGAAGAATCTTCGATAAGATTAATTTTAAATCTCTCCCAAAACTTGTTAAATTCCCTGTGAATCGACTCTCCAGCCTGCTCCGACCACAACTTCCCGAACTTCATCTTTTGCAGGGCTTTGTCAATCATTTGTTTTGGAGTGGTATCGTACCTCTTGTTGGGCGGGAAAAAACATTGATTTGGGCCAAAAAGTTAAAATTAATGGCTAAAAATGACAACTTTTAAAGGAATCTGCAGAACTTAATGACCTCGACATTTATGAAACGGTTGAACGTTATGCCTTGAAGCCCTTTGAGTGTGCTTTTCAGACAATGAATAAAATTGTAGATTCTTGTTTTATAACCAAAAAAACCGATTTAACCGATTTAGATAAAAATTTGATAACTTTTCGCAAAGCCATTGGGAGTACTGGTGTCTCGCAGACGATAAAAATACATGTTATATTAGATCATTTGAAGGATGCTATTATAAAACTAGACTGAGATGGCTTAGGATTGTAGTCGGCGCAGGCTGGAGAGTCGATTCACAGGGAATTTAACAAGTTTTGGGAGAGATTGAAAATTAATCTTATCGAAGATTCATCATACTCAAGTCGCTTAAAAAATACTGCAGTGACATTTACTTCGCAACATTTGTAATAAATGATAGATGTATATTTCTTAGAGGCTGTCCAATTTGACCCAATTTAAGTATAAAAGTGATTACGTAATTAATGGACGGGACGGGATAGTGGAATAGGCCTACAGGGGATACCACTTAAAAAAAAAAAACGCGCCGCGATATTTATCTCCGTAGATGGTGTGGAAACAATATCCCAATTCTCAATATTTTATACACACACACACATACACGTAGGTATATTATATATATATATACACACATACATACATATATAAACAGTTTTATACTTGAATATATTGCACTGTCTAATGTACAAGGTGGTTCAATCACGTGAAAATGCAAAAATGGAGATATTTTCAAAACGAAATCAGCTGGGATTTTAATTCAAAGTGATATTTCATCTGAAAAACTTTACAAACACTTGGAGACATTCAGTTTACGTTGCCATTTTAGGTCAACTTGAAGTTGCTTCAGGAGCAGTGTGTATGCCTGCTTAAGTTTGAAAAATTAGAAAGGACACGACAATCCTGCTGTAATCCTAGCTTCCCCATAAATGCGCACCAAACTTCAACCATTTGACAGTTATAAAATCCTTTGCTTTATTTTTTGTGAGTTGAAAACAACCTTCGGGCAATAACAACATAATCAACGTGCTCATCAGCATCACCATCAATTGACACTTTGTTGAAATTTGAATTTGGAGCGATTTAAGAACCGTGTGTAAATCAGCAGGTGACGAGAGCAACGGCACAGGACTTTCTTGTCCTTCTCGATAGCCTGAGGTCCTTCTAAATTTTAGCCAATTGAATCATAATCAATCTTGAAAGGCTTTTGTTTTGGCAACAAAGCAAAGAAGCTATAGAAATGTACGAGAGAACAACAAAATGGCGTCATTTAAAAAGGCAGCATCCCCAGAAAGGGACATTCTTATGTTATTTGTATCTAATAATTACGTCTCGACACAAAGTGGCATTGATGGCACCAAAGAAAACAACAACAAAAGAAAAACAACAAGAATAGCACTGTAGGCTTTGCGTTGACATTCATGATTGATTAGCTATTAATTAACTGTACAAATAACGGTAATTAGACAACGCCTGAAACGTGTTTAAATAGAGGCAGGAATTGTTTTTTTTTTCTCTTTTGCTTTTTTTGTCCATTGGACGGCGCATGGTGAGAACCTTGTAAGGGTTCCTGTAGAAAGTTTTATACACAAAAAAAAAAAAAAGAAAAAAACTGCTGCCAACAACAGCAACAACAGCAACAACTTTTTATAAATAGCAACAACTTTTTTGAGCTGCTCCTTTTTTAACCTCATGCTCATTTATTTTTATGTAGTACCGTAGAGAATCACTTGTTATATATTATGTCCTTAACTTGGAGTATTTGCAATATCCTGCTGAAACTTCAACTTCTTACGTTTGTTGTTGTTGCATTGCCCGCTACTCTGGGCTTATTTTCAGCGCTCTTAAATATTGTAGAAGCTGATTTGCATTTTATGAGACAATGAAACGAATTGGTAGTCGAAGATTTTTGCGCTCATTTAAGAATTGCAGGATTTTTATCTACGAGTAGCTGTAAATATATGTAAATTTGCCAACTATATCTTTCGAAGGTATGGAGGTACACGTTAGTACAGCTGGGTGCAAGGGCGTTCATATTTTTCGGCTTTTGCAAAACCAATTCTATCGATTTAATCTTTAAGCATATCTGCACGATTTGTAGCTCAATCGTCGTTATCCTCATTCTCTTAAAGTTGGGAAAAATACTTCTTACATATATATATATACACAGGGTATATAAGACAACACACACATAGGGTCGATGAATCTCATTGTTTTTGTTATTATTTTTTTTTCTTTCATTTCAACTTGATGCATTATTTAGAGCATAAAGATATTATTTACTAAAAAAAAAGATTAATTTTAACATGCATTTAGGTCACTATTTCAAATGCTTATTCCAAATAAGGTTCCAAAACTTCCAAATGTTTTTTTTTCCTTAATTTTGACTTTGGGGTTCAATGGACCTTGGACTGTTTTAGGTGATTTGGCAAAAATGACGCGACTTTAAAATCTAATATTCTCACAGACCTTCGAATGATAACGAAATTGTATTAAATTTTCGATATCGTTAACTATAGGCCGTTCTGTGTCGAGAACGGCTTATTCTTGATAACGATAGCATTATTATCGTATCGTATCGAAAATCGTGGGTTATTAAAAAATACGCATTCAACCTAATAACCCAATAACTTTTACAGCTGGGAGTGTAAATAGGAAAAAAAAATTGGAAATTGAGAAATTAATCTAACCTAATTACAATATTCGCAAATATGTTTGCACAGAATTGCCCAATTATGGAGGCTTTCAAGCTGGATTAAAAATGCATTTAAGTAATCAAATTCATTTCTTTTGACCTCTTTTTTGCGACATTGACTCTATTTTTAAGACCTTGGAGAAATGAGTCGAAAAGGTTGAAAAATACGCTTACTTCCCACACAAAGTGACTGTACCAAAATGGTAAAAACTCTAAAAATTCACAAAAATTAGTTAAGAACACCCTTTACCTTGATGATTCAAATACCTCGCTTAAAATTAAATCGCACAAAAATCATAAAAGATATCAACAAACGGGTTTATTTTTTATTGAAAAGATTAAATATAAAACTTTGTGAAAAAAATTATTGTTGTTGTTGTTATTGTTTTTGTATGTCATGTCAAAGTAGATCAAGAAAAAAAGGTATGCCGCTGATTGTTCTTAAAAAATTATTGTACATCATCTGAAAATAATAAAAAAAAGAAAACGGAAATATATTAGGAATTAATGCTGTTATTGTCGGTACTAGAACTCAGAGGATCATCAAAAAAAAAAAACTGAACTTTAGCATCCAAATATCAAAATTTTTTATAAAAAGAAATTTTTTAAAACTTAAAATAGGTCCTCTTCCGTTGTTTTTGGAACTATCGTCATGATTCTAGTACCAACGAAATTTTAAAAAAAATTTAAAAAATCAAATTGAACAATTTTTTCGATAAGTTTTATCACAACAAATCGGTAAAAATTGGTTAAAATAAACGCATTTAAAGTTCTGAAAAGTGTTATACTTTTGTATTATTACTTTCCCATTTTCAATAAAATAGGTAATATGGAAACCTGTATCTGATGCTAAATTAAATTAATCTTTTTGAAAAAAAAAGAATCTAAAAAAAAAAACAAAAACAAAAAAAATTAAATAAAACCCCCAAACTTAACACACAAAATTTTTTCAAATAATCATGATGAAATATTTTTTTTAGCTTTGAACCACGGAATTAAGGTGTTATATCTATTCAGTCAAGTTTGCCTTGGTTCGAAAAGGGGGATAGATGAGTGGGAAAGAAGGGGTATTCAAGTAAAACATATGGGATGTGTGTAGTATGTTTTAAACATGGCGGGGATCTGTAGAAACATGTGAATTAGAATCTGAGGCAAGTGTTATGCTTTTACCTCAGTCTATTCTAGTTATAAGGCAATCTTGTCCAAAAACGTATATATCTAATTACAGTGTTTTATTCGTAAATATTTATGAATTCTTAATTAAAACGAGCAATGACTTAAATTATTTTCTGAAGTTGGTTAAAGAGTATATCTCTAACATCTCTTATATATAAAAAAAAAAAATAAAACATAAATTCCAATTTGAATATAATACTTTTGATCAAAAGCAGCTTGTACCAAAACAATTAATGGCAAACTATGCATGCTGAAAATTAAAATAATATAAAAATGTTTTTTTGATCTGGTAATTTTAAAGAGAAGAATAATGAAGGCGACTATTTATATGATAACTTTTACTTTTTGATTTTCAATTTGTTTATTTCTTGTAGTGCACCTTCCAATCTCACATATCTTAGCCTCAATCTTAAAGTCATACCTACACTAAGGGAAAAAAATATTAAATTTATCCAAAAACTTTTTTAATTTATCCAAAAAGCGAGTCATTTTTGCACCAATAACGCATTTGAATAAATCGACTACGTAAATATTTAAAATTTATTTAAATACTTTTTTAATTAAATTAAATATTTAAATATTTAATCAGAATTAATAAAAAATATATTAAAATTATGCACGAATTTTTTTAAAATATCTTTCAAATATTTACTATTTGAAAGTAAACTATCGCATTTAAAGAAAATTTGAATAAAAATATTGAAATTAAAAAAAACATATTTAAATTGAATATGTTATTAATGGTTTTATGGTTCATATTGCGTTCATCAAATGCCATTGCCTGTATAATTTATTATCGCTTCACTTTTTTCGTTCTCTAATTTATACTATTTTTGACAGTTGGTGCACTAATATTGCACCAACTGTCAAACATAGTATAAATTACAGAACGAAAAAGTAATGTACAATATTGTTTAGGCAGAAGCAAATTATGCAGGTAAATGACAATCGGTCCAAGATATTCCTGAAAATACCGAGTTGTCACTCCACCCTACATAATTTAATTTCTTTGCCAAACATGCATAATATATTACTCCTGAAACAATAACTAAATGAGAACTATGAGAACTATAAGAACTGCAAATGCAAAAAATAAACTGCAGAAACAGAGTGCGATGCTGTTGCTGCTTGTCGGAGTATGTGTGTAAGTGTGCGATGCTGTTGCTGCTTGCTTGTATGGAATATGTGTGTACGTTTGTGGTATAAATAAAATTCAAATACGGAAAAAAACGAGTTGTAGGGAAAATATTTGATTTATCCACGTAAATATTTAAATAAAATTGATACTCAGGCGTGGATAATGTTAATATGCATTATTTCCCTTAGTGTATGTGTTTTCTTTTTTATAAAAATATCTGAGTAAAGGTTTGAAGCAAAAACGACGCACATTGGTTCTAAACATGGAAAAGACGGCCAAAACTTCATTTTTAAGGATGTTTGAAAAAGATTTTTTATATCAAATACCCATATAAAATAGATAAATAAAAAAAAAACTGCGTTGTCAATTTCTTTTTTTAATTTTTGGTTTTATTGATTTTGAACGTCTTAAAAATTTGACAAAAATTTATATAAAAAAAAAATTAGTCATATTTTAAGACTAGTTCGAACATTTGTTGTATTATTTGTAAAAAGTAATTTAATATGTAAAAATTTTTCATGCATTGGATCGAAACTTAAGTAATCAGAAAAAAGTAAAACTTTAAAAAATATTCATACTTGTTTAAAAAAAAAAAAAATCCAATAAAAAATGTGTATTTTTTAAAAAATTTAAAAAAATAAAAATTTAACTCAGTTAAATCGGAAAGAATGAAAATTAAGTTAAAGTCCCCTATAGAAAGGTATTGTTCCTTTGTGTGACATCTTATTATACTAATTTTTGTCAACAATGTGCCACTGTAGGGAATTTTTAAGAAAAACTAAAATAGTGTCGGAAACTATTTTTTTCTCTTTTTTTTTTTTGTTAAAACCATTTATTTTTATGTCTTTTTAGTTGTATTGCTACTAAATATACTTAGTGAGTTAAAATTTATTATAATATATAGTTTTTTTAAAATTTAGCATGTGCATTGTCTCCATTTTTAAGCCGCCATTTTGAATTTCGAATTCTTGACTTCAGATTCAAGATCAGTGACCCGGAAAACTTTCGAAACACCAAATTTGAAATGCATAATATAGTTATTATTAAAGTTAGTTTGTTCAGGGCCGCCATTTTTAAACCGCCATTTTGAATTTAAAATTTTTGACTTCAGATATATCAACATTTTTATGCAGATACAACTCCTTGAGGTTTTTACCGTCTTTTTTCGATTTGGAACCATTGTACGACGTATGATAGTTTTAAAAAACTTTTCCTCGGCATGTTCCCATGAAATATTGTGAACTCAAGTGCAAATCCCTGTAGAAGCTGACTGCAAAATCATCACGTGACATGCCCGGAAATTCGCACGTTGATTCGCAAAAATTGCACTGCGTTCAGGCAACTGTGATCAAGCCGATAAGCTTGCTGCAACACAACCAAAAGAGAAATTCCTAAAATATCACATAATTGCTGTATAGCGACAACAAAACATTAATGTCAAAATGGATAAATTTTTTCCTTAACTTCTCTGACTTCACGAGTGGAAAAACGACTAATGGAAAACTTCCGTAAAAGAACATTTTGGCCACGTGCAAAAAATGATGCACAAAAGTCGATGAATATCAATTGTTTTGATTTCTAGTAGAACTACGGGGGCTGTATTGCACATCGGTGTCACTCTCTATGCCACTATTGATGAGAGGGGTGCTTGTATTTAAGAGTAGTGGTGGTTGTAGTGTATTCCATACAATCACGACTCTTATAGATTCTTTTCGCTTTTGTTTGTAATTCGATATAGTTGTTGCGTTGTTGTAGTCTTGTCCGCTTGAAGCGCATCACAAATTATATCGATGACATCGCTTTCCTACGATCGACATCGATAGACAATATTTAATAGATAATATTTTTATTGTATTATTATTTATTGAACATTTTGACAATATCAATGGCAACGTTGCTGATTTGCGACACGTGAGTCCGCACATCCTTCAATCCTTGGGGAAGTAATTTAAGTCCATTAAAGCGATGCTATTTGTGGGGTGAAAGGAACAAAACAATTGTGTGTGAAAATATGAAATGCTATTGAAATCACCCATTCCTCTCACAACAACTGGCTACAGTCAGTTCACCTCAGTTACGCCCAAACGCATTTATTATTCTTTAATTTGCAAAATTGTTTTCATTTTATTAATTTTTCTTGTTGTTAAACGAATGAATCCCTTCAAGAAGCATTCAACTGTATGCGGCAGCAAGTTTAAAAGCTGAGTTTCAAAGATTTCAATCAGCTTTCTTCTAAACGTTGGCCAACCTAGACCAAAGCCAAGGCGAACCACTTGTTTCTGCGCCAAGCAGCAGCAGTAGCTGACGGACAGACTTTTCATGATTCTTACGAGGAAATATGAAAAATTTTGAAATTAATTTTATTTTCCAAGATATTTATTCAAAAACGAGCCAGTGAAAGAAATTCGTCATGTCCAAAAAATATTATTGGGCCTTGCTGTGGCATGGGTCGCGCTTGTTTCTTGGCCATTTCTTAGGCAGAAAAGGGTTTAAATTGCGCCATTTGTCTGGCTGTAGGGTTGATGGGTTGAGTGGATGGCTTATCTGCTGGCCAAAGGAAAACAACTGCTGCCGCAATCGTATGCGAGCAACTGGCGGACAGATAGTCAAAATCATCTTGGTGAGCGAACGAGTGAGTGAGTGGCTCCTGCTGCAGGATATTATGAATTCAAATTAAAAATATACAAATCTAATAAGTTCCATCTTAAAGAGCTGCTTCAATTTGTTGTTAAGTAGCAGTCAGTAAGCAAAAAAGGATATCTTCTTGCTTGATTCTAACTAATTGGCGAACTTTTAGCGGAATTAAATTATTAATAATAAAGTGCACATCAAGGATTTTGAGGATTTCAACATAACTGGCTTGCTTTATTTTTTGTGTATTTGGAAGACTTTGTTTTAATAGTTGTATCTTCATTGAATTAACTGTCTTTCAATGAAAACAAAAAAAAAAAAACAACCATTTATTGTGCATTCAAAGAAAGGCTCTGAAGTCATAAAAACATAAGTTTTTTTAGCTTTGCAATTATTTTGATTTATATTTGAAAATATTTGGAAATTGCGTCTAGAGTGCATTTTGAGCGAATTATTCTTGCTCTTCTTCAGTTAAGTGGGAGCGCATTTCTTTTATATCTTGCCAAATATTTATGGCACTTTGTATCTAGCTACTTCACATAATCATCTTGTAGTTAGTTTATTTGTCATCTTTTCCACTCCAACGCGATACAGTGACATTTTAATGTCCTTAAATGACATATTAGTTTGTTAACAAGATGTGCTCTGTAGTTGTTAGTAGACAAAAATTGGCTCAAATGAATGTAATAAAAATTATTTATGCTTGTTGAAATAATTGAAGGAGCAGAAATGAAGGAGTCTTTTGTCTTGAAGAAATCAAAATAAAAAAAAAAGTGTGAAGAAGCAGATATAAATTAGATTACAATTCACTTCGAAAGAGTTAGATCAGTGTCCTCAAACGAGTTAGATGACTAGTCTACGCATAAATTTGAAAGATTGAAAGGGTTCATTGGACTTTCTAAAAAATAACTATGTATAAAACATAAGGGAGTGTTGTATACCATACCCCAATATAAAAGTTGGCTCAGTACATGAGAAACTTGTTAACACAATTATTTTATTTTTGACGTGACGAAGTTACGTTATACCGCTCAGGTTTCCAAAAAAGTTCAAAAATGCATTTTTTAAAAATTCATCTGCGTTTCATTGAATTGTTACTCGCTGGGTATAAGAGCTATGATTAAAAAAGTAGTATGACCGTAAAGTTTAATTCTTTGGCTATATTAAAAAAACAAAAAAAAAAATTTAATACGGCATAGGGACGTAGTGGGAGCTGCGTAAGCAACGCAACTGAAAATTTGTTACATGGAATTATTACAAGCTGAGTATTAGTGCTAGGATTAAAAATACGATACGCCAATAAAGGCCTACTGTAAACCCTCACAACAAAATTAGACAAAAAATTTCTGACATCATGGGGACGCTGAGAGAGCCGCTCAAAGATCGATAACGCATCATTCATGCAGCGGCGTTGCATTGAATTTTTACTCAATGAGTATATAACCTACGATAAAAGTTTCAAAAGGAAAATAAAGTTTTTATACATGGCTTTACGACAAAAATAAAAAAAAAATTCCGGCATCGTCAGGTCGTGAATATAGCAGCTTATGTAACAGAAATGTAATATCGTTGCATGGAATTATTACTCACTCAGGAGGAGTGCTACAGTAAATTTTGTTTTACGACAGCAGGGATGTGTTATTACGCTTCACAACTAAATTACAAAAAACTTCTTGTTGTCATGATTTCAGGGATGCAATCACATAATGCAGTAAAAATGCTACAGCAATGAAAAAACGTTGCATGGATTTTTAACTCTGTGACTACTGGTGCAACGGTAAATTTTAAGGAACGAAAACGAAGGTGAGGTCTTCGGGCATATGACAAAAATAAAAAAAAAAAATTGACGGCGTTATATTGACCGTTGTGCTCACTCGCGTGTACAAATTAGAATTGAATTATATGGCTGTAGCATAAAGCTTGCGTATATACAAAAGTATGATGAAATAACTTTTTAGTCTACGCGATTATATTGGGCTCGATACGCCATTAAATAGGTAAAATATTATTTAAATAGATATTTTACCTGAAAAAAACATGTTTATCCAATTTTGATATCGAAAGTTATGAAGAACTTAGAAGTACTCCCGCAAACTTGAATAAGGGCCTGACAGGCCAATCTTGTCCCGATGAGGGTTAAGTACCAATGAAACAAAAGTATCTGCCTCTAGAAAAAGTTGAGACAAAATAATTTGAGACGATTAAGTTAAAATTTAGGTAAATTTTAATCTGTATGATAATTTCAAATACAAATTATGAATCTACTTTAAAAAAAAAATTTTTTTTTTTTTTTGTAAATCCACAAAGAAACTTTTAACATTTACCATTCGTTTTTTTCTGTTTTAAGATTTATTTTATTTTTATTAATTACTGACCCTCCTTCTCCCTATAACATTTTTTCTCTTATTCTCCCATTTTTCTTTCTCTCATATTAGAACCATGATTTACCGAACTTGGTTGTTTAGGATAAAAGCACCATCAGCGATATAGAGGCCCAATTATGGAAAAGAGTGGTAAAAAATTTGCAAAAACATGATTAAGGCTTGCAAGTAACGCCGAGGCGACCATTTGAAATATATTGCATTGCATCCATAATCTCCAAGTGTCTACCTTCTGATCAAAAAATACCCAGAATTTTTCATTCAAACAAACTGCGCTTGAAATATTGATTTTATTTTTCTGCAACATCTATCATTTGGTCTTCAAAAATCTGTTTGAGCGCCATTTGTCGACAGTTTGTGCGTGAAAGAATTGTCAACATGACTCAAGTTACCACTTCGCGAAAAGCGTTTTGAGATGATTAAAGCAATAAATGAGAATGCGCAAAACGAGCTGAAGGTGATTTAAAAAACCAACCTATGAAAATTGTTTTTAAGATTGGAGGAGGAAGCGTTCGAATATGTATATTGCTTGCAATGGAGATTACTTTGAAGAAAATAAAATGAATATCTATGTGAATATCGATGAAGATTCGATGTGGCGTTTTTCTAATTTTTTGAGATTACGTGGACATATCGAATGATCAAATTTGGGTTTCCCCTTTACAAAACCCAGAAGGATCGTCTCATATCAGGCTACAATCCTTGTTATGTTGGCTTCGATTAATGCAGAATATTTGTTCTTGATATCACGGCTACAGTGAAATACTCTGTACCGATAGTTTCCATCTAATCTATCTGCCTAGTCGAGATAAGGAGGATATTATATTTTTCGTATCTTGACTTTTATCTGGATCGTAGTTGAATTTTTGTAGCCGGTCGATAGTGCCACTAGGGTATGAGGCATTTCACGTAAAACGGTTTATGATTCAACTTTATAACTCTGCTACTTGAGCAAAATATTTTGGTTCTGTGTGAAACTTTGCCGGCTATTTACTTATAATCACTAAAAATTAAAGAATTATTTTCTTTAAAGATTATATTTAAGCTGATTTGATTTTTGTAAACTTCGACATTTTAAAAACATATTTTTTATTATATCAAAATATTGCTTTAAATATTTCAAAAATGCTCAAAAAATTTTATAATGAAATCGAAAATAGTGAAGGAGATATAGAATTGCAAGTGTTAAATATAATCGAACTTGACTTTAAATCGTTTGGCACTGTCGATACACTTTATGAGGCCACTTTTCAACAAACATGAGTTACGAAATTTATACTATAACATATATCATTGATTGTATTGTTCATTACACAACCCATGCTTCACAAGAAAGTAGTCCACTATTTCAAAGCCAAAGTTTGACTTTTGTTTAAATGGATTGTTATTTTAAATTACTGCAAAAATATCTCTTTCAATTCATAAAATAAACTCTTTAATATGCTTCACAGATTAAAACTGGTAGATTCTACCCTCTACTCCAAGCTGCTTGTCATTTTTACCAACTCCCATGTTACCTTGTTTTAGAGTCATAAAAACTCAATAGCTAATGGATTTGCAACGCATTTAAACAATAAAAATCACCAAATTTTATGATTCCTTAATGTTTTCACAAAACTTTGTGCTGAAAGTTAAACCAACAAAAAAAAAAAAAAAACAGCCAACAAGGAATCTTTATGGGTTGTCAAAAACCTATTTGACGCATTTGCTGAAATGATTTGATGATATTTATTTCGTCTGCTACTTCTTTTTGATTTTACGACTTTTGAGGCGAGGCATAAGGACGAGCATTATAGAGAGCATGATGGGCAAAAACTGCACTCATGTCAAAATGTTGACATGATCATAAAAATGCGCACAAGGAACAAAATCAGGTGACACACCAAATGCGTCAAGTGCGTCTCGTGGTTTGAGTGTGAAAATACATTGATTTAAGGACGTGGTACGTTGTTTTAAGTATCCAACAGGGAATAAATCTCACGTGGGGTTGGAAAACAGAAATGTAACAACATGTTGGGATCGTAAAAAATGCTGTGATTGCTGCGGATTTTTAAAGTCACTAAGAAGACAAAATGTAGCTACTTTTTTAAATATCCAAATGAAAATTAGGAGAACTTCTTGAAATTAAAAATTGTTCTCCACAAAAGTACGAACGAAGCATTTTCAGTATTCATCCTTTTAGTGGCTTACTGGAAAACATAAAAACTACTTGCCAAATTATACATTTTTGTTACCTTAACCGCGTGCACTTTTATTACTCAGTGTTCTTTCTCTGTGTCATGTTATTTTGTCTCTCCTAAAAGTATGCAGCACACAAACACACACACAAGGATTGTTTTTTGTTACCTTGCCAAATTCATTTGACCAGAAACTTAAGTTATGTTTTGGATCCCATCCAAAATTTTACAAGTTTTACCATTGATGGCTCTGAGCAGCGAGACAAAAAGCTTTTTGCCATAAATGCACATAACAGATACACACACACATATGCACAGTTAAGCCATCACGTGAGTTTTGAAAAATCAATGTCAACGAAAATGCACACAAAACTCACATCGGGGCATCGTAAATTTTCATTGTATCGTGAAATCGGACAGTGCTGACAGAACGCAGCGTTGACAAGTTTGACATCACTTTTGTATCCGTTTCCGCCGTATCTCCATATCTGTGGTACACATTTGCGGCGTATTCAATATAAAATGCATCGGGAATGAACAATTTCAAATGTATTGAAAATTTGTTGACATCCATGGGTCAGACAGGAATGAAAGTACATGCTACATGCAGGCGACAGTATTTCTGACTATAAAGTCACGAAAATATTTTAAAATTTGCTTAGAAGAAATAAGTAACGCAAATTTTAAATTATCCTGTGAAGCTGAGTAGTAGCTTAATTCTTAAATATAACATGAAATTTTTAAGAAAAAAAAAAAAAAACTCGGATGGCACTTACAAAAGGATAAATCAAAACAAAAAATTTATTTTCATTAGTTTCAGACATAAGAATAATTTTATTAATGAACTATTTTCAAGTTTTTTAAATATTAACAATTTTTTGTTTCATTGACTTGAAACTTTTTTCAAAATGTTGTATAACATCTTTTGAAGGTCATCAGGGAAATCAGGGATTGAGCTGTGACGGTTAAATTGACTGACAGTCAGAACAAATTTTTTTGAATTTATCGCCTTTACTCTTAAAGATATTTAATATCATCTAATATCACCCATCTTAGCACGCAGTCAGCACGCTCTGTCGCACATTGTGTGCCTTTTGCCCAACTCTAATCTAGAGGAACAATTGATTCTCGCTAAAACTTTGTGATAAGTTATGTCAGAATTCGAAGTCGCTTAAGTTAGCGATAATACCCATCGCATGGCAAAAGTCGTTCAAAACTCATAGCTAACGATGATAACGCAATCGTTTGCTGAAACAACTTCTGAGATTTTAGAAAGTTTCAACAAACAAGCAATTGATATACGTGATTGTATTACGGAAGGTAATTAGTTACCCTATGATTTATAGATAATACTGGAAGTAATTACTTACCCTCGGAATTATAAGTAATACAGGAGGTAATAAGTTACCCTCTGACTTATAGGTAATATTCGAAGTAATAGTAATAATAGTGAAACCCTTCGAATTATAAGTAATACGGGAGGTAATTAGTTACCCTCTGACTTAAATGTAATACTGGAGGTAATTACTTACCCCTGCCTTATAAGTTATACGGGAGGTAATTAGTTACTTTCTTACTTATAGGTAATACTGGAAGTAAGTAGTTGACCTTTGACTTATGGGTAATACAGGTGGCAACAAGTACTACTCTGACTTATTGGTAATACTTAGTGATGGGACAAGGGTAAATACCCAAATGGTAAATTGGGTGTTTAAATGTAAATACCCAGGTATTTACCCAAGCACCTGGGTATTAACCCAAAACGTGGGTATAAATTAGAATAAAGAAAAATTTAAATAAATTAAAAGAATTTCATATTTTATTATGAATTAGATTTTTTAATAACAAATGAAATAATTTTTAAATTTAATCGTAATCGCTGTAATTCTAGTGAAGAATTCATGGCATTTTCAAATTGAGTGGAGTGCGTGCTTTCTGCTGAAGGTGGTAAACTGTTTTTAAACACCAAGTTCCAGTTGCACGATATATATGTTATTTTTCCTGCTCTTTGTGCTGTTGCCATCGCTCCGACTCATTACATTGAATTGCCATAAGCACGCTGATTAGCGGTTCTTATTAAGTATTGTTGTTGTGTTTGATGCAGTCAAAACTGCCTTATCTGAGAAAAACGCATCAAGAAATGAATAAGCAAAATACACTTAAGCAAAATATGTTCAAAATAAATTCGAAAATGTTCACTTTTCTCTTACTCTACGTTACAACGAGCATTTGTTATTCAAATGAGTATTTACCCGAAATTAGATAAATACCCGGGTATGAAAGTGGGTATAAATGGGTAAATACCCAGCGTTGGGTAAATACCCAGGTCTAAACCCATCTCTAGTAATACTGGATGTAAGCACCCCACACTACCGCCTATGACAAGCCCATGTTCAAATAATGCCTTATTTCTGTATGTTGGAAGCCAGCAGGAAACTACCTCATATTACCAAGTTATACATAAAATAAAGTTGAAAAAAAAATTATGAAAGCTATTGTAAAATATTAGTCTCAATTTAAAACTTAATGTGGATTATTTTACATTCTTAGGTAAATGTTAGCATTTGAAAGTTGAAATTTGGCATTTAAGAAATAAAAAGGATTATCACATAGATCGTTTATTGATCTGTCCATGCACAATCATAAATTCTTTTTTTTAACTATTTCATATACATGTAAGGCACATGGGACATGCTTTTGTATAGAAGAGACAACCTAAAACATACCTCTATAAGACTTACTTGTTTTCAAATCGCAGAACGAACCATTTTATTCGAAGCATTTTCCGAATTGTTTGATTTTTAAAACAGAGAAACACAGAATAGGGACTTTTTCGTACACCTTTAAGTGTTTTGACGTGACGAAGTTACGTTGTACTGCTCTTGTTCCAAAAAAGTTAAAAAATGAATTTTTTAAAAATTCATCTGCGTTTCATTGAATTGTTACTCGCTGGGTATAAGAGCTATGATTAAAAAAATAGTATGACCATAAAGGCAAATTCTTTGACTATATTAAAAAAACAAAAAAAAAAAATTTAATACGGCATAGGGACGTAGTGGGAGCTGCGTAAGCAACGCAACAGGAAATTTGTTACATGGAATTATTACTCGCTGAGTATTAGTGCTAGGGTTAAAAATACGATACGCCAATAAAGGCCTACTGAAAGCCCTCACAACAAAATTAGACAATAAATTTCTGACATCATGGGGACGCTGAGAGAGTTGCTCAAAGATCGATAACGCAACATTCATGCAGCGGCGTTGCATTGAATTTTTACTCAATGAGTATATAACCTACGATAAAAGTTTAAAAAGGAAAATAAAGTTTTTATACATGGCTTTACGACAAAAATAAAAAAAAAAATTCCAGCGTCGTCAGGTCGTGAATATAGCAGCTTATGTAACACAAATGTAATATCGTTGCATGGAATTATTACTCACTCAGGAGGAGCGCTACGGTAAATTTTGCTTTACGACAGCATGGATGTGTTATTACGCTTTACAACTATATTACAAAAAAAAATTTTGTTGTCATGATTTCAGGGATGCAATCACATAATGCAGTAAAAATGCTACAGCCATGAAAAAACGTTGCATGGATTTTTTACTCTGTGACTACTAGTGCAACGGTAAATTTTAAGAAACGAAAACGAAGATGAGGTCTTCGGGCATATGACAAAAATAAAAAAAAAAAATTGACGGCATGTCAAAGACCCTCAGGGAACCGCCTAATGTGACGCATATGCATCACTTTTGCTGGATTAATTGAAATGAGAGCACAACCCATGCGGAAACAAAAAAAAAAACTAAAAGCAAAGCACCAACTCCAAATCCAACAACTCCAACTCCAACTCCAACACCAACACCAACACCAACACCAACACCAACACCAACACCAACACCAACACCAACACCAACACCAACACCAACACCAACACCAACATCAACACCAACACCGACACCGACACCAACACCAACACCAACACCAACACCAACATCAACACCAACACCAACACCAACACCAACACCAACACCAACCTCAACACCAACAACAACATCAACATCAACATCAACACCAACATCAACATCAACATCAACATCAACATCAACATCAACATCAATATCAACATCAACATCAACATCAACATCAACATCAACATCAACATCAACATCAACATCAACATCAACATCAACATCAACATCAACATCAACATCAACATCAACATCAACATCAACATCAACATCAACATCAACATCAACATCAATGAATTGAATGAGAAATAGGTCTACTTTCTACCGACTCCGGACGGCCAATGTACATGTTATCAGGGCATTGATTTACTTTCTGTTGGGTGCCATTATATGCAGAAAGGTGACGGTCAATCAAAAAAGATACAGTAGTTTCGACTATGTCGTAACACACGACGTAGAATTAGTCAATTCGCTTTTGATGACATCTTTTTTAAAAACTATTTAGCAAAATATTTATTCCATACAACTGAGCATATGACCTTTAAAAGAGTGCCGGAGAGGGTTAATATATATGACCGACCCCCATTACTTTTGCAAAAGGACCATTTTTACCTTCGACACCTATTCCGTCCGACCACTCCTTAGGGGGGCTCCCTTACAAATATTATGGTTTTTGTATATTTATTCCTTACACCTGAGCATATGACCTTTAAGAGAGTGCCGGAAAGGGTTCTTAGGTATGACTGATCCCCATTACTTTTGCAAAAGGAATATTTTTGCCTTTGTCACCTATTCCCTCCGACCACTCCTTAGGGGGGCTCCCTTACAAATATTATGGTTTTTGTATATTTATTCCTCACACCTGAGCATATGACCTTTAAGAGAGTGCCGGAGAGGGTTAATATATATGACCGACCCCCATTACTTTTGTAAAAGCAACATTTTTGCCTCTGACACCTTTTCCCTCCTACCACTCCTTAGGGGAGCTCCCATACAAATTTTATGGTTTTTGTGCCGGAAAGGGTTAATATGTATCGCTGACCCCCATTACTTTTGCAAAAGGAACATTTTTTCCTTTAACACCTATTCCCTCCGACCACTCCTTAGGGGGGCTCCCATACAAATTTTATGGTTTTGTCGATAAAACCGGAAACTGTCGATAAATAGGTAGCAAGTTTAAGCAAACAAAAACATCAAATGTTGGCTTTATATTTCATGTAATTGTGTTAAATTTATATAAGTTAGAGAGTTCTAACATGAATTTTTGTCGCATTGAGGATCAAGCAGACCAACAAGTGCTAACATCAACATTGTACGATCAGTACTTTAGGCCCACCAAAGGCTCAAAAAGTTATATAAATACCGACACCTGATCACTATCACCCACCCTACTTACCTCCGAGAATGACGTATTCTACGTCAAAAATGAAATTCAGTCTAAAAAATTGTCTGTGTAAGGTTATTGGAACCGGGGACCTCATAGTTTCAAAAAATTGTCATAGAGCTGCGATGACCGCCTTCTTTATTTTTACATAGCTAAAATTTAAAACAAAAATTTTTAAATTATAATTAACCCTTCGAGTGACACATGGTCTATTGTGTCCAAACGTTTTTTATTTTGACGGTAGTGGATGTATAGATGAGGCTAGGAGTTAGGCGGAAAAAAAATTTGGGACGGCAGTGAACTGCTGATAACATTTGAACAGTCTGCTTTTATCTCTGTTGCAATACGGAGCTACTAAATTTTATCTGGACACTAAAGACCTCATGTGTCATTCCGAGTGAGTGAAAAGTACATACAAAATTTTTTATTTTTTAATTTTTTATCAGCAAAATTATAATTTTTATTGCATATAATTACCATCTTGTTGACATTAAAAACGCTAAATTTATAGTCGCAACAAGATTGGCAGAAGAAATTCCTGAATCTCTTAAGCACTCCCTACACTTACTAACTTACAGACAAATTTGAAGAAAATTTTAAATATTTTAATTTTTTATACCCAACTCAGTAAGTTGGCAACTCGATCAAATAGTGTGTGGATAAGTCGTCGACTGATTATAAACTCAGTTGTTCGATAAATATGGTGAATGCTCGTCTGAGGAGGATGAAGAATCTAATGATACCGACATGTGTGACAAGTTGGAGAAAAAAAAGTGGTGCTACTACTGTTAACGAATAGAGGAAATAAAACCAAATTTTGTTGCGGTCTGTTCAAAAAGCCAGTTTGCGAAAAGCACCGCATGAATTTTTGCCTTCAATGTATAGCAAATTAATCACATTTTTTTATGTAAAAATCATTTTTATAAGTAATTTTTGAATATTTTAAGCATACAAAAATTTGTTTCATAATTATTATATTTTTATTAAAAAAAAAACTGCCATTAAGCAATGAAAATCAAATTTTTTTTTTCAAATATTTTTTAATTATAGTTTCAAGCTCGGATTTTAATATCCCGGTGGATTTTTAGAGTTATCTTTTTAATATCGAAAGTTCTGAATTTTTTAGCCAGGCTTGTAATAAAGTGGAAATAACAACATTTTATAATTTTTATATTTTTTCAGATATTTAAATAAATTTTTTCAGATTTTTTTTTACCTCATTTTCACCTTAAAACCGGGTTGGACACGGAAGACCCCATGTGTCACTTCGAATTACTAAAAAACATTTGTTACGCGAAGGGTTAAGAACACTTTATAAATTTATGAAAATCACAATTAAACATGCTTTTAACATATTATAAGTCATTTATTAGAAATGAAAATGGGTTTGAATTTGATCAGAATCAGTTCTTTTTTTTATTGGCAGATGTAGTTTTGGTCTTAGCAAAATTTTGCTAAGACCCTTAACCCTGCTAATGAACACCCTGTAAATATATGAAAATCATGATTTAACTAATCTACTTATGTTGTAAAACTGTTTTCTGCCCAGCTCTCAGTATTTCATTTTCTCAATTCATGTCCTCCCTCATTCTCTTTTTAGTATCGCCGTAACTTTATTAAAATTGTTTTTCTTACATATAATTTTTTTTATTATATCTCATAGAACCTAAACATGGTCATTAAGGTGATCATAACTCTCTTAATGTGAACATTAAAACTTTTTACTACAACATCTTCCATATTTTTTTTTTCTTCTTTAGCTTTCCTGCCAAAAACAACTGTTGTTTGGCAATACTAACTAAAGATTATGAATACCTCAAACAGTTCTGGTCGCATTTTTAGGGTTGCCATAAAGTTGTTAAAATAAAAAAAGGAAGCTTAATGATTTCTACATTCATAATCGACATGAACATATAAAATTAATTTATAGATATTTTTTCAGACTGTTTTTCTTATTATGCTACAACAACAGCAATAAGAAAACAATAACAAAAAGACACAAAAATAAGCATAAAAACGTAGTAAATGTTGAACAAAATATGAAAAAGTACGTACAAGCTTGCGAATCAAAAGTTTTCCCCCGTCAAGAATTTCCACACAGCCGGATTTCTTAACTTAATTTACTGTTGAATGTAAGCCAGTTGTTGTTGGTATTGTTTTTATTCTTTGAAGCTATTAAAAATGCCAAAACATATCATAAGGAGAAAAAAAAAACTACATACATATATTAAAAATTGAGCTCAAACAGCCGGCATACATTTTGTCTGTCATCTCGACGTAAATTAAAAGTTGTACCAAACCAATACAGTCCGTTTTCATGGTCAGTCTCTCACTCCCAGCCAAATTGTGGGTCATTTTAAGCGCCAAAATGGAGCAAATAAATAAAAGTTCGCATATTTTTCGCCAATACTAACTAATACTTAAATCCGAAATGCGAAATGCGAAATACGTAATATACGCTATGTTGTCGACCAACCAACAACTTGAAGTCAATTATCGGAATTAATTTCATTTATTACATCATCAAAATATATGTGAGCCAATAATAATGTGGCTTCGGTTGGCCAAGCACAGACACACACACATAGAGAAACACACAAATATATTAATGTGGAGAAGATAATGGAAAATTTTCGCTAATATCATGTGTGGGTGTGTGTATCGGAGTTTTTCCTTTTTGTTTTTTGGTATGGAAATCGTTGTTGCTTTTGCTGTGTTTCTGCCGTTAAGTGTTCTGCAATGAACACCATTGTTTGTGTGTGTGTGTATTTGTATTGCTTGTTCATATTTGTATTTTGTTGAAAAACATACGAACATACGTTTTTGAACGCACCTATAAAATTTATTGTTAATTGCAGTTGTTGTTGCTGTTGTTGCTGTTGTTGCCTAACATTTATAGTCGATTGCAAAAATATGCTGAGTCCGTTAATTGTTTGAAATTTATTTATGCCTGTTTATTTCTATGCACGAACATTTATTAATATCTGTGGATATTGGGTTTTTTAATTTGTCCCCATCCAAGGACATATTTTTAGTATTTAGCAACGCAGGATTTGGTAAATATGGGACATTTTATTGCCATGTGTGAGAGTCATTTAATTCGAAGAACATGAAAGTGCTTTATTGTCAACGTGCTATAAACCATCTATTAGAGATGGTGTGGGTGTGGAATAAAGAAATATCAGCAGTTTTCTAGTTGTGCCAAATTAAACTTAACATGTCTGACAATAAATTTTTTTATTGTATTTTTTTTTCTCACTAGTGTAGTTTTGGTCTAAGTAGAATTTTCATTAAGAAAATTTTCGTATATAAAATAATAAAGGTAGTTTTGTTTTATAAAAAAGACATTGATTTTATCTGCATTTAACTTTATCCTTTTTGATAAGTTTTATAACAGAGTGCAACATGAAAAATAATATTCAATTGGAATCCTATACCGCGGAATCTCTTATAAACAAATTCTGTTATGATTTTGCATAGAAATTTATAAGTTGTCAAAAAATTTGTTACGAGCTCAAAATCTGTTAAGAAGTCTGTTAAAAATTATAACAGATTTTCGAACTGTCAAAAAATCTATTCAAAATTCTATAATTGGTATTCTATGTGACAAAATCTGTTATGAATTCTGTTAAAAACCATAACAGAATAACAGATACAATCGATAAAATCTCTTTTATCGTAACAAATTTTTATAAAGTGTACATTTTGATCTGAAAAATGGATGTTTATTAATGAATTTCATTAAGAAGGGCTCGTAAAAGAAGGCAAATGTAAAATAACAGGGTTGATAAATATGTGTGTGTGTTTTAAAGATAAGTTTTATTAGAAGAAACCATAGGGCCATTTTGCTGGAGTTACGGCGATCCTATACAGAGAGTAACGTATGTAACTTCTAATGTTAATAGAAATATACAAAGTTTAACTCATTAATATGTTTAATAATAACATATAATAACAATAATAAGAGAAACCAGTACATGATTACATGGTATACCGACTGCTCTCTAACCGATGAAGGGACCGGAGCAGGAGTCTACGGGCCAGGAATCAAATACTTCGTTCTCATGGGCAAAAACAGTAGCATATTCTTAGCGGAAATATACGCGATAGACAGTTGCGTACATTTTAACCTCAACCGTCAATACCGAAACGAAAACATAGCTATCCTCTTCGATAGTTAAGTGGCAATCAAGGCACTAAAATCCCATCCTGTGACCTTAAAACTGGTGATGTAGTGTCTTGACAAACTAAACACACTTGGGCTACAAAACTCAGTCTAGATCCTATGTTTACCGGAAAACAAAGGCATAGAAGGAATCAAAATTGCTGATGAATTGGTAAATAAAGGAGCATCAACTCCCCTTGTTGGTCCGGAACAATTCTGTGGGATAGGCAAAGGAATCCTCTCTTTTTCAATAAAGAAAGAGGAAGAAAAACAAAAAGACAAATACTGGAAAAAATTAATAGGATTAAAGCACTCTAAACTACTCTTAGGAGCATATGACCTAAAGAGATTTAAATAATGCATGAAGCTTATAAAGAATGATCTGAGAATCATCACAGGACTGCTAACAGGTCATTAATGGCTGAACTCTCACCTTACAAAACTAGAAATTCTTAGT
Organism: Pherbina coryleti; assembly: GCA_943735915.1. Lineage (NCBI taxonomy): Eukaryota > Metazoa > Arthropoda > Insecta > Diptera > Sciomyzidae > Pherbina > Pherbina coryleti. The sequence goes on from OX030949.1 coordinate 11,424,001, forward strand.
GATGAGACATGTAGGTTTTTATCTTGGAGTACGAAGAATCTGCTATGCACGTCCTAGGATAGTATTATGCACTTGTTCAAACACGACAGAAATACCTAGGTTACCACATAATACCAGATAACTCCAAATAATTAATAAGAGATAATATCAAGAGATTTATCATAGATTTAAGCATAGCGATTTAGCATTTATCTCAGAGAATAGACTAAAAGAGGTTCTTTAAGTCCGTGAAAGGCACAATAGATCTTAAGGTCACAGTTTATATCCCAAAAATAATAACCATAATAATAATTTTAGTTTTTCTCAACATTTTGCGATTGGGGCACAGTGGAGCAAAATATTTTTTATATTAGTGTTTTAAGATATCCCACAAAATAACCGATAAATAATTTTCTATATGGAATTAACGGGGATAACACTTTCGTTTCGTATTTGAAGTAAAAAATGACAATCTTAATATTTGAATATGACCTTTCATTTTGAATTATTTTATTTTTATTATTATTACTTATATTGAAAACAAATTTGAGCTTCAATCTTGGTTGACAACAAGACAACATGAAACAAAGAAAGCAACAACCAACAACAACAACAACAACGGCTCTGTATAGAGTAAATCACACAGCTTGACTATACAGACTGTTTCGCTGGCCGCTACACCAACTCATCAGTAGTCTTTGCATGACTTTTTACTGTGATCTTCTCAAGGTTACTTAGGTTCTACTTATACTGCCAATTATGCCGACAAAGTTACCCGGAATTTATTTTGATAGCGAGAACGCTTAATAGTAAAAAATGTTATTCAAACATCTTAAAAGTTAGATGTTAAAAAATTAGAAATTGGAACCAATGTGCGTTGCAGTGCTTTATCCTCGCCATCACTGTGTTTTCTTCTAAAAAAGAGTAGTAAATCTCTTTCTGCTCCGTAGAGATTTTTTGTTTTTTTTTTTTTGTAAAATGTGGTTGATTTTTTTTAAATGATTAACCCTCCCAATGTACACTATGACGATATCGTCCTCCAATTTTTGGAGAAAACATCTTCAGTCGTCATTTTACCAGCTTTTGTCTAAAACCTCCCTTAACTTAAATTTTTCGCTCTGCATTCTGATTTATGTATAACTAGCTTTTTCCCGGTGCGCTTTGTTGCAGTGAGTACCGGAAAATGTTGCAATGCTTTCAGCGTTATTTTTTCTAAACCATCTCGTACTCGAAACATAGGAGTCGTTCATAAACTGCGCGACCGATTGTAAAATTTTTTTTACCCCCCTCCGGTACTCTTCGTAGTGCATTTCAAAAACACTCCCCTCCACCCCCATAAAGTAACGTAAGTAGTATATGAAATAAAAAAATCAATTGATTAAAATATATTCGAAAATAGAAAAAATAACTGTCGAAAAGCAAGCAAAGCCAATAGTTAACAGTTAATTTAGACGGTCAAACATGAAGATGTAAAGATGAAAATGGTTTGAAATGTTGGGTTGCATTAATTTCAATTTTTTCGAGTTTTTTTTATTTTTGGTCACATTACTATATCTGAGACTCCCTCCCCCCATTCGTTACATATCGTAGTACATTTTAAAACCTCTCTCTCTCTCTACTAAATTGGTAACGTAATTTATGAATGACCCCATAGTTACTGCGCAAAGTTGAGCTCAATCGGCTCAGTAGTTTTGGAGTCTATAACAGCGTTCTCTATTGTACATTTTTTGCATTTTTCATTTCCCAGTAGCAGGTTATTACCAAGTAGTAACTTCATTCTTACTTCTATTTTCTTTGTCTTTTGCTTCCATAGCTTTTCTGTGTCATAAATTTGGCTTTAATGGGTGGAGACACACCCCTTGTCCAATGCATGTCACCTTTTCTAGTAGAAGAACATCACCAAATGATATCTACATTCTGAGTTTCAATGTTCTGTGACTTTAACTTCTATAGCTATTCTGTATTGTAAATTTGGCTTATATGGGTGGAGCCACGCCCCGTTTTCGAATGCCCGTTCGTTTTTCAGTAGAAAGACCTTCATTGTTATACGACATTTAGTTCCAAAGCAATTCGACATCATAAATTTGGCCTGTGTGGCCAAATTCCGCCTTGTCTAATGTTCGCTCAAATATATAGTAATGGCCTCTTGGGCCCATAGCATCTACATATTAAGTTTCATCATCAAAACATGTACAACTCAGGAATAATAATGATTTCTAAAAAGTGGGCGTATATATATATATATATATATATATATATTTATACCACGCCCAGTTTTAGTATAGTTGCCGACAATCTTAAATAATATTTAAGATACTATATTATAGTATTATATTATATATTACATACTATATTATATATTATAGTATATATTATAGTATAATATAGTAATACTATATTATAGTATTTTTATTGATTTGTAGGCGGTAAAGGGGGTATGGAAAAAAAGGGGTATGGAAAATTTTTACTATGCCTATATTTTCGCGCAAATGCAAGCTAAAGTGAGACCTACCAAATTATTCCAATATTCCATTTATCTCCAATTACCATTGTAAATATTTTCCCATATACACCATATATGCACCTATATTTTTTCACACCTGTATTGTTGATAAGTTCACTAAAATATATATATATATTTTATATATATATATATATAATATATATATAATATATATATATAATATATATATAATATATATATATAATATATATATATATATATATTTTCGCGCAAATGCAAGCTAAAGTGAGACCTACCAAATTATTCCAATATTTCATTTATCTCCAATTACCATTGTAAATATTTTCCCATATACACCATATATGCACCTGTATTTTTTCACACCTGTATTGTTGATAAGTTCACTAAAATGACTATAATTCATGAACCAATACACATACAAAGACTATTTATACAAAAAAATGTTCTTATTGACGTCACCTTTCATGTGAAATTTCCAGAAACAAAATCGGTTCACGCATTACAGAGAACATCAATTTCATACACAATGCAACTTATTTTTATATATATAGAAGATAGATTATTACAGCAATAAGCTGTTCCATAGCAGAAGTTAACGGAGAGAATAACAGATTTCGACGTAATAGGCTCAAATATCTCCTTGACGTCCATTAGTGTTTACCAAACGTAAAAAGCACGATTCCATGATATTTTAACTCAAAAGTGTTAAATAAATTATCCTAATCAATAAGACTTTTGCCAAAACCTTTTGATTTTCGTTTGATTTTGTAGCTATCAGTTTATTATCGAAAATAAAAAAAATGAGTTTTGCGGTTGCTGTTTATATTCCATTGAAAATTTTCACGTTTCCATTGGAAACTTAACATTGTTGAATATACGCTACTTCAGAATATTTTGGAATTTAGTGCTACTTGTGTTGTTTAAAGTAACTTGAAAAATTAATCTCGGGCAAAAAATGCAATTAACTTGTGAACATTTTCGTGCGATTATTGTTCAAAACTTTCTATGTGGATTACCAAGATATTCTATGTTTCTTCATCATAGCTGGTCATGTGGCGACAATGGCATAAGAGCAACGTAGGATGGTCAATTCTGAGTTGTACAGGACCACTTGTTTGCCACATGCCTTCGAAGATATTCGGAAAAGTCAAAAAAAAAGACGAACTATTCTGCCTGATAACAAAAAATCAAATCGATGGGTCATCCACCTTACAGGCCTGATTTGACACTCATTGTGTTGCAAAATTGCAAAATTGATCTTCATGTAGAACATACGCTACTTCTACTATATTTATTTTGAAAAACAAGTAAACCAATTTCGACCATTAATATTTACTAGTATCACCTTTGGTCGAGATTCGACCATTTAAATTTTGATTTTTTTTTTTGTATTTTTATTGAAAAAATTTTTTTTCTTTCTTGCAAACGTAACCGAACTCTTACAGCACCAAACGCACCACCAGCAGGAAATCACAAAACAGTAACTCAATTCTGATTTTCCATGTTCTGTGATTTTTACTTTTAAAGCTATTATCAATATATATATCAATATCAAAAATTTGGCTTATATATGCGGAGCCACACCCCTTTGTCCAATGCCCGTCACAGTACCCTACTTCCCTCATTCTACTTTCTAGTAGAAATGCTTCCAAATCTATTTGATGTAACCACTTTGAGTTGCATGAGTGCTTCCACCCCCCTTTGTCAAGGAAGGATGTTCTTACCAAGTTTCATTGATTTGTGACTCATAGTTCAAAAGTTATACCGAAAATTTGGGCTGATGAAAAGTGCCTCGCCTCTATTTCAACACCCATCAAATGTAACCAGTGGAATGGAACGTCTGATTTGAGAAATATTCGGTGCACTCCTTTTCCCTACTCTTATTGATTTAAAAAAAATTATCAAAATTGGTTGAGAAACACGGGAGAAAATGTTTCTTAACTGTTCTGCGTACACCTATTTATATATAGATATATAATAATAATATGTATAATATATAAAGTAGATAAGGAAGTGGCTTAAAACATAGATTTGTGTTTATAACTTTGGAGTAGTTTGAAATATTTGAAAATTTTTTTCACAGAAATTATTTTTTTAGCTGTAGAACTTTATAAAAAATACAAAAACAACATTTTGAAAAATTTAATTTTCATCAAAAATATTATAGGGGGTAGCTCATGATCTTCGATGATAGTAACACTTAATTAAATTATGTGTCAAAATGAAGCAATTTTTGCAAATAAATGATATGGTATATGAAAGAGTGTGAGAGAAGAAAATAGAAAAACAAATATAAAATTACAAAAAAAGAATGTCTGGTCTAATTTTTAAGCAAAAATTGGATATTTTTGAGTTTTTTTGAAAACAACATAAGAAATTGAATTAGTGAGATAACAGTAAATCTTTTTTTATTTCTCAAAAGTTATTTAATTAAACTTTCAGACAAAGAAAATTTAGGGAAAATCGATTGAAAAATGGCTGAGATATTTGCATGCAAAATCAAAATTTGAAATATCTATTGTTTTTTTCTCATTCTGAGGCAATGACATTGCTTTAAGAAATGCATTGCATGGAAAAAATCTACAGGTTTTGAAATATCGCAATACTTTTGATGTCATAATAACGGGAAATTTTTTTAACATACTATTCGTGGAAAATATTAGCAAAAAAATTTTCGTATACTGTTATTTTTCTCAACCAACGAATTTTCATACAAAAAACGTTGTACTGAAAACATCTATAGTTTTCGAGATATCACAATAATTTTTATGTCAAAATAATGGAAATTTTTCAAAATTTACTATTTGTAAACAATTTTACCATCACAATATATATTGACATGAAATAGTGCTTATTGTAGGGTAACCGTAAACGAGGGTGAAAAATATTAAATTTTGTTTTGCACATCTTATGAATGTCTAAATTTCTCTCTTATATCATGTTTATCCATCTCTTATAGTTTAGCTTTTATTTAATAAATGCTCTTTTTCCGCTCATATTTGAGATCAAAGGTCACCAATCTAATATTCAATCATATTGTGCAGCTAGACCTTTCATTTGATACCACATTCTTCAGTCTACCTCTTCCCAGTTCTGAGATCGCTAACTAAAATTAATATAAACTTTCAACGTTAATATTTCGGGTCAAAGGTCATCAATTTAAAATCTAACATAATTCGGCACATCTATGGTGCAGTACCTTTCGAATGATATACGTTTCATTGTCCTTATTCTAAAATAAATATTGAAAAAGTGTACGACAACATTCGATGTTTGCGTATTAATATATAAGATTTTATATTTCTATTCTGTGAATTGAACATTTTGGTAAACTTTAGTTAGATCATGTTAAGATTGTTTCTCTGAGTAGTTTGTAGAGAAGTTTGTGGATGGAATTGCCTTATGACCAAATTTATATAAAAAAAGTTGTTTTCCTCTATATGTACCACTCTTTGATTTTGGTTCCTTTAGTATTTCCAACCACTGTATACATGTAAATTGTAAACTCTTAGGAAAAATGATCACTGTAGGTACATAAATAACGGTGATTATTTTGAAAAATCTTTAGAATAATAGGCTTACATTGCAAAAAAAAAAACATAAACAAAAAACAAAACGAAACTAATAATAAATATACCCTACAAAGGCCAGCTTCCTAGCCATTCAGCATCAAGTTTATTTAAATTTGCATGAAAATATCATGAAACTTTGCCTAGGGAATAAATCACACGCAATGATAAAGTATCTTTAATTTTTCCTCTTTTCTATTTTACGCAAAACTTTTTGCCTCTTTTGTATTCTATTGTTTTGAGGGCTTGTTTAGTTTTATTTAATTATTTTTCATAATGTTTTTTTCGCATCCCATTAACATTTCGTGTTTGTTTAGAAAAAAAAAACAACATATAAATGCATCCATTCAGCCACAAATCAACGCCTCACTTCATCCGTCTTGTCGGCTGTGCCTCGTCGACTCTTCACTGACCAAATAAATAAATGCACTCTATTTAATTTTATTTAAATGTCTGCTTGTTTTCTTGAACAAATCTCGATCTTGCTGGCACCTTAAGAACTCGTCCGTTGTGTTGAAGATAAATAAAGCTATCGCATGAGATGCGCTAAAATAAATAAATATTTCGCACTTGTAGCTATGGGAATAGGTGCGAAATACTGTCAGACATGGCGCGCCACTAAGTCACCTGTGAATTGATAGATTTTACGGCATTTGCAAAACTATCTAGAGCGGGTCAGGCAGTGTCGATATATGTATGTTGCATAGAACTTGAAATGATAGATGTGGTATCTGGCTATGGTGTTCAAAGTGATATTTTTGAAATAGTACAATTAAGTGGCATGATAGCCACATTACAAGGTTTCTTTCAGGACTTATTTGAAATGAGATGTTAAGCTTAAATTTCATTCTTCTTTAAATCTCATAAAATTATATTCAAAGATCAACAAGATTCTTCACAGCATAACGAATAATACTTTCCGGATGTTGTAAAAATTTCATACTGACCTTGACTAGATGTTAGTGCACGCTTCCATAACCATTAGTGCTTCTCTTGCAACATTTCTTTGATGTTCCCAGAAATAGATTTTTCTGAGCGCCACTAGAGAAAAACAAAAACAAAATATAGTTCAAGTACATTGTATTTTTAATTTAAATCCGCAAACTTCCACTTACATTTGAATATTGAAGAACAGGCAAGTGGTTGTCCATCAAAATGCTTTGGCAGCCCACATAATCCCCACCACGTACTCTGTAAAGTACTTTAAACTGTCGAATCCAATACAATTGTGAAAATATAAATGCGAATTTTTCTTCTATAAAAAAAAAACAGAAAAATCCGTAAAACCACATTTGCTTAACATCTGTTTCGTATAAAGCTATCATAGGCACATAACACACATACAAAGACTGCTATATGTGTGTATGACAAACAAAAAAAAAAAAAAATAAAAATAATAATTTTATAAAAACCAATTGAAACCATCAGAAACTTAGAACGGCTCAGAAAGTAAAATTTTTCATTAATTATCCGACGTATGTTCGGACAGTCAGGGCCAAAAGTCTTCAAAATTGTTATTTATTTGCTTTATATTTTGAAGTTGTTTATTTGGATGTGTTAGAAAATAAAATTCATTAACCTGTTAGATATCTTTCTTAATGACTGAGCATTGAGTTGAAGTGGACTGGGTTGGGGTTTGCTAAGGAATCTTGTGCTTTCAGTTGCTTTTTGCCATAGAGCGAATAAAAATAATTCATACGAAAACGTGTGTTTTAAATCAGCAAAACGATCAGTAGGAATATATTAGATATATATTTGTTTGACATGCAATACATAAATAGATCAATATTTAGAAAGAAGTGGTAACCACTTAAGGGTTAAAACACATGAAAAATAAAGTATTTCCTAGTGTTGATTCAAAAGCTAAATTCAAGAGTTGAAGGAAGAATGAGTATAAATTGACAAAACCTATTTTGTAATACGTTGTAAGAACACCGAATAAAAGTTATGTAAAATTACTTAAGAATCATGTATGATATGTTTGATACATTCAATAAAAAAGCGCTTCATAAAAGGTTTTTGTGGGTTATAAGGGGTTATAAGTTATAATTTTTAATGGTGGGTTATAAGTTATAATTTTTAACTATTACAACAGCAATAAAGTTGTTATACTCCCTTGAGAAAAAAGTCGAAAGGGTCATATGTGACTCAATGGTAATACAAGATTAATGTTTGTTGATTAATTCCTTTTGTACGATTTATTAAATGTGTGATATAAATGATTGAGAAGTGGATCTTCCTAAAATCAGTTCCTTGAAGAAGTTCATATTCTAGAACAATTGGTATGATAAGTAACCATTTTATCAATTAATTAATTTTGACCTGTAAGATTGATCAAAGAACCTCAATACAGCACAATAGTATGTTCTCTGGCAGAGAATCACTTTCACGTCTCCGAATTCAATTCTGTAAATTAAGGAACTTATTCTTCAAGTAAAAACTTTTCTTAGAGTAAGACAAACAAATGTTATATTGTATATGGGTCAATTGCAAAAAAAACGTACACAAAGAGGTTTTCATGTTTTGTTTTTAAAGTTTTTTAAATTTTCCGTTAAAAAAAGAAAAAATAAATAACTGGCCATTTCAGCCCTTGAAAGGACTTTGACCTACTAGCTTCTTAGGATCAATTGTGTTGTGCGTGTTATTAAGTTTGTACACAATTGACCGAGAAATCGACGTACAGGCTTTACGCCGACTCCGAACGTCGATTAACGAAATGTTCTTATTCTCAAGAAGCTTTACATGGCATTTTGATTACTCTCTGAGGCTTGCCATTGTCTGCAGAGAGGTGGCGGCCGTACAGAAAAATTATTTTAATTCAAATAATTTTCTGTCGCTGCTGGGGTTCGAACCTGGGTCTCCAGGTTCGTTGACATAGCGGCCACGCACTTTAGCCAACTACGCCATGGACGCCATTAGATTTTTCGTTAGAGTAGTTAAATTAAGTGAAAATTAATAGAGAATGCGAAGTTGTTTTTAGGCCCTGCAAAAAATCATTTTTTCTATGGTTTTTATACGAATTTTGTATTGAACGTCACGCAGCAGATATACGGGAAAAATCACTAAGAATTTTAAAAATGTTGTAAATCTAAGCTTACTGTGATGTTTATTAAGTTATTTAATCCGTTAAATTAAATTTTGCAAAAATCGCCATTTCAGTTACAGAAATAATAATTTTTTACCAAAAATACCTACATATTTAACAATTTTAACGGGAAAAAATAAAAATTTTTCTCCAAAAAGACATCAACATAGAGGCTATTTTCAAAGTAGTAAACTTGCAGCAATAAATAATAAAAAACAGTTAAATAATAAGCAATTTTAGAAACAACAGAGTGACGTTCAATATATTTTGTGACGTTCTATACATTTTGTGACGTTCAATACATTTTGTTGCTCTTAACAAAATAATTTAAATCAAATTGGGAGTTTAACAAAAAACAGGTTTATTCTTTTACAAAAAAAAAGTAAATATAAAGTATATAATTCAGCTATACATAAAATGTTCATCCAATTTTTTTTTCTTTATATTTTTTACAAAAAATTTAAAAAGTCAATAGCTAGTTGAATTTGTATTGAAAATTTATTAAGACTTCACGTTTTACAATATAACTTGTGAACCCTTTAAAACCACATCTTCATTTTATATCATTGAAAAGGTATAACCTAACGTAAAAACGCAAAACAATGAAAATTATAAAAAGAAAAAAATTATAGCTCGCGTGCTGGTATTGAACTTAAACAAATTAAGAATGAGTCAACTTATTGCAATATTTTCAAAAATTTTGTACTTTTCCTCAAAAAAGATGAAATTACTTTTCCAATGATACTATATTATCGGTAATCGGTCTTAAGTTGATTGAGCTACGTTGTATCAAAATAGACCCTATTTTGGCCGCGAACAATGTTATTTGAACAACATTATTCTAAAAATTTATAACTTCGTTATAAATTCAACATTTGGTTTTCAAATCAACAAACCAATACAAGAAAAATATTTGAGAGAAATCGGAGATGGTCAGTGCAACTAATCCCTTCAATGTTAAATGGGCGATATCAGTTAATAAAAACAAAAAGAAAAAATCAGGTTAAAGTCAAACATAGGTACCATTCTTTTTGCTTTCGTTTATATTCTTCATTTCGGTCCTTATCTAGCTTTATTTTTTCCCGATATCTTCGTGCTCTTTCAGCAGGCGTTAACTTTGCTATTTTACTCTTATATATAAAAAAACGAAATACAAAATTAATACTTCTGCGGTGGTGTGACATATCTTAAAAGTGACGTTCAATACATTTGCCACTTTTTAGTTTTCTTTCTTAGGAATTTTATTTTGCAACAAAGAAATAAATCAAAACCTATGAAACAATGATTTTAAATTTGGATTTTTTTTGATTTACTATTTTTGCTTTAATAAAACTCCGCTTGACGTTCAATACATTTTTACACGTACTTATCATCATGAACTGAGAGAACACAAAAAAAAATGTAAATTACTTTATTATTATTTAATCGTCTTAATTTTTAGAATTTCGTGGATACTAATCTCTGCACTTTCTTGATATAACTTTCTTGTCATCTATACCACACCTAAATTAAAACTAACGAAGCGTAAAAAAAGTGACGTTCAATATAATGCTTGGGGACTAAATGTAAATCGAAAGCCAAATTCGCGATGACAATGTTTTGAGAATAACAACAAAATAAAACATAAGAAATAAATGCTATCATTACAAAACAGTTATTATTTGTTAAATTTTTGCATTGTTTTCAACTTTTTTTCACGTTTTTCATCAAAAAGTGTCGCCAACAACACATGTTTTTGTATTAAGCGAGTACGAGAGAGCAATATCACATTCTTCAAAACAAATATGCAAACAATTTTAGGATTCTGAAAAATATATTTTGTCAATAAATATTCTTCAGTGATCACTTTATCATGTTTCATTTGGTTTTTTCTTTTTGTTTTTACCTAAACACAGAGTTAAAAGAGCGGGGACAAAAAAAGAGCATTTTTGTATGCAATTGACCCATATCTAACACATATTTTGCTTGATTGCCCTTTCCTTTGTCTTTCCTTCCCAAAAAATATTTTATCCTTATTCTGACTCCCAGCAGATTTGCAGCTCTATTCTGCTTGTTAACTTAACAAAGAATTGTAAAGAAAAACTTGTTAATGTTCTTATTATGTAAAGTAAATTTTCGTATTCTGGCAAATCATCAATAATTTGAAAGCTCTAAAGAGCTTTAAAAGTTTAAAAGGCATAGTGAAAATGTAAGTGCCTTTTATATTATTGCTTATTTTAAATTGTTTTAAGTTTCAATAAAAACACTGTGCATGTCCAAATATCAAAAAAGTCAAAGACATAATATTCAGCATAATTCGATGACGCTGAATTTAATGGCTTTTAAAGCTTTTTTTTTATTATTCTTTCTTGTGCGCAGCAAATTTTAAAAAGTAGCCAGAACGCGTTTATTTTTGTCAGCAATACTTTTGAAAACAAAAGCAAAGATAACTGTTCTACACTGAACGCCTTTTGTACTTTTTCAGAGCTACTGGGAACTGCGCTAGAAATGAACTAGTTCCCTTTTTCAATTGACTCCAAAATAACTGCTGGCATGGTATAATTATAGAGGTAAACTCGCTAGATGAGAGCGTACTGCCGCGAATGTCAAAACGAAGTTGACAACTCATATAAAATCTCGAAGCTATGAGAATGACAAGAGAAAGCAAGAAATGGCGAAATGTAAACGAATTAAAACAGCGGAAGCTGTCTTGTTGTATTAATTAAAAATTGTAGTAAATGGTTATTTTTCGTGTTTTTATTGATATTAAACTAATTTAAAATTGTTTCCAGCCAAACATCATTGAAAATTAAGCAGAAAAACTATTAACCGCAAGCAGAGAACACAACTAAACAACAACAAAAGTACAGTAGTAAGTTCACAGCTGATTCTGACAACATCGACAGTAATGACAAAAGAGACCACAATCAGCGCTGCGACTACCTCTAATTTTATACTATGACTGCTGGGATTTTAAAGCATATTTAAAACTTTTGAGAGTAACAAAAGAGAGCACAGAGTATGTATATTTTTGTATTGCATTTATTTTCCTCATATCTTTTTGTTTTTGATACAAAATTCTACATATCACATAGTTTTATGATACATATTAACCTCCTCCAGCCCTCCTTTAAAGCCCACCTGTTCAGGTGTAGGGAATAAATATACAAACATTATAAAATCATAAAAGGAGTGGTCGGAGGGAATAGGTCCCCATGGGAAAAATGTTCCTTTTGCAAAAGTAATGGGGGTTCATCATACATATTAACCCTCCTCGGTCCACCCTTAAAGCTCCCCTGTTCAAGTGTAGGGAATAAAAATTGGCATGTGCCAATAACCTCGAAATATTTTTTTATACTAAGCATTAGCTATTTTTATTTAATTAACAAGTACTTTTTTTTTTCTTTAATATACAATGACGTTTCATTGAAAATGAAATTTTGTTTACATATTTTTTTTGACACATTTCTACAAACATATAAATAATTTTTAGTTGAACTGTTCTAGCATGATTTGTTATATAATTCTGAGATCATCTTTTGTATTTCACGTTCGTCATGTATGCATACCTTACCGGCTGACACTTTGGCAATGAAGGCTTCCATTATGAAAGGAAGCTTCTGTTTGATTTCTAAGCATACCCATGTGTTGAAAGCAACATTATTTTTCTTCTGTGTCATTCGTCGTGATCCACGCTTATTTTCAACATAGAAACGTTTGAAATTTTCATAAGGATCCTCATTGAGAATCTCATTCGAGAGTGCCGCCCAATAGAAAGGCAGTTTTTGCCAAGACTTCAGGCACCACCAGTTGGAGTTCTTCAAAACTTGGCCACAACGACTTGGAGTATTCAATGAATTCCATAGTTTGGTGGCACGTTCTTCGATACCCTGCAGCTCTGACACAGTGGCGGAAGAACACTTTTTTGCAATGTCTGCTATAAGTTTTTGGCTTACTTTCTCACATGGTGAAGTTTTTGCAGTTGAGGTTGTTGCAGGCTCTTCGGCAATGCAGCATTCACTGGAATCCAGCATAAAGCACTCAGCTGAATCCTGTATACAGGATACAGCAGACTCTGGTATGCAGCAATCATTGGAATCCTGTGTGCCAATTTCATCATTAGAACAACATTCCTCAGGATTCATGTCTTCTTCTTCGCACATATTTTCAACTTCCGCGTCGTCGTCGTCCTGGCATTCTTCGTTCGCCTCATCTTCCTCCTCCTCCTGTTCCTCCTCCGTATATGAGTCAATATCGCAACAGACCTCTTCAGCAATAATTTTTGGTCTGGGCGGGTAGACATTTGCAATGCATTTGTCTTCCGATCTGCTTTGTCCGGCTGAGGAAAAATCAAAGCCACACAAGGCGCTGCTGCTATCCGAGCCGAACAAAGTGGTTACGTCAAATTGCAGAAAACTCATTATATTATCAATGATCATGGCCGAAACTAAAATTTTGACTGTTCGTTTGGCGTATGAAAAAATTATTTTGAAATTTTAGAGAGTTTGAAAATTATTTTTGTAGTTTGGAAACGACAAGTGGATGCATGGAAGAGGTCAAAAGAAGTTGAATGAGGAATTCAAGTTGAAAACACAGCTAGTGGGGTTGGTAAAAAGTCATAGTGCAATAGTTTACCATAGAAAGAAATAAATGTCTCTTACGCAAGCAACTTTTTTTCAGCAACGAATTCATGTTTATGAATTTTTGCCAAAACATTGATGCCCTCTTCTTAGCTTTCCATTCCATTAGGAATAATGACAAAAATCTCAATTAAGGTTTCTACATTTTGAATATTTTTCCTGTAAAAATCTTTTTTTTTGTCATACCCACAAAAAATTGTTCTCTTCATTGCCTGTGGCGGCTATTAATGCAGAGATGCTGTTCCAGTTCAATCCGAGTTAATTAGGCGGAACAACGAAATTGAAATGGCAACGGAAAATGAAAATCATGCAAAATATCAAAATCAATTCAAATTTCACAAACTATGTATTTATTGGTAATTTTGTACATATGCTGAAATGTATGCAGCACAGAAGAGCAGGATATCTGACGCCATGGCATCATTCTTGACCCCTCCCCATCCCATTCTGACCAATGGTCTGGTATTAATGAAAAACAGGAACATGAAGACGTTCGACAGGATGTCAATTGTCTGACCGTGAGCCACGGGCAGTTCTTGTGAATAAAAGAAAGCTGTATGTTATTCTATGCTATGTATGTGTGTGTGTGTTTGTGTGCACGTTTGTATGTTTATATATACATCGTACAATATTGAAATGGTCTAAATAATTGTTATTTTAATTTTGGGAAATGATGCAGATTTTTTCTTTGTACTAAGAGAAAAAATACTGTTCAGGAAAAAAAAACCGATTTCTTTATTTAGAAAAATACTTTTCTGGACATCACTTTGATATTCCTGATAAAGTAGGAAGTCTTTGCCGGATGTCAGGATATAGGCGCGTGGCCATTACTTTGTCAAAGTATCGTTGCCACGCAGCAGTTTTGATAGAAAAATAACAAATGTATGACAGTGATTGTGGCGTCATGTTTGAATATCCGCTTGGTTTTTTAAGAAAATCTTAAAAATATACCCTTCGGACAGAAAATAAGAAGTTTAAGGTATGCTGTAGAATATCTTAAAAGAGATATTCAAGTTCAAAAAGTCAAAGAAATAAAAAAAAAATAAGGATTCAATAAGTAAAAAACTGCGCAAATCTCTGACCGGAGCAAGCCAGCTGAGTGCAATTGAGAGCAAAGGCTTGTGTAGCAACACAAAACGCAACAACAAAGCAAAGGCAAAAGACCACACTGAAGCTTTAAATGTAGTGGTGCCCATACCTGAACATGATAGTTTATTCAGCTTTTTTATATATGATACTAGCTGGTACCCGACGCGTTGCTGTCGTAGCGGAAATAATTTCTATCTCTATCTGAATCTCAAACTCAGTCTCAATCTCAATCTCAATCTCAATCTCAATCTCAATCTCAACCTCAACCTCAATTTCAATCTCTATCTCTATCTCTATCTCTATTTCTATCTCTATCTCTATTTCTATCTCTATCTCTATCTCTATCTCTATCTCTATCTCTATCTCTATCTCTATCTCTATCTCTATCTCTATCTCTATCTCTATCTCTATCTCTATCTCTATCTCTATCTCTATCTCTATCTCTATCTCTATCTCTATCTCTATCTCTATCTCTATCTCTATCTCTATCTCTATCTCTATCTCTATCTCTATCTCTATCTCTATCTCTATCTCTATCTCTATCTCTTTCTCTTTCTCTATCTCTATCTCTATCTCTATCTCTATCTCTATCTCTATCTCTATCTCTATCTCTATCTCTATCTCTATCTCTATCTCTATCTCTATATCTATCTCTATCTCTATCTCTATCTCTATCTCTATCTCTATCTCTATCTCTATCTCTATCTCTATCTCTATGTCTATCTCTATCTCTATCTCTATCTATATCTCTATCTCTATCTCTATCTCTATCTCTATCTCTATCTCTATCTCTATCTCTATCTCTATCTCTATCTCTATCTCTATCTCTATCTCTATCTCTATCTCTATCTCTATCTCTATCTCTATCTCTATCTCTATCTCTATCTCTATCTCTATCTCTATCTCTATCTCTATCTCTATCTCTATCTCTATCTCTATCTCTATCTCTATCTCTATCTCTATCTCTATCTCTATCTCTATCTCTATCTCTATCTCTATCTCTATCCCTATCCCTATCTCTATCTCTATCTCTATCTCTATCTCTATCTCTATCTCTATCTATATCTCTATCTCTATCTCTATCTCTATCTCTATCTCTATTTCTATTTCTATCTCTATCTCTATCTCTATCTATATCTCTATCTCTATCTCTATATCTATGTCTATGTCTATCTCTATCTCTATCTCTATCTCTATCTCTATCTCTATCTCTATCTCTATCTCTATCTCTATCTCTATCTCTATCTCTATCTCTATCTCTATCTCTATCTCTATCTCTATCTCTATCTCTATCTCTATCTCTATCTCTATCTCTATCTCTATCTCTATCTCTATCTCTATCTCTATCTCTATCTCTATCTCTATCTCTATCTCTATCTCTATCTCTATCTCTATCTCTATCTCTATCTCTATCTCTATCTCTATCTCTATCTCTATCTCTATCTCTATCTCTATCTCTATCTCTATCTCTATCTCTATCTCTATCTCTATCTCTATCTCTATCTCTATCTCTATCTCTATCTCTATCTCTATCTCTATCTCTATCTCTATCTCTATCTCTATCTCTATCTCTATCTCTATCTCTATCTCTATCTCTATCTCTATCTCTATCTCTATCTCTATCTCTATCTCTATCTCTATCTCTATCTCTATCTCTATCTCTATCTCTATCTCTATCTCTATCTCTATCTCTATCTCTATCTCTATCTCTATCTCTATCTCTATCTCTATCTCTATCTCTATCTCTATCTCTATCTCTATCACTATCTCTATCTCTATCTCTATCTGTATCTCTATCTCTAACTGGAAAGACTCGTGGAAATTGATAACCAAATTTCGAGGCTGTGCTACTTACAATTCCAAAGTTATTCGATATCGCAAGTTTGGCTTGTATGGGCGGAGCCACACCTCCTTGTTCAATGACGTCTCAGTTTTCTAGTAGAAGAATATCACCCAATATTAATTCCATACTGAATTTCGTTGTTAAACGACATTTAGTTCCAAAGCTATCTGATATCAAAAATTTAAAGTGTATGGGCGGAGCCACACCCCTTTTTTCAAAACCCATCCCAGTTTTATAGTAGATATATCACCAAGTGGCAACTCCATACTGAATTTCATTATTATACGGCATTTAGTTCCAAAGCTATTCGATATCATAAATTTTAATTGTATGGGCGGTGCCACACCCCTTTGGCCTATACTGGCTCAATTTTGCAAGTCGAAAGACACGACTAAATAGAACGTTCTAACCGAGTTTCATTAATGTGTGACTTATAGCTTGAAAGTTATACTGAAAATTTGGCTGAAAAATTGCCACGCCCCACATTCAACGCCCATAAAATTTTACGTGTGGAACGGCTCTTGTAAATTGAGATAGAACACCGAATTCCGATACTATGCGACCTATAACTTCAGAGCTATTCGCTACCGTAGATTTGGGTTGTATGGGAGGTGCCACGCCCCCTTATTTTAGGGGGATGAAAAATAGATGTTGTTCGATTCTCACCCCTGACTAATATCCTCGCTAAGGATCACGAAAATCGGTCGAGCCGTTTCGGAGGAGTTCGATCACGCACCCCGTGACAGAAGAATTTTATATATTAGATATGTGTTTTTTCTTTTCACATATTTACTTCTCTTAATTAGAAATATATAAAAATAATTAAAATTTTATAAAAAACTCATCTGTTACCCCACTTATCGGGTCTTAATTTTGCCAAATACCGTTTACTTAAATCTTATTATTAAATATTGGCGTGAATTTGATCCAAATCGGATCATAAACAAGAATTTTCATAAAAAAGCTACTCAAGGAGGTACCTAGGCGCTTCAAACGTTTTAACACAAACAAAAACAAAAAAAAAAAAAACAGGTGCGTCACTGGACACACGAGAGAAGCGAAGCATTTTCGCAAATTCATAGATTTGATAATTTAATAGCGTTTTTTCGATTAAAATAATTTTTAAATTCAAAACTTTAAAATAACAAAGTATATATATCATATATCTTAACCCTCTTCGGCCCTCCCTTAAAGCCCCCTGTTCAGTTGTGTAATGGCGCTTGTAGAAAAAATGTGAAATCACTTCCATTGTCTTTTTCAATAATAAAAGAAGTTTATCTTCCGGCGAAAGTGCCATCTACAAGTCAAAATTGCAACTCACCACACTAGCTCATCTTCAACATACTCAATAGCTAATTGCCTCTTTCCAAATTTTTATCATATTTCGATTACAAGTATATAATAAAATCCGCTAATATAAAATTTTGCGGGAAAATGTGGCGTGGTCGAGGTTTCTTAGCTTAGAAGTAAACGTTTCTCGATCTTTTCTAATTGTGACTGCATAGTGAAAACATAAGTTTTCTTAACTTTTAGTTTTATTAAACTAAAAATAATAATAAAAAAAAAAAACAAAAAAAAAAAAATCTGAAACTGAAAATTAAAGTTTAATTTCAAGTGCTTATTATAAGTAAAGTTTACTTAAAATAATAAAAAATTATATAAATTTAAATAAACCCACCTAAATAAGCTGAATCCATTGGATCTTATTGCTAACGTAAGTTATATTGCAAATATAAAAGAAAAAGATATAAGTTTATTCAGAGAGATTAATTGATAAAACATTAAACTTTTAGATAAACTCATTTGGGAGCTATTTATCATTTTACAATCTTGTAAAACTCTTCATTTAATCTATTCTACAGAAGTATCTGTGCCAATCCGATTGCGGGTAAATTTAACGGTAAAAATATTTGTTTCCAAACATATAGATTGGCACAAATCCTTCAAATAAGCCTTCAGATAAGCCTTTAACCGATTCGTCATGATTGGTTAAAAACTCGAGCTTGTTCGGAAATTCTTTTTGAATTCTTTAAACAACCCTTAAATTTGAAAGAAAATGTTTTATATTAAATCAACATAAATTCAACATAACTTTGTTAGAAGTCACCAGAGGACAAATTTATCGCATGCGATCTTGGATGCATTTGAGTGAAATTTTAACTCTCTCGAGACGTAAAATGGATTCAGGTTGCTAATTGTTACCAATTTAGGTTATCTCAGCAACGTGGTGAGCAGTTCCTTTTCGGCAATCGCGAGCTTAAGACCGGTTTTTTTTTTGAAGCGCGGGTGATAATTTCAATACATATATATGTATATATATGTATGAAACATGAACATGTGCAAATGAACAATTCGCAAGAAAATTGCGTTCATTTATATTTTGAATTAATATTTTAAAGTTAGTAAAATGAAAATAAGAATATAGTGTTTGATATAAAATTAAAGGAAAATAAGTGAAAAACTAATGTATACAAATTTTAACGATATCTTTAAAAAGAAAGAAAATAAAAAATAAAAATCAAGCATGAATTAAAAGTAAAAACTTAAATTAAGTACATAATTAAATTAAATTTATTAACTATATAAATAATAACATAAAAAAATAATGGTGAAAAAGAAACGAAAGTAATAATATAAGCACATTTATTATACTCCATTTTAGATTTTTTGTTGCACACATACCTCTATATGTATTGCACATAATAATTTCTCTCATGCGATAATTTTTATTTGTGTCAGCATGTTGATTTTTTTTTGAGCAAGTAAACTATTTCTTGATTTATTATTTAATTAACTTAATTTTAAAATGAATAATTCGTATAAAATTAAATTTTAAATCTATTCTTAAAACTAAAAAAAATCAACGGCTGGATTTAACAAAACAAGTAGTGAAAAAAAACAAACAATTTTAGTGATATATTTATTTATCTCAGTGCTCTTGAAACATATATATCATGCAATTATTTTTGACATCTGAGTCCACAGCGCAGAAAGATCTTTCTTCGTGGGAATCTCGCATCATAAAACACTCAATAAGGAGAGCATGTAAGTTTTTTTAAAGAAATTTTCTTTAAAATATATATGGAATAAAGTGAGAGTGATTAATAACAACAAAAATAGTTGTTCTTAAAACTAGGTCAGAGTAACCTTGAACTTGAATTTTTATATATTGCGAACAGCTGTTTCTGTTACTTAAACTTAACTTAAAAAAATGTCTTAGCCCTTGCACTCTTACTTTTCTTTTTAATTTTAATTACATTGAATACTACTTATTTTGCGATTTCCGCTTAGTTACCATATAATCAAATAGTTACCGATATTTTAATGATTTTTTTTTCGATTTGGTGTAAAAATAATATTTTTGGAAAAAAATTGCTGTAAATTTATGAATTCAAAAAAATATTGGATTATGTTATAAATTTTTTTTTCTGTTTTTGTTATTAACCTGTACAATTCTGTAATTATTTACCTACCTTTTTATGAATATTTCTTTTATAATTTAAAAACATTTTTCTATACATACTAAAAACCAAAATATGTTTTTAACCGACTTCAAAAAGGAGGAGGTTCTCAAGTTCGTTGGTTTGTCCGCGCTTTTTTTTTTTTTTTTTTTTTTTTTTTTTTTTTTTTTTTTTAAATGTATGTACATCGATAACTCCTAAAGCACTTGCCCGATTTCCGTAATTTTTTGTCAACAGATAGATACCATGAACGCGGAGGTCCTTTTTGAAAAAAGTGGGCGATATTCGACAAAGGGGCGTGTCAATATAAGAAAAACACTGTATTTCAGTTAATATTGACACTAGGGTACTGAAATTTACAGTAAAACTACTGGGGTAGACACAATTATTACAAATGACGATCAATAAAGTAGGCGTTATTTGACAAAGGGGTGTGGTCATATTAAAAAAACACTGTATATCAAATAGTATTGACACTAGGGTACTGAAATTTAGTACAGGGGTAGACACAATTTTTTAAAATGACTGTTAAGAAAGTGGGCGTTATTCGACAAAGGGGTGTGGCAATATTAGAAACAAACTATATATCGAATAATATTGACACTAGGGTGCTGAAATTTAGTGGATGGGTAGGCATAGTTATTAAAAATGACAGTCAATAAAGTGGGCGTTATTTGACAAAGGGGTGTGGCAATATTGGAAAAACACTTTATCTCGAATAGTATTGACACAAGGGTACTGAAATTTAGAACAGGGGTAGACACAATTTTTAAAAATTACTGTAAATAAAGTGGGCGTTATTCGACAAAGGGGTGTGGCAATATTAAAAACACACTATATATCGAATAATATTGACACTAGGGTGCTGAAATTTAGTACATGAGCAGGTACAGTTACTACAAATTACGGCCGAAAAAGTGGGCGTTATTAAAGAAAGGGGCGTGTAAATTTTATGAAAATTCTATTTCTTAGTTAATATTGACACTAGCGTACTAATATTTGGTATGCAGGTAGGTGGGTAGGTAGAATCATTAAAAAAGTGAGCGGGATTGTACACAGGAAAGTACTATATTATGGTTAATATTGATACTTGGAAACTGAAATTTGGCACAGGGCTAGGTAGAATCATTATAAGGTAAGGTAAATAAAGTGGGCGGGATTAGATAAAGGGCGTGGCACTAAAAATTGTAAAGAAGCAGAAATGGAAAATACCCAATAAACTTTCAAGAATTAATAAAACAAATTTTTTAAGAACAAAGTTTCATGTTCGAAATTTTCCTCAAGAATACGATTACATAAAATATTTCATATTCTCTAAAAAGGAAGAAATAAAAACTTTTTAACAAAAAAAAAAACCGACTTGATTTTTGACCGACTGAAAAAAACCGTAGTGATTTTGAAGTCGGTTTTTTTTTTTTGTTAAAAAGTTTTTTTGCTTAAAATTCTATAAATTATGTATAAATAATAATAACGTAAAAATAATTAGTATCCTAGAATATAACTTTGTAGCCATGGGTTAAAATTTGAATTTTTTGAGTTAAATAAAAAAATAATGAATTCCTAAATTAACATTTTGATTTTCTGCATGTCAACAGTGGTCTGACATGGTTAAAGGGATCAGAACTGTATTGAGTTGGTTATTAATCTGATCATGGCTGGGTGGGCAAAGTGTTGTTGTTTTGTCATCTATACAACAAACAAGTGTTTTCTTAAATGCTAATCTTTTAGATACAATGAGCATTGTCTTTTCTAATTTTGTGTACCTTCTCCTATCCCCTTGTCTATCCTCTCTCAGCACGCAAATTTAAAGTAATAAATTTGTAGTTTAGATATTTTTTTATCTTAAAGAAGGAGAACGAACCACCCCATTAGCCGACGAGCAAGAGCCGAGAGTCACTGCGTGCTACCCTTCCTTCTGACCTGATATAAAATTAAAATCATAAAATCTGTTAAACTGAAAATATCTACTTTTAAGACCGTTACATGCTACAGTTGTAGGGAATAAATATACAAAAATCATTAATTTTGTTACAATTTAATCAACTTACAGGTTGTTTATTTTTAACGATATTTATAACGACCTTTAGTAGGAAGTAGAAACAACATCTAATACACAATCCTTAGTGAATATTTGTTTTAGTTCGTTCGTTCTTTTAGTTCGTTCGTTCTTTTAGTTCGTTAGGTCTTTTATGGACAAACCGAAAATTCAAACCATAGCTCGGTAAATTTAGTTATCTTTGCTCTAGTTCGTTTTGTTTGCTACTTTTGTCGGTTGGCTAGCCAATACACAGTCCTAGAATAGCCAACACACAACCCTTTCTTAAAGTATTGTAATAGATTATAGTGATCTGCTGAAACATAGCTGTAGCTAATGTTTATCACTGAATCAACAAAATTATGAAAGAAAGGGTTTTAGCGTAATGGTTAGAAGAAAGTACCAACAAACGATAGAACTGTGAGTTGTGGGTTTAATTCCTGCAGCGGGCAAGAAATTATTTTTAATTTAAAATTTTCTGGTTCAATTGATGCAAGCAAAAAACAATATCAATTCTAAGAAAAAAGGTGTCGGAAAAAAGTGTCGTTTTTTTCTGATTTCACTCTAGCAAATCGCAGAACGAGGCGTAAAAAGCTTCGCTTCAAAAACAAATTCGGACCATTACGCGAAAAAATGGTGGGAATATATGGTAGATACATATCCAATAAGCATTAATCTGGGAGATTGGCTTGAACTCCAGTGGAGCTCCAGTTCATTTCTTCAATCTGCAGTGCTAGATCTTCACTTGACCTCGACATGAGATCCAAGCCAATCTTCAGGGAAATGGACCTTCGATCTTTAGTTGAGAAAAGTCAGAATCTCCAATTGAACTCGACCTTCTCTAAGCGATCTCCAACCTAAAATGAAAAAAGCAATATTATTTTTTTTTTATTTGTAGAGGAAAAAAGCTCGGAAATAATAACACACTTTTGAGCAACCCTTAATCATTGTTTAACGCTGATCGTGAAAAGTAAAGAAACCAAAATGGCGGCGTATTTAATAATATTATATACAAAATATTTTTTATTTCACTTTTATGGAACTTAATTTTCCTGATTATTGTTGTTTTCATTCATGTTTCCAGCGTTTATTGTAGAAACTTCAATGCAAATTATAAAGAACAAATTAAAGAAACAGCTGACCGGATAGCACACACTGTAAACATAGCTCGGATTGTTGTATTTGTCCTATTTCAGTTTTGCATGGCAAACAACAACAATGTCAGTCCTTAAAAAATAGAACAATAGTTCTATAAGACAAAATACGACACCTTGTGAATTGCCTATATATTTGAAAACTGTTAACAAATTAACACGAATCACAATAATCAAAACCACGAAGTGTTCCCAGGTACGAAAACATATTATTTTTCTGATACTTCAACAGTATTGACACTTTAAAAATTAACACATCTCAAGCCGATTTCCATTTCAACTCCAAGATGTTGGAGTTAACTTGGAGAAATACGTAGGAGATCAAGTGGAGGTTGAACACTTTTTTTCAAGCTTGGAGAAAAATCTTTTTCTTGCTTGTTGGGTAGCTTCAACCAGCCGTAATAGTCAGACATGCATCCGCACAAACGTTTTTAATATGTGATGTTTCACAGGAAATGGGATACATATCTTCCAGGAATCAAAGTTCGTCTTTTTGCATTTCTTAAAATTACATATTATTTTGAACAAAAAGACACATCAATCAGCAAAAAACTTTAAAAATCTATATGTAAATACGCGTAGGTAGAACAGTTAAGAACCGTTTTGCACCGAGTACCTATGGTGGGTGTGGCACATCCCATATAACCCCAATTTGCGATATCGAATAGCTTTAGGGTTATAGGTCACACGGAATTGGACGTACCGTAATATAGGTCTCACGTACCATTGCACTGGTAACATTTTATGGGCGTTTAAAGAGGGGCGTGGCACTCAGCAGCCCAAATTTTTGGTATAACTTTCGAACTATAAGTCGTAAATCATTGAAGCTCGGTAGGAACTTCCTATATAGTCGTGTTCTTCGACTGGAAAAATTTAACGAGCATTAGACAAGGGGGCGTGGCACCAACCATACAATTCGAAGCTTTTATATCGAATAGCTTTGGCAGTAAATGCCTTCTCACAATGAAACTCAATATGGAGTTCCCACTTGGTGACATCCTTCTACTAGAACGTAGAATATCGGAAGTAGGTAACTGGGACGGACATTGGACAAAGGGGTATGGCTTTGAAAATAGAAGTCACAACATGGAAACTCAAAATGGAGTTATTTTTTTTGTGATTTCCTGCTGGTGGTGCGTATGGTGTGGTATGGGTTCGGTTACTTTACACATGAGTGAAGAAAGAAAACAAATGTTTTCAATACAAATACAAAAAAAAAAAAATATTAATTTTTAAATGGTCGAATTTCGACCAAAGTCGACACTAGTTAGTTTTATTATAGCATTTTGAAGTTCTAGCAAGCAAATCTCAAGTTTTGAGATATTGATGTTCAAAGTTAGACAATTAAAGGCATTAACTTTCCCACTTAAAATGCATAGTGGAAGATAAGGTTTTCTTTCTTTAAGGAGATAGAAGTTGGAGGAAATTTCTTTTTTTGTTTTAATAATCGACTTAAAACCGATTGTTAAATGCTCACAACATGTTTGGGCATTATCACCAACCTTAACCTGAAAACCTATTTAATAAAATTTACCAAAAGGTGTTATTTTTAGCTCTCCTGAAAAATTTGGTATGGAAAGATAGGGTCCTTTTTCCTGTGAAAAATGGTCTTAATTTTATTGTTAATGTTACTTTTTGTCAACAAACCCCTTATCTTGTTTAAAACGTTAACTGCCATGAGGCACATACGGTGTGCCTCAATAAAATGTTCACGTAGGCTCTGAGGCACAGCGTATGTGCCTCAGTATTTGATTACACATTATAGTTCATGGTTTAAAATTAGTAACTCGAAATCCAAATCTGTAAACGTAGTTCAATTCCGCATGGCCTGGCATACCTAAACCTATCTTTAGTGCATCATGTTTATACCCCACGATTAAAAAAAAACGCCTTTTACTGGGGTATATTAATTTTGTCACTCCGTGTGTAACGCCCATAAGGAAGCGTGGTAGGTATAGCAAAGTATATATATTCTTGACCACATCATCATCTGAGTCGATTTAGCCATGTCCATCTGTCCGTCCCTATGTCTGTCCGTCTGTCTGTGATCATGATTGCAGTCGTAATTTTCAAGCTATCATCACGAAATTCAATATTTCAGCTTTTATCTAAAATATAAAGATCAAGTTCGAAAATTAGTCAAATCGATACAAAACTACGCCTACCTCTTATACAAAGTGACTTTATCAAAACGATAAAATCTCTCAGAATTCCAGAAATATTGATATATGGACTGGAAATTTTGCTTAAAACTATGACATAAGGCCGTGAGGTACACTGAAAAAAAAATGTTAGCTTAAAATTAAACACAATGTGTTCACAAAATGTGTTGTTAATTTGACTTTTTTTTCATATGTTTTTCAAAATTTTTAAATACATTTGCTCTTACTTTGACGAAATTTGTTGCGAGCTATTTTTTAAACACAAATATCGTCAAATTAATAACAATTGTCATCAATTTTAAAACATTTTTTTTTCATTGTACATATGTTGTGATTCAATAAAATATTTCAAAATTTCACATTAATTATAAATAAACATTTTTTGATGTTTTGTTCGGGTTCTCTGATACCAAAATACACTAGAACTGTAAAAAAAGAAAATGGCCCGGAGGACCCGATATTTTTTTGTATGATGACAGTTAAAGTGTTAACTGCTAACTTCAATGACTGGTTTTTTCTTATTCGTTGTTGTAAAATTTTCTTAAATAATTATTTCTATCACTAAATGAGGAGTGACTCTTCAAAAGTGGCTATTAACAGATAATACTTGAATTTAAAAAAAAAAATTAAAATTGTGTGGTGAAAAAGGTACTTAAAACGACTCTGATCGATCAAAACTGACAATTTACAGAAACAAATATATTTACATGCCTAAAAGTATGACACGATCAAGGTTAACCTTGACACAGGATGGATCATAAGCAGATAAGAACATAGTTACTAATGTAATAGCGTTCTCTCTGTCAAAATAAACTTCCGGGTAACTTTGTCCGCATATTGACAGTATAAGTAGGACCTTAGTGGCTTGAGTGGATCACAGTGAAAAGTCATACAAGACTACTGATGAGTTAGTGTAGCGGCCAACGAAACAGTCTGTCTAGTTTGCTGTGTGATTTTCTCTATTATTTTCGTTCGGAACGTTAAAACTGTTTAAAGATAAGTGGCTGTTTACTATAGTAGAAAAGTAGAAAAAAATTTTTGTCTTGTTGTCACCATAAAGCAGAAAAATCATGAATTTTCGTTCTTTGTTTGTGTTACCACAACAACACCAATACGATTTTTTCCAAAAAAAATATGTGATTTGATGCGCCTCTTAGAGACCCTTGGCGTGAAATGAGTCTATACGAATTTAATAGAAAAAGTTTATGGTTAATCAAAGCAGTACATTTACTTTGGTAAATCCGGATATTGGTACAATCAAAGTTTAGATTTCCCAAATAATTATACAATGTACACACTTTATATAAAAAACTACTTTAAATATATATGAAGGACTTTTTTTAAAAAATATACGTATATTTAATTTCGTTCAATATTTTTTTTTCCCTTTAAGTTTCATCAAAAGTAGCTATTTACAAATTTTGACTGAATAAAAGTGTCTATTTACTGAAAGGTTTGATCAAAACTGGCTATTGGGGCATTTCACGTGAAGCAGACAACGAGGTGAGGTTCTGGAATTCGTTCATATTGGGCAATTTTGTACTTCTATTGGAGATGAACGTGTTCACATAATATTTTTTGATGTGAGGTTTAGTTGTTACAAAAGAGGTTAAGATAACTGATTCTATAGAATTTTTTTAATTTTATTATAAAGAATGTTATTTTCTATAGGACATTGACTACTCTTTTTGATTTTCTAATCAGATTTTAAATTTTAATTTTTTTCCAGTTTTAAACCAGAAGTAAGTATTTCGAATATTTTTTTCAACAACTTTGACCTTTTCAATTTAATTTTTTTTAACGGTAAAATAAATCCTAAAGGCCCAACCAAGTTATGCGTAAGCAAAGAAAAGTATCAGAGAGAAGTAAACGAAAAGTTTTCTTAAGTTCAAGCAAAACTCGAAAAACATTTCTCAATTTTCAATAAAAAACACAGTATGCATGAAAAAACAAATCATTATGAATCAATTCCAATCATGATACAATTATACAGGTAGCATTGACAAGTATTGATTTTCTCAGCAACGAGGAAACGACCATCTGTCAAAAACAGTTGTTCGTGTAAGAAAGTGAAACGAAGTGAAAAACATAACCTAAATAAAATTTGTCCGTTTAATATAAAATAATGAAAGTTTTGAAAAAATTATGTGTGATTTGTGCTAAACGTATTCCAGTCGGAAGCGTTAAATTTTATGCAGTGCCTAAAATCTAAAGCCGTCGTCAGCGTTGGATTGATGCCTGTGGCTTGATCATCAAAGAAAACTCGCTGGTTTGCGAAAAACATTTTACTTCGAACGACTTTTGCCAAAACCTTCATTTAAGAACTTTGATGCCCGGTGCAGTTCCACCATTGCGTGTGCAGACGCCGGAAATACCCCATGAAGATATGGTGACAATTCCAGAGCCAAACATGATTGACTGTGGAGTCCAAAAAGTGTAAGTGCTTGAACCTTTTTCTAATAAGACTTTTTTATTGCAATTAGTTTATTATTATTATTTTAATGTTTAAATGTTTAATATTGTGGTTTTGTGAAGTGACGTAGATTGCAGCTACAGGCAAGAAATTTTCCTTTTGAAAAAAGAAATCCAAGAACTTAAGGCAGATAAAATCAAGTACATGGACGAAAACAAGAAACTCAACGACGCCTTAAGTTAAATTTTTACGAAAGGACAAATTAAAAAACTTATTAATCCGTCAAAGAAAATGAATTGGAGTTGGAACGATGTTTCCAGTGCAATTTGTTTGCATGCAGCTGGTCCTAGAGCATACCGGCACTTATATGCGAAAGGATTTCCATTTCCTCATTTTTCAACTTTACAAAGTTGGGCTCGGAAAATAAAAGTTGACGAAGGAACAATAAACTTATCTATTGATTGCCTGAAGTCACAGAGCGACTACCCCATCGAAGAAAAAATCTGCGTCATTTCCTTCGATGAAATGAAAGTCCAAGAGGCGTACGAGTATGACCCATCGACAGATTCAGTCAAACATCCGAGCCAGTATGTGCAAATGGCAATTGTACGCGGATTAAAAGCATCGTGGAAGCAGCCTATCTATTTTGGTTTTGATACCAAAATGACAAAACATATTATCACTGATAAAATAACATCGCTCCACGATGCTACATTTCCAGTTGTCGCAATTGTTTCTGACATGGGTTCGACAAATCAGGCACTTTGGAAAGAGCTTCAGGTATCAAAAGGTAAGTTAGCCGAAATATATTTTAATATTTAACCAACAACTAACAAATTGTATTATATAAAACTTCAAATAGAGAAGCCATGGTTTCAACACCCTGCGGATGATGCACAGAAAATCTTCGTGTTCGCTGATGTTCCTCATCTATTGAAGCTTATACGAAACCACTTTTTGGATTCTGGACTGGTGTTTGATGAAAAAATTATATCACCGCAAACTGTAAAACAAGTTATGCAATATGCCAAAAGTTCTGACGTATCTATAGTGCATAAACTTAGTTATGAACATATCGCAGTTCGACAAGCCGGTAATATAGACTTTTAATTACAACCTGATATATTTATTTATAACATCTTATTCAACAGCCAAGCAAAAAGTGAAACTAGCTGCACAGCTATTTTCAAATTCAACAGCAGCTGCAATTCGTAGGTGCTATGCGGTGGGTATGAATCTGTATTTACCCGTCGAAACATCAGATTTCATACAACTGATCAACGACTGGTTCGATATCCACAATTCAAAAATGACTACTTATAATTGCTCAGGTAAGAAACTGTAAAGCTTGTGAATAAGTGCTTAAGATAAGTGCTTAAGAATATAAAAATGTATATTTCTATATATTCAGGTAAAAAACCATACGGCCTAGAGCTCCCATACCAAATGGAAATCTTGGAACGCATTGATACCATCATGCAGAGACCTCTGCTGCCCAACAAAACCAATCTTGCGCCATTTCAAAAGGGCATTTTATTATCAAATAATGCTCTTCGTATGTTACATAAATACGTTTGCGAAAGATATTTGTTATCTTAAGTCGTGACTTACAGATGCAACCAAGACATCACCGAAAACTTTTTCAGTGCAATGCGCAGCAAAGGAGGTCTATATGACCACCCGACAGCAATGCAATTTAAATATAGATTGCTGTACATGTTGGGTAAGTCTTGTAATAATATTAATATATTATTTTTGATTTTTTTTTTTTTTAATTTTACTGACTTATATTTTTTTTTTTTATATAATTAAACTTAAATAGAATTAATAAAGATTAAAATAGAAATTAAATGAAAACAACAGAAAAATAAAATATAGAATATGAAGGAATAAATAACAAATTAAAAATGTATTTTGTAGCAGTTTTTTTTTTAATTTTAATATAACATAATTTCTTTAAAAAATCTTTCTTATTATTTAGCAAAGAACACTGAAATTTTAAGCGATACTGGAAACGCGGAAATTGATGACACAAATTGGCTAAATACTTCGGTCGAGGTTAGTTTGAATGATTCAAACAATAGTTCAAACTCCGCAGCGCAAGTTATCGACGTAGCAGTGAGTGTCCCTTTTCCAAATGAAAACGATTTCCATCAAGCCGAAAATTTCGAAGCCGATATGGAAAACATAGTTTTTGAAGAGCTGCATGACGACGCTTTGCAAAATTTAGCCGGATTCATCATTAACAAGATGGACCTAGAAGAATGCAATGATGAATTCACTTCGACGTGGACTTACGTTGATGAGTTATCCAGGGGTAACTTAAAAAAACCAACTCCTCAATTTCTGGCACAAATAATCTGGCATCCTCCTGGAAGCGAAAACAAAATGTTAATATTTTGGCAGCAAACAAAGAAAACATACCTTCACCATCCAAAAACACAATTTTAATTGTCCATATGCATATGCAGCTGCTGAGGTTGCTGCATTTTAATGTTTTCCCACATTTTTTTTACGTTTGCACTAAATCACATTAAGTTGACGAATTATTTTCGTTAAAGTAATAATAAATCACTATTATTACAATGCTCACTATTTATTATTAAATAAAATAGAAAATATTTTACAAGCACAAAATCTTTGGTTAACGCAAACAATGGCGTAAAACATCAACAATAATCGAACACTCTCTTTCTAGACATTTTTTTTTGACAGATGGTCGTTTCCCAAGCAACTGTCAATACTACCTTATATTATTATACCATGATTCCAATAAAGTGGCACATAAAAAATATTTTGTTTTTTGTTGATAATGGTTGCCAACAGTTTTGATAAAATATTATGTTGTGAAGTAATATATGTTTACTAAGCTTAAAAAAGCTTGTTTTGCAGTAAAAACTCATGAAGTTTTCTAATTTTGCCTTAACTACAAATTTAAAAGAAAATAAATAAATGATTTTTATTCATATTTCGGTGAAAGATAAATGAAAAGAAAATTAAAATTATTTGAAGTACAGGTTGCAACCCTATTGTGCTTAGCAAACTACGGAGTCGAACGCTCTCTCTCAAGTTCAGTAAAGTAAACGAAAATTGAGAAACTGAACGAAAGCAAAGCTTTCGCAAAACTTGGGCGACTCCATATAGTGCCGCACAAGTTCGTACTTTTGCTGTCTTGCTTATTTTTGCTTACGCATAACTTGGTTGAGCCTTAACATTTATAAATTTCACCATAAATTTGCAGAATGGGATCTAAATTAGTTCAAGAGATAAATCAATAAGAGTACGTACATGTAATACTGGGCATTTGGTAAAATTGGCTGGTTTGTGCAAAAAAAAAGACATACCTTCAAAGTAAACTTGATGTGACGTCACCTATTTATGCATAAAGACAAATGTACTCTGAACTAGTTTTACTTTTGATACCATATATTTTAAATGATAAAATTATAACTAAATAAAATAATATTGTATCAGAACAAAAATATTTTATTTTATAATTTTTACAATTTTACAAAAAAATATTATGTCTAGAATCGCCTATATCGCCTAGAAGTACAAATATGCCCAATATGAAAGAATTTCAGAACCTCACTTTTTTTTCGTTGTGCGCTTCACGTGAAATGCCCCTATTTATAAATTTTAATATGATCTCACTTGATGATGGTAGGACTTTTGAAAATTTTTAATTTTTATATCGACTAAGCTTTCTAATAGAAATGTAACCGGTATTTATTTTTGTACCAGTTTTTGTAGTTTTTTGAACAATTATTAATAGTGTCACTCCTCAAATGTGTATAATTGTTTTATCTATTATTTACTCAACAATTGAAGAATTATTTAGTTTTTAATTTTTCTTAAACATTCATATTATTTATGATACATGATTTCACTGAAATTCGCACAGATGGATATATTCGATCTATTGGCTATATTGGATCTAAATGTATAGATTTAGCCAGCCAACCGACAATTTAAAAAGAAAGTCTGCGTAAAACTTGAAAATTTTTTGTAACTGTTCAAATGTTTTGCTAAGTTCTAAACTGAAACCCCCTTCCCAAACATGCTCAAAGGATTCGCTGGAATCTTACAGATTTCAAATCCAAAACAAAAACCAACACTGTTGCTGACATTTTTAAGGCGTATCCAGTGCTTTCACAAACATTTCACTGATAGGTGTGACACATCAAGTGATTGATGAAACATCAACAGCATCCACACATCCAACAGCAATAGCACCAGGATCAGCAGCAGCAGCAGCAGCTAATTTCCACATTTTTCACATTTACGAAGACAAATTGAGGTGCAAACTTAGGTCGAAACAATAAAAACCGAATAGATAATCAAATAGTTTAAGTCTCCACGCACACAAATACAC
Organism: Pherbina coryleti; assembly: GCA_943735915.1. NCBI lineage: Eukaryota > Metazoa > Arthropoda > Insecta > Diptera > Sciomyzidae > Pherbina > Pherbina coryleti. Next base: position 11,456,270 of record OX030949.1, read on the forward strand.
ACACAAGCACACACACACACACAAACATCCACTCAAAGATGCGCAGCCACACTTACAAACGCGTGTTCACACTTACCACTTTTTCGGCTGCTTTATAAAAAAAGTATCCCAAAAAAAGGGTAAATTTGTCACACAAACACGCTTAAAAATCCATGGAAAAAACCATGCTGAGAAACCGAAGCGCGAATCAATTGTTTTCAGATTTTATTTGAAAGAATGCGTTTGTTTGATTTCAAATGTTAAGGCAAACCCTTTTCTTTTTTTTTTTCGTTGGGTCCAACAACAGAACTTAACGTTTTTATGCCTTGAGTGTGGTCTGAGGAGCGCTTACAGCTGGGTTGGAATGTTGTGTGATGACGCCTGACTTTGGCCAGTTAACATCAAAACAATAAGTACAACAACAACAGCAAAAATGTCAATATCTGCATCAATAAATTTCGACGCACAGCCAAAACCACGCTACTCCTCCTTCATGAGCCATCAGCCCCTCCCCCTGGGCCATCACCCATCAGAACCCCTTCCCAGAACATGCTGTTCTGCCGCCACACGGTCATGGCGCGAATTGAAGCAGAAGTAAAATGGTTTTTTTGCGAACATGGACACACATACGAGTAGTTTTCCATTCGGTTTCTTTCACTTTTATTTTATTGGTTTTCATTTATTTTTTTATTTCGTTTTTTTTTTCTCTTTTCAAATGACATTTTATAACATTACGTTTTCGCAAAAGTATTTCTATTTAACATAATGTCGTTCGCCATTTGTCGTTAGTCGTTTGTCGCCGTGTATAACGACTTTCGCTTGATCGGTTGTTGGTTCTTTTCAAAGTGTGCTCCATTGTCTTTTGTTGCCACAGCCCATAGCTTCTTGCTACTACTGGTGCTGATTTCTATCATTTTGTTTAGGAATTTTATTTATTTCATCGAGTTTTCTGGCGAGTTTCAGTCAAAGGGTGTGAAATTTGTATCCATTGAAAATAACTTTAAACAGCGTATATATCTGGTCAAAGTAAAGTATCTGTAACATCAACTTTTATTGCTAATTTATGCCATTCTGTGTAATTCTAGTGGAAAAGTTACAGCTGTAATTTGAAAATTTTTTTTTACGTTTGTTTATGGGTTGTTTTTTATTGAATTTTTTTTCGTTGCGTAATAGGGCCTTCTGAAGGGCCATGTTACATGTTGAAATTTTTGGCATATAAGCATTTATTAATAGGTTTCTGTAGATTTGTTGTATTGCAAATATTTTATGCGCAACTCTTTACAAAGTTGAGAAATTGTTTGCTAGTTATTGGATGAATACTTCATATTTAAAGAAATTATTTGTTTTATTTAAACTTCCAGCTGGACAGAACAGACATTCAAAAACTTCGATTTCGTGCAATTATTTCGTGAACATTTACGTGTGATTATTTTTTATAATTTTCAACGTGGGTTGTCAAAATAAGAATGCATCGATGAACTTAATTTTTTATATGGCGATAAAGCACCATTCATCCGTACTGTAATAAAAAGTTGTTGTGCCAGAACACCGATGCTGTGTGTGAACTAAGATATCTCAGGCATATCCTGAGATGAGGTATCTTTCGGTATTAGTGTGACAATCATCAATATTGATTGATATTGCATGATAATTTGGCCGCAAAAAAGATTTGTTGGCATTGGATCCCTCATCAGTGTTTAAAAAACTTAAAAACGTTTAATTGCTTTTGCTTTTACTTTGCTGTGCTTATTGAAAATTAAACAGCAACAGCCAAAGCAGAAAGCACTATCACAAAAAACATTGTACTCATTTTGCTTTGCTTTCTGAATCTTCGAAAGGCTAAGCAAAAGCAGCAGCACTAAAAAGACTTTTTTTTGCTGCGTAGTGCTACGAAAGCATAATAAATTATTGTAGTGCTTTGATTTTCATTTTGCTTTTCTAATTTGTCGCAGCACTACGAAAGCAACAATTTTGCGCTTTGCTTCGTTTTGCTTTCGGAAGCATTTTATTTTCATTCGTTTGGCTTTCGGGATTTACTTGTCATCGTTTATATGCTGTATTTCAGAGACGCATGTCTTTTTGTACGTTGTTATTTGTATAATATGCGCACTTGTACGCAGTCGCGAATGCTTGGTGTTGTTTTTGTTGTGTGTAACGGTTTTGTTATTGCATGAGTTTTAAAGAGATCGCAGAAATAAATTTAGTAACGCCTATTTGGAATTTAAAGAAATATTTAAAAATAATAGCTAAGGTGTGCATAATAAGAATTCCATGAAAGTTTTATGAGTTATTGGCTCGGGAGTAATTGGCTACGCTGATTTAAGATCTCATTTATAAAAAAAATCAAAATAATCAGGAAGAAAAGAATTTTTAATAGAAAAATATGTAACTTAAAATAAGACACGTATTTCGCAGTCATAACAGTTTCTATAATCACATTAAAGAAAAAAAAAAAATATTAACTTAAGATAAAAAATAAATAATGCATAAGGCATTTACTTCACAGCCAAAAAAATACTAAATAAAAACAAAATTATATTATAAAGACAGTCTTAATATTTATATTAAACATTATCGTCATCTTCGAACAACGGCAAATTGTCGATGGCTTCATTCAAAAAAGTTGGGTTTAATTTTACAAGCAAAATATTTTCCAAAGTTTCTTCATGGAGCCTGTTCCGATTGTCAGATTGATACAAACAACAATGTACAAAAAACATGCGTCTCTGAAATACAGCATATAAACGATGACAAGTAAATCCCGAAAGCCAAACGAATGAAAATAAAATGCTTCCGAAAGCAAAACGAAGCAAAGCGCATAATTGTTGCTTTCGTAGTGCTGCGACAAATTAGAAAAGCAAAATGAAAATCAAAGCACTACAATAATTTATTATGCTTTCGTAGCACTACGCAGCAAAACAAATTCTTTTTAGTGCTGCTGCTTTTGCTTAGCCTTTCGAAGATTCAGGAAGCAAAGCAAAATGAGCAGCATACGCTTGTCTTGAAAAACTTTAGGTAGCACTACGCAGCAAAATTTTCGTTGCTTTTACTGTTTTGCTGAAAGAAATTTAAACCCTGTCCCTCATAATCTGACAGACGATAAAAAAAGACTAGAAAAAGTTAGTAGGGGTAATATGACCATATTTTCTCTCAATTTCCAAATATGCCGTCTTCCTACTATATTAAAATAGATACAATGAGCTCATTAATAGAAGGACAATTCACAATCTTGTGGAAATTATCTTTTGCAAAAAAAAAAAAACAAGCTAAAAGCAGTGTTGCAAAGTAAGCCGAAAAATACCGTTCACAACTGATGGTATATCATTACAATTGCAGGAATTTACGATCTTAAATACACAAGATTGTGAATTGGCCTGCTATATTTTTAAAATGCATTAGAGTAGTAAAATTTTTTATAGAAATATACCCACTTTGAACAGATGAAATGATGTATTTCAGGCATTGTGGGTTCATATGCACGTAGAAGATCCGCACAAAAAGGAGATTAAGAAAAAAAAACACAGGTGCGTCACTGGACACACGAGAGAAGCGAAGCATTTTCGCAAATTCATAGATTTGATAATTTAATAGCGTTTTTTCGATTAAAATATTTTTTAAATTTAAAACTTTAAAATAACAAAGTATATATATCATATATATTAACCCTCTTCGGCCCTCCCTTAAACCCTCCTGTTCAGTTGTTGGGAATAAATATACAAAAATCAATAATTTTGTTACAATTTAATCAACTTACAGGTTGTTTATTTTTAACGATATTTATAACGACCTTTAGTAGGAAGTAGAAACAACATCTAATACACAATCCTTAGTGAATATTTCTTTTAGCTCGTTCGTTCTTTTAGTTCGTTCGTTCTTTTAGTTCGTTAGGTCTTTTAGTTCGTATGGACAAACCGAAGATTCAAACCATAGCTCGGTAAATTTAGTTATCTTTGCTCTAGTTCGTTTTGTTTGCTACTTTTGTCGGTTGGCTAGCCAATACACAGTCCTAGAATAGCCAACACACAATCTTTTCTTAAAGTAATAGATTATAGTGATCTGCTGAAACATAGCTTTAGCTAATGTTTATCACTGAATCAACAAAATTTTATAAGAAATGGTTTTAGCGTAATGGTTAGAGGAAAGTACAAACAAACGATAGAACTGAGAATTGTGGGTTCGATTCCTGCAGCGGGCAAGAAATTATTTTTAATTTAACATTTTCATGTTCAATTGATGCAAGCAAAAAACAATATCAATTCTAAGAAAAAAGGTATCGGAAAAAAAGTGTCGTTTTTTCTGATTTCAATCTAGCAAATCGCAGAACGAGGCGTAAACAGCTTCGCTTCAAAAAAACGCTTGGCATTGTTTCGTTACATTTTTTTATTTCTTTACACTGCGGCATGATACAATAACAAGGTAGACTCATTTTAAAATGGCTGTTCAAATGTGAAACTTTGCAACAATTATTAGAAAAACTCATAATAAACAGCTCACTCTGACATCTAGTTCACCTTTTTCTCCAATATGAGCCTATTTATCTGGCTATTGTATCATACACTGCGGTATAGCCCAAAACACATAGAAAACATGCATGCATCTATCATGACTGCAAAGCATGCTAGGTTTAAACACATAGAAAGAATGCATAGCATAAATGAAAAAATGTGAAATATGTCAAACTGAAAAGAAATTTGAAAGGAAAAGTTGTGAAAATACATAAAAATTAATCAAAAATAATTTAAAATGGAATTGAGGGGTTTTTTTGGTTAATGGTTGTGCTGATATTGCTTATAAACCCAGCGAAATAATTATAAAAGCAACAAAAAATAGCGTGATTTTAAGAAAATTGAGAAAATCTTTTAATAAATAGCTTCATACTTTATTAATTCAATTCATTTAAACATAAAATAATGGAATTCAAAAATATTTACATATTTTTTTTTAACTTAAAAAAATTAAAATAAATAACTGGCCATTTCAGCCCTTGAAAGGACTTTGACCTAGCTTCTTATGATTAATTGTGTTGTGCGTGTTATTAAGTTTGTACACAATTGACCGACAACCGGACCTACATGTTTAACGCCGACTCCTAACGGCGATGAACGGAATTTTCTTATTCTCAACAAGCTTTACATGGTATTTTGAATACTCTCTGAGGTTTGCCATTGTCTGCAGAGAGGTGGCGGCCGTACATATTCGTATTTTAATTCAAATAATTTTCTGTCGCTGCTGGGGTTCGAATCTGGGTCTCCAAGTTCGTTGACATAGCGGCCTCGCACTTTAACCAACTAAGCCACGGACGCCACTTTTTTTGAACTTATTAAGGAAAAAAAATAAAAAAAAAAAATAAAATTTTGTTTGTCATTGTCATTAATAACTTCTTCCAGACTCCTTGGCATTGCGTTTATCAAAATAAGAATATGTATGAGATTCATTTTCTTCCAATCTTCTTGAATTGCCATTTTCAGCTCCATTAGGTCCTTAAATTGAAGGCCATAACAGAAAAATTTGTTTGATAGTATGGACCACAAGTTCTTGATAGGGTTCAGATCAGGACTAAGTGCCGGCCAGTCAATATACCAATACCCCTAGACTCCAGGCACTCTTTAATTTTGCGACAGTGGTATGTATATAATACATATTGGTGCTAAAGAAGCAAATGGGAGTGGTTTCTTTAAAGCCCATACTTCCCCCAAACCATGACGGAACCTCCACCGAAGTTTCACCGCTGACGCTTTACTTTGGGAAACCTTTGCAACGCCAATATTTGTCTGAGCCGGACTGGAAGACCAAATTCAAGTCTTTTTCATCGGAAAATATGACTGACTTCCATTCTTTATCCCAAAATCTCTACTTTTCACAAATCGAAGTCTAGTCTTTTTATGCCTTTGCAGAAATAAGCGTCTCAAATCTCGTTTCAGTATTTGTTGCACATGACACCGACTTTCAAGTTCATTTTACCAATTATTTCCTTTGCGTTTAAATTATCCTTAACAGCAAGTCTTTTAATTTCCCTTTTGTCTCTGTCATTGATCAGTGATCCTGATTGCTTAGCGGTCCCATACTGGCCTTATTTATAAAATTGTCAATGACACATCTTGACCTCTTTAATTGTTTTGCAATTTCATAGTTGGACATCCCTTGATCATAGTAAGCATAGATTTTTCCTTTTTCTATTTCTGTGAATGGTTTTCCACTTGGCATTCTGTAAAAATTTAACTACGCATAGAACATGGTATAATAATTACAAGGTAGCATTGACATTTGCTTTTTAAACCATCTTATGTAAAAACATAAACTCAAAAAGAGAGCGCTCACAATCGGTCATTGAAAACACAAACAATGTTCAAAACGTTGAAGTGAAAAAAGCAACTACTTCACCAGCTGCAGATACATTTCCACAAACAGCTTTTTTTGACAGGAGATGCTTTCTTGTAGAAGAGAAAATGAGCAGTTTTCAACAAGAATGATAGAAATCAGATTCCGCAAATGAGAGATAGAGCATGACGTCACAAGCAATATTGTCAGACTTTGGAATAATTTTACTCCCACACCCACACTCCCACACCCAATTTTACTCCCACGCCTAAATATTTTTTTTTCTTATTTTTATAATATGTATATGGACCTCCTTAACCCATTGGTACAATAAAATTTTGTCAGTCTCGAATAGTTTAGGAGATAAAAATTCTGAAAGTTTAAAAAATTCATATTTTTCGTATACGAAAATATTCATATTTTTATACAGAAGAGTGGATATTTTTACTTTACTTTTTCGAACGAATTTATTTTCAATTTCGTCAATTTGCATTTGTTTTTGTCAAGCAAAAGTACTGTGTGACGTCATGCACTCAGTTGAGAAAGAGAGCATTAGATAACGGGACTGCGGAACGCGTAATCTGGTTTCTATCATTCTTGAGTTCTCAATGCTATAAATCACTGATGGGCACACTAATACTATTATATTTTCTGTAATTTTGAGCTCGTGGTAGTGGATTCTCGCTCTAACCACTGAAAAAATTTGTTGTGCAGTATCAATATATATGACGACTCGGCTCGTTTGTTTAATATTTTATTTTAAGTTTAGATTTAATTTGATTTTCATGTTTGTTTTGTTTTGATTTTAAAATTTAAACAAAAATAAATTAACTTAAATTATTAGAAAACGTTTTTTTTTTGGTAAAAACCAAATTAATTTTAAATTCAAATCTAGCAAAAAACACAAAAAAAAAAAAACAAGTCTTCCATCCAAAAATATAATAAAGAACTCTGTGTTTACTCTATTTAAATTTTTATTTATTTGCCCATCTATTTTGTTCGGTGCATAACAATCAAGTTCAAAGCATCATGCAGTGTGGACCATACTGCATGAAGTCTCACCGCCAACGGACTGAAATAATTTTTTGTCGGTGTTTATATATGTGAGACACGAGAGAGAGTTCGAAAACGAGTCCCTACGAGTCTTTAGCACGCGAGCCACTACGCACTACTGCTATAAATCAGTGGTGTTTACACGCATACTACTACAATTTTCTACTTTTGCGCTTGTGTTTGTAGCTCCCTCGCTCTCTCCACTGACAAAAAATGTTGTGCAGGTCTTAAGCAAGAATTGTGTTATTCTTATTATTGCCATCATCATTATTTTTATCAGTATCATTATCATTATCACTATCATTATCATTGTCACTATCATTATCATTATTATTAAATTTATTCTGCAAATAACACATTTTCATATTCCTCAAACATTTCGTACAGTGCAAAACACGACCAAGAGGCGCAAACCACCCAGCTGGAAGTTTCAGCGCCAACTGATTGAGAGAACTTCGTGATGCAATTGAAATTTCAAATTTGATTTGAATAAAATTCATTGTGAAGTCGAAATCTTCCGCAATATTTATTGTTACCAATCCAGAAGTCTATGAAACCTAAACCAAGTTATATGATCGAATTTCGACCACAGGCGATACTAGTAAAAGAAAATGGTCTTAAACTTCAGGAAGTTCTTTGAAATCAAAAAAATTATTGATCAAAATATGCTAAGAACTTCTATGAGATACGTTTCTATTCTTTGAACAAATTTCGAGATTTTTTTGGGTTTTTACAAAACTGTCCGATGAGACATGAGACAAAAGCAAGACAAAAATGAAAACTCTTAATTTTATTTTTAAAAAGTCACAAGTCGTTTGAAATACTGATTAATTACTTTCTACGCTTGCACAGGAAATGCATTGCGTTACTAATCGAGCCTTGTACCTGAAACTGTGGTCACACTTACTTGCGTCCTCGCCAAAGTTTGACTGCAGCTAGGTTCTATGAAGCCATATATTAAAAATTCTCAATTTGACTAATGGCTTATGTTAAGATTACCAGCAAGAGTTTATCTAGCTAAGTAAAAACTATTCAAACATACAAATTTATAAATAGACTACCGAAGGTTTATCGACACTAGAAAGAACAACAAAACCTTGACAGAGTGGGTGACAAATCATCAGCACTCGCCTGTAACTGTAATAACGATAGAAGCTATTCTTTAGTGTAGGGGTGGGCCAAGTTACACGTATGGGCATTTTGCCCGTACGTGTTTTTTGGTTGCACACTGCTTGCTTCACGGGCGACAGCATTGCTTCATAAATTCGATTGTAAAGAAAACGAGGGACATGCACAAATACAATGAGATAGAGCGTAAGAAGAGCGTAATATAAATAATTATATAGAATTGTGCTCATTGCGCTCAGAGTAGTTCATAATCAATGTTACATGCCATTTATATAAAAAAAGGGCGTTTTATAATTTTACTATTTAATATTTTGAATTTAATCATGTTTATATCTCGATAACGTCTTGTGTCCAACACTTGCTTTCAAGTAGTTACGCGCAAAATAAAAGTATAAATTTATTATGGTGATTCAGTTCTAAAAAAATATTAGTTACAAATATGTTAGGAGGTAGATGGAGAATTATAATGGTTGCATGCTCTTGAAAAACTGATTTATACTGCGAAATGAAATAAATATGTAGTGGACGGATTATAAAAATTAAACACACTGACAGATGGACAAAGTGAAGTACTGATAAGCAAACGGACATGTAAAAAGCTGAAAACAATCCATTTTAAATTTTGGTTTGTATATCTCGGCTAAAAGTGCACAAAATTTTATAATTGGACGGCAATGGGTTCAAGGCAAAATGATAAATGAAAATAAAAAAAAACAAAAAATTTCCTACAATGTTAGACTTGATTTTTTGAAACAAAGATATTGTTATAGATCTTGAAGGATTTTAACAAAATATAAAAAAAAAATTTAATCGGCCTTCAGGGTCGATGATTTATAAATAGTCGTATTTTGAAAAAATTATAAACAAAAAATTACTGAAAAAAAAAATTATACAGTTTGATGCAGAAGCATCAAACATTTTGCATGCATGTAATTTTGTAGAGTGTACAATTTTTCGTCATCTAATCAAGGAACAGGCCAGCTCAGATTTTGCTTGCTTGACGTTCGCTCGAACATTGAAGCTTTGATCGTTCTGTATGTGAGATGAATACATATTTTTCTGCACTAACGCAATCTCAAGTGCGCTCTTGTGATTGCATATTGTGAGAGGATTTTCCATTCCGCAATCCGATTCACCCCCAAATTCATCATGCAATTGATTTCGCCCGCTGCTTGCCCGCTGCTTACACGCACCTGCAGCACGTGCAAGAATTGTGCCCACCCCTACTTTAGTGCATATTGTGAGGAAATTTTTACAAAAACTCTTGGGATAGACAGATGAGCAGAACTTTACTCATAGACGGAGAAAACAAAAACGTGTTCAAGGTAACTGGCATTAATCGTGATCAATTTGATGGCTGTTATTGGAAGGTATAACATGTAAGTCTCCCTCTACAATTCTAACCATCACGTTGGCTGTGTGCAACTTATTGGTGACTCCAAATAAATTTCCAATTTTACAAACTTGATTTAACTAATATCCACCGCAAAGATGTGCTTTTCATCTTTGATAAGCTCAGATATGTTTGGAACTTTGCCTGCGTTTCGTGGCTTACCATCGTCAACGTAGTTATCAGCGGATTTCTCTCAAGTACATCAGAAATTTTTGTTCTCAGGTCATGCAGCGGCAATAAATACTTCGCGAAAGAAACTTAAAATATACTCGTAATAAAAAGCATTCAGTTTATTTGGACGCGCATTTGCCGTACTCTGCCACACTTTCGCACTAAGCCATAAATTCTGAGCTTGAGCGTTGGAAACGGATTTATGTTACAGGAGCAACGCGCTTCGTTAGTTTTTTGTTCGCTATCCTGGCATATCCTTTTTCACGTTTTCATTGTCGTCATTGTTGCTGGGAATGGTAGCAGCAAGAACATGCTAAGGCGGGACCCTCTAGGCAAAAAAAAAAACAAATTCTAGCTCTAGAAAAAAAAAATATGCATGTTGGAGCTTTGCTGCTTACATAACGCATATATAATCTACTTTAAACTTTGTCGCGCTGCAAAATGAACACGAATTGCATTTAAAACATGTAACAAATACAAAGCTCAAACAGACACACACACACACACCCAGCATGAAAGATATATAGACATAGCTAAAGACAATGTTCCTCTATGTTATCAACGGAAAATATTCATCGTTCGCTACTTTATTATTTGAGCCAACAACGCGAAGTGGCGACGTGGTAGAGGATATCTTTACGGAAATCCTTCATGTTTTTAAACGTTGTTTTAGCCATGCAGCTTCGGCCACTCTTCGACTGGTTGAAGGTTGGGTGATGTTACGGGTGAAGGCGGAGAAGCTCATACAAAAAATAGAAAAAATGTGATTATTTCTTATCCACTTTGCAATTGCGTCGCTTTGGTTTCAACAGATTTAGCTGATCTCCTCCTCAAACCATGACCTTCTTTTCGTTACTCTTGTTTTTATGCCATGCAGCGCTCTCTTAATTTACGGCTAGTCCAATTTTCAGTGATTTGCATGAAAAAGTTGCAGCGTTATCGTGTGGGTAATGGTTTCAATGTTTTCTTTTTGTTAAAAATATTGAAAAGCACACTGAAGATTCTAACTAGGTATGACTCACCTTAATTTAAATTTTTTTAGTTTATTAATTTATTTCAATAATCTGTTAATAAAATTCTCCAAAGCGATTTCTAAGACCTTAATCCTAATTTTTGTATATTGATCTACTATCCTGAGTTCTACGTTTTTTTTTTATCCTGTGATAAAAAAATACTGAGATCTATTATCCTGAATTTTTATGTTATTTTTTTCACATAAAATTAAAGTACTTTTTAAACTAATGAAAAATAAATTTAAAAATAAAATATTTTTTCAAAAATATAAAATATACCAGGTGTGTTCCAAAAGTAACGGAAATTTTGAAATTTCGCGGAATATGTTGGTCTGATTGGCATGATATTTTAATGTTGTTGTGTTGCCAAGCATGTCTAAAAATACATTTTTAGCCATATTGTTTGATGCTGGATTTTTTTGTCAGATGTTGAAGGAATAACACGAGTTTTGGTACTTTTGGCGATTTTTCATTTTGATTGGTATAAAGTTTCTTGATAAATATGGTATAAAGTGGAACAAAGTCTTAGAAATTCTAATATTGCTTTCAGTGAATCTGCAATGAGTAAAACAAGAGTTCATGAGCGGTGAAAAACCAATATGTGACATGAAATGAAGAAAGAGAACTTGCGTGTCAAAAACTCGATTTTCGGGGATTTCGTTGTTTCTGACGTAGAAAAGTCTGCCAAATACACTAACAAATCAGGAGACCTCAAAAGTGGTAATATCAATCCGACTTTTTCCAAGTGCTCTTCTTCCACACTCCTTCCTCAAAGACCTTTCTTTGTAAGCCGATTCCATACTTTAATGTTGCCTGTATGCTTCCAAGTGAGACAAAATCACAAAATTTTGCTCACCATTAGTTAATTCCACCGAACGTGTTTCGGGATTCGTAGCCAAATTTTCTGGAATAAACTGATTGCAGTTCATAAGTAAGTAATATTAGACCCTTTCGCCATACGTATTTTCGTGCGACTGCGTGTCTTTTCACCGTACTGCGACCGTTCGAAGAAATCGTGGCTTCTTTCACCAGACTTCAGTTCAGGAGTACCCCTCTCATCGTTGGAAGATCCGGGGTGGTAAAGCAAATCGATTTCATCCATTTCACGTTGCTAATTTTCAAAATAATTCATGTTAACTTCTTATTATACCTTACTGTAGTTTAAAAAAACTAAAGCAAACAACTGTATGAGACCCGAGGACGTTGGTTGTAGTTTGTTTATTTCAACAACTGTTCTTTCGAAAACCTGGTTCCGCACACTACGTTCCTTTCTTCATTCCAGATCACATATGATTGTAAATGCCGAAATTCTTTTAAAACATGCTTGCTAAAAAAAAAAAAAAAATAAATAAAATATCAATCGTGCCAATCGGACCAACACAGCCTGTTAAATTTTAAAATTCCCGATACTTTTTGAACATATCTCGTTCATTCTGCACTGTAATTATAATATTAATGAATTGTTGTATTTTTAATATTCCATTATTTATGTCCATGTTATCACGGTTATTTATTTTAATTTTATTTAGCAATTTATTTATTTATTTAGGTATTATTAGATTTAGAAAAAAAAATATTGAGTAAAAAAAGTATTTCTCATACACAAAACAAAAAATAAAAAAAAAAAAATTAAAAAAAGAATTTCAAAAATAAAATAAAAAAAAAACATGAATACGAGTATTTCGTTGCATATTTGACGAATTTTATTTGAATGTCAATATTTTTGTCAAAAAAGTAAAATAACCGCATCTTTATTTATTCCGAAAAGAGCACTTTCGTTCGTGAAAGAAACGAGCAACAATATTTTTTTATATGAAAAAATTTATTGCTTATTGTGTCCCACACGAACGACAGTTCTCTTTTCGGAATACACAAAGAGGCGGTAAATATGAATTTTATACATGCCCCTCTCATATTTTTTTTGAGTCAAAACTTCAAAAGAAACCCATTTTTCTTTGCTGCTTTTAGTATATTTTCCGGGCAAGACATTGTTTTTGATGAAGTCCAGAAACTTCTATTTGAGTTAAATCTGGTAAAATGCTTAGACGTGGTATTCACCTAATATATTTAGTGTGTTTAGGGCGATCATGCTTGGATGCCGTATAGTATCTAAGGTATTAAAAAACTCATTACTGTTAAACAGAAAGCGCATTTTTCATCTATAAAATGATCTATTCTAGATGCACATATAATGATCTTATCTATTTTCAACTTGTCCTTTGAGTAGTAAATAACACCATATCCAATCCTCTCCATATCCAATTTTAATATTTTGGTCAATTAAAAAGAAATTCAGCGTTATTTTAAAATTGCATGGATCGCTTTTAGTCTTCTCTTAATATTATTAGATCCAATATTTTGGATCTATTTTTAAAAAAATTTTACAATTGACTTAGTTCACCATGACTGATCCAAATACAATTAAGGCTTATTTTTAACCGACTTCAAAAAGGAGGAGGTTCTAAAGTTCGTTGGTTTGTCAGTTTTTTTTTAAATGTATGTATATTGATAAATTTTTTGTCAACAAATATATATCATTAACGCGGAGGTCCGTTTTTAAAAAAGTGGGCGATATTCGATAAAAGGGCGTGTCACTATTAGAAAAACACTGTATTTCAATTAATATTGACACCAGGGTACTGAATTTTACAGTTAAAATACTGGGGTAGGCAGAATTATTACAAACTACGGTCAATAAAGTGGGCATTATTTGACAAAGGGGTGTGGTCATATTAGAAAAACACTGTATCTCGAATAGTATTTACACTAGGTTACTGAAATTTAGTACAGGGGTAGACACAATTTTTAAAAATGACTGTAAAGAAAGTGGGCGTTATTCGACAAAGGGGTGTGGCAATATTAGAAACACTATATATCGAATAATACTGACACTAGGATGCTGAAATTTAGTACATGGGTAGTCATAGTTATTAAAAATTACGGTCAAGAAAGTGGTCGTTATTCAACAAAGGGATGTGGCAATATTATCAAAAACCTATATCGAAGTAAATATTGACCGTAATTTGTAGTAACTGTGCCTACCCATGTACAAAATTTCAGTACACTTGTGTCAATATTATTCGACTTACAGAGTTTTTCTAATATTGCCACGCTCCTTTGTCGAATAACGCCCACTTTCTTTACAGTAATTTTTAAAAATTGTGTCTACCCCTGTACCAAATTCCAGTACCCTAGTGTCAATTCTATGATATATATCTGTTGACAAAATATTTCGGAAATCGGGAAGTGCTTTAGGAGTTATCGATATACATACATTTAAAAAAAAAAAAAAAAAAAACGGAAAAACCAACGAACTTGAGAACCTCCTTTTTAAAGTCGGTTAATGAAAATAGCACAGTTCTTTAGTAAAAACAAACACCTTCTATTTTCATCGTACCTTAAAGGTTTTTTAATTCCGCCTAACTTTTTTTTAAATTCAATTGTTTTGTCCGAAATTAGTTTCTCGGACATATATAGATTTATACAGCCAATGATCTTGAATAAGTTAAAGAAAATTTTAACCCACAAACAAAAAAAAAAAAAAATAAAATACCAAAAATTAAAAGAAAATAATAGTAACTCGATTTTTTTGTTACTTTACAGGAGAAGAACATACTGAAAAACTGAATAAAATCTGGAAAACTTTAGATATATACGCTTTTTTAATACAGTATTTATTTAAAATAGGCAACAACAACAACAAAAAAGGTGGTTTGATATTTTTAAGGGAGGTGTATTTGAGAGTGATCTTCCAGAATATATTAAAAAAGTAATTTAAAAAAAAAACGACTTACACCTTTTTTTTATTAAGTCATCGTCATACTTAAGATGAGTTATAGGGTTTTAAGAAATAATAGGTTAAGAAAATTTCATATTGAATATACTTATGCCAATAATTTAATAGATGTTTCTAAATATATCGTTCCTTTGACAGAAGGGCTAGTACAAGACTTTCAATCTCATCTTGTTCCTAGAACAAAAATGTTTTCACTTTTCGCTGAACGAAAGTTCAAGAAAAACCGTAAATAGCTATAACAAATAAGGCAGCTTGACTATTTTAAAAATAACAGCTTATTGAACTTACCTTATTTCTACCTTAGATTGTTTAAATAGTTCTTCCGTTTTAGATTTTTTTTCAGAAAATCTAAAATTCTTTCTGGGTTTAAGAAGAATTAAATATCTTTGTGGTATGAGATGCTATTTAGGTAAATTTCTATCGTGTTTGAGAAAGTTCTAAGCAATCACCTTGAATTTCTCTGCGAAGAGTACAAAAAGAGAAGTTTCTTCTTTGAATATCCTTTAATATTATCCCCAATGCTTATCTTTTGAACTGATCCCCAATTTTCAGATCTTCCTCTTTCCTAGTTCTTGTTATCATTTTATATTTTCAATTTACAGGGAATTTTAATATTTGTTTTTTTACATGATTCCAACCCTGCCCATCCTTGCTCTCCATAAATTAAATTTTGATTTTGCAAAATTTTACAGAAAGGTTCCAGACCTGTACATAATTGGATTGATCATACTTTAACTGAAAAAATTCCTTTGTTTCCATAAAGTCCAATCAAACGGGATAGTTATACAAATAAGGATTTGTCTATTTTTTAATAGGATTTCAAAGAGCTATGACAGTCTTGTTTAGTAGCATATATCTGGTAATTTCCTTGACTGCAGCTTGACTATCTGAGAATTTAGATTTTTGGCCTTAGAATGATAAAGACTTTTCAGTAAATCAGGTTTCTAAATAAAAAAAAAAAAAAAATGAAATCTTTATAGAAAAAAAATTAAATCTCATCCCTTTATATCAAAGCTTATCTCGAGTATAATTCGACCTTATCAACATTTTGTGTTTATTCGTGGCCTAAGAAAACTGACAGGATGGTCTTTCTTTCATGTTTTTTATCTTTGGTAACGTATCTTCGTCCGTGGTAACGTGGCGTCCGTGGCGTAGTTGGTTAGTGCGTGGCCGCTATGTCAAAGAACTTTGGAAACCCAGGTTCGAACCCCAGCAGCGACAGAAAATTATTTGAATTAAAATAATTTTTCTGTACGGCCGCCACCTCTCTGCAGACAATGGCAAACCTCAGAGAGTAATCAAATGCCATGTAAAGCTTCTTGAGAATAAGAACATTACGTTCATCGCCGTTCGGAGTCGGCGTTAAGCATGTAGGTCCCTTTCTCGGTTAATTGTGTACAAACTTAATAACACGCACAAACACAACTGATCATAAGAAGCTAGGTCAAAGTCCTTTCAAGGGCTGAAATGGCCAGTTATTTATTTTTTTTTTTTTAACGTATCTTCACGTGGAATACTAAGCTGTTCAATTAGTCTGACACACAGATGGCATCGCTAAGCTCGAATCGATATCACTTTTAAGGACTTGCATCCTTCAAACGAAGACTATCAAAATTCAGGCAGTTATCAAGTCTTGGTTTTTTTTTTTTTGTTTGTAAGAATGAAATAAAGTGATTTTTGAGTTTCCGAAAGTAAAAGACCGTGAGATAGTTGTGGCTATAAAGATATTAACTGGATCGGTGGTTTTCGTTTTGCGCTATAATTAGGGATATAAAAAAGCTAGTTGCAAGATGGGTGTCGCGTGTTAAAAATTTACCAAAACAGACATAGTTCGTGATCCGATAGATTTTGTGAGTTGACTAGTGACCTTTGATAATACATCAACACTATACACCTGAAACGGCACAACATGCAAAACAATGGATTGGACCAGTTGGAAGTTTTTGGGCAGGTTTTGGGAAAGATTTGGGGCAGTGTATTTTGGACTTCTTACGGCATAATATTGCTCAATATCATCTTTGCTCAGCGTTTTGATTATAAAAAATATATAGTCCAAATATATTGAGATACTTCTTCTAGTTTTCCAGATACTTGAAATCCTCACCACCTCTCCGTTGATTACTGAATGCCTCATCACATTTTCATTTTCTTTTTCAAAATGACAAATTTCCCTAAACTTAAACTTAAACCGTACAAATTTACCAATTTGTCAAACGACAGCAACACAATTTATCATAAAACGGCGCGATTTCTTGACAAGCATAAAATATAATTAACTAACTGGCACTCGTAGAGCAAAAGAGCGTAAAATCAAAAATGCATATAATTACCTGGTAGCATAACATATGAAGGAGCCAAAGAAAATAGAACAAGACGCCAACATAAAAATGACGTAGCAAGAAGTGGAAAACGATCGCACCTCGCATGGTAATGAGGTGGCATGCAAGAACGTGGCATGCACTCGAGGGAAGGCTAATTTTAACCAAGTCCAAAACGCCAGCCAACATCAACAACGCACGAATTTGCGTGGAAAAATATTATGAGAGATCGTTGAAGTTTTGTTTTGTGTTGATCTTACATTTTTTTTCTTTCTTTTCCCTCAGTTGATAAGTCATAACATCCGCTCGTAAGTCTCTGTGTAAGTCCGTTTGTCTGTCCGACTGTTTTGCTTTTTGACGTGTGCGTGCGTGTAATGTTGCTACATCGATGCATGGATCGGTTCGGTGTTGTTGTTGTTGTTGTTGAACCAATTCTTGAGTTTAAATATTTTGAAATATTGGGGGAGCCAAAAATAAAGCAAGCGAAGCACTAATGATCAAAAGGATTAGTCGACGTGGTCGTCTACGCTATAGTGTACTAGGTCGGAACTACGTATGGACGCCGAAGGTAGCGATTGTGTGGCACACTGCAAGGCAGTTGGTTGTTGTTTATGTTGTTGATGTTGATCATGTTGGTGATGATGCTGCTGTAGTTGGTGGAAAATGCATTTAAGGCACGTACGTTGCAATTTTTGTTTTGACACCCGGGGTGGGGGTGGCGGCAATGGTGTTAAGTTGCTTAATATTGCAGTCTGTATTTATTTTAGATATGCTCAACATTTGCACAAATAACTGAGACAGGTGCAAGTGGGAAACGCGGGGAGGGGGAGTATTGCTCTTATAGGGTAGCGTATGGTTGGGTGTGAAAAATAAAACTTATACTTGTGCAAATACAAAAATTTTCTTTTTTAACTAAGTCTTTGTTATTTACTCTAAAAAGTCGAAAATTTAACAAAAACCATCTTCTGCAAATGCACCATAAAACTCCAAATGCGGACTTACCCTAAAAATGGCACACCCTACCAACCCATCCATCAACTATTTCCTCATCTTACCGCAGCTCACAGAAATGTAACACATGTTCACGTTGTATATCACGTAGCGCGTTTGTTCTTTTTTTTCGAAAAAATATCTAAATTGCAACAGAATGGTTTTTATTTGATGCAAAATTAACAACTTAATTAATACCTTTATGAATTAACGCACTGAACGCAGCTGTTCCAGAAACATCAACTGTCACAAACACCTCGCGACATGATGGCAGAATTTTTTCTTAATTTGCAGGTTATTAAGAATTTTGTTTATTTTAGTCAATTAGCAACATTTGCCAGACTTTAGACGCCACATCAGAGAAAGGTGTACGTTTTGTGTGCTGCTTGGAAGATTACAAAAAAAAAAAAACAAATTTTAGGAGCGAACAAAAAAAAAACCCCCAATATCATAGTTGATTTTCATCAGTTTTTTTAACAAAACCACACATTCAAAAATTGTCACAGAGAAAACTAGACATGTATGAACTAAAGAAAAAAAAATGTCACTCAAGCCGTCATTCTTGCCATCGATGAGACCATAGCCACTGTTCTTTCAGCTTGCCACTAAAATGAAGAACAGCAGAAAAACGCCATCGATAGTGTCGGATAGGATATTGGACTCGAATACTTGCGGTTAGCATCGTTTGTCAAGTAGACACAAGTTTTAGACATTTATTAGAATCCTGTGGTTGGTTAACATTTTTGTGAAATCGTCGCTTGGTACAAATATTAGACGGCTTTAAATTTGTGCAGTTCTTTTTTTTTTTGTTTTGTGTAACACAAACTTGCGAAAATTTCAATGTAACTTTACACATGAAGGAAGTTGAAGAAAATATTGAAAAATTCAAGGCAATTGAGTTGGGCCTTATGCAGAATTTAGCCGTTTTAGAGGTAATATTAAAACACTTCTGTGTAAAACTTCTTCCACAACACAACAGTCATGTAGACAATTTTCTGACAATCAAAAATAAGATTAGTTAAAATATTTTGGGATCATGTGGTAAAGTTAAAGCTAATAAAGGCAGAGAAAAAAATAACGTTGAAGTAATTTTAAAAAGTGGACCATTTCAAAAGAGAGTAAGAATATGTTTCTAATTTGTTACAAATACAACGGCCGTGGTCAAGTGCATTATAATACAATGCGTGGACCACTCGATGCCAATTTGAGACCGGGTTCGAAAGACAGAAAATTTTGACGTAGAATACGTCGTTCTCGGAGGTAAGTAGGGTGGTTGATAGTGATCAGGTGTCGGTATTTACATTACTTTTTGAGCCTTTGGTGGGTCTAAAGTACTAATCGTACAATGTTGATCTTAGCACTTGTTGGTCTGCTTGATCCTCAATGCGACAAAAATTCATGTTAGAACTGTCTAACTTATATCAATTTTACACAATTACATGAAATATAAAGCCAACATTTGATGTTTTTGTTTGCTTAAACTTGCTACCTATTTATCGACGGCTTCCGGTTTTTTCGACGGCGAAGACAGTGCCATCTAGCGTGAAGACATAAATCTTATAATTAAAAAAAAGCATACTTTTGGGGGCATGTTGTTTTTAACAGACTCGCGTAGCCCAGTAATACTGAGTTATTTTGAGGGGCATGCTTTTTTAACAGAATCTGTTATTGAAATGTCAAAATTCCGCAGCCAATTAAATATCCGGGCATATTATCGACAGTGAAATTTTGACACATGGGTTGTTGAACTTGGTAGCATTGAACAACTTTTGTTTGCTTGTTTAAGTTTTCTACCTATTTATGGACAGTTTCCGGTTTTATCGACAAAAGCATAAAATTTGTATGGGAGCGCCCCTAAGGAGTGGTCGGAGGGAATAGGTGTCAAAGGCAAAAATGTTCCTTTTGCAAAAGTAATGGGGGTTGGTGATACATATTAACCCTCTCCGGCACTCTCTTAAAGGTCATATCCTCAGGTGTATGGAATAAATATTTTTAAAAAAGATGTCATCAAAAGCGAATTGAATAATTCTACGTCTTGTGTTACGACATAGTCGAAACTACTGTATCTTTTTTCACTTGAAATTAATATTTCTGATCGGTCTTCACCTCTCTGCAGACAATGGCAAACCTCAGAGAGTAATACTGCCAAGTAAAGCTTCTTGAGAACATGCACATTAGCTGTCGGACTCGGCATAAAACGAGTAGGTCCAGTTCTCGGTCATTTGTGTACAAAACATTTAACAGTACCAAGAATACAATTTGATCACATGAAGCTCGGTGTCAAAGCCCTTTCCGGCACGGTAAAATGTAACGTTGTCACGTAAAAAACGTGCCAATCGGACCACCATAGTACGCGATATTTTAAATTTCTCTCCTTGAACAGACCTCGTTTTTATGTTTTTATTAAAATAGTTGCTCACAACTCTGGATTTTAATAATTTTTAACTTTCAAAAACTTTAGTTTAATATTGCAATTTATGCTAAATGACTAATTTACAAAGTAACAAGATAAAAACTACTGTGGGCAAAAATTACTACTGTGATAAAATACTACTGTGGGATGCCGATAGGGACAAATGTTTTTATTTTTAAGTTGGCACTACGTCAACGACATCTGTGCCAAATTACACGTGTTTGAGATACGCGCGTTTTCTAAATAGCAAAAAGTGAATTTTTCTTTTTATATAATGTCTGAAAGTACCCAACAATGCAGTTCCATCAAATTATGTGTGCCTAATGAGATTCAATCAGTTGGAGTTGAAACTTCAAGATGGGAGGTTTGTGCCACTTGGTCGTGTGCTTTTCACTGCACGAAATGTTTGAGGCATATAAAAATGCGTTATTTGAAGAATTCTAACAATAAAAATGATGATGATAGTGACAATTATAATGATAGTGATAATGATAATGATACTGATAATGATAATGCTGATGACAATGATAATTATAACACAATTCTTCTTTACTACCTGCGCAACAATTTTTGTCAGTGCAGAGAGTGAGAGAGCTACTAACAGAAGTACAAAAAATGAAAATCGAAGCAATATGCGTGTGAACAACACTGGTTTACGTTTACGACCCGGAACAGCCGATCAATCGGGTGAATACCGTGCTAAAGATGAGCTGAGACCGAAAAAAAGCAATTAAAAAATCAAGGTCATGTTGACAGTTTTCTTCGATTATCGTGGTGTGGAACATTATGAATTCCTTCCAACCGGCCAAACTGTCAACAAAAAATACTAATTTACGTAGAGACAATTCTTAGTTTTTGGATCACGATAATGCCATCACTATACCATCTCATACTGCACTCGTAATTCGTGATAATTTCTCCAAAAAATCGACCCATATCGATCCGTAACCACCGTATTCCCCTGATTTAGCACCATGTGACTTCTGGATATTCGCTAAACTCAAGAGACCGCCCCATGGAGACCGTTTTGAATCGATAGAAGAGATAGAAACCGAAATGAAGAAGGAATTGAAGGCTATTTACAAAAGGACGCGTATCTCAAACACTACCCTGCAGTGTAGCCAACTGGTTTAAATACTAGGAAATGTACTAGGTCAAAAAATACCAGCACTAGTTCAGCCCAAATGCTTATTACATCGCGCAAACTGGTTATTTTCTTGTGTTGATGTCATAGGAAAAGACAATTGTCCTTTTCTCGATATGATGTGAGGTAGTATTTTTACTGGCATTTTTTTAATTATTTGTACTAATAGTATCGTTTAAGCCAGTAAAATACTAGTCTAATCACCGCATTTTAAAAACTTCATTTATTTACACAGTAATATAAATCGTAAAACCAAAAATTTTTAAAAATATGACCATTTACGATGAAATAGCCTTCGAAAATAATAACTATAGAATATTTTATTTTTTACAACATAACTTTTCCTTTAATGCAAATCCGCTCTTGAAAGCAGCTAATTTTTTCATCATAATTTATTGTATTAAAACTTCACTTAAATGGAGGATAAAACAATTCACTACAAAATTGAATTGTTTGAAAATATGTATTAAATAGACAAATATTCTTTGTTTTGAATAATATTTGCCTACTAACAATATAATGATGGCATCTAATCACAGTTTAAATCGTTTATACAAATCCATCCATTATATATGCCAATTAGCAGTTATATCAATTATATTATACCAAAAACACGAACACACACACACACACATACAAATGCAATCTATTATGAAACAAAACATGGAACAATACCTAACATATAAATAAACCACTTTTTGTTGTAAATTGATTTTTGAAATGGAAATAGATTTATCCAAATTTTATGCAAGACTACATTTGCAGGACTTGCTGGGTCTACCGGGTTCCGCAGTATTTAAGCTATGGAAATTTTATTGCCATGGCGTAATTATTTTATACATCAAAGTTGAGTGCATACACATACACACACGCAGGCTTATACATATACATATAAATAAATATCAACAGCTAAAGCAGAGCGAAAGTAGAAAAAGAACAAATATCGTCAACCAGGCATCCTTTGTATGCTTCTTTTAAACGTTTAGGTGTATGTGTGTGTGTGTGTGTGCGCACAGTGAATGCTGTTTAGAATTGACAGTTTTATTGAATTTCAATTAAAGTTGTATTTCAATAATTGGTCACGCATGGTGCGCATTTCCGTCTTTGGTGCATTTTTCACAATCGCCAAAAATATCAACGAGCTGAGCTGCTGCCGCGCGCTCGTTTCGTTCGGCGTTGAATTAATTTAATGACAAAATTTATGAGTTTTCTAAATTTCCTATCGTTTTAGAGCGATAGTGACAGAGTTTATGTGTGTTATAATTTTTAGCGGATGTTGTTGGTAAAGTGCGCGCCATTTTTGTGAAGAGGAAGAGGAAACGGAAATTGTGAATGAATTTATGCATTTTGCAAGGGGAGTGGGAGGCATGTGCTCGTAGCATGTTGGTTGGATTCGTGGTATTGGGGCGGCTCATGAGTGTGTTACTAAAGTAAAAATTGCACATCTTTATCAGGACATGTGATGGGTACATAAAAGTTTTATCTGTAATGCAGCGAAAGTTGGCAGATATATTTTTTTTTCCTTGTCACTGATAAAGTGTGGAAAATGCTTCATTTTTGTTTTTGCAATATTTACTAGTTTCAAGAGCGGCATAATAATGGGGTTGAAATGTCACTGATGTTCTTCACTGCAATGGGTGAAATGGTTTTCCCGTTATTTTGGGAAAAAAAATCTTAAAAGCTTGCTTTCTCAATTAAAGATTTTTATCAATTTATCGTTGAGTTTAGTTGTCGAACATTTTCTACATTGAAAAATGGGTAACTTTTAGGTAAAGAACGCATTGTTTTTTATTTGAACCGTCAGAATTTTGATCAAAAATAAAGCAAAAATTTTGTATAGATATCTTTATATGAAATTTTATGTGTTGAAAAAATCATTTCATATTTGGTTAAGTTGTTGTGGGAGAGAGAAATATTTAAAAATTCCTCTAGTACTTTTAACTCCTTTTTTTTTTTATTGTTTGGTATAAAAAACACCTTTGAGTCTTAACTTTTATTAAGGTGCATTTTTATTTTTTGTTTTATTATTTGAAGATAGTGTCTGTTAATTTGTGCTAAATATTAAATATATTTTGCAAAAATAGTGTCTCTAAGACATCATCAAAAGATTAAACTCGCTAAGTTTTTCTAAAAGTAACCATCGTAACATTCAACTGAAAAAAAATATTCATTTGCATCTCAAATTCAACCTTATCAGCTGTGGCGTAATTTGGGGGTGGGCAAAGTTACACGTATGGGCATTTTGCCCGTACGTGTATTTTGGTTGCCCGTTGCTTGCTTCACGGGCGACAGCATTGCTTCATAAATTCGATGGTAAAGGAAACGAGGGACATCCACAAATATAATTAGATAGAGCGTAAGAAGAGCGTAATATAAATTATTAAATAGAATTGTGCTCATTGCGCTCAGAGCATTTCATAATCAATGTTGCAAGCCATTTATATAAAAAAAAGGGCGTTTTATAATTTTACTATTCAATATTTTGAATTTAATCATGTTTATATCTCGATAACGTCTTGTGTCCAACACTTGCTTTTAAGTAGTCACGCGCAAAATAAAAGTATAAATTTATTATGATGATTCAGTTCTAAAAAAATATTAGTTAAAAATATGTTAGGAGGCAGATGTAGAATTATAATGCTTGCATGCTCTTGCGAAACCCTTATAATATGCCAAATAGTTGTTTTTGCAAAGCGATTTTATAGCTGCTGGTAGTAATTTAAAAAAAAAACTCCCTTTTAATAAGCAATTCTCTAAATATGCTAAATATGCAACACTTACTTTTCACAACAGCATGCTCTCGCTCTTACGGTTTCTATAAAGCACACTGAAAACAAAGTAGTGCTAAAGTGGTTTTTGCAGGAATCTGATAGGTATTAGATATTTTCTCTTTGCTCTGATTTATACTGCAAAGTGAAATAAATGTGTAGTGGACGGATTATAAAAATAAAACACACTGACAAATGGATAAAGTGAAATACAGATAAGCAAACGGACATGCAAAGGGCTGAAAACGATCCATTTTAAATTTTGGTTTGTATATCTCGGCTAAAAGTGTACATAATTATATAATGGGACGGCGATGGGTTCATGGGAAAATGATAAATGAAAATAAAAAAAAAAACAAAAAATGTCATACAATGATAGATTTGATTTTTGAAACAAAGAAATTGTTATAGATCTTGAATGGTTTTAACAAAAAATAAAAAAAAATTAAATCTGACTTCAGAGTAAATGATTTATAAATAGTCGTATTTTGAAAAAAATTTATAAACAAAAAATTACTGCAAAAAAAATTATACAGTTTGATGTAGAAGCATCAAACATTTTGCATGCATGAAATTTTGTAGAGTGTACAATTTTTCGTCATTTAATTAAGGAACAGGCCAGCGCGGATTTGCTTGCTTGACGTTCGCTCGAACACTGAAGCTTTGATCGTTCTGTATGTGAGATGAATACATATTTTTCTGAACTAACGCAATCTCAAGTGCGCTCTTGTGATTGCATATTGTGAGAGGATTACAGAGAGGATTTTCGATTCCGCAATCCGATTCACCCCCAAATTCATCATGCAATTGATTTCGCCCGCTGTTTGCCCGCTGCTTACACGCAGTCGCAGCACGTGCAAGAATTGTGCCCACCCCTAGCGTAATTGAATGTTCGATAATATTAATGACGTCATATTGTATTTGGCGATGGTGGATTTAATCCAATTATTCCAATCTTCAAAAATAGATTATGTTGTATATATTACAGTTTTTGTCTTTAATATCCACTCAATGCATAGTTGTTTGTGAATTTTTTGAAGGTTTTACTATTTTGATGATGTCACTTCGTATAGGAGAATGGTCAAGTTTTCACTCCATTTTATAAAATTTCAAACTCAGAGTGCATATTTTAAAATCAAAGCCAATTTTGAACAAATTTTCTAGTCATTAAATATTTTTTATGGGATTTTTTGAGATTTACACGTCATGAGGAAATAGTTTTGTGTGGAAGTCAGGCGTGGTTTTTTTTTCAATTTGGCTCATTTTCGAACTTAATCCTGTTTTTTAAAGTAGTTTCTATGAAGGGTGGTCCAAACATAGTTGTCTTTTTTTGAATCATGTATTGTGTTTTGATCCCGTTAGACTCTTTTTGTGTCTAATTTTTTTAATGCTATTTTTTTTTTTACTTCAACAAAAATACGAGGGCAATTTGAGAAGTATTTCATAATGTCCCGCGAAGTAACTTTAAATCTAAAACACTGGCCCTATCAACTATAATCCGTTAATAGACTACTGTCAAATTTTAAACAGAATTAATAGTTAGACAGATTTGACATTGATTTGAAAAAAAACGACCGTATTTGGCGAAGAAAGAAGTGCTTTTCCACCATGACAACGCAATGGCACACACGTCTGGGGTACTCCATCTGCCAGATATTCTTCAGATTTAGCCCCCTGCGACTATTTCCTATTTCTAAACCAGAAAAAATGGGTCGGCGGTAAGAGATTTGAGTCGAAAGGCGAGGTTATCGCTGAAAGAATTAAGCCTCTAACTTTTCAATTTATGGGTCTGTTTTTACACTTTTGTAATAAAAGGCAAACCCAGAAACACATTTTAAGTTTTGACTTATTTTTGGCATTTAAGTTGAATTTTCAGCTTTGATGTATTCAGAGACTTATAGTAAAATTTTATAACAAATTGTTTTATGGAACATTTTAACCCATTATATCCTTGTTTTATGAGTCGTTTTTGTCTTTTACCACAAAAGGGTCAAAAAAGACCCATAAATTGAGTAGCAAGGGCGTTAAAATGTTGCACAAAAATATTTCTCGTAGTATTTTACATAAATCGTGAGAACACATCCTATACCCAAAATAACATGATACAAGGATAACATGATTTCCTATGCCGATTCACTATCAAAAAGGGGGAAACTTAAGTCCCCCTAAAATAAGACTCATACGTAAACTTTAAAAAAGACACGTATATTTTTTCAAACACGTATATTTTTTTTTTGTCTCCTCTCTCAGAATTCATTGTCAGAACCTTGATTTTTTTTTCGTGTTGACAGTGTTAACCGCTAGTTCGGTTCGGTCCGCTACCTCAGTAGTCGAGTAGGTAGCGTGCTTGACTGCCATCCCAGATCCCCATGGTCCTACGCTTTAACCTTTCGCATTTGCAATTTTCTTTCCTCATTTCTAATCAACCCAAATTGAAAACTCATCAATATATACGACTTGAAGTTGTAGTTGATGGTAGATAAGTTTGTGGATGACATTGCCTTATAACTTGAATTGACTGAGGTAAAGGCATAACACTTGCCTCAGATTCAAATTCCCATGTTTCTACGGGTTTCCGCCACACTTAGAACATCCTACATATACATATGTTTCACTTGATTATCCTTTCCACCCACTAATCTATCACCCAATCTCGAACCAAGGCAGACTATACTGAATAGGTATTACACCTGAAATCCTTGGTTCAAAGCCTAAAAAAAAAATAGATTTTTTGATGGAAAATATGTTTTATGTGAATTGTCTTTCAAATTTTAACACGAATTTTCGAATTTTTTTCATCTTACGGCTAAAAGATAAAAGGACAAACAGGCATCAGATACTTCAGCAAAAAATGATGAGGCACCACATGCATGAAACCTTGTTCAAAAAAAAAAGGAAATTTTTGTTCTCTTCAATAAAGTCATAATAAAAAAAATTTCTTTTATGAATTTTGCTTGTACTCTGACTACCCTATATACAATATATAAGAGAAAGAATAACTGTGATTGGGAAAGGCGTATGTCTGTCTTGGTAAAACAGGCGGACATGGCTAAATCGACTGAGGATGTGAGACTTATTAAGATTAGAGAGAGACTGATCATACGTGTGTGTTGACTCATGATATCATATCATATGGGAGACTAATCAGATATGAACTAGTCTATGCCTGCCACACCTCCTTACGGGAGTTACAATTTTTATTATCTGTGGATTTTATAAATTTCAGAACGTTGGACTCTAGCACTGGTTTTTTATGTAACTGATTCAGGGCGACTTTTAACTATCCAGGTATTTATTATACAGAAGTATAAATGTACCTTTAACTGCAAAAATGGCCGAGGAAAACAAAAACTTATTTACTCATATATGCAGCACAACCTGCCTTCATTTGTATCAATCAATTAAAAGTAGGTACCCAATTCTACCAATTCCGTCTATGATTGATAAGTAAAGTTCTTTAACTTTTATGCAGCATTTGTAATTGACGGCACCCCTTCTCTATTTAATTACGCTCGAGCATGTTGGCAATTTTAGCAATACACACACTCTCATATTTGGCATTAGGCGAGTTACCTTGGCAGAAACAAGCCTGATTCGAAACTCGACCCATAGGTCAGAACAAAACACTCCCGCCGCTTTTGCAATGTTATAATCAGCACAAATCAATGAATTATTACAATGATCAACAATACAACAACAACAACAATGGAACATTTTTCCGTATCACCTTCTTGCATGCGATTGAAAAACCTTTGCTTTTGGTTTGAATTGAGTGAAAAAAGTCAGGTTTATCACAAAATCCTCGGAAGAGCAGTCAAAGTCATGTTATTACATGCTTGGTGTTGTTGTTGTTGTTGTCGCCAGCACTGAAACCCCGTTTGCCAGTAAAACATTCACCGCCACCAACTGTGCAACTTTTGTTGCTTGCCTGGCAGATAAGCCAAGAAGTTATTGATGCGAAATGCAACCAACCCCTTTTCTCGATTAGTGGGGGTCTCGACCATTATGCATTGACGTCAGCCTCAAGCGCGTGCCACATTGTTGCACAATCATGCGGATTAGTTACACCTTTTGCACACGGCACACCATGGTACCACAATGAATTGTTACGACCGTGTTCAAGGTGGACTTTGTGTTGCTGATTCGCTCATTCGCTCATTTTGCCCTTGTACTCAATGAGCAGTTAGAAGGCACGAGGATTTGATGTGAAAAACTGATGTGGAAAAGCTATGATTTATTTTTTATTGTTGTTATTTTGTGTGTGGAACTGGTTAAAATTGACTAGAAATTAATTGTTAACAACTAGTGAAACTGCATTAGTCGGGTTAGAATATTATTGGAAAATTATTTTAAGCTTGGGAATAAGCGGTCAATAAGAAACTGAAAGTAATTGTTTTTTTTAACATAACTGAAAGACAATACATTACAAAATACAATACAAAAATACGATAATTCTGAAAAAAATCGTGAGGTTTTAATTCCATCTCGTAACAAAAAATGCCTTCTGACGTTATTTTTTATGTTATGCTTCTATGTGAGGTCTTATACAGGGTGTTTTTTTTAGAGATATAGAACTTCGAATTGAAATAAAACACAAGAAAATCGTTTTAATGTCCATCAATTTGGCTTTATTGGAAGAATAATTTTATGCCATTAATGTTTAAATATGATTTCGGGCATGTGGCCGCCGCGGCTGGCTCGAATAAAGCCAATTCTACAGGTCCAATTTTCAACCACTTTTTCGAGCATATGGGGCCGTATGTCGGCAATAACGCCACGAATGTTGGCCTCAAAGTCCCCTAACGTTTCTGGTTTGTTGGCGTAGACGAGCGACTTCACATATCCCCAAAGAAAATAATCCAATGGTGTCAAATCACACGATCTTGGTGGCCAATTGACAGGTCCATTCCGCGAAATTGGACGAAATTGGAATGTTTCATTCAATAAATCGATTGTGACGTGCGCTGTGTGGCATGTAGCGCCGTCTTGTTGGAACCACAACTCATCTACATTCATGCCATCCAATTCGGGAACAAAATAGTCGGTTATCATGGCTCTATACCGGTCTCCATTAACGGTAACTGACTCTCCACCATTATTTCGGAAAAAGTATGGCCCAATGACTCCAACAGCCCATAGAGCACACCAAACAGTCAGTTTTTGTGGATGTAATGGCGTCTCAAGGATCTCATGTGGATTCTCTTCACTCCAAATGCGGCAATTTTGCTTGTTGACGTAGCCATTCAACCAAAAATGAGCCTCATCACTGAACAAAATTTTGCGATGAAAATCAGCATCGAGATCAATCTCATTTTCGGCCCATACACCAAAATCACGACGCATTGCATGGTCTCGCGGCTTTAAAAAACACCCATTATAAAGGTAAGAGGTGAAAGAACAAAAAACTTGACAAAAACTATAATAAAAAAACTATGTAGCATAAATTATTTTTTTGTACAAATCTAGATTAGACCAGACCAAACAAAAGAACAAAAAAATTGATATAAATATCGCTCATTAAAAAAAAATAAAAAAAACTCTACCGTACATCCGTTAAATCATTACGATTCAATTATTTTGAAGATAACCAAGAGCCAACTGGTCAAAATGGATGCCAGATTTGTGTTCAGCGGGTCAAAATACATGGGAATATGTTGCTGAGTTATGAAAAAAAAGAGGTGAAAATTTCATTAACCCTATTCATGTCAGGCTGTGTCTTTGGGTCACTATTCAATTTCAAACCAATATAAATGATTTAAAACTTGTTTTAAAGCAAAATAAGTTAAATGTATTTTATTATTGGTCATTCTATTTATGTAATATACAATTAAATTTTTTTTATGTTTTTATAATATTTACCTATTACATAAAATATTAAAAAATAACATGAACTGTCACGTAGCGACTCTAAGACACTGGTATATGCAAAAGACGTGATAATGGAAAACTCATCATGAAACCCAGTTTAGAATGCATCGACAGTATAATCAAAGAAGAGGCGTCAACTTAACTGACTCTTACAAAAAAAGGACGATTTTCTAAGCAATTCCGTGGTAATAGTCAGAAACCCATTTGTAACGAGCATTTACAGAAAAGTGTAGTTTGCCTCAAATGTAAAAATTAATAGTTTAAAAACAATTTCCACATTATTTATAAATAATATAATTTTTCTTTTTAAATTAATTCTCCATGAACGATATTTTGTATTAAACTTTCTTTTTTTCAATAAAATAATTATGTTTTTTGTATTAGTGTCTCTAAGTCACACCGTGACAGTTAACGTTATTCAAATAGCGTGACATGAATAGGGTTAAAAAGTGTGTGTCATGTCCATTTCTTTTTTCTACAGGATAATGTCTAACATAACATTTAAGATGAAAAATATCCAATGAACCTATCCAATAGTGCTATTTTCATCGCGCTATGATTATTGGTTGCTGAGTTATGAAAAATAAGGTGAAAATTTCATTAAAAAGTGTGTGTCATGTCTAGCATAAAACTATGATGGATTCTATATAAGTATAATTTCCGTTTATAAATGAAACTCTAAAAAAAATTTTTTCCTTTTTACCATAAATTTCTCTTCTTATAAATGTCAGTCCCGATTGTTAATTTTTCTCCTTCGCGCATTCAAACTGTTTTTTTGTGTTTCGGTTTAATATGAAATAATTCATGAAAAAACGGAAAAGTCCCAAATGCCTTACCATTTCTGTCCCGATGCCATACAAGATAAATAGGAGGTAGTTTTTCATTGAACCTATAAAGATTATAAAGCTATATTATGAAGGGATAATACAAATAAAAATAAAAAAATAAAACGCAAAATTCTATTGTAGAAAAAAATCAAAGAAGTATTCCACAAATATTTCTGAACTTAAATGTAACTCCATTTACAAAACATATAACTCAAATGTCCAAATCCCTTATTTGGAATAAGCGATTTAAATTAAGGGGTTACACACTGAATGTGTAAGCTTCCCAAGAATGATTTGAAAATTTTATTAGAACTTAAATACATTCCGCATATTTAGAGCTTATTTTTTTACCGAAGCACCTTGAAGAGTTCAACACAGAGTTTTAAAAATATAAAATACCGAACTTGTCAAAAAAATTTGTTTCTGAATGACTTTAAATTTAATTGTAGCTTAAGTACAAGAATTTTCCCTTTAAGAGTTAAAGTTTAGTGAGAGATTTGATTTCTCAAGAAAGTATCAATAAATACTCGATAGCATTTTTTGTCATACATCTTACGAGTGAATATTACCGATCCATGAGACAGAATTTTTGTAATTGTAAACAATAAAAAAATGAGTAAGAAATTATTTCCGGACCCAAGAAAATACCCCCACAGTAATGTGGGGGAAATTATTTCAATATAATGAAGGTTTTATTATTTTGATTTCTTTACATCGTGAAAACCCAGAGTAGGTACGTTTTAAGTATCAAACTTATATCAAGTCAATACATCAGCTTTTGTTTAATTTATATCTGTTTGCCTATTTTGATGACTCCCCCTTTGTATAGGCGAGAGTCAAATTTTTATTTTATGTTGCCAAGTTTCAGATTCAAGTTTCAATTCATATTAACATTAGTTTAGTGTGATTTGATTTTCTATTTATTTTCTTGTGATTTGATTAATGATTGTGTATTTTACCATTTCGATAAAGTCACTTTGAATGGGAAGTAGGCGTGGCTTTCTAAGGTTGCCTACATATGATCAGATTTTATGTGCAAAATTTATGGATTTTGTATAAATATTGTGGAATTTTTAATGGTTTTTACTATTTTGTTACACTCACTTTGAAGACCAAGAAATATAACCAACTAATAATTCAATTTTTAAGAAATTATTGAGTGCAATATAACCGTTCCCTCGTAAACACTTCTGTTCCACGAAACTTTTTTGGAGCTCCTGTGGTGCACTATAGAGATTCACTCTCGAATGAAATAACTTTGCTCTCACAACTAATATAAAAGTTCGTTGGAAGCCTACTAAGCTTCCGAAAGGTGCTTCACTAAAACTTATGCGAAGCAGTCTAATGAAGATTTACTCTCACATAAGCAGCCTTACTCTTATAAGTTATAAAGAACTTTTTGATAGAAAACAATTTTGGAAAATTTCCAGCTTCCCACGAACATACTTTTAATCATTTATCAATATACTTTCTTTTTTTATTCTTTTTTATATTTTCGCATTTAAAGAATACTAAAAATACTAAAAAGAAACATAAGAATAAAATATATATTGCAGTTTACTTTGGGTATATTTCCAATACTATTTCCACTCGGCCAATACATTTACTATTTACTTTCAGTAGTATTGCGTGATTATCAATTCATACTGAAAATAATCTCGTTAATCACAATTTGAAACTTTCCTTCTCAAGTACTTATGAAGTATCTTGCGAGTAGAGGGAGAAAATTTCCATCTTGTATTCAAGTGTCTTTCTTCTATTATATTATTTCTTCTTATTACATTTCTTCTTAGTTATTGACCAGAGGTGTATGTCATGTCTACACTAAGGGAAATAGCGCGTATTAACATTATCCACGCCTGAGTATAAATTTTATTTAAATATTTACGTGAATAAATCAAACATTTTCCATACAACACGTTTTCTTCCCGTATTTAAATTTTATTTATACCACACACCTACACACACATATTCCATACAACTGAAATATCCGACAAGCAGCAACAGCATCGCACTCTGTTCCTGCAGTTTATTTCTTGCCGTTTCAGGTTTCTTATAGTTCTGGTTTAGTTTTTGATGCAAGGATTTGTGAGTGCGATGGGTGATCGCATGATGAAACTATGTAGGGTGGAGTGACAACTCGATATTTTCTCTCGAATATCTTGCGCCGGTTGTCATTTACCTGCATATTTTGCTTCATATTTTCTATCTAACTTTTCCTTCCTCTTTTCTTCCTCCTTTTCAATTTAACCCTATTCATGTCACGCTATTTGAATACGTAAACTGTCACGTTGTGACTTAGAGACACTAATACAAAAAACCTAATTATTTTATTGAAAAAAATAAAGTTTAATACAAAATATCGTTCATGGAAGTTAACTTCTTTTTTTAAAAATGAAAATTAAATTATAAATTATGTGGAAATTGTTATTAAACTATTAATTTGTACATTTAAGGCAAACTACACTTTTCTGTGAATGCTCGTTTCTGACTATTACCACGGAATTGCTTAGAAAATCGTCCTTTTTTATAAGAGGAACAGTTAAGTTGACGCCTCTTCTTTGATTATTCTGTCGATGTATTCTAAGCTGGGTTTCATGATGAGTTTTCCATTATCACGTCTTTTGCAGATACCATTGTCATAGAGTCACTACGTGACAGTTCAAGTTATTTTTTAAAATTTTGTGTAATAAGTAAATATTTTATAAGTTAATATAAAACTGTATATTACAGAAACAGAATGACCAATAATAAAATACATTTAACATATTTTGCTTTAAAACAAGTTTTAAATCATTTATATTGGTTTGAAATTGAATAGTGACCCAAAGACACAGCCTGACATGAATAGGGTTAAATATGTTATTTTTTAAATTCAATATTTTTATATAAATTTTCTTTAAATGCGATAGTTTATTTTCAAATAGTAAAGAATTGAAATATATTTCAAAAAAATTCGTGCCTAATTTTAATATATTTTTAATAAATTCTGTTTTAATATTTAAATATTTTATTTTATTAAAAAAGTATTTAAATAAATTTTAAATATTTACGTAGTTGATTTATGCAAATGCGTTACTGGTGCAAAATTGACTCGCTTTTTGGATAAATTAAAAATTTTTTTGGATAAATTTAATATTTTTTCTCTTAGTGTACACAGAGAGTTAAGATTGAGTTTTCAGTACAAAGGAAACGCAAAATAAACTCTTGAGTTCTCCTGAACAATTTTGCAGGATGAAACTCAACTAAACTCAACTTTTTTTCTGTAGTAAAGAGGAGAAATCCCTAAAGTATGCTAATGTTCTTATAAAAAAGGCACGTTCAGATGTAACTTGTACAATTGTGTGGTGAGAAATGTCAGCTGTTCTTAAATTGTGCCATTTACTATTTACAAAAAAAAAAGAACAAAAAGCGAAGAAAAGAAC
Source organism: Pherbina coryleti (assembly GCA_943735915.1). Classification (NCBI taxonomy): domain Eukaryota; kingdom Metazoa; phylum Arthropoda; class Insecta; order Diptera; family Sciomyzidae; genus Pherbina; species Pherbina coryleti. Next base: position 11,490,874 of record OX030949.1, read on the forward strand.
TTGGGTAAGTGTAGAAGATGAGGTATTCATATTAGTATGGGCCGATAAAAATTCCAAATTGGGCAGCGCAATGAAGAATTCGTATGTGTACGCAGAAATGGCTGCAGCCCTGTCCTCAACTGGAATTGATGTCCCGGTGGTGGATGTGCCGAAAAAATATGAGAACACAGAAGTAAACAATGTAATGTCACGCTAAAAACAATTCTGCGTCTTTGTGTGAACAGCTTTGATTAACTTAGAACTAAACTCAAATTAAACTCTCTCGATAGTCATGGCATTAAGGTGATACTGTTTACCTATCTTGAAATGCTGTTTGATCTCCATTCAGATGTGATATTTTTTGCAGAAAATATATTAAAAGCCGTTAAGTTGCCTACCCTAAAGGCAAAATACCGTTACAAAGGAAATTTATTTATCGCGTTTTCACAGTGCTTAAGGGGAAAAAAATCTTAATATGTTTCTACCAGCTAGGTAACGACCCGAAGAAAGCCTCAAATAAATTGATCCTAGTCGGGGTCATGCAGTGGTCGGCTGCGTTTCTTAAGGGAACTTTCTCATGAATTTTTGAAAAAAGGCTCTTTTTTAAGATTTTTTAAAATAAACTCTTACATTTGTTGGCAATTTTCTTTTTGGGCATTATTTAATATAAATTTAAGTAAAAAAAAAATACATTTTTTACGATTTTTTTTCCTCTTGACTGCTGTAGAGGGGGCATGAAAAAAAAAAACTGTTTTAAACAGTAGAACACTTTGTGTCTTGCATTTAAATTTTTCTTCTGTAATAAATTTTCGTAAAATTCAAAATGGATTCTATTTTAAGACTCAAAACTAGACAATAAGCCTTTAAAATCCATACTTCATTATATTTTGTTGCTTTTATATTAATCTGAAAAAATAAAAAAAAATATCGCCTTTGTTTTGCTCGATTAACCCCAATATAAAAAAGAGGGGGTAGTTTTTTTAAGTTTTAGAGGTTTATTGTCTAGTTTTTGTCTAGTTTTTCTTATAAATAATCAACATATTTTTTGTTTATTAAAATCGATCAAGTAGATTCGAAAAAAATAACCTGCCAGTTGGAAAATGGAAGTTTCGAGAAAAACGCGTTTCAAGTTTTCTTCTATTCATGTGCGGATGTCGTTACAAATATAACCATAACTTTTTTTCTAGTGAGAACCCAATAAACCACAGAGCGGGCTCGGATTCGTTTCGGATTGGAAACGAAGCCGAGATCTCGGATCCGAGTTCTCGCTTTCTATTCGAATTCGAGATGAATCCGAGAATATTATAAAAGCGAATATTTTATTTTATGAAATTTGTATATTTTGTGGAGAATAATAATAAAATCAATATTTCAAATTTTGTTTTTTTATTTAAGCTATTTTTATGTACCAAAGGAATCAAATAAAATATCTTGTACCATGTGTTTATAAAGCCTCATATTGCACTTCTCAAATTGACAAAAAATAAAAAAGAAACCGTGGCAAACATAGATTTAAATGTCAAAAACAAAACAAAAATAATTTACTTGCTACTCGTTTCATAAACTTTCAATAAACGTTCGAATTTTAACATTTTTTAAGTTTATTGATAATAAAATTAAATTAAATTAAACGTATTTTAAGTGATTCCTCTTCATCTGGTAGCTACACCACGCCAGGTAAAGTATAAATAAAGAGATTAAATAGATGTTAAAAGAATCCATCCCGTAGAGGAGTAAATTTCTTACTGAAGTTCCCGGCCGTGACTGAAGCTGCTGGACACAGGAAGTTCATCTGCAGAAGCAAAAATAAAATTGATTTTAAAAAAATGGATGCGCAAGATGTCAACGGAATAGGATATATCTAATTACTTTTGCAAAAAGAGAAACTTTTTTGTACAGCACCTTCCGTCACGGCAGTGAACTACTGTGGGGAATTTTCCCTTTACCGAACGGTTTCTCTTACAAAAATTTTAGAGTGCAAAATGAATTTTTTAAGCTGCAATAAAGTTATACTTCAGAATTTTTAAAAGTAAACGTATGTATAGGTAATTCTTTATATTATTAAAAAATGCATTGATTTCATAAGAAGAATATTGAAATCAAAAGATTTGAGAATATAAGAAAATATAAAAAATCCCGTTTCGAAACCGATGCGATTATTTTAAAACTCTCGTTTCGAAAACGATTCGATTATTTTAAAAATCTCGTTTCGAAAACGAAGTGTGAATTTCTTCCGCTCGCGGATTCGAAAACGAAAGTAAAACGAATTTCGTTTTCGAACTAAACACACGAGATCTCAGTTTCACCTCGAATTCGAAACGAATCCGTTTGGTTTATTGGGAACTTATAAAATTTTGGAGGCCATTTTTCAGTGTTAAAGAATCGAAATATATAAAAAACAAAAATTGAGTTTTGAAAATTATTCATGAGAAATTCCCCTTAACATTGTTAAATAAACAAGGTTGTCTCATGGGTGAGAGCGAGTTCCCATAAATGTCAAATCGAAGTTGACAGCTCATACAAAATCTGAAAGCGAAAATTGAATACATGTAAAGCCGATGAAGTTGTTGTTGTTGCTTTGCATTGATTTTGACAATTATGGGTACTGAGAAGAGAGTACGATCAGCCACGAGACAACCGTATTTATTCTTCCATGCACTTAAGTATTTTTTTTTTTATAATAGTAAAAATTCTATTGTTATACAATTAAATATTAAAAGCTATTTCCCTCATGTTTTAATAAAGTCAGAGTGGCACTCAAAAATTGACAAAAAAAAAAAACCAGACTGAATCCATTTTAAGTGTAGGTAGAGTTTTTTCTTTTTTTTTTTTAATTAGTTAAAGCAATGACTATAACTCTATCCCATTTATCTGCAGGCACATTTTTCAAAATTTATTTCCATTTTCCTGTTGATTCTACAACATTTATTACCGCGTCCAAAAGCCAATTTCCGGCATGCAGCCCAGATACTCGAGACAAAACTAAAAATAAATTGTTTTTGAACGAACATATCAATTATTTTTAGGTAAAGTCTTTCATCAGTCTACTACTCTGTTGAGTTTGCTCCTCAATAAAAGGTGCGTGACAAATTCTGCTCAGAGTAATTGTTGTGTGAAATGCCGGTTTCCGGATGCTGGCTTCTTGACGAATTCCCTTACTACATTGTGAAAGGAAGAAAAATTAACTACTGTCGAGTTGATAAATGATGTTAACCAAGATTACATAAGTTGGTAATTTTCTACTACATTTGCGAATCCTACCCAAAATGACATGGCCACCGCCAGGTCTCTCCATCAAGGCCTTCACAACATTAGTTGTATTTGTATTAGCTTTTCTTAAACAGTTGTTGGTATGTGACAGCTAGAACGACAGACAACGGAGTGCAGAAGTCTATTTGATGGACATGCTCGAGCATAGGTTGTTGATAAGGATGTGCGTACGTTTTCATTTGCAGTAGTTTTTTGAACTTATATATCGAAAAAAAGAAGGTAAGTTATATGCTGGCAGTGGAGGAGCGTCATTTCCCACAAACTAAGAGTTGCCATGTTGACATTTCGGTGATGGTTTTGTCTTCATTGACTATTAATCATTATCTTTCAACATTTATTTGAATATTAGTCAGCAGATGAAGGTAATTTCAGGTTTGATGTTACTTCAAAGGATCAGCAAATGGATTTAGAAATAGTGGTAGAAGGTGGGCGGGGAGAAATAAATGATAGCAATTATTTTATTTTATGAAGCAACACAGATTTGAGCTTAGCTGAAAATTTATGCAATGAACTTTTATGACAACTAAAGTTTTTTAAAAAATTGTCACGTTTCAATGTTGAAATTTGTAATCCTTCGCGTAAGGATACTTTGTGCTCGAACAAGCAGCGTTTTATTAATTTAGCAAGCATAAAAAAAAAACTGAGAGAAATAGAAACTATTCAATGCTTAACGCATTTGTCGCTGTTTACACATGCATATCCGAGTTATTGTTTTTCTTAGGCCTGATAACCATAGCCTAGATATGTTAACGACTGCAATAAATAAACGGATAATATCTCTTAGGCCGCTGATAAATATAGTGTCGCCCGTTTGCCTTGCGACCATTTCTCTTCTCTAGCCAACTGTTTGGGGTTATATGTGTGTGTGTGTCTGTGTGTGTATGTGTGTATGTTTGCTTCACAAATGTGTCTCAGAAATAAGCAGCCCAACTAGAGATTAAGTCATATGTTCACGTTTTCTCCTACCCATTAATATGGAGTGTATGCGACACTATCTGAGGATATGGCAAGAAATTCATTAGTTGTATTAAATGTGCCTTGCTTGCTGACTCAAAGGATACTCGCACTCGTAATGGCCGATTTATGCAAAGTAATTGACGCCCAGATGAACTGGTGACACAGATGACAATTTGTCTCCTCATCTTAGCACATGTTCGGGTAAGAAGGTATCTTAGCTGCTGCTCATGCTAAGAGCCTTCCTTCCATTTCCATTTTTTCTATTTTGTGTTAATTTTTTTTTTATTTTTTTTTCTTATTTTAACAAAGTGATTTTGTGCTTGAAAATACATACATTTGTTTATAAAAATTGCACACATTTTTTAGGATTAGCTCTTGAGCCATGCATGCTGATTAGGCCAATCAGTATAATTGAAAGAATGGAATTCAATTAACGTAAGAGATATTTTTTTTTTATTGTTCTAGAGATCGGAATGGTAGGCAATTTCTGAGAAATAATCTTTTTTGAAGAAAAAAAAAGCCAACCGCTATGGTAAGTGGGTTATTGTTTTAACCTGATCTAAGAGAGACTATCAACTAATGCGTTATTAGGGCAAGGAATGTGAAATTAAGGCTAAAATGATGAGGCAAAAGAACAATTATGAAATTATGATTGCTTTCAAATTGTTATGCTCAGAATCTGTTTGAAATGTTATGTCAGCAATTCATGTTGTTCCGGAATTTAAGAAGTTTAAGAACAGCCATAATATTTGAAAGAGGTATCGGAAATTTGTTTTTGATTTTTTTTTGTTGTTTTTGATTTAAACCAAGGATTTCGGGTATTGCACCTATTCAGTCATATCTGCTTTGGTTGGAAATGGGGTGATAATTAGTGGGGAGGGGAGGGCAATCAAGTGTAATATGTTTAGGGTATTCTACGAAAATTCAAGAATGTTTCTAAGTATTCTATATATTCTTACGCATTCTATAAAGAGCCGTTGAAACATGAATTTGAATCTGAGGCAAGTTTTATGAATTTCAACTTTCATTCAGATCAAGTTACTTAGCCATTTTCTCCAAAAATTTTCTCTACCATCAACTTTTGAGTCGTAAGTATTGATGAATATATAATTTCAGTTGATTAAAAATCTGTGAAGAAATAAAGAAAGGTCAAAGTGTAGGGCGCAGGCCTGGTCGGGATTCGAACCATTATACTATGGAATGGCAATAAAGCGCTCTACCACTCGATTACCGAAGCGACTTTGCAGCAAGAAGTTCAGGTTTTACGCCTATTCAGTCAAATCTGCCTTGGGTCGAAACGTGGTGATATATTAACTTTTATTTCGGATTTGAGTGTCACAGCCTTATAAAACATAAAGCATGTATTCCTTATTCCAAAAAAAGTCTATCACGCATCCCTTAAATAATAACAATTCAATTATTTTAAAGATAACCAAGAACCAACTGGTCAAAACGGATGCCAGATTCGTGTTCAGCGAGTCAAAATAGATGGGAATATGTGGGCTTACCTTCTCGCACTGAAACTTTTTGACGTAGAATACGTCATTCTCGGAGGTAAGTAGGGTGGTTGATAGTGATCAGGTGTCGGTATTTATATAACTTTTTGAGCCTTTGGTGGGCTTAAAGTACTGATCGTACAATGTTGATGTTAGCACTTCTTGGTCTGCTTGATCCTCAATGCGACAAAAATTCATGTTAGAACTCTCTAACTTATATAAATTTTACACAATTACATGAAATATAAAGCCAACATTTGAGTTTTTTTGTTTGCTTTAACTTGCTACCTATTTATCGACAGTTTCCGGTTTTATCGACAAAACCATAAAATTTGTATGTCAGCCCTCCTAAGGAGTGATGGGAGGGAATAGGTGTAAAAGGCAAAAATGTCCCTTTTGTAAAAATAATAGGGGTCGGTCATATATATTAACCCTCTCCGGCACTCTCTTAAAGGTTATATGCTCAGGAGTATGGAAAAAATAAACAAAAACCATAAAATTTGTATGGGAGCCCCCTTAAGGATAAGGTCGGAGGATATAGGTGTTAAGGGCAAAAATGTTCGTTTTGCAAAAGTAATGGGGGTCAGTGATACACATTAACCCTTTCCGGCCCAAACACAATAAAATTTGTATGGGAGCCCCCCTAAGGAGTGGTCGGAGGGAATAGGTGTCAAAGGCAAAAATGTTCCTTTGCAAAACTAATGGGGGTCAGTGATACATATTAACCCTTTCCGGCACTCTTTTAAAGGTCATATGCTCAGGTGTATGGAATAAATAAACAAAAACCATAAAATTTGTATGGGAGCCCCCCTAAGGAGTGGTCGGAGGGAATGGGTGTCAAAAAAAATATTCCTTTTGCAAAAGTATTGGGGGTCAGTCATACCTATGAACCCTTTCCGGCACTCTCTTAAAGGTCATATGCTCAGGTGTATGGAATAAATATACAAAAACCATAATATTTGTAAGGGAGCCCCCCTAAGGAGTGGTCGGAGGGAATAGGTGTCAAAGGCAAAAATGTTCCTTTTGCACAAGTAATGGGGGTCGGTCATACATATTAACCCTCTCCGGCACTCTTTTAAAGGTCATATGCTCAGGTGTATGGTATAAATATTTTGCTAAATAGTTTCTAAAAAAGATGTCATCAAAAGCGAATTGAATAATTCTACGTCTTGTGTTACGACATAGTCGAAACTACTGTATCTTTTTTTTTATTTGTCGGTGTAATATGAAATTATTCATGAAAAAACGAAAAAGTCCCAATGCCTTACAATTTGTGTCCCAATGTCATACGAGATAGATAGGAGACATTATTTCATTGACAAATATTCGGTGCTATTCTGTTCGCTCGACTGAAAAGTGCCATAACTTTGAAATGGTTAGCTGCGTCTGGCAACTCCTTTTTTTTATCAGCAGAAAAATCAGCTGATTACTTGTGAATTTGAATATTATTGAGATTGGTGCGTAGAATTGAAAGTTATTACAAGGCAAAAATAATTGAAATTTCGGGAAAAATAAATTATATTTTACAATTTAATTACGATAAATGCATCACAGCCATGTGAAAAGATTTGTACTGTTTATGGTGAAGGTACTCTATATCCCAATCAACTGCCAGTAAGTGGTTCGCTCGCTTTCTTTTCGAAAAATTTGTAGTCAAAGATGCTCTGGTCGAATTATCACCCAAGAAGCCAGTGAAATTATAGATAAGGTTAAAGAAAATTGTCATGTAAGCAGTCACGTCATTGTTAAGGAACTGAATATCGATCATAAAAGAGTTTTAAGCTCAAAAGAAGAAAAAGTTGGAAGATGTTAAGGTGCCTCATGAAATAAATGCAAAAAATAATGAACGCTAGGCCACACCCATCTTTGTTGACCCCGCAAAAACTTAGAGACTTTGGCTGGGAAGTTTTGATGCATCCGACGTATAGTCCTGACATTGCACCGTCAGATTATCATTTGTTCCGATCTCTCCAATATTTTCCCGCTGGGAAAAAATTTGCCTCAAAAGACGACAGCGAAAAGCATTTGCGTCAGTTTTTCGAAGATAACATCTCGGAATGCCACAGTACAGGAATCATGGTTCTAATCGAAAAATGGAAGCGGTAAGTTAAAACGAATGGGCATAATTTGGATTAATAAATTTTTTTTTTTTTTTCAAGAAAATAACAAAATTTTTTATATATGTATATTTTTACTAAAAAACATGGAATATTTTTTCAACAACGCAATATTTAAGAATAATTTTTGAAATTCAATCCAGAGTTTTTTTTATTTATAATAAAGACATCATATCCAGCAGAAAAGTCAACCAAATTTGAAATAGTTTTGAACTAGTTCCAAAAAGGACCAGTACTAGTTCCACTACAATACCCTTTAAAATTGAACGAACTGACGATTTTGCGGGTTGATGTCATAGGAAAAGGCAATTGTAACCATAAACACTAATTTTTCCCCAGATTTACTCTAGTGCCATTAGGAATATTTTAAACTGGTGAACAATAATTTTTAAGTGAACATTTTAAAAGTATAAAAATTTGGAGCAAAGGTCCTAACGTCCTGATTTGTATGATGTTTTCCATCCATAATCTAGAAGATATTTTGCTTATGTCTATAAACATTTTTATTTTTTTTTTCTTGTGCGCAGCAAATTTTAAAAAATAACCAGAATATCTTTAATTTTTTCAGCAATACTTTTGAAAATAAAAGCAAAGTGAACTGTTCTACACTGAATACCTTATGTACTTTTTCACAACTACTTCGAACTGCGCTAGAAATGAACTAGTTCACTTTAACAATTGACCCCAAAACAACTGCTGGGTGTTCATATTATAAATAAATGAATTCAATTTCATCACAATGTGGAAATTGTAGTGTTCACTTGGTGTAGATTGTCTCAGGGTGAAAATGAAAACTAAACAGAGAAGAATATACTTTATCTACCAATGACCCAATGACTCAAGTTATACCGAAGATAATGGCAGCGGAACCTATTTGTCAAAAAATTATAAATTTCTGTCCAAGAAATAATTAAAACCTACAAAAGATCAGTAGTGCATATGACCTATAGACGTTAATTTGACCCATCTAGTTCTATAAATAATCGCAGTGGATTTAATTTGCCTGAGAAACATCGAATTTTGCCCAAAAGCCCATATTACCCATAGAAATTATCGAAAATAAATTTGAGCTTTAGGCCAAGCATGTTGACAACAAGACAACATGAAGACAAATAAGGCAACAACCAACAACAACAACAACGGCTCTGTATAGAGCAACTCATACAGCTTGACTATACAGACTGTTTCTTTGGCCGCTACATCAACTCATCAGTAGTCTAGCATGACTTTTCACTGTGATCCACTCAAGCTACTTAGGTTCTACTTATACTACCAATTATGCCGAGAAAGTTACCAGGAATTTATTTTCACAGAAGAACGCTTAAGTTTTTATCTACTTCGATGCAACCCTGTATCAAGGTTAACCTAGATCGTATCATACTTTTAGGCATAGCCTTAATTCATGTGCATCTTCGAAATTCGATCACAGCGGTTTACCGCTATCAGAGCATATTGAAATTGTTGTTATTTTGCTGTTTAGCTCCTCCCTTTTTCCACACTTCCATTTTTAGGGTTCAGTTAGTTTAACTGATGGTACACCTAAGATGGTGTGGAGAACATTTTGTTATGAAGGAATATGTTGTTTTTGTGATTAACACACAACTAATAATTTTTCTTAACATTTTTATGGGCGTGCTCTCCCAGAAATTTTTAATCTTAATAATCAATATAAATAATGAAAGGCCGTATTCAAAATATTAACAATGAAATTATCTTTAATTTTCTGGCAGCTATATAGCTCTATAAAGTATAACAATCCTCTCTTTGCATACTTGTCATTATATATATATATACTTGCCATGTAGGGTCTAATAGTTTTGTAAGCCAGGGACAATGATTGTGCAGTCAAGTTCTAAATAAATGAGTTTTCCATGTGAAATCAGTTAATTGGACTTTCATTGATTTTTCCTGTGGATCCAAAAACAAAAAACAAAAGAAAATTGCACGCTAAAAATTCAATTTTATAAGATTTCTTGAGAGAGCTTAGAGAAAATTTTCAGTTATTTAAGTTTAATCATTGTTGCAACATATCATTACTTGGAAATTTGGGTTTTCGAAAAAGTTCGGTTACAAATTTGACCAAAAATTAAACACATTTTTCCTATATTTGAAACGAGCTTTATTAAACCAAATATGTGCCGTTTTGATCGATAACCTTTTGCCATTTTCGGGCTAAAGCCATTATTCCATCTGCGTAGAAATTCTAGGTTTTATGGGTGCATTTAGCAGGCTTCCACAGAACTTCAATTTATACCATTAAGAGAGATCGAAACAAATAATAATCTGAAGGTGCTAGGTCCGGGCTATATGGTGGATGCAATAAAACTTCCCAGCCAACAAGCTCTCTCATTTCTGCTGGATCATCAAGGATGTGTGTGGTCTGGTGTTATCATGATGGAACACAGCACCTATTCTGTTGATCTATTCTGACTGTTGTAATTGAATTGCTTGCTTCATTATCGTTAGTTTTTGACAGTAGCGAACAGAATCAATCGTTTGACCAGGTTGTAGAAGCTTATAATGAACAATTCCCTTCCAATCCCAACAGACGCACAGCATTACATATCTTCGTGTCAATTCTAGCTTTTTTCGTGTCAATGATCTTTTTCGCACATTATTGTCGTATGTGATCCACTTTTCCACTTTTCGCCCCTAATAATTCACTTCAGAAATGTTTCAATTTCATTCGGCTTTAACAGTGATTCGCAAACGGATATTCGGTCAGTTCAATTTTTCGCTGTTAACTCATGTGGCACACAAAAATCGAGTTTCTGTGTGTATCCAGCTTTCTTCAAATGGTGAATAGCTGTTTGCTGATGAATGCCTAGTTCCGTAGCAACGTCCACACTGCTTATGTGCCGGTCTTGCTCAATTTCTTCCCATGATTTCATCGACTTTTTCAGTGCTTGGTCGACCAGAGCGAGGTGCATCTCTAACATCAAAATTATCAAATCGAAAACGAGCAAACCATCTCGCTGCTGTTTTTCTAGTTACAGCATTGTCTCCGCAAACTTCACAAATTTTTTCAGCAGCCTGTGAAGCATTCTTGCCATTTCTATAATAGAAAAGCAAAATTAGACGATAATGGTCCGAATTTTCACGCATTTTTAAACAGAACAATGCGATTTGTCTTCTAACATAATTAAGCTTAAAATGTCACGAGTGAAAAAAGCTATAGCATTGCCAGATGCAATTAATATTACTGGAGATGTAACATTTTAGAGCCATCTAGCGACAATTTGCAAGCGAACTTTTTTCGAAAACCATTCGGAAACTGCATTGAGTTATTGAAATGTTCCTAACTAACCTCATGATGCAAATATTTATTAAAAAAATAAGCATTTCACTTTCTTTAAATAGATCTTTTTTGATGACGATTAAGATAATCCGTGAATAATATCAGTGATAAATAACTTCTACACATCTCAAATTTTGGTCAAATTTTTTGCTGCTTACTATTATACTTTTGGTAATACGGTTAAAGTATATTTTCACTTATACTGTACAAAAAAAAAAAACCGTAATAAATTAAATATGTAGAAGTTGTCAGAAATATAAACATTTTTTCTTCCAAAAATTCACTTGAAGCTTTCGAAATACGAAATCAACAAAGCAGGAGATTCAGTACTTCACGGGAAAGAAGTTATATCGCAGCTATAAAAGTTATCCGCAGACATCAAAACCAATAAAAAAATAAAAATATCTCGTCCTAAAGATTTTGATTATCTCTCGTCGTTGTTTTATTATTTAAACAAACCTTAATGGACAAAAAAAAAACTTCCAGATTATCTGAAGCCATTCATAAAACTCCTGGAGATGATGGCGCTGATACAGTGCAAAATGCCGCAGCAACTCCCAGATTATTCAACCCAAAAATTGAGTATGACTTAATTTTGTCAAAGTTAAAAGAAGATTTTAACAAGAATTGGGAGATAAACACACCATCGCCAGAAAATGGACTGGAAGATTTTGATGAAATAGCTATTCTCGGCGCAGGATCTTTTGGCAAAGTGGTAAATATTTGGCATATAAGTCGCTTAACAGCTTCTTCAGTTCCATCCGCCCTATACAATGTCTATTCTGCTCTATAGAAACTTGTAAAAGAAAAGGCTAATCCAAATAAATATTTTGCCGCAAAAATCATGCTTAAGGATCAAATAATCAAAACCAAACAAGTAACACACGTCTTCAATGAGAAAAAAGTCTTGTCGTGCTTAAGATTTCCATTCGTATTGTTTTTGGAGTTTTCACGCAAGGACAACGATAGCATTATTCTAGGTCTGCCCTTCATCAATGGAGGCGAACTGTTCACCTATCATCGCAAGTGAGTTCTTTGCATTCTTAAGATGTCTAAAACCAATGGGACGAAGTTTTTCCGTTTCAATCTTCTTTGGTAGGGTGCGCAAATTTAATGAGAAACAGGCCCGTTTCTATGCTGCTCAGGTTCTATTGGCTCTGGAGTACATGCACTACATACATTTGCTCTATCGCGATCTTAAGCCGGAGAATATATTGATCGACAACAAAGGTTATTTAAAGGTAACCGATTTCGGTTTTGCTAAGGTAAATATGTATGACACTGTGGCTCAATATTGTCAGAAGTTTTCTCATCTATTCTTAGTTTTTGGTATAGAAAGTAGAGACACGCACATTAACGCTTTGCGGTACACCAGAATATTTGGCTCCAGAGATCATACAATCGAAGCCTTATGGCACCAGCGTCGACTGGTGGTCCTTTGGAATTTTGGTGTATGAGTTTGTTGCTGGCTATTCACCATTTTCACCTCACAATCGTGATGTAATGACAATGTATAGCAAGATTTGTGAATGTGAGTACAAGATGCCGGCATACTTTAGTTCGGCATTAAAGGATTTAGTAACCAATCTCTTGCAAGTCGATCTGTCCAAGCGGTTAGTAAGATTATACTGGGTGCTGGAAGTATTGTTGATGATTTGCAAGATTTTTTTTATCACTCTAGCTATGGCAATTTAACACATGGCATCAGGGACATAAAAGACCATGACTGGTTGAAGGCTATCGATTGGTACGCCTTGCTTAATCAAGAAGTACCACCACCATTTGTACCCGCCATCAAGGATATGGAAGATTTGTCACATTTTGACCAATATCCCAATACCAGACCATTTCAACCGGCGAAAATTAATAAACATGCCGAGATATTTCAAGATTTTTGAGAACTACTATATAACTACTGTATAACTACTATGTAAGTTAAATGAAAATAGCAGTATTACGAAGAGTGGTCCTCGTGAGGTAGAAAAATTCAGCTGAAATACAATTAATATTCTGCAAATTATAGAAAAATAAAAGAAATTTTATTTAAAATTTAAAAGAACTACTTGAAATCTGAATAAGAACTGAAATGGGGAGGATCAGGAATGATCAACTATTTTTATTACTTAATAAACTAGACTTGAATCATTTTCATGCCGATTATAAAAGTTTGTTCTCCTCATAAAAAAGTTTAAATAATCATTTTTACAAAAAAAAAATAAAAACTGCACGGTATTTCAAATAAATTTTCTTTTACATTCCTTAACAGTTGATAAATCAAAGAAATCTTTGTCTCTCTCTTGTTTTCGAAAGAATTGCTTAATTGTGACGAACATTTAAGGAAAGGCATTAAAATCAAATTTCTAGATATTCTAGATTTCCAGATGCTTAAGGGGAAATTTCTTCATCTGTTGTGCTGATGTCGAATTCAAAAATTTTCTAGTCCCCACATCACTCACCCCCACCTAACGCTCATTTTAGTTTGGCGATCTGTTGCCAGAGTAGTGCATACATTTGAGCAGGCTTAAAAAGAAAAACCAGCTAAATAAATGAAGCATGGCCTCAAGTAGCAAGTGAGCAGCGAAATGTCACTTCTATCCACACTGTGACATTACGCAACAAAATGCTTTTAACAGATACAATTACATACATCGAAACATTCATACATTCAACTGTGACAAAATTCCACATGAACCAAAAGACCTGTTTTTGGGTCACAGCAACATGTGTTCCATGCTTTCAGTTGTACCCTCTTTCAAAAACTTTTTTCATTGGGTGTGGGAGAAAGTGTCACATTAAAAAGAAAAAAAAAGAGGGCGGAATGCTTGATTCTGCTATAGTGATCGTGTCGTTCTGCAGTCACACAATTAATTAATTTAGTAGTTTTGCTTTGAACAGCTGTTCTTAAAATTTTCTAGGGTGTGATGTGTATTTTTTCAGTTTTGTTGAAATATAAATCTTGAAATTGTTCAATAATTAATTTCAAAAATGCTTTGGTGTGAATGTTATTGATTTTATGGCTTTAGTAAACATTCGATCAGTTTCTGGAGAAAGTGAAGTAATGATTTGATTTGTGCACTGTGTGGTTTCGATTGGAATAAAATCTACTAAAAATATAATATACAGTTGGTTATAGGAACAATCGGAAAAGATTAATATTATTAATTTTTTTAAGCCTTATAAACTGCAAAGAGGGAAGAGGTCATCACTGAAACCAATGGACCTTGAGATCCTTGATAAAACCTATCATTTCAAGGAATATAAAAATTGGTAAAATGCTGGACTGAATGTATACATCTGAAAGGAGGAATAAAACACTTTTTGTCGAATAAAAATTCCTTTTATTTAAAAAATCACTGACTTATCAAATTGGTCTCGTATTATATCGTCGGTTTATAAGAAAACTAACCAACTGGAAAAACCTAGTTCGCATGAAAAATCAAAACAATTCTTTATTGTTATGAAGGTCCTTGTATTTCCTTTTAAATTTGGTGTTTAAAAGGACCAAAGGGATATTTTTAGCCTAAATATTTGATATCCGGTATTGTCAGACATTTTTGAGTGACTTTCTACATCATACATGAAAAACTAAAAAACCGAATTTTCGTAGTTGGTAATTTTTCCTTGTAAGTAGGCGATATATGAGCAAACTCAAATATTTTGAAATATATGTACACGGAGAGAAAAAAATCAAATAGTGGGGAAAGCCAATTAATATAATAAATATTAATGACCGAAATAGCTTGCGGTATATGTATAAAAGTATAAAAATAATATAATAGTTAATAGTTAAAAGTTAATAGTTAATAGTTAATAGTTAATAGTTAATAGTTAATAGTTAATAGTTAATAGTTAATAGTTAATAGTTAATAGTTAATAGTTAATAGTTAATAGTTAATAGTTAATAGTTAATAGTTAATAGTTAATAGTTAATAGTTAATAGTTAATAGTTAATAGTTAATAGTTAATAGTTAATAGTTAATAGTTAATAGTTAATAGTTCATAGCTAATAGTTCATAGTTAATAGTTAATAGTTAATAGTTAATAGTTAATAGTTAATAGTTAATAGTTAATAGTTAATAGTTAATAGTTAATAGTTAATAGTTAATAGTTAATAGTTAATAGTTAATAGTTAATAGTTAATAGTTAATAGTTAATAGTTAATAGTAAATAGTTAATAGTTAATAGTTAATAGTTAATAGTTAATAGTTAATAGTTAATAGTTAATAGTTAATAGTTAATAGTTAATAGTTAATAGTTAATAGTTAATAGTTAATAGTTAATAGTTAATAGTTAATAGTTAATAGTTAATAGTTAATAGTTAATAGTTAATAGTTAATAGTTAATAGTTAATAGTTAATAGTTAATAGTTAATAGTTAATAGTTAATAGTTAATTGTTAATAGTTAATAGTGAATAGTTAATAGTTAATAGTTAATAGTTAATAGTTAATAGTTAATAGTTAATAGTTAATAGTTAATAGTTAATAGTTAATAGTTAATAGTTAATAGTTAATAGTTAATAGTTAATAGTTAATAGTTAATAGTTAATAGTTAATAGTTAATAGTTAATAGTTAATAGGTAATAGTTAATAGTTAATAGTTTATAGTTAATAGTTAATAGTTAATAGATAATAGTTTTGTGCCGACTTCGAACGGCTAATGTGCATGTTCTCAAGAAGCTTTACATGGCAATATTTACTCTCTGAGGTTTTGCCACTATCTGCAGAGATATGACGGCTGAACAGAAAAATTAATGCAATTGAAAAAAACTTACTGTGTCAGATGAAATTCAACCAGGGTTCTCTAGCGTATGGGTCACGCCTTCTACCCACTGCGCCACGGCCGCCCGGTATACAAACATATAAGATATATTTTTAAGTTGACAACTGAGTTTTCGTTTGGGCAAATACAACTCGCAAACGAAGTGTAGATGTCGAATTTTCGAGTTGCGGTGAACGATAAATTTCTATGCGTGTGTATTTTACTGAGAAGGCTAGTTGAATCATTGAATTTTTAATGGGTCCTATTTGAACTTCTTGCACAAATATCGACTTTTATTTTGATTAATTGGAACTTTTTCGAGCTTTATGGAATTCTTGGGTAATACTCAACGATTCAATACGTTGGCTTATCGGAGGAACGAGTTAAATCATTCAATTTTTTTTTTTTGGTTTTTCGAAGTCCTTGAACAAAACTCTATGTGTAGATTTCATTTTATCTATAGATAAATAGGTTCCACTGGGATTATATATAGAGTAAAGTAGGCATATACGGACCACCAATGGTTAGTAGTTCACAAAATAATAATTCATAATATGCATTGAATGCAGAAATAATGCATTCAAATATATACAGTTAACTTAAAAAACAATTCATTTTTATTTTTCTTTGTCAAACAATAACTCTATCAAAAATACTCAGAAAAGCGAAAAAATAATTGCTGAATAATATGGACTACCTGGTCCGAAGTGTTTAATGTGTATTCATGACGCGCATATAAAGGTCTCTTGTTCACAAGCAGCACAATGTTCATGGCTCCAATTTTTACAGGAGACACATTCAACCCATATCTCACTAGACCGATCTTCCAAATAAAAGGTAGAACAATATAAACACTCCGCGTCCTCTTTCCCAGCGGCGTTTACAAAGTCTAAATAATCGTCATCAGATTCGAAACGGACATAGTAATCTGAAGTGAAATATAAATACAAATCCAAAGAGGATGACTAATTTATGATATGGACCACTAGTCCATATTAGCCTATATTGTGATAGTCCATATCGACCACAACACGTGTTGGCGAAATAACTGACTTTAATTGGAGAATTAATTATGTTAAGTAGCAAAGGAGATTTATTTTATTCATATTATTTATCAATATATTCATTGCAATATAAATTTTAAATAAAACCAAAGATTTAACCAATATGTGCGATATTGTTCTGAGCAGCCATTATATCACAAATCAATACTGCTTAAATATCCGCTCTTACTGAACGCTAAATTTGAATTGAGGAAGCTTTCGCAAATAGACGAAAAAAATTATGCGAGAATAATGGAAGATTTAATACATGGAATTCATAATAAGAGGGTGGTCCATATTACCCACCTTTACTATATGATTTTAGTTGAACTCCTTGGATAAACATCTATTAATGCCATTCAAATAAGTTGCAATGCGACCATCAATGGAACTAGCAGGATTATTGGAAATATTTAAAGTTTTGTGTACTGCTACGATAAAAATCTGAGATTATCGGTCAGAAACGTTCCACTTAGATCACGACTTGTATATATTGAATTATGACGGGTTTTCCAATAAGAGGTGTTATTTTGGTATTCAAAGAAAAATGCAATTTTTTGAGATAAATGATCCGATGTTTATTTCATAATAAAGAGGAAGGTACGCCGTTAATAATGAAAAACAACATCAGCCAAATGGCCACCACGACCACGCTTACAGGACAATATCCTTTTTATGAAATTTTCCATAACCAAATCGTAAAGTGGCTGTCCTATGTCCTCGATAGCCTCACGAATTCCATCTTTGAGGTCTTCAATCGATGCTGGGCTGTTGGCGTGGACCTTATCTTTCACGTGGCCCCAAAGGAAGAAGTCGCAAGGTGTTAAATCACAAGATCTCGGTGGCCCATTGTGATCACCTCTTCGAGAGATAACACGGTCCGGAAACTTTTCCCGTAAAAGATCAATGGTTTCGTTGCTTGTGTGGCACGTAGCGCCGTCTTGTTGAAAGTAAACGTTGTCCAGATCAATACCATCCAACTCCGATCATAAAAAATCATTTATCATCTCTCGATAGCGCAATCCATTCACCGTAACTGCTGAACCAACCTCATTTTCGAAAAAGTAAGGTCCAATGACCCCGCCGGACCATAAACCGCACCAAACAGTCACACTTTGAGGATGGAGAGGCTTCTCAACAATAACTCTTGGGTTTTCCGAGCCCCAGATGCAACAATTTTGCTTGTTGACGTAGCCACCGAGGTGGAAATGGGCCTCATCAGTCAAGATGATTTTTCGATGGAATCCCGGATCATTTTCATGCATTTCAATGATGATCGGCCGGCTTGAGTTCTTGTGTTAACTGAACTTTATAAGCCTTAAGACACAAGTCTTTATGCAAAATACGGTGTAATGACGTATGTGGAATGCCCAATTCCAAAGAACGACGAGGAATGGACAACCCTGGGTTTTCTTCAACACTTTGGGCTACAGCATAAATATTCTCAGTTGTTCTTGAGCGACGTGCACGGGATTTATTCTTCACATAACTAACTTGTCCCAACAGCTCAAATTTTTTCAACAATTTCTGTATTGCGGCCCGACAAGGTGCTTCATGACGACCAAAAAATACTTTAGTTTTGCGAACTGTGACTGCAATATTTTCACCATTTTTGTAGTGAATTTTAATAATTTCAATGCGTTGTTGAAGCGTGTATCGTTCCATTTTTAGTAATGGCGTAGTTTCTACTTGTCAAATGTCAAAGAATAAAAGCTTTAAAAGTGAGCGATTCACAAAAACACCTCTTATTGGAAAACCCTGTAGTAGTTGAATTATTGGGTTAAGTGGAGTCCTAACACAAAAATCTTGAATCGATAAAATTTTCAATAGAATGAGTACGCAAAAAATTAAATATGCTTTCGAAGAACTATTACTACAAATTTTAAATATCTAGTTTTTGATTTTCTAACAGTGAAAAATATATCAGATCCATACCGGATTCCATAGTAAGGCGATTTATTGTGCATGTTTAGTTATCTGGTTACCTTTACAACCCGAAACTTTCTTTTTCAGTACAACAGCCACAAGTTGTAAATTACTACTACTCAAAGCTGATATCAATAAGGATGCAAACAACAACTTTGTTGGAAATTCAATTGAGCAAATCCTTAATTTTCAGCATCTTCAACCTTTAAAGAAATTACCCAACAAAAACATGTTTAATACAACAGCAAAAACATAAAACCAACCACCTCAAATTGTTATCCCTGCCATACATACCCTAGGGCAGAACATGGGATAGAGAACTTTTGGCGCCTGACTGGCGGACGCCAAAAGCCAGAGGTAAAACCAGGAGACTCTGAAACTATGATTATGGTGATGAAGATTACAACAACAACAACAACAACAAAAACAACAGGCATCAGAGTAACAAAGGAACAACAAGCGAGACGATGATGTTTCATCTTTTCCACATGAAAACTCACGTAACAAAAATTGTGATTATCATAATTTTTGTGGATGGCAATGGTTAGCAATAAAAAAAGGCTAGTCGACTGGACAAAGAAGATGAAGATGAACATGAAAAAAGTGAAACATTGCAAAATAACACAGAATGAAAGAAAACTGGGCGACATTAAGCGTGGAGTGTGGGTTCGCGTCAGTAGAGACAGTCTGGAGAGGAAGCCATGAATAGACGAATTGGTAAAGTTAAACAAGCAGAAGAGGTATTTTGTGTAGAAAGTAGAAATTTGATAAAGATGTGCATAAATCACCACTTAAATGAAAAGGTACAAAAGATTTATTGAGTTTTTCTTTTGTGAGTAGGGAATGTATAAAAATATAAGATCAGAAAGGGGGAAGTAAGGAGCTTTATGGTTTTACAAATAAAAATCAAAAGCGAAATTGTTTATCTTTTTGCTCCTCAAAGATTACTTAAGAAAAAAAAAAAAAAAACTACTATTCACAAGGCACTTAAGTGGTTTTTTCCAAAATCTAGATTTTAATCACAATTACTTCACTTCTATATGTAAACATATAGTAGGCAATTGTGAGGAGTTGCTTTGATAACATCGTATATGTAAAAAACCCAGAAATAATACAGGCACTCTTCTCAGGCTGTTCCATCTGCATAGCACAACCGCACAATATAATTATCTGTGCCAGAACGTTTCCATTTGTAAACCCACCCCAGGGAATAGCGTCAAAAGAAGTTCTACTCCGTTTGTATAGACATTGAAATGATAAACCATCAACAATAACAAATAACAAGTGCCACAATTAAATTAAGCCTCTTTTTATTTTATGCTCATTATTATTTCGGCAAAGATGCAGCAGGAGAAAGTAAGCCACGGAAGAATGTAAGCAAAAGGATGCTATGTTACTTTGGAAAATCTCAGAAGATTAAATCAAAAGTTGAAGCATTCAGCAGATTAGGTGAAGCATAAAGTCAAGCGAGTGAGCAAGAAATAAAGAAACAACCAGGAGAAGTCACACATACCTGGGGAGGTTGAATCCAATTAACTACCTTTTGATCCCTGCCAGCAATCTAGATGTTATTTATTGGTGGTATTTGTGGTAGAATTTCAAAAGCAGAGTTCTAATTAAACAAGTCAGAGTTTGCCAGAGATTTTTGGCAATTTTATAATGAGCATTTATTTCTAAAATTGAGTAACCTAATGATTGGTTGAAACTAGAATAAAATACTTGATAATTTAAGTAAACGCAGAGTTAGTTATCAAAAATATTCTTCTATTAAGCAATTATTTTGCTTGATTTCAGAAAATACAAAATTATTTAAAAAATACTTGATTCAAGCATGTAAAAAAACTTTTAAACTTAAATTTTTCAACCTTTAGACTTTAATTATGAATGAAAAAAAAAAAATTACTTTCCCACTTCTCATCTGAAGATATGTAATTCATTATTTAATCACAATTAGTTTACAGCAATTAATTAATTTATTAATTTATCACAAAATATCAGAAAATCTTTTAAAATAAGATAAATTAAGATTTTGTTTGGTTCAAAAACACAATGTATTTACCAACTACACTTCGTTTGCGAGTTGTATTTGCCACAAACGAATATTCAGTTGTAAACTTAAAAATATATCTTTTTCTTATATATATTACGGAAGCTCAAATCTTGTCCGGCGTAAGACTTTTTAAGTACAAGTCCAATCTTAATAAATTTTGTACTTCTTGGTGGGTTTAGACCTGTCGATGTGCGAACTGGACTTTTTATTTCTTAAAAATTTATATTTTTCAAGTTATAGCTTATTAAAGTTTGCGTATAATTGCATATAATTGTTGTTGTTATGTTGCTTTTTCTTTTTTAACAGAGCAGCTAAGAACAATGTTATCAAACTCAGAGCAAAACTATTGGCTGCTCACATTTCGCTCTCCTCTGTTTCTTCTTAATAGAGCGTCTGTTAACAACAAAATGAAAGTCAGAATAATGTAAAGCTTTCGCAAACCGCTCGCGCTGGACGCTTGCAACTAAGATATATACAAATTTTTTTTATTGCAATTTTTCTCTCACATTTCACTTTATTCTGCCTCTTCTTTATAGAGCGCTTGCAAACAACGACAAAACTCTTAGAATATACGCTGAACACAAATAACGGCGTCGGCAGTCAGCGCGAATTGTTATTATTTTTATTATTATTACGCAAGCGCTTTTTTGTGATGACCATCAAATCTATACCGTAAATGCGATTTTCATAAATGGGGTATCAATAGAAAGGTCTTGGTCTGCAGATGTGCAATAAGGTCTTACTTTTTCTGAAATATTCTGCATTTAAACAAAAAAAGCAAAAAAAAGTTCCTGCAAAGAAAGTGATTTCCTTATGAAGTGCCTAAAACTATGTGATATTTTTTTTCTGAAATTTTCCAAAATCATTCTATTGTATAATTAAAGCAGTAGAGCAAAGCGAAAAACGCACAAATATATTTTATAGGATATGGATTAGGACAAAGATTAAGACACACCTAAAACGCATCTTTCCAAATTAGGGAAGGAATTCAGACAAGGTTTAAGTGAAGAATTTGAACATGGATTAAAACAAGAGTTTGGATAAAAAACACTGTGACGTCAAAATCTACGGGTGTCACCACGACACAGCCAACTCTTTCTTTATTTAAAAAGTAATTTTTTTCAATTTCCCGGTGGGTGTCATTTGCTATGAATATTATGGGAAAGTCGTTGCGAACAGTTGCAATATACCTGCAAGCTCCAGTATTCACACACGGCCAATTATATGTGACATTAAGTCAAACCCACTCTTTTGATGGCGTGAACATTTTAATTAAAGTGAAGAGTATGTAGCACATTTAATCCATTAATAAAGGTTATATAACATCAAATATTATTTATACAGACATATCACAAAAAAATGTAAAAGTTTAAAAAAAAAAACTAACACTAAATATTTTTTCGCATTTTGGCGTTTTAACGCCATACGGGTTACTAGTTATTTTTATAGTTGCTGGGTGCAGCAACGCTCACCAGTGTCGCTAGTATATATATATATACCTGGCGGCCGTGGCGCACTGGGTGAAGTGCGTGACCCATACGCCAGAGAACACTGGTTCAATTCCATCTGACACAGGAAGGTTTTTTCAGTTTCAATGGCTGAAATGACCAGTTTATTTTATATTTTTAGATATACACCGCAAGCTGGTTTGGTCGTTATTATTTTTTATATTAACTGTCTTTCGCCCTATGTCCGTGCGTTTTCTTATGGATTGTACTCATCGCACCTCTGTTTCTATCTCCGTCCGCGTATTCAGCCAATTATTATATTATTTTTATTATAACTACCAATTTGCTTATATAGAACAGTTTGTCCATAAAGTAACTCTGAATTATAAGAGTTCTGTGTATACAACGAAGGGAAAAACAATGGAAGTTTTCAGTTGGGAAAAAACAAATTTTTCAATTGCTGCAATTTAAAAATCATTCGCGTTATGGCAAACGAAATTATTTACCTGCAACCAAATGACGCGTTTCTCGCAAATGACTATTATTATGACAACTGTTGAAACGTTTGCAAATATCGATCCTAAGCTCTACAAACGAAGTTCGTTTGCGGTAAATTGGCAATACACGTTTTTTTTTTCTTTGCGTGCATTGGTCAAGAAAACATAGGTTTTTGTTAAAAGAAGTGCAAAGAACCGATACAAATAACAAACACAAGCGCGTACTAAATTGAGCTACGTACGGGCTCTCGTGCTAACATAAGTGGACCTTTCCATACTCTGATTATAACTAAAGAAATATATATAGGTATGGGGCGTTCTTTATCAAACCCCCCCCAAACGCCTGAATTTTTGAGATAAAAAGTTCCACTGCAGCTTAAAATTTTCCTTGAAATCTCTATTTTTTGTCGCCGTTTGGCGCTCTTGAAATTTTTTATAAATAGAGGTGTTTTTTTTCTTTGAACAAAAATGACTACGCGAAAAAAGGAAATGTTTTTTTTTTTTCTATTTTATGATAAAATCTTTTTTCTTACCTAAAAACAAAAATATTTTGTTAAGTGTAAATTTTTGTAAAAAGTTAACCCTTATGAGAAAAGTGGGTCCATAAAAATATTAAATGTTCAAACCTAAACGATTTTTTATTAAAAAATAAGACACTTTAGTGAATAATTTTATCAAACAAAAAGTGCTAAGAATTTGTCAAAATATAAGAACAAATTAACATTTATAGATTTTTGAGTTTGGCCATTTTTTGGCAAATTTCAAAAAGAAAACTCAAAAGATCTCTATAAAAAAAGAGATTTCAAGGGAAATTTTAAGCCGCCGTGGAACTTTTTTTTTAATCTCAAAAATTCAGACGTTTATTGGGAAGGGGGGGAGGGGGTGGCCGATTTGATAAAGAACGCTCCATATTTTTTTTTTAATTTGTTTCGATAAATTAAAAAAAAATTGTTAACAGGAGGCATATTTTCAAAATTAATATAGTCCTGAAGAATTTATCTAGAAGACTGTTTTTCATTTTGATTGTTAACTTCAACGTTTACAGCCCATACTGACTAATGCCTATACTGACTTATTCAGAGATGAACTGAATAAAGTAAAAGTTTTGTTGTTTTCGCAACAGCATTTTTTTTTTAGAAAATATTTTTGACTTGAAACATATAATCGTGGCATGAAGTCGACACGTGTGCCTGTTCAAACATTAGTGTTTTTTTTTTCAGTGTGTTCCATAAAAATCTTCGATATGCTTTTCATCAATATACTGCAATGTAAATTAAAAAGCCTTGTAAATCATAGAAACGCGTGTGAATCACATCATTATCTAAAAACAAATGATATTTGACATGACGGTGTGGATGACTTACTGTTAACTTGATAAAACCACTTGAAATCATCCCTCTTCAAAAGCATTACGTTGACAATTTTTACGGTAACTACTTGAACATGAGCATGGCGATGACTTGTGCAACATACATTTTTTTATTCCAAGCAATTGATCATTCAAGGGTTGTTGTTGATAGTTTTGATAGAGAAATTAATTATATGCTGATTGTTATGACTTAAGCCATTTCACGATGAGAACAAAGCTGTGCGTTTTTTCTCAGGTCTGTACAATTAGTCCAAACTGACAACATACGAAAAAACTATGAGTAGAGTTTAATTTTTTGTTTATTATTCAAAGTTTAATGGTACATTAAGAGAGTATCATAGATTTATCTCAGAAATTTAGCTCAAATCAATCTCTAGGAAGAACTCAATTAAGCCTGAGCTCAAATTAAGCCTGCTGAAATTCCACTTCAATATTAAAGGGATCTTCATCCTTAAATTCTGGCGCATATACTTTGCCAGAAACAATGACAAATTCTTCCTCACAATCCATGACAAAGTACAGGAAAGGACGATTAACTTCGAAGGTCTCCAACTCGGTTGGCTCTGGAGTATTGCGACCTTGGGTGTCTGCAACTGAGAGTGCGCCTTTGCTGACACCGCCTTCATCCACGCGAATATTGACAAATTGAACAATCTCATCCACATGTATATCGGAATCATCGGCCAAAAGGCTAAGATCAGCTTCATCACGTGAGAACAATTTGCGCAGACCCAGATTCTTCAGCATAGACTCCGAGCGTGAGGTTTCTTCTATTTGGAACTTTGGCAAAATGACCTGTAACTGCTTCTTCTTGCCAAGTGTACGCATTGCGGTTATGTCAGAGGGTTGTATTTTCTCAATCAAGCTGTGGAGACCCTCGATTTCGTTTGGCACAATCACCAGCAAAGTGTATTTTTTGTTCTTTTAGTGAGAGAAGTGGAGAAGAAGAATCAATAGTATTTAAAAGTATTAAACGATAGAGCGTGCTTACCTCATAAGGCAGACACAGAGCTTTGGCATTCAAGTGCTCCAAATCGGCGGTATAATAGCTACCGCTAGCGTGCATCATGGTTGTTTTCATAGCATCTTCACCAGTCATAAAGAAGAATTGATCGCCAGCATCGCGTAATTCACGGAAGCCATTAGCCCAATTGCCTCTAAAGTAGAGTCCGTTGAAGAGCAACATTTTGGTCTTGGAATCAATGTCACGTCCTGTTATGGAATTGGCACTCAAGGCGGACGTGATATCGTCTTTGTTGAAGAGACTGCGTGCGCCGAAGATCTGTTAGGGTTAAAAAGAATAAATTTAATATCTATCTGGTTGATACTCAAGTGTTACTCACCCTTCTGACAGAGCTGAGATGCGATTCCAATGCAATCATTATTTCGCCCGCTTCTTTTGAGACCGTTTCCATTGCGTTCTCCAACTTTTGCAGCGGAATCGATACTTTTTCAGGTTCATTTGATGCTAGTCCATCTTGCGAGCTGGGTGCAATTATTTTGTCTGCTGCTTGTTCATTGTAGATCTTGTACGTCTTCTCATCTTCCGATACTGTCTCATTTTCCTCAACATTGAGTTGCTCTTCGCGTTTCTTCATCTCTTTAACCTCTTGATTTTCTGCGCGTTCGCTTAGATCTTGTTCCTTCTTTTGTAAAACAGACTCGTCAAGTTGTTGTGGTTCTTTGGGTACCTTTTCTTCTTCGCTTTTGAGCTCATCTAGAATAACTGGTTTTTCCACATACTGCTTGTCCTCAATATCTCTGTCGAACTTTGAGGCTTCCTTGCTTAAGATCTCTTCGCCGTAGCTATCCTTCAGCGCCTTGGCAGCAACGTTTTCACTTGCGACTTCAGCGTCTATTTTTAGACGCTTCAATGTTTCGAAACCGATCACATCTTTGCTATTGCTTAGCGTTGTTGTTGCTTCGGGCTCAATATCGATATCCAAAGATGTATTTGGCTCACTCCAATCATAGTCACCGCGATTGATGTCCTTCACCTCAACAAAGTAGTGTTCCTTAATGAGCTCTTTGAATTCTTCGCGTGCACTATAATTACGATAGACATAGAGCCATGTTTGGAATGATGGCTCAGTGCCATAATCACGCTTTTGATACCGCTCTAGTATACGTTTGTATGAGGCTCTCAATCCTTCGCGTTCCTTGGGGTAGCCGAAAACTTTATTGAATTCTTCGTAAGTCTCACCGTTGGCGGCTTCGGCAAGTATTGCCAGTTCAACGCCTACTCCCAGTGGTGAGTACACCTGATTGCCATCGATGTCCATGTAAGATTTAAGCAAATTGGTTGCAATAATTTGCGAAGCAACACTGGCATAGTTGGTCGATTTGACAGCTGCTGGTGGTTCATCGTTAGATTGTGTAGGCAGTGCATGGGTAATGGTCAAACCAAGCAAACAGATACAAACTGAAATTGATGTGTGATAAAAAGTTTATTATTTTGAATTTTATTGTGATATTGTGGGTTTTTGCGGATCAAGTTATAAGTGTGACTTGTTATTATAAAGTATCCATGCGATTTTTCTTAAAAGTAGTTGTTAGTAAAATATTTTAATTTTTTTTTTTTATTTTATTAGCTATTTTCACTTCATTATCTAATATATAAAATTCTTCTGTCACGGGGTGCGTGATCGAACTCCTCCCAAACGGCTCGACCGATTTTCGTGATCCTTAGCGAGGATATTAGTCAGGGGTGAGAATCGAACAACATCTATTTTTCATCCCCCTAAAATAAGGGGGCGTGGCACCTCCCATACAACCCAAATCTACGGTAGCGAATAGCTCTGAAGTTATAGGTCGCATAGTATCGGAATTCGGTGTTCTATCTCAATTTACAAGAGCCGTTCCACACGTAAAATTTTATGGGCGTTGAATGTGGGGCGTGGCAATTTTTCAGCCAAATTTTCAGTATAACTTTCAAGCTATAAGTCACACATTAATGAAACTCGGTTAGAACGTTCTATTTAGTCGTGTCCTTCGACTTGCAAAATTGAGCCAGTATAGGCCAAAGGGGTGTGGCACCGCCCATACAATTAAAATTTATGATATCGAATAGCTTTGGAACTAAATGCCGTATAATAATGAAATTCAGTATGGAGTTGCCACTTGGTGATATATCTACTATAAAACTGGGATGGGTTTTGAAAAAAGGGGTGTGGCTCCGCCCATACACTTTAAATTTTTGATATCAGATAGCTTTGGAACTAAATGTCGTTTAACAACGAAATTCAGTATGGAATTAATATTGGGTGATATTCTTCTACTAGAAAACTGAGACCTCATTGAACAAGGAGGTGTGGCTCCGCTCATATAAGCCAAACTTGCGATATCGAATAACTTTGGAATTGTAAGTAGCACAGCCTCGAAATTTGGTTATCAATTTCCACGAGTCTTTCCAGTTAGAGATAGAGATAGAGATACAGATAGAGATAGAGATAAAGATAGTGATAGAGATAGAGATAGAGATAGAGATAGAGATAGAGATAGAGATAGAGATAGAGATAGAGATAGAGATAGAGATAGAGATAGAGATAGAGATAGAGATAGAGATAGATATAGAGATAGAGATAGAGATAGAGATAGAGATAGAAATAGAGATAGAGATAGAGATAGAGATAGAGATAGAGATAGAGATAGAGATAGAGATAGAGATAGATATAGAGATAGAGATAGAGATAGAGATAGAGATAGAGATAGAGATAGAGATAGAGATAGAGATAGAGATAGAGATAGAGATAGAGATAGAGATAGAGATAGAGATAGAGATAGAGATAGAGATAGAGATTGAGATAGATATAGAGATAGAAATAGAGATAGAGATAGAGATAGAGATAGAGATAGAGATAGAGATAGAGATAGAGATAGAGATAGAGATAGAGATAGAGATAGAGATAGAGATAGAGATAGAGATAGAGATAGAGATAGAGATAGAGATAGAGATAGAGATAGAGATAGAGATAGAGATAGAGATAGAGATAGAGATAGAGATAGAGATAGAGATAGAGATAGAGATAGAGATAGAGATAGAGATAGAGATAGAGATAGAGATAGAGATAGAGATAGAGATAGAGATAGAGATAGAGATAGAAATAGAGATAGAGATAGAGATAGAAATAGAGATAGAGATAGAGATAGAGATAGAGATAGAGATAGAGATAGAGATAGAGATAGAGATAGAGATAGAGATAGAGATAGAGATAGAGATAGAGATAGAGATAGAGACAGAGATAGAGATAGAGATAGAGATAGAGATAGAGATAGAGATAGAGATAGAGATAGAGATAGAGATAGAGATAGAGATAGAGATAGAGATAGAGATAGAGATAGAGATAGAGATAGAGATAGAGATAGAGATAGAGATAGAGATAGAGACAGAGATTGAGATTGAGATTGAGATTGAGATTGAGATTGAGATTGAGATTGAGATTGAGACTGAGTTTGAGATTCAGATAGAGATAGAAATTATTTCCGCTACGACAGCAACGCGTCGGGTACCAGCTAGTCATAGTATAAAATTGTTCAGGCGCTCGGTTTTCGAGATATTATTAATTTTTTTTTTTTATTTAAAAAACATTTCAGTTAGTTTTACATTTGTAACAGCCGAATTCTGAATTTTTAATAATTTTATATACGATTAAGTTGAAATTTTTCACAAATATGAATTATGATGAAAATACAATAATTTTCTGAAGTTAACTTAATTGTTTCTTTGGAAATGGCCTATAAACTTGTCACTAAAGCCGATCTTATAACAAAAAAACCTTTGTAGAAATATGAGGGGGATAAACTTACGGATCGCGGCCCCTCCCACACCAGAGTTTAGTCAATTGGGCGCGATAACTCTATAACGAATTGAGAACTTTAAACTTAGTAACTAGAACATATGAAAAAATTTCCCATACTTATCAATGTTACAAATAAACTAGTAAGAAAAGTATTATCTGCGGCTTGGGCAAAGTTAAAATATCCCCACACTCAAGTGTATTATATAATATCCGAAGTTATAAAGGTGTTATTATTTTGATGACGTCAGCTTGTGTGGAAGACAGCTGTGGTTTTTATTGAATTTATCCAAATTTCAACTTCATTGTACGTTCTAAATGTCAAAGCTTATGATGACGTCAATTTGTACAGAAAGAAGGCGTGGTTTCCATTCGATTTCCATTAACAAATTTCAAGTTAAAAATATTTGTTATCAAAGTGCAGAATTTCATGATTTAAGACTAATTTTAAGAAATTTCATCATTCTGGTATAGTCACTTCGTATGGGAAGTAGGCGTGCCTTTCTTTCGATTTTATTAAATTTTGTATATAGAGTGCGTATTAAGAATCAAAGCTTTTTTGCAAATTATCCAGGTTTAAGATTAATTTCTAGAGGATTTTTAAGAGTTTTAAACATATTGATGACGTCACTTTGTATGGGAGGTAGCCGTGGTCTATATCCGATATGGAAATATTTCAAACAGTCAGTATGCAGAATCAAAGCTCATGCGCAAAATATCAAGTGTTTAGATTAATTTTTGGGTAATTTTAAGTGATTTTAGCATTTTGATGACTTCAGTTTGTATGGGAGGTAGCCGTGGTTTTCATACAGCATGGAAACATTTTAAACATCGAGTTAGTATGTAGAATCAAAGCTCATGTCCAAAATTCCAAGTATTTAGAGTATTGTTTGTGGATTTTAAAGAGTTTTAACCATAGATGACGTCACTTTGTATAGGAGATAGCCGAGATTTTCTTCCGGTATTGAAATATTTCAAACGAAGAGTGAGTTTGTAGGATCAAAGCTCATGCTCGAAATTCCAAGTATTTAGATTAATTTTTGTGGATTTTTTTTAATGTTTACCATTTTGATGAAGTCACTTTGTATGGGAGGTAGCCGTGGTTTTTATCCGGCATTGAAATACTTCCAACATAGAATGAGTTTGTGGAATCAAAGCTCATTTGCAAAATTCTAAGTATTTAGATTAATGTTTGTGGATTTTTAAAAGAGTTTTAACAATTTTGATGACGTCACTTTGTATGGGAGGTAGCCGTAGTCTTCATCCGGTAATGAAATATTTCAAGCATAGAGTCAGTATGTAGAATCAAAGCTCATGCTCAAAATTCCAAGTATTTAGATTGATTTTTGTGGAGTTTTTTAGAGTTTTTACCATTTTGATGACGTCAATTTGTATGGGATGTAGACTTGGTTCTCATTCGATTTTTATCCGATACAAAATTACAAGGTTTTTGACTTATTTCTGTGGAACTTGAACAGATTTGACCGTTTTTATATTGTTCCTTTAAGTGGGAGTTAGGCGTGGTTTTTATCCGATTTGGCTTGTTTTTGAACTTGATCTTCCTGTTTAAAAAATAAGCTTATATATTATAATCATAACTATAGCTTCAAAGTTACGTCTGTAATCGGTACGATGAACTGACGGATATCGCTAAATTGAATCAGGTGGTGATGCTGATCAATAATATAAATAAGTATTTTTAACGATCACACATCTTTATGATGGGTGACAAACGGAATCACAAACTTAATATACCGCTTAGCGTTGGATTAGAAAAATAGTCTACAAACAAAAAAAAAAAAAAAAAAAAAAAACAACAAGCTTTTCAATGTCAAGCCAAAAGGTTAAAATTATAATATGACTGAGCGGAAATACTTTTTCATCCATTTTGATAGAATTTCTTGAACATAAAATGGTTTTAATTAAAAATTAATTTTTTTTGTATTTTTTTTTTCAACTTTATCTCCAGTAAATTGTAGGTATTTATGATATTTGCTGTTATCTGCATTGTCAATGTTCCATTCATAAGATTAAATCTTATTTGTCAGCAATTAAGTTAAGTTAAGTATATAGTCTTAATTGTAAATATTCATAACAGATTTTTTATGATCATTTTGATTTAAAACAGTTAAATGTTATATCATATTTTGCCCCATTATACAAAATCAACTGTTTGAAATTGGTCACTATTTGACCCATTATATAAATTGACTGAAAAAAGTGGAATTAAGTACTTTAAGATTTATTATTTTTAACCTAAAAATACTCTAGGTAGTCAAACCGTCGTCAGTTTAAAATTCAAAATTATACAAAAACTTTTTTTATTTTATCTTTTTGTTTTAATTTTGGTAATATTCACAATTCGAAATACTAGTGTTATTATTTTAACACCAAGGTGTATTTTTGTTAAAATTTAATATTAAATGGAAACGGTTATAATACAATTTTATTTTCAAGTCCACTAATTCCGAAAAAAGAAATATCCAAAACAGTCAGTACAGAATAATTCATTACAAAAGACTTCTATTAATATATATATAATAGATTATATTTGAATTATATAATATTTTCCTTATATACTTAAACATATAGTTATATGTATGAAATATATTTTATTTAAATTAAAAACATATAGTTCTTTCACTGCATAAACTTGTCACTTTATAACTTATATGTTTTTTTTTTTTTTTTTTTCGTCTTCCTGATCATTGGAACTTACACAAATATAGAATTCCCATCGTGGAAATTTCTGCAATACACTCTTGAAATCTTCTACTCGAAATGAAAGTTGATCTTCGCGTTTAGATGTTCAGAACCGTTGTAGTTGCTTACCGTGCAAACACTATACAACGAATGAAGAATACAAAAGTAAGTTAAGATTTTTATGATTAACCAAAAATGCTTAAAGAAGTCAACATGGCAGAACTTTCAGCATGTTGCATTAGAGCCAAGAACAAAAAAAGTATAAGAGTTAACAAACCAGTTATAACCCAAAGCAAACTAGTGAATAATTGAAGTCAAGAGAGCAGGTTTCATTGTGATCGTATGAGAGTTTAAGAGAAGGAGTGCGTAGCAGAGAATTTTAAGGCCCAAGAATATGATTTAAAGCAAAAAAAAAAATAAAATTTTTTACCCGATGCTTCTAGATGTAACCATAATTCATTGATTAACCAAAAACGGACAGAAATGTTCTTCAGTAAGTTGGTTGATTGATTTCACAGAAAGTGACGCTTACGTTCTGACATAAAAAGTGAAAGTACAAGTGAGTGATAATAATAATAGTTCACTTCACTTCTGCTTTGTGGATAAATATTATAATTATGCAAGCCACAAGATCTTTACTTATTTTATCTTGCTATTGCAAAAAGTTTCATTGCATTAAGCATTTATTTTGCCAAAGTTTTTTGTCCAAACATTTAGTTTGTCATTCAATGCGAGTACCTGTGCAAGGTATTTGCTGCTTAAAATAGAAAAATCTGTCTTGCCCCGACTTAACCAACATCAGAACAAAAAACGCACTTATAAGACCAGTTCTATTTTAGGAACTTTTAGAAAATTGCACGATGTCTTGCACAACGCGATCAAATAGCTTTTGTTTTGAGACTGTAGTTGAGGCAATTTGACTCTAGTCAAGTATTTAGCTCAACTTGCAAAGCTCACCGACCTCACTGACCTGGTGAAATCCTAAATTTCTTAGAACTTCTTTCATAATATCAAGCTAATATTTTAATTAGATGAAATAATTTACTGCAGAATGAATACAACAACGATTTAAATCAAGATGTAAAAAAAAATATTAAGGGTATTCACGAAGTGAGAGGTTTGCGGAATATTTTTTCAAAAATATACAATATATATTCTAGACTGTGATCGTATTCATAGCAAATGTTTGTCATTTTGAAATGTGCTTATTTATTTTCATATATTTTACTTAGTCAAGGAAACTTTCTTGTTAGAAAAAAAAAAACATTTGTTTGGACAATAATTTTTATTTTTTATTTTTACAAGTAAATGCATTAGACTTTTTTGTTGTATTTTATATTTGGCACCATGGCATGTACTTTAAACTAAAAAAATTGCTTCCTGCACCCTTTTATATGGTATTAAAATCTTATCTACATCAGCGATGCTTCTACGTAAAAATAAATGAATCAATGTCAAATGTATGTGAAATTAAAGCCGGAATAGCACAAGGTTTGTATCGAACAACATCATCCATAATGATCTCAACATTCCAAGAGTGAAAGACGAAATAAATAAATTTAGTTCAAATTATCTTGAAAGACTCAGTAATCATATAAACCCATTAGCCATAGGCTTACTCGATGAAAGTGAAGAAATAAAACGACTGAAAAGACACCACATTCTTGACCTACCATTTAGAACATAAACCTTTTCCTTTTATTGTAATATCCTAAGATTGTTTTTAATTTTAAATTTACACATTTAAATATATATATATATATATACATATATATGTACATAGTATAATTGTGCTCAGTGGAGCTCAATTTAGAAGTCATTTTTCTTATTATCAAATTCGCTTATTATTGTAAAATAGATTGCAAATATAATGATTAAAAAAAAAAAAAAAAAAAAAAAAAATATTTGATAAGGTCTTGTATTTCAAACTCAATACTTTTTGTTTTTGGGAATGTCAAAAACTTACTACAAATGGGTGTTTTTTCATTTGCTGGTGTTTTTCTTGTTGTGTGTGACAGATTGACGCCATTTTTTATTTTTATTTTATTCAGTGAATATTGAAATTTCATCATGCGACTGAACATGATTAAATTAATAAGGTTGTCTCGAGGCTGATCGTACTCTCTTCTCAGTACCGACAATTGTCAAAATCAATTAAAAGCACCAACAACAACAACTTCATCGGCCTTACATGTTATCAATTTTCGCTTTCAAATTTTGTATGAGCTGTCAACTTCAATTTGACAGTTATGGGCACTCGCTCCTTTCATCCTTGCGACAATCTTATTAATTTAACCATGTGACTGACCAACGTCTCCAAATAAAAGCTCTCAAATTATCCTAATTTTCATCAAAAAAATCATATGTTTGAACGCAGCTCATATCTGGCCAAATGAGTACGTAAACAAAGAATAGGTGTTTGTTTCAGCGATGACTTCATCGTTGGAATAAAAACTCTTTTCGGCGAGCATTTTCGTAAAGTTCGGATAAATATAAAAGTCGCAGGTGGTCACATCTGGAGAGTATAATGGTTGACGAACTAATACGTGGCCAAACCTTCAGGTTTGCTTGCTTTCAATGGGTGCCATAGGCATATCAGTATAAAAATTTGAATGCATTCTAGTTAAAGAGGACACTTCTCAAATGTCACATGGGATTTGTGATTAAGGCACTATATGTTTTAATTTTCATGAATTTTTCACATTGCGCTCGAAGCATCAGATCAGTGAACAATTTTTGAAGTTTCCAATTTGATAAAATCACAATAAGATTTATTGAACAAGTACACCGAAAAAAAAATCATGTAAAATATATATCATAAGAATCATGTTTATAATAAAAAAAAACCGGCGTTCTTTTTTTTTATCTTAGTTCCTTTGTCAATTTATCTAAAAACTATTCACGAATGTATGATCTTCAATCGGTCCAAAGATAAAATACTCCACCACTTGGGTATTATGTAGATATAATAGGCGAAGTAATAAGGGTTTTATTATTTCGATGACGTCAGCTTGTATGAGAATAGGAGTGATTTTTATTCAATTAATTCAAATTTCAAGCTCATTGTACGTTTTAATTATCAAAGATTATATGGAACATATTAAGTCAATATATTAATTTTTGTGAACTTTTTTAAGACTTTTAAAAGAAAATATTCAAAACTAAAGTGTGTATTTGAGATCAAAGCTAATGTGGAAAATTTAACGTTTTTAAATAAATGTTTTTTAAAATTTTTTAGATACTACCATTTTGATGAGGTCACTTTGTAGGCGTGGTTTTGATATAAGGCGTGGTAAATAAAATATTTTTGGTTAAAATTTTTCTTTTTTCTTTATTTTTCAGAACTTATTAACGCTTTTGATTAAGATTTATCTAATTTTATAAAAATAAAAATGTAAATGTATGTTTGTACAAAATCTCAAATCTTCGAAAGTTCTTCACAGATTGCTACCGATTGGCACAACAATGCATTTGAATAGGGTCGTGTTCTTACATAAAAAAATTTGTTCTTATAAAAAACACTCACTCTTTTTTCGCCCACAAATCATTAAAAATGCTATATTTCAGACGGTTTGGATCATATTTGACTACAATTTGGTAATTTAGTTGGTATGGTTGTCATGCAGAATGTCGGAACTAAAAATGGGTGTGGCCTAAATTTATCTATGCCCACTTTTCAGAAATCATTATAACTCCTGAGTTTTGCATGTTTTGATAGTGAAACTATGTTTTCTTAGGTGCTATGGGTCAAAGTGACCGTCACTTTATATATAAATGTTGCAACTATAAACGCCCAAAAAAGCAACGTGTTGCTGATAGCTACAGACTCTAAAACTACTGGGCCGATTGGGCTGAAATTTTTGCTGTCGATTTCTTTCGAGTACGAGTTGGCTTAGGAAAAAATGTTCTCACACTTTCTTTACCGCCCACAAAGCAATAAAAATTCTGTATATCAGACGGTTTCGATTTTTTAACTGTTTTTCCTAATTTTCAGTGCAATATATATTGTTGAATTCATCTCTACGGAGTTATGTGTTCGAGCGTATAGAAATATACATTCATTGATGCATTTATTAATTCATTCATTCATTCATCCATTCATACGCTCATTTCGTAAGTATTGTTTATTTTTTTTTGCGTTGTGCTAGCCACAGCAACGCGTGGCCGGGTACAGCTAGTTATTAATAAAAATTTGTATCATCTTAGTTGAAAATAATTTTGAAAATGAAATCTCTAGGAAGGTTTAACAATTGATTTCATAGTGTTTGGATTAAGCCCTGAACAAAATTGAATCTGACGTTTCTATTGGAATTGATAATGTTGAACAAACTCTTCTTCAGAACATTTTACCAACATTTTAAGTGCGATTTTCGTTGTTTAAAGTAACTTGAAACATTAATTTGGGACAAAATAAACTCTTGAACATTTTTGAGCGATTATTTTTCATAACTTTCTATGTGTATTATCAAGACAAAAATGCATCGATGAATTTAATTCTTTATAAGGAGGTAAAGCTCCATCCAGTAGCACTTTTAAAAAAGTGGTTTAACGAATTCAAACGTGTCCTAGGTTCGCTCCAGAATGCATTCCGTGTAGGCTGTCTACAATCGGTTGCTGTGCAAGAATACTGTCTACAATCGGTTGCTGTGCAAGAATACATCGATTCTGTATGTGAACTGACAAAACAAGATCTTCAATTGACATCGTCAGATTGGGATATCTTTGGGTATTAGTTTGAAAAGCATCAATAAGATATTGCATAACAGTTGGCCGTAAAAAACATCCCACATAAACATCTCACAAACGATTAAAAAAGGCTCTTGTGGGTTGGTGCAAGAGAATGTTGAAAAAATGCGATCAAGGTGTATAACTTCTACACAGAATCTTCGATATATGCATATGAAACCGAAAAAAACCGTAATCGAGCTCGTATGGTGCTTTAAAAACGAGCTAAATCCAACAAAGTTTGTTCTCGAAAGAATCACATCAAAGCAAATGGTTGCCTGTGTCTTTGGCAGTACCGCTCATCTGGGGATTTTGGGTTAAGAGCAACGTAGAACAGTCAATTCTGAATGATACACGACCATTTGTTTGCCACAAATTATCAGAGAAATACGGAAAATTCGAAGAAGAGACGAGTTATTCTGCATCATGACAATGCTAACGCTCATAATCTGCTCAAATAAACACTTTTTTGCCAGCCAAAAAAAAAAAAAAAAAACGAACTCGTGAGCCAGCCCTGATTTGAAACCCAATGAATTTTTTATTCCCGAAATTAAAAAAATGACGTGATCAACGATTTTCGGCACCCGAAGAAGTGGTTGTTGCGTTCAAAACGTTTCTTTAGGAGTTACCTCAATCGGTGTGGAAAAGTTCTTCTAAAATTGGTTTAAATGCAAGCCAAAGTGGTTTTGATCTTCATGAAGAATATTTTGAAAAATAATTAAACCAATTCGGCTCATAAATATTTAATTTTTTTTCCATTATTAGAGTCACCAAAACCTTTTTGTTTTAGCTCAATTTCCATTGGATCCTTTCAATTTGTTCTAAACTTATACTTATCCAAACTTTGACAAACTCGATATTAAGAGGGCGGCTTTCGAAAATTTCAATATTTCAATATTTCTCTTTGTGTTAATGACAAATTTCGATTAACCTAGATATGTTAATAAAACAAAACAGAAAAGAAAAAAAAAACAGTCAGCAGAGCAGACAAAGACTTAATTCGTTACAAATAAAAAAAATTGAGGACAGTGAACTCCACAAACTTGAGAACAAACATACAAACAAACAAAGTTATATCGTCTTATATTATTAACCAAGCTTTATTCTTCTTGTTGTTGTTGGTGTAGCAACGACAAGCTTGAACTTCACAACGCTATGAAAAGAAATCAAAGTAGAGCTGCAACAATTGCTGCTAAACAAGTTTCTGTACCTGAACTCTTATACTAGCTGAGTGACAACACCGACAACAACAACAACAACAGGTATTTATAAAGAATTAAAAAACGAAGCAACTATTACAAAATCCATGTGTGAGTGCAGTGAACTCCGGCTTCTAGAGCGCACGGTTTTGCCAATTCGGAGTTAAGCATTGAATGGCGCATGCGTGACTAAGTGCGAAGTCGCAAAATCTTGTCATTCTGGATAAAGCAGCTGTTTTACTGGTGACAGCTATACTTGTAAATATATTCACTGCGCGGACTAGATATTCAAGACGGGATGGATGAGGCCACACATTCTATGTTATGTCTATACCATAGTTAAGGTGGACAGGATTCAAGTCCGAACAAACTGTAGTTGTTGTCAAGTCAGAGCACTCAGCTAACATTAATTTAAATTTTAATTACATTTTTGGTAAATAGTAAAAAGAGCTCATGAGGTGGGCGTAAACTTTTTAATAGCATACCGCATAAAAGTTTGGCAACGTCGTAAAGCAAATGAACATACATCCATCCGTTCGTACATTCGTCCGTCCATCAGTCCGTCTTCCATTCACTACTAATCAAGGCTACAGAAACGTTTGTGATATTATAATTCGCCTTAATTGAAATAATTCCCAAACCAATAGCACACAATGAAATTCTATAGCTCGCCGCACTTGGCTCACTTGTGCAAATAATTGAGAACAAGGCCAAAAGGTGCATAAAAACTTTGCCTGCCTGCCGATTGCTGCTTTGGTCGCAACGACTCAACGATTATTGCGTCTCCCAATAGCGCAATGAAATATCAGGAGCCACTTATTGCCAGTGCACACCTTCTAGGGGAAAGGAGTTGGTGGCACTCTGAGTCCTTGCCCCTCGGAGTGCTTCTCACTGAAGACGGCATAAATTTGCTAGCCGTGTTTCCTGTGGCAAGTGCTTTAGATGGCCCCCCGCGCCACGGAAGCAACTAATTTCAAGTCTGTGTTCATGCTCCACTGAAGTTGTCCTTATGGCGCAGCATTCAACTTCTACAATTGCGAAATATTTCCTTTGAGCATCTTGTAAATTTCACTACTTCTCTGCTTCGGTTTACATATACATTTTATCAGATTCAGACACAACAGATTTCAAATCAAAAAATTTCATCCGTAGTGGAACAACTTAATCCCGCGTGAGTTCATAAAATGCAGAATCTTACATGGCGGAACAAGTGCGCGGATGCACGCAGGAAGCGTGGACGAATGCTTGAGTGGAGCGACAAAGGTTAAACTTAGGTGGTGGTGGTGGTGGTGTTGGTTGGTGTTTGTTTTAAGAAAATTTACCTTCAGATGTATTCTATGTATAAAATGACGTTATGACAAATGTTGGGTTGGGTTGTCAATTGGCAACTGTTTTGCATATAGATTGTTTCGAAAGCGAAAAGAGATGGAGAATACGAAAAAATTATTCAAGTGAAATTTGACGGTATTTATAAACTTTAAAATTGACATTTATAGATCTTTAAGGTTAACAAAATTGATAAATATCTAGGTGTTTAGATCATGTGAAAGAAATATTAGAAATATATTTTGACGTGACGAAGTTACGTTTTACCGCGCAAGTATCCAAAAAAGTTGAAAAATGCATTTTTTCAAAATTGATCGGCGTTGCATTGAATTGTTGCTCGCTGAGTGTAACGATTAAGAAGATGGTGTGAATGTAAAGGCTAATTCTTTGACTTCATTATAAAAACAAAACAAAATTTCAAAACGTCATTGGGACGAGGTGGGAGCTGCTTAAGCAACAAAACTGAAAATTTATTACATGAAATTATTACTCGCTGAGTATTAGTGCTAGCATTAAAAGTATGATATACCAATAAAGGCCTGTTCTAAGCTCTAACAAAATTAGACAAAAAATTTCTGTCGCCATGGGGAGAGAGAGAAAGCCGTTCAAAGATCGACAATGCAACATTCATGCAGCGGCGTTACATTGAATTTTTACTCGGTGAGAGTATAACCTACGATAAATTTTTTAAAAAGAAAATAAAGTATATATACTAAGGCTTATGACAAAAATATACAAAAAATTCTTACGCCACCAGTTCGTGAATATAGCAGCATATGTAACAGAAATGTAATATCGTTGCATGGAATTATTACTCACTCAGGAAAAGTGCTATGGTAAATTTTGTTTTACGACAGCAAAGAAGTGTTATTACGCCTCACAATTAAAATACGAAAAAAAATCTTATCGTCATAATTTAAAGATGGCAACCATATAATGCAGTAAAAATGCAAAAACCATGCAAAAACGTTGCACGGAATTTTTCTTCGGGCACATGATAAAAATAAAAAAAAAAAAATTGACGGTATCATGAGGCCCCTCAGGGAATAGCTTCATGTAACGCATATGCACCACTTTTGCTGTATTAATTGCATACTGCTAAGGCAAAAGAAAAGTACAACCAATGGAGAAACAAATAAAAACAAGCAAAGGCAATAACACCAACGACAACAGCAGCAAAAACATTAACATCAACATCAACATCAACATCAACATCAACATCAACATCAACATCAACATCAACATCAACATCAACATCAACATCAACATCAACATCAACATCAACATCAACATCAACATCAACATCAACATAAACACCAACATCAACATCAACATCAACATCAACATCAACATCAACATCAACATCAACATCAACACCAACACCAACATCAACATCAACATCAACATCAACATCAACATCAACATCAACACCAACATCAACATCAACATCAACATCAACATCAACATCAACATCAACATCAACATCAACATCAACATCAACATCAACATCAACATCAACATCAACATCAACATCAACATCAACATCAACATCAACATCAACATCAACATCAACATCAACATCAACATCAACATCAACATCAACATCAACATCAACATCAACATCAACACCAACATCAACATCAACATCAACATCAACATCAACATCAACATCAACACCAACACCAACATCAACATCAACATCAACATCAACATCAACATCAACACCAACATCAACATCAACATCAACATCAACATCAACATCAACATCAACACCAACATCAACATCAACATCAACATCAACATCAACATCAACATCAACATCAACATCAACATCAACATCAACATCAACATCAACATCAACATCAACATCAACATCAACACCAACATCAACATCAACATCAACATCAACATCAACATCAACATCAACATCAACATCAACATCAACATCAACACCAACACCAACACCAACATCAACATCAACATCAACATCAACATCAACATCAACATCAACATCAACATCAACACCAACACCAACATCAACATCAACATCAACATCAACATCAACATCAACATCAACATCAACATCAACATCAACATCAACATCAACATCAACATCAACATCAACATCAACATCAACATCAACATCAACATCAACATCAACATCAACATCAACATCAACATCAACATCAACATCAACATCAACACCAACATCAACATCAACATCAACATCAACATCAACATTAACATTAACATCAACATCAACATCAACACCAACACCAACATCAACATCAACATCAACATCAACATCAACATCAACATCAACATCAACATCAACATCAACACCAACATCAACATCAACATCAACATCAACATCAACATCAACATCAACATCAACATCAACACCAACACCAATATCAACATCAACATCAACATCAACATCAACATCAACATCAACATCAACATCAACATCAACACCAACATCAACTTCAACATCAACATCAACATCAACATCAACATCAACATCAACATCAACATCAACATCAACACCAACACCAACATCAATATCAACATCAACATCAACATCAACATCAACATTAACATCAACATCAACATCAACATCAACACCAACACCAACATCAACATCAAAATCAACATCAACATCAACATCAACATCAACATCAACATCAACACCAACATCAACATCAACATCAACATCAACATCAACATCAACATCAACATCAACATCAACATCAACATCAACATCAACATCAACACCAACATCAACATCAACATCAACATCAACATCAACATCAACATCAACATCAACATCAAGATCAACATCAACATCAACATCAACATCAACATCAACATCAACATCAACATCAACATCAACATCAACATCAACATCAACATCAACATCAACATCAACATCAACATCAACATCAACATCAACATCAACATCAACATCAACATCAACATCAACATCAACATCAACATCAACACCAACATCAACATCAACATCAACATCAACATCAACATCAACATCAACATCAACATCAACATCAACATCAACATCAACATCAACATCAACATCAACATCAACATCAACATCAACATCAACATCAACATCAACATCAACACCAACATCAACATCAACATCAACATCAACATTAACATTAACATCAACATCAACATCAACACCAACACCAACATCAACATCAACATCAACATCAACATCAACATCAACATCAACATCAACATCAACATCAACACCAACATCAACATCAACATCAACATCAACATCAACATCAACATCAACATCAACATCAACACCAACACCAATATCAACATCAACATCAACATCAACATCAACATCAACATCAACATCAACATCAACACCAACATCAACTTCAACATCAACATCAACATCAACATCAACATCAACATCAACATCAACATCAACATCAACATCAACATCAACATCAACATCAACACCAACACCAACATCAACATCAACATCAACATCAACATCAACATTAACATCAACATCAACATCAACATCAACACCAACACCAACATCAACATCAAAATCAACATCAACATCAACATCAACATCAACATCAACATCAACACCAACATCAACATCAACATCAACATCAACATCAACATCAACATCAACATCAACATCAACATCAACATCAACATCAACATCAACATCAATACCAAAATCAACATCAACATCAACATCAACATCAACATCAACATCAACATCAACATCAACATCAAGATCAACATCAACATCAACATCAACATCAACATCAACATCAACATCAACATCAACATCAACATCAACATCAACATCAACATCAACATCAACATCAACATCAACATCAACATCAACATCAACATCAACATCAACACCAACACCAACATCAACATCAACATCAACATCAACATCAACATCAACATCAGCATCAACATCAACACCAACATCAACATCAACATCAACATCAACATCAACATCAACATCAACATCAACATCAACATCAACATCAACATCAACATCAACATCAACATCAACATCAACATCAACATCAAAATCAACATCAACATCAACATCAACATCAACATCAACATCAACACCAACACCAACATCAACATCAACATCAACATCAACATCAACATCAACATCAACATCAACATCAACACCAACATCAACACCAACATCAACATCAACATCAACATCAACATCAACATCAACATCAACATCAACATCAACATCAACATCAACATCAACATCAACATCAACATCAACATCAACATCAACATCAACATCAACATCAATATCAACATCAACATCAACATCAACATAAACATCAACATCAACATCAACATCAACATCAACATCAACATCAACATCAAGAACAACAATAACAACAATAACGATGACAA
Source organism: Pherbina coryleti (assembly GCA_943735915.1). NCBI lineage: Eukaryota > Metazoa > Arthropoda > Insecta > Diptera > Sciomyzidae > Pherbina > Pherbina coryleti. The sequence goes on from OX030949.1 coordinate 11,534,284, forward strand.
CAATAATTAAGTTGTTGTAAGAAACAACAACAATAACAATTAAGTTGTTGTAAGTCCAGAATTTGGACATGGATTAAAGCAAGAGTTTGGACATGAAATAGGAGTATAAAAAATACCGTCACGTCAAAACCTACGGGTGTGTCAACGACACAGCCAACACTTTTTTTTTTGTTTTTCTAGAGCAGTAATACCACGTGGTAGAGTGCGTTAAAAAATGTTTGGACTACTCGATGACAATGTATGTCCAGGTTCGAGCCCCAGCTGAAACAACATAAAGTTTTTTCGATTCAAATAAATTTTTCTGATCGGTCGTCACCTCTCTGCTGACAATGACAAACCTTAGAGAGTAAATAATGCCACGTAAAGCTTCTTGAGAACATTGTTGAGAAGTAGTAATAAAACTTGTAGGTTCAGTTCTCGGTCTTTTGTGTACAAAATATTTACCCCTTCTTGCTGTATCACAAAACAAGACACGAACGACAGAAAAGAAACGATCAGCACTTCTATCTCCCAAACAAAAACCAATTGTTTCTCGTGTCTTGCTCATAGTCAGTGTCCTTTTTCGTGATACATAATGAAGGGATTAATAGTACGCACAATACAATTTGATTATAAGCCCTGACAAAGTCCTTTCAAGGGCTGAAATGGTCAAATTATTTATTTTATATATAAAACCATTTTATAAACACTTCAACACATATAAAACATCAACTTTATAAGAGGCACAAAGACCTAAATACGAATTGTGTTAGTCCTAACGTCGGTATTTCTTTAATAGTTTCTAATGCAGAGAAATAAACGCATAGAGTAATTATAGATTGTCTATCGCAATGAAAGTAGAAGATTTTTTTTTACTGATAATGAGGCAAATTGAATGGCATATTCAGATTTAAATTTTCACAGGTTCATAATTTAGTTTAGTTACATTTTTGCTTTGATACCCATCTATTTAATTTTATTTATTTCGAACAATTCTAATCAAAGTAGCCTGATTTAAGAAGGTGACACTTGTTATTCTTGGTTAATAAGAAGATATGACACCACTAAAAAATGTACACCATAACATTCCAAATTCTCATAACTACTTCTTTGCAATGAATTTAATCTCACACCGACTAACTTTAATTATAACTTTAATTATGTAGCATAGTTATTTTTGACTCTGGCAAAATTACAGTGTTTCTTTTGGAAGATATTTAGATACCTACAGATAGAAAGTCACATGTCATTAGACTTAACTGTCAACGACAGATACGCGCTAACGCACAATAGACACTCGTAGGTACATGAAATAATACTTTACCCTTTGGCTGATTGTTGAGAAATAATTATTTTCACATAAATAACAAAAATGAGGGTGATGAAATTCATCACTACAAGCATGTGTCTCACATGAGATATAATTAAGATTTTGGCAAAAATATGACAGTTAGAAGAAAGACGACGCAACATACGATTAACAACCACCTAACGTGTTGACATTAAACAGAACTTTCGCTAAGATATGAAAACCAGCTGCAGGCCTAAATACATATAGAATCGAAATACAATGAAATGACAGAAAAAAGTTTCGAAACTTCCTTGCTTTAGTAGAGAAGTTTTGTGCTATATATGTGTGTGTTTAACAAATGTCTAGATTTTACCTTACCTAAGGCTGCTGATGTATTGTTTAATTTATGACAGTTGACAGCTGACAGTTGACAGTCAGCAGTCAACCAGCACAAGTCATTCTAGTAAATTATTACATAACAGACATATTTGTTTACCTAGAAATGAAACAAGGACTTCTACGCACTCTAGGCAGAAGTAATTAAAAATATGTACTTCTGAGCCCTCTGCAGTAGCCCATTAAAATTACGAGAAATTATTAAACACCAATACAAACATAAATCAAGCAATTAGTTACAGTATCTGTAACTATATGACTTTCAACAAAACTATCCTTTTGCATAGTTCTTCCAAAAGATACTTTCTAACAGCTAATGTCTCCCTATGGAGACATTTCTTGAACACAAACAGCATTTTCTTTAATTTCACCTAAATTTCAAAGTTTATTTCAATGTGTTTAACACTGTGTCTTTTATAGCTTTTAATTTATGCCAAAAAAGGACCAAAAGCACAGAAAGGAAAAGTTATACAAGTTCTACACGTTCTTCTGGTATTCTTGTGAAAGGCGATTTCAACAAAAGTAAGTATGTTGGCTCGTCTGTCCGCTACATGATAATTTATAGCTTAACGCAAATATTGCATAATCAACCCTTTATTTTTTTTTCCTAGGTCATGAGTTTTTGTCATACGAAAACTTTATATTGTTCTTTGCGTTGTATAGGTATGTTACAATACCGCCAGAAACTACCTTAACTAAAATATGTCCCATGAGTTATTTAAGGAATTTTTGGTTGTAATAAAGCAAAGTTGTCGCCTGCACATTAAAACTATTGAGTGAAGAAAAAGTTTTGCTAGTTTTCTTCGTAACTAGTTTCGAAGCAAAAAGGTAGAGTTTTTGGAGCATTTTGTCTAAGTGTTGAATATGGCTTACAAATTAGACCGAGCAGTGCTCAAGTGAAAACTAAATATAGGATAACTTAAATTTGAAAAAAATGCAAGATTTTACGATTTCACAAATATTCATATAAATAGTTTCTGCTAAAACTGAATTCGTAGGAATAAAGTCTGATAATCTCCAGAGTACATAAAGGATTGGGCAAGACCTACCGTTTGATCTGTCACTGAGTACATCCTGTCACTTTGTTAGTTAGTAGTGAGTTAGTAGTGATATTTTACTTATTAAGAAAACAGCGTTTTAATTATTATTTTTTCTTTCAATGAGTTAAGTTTTAATGTAATTTTACAGTTATTTTTATATGAAAACATATTTTTATGTTGATTTCTTAAATGACATCACATTTTGCAATATCCCTAATGATGTCTTTGGTGCTGAAACTATAATCTTGCAAAACCATCTTTATAGCTTTTATTGTAATTTTCATAGTTTACGTTGAAAAATGTACACACACAATATATTGAATTAATTTTTAATAGACGGATTCAAAAGACTCAAGATCATAACAATACGTTTAATTAGTCTTTGTGGTAATAGTACTTAAAGTATTATGGGTCTGTTTGAGTACATTTATGGTTTGAGAACGAATACCTTTCAGACTTTTTTTATGAGTGATCTTTTTTTTCCGAATAGATTACATTAAATAACCCGTCATGCATAGCGATGCTAAAACATGCGTTTCAGGAAAACCCAATAAAAAGAACCGAATATATCTTAAACCGATATCAAAAAATATTTATTTTAGCACATCATTTACTTTAGACACTACTGTTAAAACTGTGAGAGAAATATAATTATCGAATAGAATTATCTGAGCAATTTTATAGACAACATTTCTTGGGACTGTTTAACCCTTTGAGTCACAGCGGGACCGCTACAGGCCCACCTTTTATTCTTTGTGACGCACATCTTTTGAAACTATATTTTTTGGTTACCACTGTGGTTCTAGGGGTTTTTTGTGTCGCTGATTACGAACCTGAAGTCAAAATTTGAAATTATAAAAATCCAAGATAGCGAATCCAATATGGCAGATCCAATATGGCGAATCCAATATAGCGCACCACTCTCTGGCAAAAGTTTGCTTTTACAAAATTTTTAGATCAGTATTCATTTCCATTGAAAATCATATGAAAATTTTGTAAAAACATACTATACATATGATTTCTCACGTCAATTCTTTAGGACCAATAACCTCTTATTGACAGAAAATCAAAGCAACTTTTAGCAAACTGCAATATTTGAATTTTGAAAATAAATTTTATCAATATTTCTTTAGGTTTTCTCTTAATTTAGGTGTGTTGTACCTACAATTTTTAATTTTCAGATTTATCGAAATATGACTTTTGATTCGCAATGAATGACCCCAAGGACCAATACATAACAATGATAACCAATATAAAACTAATCTGCTGAAAAATGGGCAGTAATGGTCTGCCATTTGGATCCGCCATATTGGATCCGCCATTTTGAATTTTCAGAATTTACAAAAACTAACTTCAGATTTGCAATCAGCGACCCCAAAAACCCATACATGTACATTATAAGCACTATAATTCAAATCTAATTGAAAATGGACACTAGTGGTCCGCCATATTGGATCCGTCATTTTGAATTTTCAGATTTTTCAAAATGTGACTTCAGATTCGTAATCAGTGACCCCGAAAACGCCCGAGTAAGAAAATTCAGACAAAAATATTCAATAGAAAAATGTATGACTCAAAGGGTTAAGATACATACTTTATATCTTCAGAACACGTGTAAATTTCTGTTCGAACTTATAGCCCAAAATTTATATTCAATCAAAGTGAAAGAAACGATTTAAATGATAAAATGAATTGTGGTTGAAATTGACATGTTTTGGTAGAGATGAAAGCTTAAGTTATTATGTTAAGAAGCTTAGGTCAAAGAAGTATAAGCAAATGCTATAAAAAAAAATTTTTAAAAATATATGGGTAGATTTGGATTATTCCCATACTTGTATTGCGACATCTTGATACTTATGGAATATAATGTCTTCGAGTATATAAGGTTATCAACAAAAACCGTAGCATTTGTTTTTTTAATAAAACGAATAATTGCTTGGATATCCGTTAGGCCTCTATCGGATTATAACGTTATCATATATATATATTTGTTTTTTAGCTTTGAATCAAGGATTTCAGGTGTAAACATAATTAATTTTTCCGAATATTCAAGTCTTTCGATTTGAAATGGGGTGATAGATTAGTGGGGACAAAGGTGCAATCAAGTGAAACATGTGTAGGTGGAAAAGCGTGATGGAAAGCCACAGAAATATGAATTTGAATCTGAGGCTATCTGTAGCTCGTTTCTGTAACTTTTCTCACTGCAGTTCTCACCAAATTTTCTCATTTTGACGTCATTATGACGTCAACCACGTTTAATTTCATACAGAGTCCCTTGTAACTTGTTGCAATTTCATATATTCCCTTTCGCTTGTGTGTCTTTCTTATCACGGACCACTATTAACTTACTTATCAGTTACAGAAACAGTAGCTTTCGCTAAAAAGAGTATTTTGGAACGAAACAGTGTGACGTCAAAAAAAGTGACTATTTGTTGAAAAAGTTACAGAAACGAGCTACTGATCCACAAGCTTCTTTACCATCAACTAAAACTTCAAGTCGTAAATATTAATGAATTTTCAATTTCAGTTGATTAGAAATGAGGATAGAAAATGCAGAACGGTTAAAGCGTAGGACTATAACCTGGCGGGAATCGAACCCAGAACATTTTGGGTGGCAGTCAATCACGTTACCTAATCGACTACCGAGGCCGCACAGTGATGCGAAAGGGCATGCTTGACGGAAAAAAGTCGAAATCGAATTTTTACATTCTGAATATTTTTAACTATTAAATAATGGCCAATGATCTCAGGAATAATTCTTTTATTTACCTGCGCTTTCTACAACAAATGCAAAAATTCTTGAAAGTTGACCCAAAAGGTGATTTTTTGAAATTTTTGCTTATGAGTTTTCTAGATATACTTAATTATTTTTTTAAATATTTCCCAATATCCAAATAAGTTGAAAATTGGCATACTTTATGAAAAAGATAAGATCTTTTAAAATAAAATATTTTCAATTACCTATCTTTTAAAATGTTTGCGCTATAAAACGGTATTTATCGATATAACTGCGTAAAAAATGAACATTTGGTAAAATATTTTGGACAATTAAAAAAAAGGGCCATTTTGTATTTACAAAAATGTATCTTTTATTTAACCATTATTATGTGTACTCCTAGTTCTAAAAGTGCCAATGTGCGCAAATGGCCAGTTGGCTTGTTTTTTAACCTGTTTGATGGTCCTAAAAATGCATGTATAAACTAGGTCCTGACCGTTTTGTATGAAAAGTTTTGAATTTGAGGTCAACTAGACTATATGTGGTGTTTAAATATTCTCAACACATTAGAAAATATTTTTAAACTAAAAAAAAATATTGTAATATATATTAAAAAAAAAAATATTTTAGCCATTTTATATATGCAAAAAATATATTTTTTTTTTTAACCATTATTATGTCTTATTTAAGCTCTAAAAGTGCCAAGGTGCGCAAATAGCCGGTTTCCCTGTTTTATAACCTGTTTGATGGTCATAAAAATGCTATTTATTTTCATTTCAAAACCAGGTTTCAACTGTTTTTTATAATTGTGATAAGCCGATAGCCCTAGCTGCTAGTGCTTTTAATATTCATTGTAAATTAAATTTATAGCTAGTAAGCAATGATCTTCGACTGGGCCGAAATTAAAATAGCCCCACGACCGAACCAAAGTATATTCAAAGTCAGTTTGTATGGGAGGTAGGCGTGGTTTTCACCCGATTTCGTTGAATTTCTTACTCAGTGCATATTAAATATCGAAGCTCATAAGCAAAATTTCAAGGCCATCTATTAATTTTTTTGGAATTCTAAGGCATTTTACTTTTTTAATAAAGTCACTTTGTATGGGCGAGGTAGGCGTGCTTTTCATCCGATTTGATTCATTTTCCAACTTGACCTTTATTTTTCAGAGAAAAGTTTATATATCGAAATATTTCATAGCTTTTCTCATTTCTTAGTTATGGACCAAAATATAGTCCACAGGCATGGCAGCTACCACGCCTACTTGCTCAATCATGCCGAAATTTTGTCCACTTTTTTTAAATTACATGCACGACATCTACGTTTAATTTTGTTACTGTAGCTCAACTCATTTCTAAGATATAGCGAAAAATGTGATAATGCTGTATGGCAGCTGCCACGCCAACTTCTCCATTCGCGCCAAAATTTTCTTCACTTTTTGGAAATCACATAAAAAAATCTACGTTTGATTTTGTTGTCGTAGCTTATCTAATTTCTAAGATATAGCGCAAATTATGTTTCAGTTGTATGGCAGCTGCCACGCCCCCTTGTCCAAAATTTCTGAAATAGGTTTTTTTGTATTTTCCTATACTTAAAACATCGAAAACTACCAAAAAAAAATCCACAAAATAATATTTTCCGTCTAACTTGTATGAATCGCATCACTGTGGGCCGCTGGGGGGGATCGAAAAAATTGTTGATTATAATTTTTATCTGCTGTACTGCTTAAAGATCTTTCTAAATCGTATTGTACAAATAATTACTGAAATAAATGAGATAAAAATGAAGTGAATAAGACATCGTACCAAAATACATTCTATGCATAACTCATACCTTTCTGAGCCTAGACAGTAATAGTGTTCGCGTGCTTGTCTGCCATCTAGGGTTACCGGGCTTGACTCCTGACCAGATAGTGACCCTGTACTTTTATCTTTATGCTTCCTTTCACCATTTCTTATCAATTGAAATTAGTCTTGTATATAAAAATTGCCACACCAACTTTTACCGCCCACTTATCATTAAAAATACTATATTTAGTCTTATTAGATTAAAATTTCGTAACGAAGTTTGTATGATTACTGTGGGAAACTATACTAAAAATGGGAGGAACTTTGTATACGCCCACTTTTTAAAAATCATTATAATTCCTGAGTAGTACATGTTTTGATAGTGACCATGTTTCACTATCATGTGGATGCTATGAGCCCAAGAGGCGATCACTATATATTTTAACGACCATTAGACAAGGTGGAGTGGCTCCACCCACACAGGCCAAATTTATGATAGCGAACTGCTTAAGAAGTAAATAGGACATTTACACAATGAAAGTCAATATGGCGTTACTAATTGACAAGGTCTTTCTACTGAAAAACTGGCACGGCCATTCGAAAACGGGGCGTAGCTCCACCCATATAAGTCAAATTTACGATACAGAATAACTATGGCAGTAAAAGTCACTGAACATTAAAACTCAGAATGTAGATACCATTTGGTGATGCTCTTCTACTAGAAAAGAGGACAGGCATTGGACAAAGAGGTGTGGCTTCGCCTATAGCCAAATTTACGATACAGAATAGCTATGGAAGTAAAAAACACAGCACATAGAAAGTTAGTATGGAGTTACTATTTGGTAATATCCTGCTACTGGGAAATGAGATTAACACTAGAGGGCGCTGCTTTAGACTTCAAAACTATTGGGTCGATTGAGCTCAAATTTGGGCAGTAACTGTGTTTCGAGTACGAGAAGGCTTAGAAATGATAACGCTGAAAGCATTGCAACATTTTCCGGTACTTATGTAGATAAGATGCAGCAAAACGTACCGGGAAAAATCCAGCATTTCAATATTTACGACACAATAGCTTTAGTTCTTGGTTAGATAAGGTACTTAAATTGACTGACATAACGGTCATGCTCTTATTTCAGAATAAAATTAATATAGTCTACTTTATTTTTACATTTTTACTTTACTAAGAACATCATTAGCTGTTTAACTTGATTTCCTTCCTTCCCTCATTTATCCGTCACGTGGTTGGAAGACAGCAAGAACGGTGGTTGGAAACTCAGAATAGGTGTAATACGTGAAATCTTTGGTTCGAAGATACGAAAAAAGAATGCCTCACCAGATATGAGCGAGGCTGGTAACATCATCAAGTAGTTTATAAAATCAGATTTGAATTCAGGAGTTTTTATGAAGGTCTTAAGAGGATATTATTACAGGCCAAGAAGAGGGTTTAAAGATATGTTCAGTCTTCATTTTAAAAAGTGGGTGAATATTACTCAAAACCAGCCTTCTTAAGGTGATTATATGGACCATATATGGATGATTGGGACAGGAAAATCAACATCTATGGAAGTGGGAAAAATTATTTCCATACCAATCAAAATTAAGATGTTTTTAATTTTCTTAGTCCTCATTTATTTAGCCGCACCAATGTTGCCTAGTTGAGTCCTACTGAAGAAGGTGCTGCCCGTTGGACACTTTGAGTTCCCACAATTATGGCTAAACTTTCAAATCCTCTCTCTTACTGATTGTCTTCCATTAAATCTCACTCTTTCTCACTAACTTAACTTCTCTCTATTTCTCTGCCACACACTCTCAATCACTCTAATTGATTTATGACATCAAAGGCATATTTTTCGCAATGTTTCGTGGTTCGTGCGTGACAGTTTTTGTTCTCGGCATTTAGCTCTGAAGTGGTGCGAAATAATCCATCTTTAGACGTATAGCGCCGTAGCCGAGAAGCATTCATAATTCTAATGCTGCGCCAGCTACAGGCTTGTTGATAATTTTGACTTATGGGCTTTTTTGGTTTATTCCGTTTTCGTATGTGTGTGTGTGTGTGTTTGTGTGCCTGCCTAATACAACTACATGTGCGAAAGACACTTGCGCGCCATATTTTTGCAAACATCATACAAAGTATCACTTTGAAGGCTGTTTGTATGTTTGTGTTTAGCTCAAAGGTGGCTGGGTGGTATAACCAAGCTAGCTGCTTTTGTTGTTTTTGTTGTTGTCAAACTGGCGTACAAGTGTTTGGCGTACAAATTTATAGATGATCAACGTTAGGATGCGTTAAACTCCTCTTGATTTATGCGTTTAAGAGCATTTTTGCGACACTTGACTTATGGCTTTGCTTTTTCCTCAAAAGCTCATGGTTTGTGTATGCACCGTTAGCCTTGTTCTTAAACTTTCAAAAAACAAAAAAAAAAACATATGTAAAAAAATGCCATCTACCGTTGTTGAAAAGTTAAATTAACTTCCCGCGCAACAGTTACACAAACTGCTGATAGAATTTCAATTTTCATTACCATTACAATCCGACGTAAATCTGTTTATTTCTCATTAAACTTAAACCGCCAGCCAACAACGTTCCTTAGTCCCCACCCCTTTACACCCTCCCAATACCACCACCCAACATTCAGCGATTTCTGCTTTTCTTAGCGATTAAGCCTTTTATTTTCCGTAGGTATTACTTTTTAATTTATTCAATTAAACGCTTCATAAATTTTTACTTTTCGCCTTCATTCTTGTGGCTTTGGCTTCGACTATAATGAAGGAAGTTTTATATTTGCCTCAAATACTCTGCAGTTGTTTTCTTGGATAGCTGTACGAAACCACTCGCGCAATCGTTTCAAAGATTTTTCGTATGCTACATTATGAAATCGTAAAAAAGGGTTAATTAATAGTAAGCCAAGCACCATCCCTGCCTAGGTTTCAGACGCGTAGAGCAGCATCCCCACCTACTCTTAATGTCTTTAGCTGGAATTGTTATTTCTGCGTTCCTTTGGTATTTTTCGAAAATTTGTTTATTAAAGGATAAAGTTTTGTGCTTGCTACATTTTTGTATCGTGTTTGGTCATAAAATTTTATTTAAAATGTTTATTGAATTTTTTGGTTATTTGGTTTGGCTGTGAAAAAACAAAAAAAAAATTTGCAAAGCATCAAAAACGCACAGATTTGCGCGGCTCAGAGATTAATTAGAATTAATTTTTATTTGGAGAATGGAACAATAAGATTGGCAGAAGTTTGGGGGAGAACTTCTTATGGGAAGACATTTCCAAATCAACTTGATGAGCCATGAATATTTCTGGAAGAAATATGGGAAAGGACTTTTCTTCATTATTCAAAAAACTCGATCTAATGCTATTTGTGCCTTTTGCAAAAAACCATTTTGTTTCGCTTATAATTGAAATTGATATTTATCATTAAAACATGAAATTTCAGTGCATTGATTAAAAATGTAAACAAATTTATTTTTATATCAAATAAATCAACTCTTCAAAAAAATTAAATATGTCATAGATTTTTAACGTTTACGACCATTGGGACATAGAGGTCCCAGGTCAGATTTGGTGGTCGCGTGGATAGACGAAGTGAACCATATTTTTTTTGTTATTTTTGCTAGAAAGTTTAAGGTTGCCCGCAACTTCTCTAAAAATATTGTACCTGTAGCTCCCCCACCCCAAAAATATTGCAGCAAGAAGAAGGGAGAGAAACAGTAAAGACTTTTTGACTTTGGGGTGGTCTGGTAGGCAAAGGGATGAATCCAACCCTGAAAATTAAGTACTTTCTGAAAGCCACATTCATTCCCTTTTGAATCATACCTTTTAAAAAAAACATCGACTGCGTGGTTTTTCCAAGAAAAACTCGAAAGTAAATGGGTCACCGGTGTCCCAGTGGTCGTCAAAGCGTTAAATGAGCTGCATGAAAGTTGGCTAAAAACTACCACAGTTGTGATAATTAATTTTTCGAAAAAAACTCAATTTTTTCTTGTTGCTTTATGAAAAAAATACAAATCCCTAAAATACAAATACTACAGCATTTCAATAAAATGTGGTGAAAATATTTTCAAAAACTATTGAAACCAAAAATGGTGTGATTACGTTGAAGCACCTGGCCATTATTAAATTTTTTGTTAGAGGTGGAACTTTCAAACTGGTATAGTTTGGGTACTTAAAAAAAATTTTTTAAATTCCAAAATTTAAAATTTTAATATATATATTTTTATTCGTAGCTGCTTTCAGCTGCTTTCACCTATTTCGTGCAAAAACTTAAAAAAAAAAATTTGGATATATACCAATGTCAATTTTATCGATCTTCCAAATCAACTCTGTTTTAAATCCCTAGTATCTTGTGACCTATGTTATTGAAAAAAAAAAAAATCGGGAAACATATATTTTCATTCGAAGTGGCTTAAATAATTCTATAAAAATACTATCAGACCGGACAAACTTAGTCCCATCCATAATGAATTTTTTATTTTTATATATATTTAGATATTCGGTGAAAGTAGACGTGGCAATATTTTTGTCAATAGTGACCTATATACCAAGCTTCACTATAAAAATATGTACAACTCAGGAATTATAACCACCACGTGCATTTTTGGTACAATTACCGACAGTAACCATACAAACTCATTTAGTCCAAATTTTAATTCAACACGACCAAACCGTCTGAAATATAGTATTTTTATCGATTTGTGGGTGGTAAAAGTGGGTGGCTTTTTATATATAAGCGCCCTTTTACGAAAGTTTTTTTGAGTTTAAGCAGCCAATATTCTATGTCGGGGTCAGGGGAATCTTTGTAACAAATTTCATCAATATTCATGGGCCAAACGTTTAGCCAAAAACGTATTATTGTATAAAAAGCGTAACCTATCGGGTCCAAAACAACGCTATATTTTTAACTATCCTGAAACTATCCAAAGTTTCACTGAAATCGGTTGGGTGGTTTCGGAGATTGTTCATTCAAAAGTACTAAAATCTTGATTAAGAAATGAGGTGTGGGCGTAGGAAGGTGAAAAATACTTTACGACCTGTTCTTATACCTATCAAATATACAAAAAAATTTCATTCAAATTGGTCGAGCCATTTCGGAGGAGTCCAAGCACAAACACCATGACACGAGATTTTTAAATATTAAATTTTTAATTTCTGTGAAAAAAGTTTGGAATTTCAGGATTCCATGTTTTTAGGTTGGATTAAAAATTTAAAAATCCGAATAAAAATGCGAAAAAAAAAATTCAACAGATAGCTTCTTAAGCATAGTGTAGAGCTATAGTGTGCAAAAAATGAAGAAAAAAAAATCAAAAATTCGTATAACAAAGTTCTAGAGTTCAAGCTTGACTTATTTCGAAAAAATCCTTAAAATCGCCATATTCTGGCTTATTGAACGCAGAACTATTCATCTATACTATTATATAAAAGAAGACTCACGTATGTTCGGCTGCGAAAAGCTTGAGAATGGCAGGCGCTATTTCAAAAATTCTTTTTCTCTAGGATAGCTATGGTGCCCAGTTGGGACATGGGATATATAAATTTAATAACCATTGTTTAAATAACTAATTAAAATTCAAAGAGAATAACCATACAATTTCTTTATTCTTATTCTCAGAGAGAAAAAATTTTCTCATTAAAGCTCTGTGCATCTTAAAAAAAGGTTGTGCCCAATGCTAATAAGGTAGAACATATATATATGTAATACTTCTGTATTCCAACTCTGAAATCGAGAGAGACAGCCATAACAACATAAGATGTTGCTGTTTGTGTTAGTATATTTGAATATATGAAAATTACTACACAAAAAATAAAAAGTCAAACCGTCACAGGGGCGGTTGTTATAAAAACGTTTGCCCCAAACATATAAGAAAACAAATCATATTTGTTTTTCCTAAATCACAGGTACGCACCATTGTAAAACAATTATAAGAACGCCTGAAATATGATTAAATTTAAACAAACAAAATTTTAATCAAAAAATTCAAACAACAAAAATTTCAAATAAAAATTATTGACAACGGAAGCACCGCTCCTGAGTTTTTTTATTTTGAAATTTAATATCCTCTATATATTTTCTCGCTCATATAACAATATATCAGCACTCTAATGTTGACGAATATATGAGATAGAACAATATGTCAAAATCGCTGTGAGACAAAAGCTCTATTTTCAAACTCTTTTTGAGCATCATATATAAAAGTCAACAACCCAGCGGGAAAATAAGAATTGATTACAAAAAAAAATCGTAAATGGAATAGATTCTTTTGCTTACATTTTAGAACGTATTCCAAAGAATATATAAATTAAAGCGAAACATATGAATTGGAATATACCAATCAAAAGTTTTTATCAACCAATATATCAACGAATATATCAACCAAACAAATTTTTGCATAAGTGAGAAAAGCAACAGTCTGTTTTGATTTGTTTTCTCATTTCCGAAAATGAATACTTTTTATTTAAAAGAATGCATTTAAAAAGTGAATAAAAGAATCGATTTCTGTAGCTATTCATATGGAAGCGAGAAAAGAATGTACTACTATTTGTAGAACGTCAGCGTCCCACCGGCAAAATGAAAATGGATTCTAAAAACAAAAATCGTAAAAAGAATGAATTCTATTGCTAACATTTTAGAATGTATTCCAAAGCATACATACATTTATAGCAAAACCTATGAATTGGAATCTATCAAGCAAAAGTTTACTGATTCGTTTTTATTCCAGCCATAATCGATTACGACCCATATAATTATTTCTAATATATAAAATGTTTTTAGATTCCTTGCTTGCTTTTTTGATAAGTGACAAACGAACTGATTCTAAAACAAATTCTGGTATAAGTGAGAAAAGCATCAGTCTGTTTTGATTTGTTTTCTTATTTCCGAAAGTTAATACATTTTATTTAAAATAATCATATATGTAATACTTCTATATTGGCAGTACACTGTACTGTGAATGTACCCGAAATTGTGGCGTCCGTGGCGTAGTTGGTTAAAAGTCCGTGGCCTCTATGTCAACGAACCTGGAGACCCGGGTTCTAATCCCAGCAGTGACAAAAAATTATTTGAATTAAAATGATTTTTCTGTACGGCCGCCACCTCTCTGCAGACAATGGCAAACCTCAGAGAGTAATCAAAATGCCATGTAAAGCTAATTGAGAATAAGAACATTCCGTTCATCACCGTTCGGAGTCGGCGTTAAACCTGTAGGTCCGGTTCTCGGTCAATTGTGTGCAAACTTAATAACACGCACAACACAATTGATCATAAGTAGCTAGGTCAAAGTCCTTTCAATGGCTAAAATGACCAGTTATTTATTTATTTTTGGTTTTTTGTATGTACTCGAAATTTAATTTTATAACAAAAAAACTCAGGAGCGGTACTTTCATTGTCAAAAATTTCATTTAAAATTTTTGTTGTTTCAATTTTTATGGTTTAAATTTTGTTGTCTTGAATTTTTGTTTTTAAATTTTTATCATATTTCACGCGTTGGTCTTATAATTGTTTTATAATGGTGCGTACCTATGATTTATGCAAAACAAATATTTATGCTTTGTTTTGTTTTATGTTTGGGTAGACATTTTTTTTAACAACCGCCCCGTTGACGTATAGTAGTAGTATATTCAAATATACTAATACAAACAACAAAATCTTATGTAGGCTATCTCTCTTTGATTTCGTAGTTGAAACTCATTAAAAATTTAGTTTGCTGCCAATATTGAAGTATTACATAAATGGTTTAATAAATAAGGTTGTCGCATGGGTGAGAGCGAGTTCCAATAAATGTCGAATCGAAGTTGACAACTCATACAAAATCTGAATGCGTAAATTGATAACATGCAAAGCCGATGAAGTTGTTGTTGTAGCTTTTCATTGATTTTGACAATTATGTGTACTGAGAAGAGAGTACGATCAGCCACGAGACAACCTAATTTATTCAACCATGATTATATATGAAAAGAATCTATTTAAAAAGAGAGAAAAAAACGATTCTGTAGCGATTCCACTTGAAGCGAGAAAAGAATGTACTATTCTTTGTAGGACATCAGCATGTTAAAAATAATCAATTCTAGAATCTATACTGGAGAAGAGAATTGATTCTTTTTTTATATAAAATTGCATCTTTTTCCCGATGGGGTGTTAAAAATAATCAATTCTAGAATCTATATTGGAGAAGAGAATTGATTTTTTCTTCCCGGTGAGAGGTTCACAAAAAAAAAAGGACAGCAACATGTATTGAGTGCGGTATAAATGCTGCCACCTTTTTGAATGTAAAAATACTGTAATGTAAATGTAATACGACAAAAATTCCGTGTCGATGTTTTGTTGAAATGTTTTGATGAAATTTATCAGCTTAAACGAAAGATATACATATTTTATTTTAAAATAACAATTCTCTAAGGCCGTCATATATTTTTCTTACCTCTGAGCTGATATTTTTACGTATAAACGAGATTTTTATATATAGGGTATTTACAGATCCCTTCTAAAGTTGATATATAGTAACTTTAAAACGATAGTTCAATCAAATTGTGAGAACCCCACCACGTAGTTCATTCTAAAATTGACACGCCTTTTGAAAAGAGAAGCTTTCTTTAATTTATTGATTTTTCAATAAAATAAAAATAACAAGAGAAGCTTTCTTTGATTTATTGATTTTTCAATAAAATAAAAATACCTTTCAGAAATGCCAGTTTGCTACGAAAAACAAACATGTTGGAAAGCAAGGCAATTTTACCAGTTTGTGTTATCTCTTTTTTACATGCAAAACAAAATCAAAAATAGTTACCACATGGCAAAATGTTTTAGAGTTAACAGACGGCGTAGCTAACACACCAGATAAAACAAAACTGTGAGTACCCCAATAGTCACAGCGCTAGGAAAAGTGAACCAATACATGAAAAAAATGATCAGGAAGATACAGAAAGTTTATTACTTTAGTTATTTTTTATTACATTAGTTAGCTGGTTACTTTATTCGGATGGAACTACTAAGTCGCTCCAACACAAATATACAATTTTACCGAAATTCAAACGACTGTGTTCATAAAAAATTATGAGGCTCTTACAAAGCCTTCATAAGAAAAAAATCGAAAAAAAATTTAAAAACATTTTTCATGTTGAACGTTTCAACAGCTTTCAAAAGCTCTTTTAAATGCTTGATAAATAAGAGAATTTTAAAAATGGTTGAAACCCTCGATAAAGCATTTTAAAAATTTGTTTGTTCTCATCTAAGCACAAAAAATATTGTCAAAAATGTATCAAATTATTTCAAAATGTATCAAAAACAAACAAAATGTCAAAAAGTGTATGAAAATGTTTGTTTATATGTAAATTAGAGGATTTTTAAATATGGTCGAAATAAAAATTTTTTTTTTAAGGTTTATAACACACCTCTCATAAAGCAGTTTTTAAATTATTTGCTCTCATTTGAGCACAAATATTGTCAAAAATAATTAAAATTCTTCAAAATATTTCAAACATTTGGAAAATATGTCAAGAAAATTCAAAATATATAAAAAATTTCCAAAAAAAGAAAATAAAAACAAGAAAATTTGTCAAAGATTTCAAAATATTTATAAAAAAAAAAAAAAATAATAAAATGACAATTATTTCAGTGCAGATGGCTTAGAAAAACTATTGATTTTTAAATATCAAAATCTTGACGAAATTGCGACAAATAAATTACAAGTCACTGAATTTATCTAATACACAAACCATTATTTACACTCTTCCCACTTCAATATGAATACGGCTGTTAAATTTTAAGATTTAAAGTTTTTAATGATAATGATATTTAATATTTTTATCGCCGGCGAAGCAGCGGGTATTTGCTAGTAAAATAATAAAACGGAAATATCCACAAAAACGAATTTTAATAAAGGAATAACTGCTTAAGCTGTTTATAGCATGTTCAAACCGAGCAGTTAATTATGTTAAATCAAGTTAATGAAGTTAAATCGAAAAACGAGTTCTGAAATGAAGTTCTAATGAAGTTAAATGCGTACAATTGTTGTTGGAAATTTAACGTGTTAAATGATTTAACACGTTTCGAAACTCGTTAAATCACTGGTTTGTGTTCTTGCTAACGTCCGAAAAGCTTTTTTTGCTTTTTAAACGCAGCCAAATCTGACAAGAGCTTTTTATTTTGATGTTTTGAATGTAAACAAATAAATTCTTTGACAAATTTTTCTTAATTCTTTGACAAATTTTTGAATGTATTTGAATTTTTTGTTATTTTTTTTATTTTTTTTTTATTTTTTTTATATTTCTGAATAAAAAATTTTTTATTTCTTTCAAAATATAAACAAATAAACTGACATTTTGAAACAAGTTAAGGCAGTATGAACGATGATGTTAAAAAAAAAGCTTTTTTCGAATAACACGTTAAATGAAGTCGGTTTGAACATGCTATTACACTGTTGATGGTACACCGTTGTATGTGGTATCATGTGGGATCATGTGGGATCATGCGATTATGTTGAACACAATCTGATAGTTTTTTATTTTTTATTTTACTGTCGTTTACTGCCGGTATTATGGACTTTAAACAAACCGAAACCTTAAACCTTAAACCTTAAACCTAAAACTAAATTTAAAAATAATCCTTCAAGAGAATAATGCAATAACTATATTTTCTTGTTCATTATCTAAATCTTAAAATAACCTATAGCCTATTCTGGAAGGTATGTACACTAGGGCGTATCGAAAAATTTAGATCGTATTCTAAGAGGTCTCAAAAGTTGCATGGGGTTGTCAAGATCACCCAAAAAAAAAATTTAAGGAAAGAAAAGGATGTCTTCCTGCCCCGAAAAGACAAAGTTGTTTTTTAAGGAAAACAGTAAAAAATAACGACCTTACAATATTTTGACTTTTATAAAAAAAAACTACGTATGTCTTAAAGCAAAAGTAGGTATGGGCTTAAACTAACAATATATTGGTAAACACGATGCCACTCACGATTCTTATCCACAGTGTCCTGTGTGAAGGAACTTCGAACCAAAAGTTGTAATCGAGATAACACAGAACTTTTGATTGTTACTCAAGAGTCGAAAAAAAGTTTCTTCGGTACCATTTCTGGTACCCGAGATATAAAATCTTATATTCTTTTTTTTGAAAAAGTTAAAAAATTGCATTCAAGTATACATTTCTCAAAAATAAGAGAATGCATATGCAAAAATTATGCTAATTATTAATTCGGCAACAGTATAATAAATACCACCAAAATTTAGACTATTGAGTAACTATAAAAAGTTCTGTGTTATCTCGATTACAACTTTTGGTTCGAATATCCTTCACACAGGACACTGTGGATAAGAATCGTGAGTGGCATCATGTTTACCAATATATTGCTAGTTTAAGACCACACCTACTTTTGCTTATCATGGCAGACGGAAAAAAACGGAAAATGGATCAGTTTTCATTTTAAAATATATTATTTAGGATGCATTCCATCTCTTGTTCTGTTGATTTGTGTCCAATTGCTGTCAAAATTTCAAACCTTACATCTTTAATGCAGATAAATATGATTTTCCTCTCCCCATTTCCATTTCCATTTAAAGTAAAAAAAAGATTTTCACATTATTTGAAAGAGTTGACGTATTATTGTCAATAATTTTAACTTTGATATTTTTTACCAAAGAATATCTCAACGTTTCTGAATTGATCAAATTGCTGTGATATCACGCCTGATATTCATGCAACACGAACAATCAAATGCGCCAAAATGCATTGTTTCCATGATGATTCTCTTTGAAGTTGTTATCCTTTTTTTATTCACAAGAGCACTTAAGAAGTTGCAGCAACACCTAATTTATCACGTATCATGAATTTTGTTCCATTGATGTTATAAATATGCGAAAGTGTTGTTGCTTTCTTTGCTTTTCCTTTTTTTCTTCTTGTTATTGCAACAACTTATCAGCTTGTTTGTTACAAAATATTCCCAATGCAGCAATTTTGGCAGATTAAAAATACATCATAGGAAAAAAAAAACAAACACCCACACACACATATACTAAATTCACACAGTATACACCGTACAACAATAACGATGGCAACACTTGTAGAAAGTGTGCAACTTCAATTATAAGGTCATCAACAGCTGCTACACAGGAAGGTCCAGTTATGGACAACTAAAGTTTATACCTACTCTTAACACCACAAAATTGTAACTGCTACGAATCGAGTGTGTGTGTTTGTGTGTGTGTGTGTGAGTGTGGGTGCCTGTGTCTGTGTTATCATAGGATGTGGGCTTGCATCGATACGTGTTTTGGTGGCTTATGAGCAATTTCATTGTCTGGGATGAGGTGTTGGCTAAAGTGTGTCGAACACGAAATACGTAGTAATCGAACTACTATGAAAGCAATTCCTCTTAAATGCCAAACAAAATCAACACAAAACAACAATAATTACCCAAAAACATGATCCAACTACGAATTGACCAAAGGATAAAATTTACTCTTGGGGTCTAACGCTAGCTAAGGACAGACATCAGCTTAACGCATCAATAGTCAGCCAGCCAAGGAAGCTACAACAGCTAAGGTAAAGAAAAACTAATAGGGATTAAATGGATGTCGAAAAGGCAATTAGATAGATACACTTGCACTGGATGGAAAACATAAAAAATTAATGCTTCATCTCTGCTAGGATGTGAGTAAATAAGTTAGCAAAGAAAAGTTAAGGACGTCAAAAAAAAAAAAACAAAAAAAAAAACCAAAAGTAGGTAGCAACAAAATTGATTTCAAATTGTGCGCAATTTTTCTTCCAGCTCGAACAATTTATTAACTTTACTCTAGAGTTGAGCATTTTAACAGCAGGCAAAAGCAAAGGAAAGAAAAAGGTATCGAATTGTAAGTGAATTTAGCGTGTGCAACATTTGTACGGGGTGAAGTTATTGAAACTCAAGTAACACGTTGCTTCATTAGTTGAAACACTTGGACTTGGGATATCCTTGGGGAATATTATAGAGAGAAAAAAAAATATAACGAACTATGTGTGAAGTGAATTAATTCACTCACACATAAATATTTGCACCATTTATTTGAAAGCAAAGTGCTTCTGAGGAGCATTAATTCTCCTTTACGCAACTTTGTACAAACAATCCTTAGGGTTTTTACAGTTTTTATTCAAGTTATTTTTTAAAAAAAATTAAATTTCTTAACCTTTCTCATATAAAACTATAAATAAGTGTTATGTCGTTTTAGTTCCTATATAAAATATTCATAAATTTTCAATTGCTTTGAAATTTTCAGGGAATTCACCGTTTTGATGACGCCACATCGTGAGAGTTTGGCGTGGTTTTCATCTGATTTTGAAATCGAAGCTTATGTTTAACATTTCAAGGTTTTTGATTTATTTTTGTAGAATTTTTAGAGATTTATTTATTTAGAGATGGTAGGCGTAGTTTTAGTCCGTTTTTTATCGAACTTCATCTTTCTTTCTTAAAATAAAAACTACGACGCAGAGACAAACGGACATCAGTAAATCGGCTCAGGTGGTT
This sequence comes from Pherbina coryleti, assembly GCA_943735915.1. NCBI lineage: Eukaryota > Metazoa > Arthropoda > Insecta > Diptera > Sciomyzidae > Pherbina > Pherbina coryleti. The sequence goes on from OX030949.1 coordinate 11,554,978, forward strand.
ATGCTGATCAAGAATTTATTCAATTGAACAGCAATAATCGAATATTATCGAGTATAATCGCAATTGTCTTCTTCTTCTTACTTTGGTACAGCAACAAAGTTTCCTGTTACAATCGACAAAGTTTCTTGTTACAAATCCTCTTTTAATTTTTTAAAATCCTTTCCTTGTACTCACTTTTTGTATCCAGTTATAGCCTGCTGCCAGCACACCTTCTCGAACTGCCTTCCATGCCTCTTTTTTCTTTGAAATCAACGTATCCCTACCAGCTATGGGCAGAGAGCGCTCTGGGAGCGTTGAGAGCAAGAATTGAGAGCAAAGGCTTATATAGCAGTACAAAACGCTACAACAAATCAAAGGAAAAAGACAAACACAGAAACAAAACAGAAACAACACAGAAACTTTAAATGTAGTGGTGCTCATACCCGGTCATTACCCATGTGTTCGAATATTTTGATGTTGTTGTTGATACATTTTCTTAGGACCTCCTTCTCTTAGGAAGTCCCAACACCTTTTGACATTCTGTACAATGGAGAAATTAATTAATAAAAAGTCTGTTTACAAAAACATTTATTATTACCGCCATCAGTACAAACCACAAAAATATTTTTTGTTTGTATTCGGATGATGCTGGGTTGCAATAGTTCTAAATTAGTACTAAAATTATTGCTTAGTAGTAACCATTATTAAAACGACTAAGAGATATGAAAACCTAGATCGGTTTTTAAAATAAAATAAATTTTTAATAAAAGTATACTTATGATAATGCCCCGATGATTTTTTTTAAGGCTGATAACGCTGTTATAGACTTGGGCTTTAATTTTAAGCGCTATCTGTCACGTAGCTTATTTCTTATTACTTTGTAAACTGTTCACTTGTTCAAGGTAATGAGAAAAAAAGTTGATCATAGAGTGTGTTTGAAATTGTGTTTTACCAACGGAATTTCTTGTCCGGTCGTATTGAAAATATTGCAGAAAACCTATGGGGAGTCTGCTCTAGCACGTACCGAGGCATTTCAATGGTACAAATTGTTTAAAGAGGTCATCAGTTGGCAACTTTCCTTACCTTTCTTGTCCAGCAACATCAATAAACGATGAAAATGTCTAAAAAGTAAAGGAAATTGCGATATTGAAATTGAGATATAGCTGCAGAGCTTGATATATCGACTGGATCAGCGCACAACATTTTACATTATGTTTTAGGCATGCGATAGGTTGCAGCGTGATTTCTGTCAACATTTCTGAATTTCCTTCAAAAAGTGTGTTGCTCAGAAGATGCTTTTAATGGACGATTTGAACATACAGCGCATCATTACTGATGACGAAACTTGGTTGTACGAATATGACTTCGAAACAGCTTTACAATCTGCAGACGCTTTTCAAATAAGCCGACATCCAAAAAACCATGACAACGTCGTTTAAAAATTAAGGTGATGTTGACTATTTTTTTCGATTCTCAAGGTGTCGTGCACTCGGATTTCGGAATTTCTTTCGCAAGATCAATGGTCAATGCTCAATATAAGTTCAAACGCTCAAAGCGTTTGCGAGAGAATATTCGGCAAAAGAGGCCAGAATTATGGAAGGATAATTCCCGGTTTTGCACCACGATAATGCATCAGCTCACACATTACGCATTGTACGCGATTATTATACCAAAAAAAAAACATCAGTATCGTTCAAAAAACAACAAATTCGCCAGATATAGCCCCGTGTAACTTTTTCCTATCGGTCTACCAACAATTCTTTCAAGAATGGGAAGACCGTTGGCATATGTGTATGGCCTCCGATGGTGGATATTTTGAAGGTGATATTGGTTGTTGTTTTATTTGCTCAGTCCCGTTCAATTTTGAGCAGAAGGTATTACTGCTATTTCTGAAAGTATGGCTGAAGGCCAGAACCTTCAAGGCTTCCTGCAACCTAGACTTGGCGATTTTTTTTATTTCAGCTTTGAACCAATGATTAAAGGTGTTTAATCTATTCAGTCAAGTCTACCTTAGTTTGAAATGAGGTGATAGATAAATGGGAAAAAAGGAATAATCAAGTGCAATGTTGGACGTTTTAAGCGTGGCGGAAAGCCGTTGAATACATGTGCGATATTCGAATCTGAGGCAAGTGTTATACCATTAGCTCAGTCAATTCTAGATACAGGCAAGACAATTTAGATTCTCGACTACCGAGGTCATCAAAATTATGGCAAAAAAAAGTCATATTTTTGATAAGGCACGGCTTAAGGATGAGCTTGAACGGGCTCGTAAGCAGGAAAAATTATCGGATTTGGGAAGATAAATTCACAGAAGTATGAAAAGTCTCCATTGCATTCGGAGAAAAATACTGTTTGTTATAAATTTTAGTCAGGTGGCATCATTGGACCATATATCTTCGGAAACAATAATGGTTAGACAGTGAATGTCAATAGCTTACTGTATTGGGTCATGATAACTGACTTATTGTGGCCCTGACTTTTGACTGAACAATACTCTAACAGTAAGGCTATTTATGAGAACTCATAAATCAAGCATAATATTGACTTTTTTGAGAGTCCTATTTTTGACCTGTCATTTTACAATCATATCAAAGACTCCTTTAGGAATTTTGTAATTGCATACTCATAAGAAATGCATAAAAAATACTCTTTTTAGAGTCTTATTTCTGAGCAATCATTTTACAATTATATTAAAGACTCCTTTAGGAGTCTTTTTATTGCTTACTCATAAAACACGCAAAAGAAAGACTATTTCCAGAGTCATTTTTTTTAAGCTCTCAGAAGGGTTAGTTTTTCATTTTAAATAAAATGGTTTCTACAAAAAGAGGAGTTTCATGATTCTTTTCGTCATGGTAGTATAGTGTTGCGACCCGCGTAACTTTACAAATGTATGTATGTGGCCCGAAGAAAGAAAAGGTTGAGTATCATTGGTTTAACTTATGCAACAGGATCAGAACTAGGGTTGACGACATTTTACAATATTATGCTTCATATGCTGATATCTCAAAAACCCTTTCTACAATTCAAAAACCAGTTTTTTTAGTTATGAACCAAAGATTTCAGGCGTTCAGCTTATTCTGTCAGGTCTGCCTAGTTCAAAATGGTTAGACAGATTTCTGAGAAGAAAAAGGCGCTAAAATGTAACATGAATTGGATGTTCTAAGAGTGTCGAAAAGGCCTAGAAACATGTGAATTTTTTATCTGAGGCAAATGCCATTCCGTTACCTCAATGAATTCAGGTTACTAAGTGATTCTGTCCACAATCCTTTTCTACCTAGAACTACATCTTTTAAGTCGTAACTAAAAATCCATTTTTAATTTGGGTTAATTAGAAATATGGAAGAAGATGAAAGAATGTTAGTGCGAAGACCATGGCATGGTGGGTATGAGAACCCGGAACCTCTGGGATGGCAGTTAAATGCCCTACCACTCTACTAAAATAAAATAAAAATAAATAACTGGCCATTTCAGCTCTTAAAAAGACTTTGACCTAGCTTCTTATGATCAATTGTGTTGTGCGTGTTTATAAAGTTTGTATACAATTCACCGAGATCCGGACCTACAGGTTTAACGCCGACTCCAAACGGCGATGAACGGAATGTTCTCGTTCTCTAGAAGCTTTACATGGCATTTTTGATTACTCTCTAAGGTTTGCCATTGTCTGCAGGGAGGTGGCGGCCGTACAGAAAAATTATTTAATTCAAATAATTTTCTATCGCTGCTGGGGTTCGAACCTGGCGTCTCCAAGTTCGTTGACATAGCGGCCACGCACTTTAACCAACTTCGCCACGGACGCCACTCAATATCAATATCAAATTCAATATCAAGCTATAGTTTTTCAAAATAATTTAGAAGTAAGCATTTCAATTATGTCAGAAACATAAACAATATAAAAAATTGGTCTTCAGAGTAAAATAATTTTAAACCCTTTGACGACCATTGGGACACCGGTGACCCATTTACTTTCGAATTTTTCCTGGAAAAACTATGCAAACGATTTTTCTTAACAAGGTATCATTCAACAGGGAATGAATGTGGCTTCCAGAAAGTATTTAATTTTCAAGGATAAATTCACCCCTTGCCTACCAGACCACCCCAAAGTCGAAAAATCTTTACTTTTTCTCCCCCTTCTTCTTGCTGCAATATTTTGGAGGTAGGAGGAGCTATAGGTAAAAAAGTTTTTAGGAAGGGCTATCCACGGGATCACCAAATCTGACAGGACTTATATGTCCCAATGGTCGTCAACGGTCAAAATCTAAGACATATTTAATTTTGTTGTAAAGTTGATTTATTTCAAATAAAAATAAATATGTTTGCATTTTTGATCAATGCATTGAATTTTCATTTTCTTATGATGAAATTTGAAGTTATTTCGGTCATTGGAGAAGCAAAATGGTTTTTTACAAAAGGCACAAATATTAATTATTCGATGGCCTTTGTGTTGCGTTTCACTTTTGCAGAATTATCGCACAGGGAAGTGATATCCGCAAGTTTAAATCTCTTAGGTACCTGTCTTACAACAACACAACAGCGGTTGGTGACCGTATTGATGATGTGAGTAGCAAGTTGCCCGCGGACTTCCAATGCAGACATAGAAAATTAATCATTATTCGAAGTAGAAATTTTGTTGTAACCACAGTGCGCAGCGGCGGATTTATATACGGGTTGATAAGGCTTTAGCCGCCATCCCCCTTGAAGAATTTTTTGTGTGGGAGAAAAATTGAAAAAAGCGCTAAAAGCCGTTTCAGCCTTCCCCTTGTACTATAAAACTGTTAGCTCAGTCCTTCCCTCATCTGGTGAATCCTAGATCCGCCACTGGTTGTGCACACTCAAATCAAAGCGATCGCAGAAAAGACGCAAGTAGAATTTGGTCTTTGATTTGCGATCGTGTTCGTAGTAATACTGAAATAAAAACACAAAATCAAAAATGTAATTTTCTTTCTAATGGTGGTACTTTGGCCACTCTACGACTATTGGTCCAAAAGATATTTCCAAAATAGGTCACAACAATTTTTTTGTTACGGAGTTTTGTTTTGCATCAAATGAAAGATCCGATTTTTTGGGAAATTTAACCTGTTTTTTGATATTTTTAATAGTCGTAAAGAAGTCAAAGTACCACCATTGGAAAGGTTATTTTTCAACCTTTCATTGGATAACAAACATTACGTCGTAGCAAATATAGAAGGAAAGATATTATGATAGAATTATTGGGGTTTTTTAACAATCGTTTTAAATATTTTGGCAATATCTCCAAAACCAATAGTCATATAGAGGTCAAAGTACCATCATTGCAAAGTTTATTTTTTAAACTTTCATTTGTGAACCTTTAAAACATTAAAAACAACGAGTTCTCATGAAGTAAATCAAAATTCAACTTTTCGTTCACTTACTGTCAACGAGAGAAAATAGTGGCATACATTTTAACCGTTGACGACTATTGGGACATATAGGTGCCATGATTTTTCACACTTTTGCAGGTAAAAACTATTGTTTTTTGCGACACTTTTGTTCAGTAATTTTGAGTCGCTTAACACGAATTCGTTGTCGGATTAACGAATTTTCTAGCGGTTTAGGAGCGGTCGTCAAAGGATTAACCTCTTAAGAAGAAATAACCTCTTTTCCTCTCTACCACTCTACTACCAAAGACGTTTTTTGTGCCTTGATAAGTCACAATCCGACTAGTAGAGAGGAAATGAGGTTATTTCTTCTCAAGAGGTTAAAGGTTATTTTACTCTGAAGACCAATTTTTTATATTGTTTATGTTTCTGACATAATTGAAATGCTTACTTCTAAATTATTTTGAAAAACTATAGCTTGATATTGAAAAATCGTAATCGAAACGTAAAGTAAAATATTACATGGCAAATGGCTGAACAGTATACTTTTCACAGGATCAGTTTTTCTCTGACTGTAGGTAAGACCCTGTATAACATTTATCTTAAAGAGATAATTTAACTTTTCTTTAAAAATGCAATTGCAAGAAGTATTGAAAAGATTTTTTTACAATTACTTAGTAAAAGCATGTTTTTCAATTTAAACATTTTCGAAAGGAATTATTTACATAAATCAAACATGCCCACGTAGTGGCCCATATGGCCCGCGAGGCCCTTCATACAAATTTTTTTCTACTTTAATTTTGTTTTTGGGATGAGCCAAATTCAAAGACCTCATGCAAAAAACAACAACACAAACCGCACTCTTTCAGTGTTCAGCACATCTTCCAGCGAACTTTATAAAAACAAATGCATGCAAAGCCAAAATCAAAAACGCACACTCGATGATGTCGATGCTGAAGCTGATTGTCCCGTTACTTGTGTGTCGAGTCATTTTTCATGCATACATTGTTATTATAATAGAAATTAAGACTGGCAGTGTACTTCATGATACATATGTAATTTTATTGCATTGTAATTCTTTTTGTTTTGTTTTGTTTTATTTTTTGTCGAAAGCAACGATGAGCAACATTTTGTGTTTGTTTTGTTTTCTTAAGCATTGGACCGAGCTTAAAATTTCTTGGGCCCCACTGATTTAAATACTAGTTGTGAGGAAAATTGTCAGAATATATTACAAAAATTTGTTTTTTTTTAAAAATTCAATATTAGTTCACGGCTGGGAACTTTGAATGAATCACAGAAATTTTTTAAAAATACCTGCACCTAGAATTAAATTAAAAAAAGAGAAAGTAAAATATAAAAATGTTCTATTTAGCGTAAAAGCGTAGAAAAACTTTACCTAAAGTACTAGAGAAAGTCCATATTTCAAATACTCGTAAATTAAGTTGAAATAATATTTTTGTATGAATTTCGACCCTATCTTGGCTTACCAGGATCGCAAATATTTGATACCGAAATCCAGGGATGGCTAAAATTCTCAATAATTGACAACCCCAACATCTATATAACAAAATTTTGAACTGTATTCACACTGTCTATCAAGATTAACCAGTAACAAATATTTAGATAGACATTAGTTTGTGGATGAAACTCTTATGAGACATAATTGCAAACCGCTTACAGCTGACACTTTATCCATAATGGATCATCTTACAAAAACAAAGGATACTCTATATAAAATTGATTGATTATGGCTTAAATAAGCTTTGGCAATCGCTTAAAGATGCTTGCTTTGAATAATTACAGCTTTTTAATGCATCGGGCTTAGGAAATCTTCAGCAGCAGCTTAGGCAATAGCATGCAACAAAAAACCCATTGGAGTCAAGAACCAAAGGAAAACCACGTAAATTATAAACAAGTGGATGTTCTACAACAGTAAAGAAAACAGCAGCAAAACTAACACCGTCCGAATGACTATTCACTGAGTACGGAATGATGGTACGGATGAATGTTAAAGTTGTATTGAAGTTTTGGCTCCAGTCTGGCGGGCGCCCCACACTATGCTATGTTTTGTTGCTTTATTTCGTCCCCTTTAGATGTTCATAGTTCTGTTTTTTTTTTCGCTTCGGTGTTGTCTTATGTGCTTACAACGTAGTATCGTTGTATGGCAACGCAATAATCATCGTCTTCAGCTGTTGTTATTGTTGTTGTTGTTGATTTTTCATTTACACAATGGCACACGCAAGAAACACACGATGATACGATGTCCTGAATATGTACTGTGCTGATAAAGATGTAGAAACATTTTCAAAAAGTACAAATTATGTTACAGCAACAACTAAAACAACAACAAATCATATGAAAAGTTCATTGCAGAGTTATTTCCGTTTTGTGTGTGTGAGTGTTTGTGTGTGGTAAGAGATTTCCTTCGGGGGAGCAAAATGCATTTTGTCAATGCAAGCGTTTTTTTTTTTTGTTTTTTTTTTATTTTGGTTGGTTGCAGCAAAAGGATCAGAGTCAGCGACATGTTCAGTTAGCTTTTTCAAATATTTGCATGTCGATGATGTGACATCCGATTGTTGTTAAGTATCTGTTTTCAGAAAAGAAACTGATAATAATAGGAACATCTAAAGGAATCGTAGATTTAGTTTCAAAACAAAAACAAAAAAATAATTATACCAACCACTCCCAGAACTAATGTCATCAAATGTCAATTATTGAGTCAGTTTTGTCAAAGTAAAGTATCATGTAAATTTTGATATTTTTGGAATAGTATCAACATTTTTTTTTCTATATGAATTTTTCTTATTGACAATTAAAATCCTTCAAAGCATCACATTTCTCTGAAGAATCTTTAAACATTTTTTAAATCAATTGTCTTTGAAAAACTGTTAGCCTCAATATTCGATGTAAAAGCTATACTCAAGTTCACCACTCCCCAGTACTAGCGGCTAAAAACCATTAAGTAAAAATTTCTCAAACTAATTATGTGAGAAACAGCCTTAAATAAAAATAGAATAAACCTTAATTGCCTCAATCTAAGTGCAATCCTTTTAACGAGCATTATCCTTTAGAGCTGTACAATTCCTTTAAAAAACCAACTGATGTCGAATGCAATTAAATTAAATTCACCACGGTCATCTTTAAGCGCTTAAAACCCTGACGTTTATCATTAAAAATGCACCTTCACATAAAATTTTCAAGTCTCTCCCAGTTAGGTGGGGAATAAAACCAACCCTTTTATCCTAAAAACTACGAAAGAAAGTCTGCTGCCAGCGTTGATTTTAAATTGACGAGATGTTGAAATTTGTTGGCATATCAAGCAGCGTAACACAAAAAAAAAAAAAAATTAAAAGAGTGCGAAAAACTGCTGTAGCTGACGATAAGATGATTTTTACCACCCTCTTAAGAAAACTTTTCTAATCTCAAACCTTTTTAATTTTAATTTTTTTTCCTCTCCTGCTTTGTTTGTTGGCTGTGATTTTTGTTACCGCCTTAAGCTTTATGCTGATACCTTCATTACTTTGATGGCTAATTTAACCTGACGGTTTTTGTTACAAAATCTGGTGCTCTCGGACAGGGCAACACGTTGTTTTCATTGCTCATTAGTTGGGAAAGTACGAAAGAAATATAAATAAGTTTTAATTAGGGGATTTGAAAAAGGCTATGCTGATGGTTGATGGTTTGGGTAGGAATGAGAGGTGGCTAGGATTTTTTTTTTGCGGAATCAAAAAATTTCTATACATGCTTTCATATTGTTTCTATAGGTAATTAATATGTGTGTATAGTTAATAAAACCATCAGAAACTTAAAATTTGACTAACATTAGTTTTGTGCCTGCTAGTATTGTGATTATTTTTACATATTTTAAAAAAACAAGTTTAAAATAAAAATATTATAAATGTATCAACCAGTTGAATAGGTGAATACATGAATACAAACATCTTGAATACACTAAATTTTTTATAATTATAAAAGCTTTCGAGAAACTTTCAACATGAACTTAATCAATCTATGCGCACAAGCAAAAATAGCTTAAGTGGACTTATGCCATGTCTACACAGAGAGTTTAGTTTGAGTTCAACCATAGGTGTTCACACAGAGATGCGTTGGCAGAATCGTGTTGAGTGTGACATTTCTTTGTTAACTTTCCTGTTCTCATAATTTTTCGTCACATCCAGCACAGTGACATTCATTCCACTTGAGGACAAGACTGCAGCCATATCTGCCTACACATGCGAGTTCTTCCTTGCGCTGCAGAAATCGAAATTTTTATCAGCCCATACTGATATGAAGACCTCATCATCTACACTTACCCAAGTTCTTTTCTTCGATTTTTGTTTATTTTTTGCAAATAGTATATTGCACAATTTTAGACATTTAGTTTTTGACATTTCTCACCACAAAATTGTTCAACATACATTGTTCTCTGAAAAGTTGCATCTGAACGTTACTTTTTATATGAACTTTTGCATACTTTTAGGCATTTCTCAAATTGAGTTTTGATAAACATAGAAAGAAAGTCGAGTTTAGTTGAGTTCCATCCTGCAAAATTTTACTAGAGAAGTCAAGAGTTTATTTTGCGTTCAATGGCAAAATTCAACTTTATACTAAACTCAACGAAACTCATACTAAACTCTCCGTCTAGACATGGCATTAGTAGAGAACTGAGTTGTAAATAATAATAATAAACCGGCCATTTCAGCCCTTGAAAAGACTTTGACCGAACTTCTTATGATCAAATTGTGTTTTGCGTGTTATTAAATGTTTTGTACACAAATGACCCAGAACTGGACCTACTAGTTTAATGCCGCCTCCGAACGGCTAATGTGCATGTTCTCAAGAAGCTTTAGATGGCATCTCTGAGTTTTGTCATTGTCTGCAGAGAGGTGACGGCCGAACAGAGAAATTAATTCAATTGAAAAAACTTTCTGTGTCAGATTAAATCAGTGGTGCACAGCGTTGGCACACCTTCCAATACAAGCACAACATTTTTGTTTTAGTATGTGTGTACGAGCAGAATACTGAAAAATATACTTTTACTCTCATTAAATAAAATGAGAGGGTGAAATGTTTTTTTATAGATAGATTGAGGCATTTAATAAGGGTTTAAATAAAAAAATATATAAATTCCGATTCAGCTCGAAACATGTTCAATTCATTGATATATTGCGTCTGTATAGGATTTAACAAAATAATTTACGTAAAACATGCTTACTCCACGAAGTGCAAACGCAAACTGATTCTCTGCTAGCGTCGCAGAAGTTCGGTAGCTGCGCACACACGACTTGTATGTGAAAGCCGAGTGGCTCCGTAAGCATCTCGTGTGTATCACTGGATTAAATTGAACATGGGTTCTCTGACGTATGGGTCACGCACTCTACCCACTATGCTACATGGGTGAGTACCCTTTGATATGGGTGATTTGACATGATTCTTTGCCTGCTGGATTTCTCCAAAACTTTCGATAATGTCATCCACTATTCTTTGTAGGTAAGTTGCTCTAAATTTTGGATTTTCAAAATCTGCGTCCGTTTTTTAAGAAGCTACTTAGTAGATAGGTCTCAAAGAGTTTGTTCGGGACATAATCTATTAATGGACTACTAGTGGAGTTATCCGTCCGTTGTTATTCACAAAGTTAATGAACAATATTTTCAACAACTGCCTTCATGCCTATTCTGATTACCTTCAATTTTACATGTCTAGGTCCTTGGGTCTAGTGAAAAATCTGTGTGTCATAGTTAATGAGGACTTAATTATTATATCCAAATGGACTGAAGGAAACAGGCTCATGTTGAACCCCTTAAAATCAAATGTATTACCAATCTCCATAAAATCATATCGTCATTGAAGTTTATGCCCGCTGAAACTAGGAAATACTGGTATTGCAGCTATTGATGACGATTTTCTCTTATTCAGAAGTGGTGACGATGGTCAAACTTAGTAGACGGTTGTCAAACAGCCCGCTACGTCTATTGTCTAAGGAAGTACGACCACATCTCCGTCTATAGCAAAAATATGATTGGTCGTTGCTTAGTAAGTTACCTAGAAACTACTCGAAACACTCGAAGTCCTATGTATCTTTTTGAAAAAAATCAAATTTTTCAGATTAAGGACACCCTTGCCACAAAATGAAATTGCACAAAAATTGTAAAATATATCGACAAACAAATAGTTGTTGTTGATATTGTTGTTGTTGTTGTTGTTGTTGTTGTTGTTGTTGTTGTTTTTGTATGTCAAACTAGACCCAGAAAATAAAATGCTGCTGATTATTATGAATAAATTGTTGTGCATCATCTCAAAATAAAAAGCAATTCGGATATATAATATGGCAATTCACAATCTTGTGTATTTGAGATTTTAAATTCGTGCAATTGGAAACATTTCTTATGAATTGTGAACGGTCTTTTTTGGCTTACTTTGCAACACTTCTTTTTGCCTTTATTGTTTTTTTTCCCAATCAGCTGTCAGTTTGCAATTTAGTACTGCATTCGTATATTAAATTATAAGTATCGGTTTTAAGTGTTGCATATTTACAAAAGCGTAGTAAGTGCATCTCTCTTTATTTTGTTAGCGTCAAGTAAAATTATAATCTACCATTTTGCAAATGCTATAATGCAAGAACATTTGCACAATATTGTGAATTGCCCTATTAAGAACTAATACCGTAATCGTCGGTAATAGAGTAAAGATGATCGTTAAAAAAATAACGGAACTGTTGCACCCAAATATCAAAATTTAAAAAAATATTTTTTAAATCTTAAGATAGATCCAGCTCCTGTGTTTTTGGAGCTACACTCATGATTCTAATACCGACTAGAATTACTGATGTTTAAAGTATGTGGTGCTTACATCGAGCAATTTTTTGGATAAGAAAAAACATCCGCAAAAAATAATTTTCAAAGGCCAAGGGTAAGTCAGTGGGGCCCACGAAATTTTAAGCACGGGCCAATTCTTAAAACAAAAAAAAAAAGCTCAAGCCTGTGTTAGATAACACGGGCGCATAGGTCAGACGTAGAATACGTTAGTTATTAACAGCCTTATTCAATAGATTTCCTTAAACAACCTTTAAACGCTTGTTTAGTTACGCACTGTTTAAGGCTTTACGCAGCTTCTATGCAACCTTGCTAACATTGTTATTCATAAACATTTTTTTATTTTCTGCTTATGATTGTAAGGTTTGTGTCTGAACTATAGAAAATCTCTACAAAAATTAAGAATTTCTATGGATTTACAATGGCCACCGCATAAAAAAATGCTGCAAAGGGTGCATATGGAGCATGTCTTTGATATTAAACGAAAAGACAAACAAAAATCATGGTTGTATTTATCATGGTTGTCGTTCGCAACTTGGTCATTATACTTCTTCTCTTTCTCACACTGGTTCTGTGATGAACACACAGATAATCGTACTGCTCTTACACATGATGTTATAATACATAAAATACAAAGCATATGAAAATTAATACAAAATTTGAAGGAGTTAAATTTTGATTTACTTATAGAATCAAAAAAATTATATGTAGCAATATGATTATTTAAATACAAATCAAAAGAAGACATATTAAATATGTCACGACCATACTTGAATTTTCTTCAATGCATGCATAAAGTATTAAAAACTTATAATGAAAGTGACAAACATTTTCTCACAATTTTGTGCTCCAGATCAACACCCCCCGAATAACGTATTCTACGTTAAAAAAAAAAACAAACACAAAATCTTGCTCACCGCTACAAGAATCGGGCAAGAATCAAATAAAAAAAAAAACAATTACAATCTAATAAAATCACACGTCATGAAAAATAGCTCGACACACAAGTAACGGGACAATCAGATTCAGCATCGACATCATCGAGTGTGCGTTTTTTTATTTTAGCTTTGCATACATTTGTTTTTGTAAAGTTCGCTAGAAAATGTGCTGAACAATGAACGAGTGCGGTTTGTGTTGTTGTTTTTTGCAGGCGTTCTATGATTTTGGCTCATCACAAAGACAAAATTAAGATAGAAAAAAATTTGTATGAAGGGCCACGCGGGCCATACGGGCCACAACGTGGGCATGTTTGCCTTAAGTAGAAGCATGAACCTTATGATCCCTAGATACAATTTTGCTAACTTAAGTTTTATATTTCTTCTAGAGTCTCAGGTGTTATATCAACGATTTTGTTAAATAAACAAAACTGAACTAAATTTTTAAACAGAAGTCTTAACTACCGCTAAATTGTTAGAACCTACAACAGAAAAATTAATTTATTATTCGAAACAGATCTAAATGTTTCGAATTTTTACCTTAATATCTTTAATAATAAATCAAAATTATATGAATCAAAAAAATCATAAATCATGACAGAAAACAAAAGCTTAAGATATTCAAATGAGTGAGAAAATAAACATGAATGTGACAGAATTGTTACCATTGATATCTTGCTAAAATGTCGACTCCTACTTTTTTTTACAATGACCTTAACATGCATGTCATTTGGGTGATACGTGCACCTTCACAAAAAAAGTCAATACATCAAAACAAGCTTCGATTGACAATCAGAGAACATTTTTCGAACAAAAATATATCAATGTGTAAGCAAGAGCTATCCTTTGTCCAGCTGTTTATTATTCAAGCTGCTATTCTAGCAAACCAAGAAATTGTCAATTGATCCTTTATGATTTATGGAACTTTTATTTATGGCTGATATCATAATTCACAAAACATCATTTTTCAACCCTTAAACAGCAATTCGACAAGTTCACACCTTCTCCAAGTAATCCCCTCATTTTAAGTAGTCTTATGGTGTGGGAAAATATTTAAATTTACACATGTAAAAACCAGAAAAACTTTTTTAACTACCACATGAAGGAATTCTTTACAACTGCTTTAGGCAAAATAATTATTATTGTTATTCTTGTTTTAATACATGTTGGCACTTAATTAACACCCTGTTTTTCGCAGTAGCAGGTTTTCATTTCCACACAATGTGTTGATGTTTTCAACGTTTGGTGGAAAAAATATGCTTCTATGCTGGTAGACACACACACACATGCTCGAATTTATGCCTGTGAAAGTGTTTGTAGGATATGTATGCCACAGAATTATCGCAATCTAGAATAATTATTATTGTAATCCTTCCGCAGCAGCCTTCAAATGTTTTACGCTTTAACCAACGTTGTGAAAAACCAAAACAAACAAAACCAAACTCGTTTCTACACACGGGAAATGAATGGGTGGCGGAAGCAACACCATGTTTGTGGGGTAGTAAGATTATGCGGGGAGTGCTTTTAGGCTTTTTGTTCTTGTAATTACCTTGAATTCACTGACATTCGTTAAGCAACAAATTAACTGTTGTTTCTTTAACTAGAATGTGTTGGAAAAAGACACATAATAATAAACATAAAAATCGGGTTGGAAATGTGTTTGAAATTTAAATTGAAATCAAAGATGGGGCAACATTTGGCTATACGTTTGTTACAAGCTCGTCTTGTGATTTTTAAAAGATTTTTGAGTATTAGTACCGATAATTTATTTAATGGTAATAGTAAATAATACTACTTTAATGCAAAAGGGTATAAAAGCTTACCTTAGTGCCATGCTCTTCTTTTATCGTAGATTTTAGCTTTTATAGCGTCTAGCTGACCAGTGACACCATGGAGTCGACACAGTTTATCTACGTTAATTAAAAACTCACATATACCGTTGATTAATTCTTTTACCAGGCTAATGAGATAAAAAAAGAAACACTAGAATTAAAAAAAATAAAATACGAAAAGCTTACAAATTAAATTCGTGTGTTGCATGCATAGAAATACACAGCGAGTGGTCGGTCATTTAGTGCTGCCAACGCCGCACAGTGGTTAACAATTTTCTAAATTTAAAATATTAAAATTAATAAACAGTTTTTTATGTTTTTGTAAAATGTGTATAGTTAGTATTTTTTTGTGTATTATTTATAAGGCTCAACTCTAACACGCATGATATTATTCTTGTTTTTATAACTGTTTTAATCGACCAGGTAATGATTTTATTTACATTTTTATTTTTTAAATAAACTCGGCACTATAAAATAAATACACAAAAAAAAAATTATTATTGTTATTTATAAGCAATTTATTGATATTTAACGATTAAAAAAAAGATTTAGATTTGAGTCTATGAAATAAATCCTTACAGACTAGAATAACAATATAAAATATAAAATGAAGTAATAATATTTACAAAGTTAAACTGCAAATAAACTATTTAATAATTCTTTAAAACATCCTTTAGATACAGAAAAATCAAAAAGCACACGAGACGAAAAATTAATTAGGGTATTCACAAGGTGTGCTATCATGTCATATAATCATAATGTTATAAAATTTTACACTAGTTTAAAAATGTAGTTGTTGCCTTCCATATAAAAATAGTACTAAAATATTACAACCCTTAAAGCTATGTTTATTGAGTGTCGTATTCAATTATAACGTCCAAAATATGCTTTTTGCACAAATCGGCTATTATTTTATCTTTTTCGCTTTCTTTTGCATTGTGATAACAAATATTTATTTTAATTTGTTTTGCATCAGCTGACTGAGAGTTGAAATAGCACAATAAGTTATAAGAGGTTGTTCACACTAGTTGTAAATTTTTATGTTTTCAACTTAAGACATTTGACTTAATGAGACCTTGTGAATACCCTAATTATATAAAGAGAGACCTCTTTTTTTTTTCAATTGGTTCATTGTTGGCATAATTAGACCTATGAAATTTAATAACAAAGGTTCTAAAACACCGCAACTGTCTTGAAGTAATATTGAAATTTATTAATTCCAAAAGAAAAGAACTATCAATATTAATAGATATTATGTCATAAATAATAATAAGAGACTGAACTTTTCTTCTTGACTCTAACGTTTTTATACCAAGAAGCAAACATCTTACATTATATGAGGGCTGGTCTACATGATAGTGACCGAAGAGCAAATTTAGTGAATCTTTTTTCAATTTGTTCCAATCTTAACGTATGGATGGCATAAATACGATTCCAAATGAAAGATGCGTATTCAAGTATAGATCTCACAAAGGTATTAAACAACGACTTTAAGGTGTGAGGGTCGGAAAATTCAGAACTAATTCTCCGAATGAAAGCAAGTAAGGAATATGCTTTAGGGACCAGGAAATTAACGTGTTCAATAAAAGTGAATTTAGTGTCAAATATAACACCAAGATCTTTGATCGATTGTACACGTTTGAGTCAAATTCCAGAAATAGATTAAGAGTTACTGAGGACACTATTGGACTTAGAAAAACTAATGTGAAAGCATTTAGATATGTTTAAAGGTAGGTCATTCAAATTACTCCATTGGTCGAATTTATTTAAGGTATAATATACGTGTAACAACCAAAAACAGGAGCTGTTTTAAAAAAATTTTTTTATATATAAGAAGTTATTATTTTTTTTTTTAAATTTGTACAGGTTATTGTACATAAAAAATACTTTATAAAAATATTTTTTGTTTTTTAAATACAGTTCTGCCTTTTATATAGAGGGCGCTGAAAATGGCATTGAAAAAAAGACATCCAAAACGGTTCGATGGATATGGCCTTTCCCATGTATCGGAAACAAAAAAATCAAATGCCATTTTTAAGCATAAACCTTATATTAAGCATCCCCCTTACGCAAGACTACCGGGGGATTTTTTTGTAATTATGTCAGAAGTTGAAGTAAAAAGTTAAAAAAATAGATACATTTTCGCGCGCTTTTTTGTTTACATAAAAAAAAACAAAAAAAAAATAGATACTTAAATTCAGGGGGGATGCTTAAAGGACCAAATAACGAACAAAATGCAAAAAAATAATTGAAATTGACCCAATAGGTTTCGAGTTATCTATCGAACCGTTTTAAAAAAACTAGTTTCGAGGAAACAGCGTTTAAAGCTTTTTATTTCTTTGTATGGAGCTTAGACATAGGTTAACGAAAACCGTTATAACTTCTGTTTTTTTTAAATATCGATTTAAAAATGTGTATGTATATTCTTTAAACTATAAAAAACACACTAAACAAAAAAAATGTTTGTTCCGAAAAATTTACACGTATGTATATTATACCTTAAGTCAGCTTGTAAGGATGCAACATCTGAGCTGCAGTTTACCCTAGTAACAAGCTTCAGGTCATCAGCATACAGTAAAAACTTTGAATTGCAAAAAATTTTATTTATATCATTAATAAATAATGTAAATAATAAGGGGTCAAGTAGACTACCTTGCGGTACACCCGACGTGGCAATGAACTTATACGAATTAACATTATTGATAGACACGAAACTGGATCTACCACTTAAATAAGAATTAATCCAGTCAAGAAAGGATGAATGAAATCCCATTTTAGACAATTTCGCAATTAAAATTTTATGACAAACTTTGTCAAATGCCTTGGAGAAATCCGTATAAATTGCATCAATTTGAAAGCAAAGTTCAAATGAGGAAATGCAGTAATTCATAAAGATCGCTAAGTTGGTTACCGTGCAACGAACATTAATGAAACCATGCTGTTCAGGGCAAATATGTATTTTGTTTGGCTAGAAAAAATATTTTATGTTTTATGATCCTTTCGAAGATTTTAGAGATGGTAGAGAGTTTAGAAATGGGTCGATAATTAGAGATATCATTTTTTGAACCTGTTTTAAAAATAGGGGTAATATGAGCAATTTTCCAGCTATATTAGAATATTCCAGATTTTAATGACATATTAAAAATTTGGCATAAGGGAGCAGATAGAGCACGAGCACAATTGAATAAAACAATTGGAGAAAACCCATCGATGTCAGGCTTTTAGAATTTTACTTTACTTTTTGTTTTAAGAACAAAAAGGATTTAGAAATAATAACCAACATTATTAGATTTTTGCTCCGATCTTAAAAATCTCAAAATGATATATGACAAATAGGATTTTAGACTTACAATTATATCTATTTTTAACCAAAACATTTAGATTTTCATTCGGATCTTAAAAATCTCAAAATGGTATGGATCTTATAAACAGATAAGGCAGATCGCTTTAAAATCGCCATCTTAGATTTGAAATCTAGGATTTAAGACTTTTTTAATTTTGACTACAGATTCGACTGTCAGTCGAACTCTAAAAAATATCCAGACTTTGGTAGATTTAGATCATAATAGAAATTTTATTAGTCCATAATCAGAAAATCCCCCAGGGAAATCTTATGAACGTGGAACAGCTGCTATTGGTGTGTATTAACAAGAGGTGTAAGTTATGTTGGATGTCTCTGAAATTAATACTGGATTAAAAGGTAGATATACAGAGATTATGTACAAAATACTTTTTTGAAACGGTCTCGGGTTAGCTTGCAGATCTTAATCCAGACTTTTTTTATAATTTTCGAGCACTCTTTCACGAAGTAACTAATATTCTTATATTTAGGAAATATTTTGCTTGATATAAGAAAATTTAAAATTAAGCTTAATTTGCTCAAATTAAGCGCAAAAACCTAATATTAAGAAAAATAAATTTAAAATGAGCATTTATTTCTTAAATAGAGTCAAATAAATGATTGAAACAAGAATAAAATACTTGATTTTAAAACGTGGAACGTTGAATCAAGAAAATATTTTCTCAATATAATATTTCTCTCAATAATTACAGAAAATTATTTTGGTTTCCAGTAAATTGCTTACTTGAATCAAGCAAATTTTTCTCACATCAACTTATATTGGCATGCTTATAATTCACAACATGTTTACATGAAAACATGTTTAAGATGGTGCCGATTAAGAAACTATAAAATGGTTCGAAGGCGCTGTGTCTTATCTGTTACTTTACTTGAAAACATGTTAGCCTCTACAGGATCTATTTAGTATATTCGATTTCGATTTTCGATTCGATTTTTTTGTAATCGGTTATTATGACATATTTGCTGAAGGATTTTTATTATAATAAGATAATTAAGTTTCTGATATCAAGCAAAACATTCTAGTATTAAGAAAATTGTTTACTGGATCAAGCAAATTATTTTAGTTTTTAGTAAATTCCTTACTTGAATTAAGCAAACTGTTCTCAATTCAAGGAAAATCAATTTCTCAAATCAAGCTAGAATAATTTTAGTTTTTACTTGAATCAAACAAATTTTTCTCACTTCAAGCAAATATTATATTATAGTCTTGACTATAATAAAAATATTCTCGAGTTTTAAGCAAATGTTTTTTGAATTAAGTATTTTATTCTTAATATCATGTGTTTTAAATTTACTTAATTCTAGCAAAATAATGCTTGAATTGAGAAATTTTCGCTTGAGTGTAAACTGATAGACAATTCGCTTCATAGAAGCATAGAATGCTTGATTTTATTCTATCCGTGTTCGCTTAATTGCAATGGGGACTTGAATGTTTGCTTTCGAGTTGGAATTGTTTGCGAATGGTTGGCATAGATTTCACTTTTGTCGTAACCCCAAAGGAAAAAGCTTAACGGTTTCAAATCACATGATGTTGGTGGCCAATTAGTGTTTCAAAACGCAAAATAACGCGACCTTCTAACGTTACTTAGGGACTTCTTACGCAATAAGGCGATTATTTCGCCACTTGTATGGCACGTATCACCATCTGCCAAAAGAAGAAGTCATCTGAGTCCGTATATTCCATTTCCAACTGCAAAAAAATAGTTCATAATTTCTCTGTAGCGCATTCCATTGACTGTAACGGATCTTGCATCGTCATTTTTGAAAAAAGACGGCCCTATGACGCCTCAGTCTGAACACAGTCTGAACCTTGTGAGCCTAGTGAGTGATTGGAATCTCCTTAATCACTCGCGGGTTTTTGAATCCTGAAATGCCGCAATTTTCCTAATTTAGGTCACCTTTTACCTTTACGAACTTTTTTGTGTAAGCAAGTCAGGCATAAAATCACTCCATACACTTAGAAAAAAACCCATATATTTTCTCCATAAAAAAATCTCTATTTTTGATAATAGCAATTTTCTCTTTTTCAAATAAAATTTCCTACAATTAGAATAAATTTTCACATATTCGAAATAATATTTCTTCACTTGTAGGAAATGAAAATATTTCAAGCCTTTATTAATGATAAGTATTTTTCTCGCACTAAAAAATTCTCATTTATAGATAAAAAATTCACATTTATAGATAAAAATTTCTAGGAAATGAAAAGTTTTCTCTATTATAGATAAACAATTCACTACGCGAAATATTTTCTTCAATAAAAACAAATAATTTCTCAAAAATAAAAGTCTTTTTCTCTAAGAACGATATATTTTCGTTATATTTCTCTTTTTCATGGAAGCTTTTTACCATTT
This sequence comes from Pherbina coryleti, assembly GCA_943735915.1. Lineage (NCBI taxonomy): Eukaryota > Metazoa > Arthropoda > Insecta > Diptera > Sciomyzidae > Pherbina > Pherbina coryleti. The sequence goes on from OX030949.1 coordinate 11,575,587, forward strand.
TTAGGGAATTTTTGGTATCACAATTAGAGAAAAGCATTTTCTGGAGCAAACTCTATACCATTTTTCTCTAAATATGATGCCTTTTTTATCATATTCCGAGAAACTTTTCTGAGTGTATGCACATATTTGGTGATCTTCCTTCTATTCCGATGGATATTGATTATGTATTCTTGCAAGCATAGTAGTAATGAAATGTTGTTTTTGTTTTCTTTTTTCAAATATAAAAAATAATAAAATATATACTAAGAACTTTTTTGAAAAATCTAGGAAACCGATTATCCGATTTAGATGAAATGTTTCGTGATAGTCAACACCCAAATAGTCAAAACGGGAAAACCTCTCAAGCCAATCGTTATTAAATTTAAATATTTCGAAAATACTTGCCATAACTTTAAATGCGTTTATCTCGATAACATTTTTTCGCAATTTATTGTAATAAAAACTTATCGAAAAATTTTCCGACTTGAATAATTTTTGCACCACATGCTTTAACCTTCATCAGTCCCTTTTTTCGAGAAACGAATAAGTTCCTTGTTTGTAAATTTTACACACTTTTTCAAGAACCATATTTTCATTGATGAATGAAATGAATGCGATCTTGTCGTTAAAAATTATTTATTATTCATTATTTTATCTATTTAAAAAAAAAAAAAGATTTTTTGAAATACCAATCAAAATTCTATCTCGATTTGATGAACTTATATTCAAGAAATATCAGCTTGAAGTTGAAAAGTGTGTGTAAAATTTACACAAGGGACCGATTAAGGTTAAACAACTATTCATTAAAACGATTCGTCGGTACTAGAATCATGAAGGTAGCTTCAAAAACAACTGAGCTGGACTTGTCTTAAATCTTAAAAAAATAAAATTTTAATATTTGCATGCTACAGTTCCATATTTTTTCAAACGACCCTCTTGATTCTAGTAACAACGATAACGGCATTAGTTCTTAACATATTTCCGTTATGCTTTACATTTTTAGATTATGTACTAACATTTTTTCATAACAACCAACGAGCTTCTTTTATTTTGCAAAAATCATCGCAACCATTCATATTTTCTAGGACCCAATCAGATATCGAACTGCGCTCTTTAAAACTCAGAAATCGCTCTAAAATCTTCGTACTGAGTTTAAAGAAGATTTAAAGTACACGGTTTGAATAGGTTTTTGGAGAAATTTTAAGCATAATTTAAAAATTTCACGACCTTGACTAAGTTTTTTTATGAAAACTAAATACTTCTTTATTATTCTCTGAAGGGATGACTCAAGATCCCGTTATCTTAAGCACAGATACCAAATCTTAAGGATTTTTGACGCGGTGTTTCTTAATCTGAGGCCGGAATTTCTCGTGTAACTCTGGTTTTCGACATATTTGTACCTTAAAATATCAAAATAATTAAGATCGTTAGTAGTAAAAAATTTTTTTCTTCACAAGACAATTAATGGGGTCAACAACTACTCTTGCTCTTTAAAAGTCTTCTCTTTTGATTTGTATGGATATCTGTTTTTGTCTTTGAAAAAGTGAATGACTTCGGAATTCAAATTCAATTGGTTTATGGCTCTGAGTTTCTCCCAAATTTTTTCATTTTCTGTTAGTTATATATGAAAATTTATTTGACCTATACTTTCTAAGATACCAATTGTATATGTACATATATTGTAAATTTTGTATCAAGTTGGAAAACGAAAATTTTGTCCAAAATAAATCATAGTGCACCACACCGTTTTTGCAGCATTTTTAATTTGTTGTCATTGAAACGGCTACAAAGTAACAACGTGGTAAAGTTTAAAAAAAAAAAACGGATAGCCACACTCATGTTTACCATATTTATTCACTTCATTTTTATTTTCGCGTCTAGCAGCATCCTTTTAATAGCACAACAAACTGAAAGTTGCGCCCTTTTCATGTGGCACACATGCAACATGCCTACAACAAATGTTGCCATTATATCTCCATGTACATGTATATCTTAACATATCTCGCTGTTTGTGGTCAAAACCAAAAATTAATTTTCTGGTCAACCATGAACGAGCTTTCGAGTTTCGAATGTGTTGTTGGTTGGTAAAAGAAGAAAAATTGTTGAATGCCTGCATTTTGTTGTACAATCCTGAATGCATGCGTGAAAAGAGAAAAGTTTGAAAGGGTTTTTATTTTTTTTGTTTTTTTTTTACTCACGTTCACAGCATGAGCAGAACTTTAAATAATGAGCTATAGTGAAAACACTACCTCTACTTAGGAGTAGGCAAAATAAATTTTACGCATTTTTAAAGTTTTTTAGTTTTAAACTCAAACTGTTTTAAACATATTGGACATTATATGTCATACGGGTTGATTTCAAGGTAAAATATAACCTATAATATTTTGTTGCAATTTGAAGAAAATTCATATAAATTTATCAATGTTTCAAAAAATGTTTCAAAACTTTTTATAAATTATACTCGTATTTGGGTCAATTCCATACAAAACGCTCTTTTTTGTCACCGCTTTTTTAACTCTGTTTTTAGGTAAAAACAAAAAGAAAAGAAACCAATAAAACATGAGAAAGTGATCACTGAAGAATATTTATTGACAAAATATATTTTTCAGAATCCTAAAATTGTTTGCATATTTGTTTTGAAGAATGTTATATTGCTCTCTCGTACTCGCTCAATACAAAAACATGTGTCCCCAGTTACACTTTCTGATGAAAAACGTGAAAAAAGTTGAAAACAATGCAAAAATTTAACAAATAATAACTGTTTTGTAATGATAGCAATTATTTCTTATGTTTTATTTTGTTGTTATTCTCAAAACATTATCATCGCGAATTTGGCTTTCGATTTACATTTAGTCCCCGAACATTGTATTGAACATCACTTTTTTTTACGCTTCGTTAGTTTTAATTAAGGTGTGGTATAGATGACAAGAAAGTTATATTAAGGAAGTGCAGAGATTAGTTCTCACGAAATTCTAAAAATTAAAACGATCAAATAATATTAAAGAAAATTTTTTTTGTGTTTTCTCAGTTCATGATGATAAGTACGTGTAAAAATGTATTGAACGTCACGTGGAGTTTTATTAAAGCAAAAATAGTAAATCAAAAAAATCCAAATTTAAAATCATTGTTTCATAGGTTTTGATTAATTTCTTTGTTGCAAAATAAAATTCCTAAGAAAAACTAAAAAGTGGCAAATGTATTGAACGTCACTTTTAAGACATGTCACACCACTGGCTGAAGTATTCATTTTGTATTTCGTTTTTGTATATTTAAGAGTAAAATAGCAAAGTTAACGCCTGCTGAAAGAGCACAAAGATATCGGGAAAAAATAAAGCTAGATATGGAACGAAATGAAGAATATAAACGAAAGCAAAAAGAATGGTACCTATGATTGACTTTGACCTGATTTTTGCTTTTTGTTTTTATTAACTGTATCGCCCATTTCACATTGAAGGGATTAGTTGCACTGACCATCTCCGATTTCTCTCAAATATTTTTCTTGTATTGGTTTGTTGATTTGAAAACCAAATTCGAAGGTATAAATTTTTAGAATAATGTTCTTCGAATAACACTGTTCGTGGCCAAAATAGGGTTTATTTTGAGACAACGTAGCTCAATCAACTTAAGACCGATTACCGATAATATAGTATCATTGGAAAAGTTATTTCATCTTTTTTGAGGAAAAGTACAAAATTTTTGAAAATATTGCAATAAGTTGACTCATTCTTAATTTGTTTGAGTTCAATGCAATGCCAGCAACACGTGCTATAATTTTTTTCTTTTTTATCATTTTCATTTTTTTACGTTAGGTTATACCTTTTCAATGATATAAAATGAAGATTTGGTTTTGAAGGGTTCAGAAGTTATATTGTAAAACGTGAAGTCTTAATAAATTTTCAATACAAATTCAACTAGCTATTGACTTTTTAATTTTTTTGTAAAAAAATTAAGAAAAAAAAAAATTGGATGAAAACTTTATGTGAAGCTGAAATATATACTTTATATTTACTTTTTGTTTTTTTTTTTGTAAAAGAATGAACCTGTTTTTTGTTAAACTCCCAATTTGATTTACATTATTTGGTAAGCGCAACAAAATGTATTGAACGTCACAAAATGTATTGAACGTCACTCTGTTGTTTGTTCTGAAATTGCTTATTATTTAACAGTTTTTTATTATTTATTGCTGCAAGTCTACTACTTTGAAAATAACCTCTACGTTGATGTCTTTTTGGTGAAAAATTTCAAGATTTTCCCGTTAAAATAGTAAAATAAGTAGGTATTTTTGGTAAAAAATTATTATTTCTGTAATTGAAATGGCAATTTTTGCAAACCTGATTTGACTGATAAAATAACTTAACAAACATCACAGTAAGCTTTCATTTACAACATTTTTCAAATTTTTAGTGATTTTTCCCATATATCTGCTAAGTGACGTTCAATACAAAAATCGTATAAAAACCATGAAAAAAATTAATTTTTGCAGGGCCTAAAAAACCTTCGATTTCTCCATTAATTTTCACTTAGTTTGAGTCTAACGGGAAAATTTAAAAAACTTTAAAAGCAAAATATGAAAACCTCTTTGTGTACGTTTTTTTTTTTTTTTGCAAATGACCCATTTATAAAAATTTAAATTTCCCTATGCATACCTGAAGGTCCTCTGTGACGTTTTTAATTTCTTGTTCTCAATTTTTAACAAAAAATCGCTAAATTTTTGCTCAAGAGGCTGTCTTCATAAGTGTTCATGAGCCATTTACTAATGTGTTTGCAAAGATTGCAAAATTGACATTTTTGAAATGTAGAAAAAAAAATGTACGTCAATATAGAATTAAGGGATAAGTTCAAGTCACTTTCTTTCTTATCTTCAGTTTTTCTCTCAACCTTCACGTTCTCGTATGTATACCTCTTATAGTTTTCGCATCCAATTACTTTTGTTAATTTCTGCGCTTTGGAGCAAAAATTCAACATTCGACTTGTGCTCAAACTGTTGCATACAAATGACATTAACAACCCGAAGATATCCTTGGTCAACCGCACAACAAGTTGTTGTACATTTGCCAGCTTATGTCGCCTACGTATTCTATTCCGACCCACTGCATGGCATGGAAAGCCGCTCTAGTGCAGCGTATCAAATCAACTGAAACATCGAGATACAAAGACAAATCCAACAACAACATACAAAGTACTAAATTTGTCGAAACTCTTAGCAGCAGTGCTGAACACCGCAGTACATAGCACTGTGAAACACCGAATACTTCGCCGCATTTCACTTCCTTTTGGTACGTAATGGACTTTTCCGGTTTAAACGTAAAGCGTCATTGCGGTAACGCTTCTTCTTCTTCTTCTTATTCTTCTTCATCTTCTTGCTTTTCTTAGTTTTCTCTTTTCTTGGCTATAACATAACCAGAGACTGGTTGCGTCGCCTTCGTTGCCGTCTTCTCGTCAACGTTGCAAAGTTTTCCAATTAAGAATTCCATTCATTCGGTAATATCGAGTCAGAACATTTTTAGGCTATTTTAGAATTTGGATTTGAAAAGTTTTTGCAGCAGAGTTTTATTTTTTTTTTATCGTTTTGTTGGTAAGAAAAGTAGTAAAGAAGAAATTGATATGATTTCGAAAGTGTTTCCATGTAATGCATAGTTTAGATGCTTCGTTGGCGGTGTTACATTTATCAAAGAAAGCAAAAGTTTCAAGTGAATTAGAAATTATATGTGTGTAGATTTTTTTTAACTTTGCTGGAATTAGTAAAAAACAAAAAAAAAAAAAACAATCAAATATATCAGATTTTAAAATTTAAAATTTTTAGAATTATGGGAGAGGCGGAACTTGATTTTGATTTTAAAAACATTTACTAGGAAGTTAACAAAATTGTGTAGATGCTATCTATCCATCTTTCGACGGGACAAAGTCCAATAAAATTAAAATAAATTTTTCCATAATACATCGTCATTGCATAGAATTGTTACTCAATGAGTACAGGTGTTATGATGAAAGCAAAAAAACTAAAGTGAAGTCGTCATCGGGTCGCGGAGTGACTAAGCAACGAAACTGCTAATTTGTTACATGGAATTATAACGCGCTATCTATAGTTTTTATGGTAAAAAATATTATATACGTTAAAGGTTGGTTCTTAGCCCTCATGATGAAAATAGACAACAAATTCGTGACGAAAATGAATCAATCATGCAACAGCGTTGCATAGAAGTATTATATACTCACCGAGTGTATATGCCACCCGGTAAACGTATTATTAAACAGGAATGAAGGCTTTATGACAAAAATAATAAATAAATTATGACGTCATCAGGTCGCAAAGATAGCAGATTATGTAACAAAAATGCACTATTGATGCATAGAAATCTGAAACAAAATTGGGACAAAAATGCAATATTTATGCATGGAGTTATTATTCCCTAAGTAGAATGTTGCAAAAAATTGTATTTTGCGACAGCAAAAAATGATTCTTGGAACTTATAAAGAAAATAAAAACAAGAATTTTGGAGTAACTTTGGATACTACGAAGGTAATCGCTTAAAACAATAAAAATACAGCAACAATGAAAAAAATATTGCATGGAATCATAACTCCATGACTGTTATTGTTACGGTAAATTTTATGGGCGACAGTAAAGCTGAGGTTATTGGCCACATGATATAAAGAAAACAAATTGATGGCCTCTTGAGGCTTCTCAGGGAATCTCTTTAAGTTACCTTAATGCACCATAAGCAAAAGCTGAAGGAAAAATTAAAATAATAAAAATAATATATTTTAATTAAAATAAGGACAAGTATTAGGACAAGGATTTGGATAAGCATTAGGCAAGGATTTGAAAAAATATGGAACAAGTATTTATTTCGACAAAGTTTAGGACCAGGAATAAGATAAGAAAGAATTATAGGACAAGAATAGAACAAGAATTCACCAAAAGAATTGAGAAAAGAAAAGGGTTGGGCCCGAGATTAGGAAAAAGATTAAGACACATTTTACACGATATTTAGAACAAGATTGGGAAATGGATAAGTATAAGAGATGGGACAAGGAATACAATAAAGATTTGAAGATACTAAGGAAAACATTTAGGAAAATGATTCAGAACAGGACAATGATTATGAAATGCATTCAAACAAGAATAAGCTTAGGATTTTGGACTTGGCTTAGAACAAAATTTGGACAAGGATTAGGTCAATTATACGGTCCAATATATAAAAATAAGAATAAGGATGAGGAAAAGTTTTGGAACAAAAAAAAAAAAAAGTATAGGGACAAGAATAAGGACAAGGATAAAGATGCAGTGGCAAGTCAAAACCCCTCGGTGGGACACCAACTTCTTTTGTATCAATATTAAACACTGCGCCCTAATCTTTTTCCAATAGGCACTGCGCCTAAAAGAAGGTTAACACAGTTTTTAAAAAATTAAAAATTTTTTATTTTTCATGAAAAATATTTTGCATGTCGTAAATAGTTTTTGTTTGCCTATATGTCCGGGTCAATAGGATGACTTCAATGGTCTTACCATAAGTTAGTACGTAACGGTGTAAGCAAAGCTGTGAAAATAAACGCAAATAAAACGTTTACTGCCAGTTTGCCGCAAACGAACGTTGTTTGTGCAAACGTTTCAACAGTTGTCATAATAATAGTCAGTTGCGAGAAACGCGTCATTTAGTTACAGGAAATTAATTTCGTTTGTCATATACGCGAATGATTTTTAAATTGCAGCAATTGAGACTTTTATTTTTCCCACCTGAAAACTTCGTTTGTTTTTCCCTTAGTTGTATAAACACAACGCTTATAGTTCAGAGCTACTTTTTGGACAAATTGTTACTACACTAAGGGTAATAACGCATATTAGCATATTTAAATATTTACGTGGATAAATCAAATGTTTTCCTTACAACTCGTTTTTTTCCCGTATTTGAATTTTATTTATACCACACACGTACACACATACTCCATACAAGCAAGCAACAACAGCATCGTACATGTACACACATATTCCGACAAGCAGAAACAGCATCGCACTCTGTTCCTGCAGTTTATTTCTTGCAGTTGCAGGTTTCTTATAGTTCTCATTTAGTTATTGTTGCAAAGGTAATATAGCCTGGATTTTTGGCCAAGAAATGAAATGATGTAGGGTGGAGTGACAACTTAATATTTTCTCAAAAATATCTTGCTTACATATTTTGCTTCTTATTTTGTATAATACTTTTTATTCCTCTAATTTATACTATTTTTGACACTTGGTGCCCTAATATTGCACCAACTGTCAAAAATAGTATAAATTAGAGAATGAAAAAAGTGAAACAGAGAATTGATGGACGCAATATTCAATTTAAATATGTTCTTTTTTAAATTCAATATTTTTTTATATAAATTTTCTTTAAATGCGATAGTTTTATTTTCAAATAGTAAATATTTGAAAGATTTTTTAAAAAAATTCGTGTATAATTTTAATATATTTTTTATTTATTCTGTTTAGATATTTAAATATTTTATTTAATTAAAAAGTATTCTAATAAAATTTAAATATTTACATAGTCGATTTATGCAAATACGTTATTGGAGCAAAATTGACACGCTTTTTGGATAAATTAAAAAAGTTTTTGGATAAATTTAATATTTTTTCTCTTAGTGTACACAGAACCAAAAACGTACTTAATAACAAAGAAAAAGTTCTTTGTCCCAATGTATTATGCATTAAAATTGGTCCAAAGTACGAGTTCCTTGATTCAATGAATCTTTGTTCTTACGTTATTTCTTTGATATGTTATTGAAGAAAAGTGATTAATAAATGACACATACAACTGTTACAATAAGTTAGTCTGTCCTTAGAAATTTTAAAACAATATATAGATATATTTTAAAAAATCATTTTCTTATTGAGATAAAATTCTCTAATGGTTTTTTAGATATTACAACACAAGAACTGGAACAAAATTTTAATGAACACGAACAATGAACTGTTCCTTAAAATTAAGAATAACGATTCATTGAACCAAAGAATTCGTTCTTTGGGGCAATGAATAGTTCTTAAAAATCAATGAATTTCGCTTTATGAACGAGATTCTTTGATTTTAAGAACAATATTTGGTTCAGTGTAGATAAGCAAATTAGTAATTTGCTTAATAAGCGGACGGAGATAGTAAAAAAGGTGCGATGAGTGCAATCCATAAGAAGACCAGGAGAAAGATAATTACTGTTATCAATAATATTGACCTAAATGGCTTGCGGTATATATTTATATAAGATATATTTTTCAGTTGATTACAATTGAATATTCGTTTGCGGTAAATTCAACGCACAAATGAAGTGTAGTTAATGAATTTTTCAGTTGTGGTAAACGAAAAATTTCTTTGCGTGTACTTTGAATAGTTCTTTCTTTTGTTTGAAATTTGAAATTGAATATAAAAATTAGATATATTTTTAAAAAAATTGGTTTCATAGTTTTTTTTTTTTTTTTTTTTTTTTTTTTGTAAATTATCAAGGTTAGTAATGTTTATCCTTATGCGAATCTTACTTGATTTCATAAAGTTTTTCTGTATGTAAGTCTTGTTTTCATAGAAAGTATCATTTTTAGGACATTTACCAACTTGTCAGTCTTTGCATAAAACCTCAATAAAACAAGCCAATCAAGTTCGGAAAATTAATTAAAAGAAAAACTCTCTGCTTATCATGACTTAGGGATCGAAAGTCAGAAAACGTGTTTCACATACAACTCGGCCGAAGTGCACACTCATACTCAAACACATACTATCTCACAAATTACGCACACTACACTCGTGGACCTTTGTTAATTTTGTGTTTAATTACGTTATTTGTATGCTTTTCATGGGTTGAAATTACAACCAAGTATCGCAGGATATTGTAGGACATGAGATGACCAATGCTTGTCATATGTTTTATGTGTGTATGTGTGTGTGAGTATGTTCTTACGCAAGACACTGTTATTTCTTATTACATCTATGCAAATATAAACTTTATTAACATTAATTGTTGTGTAATTTTATATTTTATATTCAACTCAGAAGCCAATAGTTTTGAATGTAATTAATTTGCATAAGTTGTTAAGTCGTTTCCAGTTTTACTTGTGCCTTGAATAATAACAGAAGATAGTTAAAGAGGCTTTATGGGCTCAATAACTTCTTAAGAACTGTGTTAATTGCATGGCGAAACAAGAAGATTTCTTTAATAAATTTAAAACAATGAGTAACTGTTTACATATCAGCTGTTTTTCAAGGTGTTAAATGCCCAATACTTATTTTTATTTATAAAATATCAACATGAAAAGTAACTATGGAGGATCCTGCTGAAAAATTCATCTCGTTGATATTAAAAAAATATGAAAACTGCAGCAATGAAGTCGACAAAGCTCAACATCACACAACTTGTCAAAATAAATTCTTATTAATAAAGTCGCATTGTTCGACAATGACATGTTGTTGTTGTTGTTGCTATTTATTTTTGTCTTTCACTGACTTACTAAACACAGAAGCAGCAACAACACAAAATTTACAATGGCGCCATAAAGGGATGTTCATCTTATTACAAACAACCTCTGAGCTGCGCAACATGCTGCCAAAAATGTCAAAAATTTTTAAGAATTTCAACCGCAACCACTAAAATCTTACAGCTACCGGTATAACTCACGCTCATGCACATTCGCACACACACCCGCACCACACTTACATACACGCACACAGCACCAGAGACAATCACTTGTCACTGCTGTTTGACAAAAGACAAACGCAAAGTTGTTTTCATATTTTGAATACAAATTGCTTTATTTGCGCTCCCTGCAAAATATAAAAGAGAAAAACAAAAAAAATTATATAAAAAAATTGCAAGCTACGGGGTGTTCGATGCTAAGGACAAGGTCTAAACAATCCATTCCACAGAATGGGTAAGTTTTATAAAATATTTTAAAAACACTTCGATGCTAGCAGCTTATAAGAAGGTATGATGATGATGATGATGATGATGATGTTACTGTGTGTCCTCGCATTCAGTCAACTCCATGGATATACAAGTTGAATGAATTGTACGGCAACAAATTGCTCCCCAGTGTTTATGTTGACGTTTGTTTTGCGAGGGTACAATTTTTTCTGTTTTCCTTTATTTGCTTTTTTTTTAACTGTGGTCCTGGCAATATAATAATTTCATAATACTTGTCATGCAAATAAATCACAACGAAGCGGTTGCAGTTAATATGTTGTCAGTGATAGAGACGGTGACGACGACAACAACGCAGAGGCAAGCAGTAGGATAAACAACAAATTTGTATCAAGGTAAATGTCAACTTTACAGAGACTTAAATTGCCCTTTTTAAGCTGTTTATGTTGTCAACATTTCATGTTTTCTAGAGATTTGCAAAATATGACGATTTGTTTTTCTGTTTCTTTTTTTGTTTTCTGCACCACTTATTTCAAAACATATTTGAATAAAGTGCTGTTAGATTTGTTTGTGCGATTGTTGCTTAAGTCAGTTAAAATTCTTGACATACAACCAGGTGAATGGTTATTTAAGAAGGCATTTCGTTTATTTCTTTTAAGAGGAAGTTTTTTTGGGGGAAATCTGTCAGCTCTTTTTTATCTATGTATGTCTTAGTGGGATTAAATTAACTAGTAGAAGGTTATTTTGTGAATAAATATAAATAAAATATAAATGTAATTCTTGTGAACTGTTCTGAAAATTTGTTTTTTTTTATCGAGTCTCGAATCAGTCTAAGATTGGAAAATTAAATTTTTACTTTTAAAATTCAGAATTATTATATGAGAATATTAAAGGTAAAATAAAATGTCCAAGACTGAAAAATTTGCAAAAACTTCTTTCAGCTAGTAAATACAGAAATACCTAAACCTAGTAAGAAATAATCTTCGACTGGGCCGAAGTTAAAATACCCCCACGGCCGAACCAAGGTATATTCAAAGTTTTAAGCAGCTAATAAAAAGTTTTGTACGGGAGGTAGGCGTGGTTTTCAGCCAACAACGTTAAAATTCATACTTAACACTTGAACTACCAGCATTTTTTCTAGACCTATTTCTACCAACCGGTCAAAATGAACGGTTCGATGTCTGGTCAGAAAAATATTAAACTTAAAACAAAATTTTAAAAGATAAATTTGTTTTTAAGAAAACTAAAATGTATTTTATTTATAAATTGATGTGTATTCAATAAAGTAAATAAATTTATATAAACAGAAAAAATATTATATAAAATAAATAACTGGCCATTTCAGCCCTTGAAAGGACTTTGACCTAGCTTCTTATGATCAATTGTGTTGTGCGTGTTATTAAGTTTGTACACAATTGACCGAGAACTGGACCTACATGCTTAACGCCGACTCCGAACGGCGATGAACGGAATGTTCTCGTTCTCAAGAAGCTTTACATGGCATTTTGATTACTCTCTGAGGTTTGCCATTGTCTGCAGAGAGGTGGCGGCCGTACAGAAAAATTATTTTAATTCAAATAATTTTCTGTCGCTGCTGGGGTTCGAACCTGGGTCTCCAGGATCTTTGATATAGCGGCCACGCACTTTAACCAACTACGCCACGGACGCCATTAAAAAATATTATAAATTCTTTTAAATTATAATTCGATTGCCGCATATTTTGTAAAAAATAGAAATTTTTTTCAAAGTGCATTTACCCCAAACATGTTTTTTGCAACTTACGCAGATATTATAGGTTTTATTTTCATTGCATAAACCAATTTGACAAGTTTTTCGTAAATTATAACTTTCATGGCTCGCTAAGAGATCGGTAAAATTTCCTGGTTCAGATGAATCTTCATATTTTGTGGAAAGTTCTTCTGCTAATTGGAATAGGAAATCTTTTCTCCAGTTGTTTCGTTATACAAAACTCATACATTTATTGCTGCTAAAGTCAAGAATATTGAAAAAGATTTGAAGAGGCCCTCTCCGAGAACCAGACTTCAAAGTATATTTTCTGGCCATTTGATCCGTATTATCCACCCCAAATATTTTATTATCTAATATAACAGTTTCAGGTTTATTTTTGTAATTTTCTATTGTGATCGATGTGTGGTGCTCTCACCAGACACACAATCACACACATATAAAAATACACTCACACTTTATATACTTGTTTTTAAATACGAGCCCTGCGTCATTGAACCTCGTACGGCTAGTATAATACACAGGAGCAACACACTTAATGATATTTTTGACATATATATTTTTTGATAAAAAAAATAACACAATTGCGAATATAAAATGGAACAAAAACAAAAATTTAATTTCAAACAGTAATTAATAAAAAGTAATATTCACTGACAAAACCAATTCAACAGAGTTCGTACGATTTAATCTGACGTCAACACAGTTCGTACGATGTGCCTTAATACTGTGTGACGTCACCTTTAGCTGCAATAACACATTGTATTCTCTTGTGCATGGAGTCGTAAAGCTTTTGGCATTCTTCTGGTGTTATTTGTGACCAAATTTCAGCAAGCTTACATATCAATTCATCTTTTGTCCTGGGGCGAATACATCTCAATTTTTTTTTAATTTTAATTATAAAATAAGTTATCATTTATAATAAATATTTAAAAACAAGTATATAAAGTGTGAGTATATTTTTATATGTTTTTGATTGTGTGTCTGGTGAGAGCACCACAGATGTATGTTTCGTACTTAGCACTATAACCTTTTTCGTTGGTTTACTTTTATATAGTGACAATATAGCATTATTGGTTTTATAAAATACAGATGACTAAAGAGGAAGTTTATCCTTTTTTTTTGCTTATCAAGTTTCGGTAATTCCATTTTGTTCGCACGGATAGTTCCAAGCAACGTTGTATTTTTCTGCAATACCTTTGATGCAAGTTTGAAGCTGGTAAAAAAAATTGTCAGTCGTTACAGTTCTCCCAGAAAAGGTGAACGGTTCAATTAATTTGAGGACGACAAATTCACAAATTGCTTTGTTTTTTTGCGTTCCCAAATAAGAGCAACCATAAACTACATATTTACTTTTGAGATCAGATGTCAACCAAAATTTTATTTCAAACTTGTTGGGTTTGTCTGGCATGTATTGCGTAACCTTGCATCTCGCTTTGGTTGGAAATAGTTGCTCGTCAATTGTTATATTCTCTCCAGGTATGTATCAGTTTTGGCTATTTTTGATAAATAAATCCCAAGCATGTGAGATCATTGCAAACTTGTCATTCTTTACTCTTTGATTTCTTTACTCTCATTTTTCTTATCGCACCGTACAAACCGTAAAATATCTATAAAATCTTTTCTGACCATTTGTGTTACAAAAAAAGGTAGTCCCACTGTTTTGACCATATTTTATAGGCCACGCCCGTATAAAACTGCAAGAAAAGCATTGAACCTTTCATGAGATGAATACAATTTTTATCAAAGAACTCTGAAAGCTTCTTGTTCTGTGCACATGATCTGTAACGTTATCTATAATTTTATGATCAATTATCAATGAAAACGCGTTATTCACAGTGCTTTTTATTATTATATTTCGTTTTGCAAACGCTGTAGGCCATATATCGTTTTTGAAAATTATGTGCTTTGATCTCCGCCCTGGAGTGGATCCGGGTTTTATTCATTCCATATAGTTCCATCAGATTACCATCAGAATATGATGGCAATCTTATAGTTCTTCTTCGTCTTCGCATTTTGAGAATATTCTCTCCCTCACTATCGATGTCTGAGGATACATACATTTCATATTTTTCAAATTGGTCTGAAATATTAGCCCTCTCACGAAAATCTTCACCAATATTGGAAATGCCTTCATATGTATTTGTTATGTCTCTCAGAAATCTTCGCATTTTCGAAAGTCTTTCAATCTTTAGGGATATTTTTTGACTGAATAAAAGTACAGCTAATCTATTTTACAGAATTACAAAGAGAAGAATTACAGAATTACAGAAGTACAAAGCACAGAATTTTTATTTTCAGGAAATTCTCCTTATTCAGAGTAAGAAATATGCTTTAGCGTATGTTCAATTTGATGCTACAGTAGAATGAAAAAACGTAGATATATTAAACTTTGCTAATGTATGGCGTCCGTGGCGTAGTTGGTTAAAGTGCGTGGCCTCTATGTCAACGAACCTGGAGACCCGGGTTCGAACCCCAGCAGCGACAGAAAATGATTTGAATTAAAATAATTTTTCTGTACGGCCGCCACCTCTCTGCCGACAATGGTAAACCTCAGAGAAAAATGCCATGTAAAGCTTCTTGAGAACAAGAACATTCTTCCGTTCATCGCCGTTCGGAGTCGGCGTTAAGCCTGTAGGTCCGGTTCTCGGTCAATTGTGTATAAACTTAATAACACTCACAACACAATTGATCATAAGAAGCTAGGTCAGAGTCCTTTCAAGGGCTGAAATGGCCAGTTATTTATTTTTATGTATTTATTTTTAATATTTTATATACCAATCAAAATGACTTGTTCTTGTTCTTGTTCTCGTTCTTGTTCTTTTTCTGGCTCTTGTTCTTGTTCTGGTTCTCGCTCTTGTTCTTGTTCTTGTTCTTGTTCTTGTTCTTGTTCTTGTTCTTGTTCTTGTTCTTGTTCTTGTTCTTGTTCTTGTTCTTGTTCTTGTTCTTGTTCTTGTTCTTGTTCTTGTTCTTGTTCTTGTTCTTGTTCTTCTTCTTCTTCTTCTTCTTCTTCTTCTTCTTCTTCGTCTTCTTCTTCTTCTTCTTCTTCTTCTTCTTCTTCTTCTTCTTCTTCTTCTTCATCTTCTTCTTCTTCTTCTTCTTCTTCTTCTTCTTCTTCTTCTTCTTCTTGTTCTGGCATCAAAAATTAAACAAAAAACTTAAAAAAGATTGGATTGAGTTCACTTTCTCAGTGTTACAAGTCGTCTTGTACTTATTACTCGACCTCAGCCGTTGAACATAGGCTAAGCAGGGCACTTATTAACTACTAACTATCCAAAAAGTATAAAAAAACAATTTATTGTATAACATATCTCACTACTTCACTCTCAAAACTCATTACCAGTTTAGGACAAGAAAACTTTAAATTCCTAAATAAATACTTTCTAAAAAAATACAGCCCGAAAACCTTCGAAAAACTAAAACGTATTCGCCAAAGTTTCGCTTGTGTTCAAGTGGGAGGAATTGATTTATAAGAAATAGCTTTAATCCCGATTTCCAATCTTATATCAGAAAAATTCTTTAAACTACAATTAGTTCGGACGCCTATAGTGGCTTTCCCGCCAGACGTTATTATCATTACATTTAAATTTTGCGAAATTTAAAGAATAAATAATCTCTTAGAAGAGAATTTATTCGATTTTCAAATTATTAAATTCAAAATTTTTACTATAAAGTTATATGGTGTATTGCTTTCTTGTGTGGTAACAAATTACTACAACACCGTGAATCCAATTTTACTCCTTTCCATTCTCACAATTATCAAAATATCATTAATTGCAAAATTTTCAATATAGCTTTCAGCAAATGTTCTTTTGTATCTAGTCATGGTAGACCACGATTCCATTAGAGTCTCAACACACCATGCCTTACCTCATCTCACCTTATTAGCACAACAACAATATCAATAAATTATCAACACCTGTTTTGTGTGTTTTGGACCGTTCGTTTCTCATTCACGTAGAGTAACCATAAGTTGCTTGGAGTAGATGTTGTTGTTGTTGTTCTCGTTGCTGCTTGTCGCATACAATTATTTAGTCTGCAGCCAAGCAGCAACAGCAGAACAGCACAAAAACAACAAATAATTGCTACGTGAGATATAATCAAATGCCGCCTTCTGCTGCTCACAAATTTAACATAATAATGCAAATAAAACCGCGGCCATACGTTTTATGATTATATTAGCATCCATCCTGTTGGCCACCAGAGCTAGCTTTACCGCCATAATTTTGCACCCTTACTCTGCAGCACCTAGAGTAGTCGCTGCATCTATCGCGCATTTTGTTTATGCCATTTTGGATCTGTCGGTCTGAATCTGCATGGGATGGTCTAGCAGTATCGTGCAAATGCGGTGTTTTAATTTATGTTGCTTCTTGGTCACATTTCGCGGCTTTCAGGATATCCGGGAGTTTTTTTTTTAATTCTTTATATTTTTTTTTTTTAAGTTTTAGTGTCTCTGCACGAATTACATGGACAAGTCATAAAATAGAATTATGTGTTGGTGGCTTATGCTGTACAGTACGGTACACAATCCACATAATTTTAGCATGTTTGTTAGATGCCACACCTTCCGCTTTAATGTGCCACTGATGATGACCAACGCGGCATGGAAATTATAAAAATTATTCGCGAAATGCTCTAATTACACGTCCGGCGCGTCGCTTGATGTTTTTTCTTTTAAGACAAAAGAACGTTGCACCCTTGGATTGTTTGTTTTCTCTGTAATGATTCTATTTTGTTTTCGTGGAGTGTTTCTGAGCCCTTCTTAATTTCTCATATCTATTTAAATTTTGCCATTTCGCTTTTGACTAAGATTTAGCTTCATTACATTCCATTCAGCTTTAAGATCGATTATTTCCGAGCACTTATTCCTGCACCATTTTCGATTCCTGCATTATTTCCATGTCCCATTAATCTATGCAGTGTGCAACTTTATTTTTATGAACGTGTCATTTACTGCCTTCGCATAACCACACCGTTGATAACTTCTGCCAACTGCAACTGCAACTGACACTTGGATGACATCTAATTTCCCACCTTGTCATTACAACTATTGTTTGCTATTCTGCTCTTCCCCACTCTGCTTGTTGTCGCTTGTCATAAACACTGATTTCAACACATTTTTTTAATTTCTAATATTTTATGCCGTTCCAACGTTCCGCGTTTTCCATTCACGAGTAAGTGTGAATGAACTGGCTGTTGTATGATGGGAGTGGGTCGTGATATTTTTCTTAGTTCTTGTTTTTTTTTTTTTTCAAAATATGCCAGACACGTTGTTAGGTGAGACATCAGTGAGCGCCTGAGGTGCACTTCATTTTTCTGTTTTCAACACTGCAATGTTTTTCATTTCACACCGTTACAGCGCAGCGGAGCAGTGTCGCAGTGCAACCGTCCAGCGTGCTGCTTAGCTCTGTTGTTCTTGTAATGCCACGAAGAAGAGCCTTCACACTTTTTCTACTGATGTTGAGTTTTCTTTAAAATAGCCTCGAGTTATTTTTTGGACGTGTTGGCAAAAGAGCAACCAACCAAGCAACCCACGTCGTATTGGTGGTTGTGGTTGTTGTAGTAACAACCATTCTCAGCATAAGCAGTCCCCGCTGAACTGCTCTGGCACATCTGTTGACAGGACTCTTCAAGTATTGTTCCAAGTTCAATTCAGCGTAAAATTGGTTTGTGTCGTTGGATGTTTGAAGTTTTTAAAAGAAATGAGTTCGCATTAGAAAATTTAAGGTACAGATTATAGTTGTGACTTATATTTTGGAAATCCTTTAAAATTGTATATTCATTATTAAGTGTTAATTATAAAAAATTAATATTCTTATCAGTTCTAAAAATTATTTCTGGAAATTATTTATTTTTTTATTATTTGCTTTTTTTGATTATTATTGGGACTTTTTTCCCAAGTTCGAATATCAAGGAGAGCTTTATAAAAAAAGTTTGAGCACTCAATGTGCTGTGTTCCTTATTCTTGAAGAGCAATTATTTTCTACGATAACGATTGTGATTGTTATATAAAAAAAATGTTCTTTTGCTGTTGGTTTAAAAACAAAAACTCTTGAGCTTCAAAATAGCCCTTCCCAAAATTTGGTTTGTAGACATCCTTATCTGAGGTATCTAAGAGCCAAACTAAAAAACGTGGATTTTCTCGGTAGTTATATGTCTATGTATCACGATTACGGCTTTAATATCTATGCCAAGGAAAATTCCTTTGGAAAGTTCGATGCGGAACTCATTTCATTTTTCAAAATGGTATATTTGCATATTTCCCTTAATTTATGGTACACTCAATTTCATCTCCATCTCAAAATTAATCTTTCTCATCTGGTGAATGTACGGTAATCATACTTGTCGGATCAAAATGCAGAATACAATTCAGAACAAACTAGGAAACTACTCTACAAACTAGGAAAAAAGTTCTTTAACGAACTGATTCAAAAAAGAGTCCAGTTAAGATTTTAAAGGTTTTCGGAAAAAAAAAGGTGGTCCGACCTCGGAACCTACAGTCTTTAACTTTATTATTCGATTTAAATTTTACTTTCACAAACAGAATGAGTTTGACAAAGAAAATTACTACACGTAAAGAAATTTTTCTTACAGCAACTGAAAAATTCACCAATACATTTCGTTTGCGAGTTGTATTTTATGCAAACGCATATTCAGTTGTCATCAACTTAAAAATATATCTTATATTTATACACCCGCAAGCTATTTCGGTCATTATTATTTATTATATTAATTATTTTTCTCCCTATGTCCGTCCGCCGTCTTATGGATTGCACTCATCGCACCTCTGTTCATATCTCCGTCCACTTATTGAGCAAATTATCAATTTCCTTATCTAGTAACAATTTGTTCAAAAAGTAACTCTGAACTATAAGCGTTAGGCTTATACAATGAAGGGAAAACAAGCGAAGTTTTCAGTTGGGAAAAACAAATTTTTTTAATTACTGCAAAATTAAAATCACTCCCGTTTATGATAAACAAAATTAATTTTCTGCAACCAAATGACGCGTTTCTCACAACTGACTAATATTATGACTGTTTATGACTGTTGCAACGGCTGAAATCTGAAATCTCAGACGGACTGACACACGGTCTTGGCTAAATGAACTCAGGTGGTGAATCTCATCAAGACTATATATGCTTTTCTATACTGGAAACACCTTTTTATGAGAGTTGCAAGCGGAGTGACAAGTTTTTAATACCAACCCATCCATGGTAAATGTCTGGGTATATAGAAAAGATATATTTCCTGAAGCAAAATGACTAGAATAGTGAAATTAAAATTTAATTGTGAGTGTTTGATGAACCCAAGAAATCATACGCGCTCACGAAGGTGCACCCAAAATATATATTTAATTGCCCTCGTTCCCGAACCAATACTCTTACGTTTTGAACAGACTTTAAAATTTAATCTCATTCCATGTATCTACTTTAACCTCAAAAGTTTTGGATGAGATTGTAAACTAGATATTGATGCTCACAAGACTACTCATGAGCCTCACATACCAAAGATGGACAAAAATTAATTAAGTTTCCATCAGAGTCATTGAAATGTGCATGGCTTCTTGGGTGTAATTATCTAGCTCCCTAGATAATCCCAGTGAAACCTGTTTTGTGATATAATTATCGGTTTCTGCCTTAGGCGCCTACCCAAAACCCCATAAAAGTTCCTAAATTTTATTAATAGTTAGGAGTTTATTCTAATTGTTATAGAATTGTAGGTTTTTAACGAAAGAGTCTACAGAACCTATAAAAATCCCTATGGTTTTTCTGGGAGACCTTTATACGCCTTTATTTTTACTTTTCATTGCTTTTTTATCTCATGAAGAGTTGACGCCATAGATTTCTATTATACCGTTCATCATGCATACTTGCGACGTTTTTTAGGGCTCTACGGATTAGTGTTCGTACTCAATGGTACCTTTTCATACCCTTGAATAATCTATTAAATT
Organism: Pherbina coryleti; assembly: GCA_943735915.1. NCBI lineage: Eukaryota > Metazoa > Arthropoda > Insecta > Diptera > Sciomyzidae > Pherbina > Pherbina coryleti. Next base: position 11,596,148 of record OX030949.1, read on the forward strand.
CTCGAGAACAGGGCTATTCTCGAACCACTGCAAAAAAGTTGCATTTATTTGCCACAGATTGTGAACATTTCTCAGAATAACTTTGCAATACTGGGGAAAAAACTCAATTGACATTGAGCATTCATATCAACATATCATAGTAACAATCTATTATGGCACGAAATATATCTAAATTACCTCTTACTAAGCTATCATGAGCATGGATTATTTTCTATTGAAGTGAGAATTTTTGCAATGGTGCGAGAGCATATTGTAAATAAATGCAATAGGGCAATTCACAATCTTGTGTATTTGAGATTGTAAATTCGTGCAATTATAAAAATATTCCATCAATTGTGAACGGTCTTTTTCGACTTACTTTGCAATACTTCTGTTTGTCTTATTTTTTCTTCCAATCAGCTGCCAGTTTGCAATTCAGTACTGCATTCGTATAGTTAATAAAAAAAATAGGTCTTTAGTGTTATAGGTTTTAGCAAAAGCGTAGTAAGTGCATCTCTGTATATTTTGTTAGTGTCGAGTAAAAATATAATGTACCATGTTGCAAAACCTATGATGCAAGACCATTTGCACAGGATTGTGAATTGCTCTAATAAGTTTTCGGCATAGTGTTTATGCTAAATCTAGTAAATGAAATAAGTAACACTTGTTGTTGCGATTGCAAAAAGTTTAAATATACTTTACATTTGCTTTGATGCGACACTTTTTACACCGGATCGTGAACATCCCTATTGAATGAGAAGTGACTGGAGAATTGTCACTTGTTGCCACAGATGTTATTTTTTTTTTTGTTTTTTTGTGAAATGAGCATGAAAAGGTATATACTAATATACTACCATATACCCATACTAATACTTCTTAGCTCATTTTGCAAGATGTGCAAACTTAAGTCAAAAAAGCAACTAGCGGACTCGCAAAAAATGTTCAAAAATTGAAATAGACAGCGAAGGCGAGAAAGTTAAAAATCCCTCCTCAGTGCATATTTTTTTTATTCTAGAAATTTATGCTGGCATTAATGTTAAAAGTGTCAAAATAATTAAAATCCGCTGCAAATCAAGCAAAAACTTACAAAACTGAAAATTGAAAAATGCTTCTTAACCCTCTACTGCATAATAATGTCTTTATTCAAATATAGAACTGAAAACCTTTTTTCCAAATTAGAAATTAAATCATAGATCATATATCGGTACTATGTTCTTCGATTAACATTTTTTGTAACGGAAATTTTTTCTAGCTTAGCGCATTTTGTAATTATTGTCAGTTGAATTTGTAAAAGTTAGCGTTTCGCACTCAAAAATCATGCATAAGGGGTTAAACAGCTAAAAACACTAAAATTTATTGTACTTCGTAATTTTTATTCTGAGAAGCGTTCCCGTTCTCTTTTATGCAATTTTCTGTCTCAGAGAAATCATTTGTTTGTTATTCTCTCACTTTTACCAGATCTACAATTTTTAGTCCTAAAATTAAGGGAACCTATAATTGTAACAACTTTTTTTTATTTGATTTTTATGTCACGGTTGTGACCAAACTTTTTTGAACAAAAAAAACTAATATGCAAAGAACAATTAATTCAGCTCTTGTGCCTTTTCACCAAAAACACATTGTCCTTTTGTCGAATAAATTATCAATGAATATTCAGCATAAGTGTGTAAAAGATATTAATTGTAGAATCTTTCAGTCTATAAGAACCCTCTTAGCTTTGAACACTTGTTTAATAAACCCGTCCTTTATTATTATTTTGATTCTATACCGTTTTAAGGTTAATCAATTCAATCAAGACCTGGATTAGTTCCGCCCAGACGATTTTCCTTCAATTTTAACCCGTTTCCTTTTAATTCTGCTGAATAAGTTTTATTAGATATTTATTTAGTAAATTGATAAAGTTACTGTTTTATTTCTTTTAAAATATATTCTTCAATTAAATTCAACTCAGAAAATTAAGTTTTCTTTCTTAAGATCGCACATATAGGTTATTTCATGTTACTCTACGTAATACATATATTTACATTTATTCAAATTCATGATAATTTAACAAATTTAAACCTGGCCAACTACTTTTTATTGCGGCCAACTTTTGCTCCTGTCGCAAAGTTTGCTCCTTGCTGACTTTTCACATTAGTTCTGCGTATCATAAATAAACATCTGCATTATGTTAACGTGTTATTCATCTCGTGTTTAACTGTACGGAAAAACAGGCGATATTATAAATTTGTTGGCCAAAGAATCAGTACCATCTAAAAAACCGTAATATTGCTAGATATGAAGATGAAGAAGACATTTGCGCATTTTCCTGCGTTGTGCTGCTCGTACATTTATAAATTTTTGAAAAAGCAATAAACACTCCAGGAAACATCCGCCGTATATTCTGTACACGGCCGTATAATTCTGCAATATTATTTTGGCTGCTGCAATTGCATGACTTCCTTACCTACAAGTGTAGCAGCAGCAGCAGCAGAAGCCGACACTGACAACACAGCAATAGCAACAACAATAACAGCAACATTTACTTACACAACAACTACCACTTCTACTGCAACAATGGCACTGGCAATAAAGCTGCAGCACAACAAAAAAAAAAAAACCAACAATAGCAACAACAACAAGGGACAGTGGCAAGTAAGTCGTACCTTTTGAGCCATAAAAAACGAAGGCGAAAGAATTATCACACAACTTCATGTAGCAGAAGCAGCTCCACGTTGTTGTATTGCTGGCGGTATTAAAGGCGCTAGCGCAGTGCTAACGACGACAACAACAACAACGACGACACTACGTTGTAGTCTAGCAGTAGCAACATTTTTGTTGCTATCTGCTCCGCATGACAAAATCGCATTAAAAGTTCAAAGTCACTCGCACTTTATATTCAGTGAAATTATGAAATTCTACAAAATCGCAGAATCACAGCCAAGTATAAAGATGGAATTGGTAATTGTACGTTTGAGCCATATTTTTTTGGAGCCAAGTGTGTAGTGTTATTGTTGTTGTTATTGTTGTATAGTGAAATGCGGTGGCTATGAATTATTATTTGCTAGGGTAAGAGTAAATCATTTACAATTTACAATGTTTTTTTTCTCTGCCGAACTGGGTCTGATAAGTTGTGAAACCATAAAAAAGAAAATCAAATAAATAATTTATATCAACTTATACAATGATACAAACGGTATTCACGTTACTTGAACCTATAAAGAAATTAGAAAATAACAATCAAGAAATGATCTTGTGTATAGAGGTTGAATGTATAGTTGGACAATATAGAATTTTAGCCTTATCCGATCTATAGTTAAGGTAGAGAACAAAAAGTCAACAAAATTTGAGTTTGGACAAGAAACTTTTATTAAAACTCAGAAAGAATTTAAAAATTTAACAAGGCTTAGTGGAAAACTAGTAAAGAAATGTCTTTCAATTAGTCGTAGTTGAAATACTCTCACAATTAAAATATTTTCAAAATTTTATTATGTTGATGACGTCAGTTTGTGTAGAATGTAATCGGAGTTTTCATGCGACTTTATGGTTTAGATAAAGTCGTTTTGTATGGTCACCGGCGTTGTTCTTATCCTATATTGTTCATTTTGCACTTGATCATTTATATTAAAACGAAGATATAATAAAGGAATCTCGATTTAAAAAGGAACCTGGATCATAATTTTTATAACATGAAATTTTTTCTCAAAGAGAAGGGATCAATATCGTTGTTGAGAAAATTGAATTCTATTGCTTAATTTATCAGGTGTCCACTTTTCAATGAGGAGAATAATAAGTTTTTACAGAATAAGTTTTTGGTATTCTAGAATATTTTATTAAAATTAAGAAACAAAAAAAAAAAAATTTTATAGATATTATTTATACAAGCAAGCAATGTAGAAGCCAATATTTCATTTTTTGCATTCAGTCCTACATCGCAATGTGCAACAATTTGCAACACGTATTGAACACTTGAAAATCTCAAACTGGAATAATTAGACACGTGCTACACGCCACTAGTCCATAAAGAAGCTTTTAAAAAGCTTTGTAAGCTTTACAAGCGTCTATGTTTTTGTCTCAGAGAGACCTATTTTTAGTCTTTAGGACTCATTGACCTCATTTCACCCCTTATAAATAGTATTGACCCAGTTTCTCATCTTAAGATACCTTTTTGATTTCAGAAATAGAAAGGCCGTAAAAAATCATTAAACTTTTATTAAAAAAATTTTTCGCTATTTCCACTAGAAATATTTAAAAAATTATTTTTAATTTTTTTGCATACATAAACATGGGGAGAATTTTGAAATTTTTTGGCATATTTTGTTATTTTTATAAAATATGCACCAAAACCTTCTTATCCGAATCATATTTGCAAGAAAATTTGAAAAAATTGAAAAAATAAATTGTTTGATCAATGTACCTTCCGATCTTTAAGAATAATATGTCGATATTTTAGTCTCTAAGAGACCTCCTATTCTTATTTTGGGGTCATTGAACTAAAAGGACCCCTAGTAGAACTGACCCACAGGTTATCAGTTTTTACCATCTTAAGTTACCATTTTAATTTCAGAAATGAAAAGCTCGTATTTCCCATAGAATAATTAAAAAAAAAAGTTCAAGTTTTTCTTGCAAAACGTAGGGTAATTTTTCATTCTTTCGTCATATCTTTGATTATTTAATCAGAACGGACAATATACCATCTTATACCTAGTATGTTTGCAAGGCTTTTAAGAATTTTTTTTTGCCGAACGTAGGAGTCGCGCATTTACATTTTTCTTCATAGATTCGGTATTTACAATTCGATTTTAAAACATATCGATGTTTTTGTCTTAAAGAGACCTACTTTTTTAATCAAGCACGCCGTTGCCATTTTCACAGATTTTCAGATTATAGTACCAGTTTTGTCACCAGGCTCAAAGATTGGCTCATCGTTAATAAGTTCAATTCAATGGTATACCCTCAATTTTGGTTGGGATGGACAGGCCTTGGAAGAAAGAAACGAACTTTCGATGCCAACTGCGAAATCTTGGGACATAATCTAGTGTTTTTGACTGAATTAATAACAATTTAAACACTGAATAAACACCATTTCACGCGGGTGTACGCACTTTTCATACCAACGGCTTGTCGGGTACCTCGGAACAACGCCCTTTTTGCACATGAGACCAACATTACTCTTTATGAGAGGCAACAGGTTTTTTAAGCTGGGCTTTGTATTTCAAATACCCGTAGATAGCCTTGCGCATTATGGTATTCTTGCCCATAAGGACCATATCCAACCTACACAACGTTGTACAAATGTTTTGTATATGCTTGGATTCTACTTATTCGTCTCCGACAATGAAGCATTTTGGAAATTCATCAAAGATTTTGGTGACATTAATGAAGTACTTAGCCTTCCAGGCTGCTTTGTTCTCCCATACATCTTGAATTAAGGTGTGAAATTAAGGACTCTTAAAGAATTAAAAAACAAACCACACAAGTTTCCTACGATGTCTGACTAAAAATTAAACTTACACCCCTATTCTGGCGTTGAAGTGACAAAAGACTATCATTGCAATTTTGTCACCGACCGTGTTATGCACTTGTTATGGCATTCCTGTTCTTTTATTCTACATCAAAGGAGACACGGAGAAAGCTTATGAAATTCCCCACACGATGGTGAAAAGCTTTTTTACTTTATTAATATGTGCCAAAATATTTATTGTGCAAAATTTAAATTGTAGACAAACAGAATATTTCAACGAAAAAATGTAAGTTAATAATTTCTTTAATTTTTGCATATTTTGGACGAACGTACAACGCTTGTCACCTGCTCCGTAGGTGATGACAGCTAGCAATGACAAATTGAATTTTTGAACTGTCACTTATCTGCAAGAATAGAAGAACATGACAATAGTCATTCCCCACACTTTGTAATGATTTTGTCACTGTCACTTCAACGCCGGAATAGGGGTGGTATTTTCTTAATAATGACTGATTTTTTTCCCTTTAAACTCTCGACATGAGTTAAAGCTCTTGAATGCGTTACTCATTGCACTACGTAACTCACCACATTGAAAAGCTTTACCATATAACTCAAGTCGGCCTTTTAACTCAATATTTCTCTGCACTGAGTAACGTCTTGTTAATGCAGGAACTAGCTCGTCACAAGTGCGTTAAACAGTGCGTGGACCATTCGATGCCAATTCGAGACCAGGTTCGAGTCCTAGCTAATACAGAACATTTTTTCTATTGAAATTAATTTTTCTAATCGGCCAGCACTTCTCTGCAGACAGTGGAAAACCTCAGAGAGAAGATACTGCTGATAACTGCTATAAGCTTTTTAAGAACATGCACATAAGCTGTTCGTAGTCGGTATAAAACTAACACGTCCAGTTCTCGTTCATTTGTGTACAAACATTAAATACCATGCACAACAGAATTTGATCATAAGAAGCTAGGTTAAAATTCTATTACGAGCTGAAATGGCCAATTTGTTTATTTTTGTTCCATTTTGTTTTTTATAGCGCAATCAAGTCAGCGCATGCCGTTGATGTGTCAGCGCAGTATTTTTTGTTGGGTTAGCTGTGTTACCTAAATTCTATGCATAGTATGTATTACTTTTTGGAGCAAAAATTTCCCGAATCACTTCTCACAAAATTGATTTTGCTGTAGGACATCATTTTCATTTTTATAATTTAAGCTCTCCAAACTGTTGACGTGGCTATCAGCTGACACTCTGTTATACCTATGAGTAGCTTAAATTCAACCCAAACCCCATTTAACTAAATCTCTCCAGAGTTCATCTATCCAATTTCTCAATTACAATATAATTTAAAACGAATTTACTTAGACGTTAACCCTATTATGATAGCTTTCGTGGTTAAACCAATACCACTTAACAAGCTACAGTTAAACAGCAAGCGGCATGAAAAAAAGAAAAATACAGCAAATAAGAAAGGTTGCATAAAAAGCCCGACGCGCATCAGACGCCAAACAAAATTCAAGGATAATCACTTTATACAGACATTTAATGTATAAAATGGCTCCTTTGCTTAAATAAAAATAAAAAAAAAACTAAAACTAGGTCCAGAGGCAGAAGGTAGCTTGAGTTCACCCTGGTGAAGTGTTAGGTAAACCAATGTTGGTAGCTGGATGACGCACATTGTGCACCGTCAGGCCACTGATGCCAGGATGATGATTATGATGATGTCTCCATGGCACCATGGCAAAGGAATTTTTCACTTGGCACTGCGGCGAGCGTCTAACACCGCGTACGTGATGTGAAACTTAATGTTTCAATTAGAGGTGAAGTTTTGCACGTAACTGTATGGCTGACGTAGAGCCAAGTGGTCGTCATTGTTGGTGAGGGAGCGTTGTTGGGGAGTAAGGTAGGCAGTAGTAAAGCAGCTCGATGTCAGCGTGTGAGTGTCATACCTATGTCAGCACTTATCAGGATAAACTTTTTTATAATGATCTCTTGTGTGGTTAACAAGAGAGTGCTTGGCAAATTTTTACTACGTTTTAATATAACCTTTCATTTTTTTTTTTTTTAGTTTTTTGTTTTTGTATGTTTTTGGTTGCAAAGTGTTTTAATGTAAGCTGTATTTGAATAAGGATATAAAGCACTTTAGTTAATTTGTTTACTTTATGTTTTTAATCGAAAGTTCAGATTTTACAAGCTTGAACTCTTGCATAAGGATACGAAGTTGAGGTAGAGTTTTCCCCAGGGCTTGCGGATAGTGTTGTATGCAGACAGCGATTGCGTTGGAAATTTATTGCAAAATGGCTAGAGCGATGACGTTATTCGTGTGGCTGCTACTTGATTGCTACTTGATTTTGAGTTGAAGTGTATTTAGATGTACGTAGTTAATACTTATCGCTGAATAGGTATTGGTATAAATTTCAATATTCGAAAAAGATTCTATTGCGGCTATTAAAAAATTTGTGGAATTTTTACTTTAATAATCCTATCCTCTAAGCCAATGTAAGAAAAAAAAGGATAAAAAATGTCCATGTTTTCCGAAAACTGTTTCAGCAAAAAGAACTTTAACACAATATCAAAAAACAAAACATAACGCACGCAAAGAAAAAAATCGTATATCGCCAGTTTTTTGCAAACGTTTCAACAGTTGTCGTAAGAAAAGTAAGTAGCGAGAAACGCGTCATTTAGTTGCAGGAAATTAATTTCGTTTGTCATAAACGCGAGTGATTTTTAAATTGCAGCAATTGAGAAATTTGTTTTTCCCAACTGAAAACTTCGTTTGTTTTTCCCTTCGTTGTATAAACACAACGCTTACTGTTCAGAGTTACTTTTTGGACAAATTGATGCTATATAAGCAAATTGGACGGAGATAGCAATAGAGGCGTGATGAGTGAGAAAAATAATTAATATAATAATTATACTGACCGAAATAGCTTGCGGTATATTTATATAAGATATATTTTTAAGTTGAATATTCGCAACTGAATATTCGTTTGTGGCAAATACAACTCGCAAACGAAGAATAGTTGGTGAATTTTTCAGTTGCGGTAAACAAAAAATTTCTTTGCGTGCATGACATTATTAACTCTCTGAGGCTTGCCATGAACTGCAGAGATGTGACGACCGATCTGAAAATTAATTTCAATTGAAAAAATGTTCTGTCTCAGCTGGGGTTTATATCACCAAAACTTTTGTTCAAGTCGAACATTGAAAGTGACTGGGTCTTAACACGGTCCGATATATAGAAAATATGGAATACATTGAATAATGTTACTCTAGGATCTTATTGAAAATAAAAATTTGAATTTATCTATTTCTCCTACTTTCCCTATTCATTCTTGGAAGACATGAAAAACTTCCGTTCATTGTTTGTAGGTTTTCATTTGTATCCTTTCAAATTGGATAGAATAAATTAGATAAAGGGCAAATAACCAATAGTGCTTAATTGTATCGGAGGAAGCAAAAAGTCCAAGCGGTGTCAACCGCATTCTCTCCTCAAGCTACAATATTAAAGTGTATAAACGTACTGTCTTAAGAGAAATCAATAGATGTGATTTTCGTACACGCAAAAGGGTTCAAAAACCGCGTTTGATTCCTAGACACAAAACTTTTCGGTTAGCTTTCGCAAGGGCACACTAACATTGGAAATATAGCGATTGGAGTAAAGTTATTTGGACTGATGAGACTAAAATTAATCTTTTTGGACCTTGTGGGCCGAAGTATGTTTACAGGAAGCCTAATACTCCATTGAGAGACTCTGACGTTATTCCTACTACGAAATTTGGAGGCGGAGGACTACTGTTTGAGGATGTTTTTGTGCAAAATGCTTTCCAACGCATGAATAAAATAGAAGGTAACATGGATGCTTATATGTACATTAACATTATAAAATCTGCCTACATGGAAAATCTTGATCCTTGGAGTACAAATATCGATACAACGGTAAAGCAACAGGATAATGATACTAAACACAAGGCGAAAAAGATAATGGAGTTCTTAAAAAATTCTAAAATATCATTGATGAAATGCCCCCCACAATCCTTGGATATAAAGCCGACAGAGAATTTTTTGGGTTTTTTTTTAAATCGGGTTTGTAACTATCAAAATGCGTTTAAGAATACGATTTTTGGGCTTCTATAACGCCGGACGAGTGTCAAAAACTTGTTGGTTCTCGTATTCAGGCAGTTATAAAAGCAGTTTACCAAATATTAGATTTTTCAGGATTCTGTTACAAAACTAATTTTTATATATTATGCCAAAAGTAATTAACTGAAATTGTAAAATTTATGAATATTTACAACAAACTCGTTAATGTTCAAATTTTGTGGACGGAATTAAAAAAATAAAAATAAATAAATAATTAACTGGCCATTTCAGCCCTTGAAAGGACTTTGACCTAGCTTCGTATGATCAATTGTGTTGTGCGTGTTATTAAGTTTGTACACAATTGACCGAGAACCGGACCTACAAGCCGACTCCGAACGGCGATGAACGGAATGTTCTCGTTCTCAAGAAGCTTTACATGGCATTTTGATTACTTTTTGAGGTTTGCCATTGTCTGCAGAGAGGTGGCGGCCATACAGAAAAATTATTTTAATTCAAATAATTTTCTGTCGCTGCTGGGGTTCGAACCCGGGTCTTCAGGATCGTTGACATAGCGGCCACGCACTTTAACCAACTACGCCACGGACGCCACCTGGACGAAATTACCTTAAAACTATAATTGACTGAGATAAAGCCATAAAACTTGCCACAGATTTCAATTCACATGTTTTTACGGTTTCTTGCCAAGCTAAGAACATCCTACACATGTTTCACTTGATTTCCCGTTCTTTCCAACTAATTTATCACCCCATTCCCAACCATGAAAGACTTGACTGAATAGATATTACCTGAAACCCTTCTCAGTGAGACAAAACTACCGTTTTCGAATTCATTTATGAAACTTTTTGGGTAAAAACGTTAATTTTCGGCACTCATAAATGAACTTTTTTTGTAACATTTGTCGGACCAAAATGCCTCTAAAAAATGAACCTTATTTTGTTCGGAAAAGAGTAAAACAAGAACCATAGAAGAGTTCTTTTTCAGCACTCGGAAATGAACCCTTTTTAATCAATCGCCGGATGAAAATGCCTTTTAGAAACGAAACTTTTTTTCTTCGGAAATGCGTTAAAAAATGATACATAGAAAAGTTTTTTTTCGGCACTCTGAAATGAACTTTTTGTATTATTCTCCAGACTGAATGTAATACATATTATAATAACGACATATTATAAAAAATATCAACAAAGTTTGAAATTCTTAATTTTTTAACTCTTTTTAGAATATAAAAAAGTAATATTTATGTTTCTGAACTCATTTATGAACAAAAAAATGGTTCGTTGAGAGATGTTTCTACTGATATTATTAAAAATGATTATTTTTTTAACTCATTTAAGAATGAAAAAAAGACACATTTATGATACATTTCTGAGTTCATTTATGAATAAAAATGCTTCATTATGAGGAATTTTTACCAACCAAAATGATAAAAAAATTATTCTTTTCCGACTCGAAATAATTTTTTATGAATTTCGCAAAAAAGCACAGTTTTAATTTATCGTTGAAGTTTTTTCGAATTTAATCTCCACTTTTAAGCAACGAAATAAAAAATCAAATATTAAAAAAAAAATTTACAGAAAAACCTTCTCTTATGGTTCAGTGGGTTGGTTCAAATAAAAACTAACTGATGTCATCAAAATAATGAAATCTTTATAAGTTAAGATATTATATTATAAACACTAGTGTGGGGGTAATTTTTCATTTTGAAAACAATGAATTTTTTTTTTTAAAAAAACCCCGAGATAAAAAGTTACGTTGTCCTGTCACAATATTTTAATTCATGAATTTCCTCTAATAAGGCTGTGTCAGGCCAGTGACTCGTACTTAAAAATTCGAGATTCACAAGTAAATAATTTTAAATAAATTGCAATAATTTATAACACAGACATTCTAATTGACCTTGAAACAAAGGGTCAGTTAAAACCATGCAGTAATACAGATAAATCTCTACCTTTAACCGATAGTAAAAATCATCGCATTAAAACGAAAACGAAAATTACTAGAACAGTACTTATCAACTAGAACAGTGCTCTTTTTCCCGTAATCCACTGATGACATGTACATTACACAGTAAGTGGTCATTAAAGCAGGTTCCGTTTTTTTTCGATCTTAAGCTAGCCTTTCAAAATAGGATGTGTTATCAAACATAGGGTCTTTCTACATTAACTTTAATCTTCGCGTTTAGAAATAAAATGAAATTGTATGTTTAGAAAACACTATAAAACTGTATAGTATATATGTATGTAAGAAGTTAAACTTTTGCATAGAAGTCAACAATTTTTTCACACGACATAGACTCGTACAGTACAATGGCATGACCCACATATATTTACCAGTGGTTTACTAAGTAAATTAATAAAATTTTTATTTTCTAAATTGCGATAAGTAATTTTCACGTCTCTTAGTAAAGTGTAATAAATATCTTCAGTTAAAAAAAAAAAAAAAAAAAAATAAAAAAATGCAAATATTTGTAAACAAACACTTCATCATCAAGCATTAAAATTTGTGCATTTAAACCACAACAAATCATTTAGAAAGCAATCTTATGAAGGAAGACCACGAAAGCATCAGCAAAAAAGTTATACACATAAATATATATACAACGACAAATTACAGTTAAAGGTATTTACAGGCGACTGACGTAGTAGACAGACAAAATGATTGATTGCCACATATGAACGCACATGGCAAGCTGTAACATTAGAGATGAAGAGGGTACTTAAAGAAGCTGCAATGATGATGATGTATGGGTTGAACAGAAAAAAAAAAAAAAATCAAAGCTTACTTTAAATACACTGAGAAAAAGGTAACATGAAAATTTCAAACATTGTCATGTTTAATATTTCCATGGTTTACTATTACCCCATAACGAAATAATCAAACAAAAAATATGTGTTATTTAACAAAATATTGTTTGAATCATGTTTTAAGAGAAAACAAGTTTAAATGAACTATTATACTGTTTGATGCAAACATTATACTGTTTGATGCAAACATGATACGGTTTGATTCAACCTCGTATTGTTTGACTTAAGCTTGAAACTGTTTGTTCATGCTGTTTCTTTGTCTTCCACAAAAGATTCTCATCTCTTTCAATTCATTTATAGGATACTCGTTAAGAATACAAGCAAATCAAAGGAAACACTTGCTATCCTTCTCTATCCAAGAGAATTTGCTGACACGAAAAATGTCAAGATGGCAGACATCAGTTTGCCTAATGTGTGTATATTATTGCAAAAAGAGTTGCCAGGTAGACATTTTGAAGGTGTTTTTTAAATAATGTTTTTAGAATTTTTTTTTTAAATTTTGAAAGAAAATATTTAACTTTTATAATTGCTTTATGCCATGTTTGATAGTTTTAAGATTTATTAGTTATTTATTCACTATTCATTATATGCTGTCATTTACGTTAACTCATTTTAATGGTGCAATTAGCCTCGCATATCTTTGCATGACTTAAAAAGTGTCACATAAGGAAATGTTGAATGGAATTTGCGTGTATCTGAATATGCACAACATGACAACGCATAGCAATGCTCAGATTAAAAAAAAGGTAACTTTGATACATATGATAAGCGCAGAAAATATGTTTCGTTTCATTTCTGTTTATATATTATGCAATTGACGTTTTGCCTAAACAGCTGTTGTGATATTACTCTATGTTTTACATAATCATCATTTGTTTTGCTATGTGCTACCTGTTTGTATGCATTGCATGCGCCGCTAAGCCATGCGAGGCTAATTGGATCATATATGCATATCACAACAAAACTGACCAAAATAAAAAGCGCAATTGTTCTGATATATTTATTTATATCGACTATGTTTAGTAAGATGGCATACTCAGTTTTTTCGTAAAAATGTTCGGAAAACTTTGTATAAAACTCTGCCTAATTAAAACTCTGCGTTGAGCTGACTTCAACATATTTATAAATATATTCAAATGTGTATACACATTCAGTGTTAAAACGATATATATATATATATATATATATATATATATATATATTTGAAAATGTATTATTTTTATACAAAATTATGAAACAGACTAAGATGACGTACTCATATGTTAAAAGAAATTGGGAATTTTTAAAAGTTATGAATAAATTTTGGAGTCACGAGTATACTGAAAATTTTAATTTGAATTAAAAATTTTTCATTTATGACAAAATTTTCTCGGTAGAAGCTTGGCAACACTATACCGAAGTGAAAGCTCCTGCCATATTCAGAGCTGAAATATTAGTGTAAATTTTAAAAAAGTAGCTAGATACTACACTGTTTTAAAGCTCCAAATTTAACAAGTATTTACTACTTTTTTATAATCTCATGTTTAAGTAGTCGATTTTTTTATTTGCTAATAAAATTGCTGCCGTTATAACTAGAGCATATAGAACACATTCCTCTGAGATCTTTATAAACGATCGAACTTAATAGTGTATCAAACAGAGTGCCATATGTCTTTATGCAATAATATACTTCACCCTTCTCAAAATCCTGAAAATTTTCCTAATTAAATTTTTATGAAAAAGTACCACTCTTATTTAAAAAAAAAATGTATATGAATATATTAATATTTTTGTTACTTATTCGTTAGAGAATTTTAACGAATACCTATTTTAATTTCATGAACAAAAGAAAATATGTTTTGGAGGAAATTACGAAATTTTATATTTTTATAATGTAAGTTCAATTCTTTTTGCCTCTTTAAATGTTGTTCTTCACAATTTAATAAATTCTTAAAAATTATTTGAAAATTTTATTGTTTTTTAAAGTGTTATAAAATACAAAAATCAACACGGCAACCCAAAGTCTTTAACTGATGATGCCAAAATTTTAAAGCTTACATGGCCACACTGTTCTTAAGAAAGTTCTAGAAATACACGCATATGTTGTATGTTCTTGTCCCTTTCGCGCTTGCGTACACTGCTTAAGTACAAGAAATCAACCCCTTTTTAATAATTGCGTGCCAGTTAAAGTTTGGCTGTTGAAGTGAAGTGTTGTGTGTCGTGTTGTTTGTGTTCCCAGAATTCAATAAAATGTTGAAAATTTGCGGCTTTATTTGCTGAACAAGAACTTCAATACTGCTGTTGCTATAATTGGTAAACCATGCAGTAAGTAAATTAAATATATTTATTTATAAGTTAAAAAATATCAAAGGCATATTGTGTATTAATAATCATACAACGGCCGCAAGTCCTTAAGCCAAAGTTGCAAAAACTTTCTTTGGCCATCTTAGTTTTTGACCATCTTTCGTGTTTTAATAATTTCTTATAAAATTGGAAATTAAAGTACACTATTAAAGACGATGGAACGAGTTTTGGCTTCAGGTCTTGCAGACATAGTATGATTATAACACAGCAAAACAAAGATATTATCTTGAGTTCCAATTATCTTGAGTTCCAAGGATTTACAGAGATACACAAAATGAATATGGTGATTCACCGAAAGACTGAAGTTGCTGTCTATTGAAGATATAAAAGATTTGGTACCAGCAGTGGGAGTACGAGCGGAATTTCGGGAAAAAATATTGAAGTGGCGTAAAGAAAAGGCAAGAACGTATTTTTTAACACAGTTTTACTCCCAATTAACTAATATTTAACTATTACCATTTCAACTATTTAAAGTTTAATATTGATGACCAGACAGTGTCGACGTGTAGCCAAATTGAAAGTTGGTTAGAAACGATAAACACTTCGTCGTGCAACAGCCCCTTTAACTCAGTAAGTTAATACCAATAAATTATAACTATATATTTCATACTTTGATTGAAACTTATTGTAAATAAAATATTCAACTTTGATTCCCGTTTGTAAAAACTGCTATTGAATTAAAACATATCCTTAAATATTGACATTAGTTTGCTGTAAGGCTCGGTAGTCAGCAATAGTTTTTTGGAGTTTGCGGTCTAATGGTTTCTGTACGCTAGGCACAGTTCCAACATGCTACTTAAGAAACCACCGCTTATAACTTCAATTAAAACAAGGTTACATGTAACTGGCTGACAAACGATAGCGGATAACTAGTCAATTGAAGGATCAATGGTTTAAAGGTCCTATTAATTAATAATTTAAATAATATTTATCTAATATTAAATAATAGACCTTTTTTTCGAAGCAATTTTTACTCATTTGTTTTCAATGGAAACTTTTTAAAATATAGAGATTTTTATATTCAAACACTTGAATTTTTTTTTCAATTAACATTATTTATCTTTTTCTTTCTCTTCTGCTTTATGAACGGTTTGGTGAATGTTATTGAATCTTTAAGAAATGGTCAAAAAGGAAGGAGTATTTTAGAATTTTATAATACTAATAATTTCCTGCTTGAATCTCATCGTTTGGATATTACATCAATATTATTGGATACGATTTTTTCTAAACAAATTAACCTTCATTGCAATGATTTCATGCAGATTTCACAACAAATAGCAAATGTGTTTCCAACTGAAAACGAGGTAGAAAATCTGTTTATTTTTTAATTATTTTTATTTAAAAAACCGTATTATACTTGTTATAGGATTACTATTTTATTCCTAGAGGTTATAGAAAAAAATCCGGGTGGAAAACTTTATGACAAATATCATAACATAAGAAATAAAAAACGAAAAATTGCTGAGTCCTTGAGCTCCCATGAAAAATCGACAAATTCTGATGAAGATTTGCTTGATGAATTTGATGAAAAAAATTTAGAAAAACTTAAAGACATTTTACGTCAAGATGTAAGTCAAAGCATAAACACTGCTTCCAACACTATAGGGGACATCTGGAAAAAAACATTTCCACTACGTAGAAGAGACTTGAAAGTTTTAAAAAACAATTTTGAATTTCTACATAACTGGCCAGCAATTCAACAATCTTTTGGTTATAAATTGGTAATAAATTCTTATGAAGGTTTTCGAAATTTTTTTTTATATTTAATTTTTTACTTTTAGATTTCATATGATTTTAGTATCTTATATCCCGGAAAGGAAAACAATTTGATGCAGAATTGGAAAAACTTCAAAAAATCAATTTTTATTTTTTATGAAACCAACATAAAGGATCGAAAATCTAGGGAAGAATTTGTTTGTTGCAAACAAATTTCGAATAATGGTAAAAAAAATATTATATCGTTATTAATATATTTAAAACTTAACAATTTATTTTATACTATTATTTTATTCTTCAAGAATAATTAAACTCTTAATAATATTCCCAATTTTTTTCTCTATTAAAATAAACATTGTTTTTATAATTTTTAGATAGCATAGACTTCATTATATCAAAATTGCTCAATAGTGTCATCATACCAACTGCACGTTTCAAAAATAAAGACGGAAAATCGACCGGAAAATTTACTATTTCGGATGCTCAAGAGAGCTTTACACTATTCCTAACTTCAATCAACAACTTTCAGCCCAAGATCACAGAACTTAAAGAGAAGTAATTTGCATCAAATTTAACAATTCAGCCAATTATAATTGTGTTGGTGTTGATATTTATCAGCTTAACAATTTTTTTATTTTCTTTGATAGTGTTTTATACAAACTTAAAACATATGTTGAATGTTTAAGTATTTGAAGAAATATTTTTTGACCAATTCTTTGATTTTTATTTGTTGTCGTCAATTTCAGGCTTTTTTGGTCAAGTGGTTTTTTTTTAATTAAATTTTAAAAATTTTTTTCAATTTTTCCCGACGTTTCGGAAGTTATTCCTTCCTTCTTCAGGGGATTATTTTATTAAATTTTTATAATTTTTACATCACACCATGAAACATATATATTGCACTTTTATTTTTAACAATAAACGTTTAAACAAAACAGAAAAACAAAAATTAACAATAACGACGAAACTTGTTGACGATGAGACGAAAAGTAAACATTAATCAGCTCAGTATTTGTTTTCAAATATTTCCAAGTCCTTAATTTAAATTATCCTCGAGCTAGTCAGAGTGTCTGGTTTTTTATACAAAAATACTTTTTTACTATTTCCACCAAATTTGACACTCCATCGCCTTCAGTTACTGCTCTCATAAATTTTCTACAAGCAGATAAAACTAAAATTCTTCAAACGTCACAGCTTTCAAATGAGATTCGTTAAAGGCTGATATGTATAAAAAAACAAATATTTTTGGTAGCTTATATAAAATATTTATTTCCACTTGATTTCCAAAACATCACTTTCTTACGCATTACTCTTCTGCAATTAAGAAATGTGGTCCATTGAAAAAACTATGGTGTTTACGATTTGAAGCTAAACATAGACCATCGAAAATATATTCAAGATGCATAACATCTCGGTTAAATCCTCCTTTAACACTTGCCACTAAGGCATCTTTAAAATTTACTGAGTTTTTGACGAGGTATGAACAGGGAGTAGACATTAATGAAATCAAAGTATATAACTTTAAATTTACTGATATCCAATCATTGCCATTTTATGAAAAAATTCAAGTTTCAGATATTTCTTCAGGATCTTTTAAATCATGAAATGAAATTATATATAAGGGCAAATTATACAAAAATATTTATTATTTATCTTCCTGTTGTTCATCATATATGAATTTGTATAAAATAGTGTCATTTTTGACTGATGATATAAAAGTTTATGTTTACTGTTATCGTATTAAAATATTAGGTTTCGATCAACATTTCCAATCTTATGAGATAGGTAACAACAAAATGTATATAAAAGATATATCTTATTTTACTAGTCCACCTTTACATATTCATTCAATTAATAATAGAAAAAGTTTTTATAACAATATAATTTAATGTAAGAATACACATTGTCTTTTTATTCTTTTCAATAAATGGTTATAACGAAAAACAGGTAAGGACTCAATTTAAAATCAAATTTGAAACCATATTTAAAAATATCAAATAATTACATGTTTGGATCAACAGGTAACCTATTCAATTTAAACAAATGTATGTTTAAATATATCACACAATTCGTGTTTGAATCAACAGGTATCGTATTCAATTTAAACAAATTTATGTTTAAAAACATCAAACTTGGGAATGTTTGATTTCAACCACAGTTGAGCTTAATTTAAAATGAATTTTTGTTATTAATTTCAAACATAGTTTTGTTTAAATTAACCAATAATATGTTTACTTCTACATGATTTGTGGTTAAACTATTTAAACATTTTATTTATTAACTCAACCATATTCGATGTTAGTTTAAAAGGATTTTTGTTAAAAATTTCAAACTCGTTTGAAGTTAATCTAAAATGAAATATTGTTAAATCAACTATATTTCATTTCAGTTATAACAACCCATATGTTGTTTAAAACAACCAAAAATCTTAATGGAGCAAAATCAAGTGTGTTTTTGGTTGGATTAACTCATTTTGAGGTTGATTTTTTTCTCAGTGTACTAAAGAAAGCATTAAAGTCAAGTGAAATTATTCACTTTTGTTAAATTGTTTTGTTAACCTTTAGCCTGCCGAACCTTTATTGTTTATCAAAATTTTACACATGCTTAGATGTGAATGCTTTTGGTCGCAACCCTATCGACATTAATAGAAGAATGCCCTGCTTTCCGCTGTCCATTTTATTGTTGCGATTATAATACTTTTTTATCATTTTCAGACATGAATGATTTTTGCTAAAAGTTTATAGATATAGTATATTATGTATATTTTGCTTTTTTATTTTATAATGCTCTCAAAGCACCCGCACCGCTGTTTGGGACAGTAACCCACAGCAAAGTATAACTCCAAAGCATACCTTCACAAAATTCAATTCAGCAAAAATCATACTTTTTCATGAAATATTTTGGACCTTTGTGTCAGAGAGTGTGTTGGTGTGCGTGTGAGGATGTATGTATGTTTGCATTGTTATCAGCTTAGCTGATTTTGTATTTCTACGAACGTTTTCCCTAACCAGCCATGCAGCTTTATGTCAGCTTCACGCACTAAAAACTCTCTCTATACGAATGTGTTGCCTTCATAAATTTTGCTACTTCGGCATTGAGCTCGAATGGTTGGCAGCAACTGACAATAACTTGTGACTAAACGTGGTCGTAGCACCTGCTGCCCACTGAGGTCTGTTGCTCACATAAAGTTTTGACCTTTGTCAGTGACAGAGATTTTCGCAAGTTCTAATAACATTTTACTTTTCTCCATTTATTTGAGATACTTTTTTTTTTGTCAACAAAGCATAAAAGCTGTATTGACAGTTTTAGCGTAACTGTAAAATCTTTAAAAAAAATTCCAGAGGTAGAGAGTTGTATTGCATAAAAATTTTTTATTTTCAAAATTTATTTCAAACGGTGGAAACAGTGGAAGGAAAATATAAAAAACATGCTACATCTACCAGTGTCCGATTTCGTTCAATTCAAATAGCTTCATTTTTGCCATCTCGCAATACTTGAACAATTGCGGCCTTCTGCAGCTACGACCCACCCTGAAATTCTACCTACTTGATCAATGGCAGTTACCATTAAAATAGCAAAAAAACCACAAACGATTTGATTACTTCATTAAATTCAATTTAAATGAGCCCAATTAATTTTATACCCTTTACTATTGTCCTCTCTATGCAGGATGTCTTTTATAAATTAGCATCTTAAACTGGTGCATTAATTAAGTGTATCATCTTCTTCTTCAGTCCGGACACCTAAGGAACTCATTCGTATAATGCCCGAACGTGTTTTCTACCTCCCCCCCCCCCCCCCTCCCCCCCTCCACAACACTAAAGAAATCACAAAGCTTAATAGAAGATTTAGCAAATATTTAATTAATCGCCGATTTGTAGAAATGTTCTAGCTACAAAATTCGTTACTAATCGAATGTAATCAATTATCGTGATAGATTGGCAACAACTTTGTAAGCATCCTTGGAAAACAAAACGTAATGTTCGAATGTTTATGGAAAGGACATTTGTTGGTTGAGCGAGTGCTTTACTAAGTGGAGGACTTCTGGCAGGATTTAAATTGATTAAGGCGATTGTAGCTATTGAGTTTTATACAAACAAGTTCTTGTAAGAAGTTAAAGCAAAGCTTTTTGCGGTATTAAATATTAAGAGAATGACCGAATAGAAAAGTGTCCTTGTATTTCCTTTAAGTGCTATTTTGCAACAAAATTAACCCGATTGAACAGTTTTGTTCATTAATATATCACATGCGTATATATCATATCACTACTAACCCTAATATCACATAACTAATATCATAACTAACTAGAGAAGCTACTGAGAATGAAATAAATACGAAGATTAACAAAAAAGTTGCTTGTTTTTATGCATGTTTTAAGCTGTTTGTAGTTAAATCCTTTTGGTTTGGTTAAGTCATGTACTTCACGTAGGCAATGAATTTATGTTATTTATAATCTAAGTATCAGACTTCAGGCCTCCATCGAGAAAAAAACGTATGCAAAATTAACAAAAAACCTAGTATTATTTTGTGACGACTAAAAAATCGCTAGGATACCCGGTGAACACCACCAATTTTGTATATTTATCCTTGTACATTTACACACACACATAAACACTGAATATAAATCTAAATAAACACATGAACATGATACAATTATACCAGGTAGGAGTGACAGTTCTTTCGCCTTGCACCAACTGTCAAAAATAGTAAAACTTAGAGAAAGAAAAAAGTAGAAAAGTACATAGAAAGTAAAATATACAGGCAAATTACAGTCGATGCAGGACACTTGTGAGAAAATAGCCGGTTGTCATTCCTACCTTGTATAATTGTATCCTGCACATGAATACAAAAAAATTAACACCAATACACTTTTCTTACACTAAAACAAATAGAGAGAAAGGGAGAGCATGAAGAAACGTGTGAGATTTGCAAAACGTGCGCAAACATATGCGCAAAGCTGGCATGATCTTGCTTAGAGGCGAGTAGCGGATTATATAATGCAAGCAACAGAAGCCAAATCGCTGGGCAAATATATGGAAAGTTTCTGGAGGAAGGAAACAACAAAGCTGCATCGTACGGGATTTTGTTAACAGGAAAATAAGCCCAGAAATTTCTATGCGGTACCTTGTTTGTCACAAATAACAAGACGACGCGCAGTGGGAGATTCGTGGCCATAAATAGAAAAAAGTATAAGTTTTCAAATTGTAAAAAGTGGATCCTCATTAAACTTTTCTTAGGCTCATTCAACAAACATACGACAATGTGGTAAATCCCCCGCCTTCAGATCTTGCACCAGCCATATTTTGTATGATTTCATACCGAGGTCCTTATGTAAAATGTTCCAGATGGTCCAGTAACACAAGCCCAATTATTGATAACGGAGACGAATTGACAATCGCAATCTTCATTGACACTGCCCAAGTCACATCAGCAATTTTCTCCTCGGTACGCAGTCTACGCATACGGGTTGGTAGATTGATGTCCAATAAAGTGAAACTGCACAGAAAAAAAAGAGTAGAACTTTTACCTTAAAATGTAGTGAATTCAGATAAAGTAATCCGGTGATTTTCAGTCAACGAATTTGATTAGGTGCGCTACCAATTTCTAAATGTTAATTATATGCAATTATATTGTGTAGTTTAACTGCGAGAGTAGCTAAAAAAACCTAAATATTTAGGTGTACCTTCAACCATAAAATAGATAAGACACATAATTTATTAGAAGAATAAGCTAATTTGTTTTAAACTATGACCACTTCAGATTAGGCAAACCACCTACTAAGTGTAGAAAAATCATCTAATTATTTAGATAGCATTCCCACTTAAGAGTGGG
The DNA here is from genome assembly GCA_943735915.1 of Pherbina coryleti. NCBI lineage: Eukaryota > Metazoa > Arthropoda > Insecta > Diptera > Sciomyzidae > Pherbina > Pherbina coryleti. The sequence goes on from OX030949.1 coordinate 11,618,366, forward strand.
AATGCCGTGCAAAAAATATGCAAAAAATATGTTTTTTGTTTTGCAATTTCTATTTTGAAGTGAAACTTTCCTTAGGTGACTTTACTTCATTTCGTCACATGATAGAGAAGAAAGATTTGTTTTATAGTAGATAGAATGAGAGAGATATATACATTGTATAAATGACTGAAAAAATGTCTATGCCACCGCTGAGAGTCGAACCTGCGATCTCAAGATTTCAACAACCAACGCCTTATCTATTGAGCTAAATTTCCAATATAGGAATTTATTCTACATACCAATTAATCAAATTGCTGTAGATGCCCAGTGGAAAAATAATTTCAGAGTTGTGGACCTCATATTTTTATATACATTTTGTTCACAAGATATCAAACGGCGTAATAGCACAGCGGTAAAGCGTTTGACTATAACGCCAGTGGCCCGAGTTCAATTCTCGCATGAGACTTTACTTTTTGTAAAATTTTCTCACTTTGTTTTTATTTATGTTTTTTATAGGAGAGCGCTGTGCTCTCCTTGGGCTAACACTTTATGATATGTTTCACTTCTTTTATGTTTTGCGTTGCACAGAAATAAAAAATTCAAATACGGGAAAAAAACAAGTTGTAAGGAAAGCATTTGATTTATCCACGTAAATATTTATATAAAATTTTTACTGAGGCGTGGATAATGCTAATATGCGTTATTTCCCTAGTGTACGAACAAATCGACAACTTGCATTAGGTAAAATAACTAGAAGAATTAGATGATTTAATAAGCAAAATTTTAGTTGAATTAACTAATTTTAATTAGGTGAATTACCTAATGCATGGTTGTTAAATTAACTGTGTAAGTAGAAAAGTTGATGAAAACATTAGGTGAAATAGAAACTTTCACATTAGCTAAACTAGTTTAGGTAATAAATCAATTCTTTTATTTTCTGTGTGGTGCGAAATTTGGTCACAATACCTTGAATACCATAAAATGGACGTAATTTGCGAACCCTTTTTCTCACAGAGCACGAATTTTGATACTAAAATTCAATGATTTTCAAGCGCTGTTCGTTTGTTTGTCTATTCATGGTGAAATGGCAAACCTTACTGAGCATTTTCGGCTTTACCACATGTTACGAATCACGCGAGGTATCAAAACTTTTACACTGAAAAAGAAAATAGCAAAAAATCACCCTTTTTATCCGATTATATATTCGGAAGCGACGAAGAATCCAATGTATGGACCCGAAACACTGTTAATCATTGTTGTAGAAATGTGATGGCGTGGTGTAACGCCACTGCCTTTGAAGTAGGAAATTTTTCCACTTGATAACGATTCAAAACACACCATTGTTAAGGTCTGACTGCTTTATGCACTGAACACATTGACGACGGCAACGACATTACGACATCTGTCAAATCTTTTTTACATGCTTTTCTTATAGAGGTGAATGTGGTGAAAATTTCGCAGCGACATAGAAATGTTGCTGACGGCGGTATAGAATTATTTCTAATTTGACGTGTGACAAAAGAGCAAATATCGTCCCATTAGTATTAAAATAGCCTATAAATTTTTTGATGTTATGAGAAAAGGGATTTCAAACTTTTTTTCGAAAGTAGCTCTCACTCAAATCTCGTTATGTCTGTAAATATTTATTTTTTCCGACGTTTTTTTTTTAAGACTGTTTAAAAATGAGTCTATTTTGTTAACTGACCAATTTTTATTATTATAATCATCCTTTTAATGAACAAAAAAGCGGTGTAAACTGCAGATACATCAGATAGGCTATTTTATTTTTTAATGTTTTCTATCAAATTTCTGATACGTTATTTTATTTTGTATGGTATACACTATTTTAATCAAGAAATACACCAGAATAATAAGTAAATTTAATATGAATTTTTATTACTATAAAATTATGTTTTAATTACAGTCAGATCGTAAATTATAAGCATGGTCTTTATTTATAGTCGTCTTCGTCCTCTTCTTCGAATCTGTCTGGTTCATCTAAACAATCGCGAATATTCTCTCCTTGTAAGTTCAAAAAAAATGTCTGTGAGCCGGGAGGAATTACATTTTTCTTGCATAAATCTTTGAGATCCTTCAATTTTGTGTCAGAAATTGGTAGTTCTTTTTTATATTTGTGAGTTAATGTAAAATTGGTGACCCCTTTCTTTTTCATTCTCGAGCCATCTATATCAATCACTTTGAAGCCTTCGTTCCATTGTTCCTTGTATAACAATTGTCTCTTTTCACTTTTTATTACTTGGAGAACCTTGATTTTAAGCCAATTTACCGATTCATTGTTGACATTTTTCTTCAAGTTATGGTTCAATTTTGGGAACGCCGTTTTGAGATCAATAATATCACTGTAGTTAAGCCTTTCTACAGCGTACGGATTTTTTCGTCTTGCCAGTCTAAGTATAGTTGGCCATTCTTCTGGTGAATATACACAAATATTTCTCTTAGCTCGTTCTATAGCCGAATGCATGGAATCTGCTTCCATTTGTGTGTGTCCACTTTGAAGATATTGCATCGTTATTGAATTAAAATGCAATGAATGATTCATATGAAACAATAATGTGCCAATTAATCTGTTTCTATTCTGTCCTCCACAGCAGTCTGAATACAGAATAACATCCGTTACTGATTCGGGTAATTTGTTCAGCATTTTTAATAAAGTGGTTCCAATTTCCTCTGACCCACGCTTACCATGGTTTTCATCCCACAGGAAACAATATCCAGCTCCACTAGCTAAATCGTAAAATGTGTTGTTGTATGTGGCAAACTTTCGACTGCAATACAAGGTGCTTACATTGCTACATGGTGTCAATAGCACTGATTGTAAGTCAAAAGTGAATACTTTTATATTGCTGTTCTTTTTAGATAACTCCTTGTCAGCATCTTTGTGGAGTCTTGCCTGGGCTTTATTTGCTAAGTGTTCATCATATGATTTCTGTATTGAAGCCTTGTCCTCTGTATTTTTGAACCTTTCGCATGTTAAGCATGTGTCTTTTTTTGGATGATGGAATGAATAATTGTAATTATTACAAAATATGTGGCGATACATATGTTCTTTAACTGAGAGATCTGGGTGGCGTTCTTTAAATAAGTTATACATTTTTATAATTGTTAGGTCTGCGCTCAGATAAAGGCGTTGGGACTTTGCTCGATTATAGTGGCTTTCTACTGCTGGAAATTACTCTATGTGCTCTTTAATAAGAGTTGCTATCTCCGCGTCTACTTTTCTTTGCATTCCGTGTTTACCCCTCATTCGGTGGAACTGGCGGCAGTCGCTATGTTTGACACCAAAATTTGTGCCGCACTCGTGGTGTCGCGATCGCGATGAATCGCTATGTGTGTCACCAGCCATAAAACAACGTAAGCATTGCATAGGCTACTTTTGTTTTTTGTAATTTTAAAGCACATGTTAATTGTTCTAAAAATATAACGGCCTATAAGATTCATACAAATGAACATATTGAAAATATTTGTTGAACAACAACGTATATCATTATACGTCATTTTAGGTGTTAGTGTCATGACAAAATTGATTTTTTTCCTAAAAGTTAAAATAGAGTATGTGAGTGTACATTACTATTATTTTGAATAAACAGAAAATTTAGTTTATGTAAAATAGCGTATATGCTTTTACATGATTTTTGAGGAAAATAATTTAATACAAATTTATACTATATTTTTTTGACTGACGTTTTGACCCACTTTGTGAAACTAGAATTTGACAAAATTTTTACCATATATAAAATCGACGATGGAGAATCCAAAAATTCAATAAAAAAATAATAGCCTATGAGCACATAGGCTATTGTTATACTAAGGGGACGATATAAGGGTTTATGTATGAGTGAATGAAACAATCGTATAATATTTCCAGATTGTTGACTCTTTCTTCATGTCGGTCGTAAAGTTGTGTAGTCGTCAATGTGTTCAGTGCATTACTTTGGCCCACAACAACTGAAATCACAACTCTTAGGCCAGACTTAAAGGTTATTTGGAGAATTAGATACTAAATACTAAATACTAAATACTAAATACTAAATACTAAATACTAAATACTAAATACTAAATACTATATACTAAATACTAAATACTAAATACTAAATACTAAATACTTAATACTAAATACTAAATACTAAACACTAAATAAATTTTACATATTTAAAATATATGTACTTCATGTATGTGTTTTACAAACCATTTTTTTACATTTTGACTTCGATTTTTTATTTTAAACCAGCGCAATATTTGCAGTGGATCGGACAAAACATTCATCACTGTAATTAATTTTAATGAGCAACAAATTTTATTGTGCATAACAGGAAGAGCAGGAAATTTAAATTAATTATTACATCCTTTGGCCAGAAAAGCACAACAACAGCAACAATACAAGCAGCAGCAGCAGAGTGAACTCATTTTATTTGGAGAAAAAAGAAATCATTAACAAAATGAATGACGTCCGTCTGTGCGCATACAAAAAGCACGCAGCATCACTTCCTGTACGGGATAACATGTCCGCCTTACGCTTCCGTTTAGGTGCGCATACATAATAATTGCGCAGTTTATTAAAACAAAAGTTTCCTCACACAACAATTTTTAGGGCTTACTTATAAAGTTTCTCAATTTTTATGTTTTTATTTTCTGCTCCCTCAGCTTCACGTGAGTTCCAGCACCTGCTTTGATTCTCACAAGGATTTTTGCAACCTTGCCGTGCTTTCTTTATGTGAAGTCAGGCAGATTTGTTCCCCAAAATAAATACAAATAAATTTTACAACTTTCTGTTTTACGGCAATTGGACATCATCAGGTATAATTTCAATTGTATTTCCCTGCAGACCATTTCCAGCAGCATCAAACAAAAAGCATTTGCATAGACTTTTATTTTATTTTTTGTTTTTTTTTTTTTTGCTACAACTACCGCCCACATAGCATGCAACGCCCACTCGGCACCTTCTTGACTGTTGTTGTGAATGTCATTGAAACAAAGAAAGCCAAGGGACTGAAATAAAATAAAGATATTCAACGCAGCTGTTTTGAAATTCTATACCTTTTTAACCGTTAAATTTTATGCGTTGCAGGACGACAAAAACGTTCGAAATAATAATACAACATTTGAATTTGTTCAGGAATTGATTTTGCTGTCGTTGACGTAGTCAGGTCACCTTTGACCCGTACCTTAACAGTTTGAGTTTTTTGTTTTACCTTTTTTTTTCAAATGTGTAGGTATGTAAAGGATATAGCACGGGTCTGAACTTTGAAGATTAACTGCTAGATGCTGTTGTAGTCAAAGTGTTTTTTTTTCAAGTTGTTGAATTTTATTTTAAGTGAATCATGTTTACAGAGTGTACTGCTTAACAATATACCCTGGCTTTTGCAACATTATTCATTATGTTAAACATCATGTTGCATTCCACATTCAACATATTTTATTAAGGCATAAAAACCGCGCTGGCTCGTGTGCTCGTTCCTTGCCACAATCGTATAAATTACAGCATATAACAGTTGTAACTCCAGTTATCTGGTGTATTCCCAAAATACCTAACGTACCTACATACATTCAGAGCAACCTTGCTTGCATAGCAGTAATTTCTATTTTCCGCTATCATGGCATCTTAATTCCGTTACCTTTTTTCCTTGGCTGCTGACTTATTTCTTGTACATTATGACTCTTGACTGGCAGCGCAGAGAATTTACCACCAAGTCCGCGTTTCATTACATAAAGTTCTTTTTTTTTCTATTTGGCAACCATCAGCGGCAGCTCCAAAGTAACTAGCTTCTTATGAGTCCAGAGGAAACGCAGTAGAAATACGCTGGGTATGAAGTAAAAAGTAAACTGAGCGCATTTAATTTAATTTCGAGCTTCTTGATTTCGTATTTTATTTTTTTTATTTTTATTTCCTTGTTATTTTGGTTTTTTGCTCTCTACCATTTTAAGTGTGTTGGCACTGTAGTTGGCAGTGATTCGTCTTGGAGGTGGTGGCTTTTGTCAGTTGCAGCAGCAGCAAAGAGCATGGAATGCCTTAAGTTTCCTTGGAATTAATGTATATTTAAGACTAAGCAAACGTGTCAGCGTCGTGAAGGTGGGGCTCTAGCATGGGGCTCAGTATTTGTTGTGGAGTCTAACTAGAGCACATCTCCATACAAAAAGGAGAAAGTACTACGTTCGTGATATTAAAATGAAGTAAAAACAAAATATTTGCTTATTTGTTTCGGTAGCGTGGTATTAACTCAATTGGAACAAAAAGTGGAATTACCTTTATTGCTTTGTGGCATTTGCAGTGTCTGGGAGTGTCTCAGATATAAGGGTACTTTTGCTCTCTGAAGAAAAAGAACATTTTAGGTTGCTTTTTTTTTAGAAAGAGGTCAAAGATTGATGGGACAATATTGTTGTTTAAAAATATAATTAAACGTGTGGTCACTTCAAACAAAGTATCTTTGACCCTTTTTAACCGACTTCAAAAAGAAGGAGGTTCTCAAGTTCGTTGGTTTGTCCGTTTTTTTTTTTTTTTTTAAATGTATGTACATCGATAACTCCTAAGGCACTTCCACGATTTCCGTAATTTTTTGTCAACAGATAGATACCATGAACGCGGAGGTCCTTTTGTAAAAAAGTGGGCGATATACGACAAAGGGGCGTGCTAGTTTAAGAAAAAAACTGTATTTCAGTTAATATTGACACTAGGGTACTGAAATTTACAGTAAAAATACTGTGGTAGACACAATTATTACAAATTACGATCAATAAAGTGGGCGTTATTTGACAAAGGGGTGTGGTCATATTAAAAAAACACTGTATCTCAAATAGTATTGACACTAGGATACTGAAATTTAGTACACGGGTAGACACAATTTTATAAAATTACTGTAATGAAAGTGGGCGTTATTCGACAAAGGGGTGTAGCAATATTAGAAACACACAATATATCAAATAATATCGACACTAGGGTGCTGAAATATAGTGCATGGATAGGCATAGTTATTACAAATTACAGTAAATAAAGTGGGCGTTATTTGACAAAAGGGTGTGGCAATATTGGAAAAACACTGTATTTCGAATAGTATTGACACTAGGGTACTGAAATTTAGTACAGTGGTAGACACAATACTTAAAAATTACTGTTAAGAAAGTGGGCGTTATTCGACTAATGGGTGTGGCAATATTAGAAACACACTATATATCGAATAATATTGACACTAGGGTGCTGAAATTTAGTACATGGGTAGGTACAGTTACTTCAAATTACGGCCAAAGTGGGCGTGGGCGTTATTCAACAAAGGGGCGTGTCAATATTATAAAAATTCTATATCTTAGTTAATATTGACATTAGCGTACTAATATTTGGTATGCAGGTAGGTGGGTAGGTAGAATCATTAAAAAAGTTGGCGGGATTGTACACAGGGTGTGGCACTTGGAAATTGAAATTTGGCACAGGGCTAGGTAGAATCATTATAAGGTACGATAAATAAAGTGGGCGGGATTATATAAAGGGCGTGGCACTAACTGTAAGGAAACAGAAATGGAAAATACCCAACAAATTTTCAGGAATTAATAAAACAAATTTTTTAAGAACAAAGTTTCATGTTTGAAATTTTCCTCAAGAATACAATTACATAAAATATTTCATATTCTCTAAAAAGGAAGATATAAAAACTTTTTAACAAAAAAAAACCGACTTCAAAATCACTACAAAGTAAAAAATAATTTTAAATAACTTTTCCCATTAATTTCTTTTTCATATTTTAAAAGCAATTTATATGTATTATAATATTGGAAATCTTATCATTTTCATTTTTTTTATTTTGTTTTATTATCATCAATATATTAATTGATTTACCATTGGTGCCTTGGTGACACTGTAGTAATTTTAAAAGCTTTGTACACATTAAATTTCTCACTAAACTGGTTTGGGTGAGCTTGTAAAGCTCATATTGAATATGACATAGTGTGTAACAGCTGCACAAATAATGCATGGAACACATTGGCTACATTCAGCGTACTCAAAATTGCCAACTAAAAAATCGCTAAGAAGCTTTTATATTCATAAAGTTAATAATATTTTTATGATAAAACAACATAATATTTTATTTCTTGATATCTCAAAATTGACGCCTTTACTTTTACTTTAACCAGCTCAGTCTTTCTTTTTACATGATTCGAAAACAAACTTTCCAATACATTAAAAAAAAAAAAAAAAAAAAATTAAAGGATCCGTTGTTTGTCAACTGGAATTTAAAAAACAATTCTCATCTAATCGAAAAATCTAAATAAAAAAAAAAAAAACTACCTAAATAAAAACAAAAAATCTACCGAATTAGAAATATTTGCCGTATTTCCTAGTTGTTTCTACTGGCATAACCAACAATTCATCATTATTGGTAAATGATCTCAGTAGTGAACTTCACAATCAGAAATCAATAAACCTGGATTTAATTATTGATGGCCGCTTGTTTGCCGGTCTTGGTAGCCGGTGGATAGTGCGCTGTTTACTACCTCAGGGATTCCTGTATCGAATACCGGTCAGGGCATAAATCTATGCTTTATTTCATTCCTCACTGCCAATCAACTGCAATTGAAAACTCATCAATATTTATGACTTAAGAGTTGTAGTTATTGGAAGAGAAGTTTGTGCTTGGAATTGCCTCAAAACTTGAATTGACTGAGGTAAAGATATTAAACTTGCCTCAGATACTAATTCATATGTTCCTACGGCTTTCCACCAAGAACCTACACATGTTTCACTTGTGTGAACCATTCACCCACTTCGAGCCAAGGCAGACTTGACTGTAAAGGCATAATGCCTGAAATTCTTGGTCTAACTAAAAATATTACATTAAATAATGCTCAAAATATAAACTGCACTAAAGCCCAAAATATTTTGGGCCAAAAAAAAAATAAAATAATGCCCAATATCCAATGTGAAATAAGGGCCTCAAATACTCGTATATAAAATAACGCCCAAATCGAAAATGATAAAAAACACCTCAAATATTTAGAAAGGAAGCCAGTTTAAATATTTTGGGGGTGGGGTGCTATAAAGGTTAAGTCAAAGGTTATAAGGCCAAATTGGCTTTATGAAATAAAAGGCAAAATTTGTGAAATTGGCCTTATTTCCACTAAGAAAATAAAGTAAAGCAAAAAAGAAATAAAAGAACTCAAAAATTCTTTCTGTAAATAAAAGGTAACTTCGTCACGTCAAAACATTGTTTTTGATTTCTTTTTATTTATTACATTTTTAAGTTCGCAATCTGTAGTCTATTGTTTCAAAAGTAACGAGACTCAGCGTAGGCTATGTTGCCAGAAAAGCACGATAAATAGTACTTATGGTATTTTTCAACGATTGTGGGATGTGGGAATTCCCATGGTATTTTGTGGTAAAAATCTCTCGCGTGGGAAAAAAATACCACATGTGAGATATTTACTACGCGTGGGAAAACAAATACCTCAAATTACCACAAAATACCTCAAAACACCATAGAATACCTCAAATTACCACAAAACACCATAATACCTCAAAATAGCTCAAAATACCTGAAAAGAAAATTTGAGGGATTTTGTGGTATTTTGTGGCAATTTGAGGTATTCTGGTATTTTATGGTAATTTGAGGTACTTATGGTATTTTGAGGTATTTTAGCGAGTGTGGTAATTTGTGGGAATTAAGTGTGAGAAAAAGAGAATTTTGATGGTAATTTCATCTGGCGACACTGAGCGTAGGTACTAAATTTACAACAATTACCATTTATAATAATTTGCCCTTGTAAGAAATTTGTATAGGATTTTTTATAATTTTATAAAAAACTGCGGTGATTTTATTCCGTTTAAGAGTAAATTATTATAAGTTTAATCACGTGTTCTGCTTGAGTAATATGTCCTAATAATAATTGCTCAAAGCTATCAGAGAAGCAATAGCAATTTTTCAGTAATGATCACTTAAAGAATTGGCCATTTCAGCCCTGTGAAAGGACTTTGACTGATCTTCTAATAATCGCGTTGTGTCGTGCGTATTATAAGATGTTTTTGTGCACAAATGACCTGGACCTACTAGTTTTATTTTGACTCCGAACGTGTAATGTGCATGTTCTCAAGATGTTCTTTTTACGTAATGACATTATTTACTCTCTGAGGTTTGTCATTGCCTGCGAAGAGGTGTCGGCCGATCAGAAAAATTAATTTCAATAGAACAAAATTTTCTGTGTCAGCTGTGGTTCGAACCTGGTCTCGAATTGGTATCGAGTGATTCACGTAAATCTCATTAAACATTATTATTTTTTTTTTCTTTATTTTATTTTATGAACTATATAAAAATCAAAGCGAAAGAAAATTCTGTTTTTCACCCGGCAAAATGGACTCAAATCATACTAACACTGTGTTCTAGCTTGAAATTGATATTCAAACCAAAATTTAATGAATAAACGAATATTTTTTCCAAACTTCATGTTCTGAGTTCGAACTGCGTCTGTCTTCTGGGTCTTGGTTAAGATCATGTAATTGAGGTAGTGGGTGTTATTGACGGAGACGTTGGGCAAGAACTATTCTCGAACTAGGTATAACTTATGCTTTATATTGTTGTCTTGATCAAGAACATCGAGGTCCTACTTTCAGACCTCTCTTGTAAGCAATGTTAAGATATTTCTAAATATATATTCTTAGCCATGGTAGTCTCTATAAATATTTAATTTTCCTGAACCAATATAGCCCCATTACACAAGTAGTGCTTTTCCATGTTTCTCCATAGGAATTTCTGATTTGATATTCTTCATACTATTGTGCGAATAAGTCTCAGTTTTGATCTAGTTTTGTCCCAAAATCCCAATCTTGTAAAATTTTTCGAACTGATAAATGACTCCTCCCAATTAAATCACGAATTTGTCATAATATTCATATTTTGAAATTTCACAATTCATAGCCGTGTTTTTTTACGGTTTTTTAATGCTTGCGCTTAATTTTCAATTGGGTACAAACAAACATTTGTGTGTTATAGTTGATCAGTACCCAGTCTTTCTATCGGATGAGATTTTCGTTGTATAAGTAATCATAAAGGTTTATTTATTTCGGGTTTCAGAAAGTGAAGCCCTGTCATTTGGCAGCTGTCAAATGTTCATGTCATCCACACAAGTTTTTTTGCCATTTTACAATATGGAACATTTTACCGCCAAACAATGCGTTGAAATTGTTAAATTGGTCTAAAAATAAAAATGCCGATTTTCCGAAGCAAATTTTCTTTAGTGATGAGGCCCATTTTGCGATAGGTGGATAAGTGAATAAGCAAAATTGCCGAATATGGGGTGTGTTTTTTTTTTTTTTTTGTTGGTCTGAATGGGTAACCCTAACAAAAACGACGATATTTGGATCAGTTTATGGGCCAATTTCGAAGTTGTTTTTAATTTCAGCTGAGGGTTGGGATGTTTTTATGATTGTCAGGCATGTGATAGAAATCGTTTTTGTACGAAATAGCTACCGAAACCGATTTGACCTGTGATGTGTTTCGTTTTCATTTTCGAATTTTAATTCGTACAAATTACCAAGTGATAAAATTTCGGTTTTAACTATTTTACAACGAAATGAATTCGTTAACATTTCTATTAGCGATTACAGAACAAATTGTGAGTTTCAAACTGTCTGTTGAGAAATTGTGTGCAAAATGTAAGTTTTTTAGGTGGAAATTCCATTTTTGAAATTAACTATTATTGAAATTTGATATTTTAGGGGAAAACATAAGAACTCAACTCAAGATGCCACATTTATAAGTTTTATGGAGCAGAACGTCAATGCACCAGTAGAAATGTATTCTTACACTAGCGGCATTGAAAATATTTACGTGGAATCCGCTAGATCCAAGGATTGGAATGGTCTCTAAGTCTGCGCCGTTCCAAATGTTCGGACTTTCTTGCTCCCTTTTCACTCAGAAAACTTGCTGCGGCAAAAAATACACTCATTTTTTAATTTTTTGACAATTTTGCAAACATTTGCTAAGTTCAATTTCATTCGTTCCTCACATCAGCTGTTTCGAACATGTCTTCGAATTTAAATGAAATCGCTCGATTTCCATCACACATAAAACAAATTCGTACGATTTGCAATTTCGTTTTTGTTTTGAAATCATACGATTTCCATCACATGCCTGAGTATCACCTTTTTTCTCTCCTATACTTTTATTTCTCTAGGCTAAAAATTGTCATCTATTTTTTCAAGCTATCACTCCTTCTTATTTTATTTTATCTTATTTATTTTATTTATTTATTTATTTATTTAATTTTAAACATTATTTGTAAACTAAGAAGCAAGTTCTTTTATAATACATCGTAGTTGGTAAGGTTACAGGCGTATTAACTTAATCTAAAAACTTAAATACTAATGGACACAATTAAAGATCTGAATTGACAAAATTAATTCATTCTTATTGTTTTAAAATGGCTTAATACTTAGTTATAGTGAAGATAGATAGTAAGACCAGAGGTAATGAGCAATAAGAAATAGGATAGAATACGAAGATAGGAAAACAAAAGATATAAAAAGACAAATAGAGATAGACGAGAAAAATAGGTTACAATGTATATTAATGCGAAAAATAGGAAAAAATGGCCTGTCTAAACATTCTGGTTCCTTTAATAGATTTAATATGAATGGGCAGACTATTCCATAATCTAATTGCGTTAACGAAAAATAATCTTGAGGAATTCATACAAAGAAGCATACGACTTCTTTGTAGTTGACTAAATTGTAATTTTTCATATAGATAAGATGTTTTTTGAAATGGATCAGCTTGTGCAAGAAAATACAGTTTCTGTAACTCAAGTAGTTTATTATATCACAACCAAGAATGCTTTTATTGTATTGTGATATATGGTCAAACTTGCGAAGGCCGTATACATATCGGATGGCATGATTAAATGCCAGCTGAAGCTTTAGTTGAGAACTGGAGTCCAGTTTACTGTAGACTAGCTCCGAGTAAGTAATTATGGGAATAACTAGTTGTACAACAAGTTTGCTCCTAGTGCTGGTGGGTGTAAATTCAGCTGTCACTCTCAGGTTGCGTAAAATGTAATGAACTTTTTTTACCACATTGTTAATGTGGTCCGTGCATGTAAGCGTAGAATTTATATAAAAGCCAAGACTTTTTGTACAACTTGTTAGCTTTAATTTATCAGGGCCTATAAATAAATCAGGAATATTCTCATAAAAAATGGTATCTTTCGCTATAGGTAGCACCACAGATTTCAGAGCATTAAGCTTGAGACAATTTAAGATTGCCCATTTATTTATAGAGTCTACATCCTCATTTACTCTGTAAGCTAAGTCATCTAGAAGACCAACTCGATTTGAGAGATACAGTTGTACATCATCTGCATAGGCATGCATTGTTGAATGTTTACAGACCCTAAAAATGTCATCGATAAAAATTACGAACAGCAGAGGACCTAGAACTGACCCCTGGGGTACACCACTAGACTGAATCTTATACTCAGAAAATTTATTACCAACCTTCACTCGTTGAACCCGATTTGTCAAGTAACTATTTAAGAGCCGAATAGCACTTTCACTGAAACCGTACATATATTTTAGTTTTCGACACAATAGAGAATGATTGACTGTGTCAAATGCTTTTGAAAAGTCCAGCATGCAGAGAAGTGTAACATGCCCTTCATCATAAGAAGACCTAATATCATCAAATATTTTAACAGTGGCAGTGGCACAGCTATGAAAAGCCCTAAAACCAGATTGCATCGGAGATAAAAGATTATTTTCATTTAAATAGTTTTCAATTTGACCTGCCATGAGAGACTCACACATTTTGGCCAGGCAAGATAGGATGCTGATAGGCCTATAGTCATAAGGTTCATTTGCAGTTGGTTTTTTTGCCACTGGCATAACAAGTGCAACTTTCCAAGAGGAAGGAAACGAGGACGTGGTAACACAGTGGTTTACGATGTGTGTAATAGGGCTAAGGACATGCAGAAGAATAAGCTTTATGAATTTTATTGAAATATGGTCCTCACCTATTTCATTAGACTTAATTTTTACAATTGACTTCCTCACATCACTAGCACTTATTGTGGAAAATTGAAAATTTGCACGTTCAACAGTATCAAAGAAAACAAAGTTGTTGTTTGAAGTACGCACTGTGCTCGAGAGAAAAAAATCGTTTAAAGTATCTGGGTCAACATTGCATTCATTAGGAGGTTTTTCACCAATACCCATTGTTTTCAGGTTCCTCCACAGCACTTTTGCGGGGAGTGAAGCATTTAATTTCGATGTGCAGAATTTTTCTTTAGACTGCCTAATAAGCCGAACTGACATATTCCTAGCAATTCTAAATTGTTCCCAATTAGAAGTAGAAGGACACCTTTTCCACAAGTTGTGAAGCTTGTTACGTTTTTTAATAGCTTTTTGAACATTAGCTGTAAACCATGGGCATGCGCTATTTTTTACCATAACTGAACGCAAGGGAACATGTTTTTCAAACAGACAATTTACAATATTCGTAAAGACATTTAATTTATCATCAACAGATGCTCCAAACCATACATCATCCCAAGATGTTAGACATAAGTCATTATGGAGAGCCCAAAAATTAATCGATTTAAAGTCACGATAGGTGAAGATATCAGAAATTGCACTACGAGACAAATTAACATTCATACAGCAAAACAGAAGATCATGATCAGACAAAAAAGAGAGCTGATCATATAGCAGGACAGATGCAAGATCTGACACGATTATGTAGTCTAAAAGACTTGGGCTAGCATTGCTGGCAAAGCGTGTTGGGACAGTTTCATTGACAAATGACAATCCATTGGAGGAGACATGGTTACCAAACGATTTAGAGGTGTTATCACTACATAACTTCTTCTTTGTCTTTTTTCATTGTTTTTTTAGATATTTATGTTATTGTTCTAAAATTGTGTTCTTGGCACTGTTATCACCACTGGAAATTTTGTCTGACCGTTTAAAAATGCAATTGTGTATTCCGTTTTCATTTTCTCGGTCAATCCCAAAAACATGAAAAACTCTAAAATTTTGCAATATGTTGCCTGCAAATTAAGAAAATTTCAGAACAGTTACAATTGGGTAGTAGACCTAATGGTTGATATAATTTCACTGATTGAGGGATTTTTTCTTTTTGTCTTTTTAATTGATTGTAAATATCTGGTATAACATTCAGATATTTATTTTTCAATAAATTTTAATGAACTCTGTCATATGTTGCAAATAAATAAAAAATACTTCAATTGCATCCCAATAGACCTCCATTATAACAATATGCTTAGAAGTATTTTACGATTTTAAAATAATTTTCTAAATCCGATAAAACGCATATCCACTCACCACTTTTATGGTTACCAAATAGAATAACAAGGAATTTGCACTTGGCACGTAGCATTTTGAAGGGGTGGGCGCTGGTATGGTAAATGCTGCCACAAGCAGTCAAGTGAAATTATTACAGAAGTCCTTCTCTTATTTTTTTGTCCACAAGACTCAGTCAGTCAGTTAGTTATTTATTTATTTATTTTTTTTTTACCACAGAAAATATTGAAATTTTTTAAGTTCACAGAAAGAAAAAAAAAAACCGAAGTCTAACATAAAAAAGGATTACAAAAGGCTACTTAGAACAGTGGCGTGCATGACAGTCAAAAAACGGACAGAAAGGGTGAATAAGTACGACGACATGACTTTAACAGCGAAATACGACGTGTGTGTGATCTGAATGCGAGATAAAATTATTATCCTTTTTTATGGAGCTACGATTTTTCCCCCCTCGACCCAACACTCAACGAAGTGTATGTTTGTAAGTCTGGGCGGTCACTAGTTTCCTGTTTGCACGCACAAACATGAACGAACAAACGAACGGACTTTATCCCGTTGTTGTTGTTATTGTTGTTTGCATGTTGCAAAGAGTACTACGTTTTTATTTATGTATTTTTTGCAATTTTTCTTTCTTTTTTTTCGTTTTCTTCTACTTCTTCTGATTTTTACAATGAGCATCATCAACAACACATTGTCCAGCAACACTCGAGCGATGTTGCTGGCCCGATAATGTGCGGCTCTAAGGTAATGAAAATTTTATCTGATTTTATTTTGTAAAGTGCCAAGACAAGGACCATGTGTGTGTGTGTGTGTGTTTGTGTGTGCCATCAAGGCAATACAGCTATTTTGCGTATGTAAATCCTTTTTAGAAGTTTTGCAACAATATCAAAAATCACAAAAAATAAAACAGAATAAAATCAAATTTTCTTTGGATATCTGCTATTGACTTTTTTTTTTCATAAAGACATACCAAATTATACGACTCCAAGTCTTTGTTGTTGTTGTTGGTAGGTGTTGCCGACAATACAATACTTTGTGGTCAACATAAGCTGCCAACGTGCAATAGAAAAGGATATTTTTTGTTCCTTGTACTTATTGGAATTTGAATTGTAGCGCATCAAAGCAGCAGCAGTAGTTTTGGAAAGGATCAATACGAATGAATGGTGGGAGCAAATAGAAAAAAATGAAAAGGATATTGGTTCATTTTGATTTTAGTGAAGGGCGGTGGCAGTGGTGATGTAAAAGGTTTGATATCTTCAAACGTAGATTTTAATCAAACTTGTTTGATGTGACACGTTTTTGCCAACACATGCTTATAACGGCGCTTTTGCTCGGGCAAGGGTGCGTAGCTGCTGACGCTACTGTCCTTCCTTAAGTATTTCTATTTTCAATTACATTTAGTTTTACTGACAATAACTGAAATTTGTTCGGTTTTTATTTTTTATTTTATTATAAAATGCAAATAAGTAGCAATTTTAATAAAATCCAACTCAAGATGTTTGGTTCAGGAAATGGTGCTGCTGCTGCTACTCCTTCATTGTAACATATAAAATCTTATTAACTCTGATGCATGCATCCTGGCATGTGAACCCAATCAAAGCCGAAACAATATAACTTTTTAATTAAATTTCTTTGACAAATTTTATGCGCATAACTCAATAAGAAGTAGCCACTGAAAACTGGCCACCGACTACAACATATGCAGCAATGAAATTAGCCCAAGGCCACTTTGAGGTCACTACAAATGTGAGACAGCAGAGTCACACACTCATTCACACACATTTGCCAGCTTCCTTCTCGATGTCTTAGAATAAAACATCAGCTTTTAGAATAAAATTTCATCTTTGCATCTTCTAAGAAATAAAATATTGCTTGCAGCTCTTAAGTTCTAAACAAGTTTTTCACACATTGTCAGCAGGACATACACAAAATTAACATCCTGTTTCTTCTGCACCAACATGCAACAACTTCGCCATGCAAATGTCCTGTACTTTGCTGGTAACCTATACGAAGAAGAATCATTTCTTTGCCATTTTCTTTTATTTAGTGGCAAATTTGAACAGGATTCCTTAGGAAGTGACTTTCTTCGTTTAAGTCCTTTGTGCAGTGCATTTCTTTTACTTACATTTGTAACATTTTCAAGCGCACAACCGCACTTAATAGACTTGTCAATAAATACTTAGACTTGCCTTTGTATTGAACATGAACATTTAGAGCAGTGATCATTGCAGACAGAGTGAAAACATCAAAGACCACACGGCTGCTACGAGACTGCTGTAGAAATATTGCTGTAGGGGACATGCTTTCCAAAAGAAGGAGAATATGTTTTTTTCATAGTTTTTGCTCGAGCTTTAAGCGAAATTTTTAATACTTAAAAATTCTATTCAATAAATTTTTTACGTCTTTTTAATATTTATATTTTTATGCATATTAAATGTTCACAAATTACATGAACACACCTATTTCGCTTTTGGTATGGAACTATACAGAAAAATGAGAATATTTTGAAATTTTACGATCTCCGTTCATTAAAGTGGTTAAAATTTAGATTTTTGCTAAATAAAAACAGAAGCGAAAAAATGTCATGGTTTTATCTTTGGTTTCTATTAAGACTATGATAACCCCACAATTGTACTATGGTACGCAAATTATATACATATATATATATATTATATATTATATATTTTCAGAATATTTCTAAAGCTACTCTTTCTAACATAATCTTAGAGTTCATCAACACTTGTTTTAAAACTGTAAGTAGTGAGAGTAAAAATGCAATAAAAACACAGTTCTTTGTGAAATATAACTACAGTTAAATGTCTAGCAAGCCCTTGAGTCTGCCTATGTTGGCCCATCTTGTCAACATAATTTTGCAGTACATTTCCGATGGTTTCGAACCCTATTTCAGCAAAAGCACGAACAATTTTGTGTTTCAGTGCTACAGACATTTTTGGATAGTCAGCATAACATCAATTTTTAGCGGAACCCTACAAAAAGTTAAAAGAAACCTACAATGAATTTTTTTGACGTGACGAAATTACGTTTTACCGCGCAGGTTTACAAAAAAGTTGAAATAGCTATTTGTTCAAAATTGCATTGAATTGTTACTCGCTTAGGTGCTATGATTAAAGTAATCATACGACCGTAAAATTTAATTCTTTGACTTCATTATAAAAACAAAAAAAAAAAAATCAAAACGTCATCGGGGCGCAGTGGAAAGTGCTTAAGCAACGCAAGAATTAATGCTATGATAAAATAAATACGCCTCAAAAATTGATAATGTAACATTTATGCAACGGCGTTGCATTGAATTTTCACTCGATGGGTATAAAAGCTGCGATGAATATTGAAAAAGAAAAATGAAGGATTAACCTTAGCCTTACGACAAAAATTAAAATAAAATAAAATACTGAAGTCGTCAGGTCTTAAAGATACCAGCTTATGTAACAGAAATGTAACATTGTTGTATGAAATTATTACTAATTCAGAAGACTTGCAAAGGTAAATTTTATTTTACTACAACATAGATGTGGTATTTTCTTCAGAACCATAAAAAAACAAATAGTAACTTCATTATTTCAGAGTGGCAACCGCATAATGTAGTAAAAATGCTACAACAATTAAAAAACGTTGCATAGAATTTTAACTCTGACTACTGGCGCTACTGTAAATTTTATGGAACGAAAATGTGGATGAGGTCTTTGGGCACATGACAAAAAAAAAAAAAAATTTAATTGAAAATTCGGCGCCATGAGGGCTCATGAGGAAACCGCGTTATGTAACCTAAATGCATTATTGCAAAAAAGCAAAAGCAAAAGAAAAAGAAAAAGAAAAAGAAAAAGAAAAAGAAAAAGAAAAAGAAAAAGAAAAAGAAAAAGAAAAAGAAAAAGAAAAAGAAATAGCAAAAGCAAAAGCAAAAGCAAAAGCAAAAGCAAAAGCAAAAGCAAAAGCAAAAGCAAAAGCAAAAGCAAAAGCAAAAGCAAAAGCAAAAGCAAAAGCAAAAGCAAAAGCAAAAGCAAAAGCAAAATACAACAACAACAACAACAACAACAACAACAACAACAACAACAACAACAACAACAACAACAACAACAACAACAACAACAACAACAACAACAACAACAACAACAACAACAACAACAACAACAACAACAACAACAACAACAACAACAACAACAACAACAACAACAACAACAACAACAACAACAACAACAACAACAACAACAACAACAACAACAACAACAACAACAACAATAACAACAACAAAAACAACAACAACAACAACAACAACAACAACAACAACAACAAAAGTTTGAAAAAACAAAAGAACCAGAGTTTGTTCCGAGAACCAGACCTACATGTTTAACGCCGACTCCGAACGGCGATGAACGCAGTGTTCTTGTTCTCAAGAAGCTTTACATGGCATTTTTGATTACTCTCTGAGGTTTGCCATTGTCTGCAGAGAGGTGGCGGCCGTACAGAAAAATTGTTTTAATTCAAATAATTTTCTGTCACTGCTGGGGTTCGAACCTGGGTCTCCAAGTTCGTTGACATAGCGGCCACGCACTTTAACCAACTACGCCACGGACGCCACAGTAACTTATTCATTTGCTAATAATTTCAAAAAACAAAATTTATACAGGAAAAAAATAAAAAAAATTGGTGTGCAAAACAAAAACAAATCACATGTGTTTTTCTATTACACAAGTAACGGGACAATCATCTCAAGCTCAGCCTCGTCGAGTGAGCCTTTGTTTTTGTAGCCTTTGCATGTAATTGTTGTTGTTAAAGCGAGTTGAAAATCTGGTCAACGTCAGTTTTTGTTGTTGTTGTTTTTTGTACTTGTTGTTGTTTTAACTAATGTGCAAACACAAATTTTATAAAATAAAACAAATTTGTAGCTGGGCCAACTGGGCCAATTTGGCCAATTGTGCTTCTGGAAGCTCATGTCTGATTTAGACTATTGGTTGGCATTCTTACACAGCTGCAATTTTGGCGTTTATGTGTATTTGTGCATTCAAAAGCTTTCCAATGTTAAAAAAGTGTGTAAAAAGCTCTAACAGCGTACGTGTGAAGCTCTAGCAGCGTACGTGTGGCGGCAGAGAAAGCTCTTTGCCCGCGAGCGACAGAATTCCCGACATTGATTTGGACACACCCAAAATACACCTAAAACACACCTTTCCGAGGGATTTGTACAAGGATTAAGTCAAGAATTTGGTCACGGATTAAAACAAAAGTTTGGACATGAAGCAGGAAAATTATTAGAAAAAATAAAAAAATAACGAAAGATGAAGAGAACATAAGATAAGAATAATAATGCTTCGAACAGCTCACGCACGGTATCGATGTTTTCTGCTACAGCCGTTCTTGGAAGAAAAAATTTCATTTTTTTGTAGAAATACAATTTCCAAACCACTTTACACAACACAATAAGTGCATATACACCAAAACGTTGTGAGTACGTTTGTGCCAGAAAATGTCGACTTTTTGAATGGACTTTTAAAACTCATCTGGCAATAGTCGGCTTAGTGTTGCCGAGACGCAAGATTTAAAAGACAGCACAAAGGTACAACTTCAAGACGTAAATATTGATGAGTTTTCAATTTCATTAAATTAGAAATAAGGCAAGAAGCCGGAATTCGAACTCGAGACCTCTGGGGTGGCACTCAAGTACGATACCTACATACTTGACTACCGAGGCCGTCAATGTACATTTTTATAATATACGATTCAGTATCGCAACTATGTTCGATATATGCATTGTTAAGAAGAATGTATAAAATTTTTATTAATCCTAAATTTTTATTAATAATTATTAATTCTTATTGATTCTAATGGAATATTTTATGTGATTATTGCTTCAAAATCAAACAAAAAAAAAAAAAAAAAAAAAAAAAACAATTGAGCTGTTCAATTGCCCCAATATGGTCCCTATATCGGAAAATTTTGAAGAATAATTATTTTTTTGATTTTTGGAAAAATATTGCAAAATCAATTATTGTTGCATAGTCATAGTAAAAAAGTTATCTCCTGAAAAAAAAATATTCTGTCTTAACGAAATTATTTTCAAATGGTAAATTTATCTCAAGTTTTTTGTTTTATTCAAATGTAAGCAAACAATGTTCCATGGAAACTCAAATAATATTTAAAATTTTTAACTCTAGACCAGTACACCTCCTGTACAATATAAACGGTAGCATTGGTTGCATGGTTACACCAGAAATTAAAAAATTACATATAAGAAGTTTGCAAAAATTGACAACATAGTCAGAACATTGTTGTCGAATGATTAAAATGCATTCGGGCACAGCCACCTAATAATAGAGTGAAATCTTTATAAATATTCCATATATTGACCGAATACTAATTTATTGGTGAATATCACACAAGCATTTATTTATTCGAATATCTACATATGAGGTAACATAACCCAAAGTAACTTTATGCATTTCGAAAATAAATTGAATCAATTTATTTGTACGGAGTTCAAAAGAATGCCATTTCAGGGTTTTTTTTTTTTTTTAATAAAAATAATGAACAAAATAAGAAATAAAATATATTATAATAATAAATCAGATACTCTTGCAACCGTACAAAATATGAACACACCCACACACGAACAAAAGCTGTTCGTCACCTTCATTGACCGATATGAAGAAAAAGTTATGTTCTGTCAATAAATATGATATGACCAATGCATGCAGATAGATCCCAACAACAACAACAATATCTAGAATACCCACGACAACAACTACGACGACGACAACGGTGCTTAACATAACAGAAAAAGGTAAAATCTACGATTTCGATTTAAACCGCAAAATTGTACAAAAATTCATTTTATTTATGACCATTTGAGGGATGCACATCCATATGTCCAGACCTACAACTTAAATAAATTACAAGGTTAAGAATATGATTGTATGGCGGCGGCATTATAACAGGAAGCACATAAAAAGGGTTGCCACAACCGAATGCACACACACACACACACACACTACGATTGATTCCCCGTGTGCGGTCAGTGAAGGAAGGAAATATGATTTGGATGCTGTTGCTGCTGCTACTTTGATTACATTACGACGGACAGGCATAGAAATTCATACTATATAAGCGAATTTTATGAATGTCTGTAAGAAAGTGCTTACCGTGAATTCAGCTGAGGAAAATCATAAAGCATTGATGCCTGAACAGGAAATTGAGTTTTCGTACTGTTCACGGGATTAAATTTCACACACATGGAGCGTCAGACAAAAAGAGTGAGATAGAGAGAGTGAAAAAAAAACAGCAAAAAAGGACAACGAATTTATGGGTTCGTTCATGTGAGCAATTTCCTTTATTGCGGTTTGAATTAAAAAAAATGAACTCAGTTTTGCACCAAATATGTTTTGCTTTAAGTTGAATATCTAGAGCACATCTAGAGCATATAACTTTAAACTAGACTCTGCTCATTAATCAAAAATTTAAGTATACCTTGTTGCATGGCTAGGTTGAAAAGCCAATCATTTGGCTTATCCAGGAAGAAATCACATTACTTTCCATGTCAACAAAAGCCACACAAAACATACATGCCGGCTATCAGTCAAAGTTGCTGCTCTGTTTCTTGGCGCAAGTAACGCTTGTTTTGGCTCAACGGTATTGAATTCGTGTCCATCAATCATTTTCCATTCTCACCGTAGCAAAATCTAAACATGTCAACAAACATAAAAGCATTTAAGC
Organism: Pherbina coryleti; assembly: GCA_943735915.1. Taxonomy (NCBI): domain Eukaryota; kingdom Metazoa; phylum Arthropoda; class Insecta; order Diptera; family Sciomyzidae; genus Pherbina; species Pherbina coryleti. The sequence continues at coordinate 11,641,377 of OX030949.1, forward strand.
AAAATGACAAAACCAAAAAAAAACTATTTATTTTAGCTTCTCGTTGCACTTCAACGAAGGAATCACAAGTGTAGATAAGCTGTAAAGTTGTTGTGGCCCGATACACCTAAATAAACAAAATCCGGCAAATTTATATTACCTCAGACAGGATATCAAATGTCCTTAACACTCGAGGTTTTTACAGACAGTGAATTGCACGTGCAGACTAAAAAAAGAAATCATTAAACTGACCAACTTTTTTCTACGGTTGAAGTTTAGTGGGATTTGAACATGTCACAGGTTAAAATTTTTCAAATTATCCTAGAATACGAAATAAATGGATTTCAATTTAATCATTGAAATTTTTAGAGAAACTTAAATTTTTAGCAATCAAATCTAGATAATGATTGTCGTTACTCAATTGGCTCCATTAGTTCAATGGGTGAATTGATTAAATTTTTATCAATTATGACCAGATCAATAATATAATAATATCCAGGTAAAGAATTTTATATTCAACTGGCTCGATTGGCCCGATGGGCGAAGAGGTTAAATTTTTATCAATAATACCCGTATCAATAACATAATAATATCAAAGATATTCATGTAATGGCTCAATCAATATTTTCAATTGGCTCATATAACAAAATCACATATCGATCATCGAATACACATATCGATAATATGATAATGTCAATGATAACAAAATAATGACTATATTTACTCAAGTGCCTCAATTGGTTCGATTTGTTCGATTGGCGAATTGATTCAACTATCTTGATTGGTTGAAAAAGCTTCATAACCTTGATTTATATAATTTTCTAGATTGGCTCAATTGTTTCAGTTGGATAAATTTGTTCAATGGGCTCAATTGGTCCAATAAAAAAACAATTTTTTTATCGAACAAATATGCCGATGCATTAGACATAATAATGCAAATAAAAAAAATTGCAATAAAAAAAACAAAACTACAAATTAAAACTTAATTATAAATTTTTTGTGGGCACAATTGATATAAAGTGAATACACCGAGAAAAAAGCTTATGTAAAATTATTAAAAAACCTAGTATAATTCATACGATGGCTTTGGCAGTTTTCAGCCTCCTAAGTTTTTAGGCAAAACACCTAAGTTCTGCATGTTAACTTACCGATATTGATTTGGATGATAAATTAACGAAGTATTTTGTAATTTATACATTGTTACTTCGACAATTTATATTAGCGTGCTTGCTTAATCTGCCGAACATAGTGTTCAAGTTTTCAACAAAAAGCTTTGTTGAACTCTTAAAGTTAATTAAATAAATATATATTCATGTACAAGAAGTATAAAATATACATTTACTAAAGTAAATTACTTTATATTGTTTTTGAAAAAAAATTCCAAAGACAAGTATGAAATGTACATATACTTAGGTAAAATTTTGTATATTGCTGTTGTGCCAAATTACCCAAGTACTTAGATGAAACTTCTAAAAAAAAATGAGCCAAAATTTTTTATTTTTACTAAGGAAACCTATTTTATTTAATGTAAATATACATACATTTACAATGCTTACAACATAGATTTACAAAGTAAAAAAATTATACATTTAGATCGCTTTTAAATTTATCTAATTAAATGCTAAGAAAATGCACTCACAAAGGATTGCACTTTGGCTAAACATGTAGGCTATATCATTTTCATTATGAATACTAAATGAAAACTATAAAAAACCGCGAGTATTCAGCGATAAATTTTGATCATACCATTTTGATAAAGTGTCAAAGTTTTCGGTGATTTACCTACACTATTGGTTAAAATGTTATATTCTTGGCTTGGGTGAATCAAACATTTTTTTTTTGGCAGCGTGTCGAAGTAAATGCTCTCAAAGCAATGTATTAAACAATATATTACTTTGGTGAATAAGCATAAGTTTCTAATGTACATACAATTCTTTTTACCTAAGCCGACTAAAGTGATTTTACTATTGTTTTTTTTTCTCGGTGTAGAGTTCGTATTGAAGGAAAAAGTTTACCTTCTACTGAAATGTTTTCTATAAGTTTTCCGTCTATAGATGAATAGTGTCGTAGATCTTATCAAATGTTCAGTATAAATTCTTCACATTTTTTTTATGATTTGTCATAAGAATTATCTTATGATATATTTAAAAATAATAAGGCATTATTTCCGGCTTAGTGGAAGTTTAAAACTTATATTCGAAGTTATAAACGTCTTATTATTATAATGACGGCACTCTATATGGGGTATACATGTAGTTTACATCTAATTTTTTTAAATTTCAAGCCCATGCACTTTTAAATATCAAAGCCAGTGTTTAAATGTTTGTTTAAACTATTTAAGGGCCTACGGGAGTTTTTCGAAAAAAATACACTTTTTTTACATTTTTTGGATGACTGGTTCATCTAAAAAAAAAAATATTTTTCGTCTTAGTAAAGAGTTCCTCGTTTAATCGTTGATTTTTTGAAAATATGAATTATGGACAAAATGGCGGCCGTAGAAATAAAATTTTCATTGTTTGTGCACAAAATTAAGGTCACAAATCAAAAAATATGTATCCAAAAAATAAACAAAAAAATAAAAATCGAAGGATTAAACACCCTTTATTAATTCTAAAAAAAAAAACAAAACTGGTTTTTTTTCAGATGAACCAGTCTCCATATATCTTACTCACCGCAAATTTGCGGTAAACCGCTGTGATCGAATTTCGAAGATGCACATGAATTAAGGCTATGCCTAAAAGTATGATACGATCTAGGTTAACCTTGATACAGGGTTGCATCGAAGTAGATAAGAACTCAGTTAGGTACTAATTTAAGCGGTCTCTCTGTCAAAAATAAATTCCGGGTAACTTTCTCGGCATATTTGGCAATATAAGTAGAACCTAAGTAGTTTGAGTGAATCACAGTGAAAAGTCATGCAAAGACTACTGATGAGTTAGTAGGGGACAACGAAACAGTCTGTATAGTCAAGTTGTGTGATTTGCTCTTTACAGAGCCGCTATTGTTGTTGTTGGTTGTTGCCTTCTTTTTCTTCGTGTTGTCTTGTTGTCAACATACTTGGCCTAAAGCTCAAATTTGTTTTCAATATAAATAATGAAAGGTCATATTCAAATGTTAAGATTAATATTTATACTTAAGTGAGAAAAATGGAGAACAATTTTGACCTTAAATAAAATGCAGTTTCAAAAAGAAAATATTTTTTTTTTAAAAAACTTCCCCCAAAAACTATAGTTTATGTAGAGGAGAAAATATTATTCCGTTTACAAAATTTCAAATTTGGAGTCCATTTCAAATATGAGAGCTTATTTGCAAGTTTTGAAAACATGAGATTAATTTGTGCGGAAGTATTAGATTTTGGTTAGTAGGCTTACATATGAATTGATCACAAACAGAAAGACGATTATGACTAAATCGATTCGGGTGGTGATGCTGATCAATAATATATATTCATTGCTATACCTGCCGCGCCTCACTATGGGCTTTATGAACTTAGTGACCCCGTACGCAGTACACAAAGAAAAAAAATAGCTTGGTTAATATGGAGAAATGTTAAAATCCATCCAACGGACGAGTTTCTTCAAATGAACAGCTGAAATGTTAAATTAAGGGACAAAAAATTTTCTTTCGTTAATTTTTTTTCATAAAAGTAAAAAAGAAATCGTTTTCAAATTTTGCACATATATTCATTAAAATTTAAAGAATAAAAAGAAAAATCCAAATTAATCCTTGTTTAAGGGGACATATACATAGGTTACAAATTTAAAAAAAAATTTGTTCGGGAAATTTTTTTCATAGAAGTATTTCTTTTACTTTCGTTTTCAAATTTTGCACATATATTTATTAACGTTAAAGAGTACAAAAAATTTTTTTTCAGAATTTTTAAAGTGGTGTTTGACGTTATTTGATTTAAAAAAAAAATGCCAAAATATTGACAGTGTGCAGAATATCACCAGTCTGGAACATCTGAGAAAAAAAAACCAAATTAATCCTTGTTGAAGTGATTATCGCCTAAACTAGGTTTTGAATAATGTTTTTCCGTCGAAAAAAAAAAACAAAATGGCGGCCATTTGAAGAAAAAGTCGCTTTTCGAGGTTACAAAATCGGTCGCCATTTTGTTTTTTTTTCGACGGAAAAAGATTATCTTAGCTCAGGCGATACATACTTAAGGGGACATATAGGTTACAAATTTAAATAAACTTTGAAAACGATATCTTTTTTTCTTCTATGAAAAAAAATTTCCCGAAAAAAAATATTAAATTTGTCACCTATATGCCCCTTAACAGTGAACAGATTAAGTAAAACAGTTATTTTATCAAGAGTTCAGACTTTTAATTTGAAAAACTCGACTGTTGGATGGGATTTAAACGTTTCACTGTTAATTTCACTGTTGTCTGTGAGTAGGCTAGGGGGCATACAAATTACCCAAAGCTTATCTTATCAGCATCTAACTAAGTCATCATCACTCATACCAGAGTGAGGCAATCCATTGCACCCACCTTCCCGAAGTAATAAAGCTCTTAGTCGCTTATTTCAACTCAAAAGATGCATGCTTCAATCTCTCATCCTTCTTTCTAATCCATAGAATTTCCAACGTAGGACTTAACAACAGATTTATGAGCTACATTAACAAACTCGTTACTGTTATTGTCACACCTGAAATCAGCCAAACCAGCAACAAAAACAACAACACAACAACAACTGTACAAATAAAAAACTCAATCATCATTGATGACCATGAATGAATAAATGAATGTAATGGAATGAATGAATGGCTGGTCGAATCCAATAAACTGCTTCACATCATATGCGAACAGAGCCACCCGCAAGACAGGCACTTCAACGTGCTCCAATCGATGTACCGCTACAAAAGCCGTACAAAAATTACAATTTATTGGACTTTTCCTGGGTAAAACGTTTACACAAAAGATTTATTACCCAATAATAAAGGGATTGGAACATTTGGAGAATAATTTATGGTCAGGGAAGAAGGGTGTCCATTGTCCGAGCTATGAGCATCAATTGAGCAATGAATTTGGGTTTTTTTTTTTTCTACTGCCTTTACTTTATTGAACTTAATACCTGTGTAATTCACATTACGTTTAGGATTTAGTCTGAGCAAATTTGTAGAAGAAAATAAATAAGTGGTCCTCAGAGTGTTGTTCATAGTAATAAAATAAAAATTAGCTAAAGCACATCTTGAGTAGCACTTTGTGTTAAACAAAATGTTTTACTAACATTCTAAATCGAAATTTAGAACTTTAAATTTAAATATTGAGTTAAAATTTGAAAAGTTTGCCATTGATTCTACTTGTTTTTCAACTCCTTGCAATGCAATTAAAAAGCTAGTTCATTTAAAAATATTGCATACTTTCAGCCGTTTATCCAGACATTTTCATTTATGCTAATCAAGTTTTGGAAGTAAAGCATACCAGAAATTTTGCATATTTTTCGGCATTTATGAAGTATTTCCCATAACTTGTAGTAAACTCTTTGGTTTTATATGCAAATTTTTAGTTTATAAAATAAACAAACAAATAAACAAACAAACTATTTGTTTCAAAACATTTTTAATGCCTGTCCGTGTTTTTTTTTTATTTTTTTTTTTTCTAAACAACCTATTTTATAAAGGGTGTTTCAATTTAAATGACCAACAAATTGTGTCTCAACATGTTTTGGTATTTAAAGTTGGTATTGAATAGTTTTGTAGTTTCATACTTGCTTTTGTTCGGTGATGGTAACACTTACATATAATATTCAAGGAACAGTGTCATTAAATTTGTTACCAATTTCGATTTTTTGCAAAATGTTCATTAACCCTCCCTGTGCCCACTATGAGGATATCGTCCACCAAATTTGTGTTGTATTGTTGTATCTCAGTCATGTACTTTGAGTGTGACTTGACACCCCGCCTAAAAAAAAGTTAGGCCCCGCTTTAGTTTTTTATCAAGCCGTTCGTCCGCAGTGTACTGTCAAAGTTGGCTATAGTACGAAATCGTCACAGTGGACACAAAAGGTTAGTTTTTTGCGATTTTAGGTGAGTAGAAAATTTGTATGTTTTTGTTGTAAATTAAATATTTCAGTTATACTATTTTCTAATGCTTTTTAATAAAAAATCTTTTAGCAATAAATTTTTGAATTTTTAAAACTTTTATTTCCAAAAAAAAAAAAAAAAAATTGTTTGACTGTTCAAAATTTTGTTGCTACAAACTGTTGAAATATTTTGAACAACATCGTTTTTAGTTTTTCAAAAATAGCTAGCACATGATCCCTAAAACCTCTTAGGGTTATTAGATACTCCTAAAACAACGTTTTTTCTATTAATACTTAAAAAAAAAGTTATTTTGGCGGAATAATTATGGTTTTTTGAACGGAGCTAAATGTGGGCAGGTCTTTTTTTTTTTTTTAAATCATGTACAATTTTCTGGAACTTTTTTTTATTAATATAAGTTAGGGCCAGAGATATAAATTTTTTGTTAAAATGAAAAAATACTAGTTTTTTACAGTTCAAAAATTAATTGCCCGCAACTGTAGAAATATTTTTGAACAAAACCTTCTTTATTCTTTCATTTAAGGGGAGCAACGCAGCCAGAGGCCGAAAAAAAGGTCATGTTTGTGAATTTTTTTAAGGAAACCTATGGGATATTTTTAAATGAGGGTTTTTATACCTAAAAATATACACATTCAGGAGTATTTTTAGTTTTTTTTTTATTAAAAAAATTTAATATTAATGTCGATACAGCAGTTTTTGTAGAGCGCTCTGAAAAAAAGGTGAAATGCGGTGACCAAGATTGCTCCTCCTTAATTCATCTGAAACAAAAAAATGAAATATATTATTAAAGTAGATACTTAAAACTCGTACTTGTCATAGCCGTTTTTGAAAATATTGATTTTTCACAAAATGGCGGACTTTCGAACGTAAAAGAACGATTTTCGACCAAAAATTCGTCATAGTTTTGCCTATAAAAAATGAACGAAGCTAAAAAAAAAACAAAGCCTATGACAAGTACGAGATTATTATGTGTACAATAAGTCTGCAAAAGAATCAAAACGATCGCTTCACTGAGCTTTGAGAAATCTTGGTCACCGACTTTGAAAACATGGTTTCGAGAAAAACGCGTTTGAAAATAAGCACCAGCACTGCGCGCTCTAGAAGGCGGTTCACTCAGTAGGCTATAACTTTGTTATTTTTTGAGATATCGACTTGAAATTTTCACCACATATTCTTGAGATTTAAGGCTTTAAGAAAATGCAAAAATTTTTTTTAAAAAAAAAAAAAAGTTATGACTGCGTATCTCCCCTTAAACCTAAAACTATGCCCCCAACAAATTTTGGGGATTGAAGATGTCTCTAAAGGAGTGAAAAAATAGCTGTGACAAAATCGCCGTAGTGGACACATAACGTACGCAAAAATATAGTGGACACAGGAAGGGTTAAAAACAAATTCGAAATAAATTATTATATGCAGTTAGAAAATTAGAACAACGTTTGCAAATTATGCAGAAATTGGGCTGAAAATTAACTGGAAGACAACCCAGTGTTTTATTGCATTATTTGGTTAAGTGAAGAGGCTCATTTTAAACTTGATGAAATGAGTTTTTAAATCAGTTACAACTTAATCGCATTTTTCGCTATATCTTAGAAATGAGATAAGCTACAGTAACAAAATTAAACGTAGAAGTTTTATAAGAAATGAGAAAAGTTATGAAATGTTTCGATATATAACCTTTTCTCTGAAAAATAAAGGTCAAGTTGGAAAATGATTCAAATCGGATGAAAACCATGCCTAGCCCGCCCACACAAAGTGACTTTAGTAAAAAGGTAAGATGTCTTAGAATTCTACAAAAACTAATAGATGGACTTGAAATTTTGCGTATGAGCTTTAATATTTAATATGCACTCTGACTATGAAATTCAACGAAATCGGGTGAAAATCATGTCTGCCTCCCATACAAAGGGGCTTTATTTAAAAGGTAAATTGTCTAAGAATTCCACAAAAATTAATAGATAGACTTGAAATTTTGCGTGTGATCTTCGATATTTAATATGCACTTTGAGTATGAAATTCAACGAAATCAGGCGAAAACCACCCCTACCTCCCATAGAAAATGACTTTCAATATACTTTGGTTTGGTCGTGGGGCTATTTTAATTTCGGCCTAATCGAAGATCATTGCTTGCTAGTCAAAATTTAATTTACAATGAATATTAAAAGCACTAGCAGCTTGGGCTATCGGCTTATCAAAATTATAAAAAACAGTTGAAACCTGGTTTTGAAATGAAAATAAATAGCATTTTTATGACCATCAAACAGCTTATAAAACAGCTAAACCGGCCATTTGCGCACCTTGGCACTTTCAGAGCTTAAATAAGACATAATAATGTTTAAATAAAAAATATAGTTTTGCATATATAAAATGGCCCTTTTTTAATTTTACAAAATATTTTACCAATTTTTGCGTTTTTTTTTTAAAAACCTCAGCTAAAATATTTTTTTTTTTATTTAATATATATAACAATATTTTTTTTTAGTTTAAAAATATTTTGTAATGTGTTGAAAATATTTAAACACCAAGTATAGTCTAGTCGACCTCAAATTCAATACATTTCATATAAAACGGTCAGGACCTTGTTTATAAATACATACACCAAGTATAGTCTAGTCGACCTCAAATTCAATACATTTCATATAAAACGGTCAGGACCTTGTTTATATTTACATGCATTTTTAGGACCATCAAACAGGTTATAAAAAAAGGCAACTGGCCATTTGCGCACCTTGCCACTTTAAAAACTTAGAGAAGACATAATAATGGTTAAATAAAAAATACATTTTTGTAAATACAAAATGGCTCCTTTTTTTTATTTTCCAAAATATTTTACCAAATGTTAATTTTTTACGCAGTTATATCGATAAATACCGTTTTATAGCGCAAACATTTTAAAAGATAGGTAATTGAACAAATTTTATTTCTAAAGATCTTATCTTGGTCGTAAAGTATCTCAATTTTTAACTCTTTTGAATATTGGGATATATTTAAAAAAAAAAAATTAAGTATAACTAGAAAACTCATAAGCAAAAATTTCAAAAAATCACCTTTGGGTAACTTTTAAGAATTTTTGCATTTTTTGTAGAAAGCGCAGGTACATAAAAAATTATTCCTGAGATCAATGGATATTTTTTAACAGTTTTAAATATTCAGAATGTAAAAATTCGATTTCGTCTTTTTTCCGTCACATATTGGTGAATTTTCAAAAACAAAAAAAAAAAAAAAAAGAAGAAAAAGAAAAACTGCCAAAAACGGCCAACTTTGCAAATTTGGATTGACATTTACTAATACTATGAATATTACGAACAGTGTTTTCTTTTTCATTGATAACCTTAGACCATTATCTTAAAGGCTATGAAAAGGTAAATTCCGGTTTGTTCCGCCTTTTTGCAAAAATCGATTTTGAATACACCTCTAAATCAATAAATTTCTTGAAATTCTGAACACTGAACGCAACGTATACGTTTGTGTAGGTGGCAAACCTTTTTAGCGATCTATAATTGTTTTTTGTTTTGTACTGTTTCTGTTTACCGTTATTAGGGTAAGGAATAAAATAACAAACAACAATCAAAGGCGCCGGAAGTATTTTTTATTTGGGAGAAGAACAACTATAAGGGGCAAAACAGATGGACCAACCTAGTAAAAATATTAATACATTACGATACATAAAAAACATCCTTTTATTTTAAGTAAAAACAAATATAGAGAAATAAAAGGACACATAAGCAACAATATACACACAATAAACAAAAAATTCAAAATTAGAAATAAAAAAGGAGATTAAAGTATACATAGTCCATTAAAAATTTGTTGCTTTTTTATGCAAATTTAACTTTAGGGGCATTTTGCCCGAGATATTTGCCCACTTTCCGTTGGCGGATTCTCTATTGAGATAACTTCAGTTGGTTCTACATGCCAAGAACCGTCGATACAATTTTAGTACATAGCTGCATACATCTTCCCTTAAGTAATAAATTCTTAGTTTTGCTCTTGGTAACTAACTTTTCTCTATTCTTTAACAGGTCTTTTGTTAGAGAAAGTCTTTAGACACTCAATATTAGGAATTAAGAAATATTGGTTTTAAGAAAATTCTAACAGCGATGAGTTATATTATCGCTAAAACAGATCCACAAATAGCTTCCAAATTAAGCATTGAGTACTTAAATATAACACCCTGTACATATACCGTTCTTCTTGTCTTTTCTATATTTGACAATTTTATCCAAATAATATTCCTTTTATATAACAAAAAAAAAAAAAAAAAAAAAAAAAAAAACTGAATGCCTCGGTAAGTTTTTGACTCAATTAAGTGGCTTTCGTTAACGTTTGCAAATAAGCAAGTGTGTGTCCAGTGCAACAGCAATATTCATAGCTACAGAAGCTTCTACTCAGACCTTGGATTACATTCTGGCTGCTTGTCATGTGTTGCTGACATGTGTCAGTCTTTAAATCGTAGACTGGCAGCAAGATTTCCTGCCTGTCGTTGTGTGGTCATTCCATGTGCATATCTCACGCATTTCAAAAGCCGTCAGCAATGTGGCAAAATTTTAGGACTTAAAAAATATTGAATCGAAACGAAGAATTGGGTGGGAGGTACAGTGAAAAATTTGCATTTCTAAAAATGGTCAGGAAAGGAGTGTGCTAGTCACACCTTCAAAGAATAGAAAGCAACAAAGGCTGCACACATCAGTTGATGATAGTGATGCTGCACGTTATGTGCTGCTGATTTCACAGCAACAATTTATCAACTGAGAGGCAGTTGCTTAAACGTTTTTATCATAGATTTTTTTCTGTTTTTTTTTGTTTTTTTTTTTTTTGTGAAAGGTTTGTCTTAGAACGAAACGATAAGTTTTCCTTTTTCCTGTGGTCTTTTGAATTGTGACTTTTTAATAAAGAAATATAGCTACACTTTAAAGAAGACACAAAAAAAAAACTTACATTTCACAGTTCTTAAAGGGTTAATATTTAAAATTTAAATTTTATATTGATTTTGTTCACTTTCTTTCTGCCAAATATTGTATAGTAAGCATTGTAAAACGTAAATGCCCCAATTGTTGTCTTTTTGGGATCTAGACACCGAACAGACATGCAGCAACAACGTCTTAAAACAGCCAAAACAACAAGAACAACACCATTTTTCGTAGACATTTAATTTTCGCGCCTTTTTTCCCATGCACAGCAAAAAAAGCTTGAAGTGCAAAATAATACTCTTAAATATATACATACATATATATATTTCCATTTCATTTCGGTATCTGTGGTTTTCACTGAATTTTCTGCTGCTGCTGCTGCTACATTTTCTTCTAGAAACTATTGAAGTTTTTTCTTTAATTTTTCTTTTGCGGTTGATAGTATTGGCCCATTGCCAACTGAATGCACACTCGTTGTCTTTTCTTTGCGCGAGTTCGAGCGCCTAAATGTATTCTAGCATGTTGAGAAACACGCTCGCTAATAAATGCATTAATATGTTTATGACATAGAAAAGATTCAGAGAAAAATAATAATCACCGCTACTGCACGATGGCCCCGGAATGTGTGAGTGTGCGTTTAATGGACCAAGTCACCTTCTTCAAGTGGAAATTGTTAATTGGTTTATTGATTACTTTTTGCAATCAAAAGAATGTATATAAATATTTTTTTTTTTTTAATAAGTGCACAACAACAAAGTAAATAACAGAAGCGAAAAGATTTCAAGATGTCGATTTTTGCATAAAAAGGCAATTTTTAAAGTAGCTTATTTTATAAAAAAAAAAATAACGAAATGATGTTATTTTAGAAAAATCCATCTTAATTATTCATAAGAGCTATGCGGACAAAAAGTTTTCACAACAAAGTAAGAATGAATACTTTCAAGAAAAAACACCTACTCACAAAAAAACCGCTATTATTTAGCAGCCATTGCATAAAAAGGAGCAAACAAAAATTATGCGCTTGCCACTAAAGCTGTTGCAGGTCGTTGCATTTTGGCACCCAAGTTCAAGGTTGGGCGGCCATTTTTTATTAGTGCCACTTCAAGACACAATAGCTATACGTTGCCAATAAAAGTTTTTTGCGAATGTAAAAAGTTTAAATTTTTTCCAAGTATAACACAGTTCAACGCAAACGAGTTCAATGAATTTTTCTGCCGCTACCAACTCCAATTTTAATTTCTATTAAATTTTTAAATTTATAAAAACATTCAACTTTTGAGTTCAGCAGTTTTAACAACTCGGCTAACATTTAATGCAACGTAAAATTGGAAAATTATTTTATGACCGCAAGCAAACAAAGCGCTCTTCTCTGACTTTCTTCTGATCGTTGATACTGGGTGAAGCTAATAAACATTAGTAACACATTTGAATTGTCATTCCTTTAATTATTATAACGATTATTATTGTGAGTTTCAGCTAGCTTTTTGACTGTTTGTTGTAATCCTCGAAATCAACATTATTTGTTGTCCGCACGGGGGTAGTTATGATAGCGCATATTCGACGCCCATTGACGAGAGTGGGTGGTTTTTTTTTCTTCGTTATTTAATGGCATAAAGTTTGTTTGTTTTTGTGCTCTTGACTGCTTATAATGATTTCATAGCGCGGCGACACTTTCAATTATTATCCCAACTAAAGCGTCCACCAAATTTTTACAGTTCTAATGGTGAAAAACATCAATAAACGCTTGAGTAAAACTTTTGTTTTCAATTTCTTTGTTTACGCACAAAAGTTGTGGTTAACGTTGTGGTTTTTGTTGTCTTCAGTTGTACTGTCCTGTTGTGATGTGGAAAGAATGAAGATGGTGGTGGGGGTCGTGATTGGTATGTTGACGTCAAATAATTGTTCTAAACGGATGACACCACTAATAAACCGTGACTTTGTGTTGTTGTGAGCAGTGAAACGCATTTCCTTTATGTTTTCGTAATGAAAACGGTGTTGTTTTTATTGCGTTTTATAGCAAAGCTGAATTGAGTTAAGAGTTTGTTGAAGACATCAACGTTTTGAAAACATTAGGAATCATGATTGCTTTTCTCTTTAGCAGTTTTCAGTTCCAAAATCTTTTTTGATGTGACGAAGTTACGTTGTACCGCTCAGGTTTCCAAAAAAGTTGAAAAATGAATTTTTTAAAAATTCATCTGTGTTGCATTGAATTGTTACTCGCTGAGTATAAGAGCTATGATTAAAAAAATGGTATGACCGTAAAGGTTAATTCTTTGACTTCGTTATAAAAACAAAACAAAAATTCAAAACATCATCGGGTCGCAAGGGGCACTGTTTAAGCAACAAAACTGAAAATTTGTTACATGGAATTATTACAAGCTGAGTATTAGTGCTTGGATTAAAAATACGATACGCCAATGAAGGCCTACTGGAAGCCCTCACAACAAAATTAGACAAAAAATTTCTGTCGCCATGGGGACGCTGAGAGAGCCGCTCAAAGATCGATAACGCAACATTCATTGAATATTTACTCAATGAGTATATAACCCACGATAAAAGTTTGAAAAGGAAAATAAAGGTTTTATACATGGCTTTACGACAAAAATAAAACAAAAAATTCCGGCGTTGTCAGGTCGTGGATATAGCAGCTTATGTAACAGAAATGTAATATCGTTGCATGGAATTATTACTCACTCAGGAAGAGTGCTACGGTAAATTGTGTTTTACGACAGCATAGATATGTTATTACACTTCACAACTAAATTACAAAAAAAATTCTTGTTATCATGATTTCAGGGATGCAATCACATAATGCAGTAAAAATGCTACAGCCATGAAAAAACGTTGCATGGATTTTTAACTCTGTGACTACTGGTGCAATGGTAAATTTTAAGGAACGAAAACGAAGCTGAGGTCTTCGGGCATATGACAAAAATTAAAAAAAAATTGACGGCGTGTCAGAGACCCTCAGGGAACCGCCTAATGTGACGCATATGCATCACTTTTGCTGGATTAATTGAAATTAGAGCACAACCAACGGGAAAGCAAAAAAAAAAGCTAAAAAAAAGCACCAACTCCAAATCCAACAACAACTCCAACACCAACACCAACACCAACACCAACACCAACACCAACACCAACACCAACACCAACACCAACACCAACACCAACACCAACACCAACACCAACACCAACACCAACACCAACACCAACACCAACACCAACATCAACATCAACATCAACATCAACATCAACATCAACATCAACATCAACATCAACATCAACATCAACATCAACATCAACATCAACATCAACATCAACATCAACATCAACATCAACATCAACATCAACATCAACATCAACATCAACATCAACATCAACATCAACATCAACATCAACATCAACATCAACATCAACATCAACATCAACATCAACATCAACATCAACATCAACATCAACATCAACATCAACATCAACATCAACATCAACATCAACATCAACATCAACATCAACATCAACATCAACATCAACATCAACATCAACATCAACATCAACATCAACATCAACATCAACATCAACATCAACATCAACATCAACATCAACATCAACATCAACATCAACATCAACATCAACATCAACATCAACATCAACATCAACATCAACATCAACATCAACATCAACATCAACATTAACATCAACATCAACATCAACATCAACATCAACATCAACATCAACATCAACATCAGCATCAACATCAACATCAACATTAACAACAACAACAAGAAACTTCGTCACGTCAAAACCTACGGGTTTGTCCACGGCACAGCCAACTCTTTTGAGAAAAATAAGCTATCTGTATCGTGGACAAGCCCGTAGGTTTTGGTGTGATACCCTGTCACACCTTATCCTTATCTTTTTCCTTTTACTTGTTCCTATACTCTCCTTTGTTCCCAAACTTGTTCTCATCCTTTTCCTTATTCTAATATTTGTCCCAATAATTGCACTACTTTTTATCCAATCTCTTGTTTTATTTCATATCCAAATTCCTGATCTTATCATAATCCGAATCCACCTTTTTTTCCTAATCTTTGTCCTAAATCTTGTCCTTGGTATATCCAAATCCTTGCTACATTCCTTTTCTCAATCAAAAATTAGTTGTCTGTATCATTCACATGTGGTTTGACAGCGTATCTTTTCTTTTTCCTTAATCTTGTTCCTATACTTTCCTTTGTGCCTAAACTTGTTCTCATAATTAGCCTTATTCTAATATTTGTTCCAATAATTGCTTTACTTTTCATCCAAATTCTTCTTTTATTTCATATTCCAATTCCATATCTAAATTCCATATCTCAATTCCAGACCTAATCATCATTCCCCTCCTAATACTTGTCCCACTTCTTTTCCTAATCTTTGTCCTAAATCTTGTCTTTGTTGTATGCAAATCCTTGCTTTAATCCTTTCCTAATCAAAAATTAGTTGGCTGTATAGTTGACACACCCGAAGGCTTTGGCATGACGGCGTATCTACATACATATTTTTTCTTTTGCTTGTTCCTTTACAATCTTTGCTCCCAAAATTTGTTCTCATCCTTATCCATATTTTTATATTTGTACCAATAATTGTCCAACTTTTATTCAAACTCTGGTTTTATTCCACGTCCAAATTTCTAACCTAATACTAATCCGAATCTCTCTCCTAATCCTTGTCCGATTTTTTTACCTAGTCCTGGTATATCCAAATCCTTGTTATATTTCTTTTCCTAATAAAAAAATTAGTTGGATGTACCGTGGACACATATCCGTAGGTTTTAGTGTGAAAGCGTATCTTTTATTTTTCATTATACTTGTTCTTATACATTCCTTCCCTGGGACATTAACAAATTCCTGATGTTATACATAATCCGGATCCCTTTCCTAGTCCTCCTAATCCTTGTCCCATATTTTTCCCAATCTTTTTCCTTAATCTTGTTCTTGGTATATCCAAATCCTTGTTGTATTCCTTTTGCCAATCTTGTAAATATTGCTTTATGAGTCTAAGAGTGAGTCTAAGTATTTCTCATTATTCTTATCCCAATCGTTGTCATATTCCTTTTCCCAATCCTTGTCTGAATTCTTGTTCTAATCCTTGTCCAAATCATTTTCCTTACCTTATTAATGGTCATAATTGTTATCCAAATCCTCATTCTAATACTTTTCGTGGTAATTTTTATTTTTTTTTATTTTTTACTTTTCTTTTGATGTTGCATTTGGTGCATTGCTTACTTGAAGGGGTTCTCTGAGAGGCCTTATAACAGAGCTGTTAAAGAATGCAATCATTTGTGATTTTAAATCATGTGATTAATATTAAAAATGAATGCATTTATTTTTTCAAATCATTGTATGTTATTCGAAATTTTAAGTCCCAATCAATGATTTTGAAAAAATTATTGCATTCATTTTTTGAGTCACTGATTGGGACTCCATAAATGCAATCAGTTTTTGAAATCATTGACTATGATTTGAAGTTTTAAGTCCCAATCAATGATTTGAAAAAATTAATGCAATCATGTTTTTAAGTCATTGATTGAAAATTATTGAATTCATTCATGGCAGATTCAACTGGGCACCTAATCGCGTTGTTGAGGTTTTAATGTACTATATTGATTCTTTGGAAAAAAAAAATTCTGCAGCAAATTCTCCTGACCCTTTAATATTCATCATACACAGATAAAATAAATGCCGAATATTGCGAATATTACGAATATTAAATTATACGAATGGATCGAATATATTAATTTCGATTTTGTCATTTCTTTACTAAAGTCACAAAATAGCAAATTTTAAGTCAATGGTTTGAAAAAATGAATGAAGTCTGTAATTTCAATGCATTCATTCAAACTATTAAAATAAAAAAAAACTAGTAAGAAATGATCTTCGACTGGGCCGAAGTTAAAATACCCCCACGGCCGAACCAAAGTATATTCAAAGTCTTAAGCAATCAATAAAATGTTTATCTGTAAAAACGTTTTCGTTATATTTTTAACAGAAAATATTCGCTTTTGTTTTTTGATAAAGTCGCTTTGTATGGGAGGTGGGCGTGGTTTTCACTCAATTTGGTTGAATTCCATACACGTTATATATCAAAGTGTATATGCAAAATTTCAAGTCCATACATTAATTTTTGTGGATTTTAGAGAAATTTTACCTTTTTGATAAAGTCACTTTGTATGGGAGGTAGGCGTGGTTTTCATCCGATTTGGTTGAATTTCATACTTAGAGTGTATTTTGTACATCAAAACTCATATGCAAAATTGCAAGTGCATATATTCATTTTTGTTGAATTCTAAGAGATTTTACCGTTTTGATAAAGTCACTTTGTATGGGAGGTAGGCGTGGTTTTCGTCCGATTTGGCTCATTTACGAACTTGACCTTCATTTTTTAGATAAAAGCTTAAATATTGAGTTTCGTGATGATAGCTTTAAAATTACGGCTGTAATCGTGATCACAGACAGACGGACAGACGGACAGACGGACAGACAGACGGACATGGCTAAATCAACTCGGGTGGTGATGCTGATCAAGAATATATATACTTTTCTATACCTACCACGCCTCCTTATGGGCGTTACAAACGGAGTGACAAAATTAATATACCCCCATTTACGTTTTTTAAACGTGGGGGTATAAAAATAAATAAAAAAATGATTTTTGAAAATGATTGTATTCATTTTTTCAAATCATTGATTGGGACTTGAACTTTCAAATCACAATGAATGGGGGTATTCACAATGTGATGTATTTAGTTTTGTATTCTGTATTTGTGGTAAATATGGTTTCTGTGGTTAAATACACAAACAAAATGTAAGCAACTAGAAAATACCTTACTTACCACAAATGCAACACTGTAAATCGTTGTATTTATGGTGCATTTGTGGTTATTGCTTGTCAAAAACAATAAAATGGTAAAGTTATTGATGAAATTTTTATAGGGTGAATTGAACATGCAAAGTAATACAAAAAGAGATAAACCCAATAAGAACTGGACTAACAAAAAAGTAGAAATTATCTTTCATTTTCGTTTGGAGCACCTGAAATTTATCGACATCTTGTCGCAATTTAAAAACCATTTTTCTTGGTTTTATAACAAACGTAAGCAAAAGCAGCTGATTGTAAATAATTAACAAAAGGTATGTTCACAATCCTATTCTAAGTGTTGTAAAGTTTTAACATATTTACCACAAATACACCGCATTGTGAATAGTCCTAATGATTTGAAAAAATTATTGCATTCATGGAGTCTTAATCAAAGATTTGAAAAAATTAATGCAAGCATGAAATTTAATTAATCAGAATCAATGATTTGGAAAAAATTATTGCATTCATTTTTTCAAATCATTGATTGGGAATTAAATGATTTTAAATTACAAATGAATGCATTCTTTAACAGTTCTGCCTCATGACAGCATTGATTTTTTTTTATTAATATTCGGCAAAAGCATCAGTTTTACTGTCGTTCTCTCTACTGTAGCATTAATAGTCTCATAGTTATTATTCCATGCAACGTTTTTTCATTTTTGTTGCATTTTTATTGCATTAAGATGTTGCCTCCGTGGCGTCGTGTCTCAAAAAAATTGTTTTGTCTTTTTCATTTTGAGTTGAAAGAAATATTTGTAATTAATTTTTTCGTAGCAGTTCTACCCGGTGAGTACTAATTTCTTGCAACAACATTACATTTTTGTTGCATAAGAAACTTCCTATGCGACCATTCCACGTCATTATTTACTCTTTTTATTTTTTTCGTAAGGCCAAGAAGAAATTCTTCATGTTTGTTTCATTACATTAAATAAAAATTGAATTTCATGTAATAAATTTGAAGTTTCGTTGCGGAGGCAACTCCCCCACGAGAGCTGGTGACGTCTTATTATTTTTTGTTTTGTTTTTTTTTATGTTATTTTTCTCATAAAGTCAAATAATTAATCTTATCTGTCGTGTTTTACTTTTATCATAACACCTTTAGTCATTGTGTAAAAATTCCACTTTGCATTTTCGAAAAATATATTTTTCAACTTTTTTGGAAACCTGAGCCGTAAAATGGACAACGCAAAACGTTATAACGTCAAAAAAAATTTCCAAATTTTATATGTATTTTCATCATGCATAGATAGATTCGTCGCAATCTTAGAATTGTAGTGTTTCAGTGTGCATTTCTAAGATAGATTTCATAATTCAGTTCGAACTTTCCTTTAAGTGCTATCCTACTGTGTTTGCAAAGTTCATACAATTTTGCACACACTTGAGTTAATTGAATAAAAACCATTATCCTTATAATACAGATCCACCTGCGGTTTCACATAAGTACCTAATTCGCACACTCATAGACACACACAAACACTCACTGTCATAATCAACAAGTTTCCAAGAAGTAATTGTGGCAGACAGACACGAATCACGTTTACATTTCATTAACACATTTTAAACAATTACGCAGACATTTAAGCAGAGACATCTCATACACACACATACATACGTACATATTTGTACACACCCACTAAGCTAGTAACAAGCTATCAACTACAAAATGTTAATTTAACTAATATCAATATCAGAACGCGTTTATGTGTGTGTGTGTTCATGAGTGTGTGTGTCTTGTGAGTGCCTACGTGTGCATGTGGCTTTGTTTACTAACAACCTATAATATTAATGTAATCCAGCCGCAAAATAAAGTGATACAACACAACAGCCCAAATTAACATACTCACGCACACCCACACCAAACACCCATACACACAGCCACCCACACTAGAAATACACTAATATAAGCGCACTTTATCAAAGCACTTTATGGGATGTTTTCAAAGAAATTTCCATCATTTGCATTTCCTTTGAGTAACGTGTGTGTGAAAATCGCTTTTCTATTCCAAATATCCTCCAAGCCTTGCCACCCACGAAAACGAAAATAATTTTGTTTTGCTTTTCCCGCTTTTGTTTTTCCTGTCTTAATTTAATTTCAATTTTGCTCCTTGTTGAAGCTACAGAAATTAATTCGCGGTACGCAACTCTTGAGGTAGAATAATACGAAAATTGGTTATAAAATGTGTCAAGTCCTTAAGAGTTAAAAAGCAGACACATACAGCTATATATCTACCTCATACAAAGGGTTTGATCCTTTGTGAGCGTTGCTTTTAGGTGGATTCATGTGTGTGTGTGTGTGTTCGTGAAAAGTAGCGATAGCTCACAGGCTCACACACTCTTAAGCACATTCATCTTCTACACGTACATTTAACATCAGCACAAAAACAACAGAGTAAGAAAAAAAATGCATCCTTTAGAAGTGTCAACAAGGACATTATCTATCATTCTATCTTTCACTTTTGTCAGCATTTAAACAAAAGCCTCTTAATTACAACCGCTCACAGCTCAGCTACTGACTGACATACAATCAACCGCAAGGATATTGTGAGACTTGAATGTTGTAAGGTGTTTATTTTGCACTTTCGTAGCCTTTGTTTTATCATGTGATGGTGAAAAGTTAGTTGAAAAAAAAAACACTCAGCCTTTTAAGGCTTTTGATAAATTTAGAACCAAGCATATTTCAGTAATGGTTATTGATTGTCTGTGACTGACTAAAATCTTAAAAAAAGCTGAGGGAGTTATTGCCTTTATGGCAAAAATTAAGGACAATATTTAAAGATGTTATGATCAATTATAAATCCTAGCGAAATAAATAAAATATTAAAATTATTCTCTTTGGAATAGTTGATACATTCGAATTTACTTCATGATTTAAATTTTTTAATAAAACGTATTGTTTTCTTAAAATATTTGTGGGTTTTTATCTATAATTTTAGATAAAATTAAAGTGAACATTTTTTGTTGCCGCTAAACTCCAAAAGTACTGGTCCGATTTTTATGAAATATGTTTTAAAATATCACATTTGTGCTGCAAAAGGATATAGGGTTATTTTCTTTACGAAATTTTAATAATAAGTATTTTTAATTAAAATAAAAAAAATTTTAAAAAATCATACACAGCTAAGGGCAGAGAGCGCTCTGGGAGCGTTGAGAGTAACAATTGAGAGCAACGGCTTATGTAGCAACACATCAAAACGCAACATAAAATCAAAGACAAAAGAAAAACATAGAAACGACACAGAAGCCTTAAATGTAGTGTTGCCATATTTAAAAAAAAAAAACTTTAATTTACAGAAAAAAAACTTGTTTTTTCGTGAAAAAACTTGATATTAAAAACTAACTAAAACATGTATTTTTAAAATGTGTGCTTTAAAATTTTTGACAATTCGCTTTGTTCTCTCGTTGTCCCGATGTTTTGCCCACTTAATTTCTCAAGAAAATACGGAAGACTTGATCGTCAACTCTGAATGTATGTAAACTGAAGCGTCAAGTTTAAAAAGGAATGGCAAAAATTGACCGCCAAGACGCGACGAAGGGAAACCGAGACAAAAGAACAGAAACAATGACAGCAACAATAATAGCAACAGCGCTCCCATATAAATAAACTTTGAAAAGGAGTGAAATAGTAGCAGCTTCAAATAAAAAATAATAGAAATGAGATTACGCCATCAGAGGCAGAAAAAGTTGCACCGCTCTGCGCAAGACGTTAGGTCTTTTGTGACGTAGATAGGAAAAGACACTTTCTCTGTTCTTCTCACTGATTTTCTGTTCGTGCAAGAAAAGATGAAATATAGTGCGAAATAGTTCTGTGCTATTTTTTTTTCAGCTACAGTTATTTTTTTATGTTTTGTTCAGTGAAAAACAGCTGATTTTGACAATGGGTCGATCGTGACGTAGGCAGACATGCGCATGGCATAATCCTGTATTTATTATTTTTGGCTTCAAATGATACTTGTGTTTTTGTAGTAACACAATGCAGTTTATATATTTGATTCATAAACCTGAAATAGAAAGCATCGTTTTAATCGTAAAAACTTGAAAAACTGGGTAAAATCAAATTAAACTTTATTTTTTTAGGGAAAAACTTGAAAACTTTCTACCCTCTCAAAAAACTGGCAAAACAAGTTTTATCTGCACACATGGCAACACTGAGTGTTGCCCATATCCGATCATACACAATGTCATTGCTTGATCGTTAGCTTTTCTTGGGTTTGTGCTGCGAGAGGTTCAATAACTTCTATGTTGCTCTCTATTTTATTCTCTCTTTATTCTCAGCAAGTAAAACACAAACAAATAAATACAAATAACTGAGGAAGAGAAACTAACGGCTGACTTTTCACTTTTATAGAAGTGGCATTGGGTGATTCAATAAGTTTTTTATAAATTGATAAACTATGGATAAAGAGAAAACTTCCACGGCGGAGCAGCGGACCACTGTGGCCTGCTATCGCTCAAATGGCCACCTTGCTTGACCTACTCGAGCCCTTTTCATAAAACTGCCAATAATATTCTGGCATAATTCGTCAGCATGTTGCGATATCGGGCACCATTCACATTAACTGCGGTACCAGCTGCATTTCCGAAGAAATATGGCCCGATTACACCGCTATCTCAAAATCCACACCAAACCTTTGTGGGTGCATGGGAAGCTCTTGGAGAAGTGTATGGGTCTTGCGAATTGCCTCCGCAAAATATTCCCTATTTTTGTAGTGGATTTTAACAATTTGTACGCATTGCTTCACCGTGAATTTCTCCATGACTAAACCTTAGTATTCTACCTAAGTACTCAGTACTCTTCCCTTGTCATAAGGAAAGGAATGCTCAAATCAAAATGTCAATGACTTTTGTGAGTTCCAAGATTGAAAATTCAGCTATTATGCAGCGGCGTTGCATGCAATTATTCAGCGTAGCTTCGAGTATATTGCACTCCATCTTCAAAACAGACACAACTCAAAATTTCAAAATTTTCAGTAGAAGTAAAAAACCAGTTTGTTTTTCAAAGGAATCCGTACAAAACAAGAAGACAACGCGATTTTTTTTTTTTTAATTAAAGAGTAAAAAAATGAGTGCAAAATTTTGATAGTTGATGGAGGTTATCACAACGAATAGTTTAACATTAAAAAGTAAAAATTTGTAAATTTTGAGTTGTGCCTGTTTTGAAGATGGAGTGCGATATGCACTACGATAGATTTTATAAAATGGAAATAAATAATTTGTACATAGCCTGACGATAAAAATAAATTTTGACGTCGTCAGGTCGCCAAGGTAGCAGATTATGCAACAAAAATGCAATAGTGTTGCATGGAATTATTACTCGCGGAGTAGAAGTGCTATAAAAAGGTTTATTTAACGTCAGGAAAAATAGTTTTTTGACCTCATAACGAAAATGAAAACAAAAATTTTGGCGCCACGACACCACGAATGCAACCGCTTTGTGCATTAAAAATGTAACTAAAAGGTTAAAACGTTGCATGGAGTTAAAACTCCGTGAAGTAACCTAAATGTGCCAAATGAAATGAATGGACAAAGATTTGGACCAGGAATAAGATAAGGAGCAGGAAAAAGATTTCGACAGAGATTAGAGTATAGAGTTCGACAATGGTTAGATCAAGAATTCAGAAAAGGATTGGAACAAGGACAAAATGCTTAGATGCACCAAAGACAATATTAATCACAAGATTGGAAAATAAGGAATAAAACAATGGTTTAACACAGAACAAGATTTAGTACATATATTAGGAAAAGAAGTATGGCAAGAATTAGGAAAGGGATTCAAACAAGGAAAAGGTTAGCAATTTGGTCATTGATTAAATCAAGGGTTTATAAAAGATTTTATCAAATCAAGACCAATTCATAGAAATATTATATAGGTCTGTTGAAATTTGTTTTGAAAAACTTTGCCATTGATCCACAAATTAATTTAAAAAGTTACTCCAGTTTTGGTTAAATGAACCAAACCATTTTATTACCAGACTGAACTTTTTTTTTATTTTAGACCAGACTGAACTTTTTTACAAATGAGCACATTTTACTGCCACGATTATTCTCCGAGAGTAACCGTTGAACACACAAGAGCCATGGTAGTTTAAACCAATCATTGTTGAATTAATAACGTTGCCTCGGGGCCGATCGTACTCTTTTCTGAGTACCCACAATTGTCAAAATTAATGAAAAGCAACAACAACAACAACTTTATCGGCTTAACATGTTATCAATTTTTGCTTTCAAATTTTGTATGAGCTATCAACTTCAATTTGACATTTATGGGACTCGTTCTTACTCTTGAGACAACCTTATTTATTCACACATGGGTATAATAATTACAAGGTAGTGTTGACAGTTGCTTGGGAAACAATCTCCTGCCAAAAAATACACTTAAAAAGAGAGCGCTCATAATCGCCCATTGGAAACACAAACAATGTTGAAAACATTGAAGTCAGAAAAAACAAAACAACAACCACAGCAGCTGCAGATGCATTATAACAAACATCTGTTTTTGACAGGAGGTGTGTTCTTAAAAAAGAGAAGATAAGCAGTTGTCAATGCTACCTTGTATTATTATATAATAATAAGTCTGTTTCCATACTCGTTTCCATACTTGAAAGCATTTCCGTACAAATTATTACACCACAATTTCTTCAAGAACAAATCTCGAGCTTAAAATTGTTGTGTCGAGCAAATCTGTCAAAATTAAATTGTTGTGAAAAAAATTTATAAAATTGACTAAAAAAATTATTAAAAAGAAAGCTAAAATTAGCAAAATGAAGGCAAATGGAATCCTAAGGGTTCTGGAGAAGAATTTACTTGCAATTTCTTTAAGTTTTTGATTATTTAAAATTAACTAATTCAATTTATACATATTTAATTTCAATCGTCAATTGTTCGTCAAGCTGTTGGGTTTGAACTTTACTTGAAGTCGTTTCCGTACTTTTTGGCAAATTTTCTCATTTTGACTGATGATCAAATAAACGGTGGGTGTGACAGTTTTTTCGTCTTGCACCAACTGTCAAAAATAGTATAGATTTGAGAACGAAAAAATTAAAAAAGAAAATAGAAAATAAAATATACAGGCAAATGACAGGCGGTGCAAGACACTCGTAAGAAAATAGCCAGTTGTCACTCCTACTTTTTATAATTGTATCATGAGTGCAACTATCCACTCAAGATGGCAGCGCAACAGTGTTGCCAGATTAGGGGAATTCCCCCTAGATTTAGGAGTTTTTTAATTGGTTTGAGGAATTTTAGGGGTAATAAATCTTTAAGTGTTTTTAGGGTGACTTCAAATTTTCTAGGGGTTTTCAATGGTATTTGGAAAGTTTACCTTTGGAAATAAAGATTTATTACTTTTCCTTAAAACTATGCAAAAAATTTAGGAAAAATACTTTTTCCTCCATATTTTGTAAAAAGCGATTTCAGCAACACTTTATAAAAACAGCTGAATTGGCAACATTTCAAATAAATTACCAATCATTTCCCACTTCACTTCAAACTCGCTTCGCGCTTAACTTGCAAGTCTGGGTAAATATTAAAAACAAAGTAAGTATAGGGAAAACTGACGAAAAGAAAAGGTAGGCCCAAAAATATACAAAAAAAATGGGAGACGGAGCCTGCTTTCAAAGTTAAATCCAAATTTTAAGGCCAATTTCAGCTTGGACAATTGAAAGCTACAAAACAACTTCCTGAGCTTGTTGAAGACGTCCAACAGCTTAGCCCTTTAAATACATAGGCACACAATACCAATTTGCCTTGCAGTTGCTATACTCTTCAGCTGCTCCTTGAAGATGATGTTTTAACTCAATCACCCGTATTCAAAAAAATATCTTAAAATAGCTTTAAAATCTTTAATAGTTAAAAAGCTTTTTAAAGGTTAAAAAGTCTTTTAAAATTTTGTTATTCATAAAAATGTTGTAGCTGCTTTGTAGTTAAAATAGGAAAACTTTCGATTTTATGTGGGAAGAGTGTCAATAATGGTTTGTGTATTTGATAAATTCAATGAATTTTCATTTATTTGTCACAATTTCGTCAACATTTTGATGTTTAAATATCAATATTTTTTCGAAGCTACCCTCTGCACTGAAAAAATTGTCATTTTATTATCTTATTTTGTAAATATTTTGAAATGTTTTGACAAATGTTCTTGTTTTTATTTTCATTTTGTTTTGAATTTTTTTATATATTTTGAATTTTTTTGACATATTTTCCAAATTTTTGGAATATTTTTAATTATTTTTGACAATAATTGTTCTCAAATGAGAGCAAATAATTTTAAAAATGCTTTATGAGGGGTTTATTGAACCATGATACAATAATTGTATCAAATATTGAACCATGGTACAATTATAAGGTAGGCCCAGGAAAAACACACTCTCTATGACTACAAATCAACAACAAAACAATAACAAAGGCGTAGGTATAATGTCAAAATACAATACAAAGCGATGCAAATAAATTGGTTACTGAACAATCGAACTAAGAACTCGAATAAAAATTATATAAAACGTTCACTTTAATTTGCTTCGTTGAAAGCTAAAATACAATTCATTTTGTATTATATCTTAAAACATAACTCATTTTGTTAAACTTTTAGGGTTTTTGCTTACTTTTCGTGTATTATTCCACAAAAAATCTGGGTACTCAATACCCAATACCCAGATTCATACTGTTAATAGTAAATTATACATCCCTAACGCTGAACGAATAAACGTCAGTTGTTAAAAATGACATTATACCTACGCCAATCTTTTGATTTTCTTTGCTTTGCTTTGCTTTTTCGTTTTTTTTTTGTCTCCGAATTGGGCCTACCTTATAATTGTATCATGGTATTGAACGTTCAGCCATTTTTAAAAATCCTCTCATTTATAAACAAACATTTTCAATAATTTTTGACGTAGAATACGTCATTCTCGGAGGTAAGTAGGGTGGTTGATAGTGATCAGGTGTCGGTATTTATATAACTTTTTGAGCCTTTGGTGGGCCTAAAGTACTGATCGTACAATGTTGATGTTAGCACTTGTTGGTCTGCTTGATCCTCAATGCGACAAAAATTCATGTTAGAACTCTCTAACTTATATAAATTTTACACAATTACATGAAATATAAAGCCAACATTTGATGTTTTTGTTTGCTTAAACTTGCTACCTATTTATCGACAGTTTCCGGTTTTATCGACAAAACCATAAAACTAGTATGGGAGCCCCCTAAGGAGTGGTCGGAGGGAGTAGGTGTCAAGGGCAAAAATGTTCCTTTTGCAAAAGTAATGGGGGTCGGTGATACATATTAACCCTTTCCGGCACAAACACAATAAAATTTGTATGGGAGCCCCCCTAAGGAGTGGTCGGAGGGAATAGGTGTCGAAGGCAAAAATGTCCCTTTTACAAAAGTAATGCGGGTCGATCATACATATTAACCTTCTCCGGCACTCTTTTAAAGGTCATATGCCCAGGTGTATGGAATAAATATTTTGCTAAATAGTTTTTAAAAAAGTTGTCATCAAAAGCGAATTGACTAATTCTACGTCTTGTGTTACGACATAGTCGAAACTACTGTATCTTTTTTGACATTTTCTTTGTTTTTGATATATTTTGAAACAATTTGATATATTTTTGACATAATTTGTTCTCAGATGCAAACAAAATAAAATTTAAAAATGTTTTATCGAGGCCATGGTATAATTAATCAGGTAGGTGTGACAGTTTTCAATCGAACATGAATTGTCAAAAATCAAAGCAAACAAAAAAACAAAAAAAAAACAAAAAAAAAAACAAAATAGCCGAGTTTGACAATCCATGAACGATCTCGTGAGAAAATAGCCTGTTGTCAAACCTACCTGTATAATTGTATCATGATCGAGGCTTTATTGAAGGTTTCATTTATTTTTAAAATTCTCTCATTTATAAAGCATTTAAAAGAGACTTTTAACGCTATTGAACGTTTATGAATAATGTTTTTAAATTTTTTTCGATTTTTTCTTATGAAGGCTTTATAAGAGGTTCATAATTTTTTATGAATACAGCCGTAAGTTGTTTACAACTGTATTTTTGTATGTTTTTCGAAAAGAATTTTAGGGGAATTTTAGGAGGATTTGAAATCCAATCTAGGAGTAAATGGTGAGAGGCATCTGGTAACACTACAGCGCGGTGAGTTGTAGACTCTCACCTCTCTCTCTCTCTCTCTCTCTCTCAACAGAGATCTTGAGTTATTGTTTGCTTATATAATTATTGCTTATATAATGTCAGCATGGATTAAAATGCATGAATTTTTAAATAATGAAATAAAAAGTTTTATCAAAAACGTAGTACCCAATAGCAAGGTTCAGCGGTTACCCCGTGATTGAACGATAAAAATCCGAGGGAACCCTTTTTTATAATAGTATGGATATGAAACGGATTTTTTCCCCAGGTGGATGATTTATCAATGAATTGAAGTGAAGGTAGCTTTAAAAACTATTTAACTCGAGTTATGCAGTTTTGCGTTATTTTCACAGAAGTTTGTCGTTTTCCAATAATTTTTAAAACAAAATCTTTACTCTAATGTGTTCTCTATCAAACTATTTGAGAAACAAATATACCATTTACTTTGATGACCTTTTTTTGGTTAAACCCACTGTATATATTCTTCTTTCTTAATTGAAACAAAAATTAAACCAAGTATTCAATTATAATTTAAATAAGTTACGAAAATTGATTAATCAAAGTCAGCTATTGCATGACAATCAATTTACAAACAAAACTTATTTACCTGCACGGCACAACCACACCAACAACAACAACAACAAACAACCAACGGATACAACAATAAATCAAACATATATCCATTTATAAACGCACAGCAAGGCAATTTGAGCAATTAAAATTTAATTTCGCAACAAACTCAACGAAATAGAAAATTGATATTTTGTGCAACATGTTTCGAGGGTGGGTCAAGGAATCCAAATACATGTAATCGGTAACTCTGCCGGTGCGCACTGGCAGAGCGATGAGGTAAATTTAGCTAAATCACAGACAAATGCAAAATGGACAAAATTGATTTGCTGCATGAAACGAGTAGACTCGGATGCGGATGCTGCAGCAATGGCAACAGCAGCATCAGCAGCATCAGCAACATCAGCCACATGAGCATCAGCATCATCATCAGGGACATAAATTGATTAAACGTAAACGTATAACTTTGACTTGACATGCCAAGCCTGGATGAGTATTTCGACCAATTGTTTAATGTTGTTGAAATCCATGCATAGAATTGTCAGGAATGCTATGGCATGTTTGTTGATATTTGTTGGTATGGATGGCACTGACCAATGTTGCTCGAAAATCTAGTTAAATGAATTATGCATAATGACATTGAAATATGAAATATGATTGGATTCCAATTGATTCCAATTCCATAATGAGTCAAACGAAATGTAGGTAGACGTGCATGTAGTGAAGTTGTTTTGCTGCATCCACAAGAAATTTCTTTAAGCTGTGCTCTACAGTATTAATTAATAATTGGGAGCTCATAAGAAAATGTTTACTTTAGATGTATTTGCTTAGCTTTGACCTCTGTCAGCTATTAATGCCTGCTCGTATATAAGTCAGCTTGCATTAAGATTCACCACCATATTGACTGTCATCATGACGTCTTCAGCCTTAATGTAAATAAAAATACTCTAACTTCTGCAACTAATGAAATTTTCTTTACTTTACGCTTTATTATAAAGACTAGAGCGCATAAAACCAACAAGTCCAACCAAGATGATTTGAGAGATGGTTTTATTTTCTGATTCCTGGCATGGCTCACACTTCCTACTTCTAGGTGCTGTTTGCACTAATATAATTGAATTAATAATTACAGCGTGTGGTTTTCATGCTTTTGTGGATATCTTGCTGAAAAAAAAATATATAAAATAAATACTCTTTGTCTTTGGCTAAGTTTTGCTCTGCTCCAGCCTCAACACTCACCAACACTAGAAGCTATAAGCTGCTATCTAGCTGCTTCGAAGCGCGTATTTTGTTAGATTCTTTTACTTACTGATCTAATAAATTAACGTTAATTAGCAGTGGTGGGTATGAACAACAAAGTTTCCTGCTTGTGTACGTGTTTTTTCGCACGCGCAAAAGATTTCCTTGAATACTGTGTGGCAGGAGTTGTGGTTTTGCCTCAAGTTTTTGCTATTGAATTTTTGTCTTTAGATATTGTTGCGTATCATCGCGCCACAAGATAAGCTTAATTAACGTTATTTAAGATTTTTATATTATATGGAGTAAGAAAGTAGTTTTGCGAGAGTTGTAGGTATAACTCAGATTTTTATTTACAGAAGTTATTAAGTAAAGCTATTTCAGAAATAAGGAATAGTTATCTTAAAATATTTTATTAATCTCAATGATTTTTGAAATCATAGCATTTGCAATAATTTATCCCATATTCATCAAAGGCTTGTGTAGTTCATGAACGAACTAGTTCAACCATACTCAAACTGTGGCCCGCTGAGCTTTTATGTGCCCTTAACACATTTATTATCAAGAACATGATTTTAAAAAATCGTTCTAAATTTCAGATCTCTTGAGATTCATTTCGGCTTTGAGGCACAGAATTTGGTCTCCGTACTTAAAGATTAAAAAAGTATCCAAAATGGTACTAAAGTACGTAATTGTGCAACTTTGCTGACAGGTTGCAAGTGATAGGTTACAAATTACAACGTAAATATTACGCGGAACACGGATACAACAGCCTTTTTTCTTTCTTATACAGTATTGTTTTGTTATATTTTAACTACCCATAATGGGGGAAGTGTCTTCAAAATGCAATCGAAATATGTCCGACGAAAAGACAGTGTTTCAAGACAAATGGGAAAAAGAATATTTCGTTGTAGCAAATAAACATAGAACGACCACATGCTTGATCTGTCGTGAGATTAGATTAAAAAAATACTTTTGAATTTTACTTTTTTCACTATTTTATTTTTTGACGAACAGTATGCTGATAAACGATATGTACTATTATTATTCTGTTTCAGTTTCTAATTTTAAAATCTCTTAGTTTTTTATTTTAAAAATAAATGGTTTCTACTATAAGAGGGGTTTCATGATTTTTTCTTCTTACCAGTATAGTAGGGACGGGCACATTTTGCGCACATTCTGCGGCAGTGGGCGCCAGCAATCGCCAAGGCGCACATACTCGGCTGCTGGATGAATTCGGGTGTGAATCGGAAAGGGAAGCGGAAAACTGTGAGATAACTAAGAGCGTAAATTTATAGAAAGTGTGAGAGCGAGAGCATGATCTTAAGAAAAGCAAGTGCTGCATATTCTGCATATTAAAAGGATGGTTTCTTAAAAAAGGATTATTTTTATATGACGTAGCTGATTGCTAATCATATCAGGGTCTTTAGGTGCATTTATAAAAGTTTTTCAAAAGAATTTTTTGCAGATTTATTTTATTTTGCAGAAGAAAAAAATATGTTTTTTAAGAATTATAAAAATTAAGTAAACATATAAAAATGCCACAATTTTATAACTCTGCCCCAAATTTGTTTGCGACCTATGTACCAACAAATTTTACTATAAAAAAAGCAATACATGCATAGTTACTTTGGTTTTCACATAAATTTACAAAAAAAAAAAAAAAAATTGTTGACAAAATGTTAAATCCAAGAATTTTTTAGAAATATATCAGCTTACGTCCTTTAGTATTTTAGATATTAGATACATTTGAAATACTTTTTGGCATTTGTGATTTGTGATATATAACAGGGTTGTTTTGAAGTGAATTAATTTTATGTCAGAGTTCCTAAAATTGTAGCAAATGAGCAAATAATTTGTTGCTTACAATTATTTCTGTTGAATTAATTCTTAATTGTTTGGAATTCTGAAATTTTTCAAGCCTATCTTAACTTATAATAATATAACTATATATATATATTTATAATTGCAACAAACTAACCAAACTACCAAGTAATATTAATACAATGTATTGAATCATCAAGTTTGTATTCCGAAAAGAATAGTGGCAAGGCTTGTATGAGAGTCTGCTTTGTGAAAAACATAATGCGCTCAGTGGTACTCTCTTATTCGTTTATTCTTCACTCAATTTTTCTCTCTTTTAGCTGATTCATAGCAACCCCCTCATCTAGCACACTTAGAACGCAGTCAGCACGCTCTGTCGCACATTATGCGCCTCTGTACGCCAGTTGGCCTGTGCGCAATGTGCGCCTTTTGCCAAACTCTACAGTATAGTGTTGCGGCCCGCGGAACTTTACAAAGGTATGTATGCCCGAAGAAAGAAAAGGTTGAGTATCAATGAACTAGTTCAAGTGAACGATTCTCACTATGAACTATGTGAACTAGTTCAGTATTATTTGTTCTCTTTGTTTATTTTAGTTCAATTGATTTTGCAACGAGTAGGAACAAAATGAACGAGAACAAAATAACTAAATTTACCAAGCTATGGTTTGAGTCCTTGGTTTATCCAAACGAACTAAAAAAACCTAGCGAACTAAAAGAACTAATGAACTAAAAGAACAAACGGAATATAACATGCAACCATGATACATTTATAAGGATGGCTCAGTTAAAACACGCTCTCTATGACTACAATTCAATAAAAAAACAATAGCAAAGACGTAAGTATAATTTCAAAATACAATATATAGCGATATAAATAAATTAGTTACTGAACAATCGAACAAAGTAGTCGAATGAAAATTAAATAAAAAAATTATTTTTATTTGCTCCATTGAAAGCTAACATACAATTATATCTTAAACATGGCTCATTTTGTTAAATTTTTAGGGTTTTTGCTTACATTTCGTACACTATTCCACAAAATATCTGGGTTTTCAACACCCAATTGTATCATGCATGCAACGAACTTATGTCTTGTTCTCCTAATTTTCTATTTTATACTTTTTAGTTCGTTTTAAAAACATGGAATATTAATAAATATTTTTTTTTGTTTTTTGTTTTTTTTTAATAATTACACGGTGTTACAAAATGAAAAAAAATCAAAAAACTTGCCTGGAGACATAAAAGGGGTAGTAGGCCTGGTTGAACATAAGATAACTGCATACTTAGTTTTTTGAATATACCCTCAAAATCGGGATTTGTGGTCAAAAAACCGATTTTAGGTAGGTGCATGTATAGTTTGTTATATAACTCCGGTAAAAAACGTTAAAAGTTAAAACGTTGATAAAAAGAAGAAAAATAGGCCTTTAATATAATATACAAACCGTTTTTTTACAAAAAGAATTGACAAAGTTACAAGTAAAATCATTTGAAAATTTCTCATTTCTTTTTAATTTTTTCAACTTTAACAACGTTTTGTTAACAAATTTTGTTTTGTGGCACTATTAGTTTTAGCAGGATTCTGAAAACCTGTTAAATTTTGCGTTCAGCAAGCTATCATTTACTTCAATTGGCTGAAATACAAAAGCACTATCGAATTTTTAGTATTCGTAATAAAATACAAAAAAAATTTTTTTTTTTTCTAAAAATGTTTTTTTGACCTTTTTCGTTTATATATATTATCATAAAGCTAGTGTATTGCCCGGATGTGACGGAACTGTTTGCAGTTTTTAACCACAAACACGCTCCGAATGAATGGCGTTTGTTTATTGAGGGATCTTGCAAGAGTATGATTTATTTAAAAACTTTTTGTGTGATTCTTGATATGTTAAATTCTGATATATGTAGGTTTGAAAGCTGTGCTATTACACAACAAAAATGAGTTGCCATCGGTTCCTTTAGCTTATGCAACGAACATGAAAGAAACATATTCGACAATAGAGAAAATACTTCGTTTTATAAATTACAACACGTTTAAATGGCAAATAGTCACCGACTTAAAGGCTCTAACAATACTGTTTGGAATGCAAGGTGGATATACCAAGTATCCTTGCATTATTTGCGAATGGGATAGTCGTGCGACTAATAAATATAAGCAAAAGGAGTGGCCACTACGTGCTTCATTTCAAGTTGGAAAAAAAAAAATGTTTTGAATACTCCACTGGTGCGACCTGAAAATGTAATCCTACCACCTCTTC
The DNA here is from genome assembly GCA_943735915.1 of Pherbina coryleti. Taxonomy (NCBI): domain Eukaryota; kingdom Metazoa; phylum Arthropoda; class Insecta; order Diptera; family Sciomyzidae; genus Pherbina; species Pherbina coryleti. Next base: position 11,675,218 of record OX030949.1, read on the forward strand.
ATTTAAAATTAGGTTATATGAAACAGTTTGTCAAGAAAATAAGCAGCGTTTCCTAGGTTAAGTGAGGCCAAAATCAAAGAAAGTATCCTGCACGTTCAAATCTTTTATAAAAGTTATTTATTCATTTTGGTTATTCTAAGGTTTATTTGAGGGCCCACAAACTCGGAAAATTTTCTTGGACACTAATTTCGCTTCTAAATTAAATCCAGTTGAAAAAAGAGCTTGGAATAGTTTTATTTCGTTATGCATTTATTTCCTCGGCAAAAAGAAGAGTCGAAATTACTTAGATGTTGTAAATGAATTTTAAAGTGCCTACGAAGAAATGGGATGCGATATGTGAATCAAAATACATTTTTTGCACTCTCATATAAACTTTTTCCCGTATAGCCTTGGGCAGTTTAGTGATGAACAAGGAGAAAGGTTCCACCAGGAGATGGAAGCTATAGATACCGGCTTTCAGGGAAAAAATTCCATAAACATGCTGGCAGACATACAGACAAAAAAAAATACAATTTTTTGTATTTTATTACGAATACTAAAAATTCAATAGTGCATTTGTATTTCAGCCAATTGAGGTAAATTATAGCTTATTGAATGCAAAATCAAACAGGCTTTCAGAATCCTGCTAAAACTAATAGTGCCACAAAACAAAATTTGTTAACAAAACGTTGTTAAAGTTGAAAAAATTAAAAAGAAATGAGAAATTTTCAAATGATTTTACCTGTAACTTTGTCAATTCTTTTTGTAAAAAAACGGTTTGTATATTATATTAAAGGCCTATTTTTCTTCTTTTTATCATCGTTTAAATTTTTAAAATTGAGCAAGATATAACGGAGTTACATAACAAACTATAAATGCACCTACCTAAAATCGGTTTTTTGACCACAAATCCCGATTTTGAGGGTATATTCAAAAAACTAAGTGTGCATCTTATGTTCAACCAGACCTACAACCTCTACTATGTCTCGAGCCGAGTTTATTTTCACTGTTACACCGTGTTATTTATGATATTTTGTTTTTAATTTTGTAGCTTCGGTAGAGTTTCAAGAAATCAATCATTAAGACAGTCATTGCAAGTTCCTTTCCGGAGCCAATAGAGGCACAAAAAGTTTATATAATGGTTGCATAAGCAAGCCCGCAACAGTGTTACGGAAGTTGTTTTCCGAAGTCTTATATCAGTTCAAGAAGTTTTCATGCAACAATAAAAAGTTATAGCATGTTAAAACCGACTTCATTTAACGCGTTATTCGAGAAAAGTTTTTTTAACATGATCGTTCATACTGCCTTATACTACGTTTACATTACCTCGAAACTACGCAGTTAACTCAAAAAAAGTGGCTAACTTTGAAACTGTATACTTAACTGCATAGTTTCGCATACAAAATCTTAACTAACTCGCAAAGCAGTCAAGTTGAAACTGCCACCTTAACCATCTCATTTTTCAATGCAACACTGTGTTTTCATCAAGAACAAAAGAAAATTAAAAAAATAATAAGGAAATGTCGCATAGAAAAAGCAAAAAATATTTAAAAAGCAACATCAAAGCTCAAATTATGTCAAATGAAAACATTTAACTTATTTTGGAATTATAGTAGTTTAATGTTAATAAGAATATTATTTTCAGATCAGTGCAGAAAATAAAGATATAATAAATGAATAAAAAATAATGACAGAGTTAACCACGCTACTGCCAGTGTAAACACCAGAAACGGTTACCAAACTATTATAGCCAAACTGCATAGTTAAATGTGTAATGTAAGCATGATATTAACAGTTTCAAAATGTCAGTTTATTTGTTTATATTTTGAAAGAAATAAAAAATTGTTTTTTAAAAAATATAAAAAAAAAAAATAAAAAAAATTCAAATAAATTGAAAACTTTGTCAGAGAATTAAGAAAAATTTGTTAAAGAATTTATATGTTTACATTAAAAACTTCAAATTAAAAAGCTATTTTAAGATTTGGGTGCGTTCCAAAGGCAAAAAAAAAGCTTTTCTGACTTTAGCAAGAAGACACACCAGTGATTTAATGAGTTTTGAAACGTGTTAAATAATTTAACGTGTTAAATTTTTAACGTGTTAAATTTCTAACAACAATTGTACGCATGTAACTTCACTTGAGAACTCTTTTATCGATTTAACTTCATTATATTGATTTAACATAATTAAATTCCCGGTTTGAACATGCTATTAGTCTTTTTGTCCTTATTGAAGCTAAAACTGGTACTTTTAAGAAGTACCTCAATTTCCATAATGAGCTTCTAAAACACTTGCCCGACATTTTTATAGCAGCAATAAGTAGAACATTTTTGTATGCAACTTTTGAGCCTAGGATAATTTAAAACAAACAATTTTTTCTTTTTATATAAAATTTATAATTCTTGCTAAATATCAAAAATATTTTCGTTTTATCTAGAATTTTATCATAGAATTTTTATTAAAAGCAAGCAATATTTATATTAATTTAATTTCATATCTTAAATTTGAATAGTTCTTCAGACATTTTACCAAAATCATTAAAAGAATCATATGTTTTACAGGTTGTTACCTTCGAATTCAACCTTTTATACTTCAAATGCAATTTTTTACGATTTAAATTCAATTTTGTACACTTCAAATCCAACTTATCAAACTTCAAATACAACTTTATAACCAATATTTTGATCTGAAAAAAGTTGAATTTGATGTGTAAAAATGTAAATTTGGTTTATAAAAAGTTGAATTTGATTTGTAAAAAGTTGAATGTGATTTATAAAAAGTTGCAGTTAAGGTAACAAAGATTAAATTTGAAGTTAAAAAACCTGTATTTAAAATAAAGACCAATTAAAAGGGGAAAAATGAATTTATGAAAAATGTATAAGGTTAGCTTAAGAATCTATTAATATGTAGGAATATGACTAAGTTTTTATAAAAAGAAAAACAACAATAAAATCATTATAATTCTAAGGTACATAAACTGTGTTCTGGAAGCTTGTTTATGAATGAGTAACTCCTTGACAGAAACAAGCGCAATTTCCAAATGTTGAAAAGTGAGAGAAACAATAAATTACTCTTTTCACTCATACTGAGGTGAAGCTTAACTTTGTTGGCTTAAAACTTCAACAAATGGGAAACTTTGCTGCCAACTAACCCTCAATTCTGTGAAATATGTTGCATGCATTCAATCCATATTTCGATGCCAACCAGCGCACAGGTAGATGTTGTATGTGTGTCGATATGCTGATATGTGGATATAAGCACATATTGTATATATTTACATACAGATACATACATACTCGTATATACCTGGTTGTGGTTGAAAGCTGTATCAACATGAATTTGCTGTGCATAGCTTTTACAGTGATGATCATGCGCTGTTGTGTTGTCAACGAAGCGAAATATTTAAAATTGAGCATTTTTTGAAAAATTCTAACAAATAAACAAGAGATATAAAAATCACAGATCCAGACATTTTAAAAGCGCCAACCTCTTCATGGTAAATCACCAGCATCAGTCAGTAGAAAGTTTTAAAACTTAAAATTTGTGGCTTTACAACATACAACACTTAAACAGGATTTATTGTATTTTTAAGTGTAATCCTCTGTCAACTTAGCTGAGCTATTTTGGCTTTTAAAAATGAATGCCAAAACTTCAAAACCATTCTCCCACAATTAACAAGCTTAAAGACTGTCAACAAACTTTAAGTCAGCTTATATAAAATAAGTCTTCATGGAAAAGTTGTTGTGCTCTATTAACAAGGTTAATGCCTGTAACGTGATCAATTTAAATAACATAAATGTACGTAAGCATTACCCAGTTGAACTACCTACTGCGAAGAGGAAAAGCTAATTAATCACGTTATCGCCTGGAGTGAGCTTAAAGTAAAATTTGGAAATTCATCACCGCTATTCAATGATTTTTCAACAACAACAACAACATTTTAATTCAATTATTTTATGTTAAATACCTTGAAGAAAACTTATTTGAAGAGTCGGAGGCAAATAGAAAGAAAGTCAGCGAGTCAACAACATAAGGTAATGCACACAAACACACACACATACACATACAATCATGCACTCATTAATCTTAATAAAGTAAGTGCGACAACTTCATTAAATTCAAAATTGATTTCTAATGTTCGCGGAATGGCAAGAACCTTAAATAGCTGGGTGTGTTGGTGAATGCATGAGAAGTGGTGGTTGGTGATTCAATGTTTTTGTTGTGAGTTTTTTTGGTTCAACCAGCGAAAACTGTGGGAGACAAAAGTAATGTCATCATGCTGACAGTTCAGAAAGCATGAGTTCAGTCAGTTCATGAGTTGACATTTTAAAAATGTTTAAAAACTTCAAATATTTTACATTATTTGAAAACGTGTTGTTGTTGTTTTTATTTTTACCTGCTTTAAAACTGCTTAAATCAATTTAGAGCTAATTCTAAATTGACCACAAGCACAACTGAGATATGAGCAGTTGACAGCAGTGTAAGTGTTGTTGTTGTTGTTATTTCAGCCAGCTACTGCTGCATGTTTAGCTGCTCTCAACACTCCACCGGTTGTGTTGTTGTTAATATGCGGTTTTGAGACAACCACTTTAATTAGCTGCAACTAACCGTAATGTGCAGCGATGGCAACTTATGGCAGCTCACATACTCACATACAGAGACATACATCACATGCATGTGCATATGTGTTTGTTTGCATGTGTTGCTAAACCCTCAAATTAACATAGAAACCTTGCAATTAAACACTTTCAACTAGTTGCAGGCGGGGTCAACGTGCAGCACATGAAATACCTAGCACACTCAGTTAACACCAATGTCACCAACATCATCATCATCCAAAACCATCAACATCATCATCCTTATTACAAGCATCACAAACACACTGACTGGACAAACGCCCATAGTTTGGTTATGATGCCGTTGCTGCTGCTACTACTGCTGCATGTGGCGCTGTTGGGCTTTTCTTGACTTTAATTGACTCACAAATCAACCGAGTGTTTTGCACCCACAAGTGTTTGTGTGGCGTTAATTAGTGCCTGAAAGAACCAATTTTCCACGCGAATCTGTGCATGCTTGTGGTAATAAATTATCATAGGAACCATCTTGTTGTTGTTGTTTTTAGATTGTGTACTTGTGTGTGTGTGTGAGATACTTGAGAGCTCCACTACCTGCTCATGCTGTGCAAATAGGTGTTGAAAGGATCTTAATGTCTACTGGTAATTAGTATGATAATGAGCAGACATGAAAGTTTATGCAAATTTTGCTGAATATTTTCATGGGAAGGATGGGAGTCAAATTTGCATATGTTTGGCTTTACAAAAGTTTAAGATTTTTTTTATTCTTCATTTTTAAGTTCTTGATGACATACAGAAACCCATTGAACCACAGGCGAAGTTTCGTTGAAAAGTGAGAGTTTGGCGAATGTTTTTCGACTGTTATTTTTCATTAAGAAATTAATGGAGTTTCCTTGAGTTGTGACAAAAAAGAAGATAAATAAGAAGAATATTTATTTATATGTCTAATATTTATTTAAGAAAAAGCTTTTATTACATAAAGAAACATACCAGGTGTGTTCAAAAAGTAACGGGAATTTTTTGTGCAATGAATTCGATTTGGCAAATATGTATAGAAAGCATCTTTATATTTTCAGTTATATTGGTTGCTTACTTTTTGTCAGGCGTTGAAAGAATAACACAATTATTTTTGTACTCTTGGCGATTTTTAGTTTTTTTATAAATAATTATAAAATAAGCACGATACTTCGCCATAATAACTCATGTTATGACCCGTTTTATTAGTTCAACATCGTTGAAGACTTCATTCAGCGACTCCTGAGCAACTTCCATTTGCCGATTGTTATCATGTAAATTTATAAATACTTTCTATACATGCTATAGATACCCCGCAAAATTTCAAAATTTTCGTTACTTTTTGTACACACCTTGTAAGTCAGAAAGTTTCCTACAACACTAGCGTTTCTACCAAAATTATGATAGACTAGAAAAAACTGCAAAAATTAAAATTTTTTATCATCGGAAATAGCCTCACTAGATTTTCGAAATATTATCCATGAAGATTTTTACATGCATTTGAAAACATTTTGTAAGCAATTTTTATTTCAAATGAGTAAGCTCCAAAATATGCGTTTCTAACGAAAACCCATGTTTTGTCTTTGGTTCTACGAAGAAGTATTGACCCACGCAATTAATATTTTATATAGAAAAAAAAAACAAAAAAAAAACACAGTACTATGGTAGATAATCCAACAATTCGTTGTCTTTTGAAGTATGATGATTGAAATTTTTTGGATCAATCGATACGATCCTATTTTTGTATGATCGTCAAATATCCATACAAAATAGACTTTACGCAAGACTTTACGAACTTATGACCAAGACTTAAATTCATTCTCACGATATCAATTTCCGATCTGGCAATATGAGTTTCAAACAAAATCGATGATTTCTGACACAACAACCGATTTTGAACTATCTCCACAAAATGTAGCCTAGAGCGGACTAAGACCAGGATTAGATTAGGAATTAGAAAACCAACAAAACAAGGAATAGTTTTTCATTATTAAAGGTTTTTCCATTAAGGACTTGACAACTTTTTGTTTTTAACCCTTAAATGCACAAGGCCCCCAATTTTTACCGAACAAATATATTTTATGTAACATTGAGTAAAAATAAAAACTGCGTTTTTAGTTTTGAAAATGTTTTTTTTTTGTGGTTGTGTCTATAAAGATTCTATGTGAATTTACCCACATCTTAAATCCCTATTAAAATATATCAAAATAAATACATAATATTATAATAAATTAATAATAAAAATAGTTGTTATCTCATATACATATTGTTTATAATTAAGTATTCACTGTACTGTAAAAGAATATGTTTCTTATTTGTACTCATTCTTGTAATAATAATAATAATAATAATAATAAAATTATCAAAAATTGCAGGGAGTGCACACATTATCTTTAAAGATACAACCAACTTAAGTGACCCAGTGAGGTGCCAAATGATCGAAATTTTTTCAAACCACTTAAAATCACTAAAGGACATGTTTTGAAAGCAGTCAGTATTTTTTCCTAATCAAAATTATTTATCGGTTCCTAGAAGTTAAACTGTTAAAAATAGTGTTTATTTAATTTAAAAAAAATTAATTTTTTTTTTTTGACTTTGTACATAATTTTTTTAAAAAGTATGACAAATAGAAGTAAAAACTATTTTTTTATTTAAGACTTATAATATTCTAAATAATATAGAACCGATTTGAAAAAAATCAAACCAAAAATATAGCCGTAGGAGTTTCTTGAATGGTTGTATCTTTAAAGATACACGGTGCATTTAAGGGTTAAATAAAACGCAAGCCATTTGAGATATTTCAAAAACTTTATTACCGGCTTGAAGTACAATCAAAACATTTATGAATGGATCTCGACTTCGTTCATATGGCCACCGCGGGCACGTATGCAGCGGTCGATTCATTGGACCCAATTTTCGATGACTCAACCACACCTTTCGGCCGAAACGGCCGCTATTTCACATTCAGTGATGGCTCTGAGCTTTTCCAACGTCGTCGGCTTGTTGGCATAGACCAATGACTTGACGTAGCCCCAAAGAAAATAGTCTAGAGGTGTTAAATCGCACGGTGCGGCCAATCCACTGACCCATTTCTTAAGATAGCACGCTCATTAAACTTGCTCTTCAATAAATCGATTGCAACGTGTGCTGTATGGCTTGCGGCACCGTCCTGTTAGAATCACATGTCGTCCAAGTCCATATTTTCTAATTTGGGCCAAAAATAATCGGTAATCATGGCGCGATAACGATGGCCATTCACTGTAACGTTACGGTCGTTATCGTCGACGAAAAAATATGGTCCAATGACGCCGCCGGCATGCAAATCGCACCATAAAGTTATTTTTTTGTGAATGAAGTGGTAATTCATGAAGCACATGTGGATTTTCACCCTGCCAATAACACATATTTTGCTTATTGACGAGCCCATTGAGCCAAATCTTCGTCACTGAAGATGATTTTGCGATGAAATTTATCATGTAGGCACTTATTTTCCAGAGCCCAATAGGAGAGCGTACGTCACTTCAAATTCTTGTCCATCGGCTTCAATTCTTGAGTCAGCTTGATCTTGTATGGGAGTAAGCCAAGATCATTACGCAAAATAATGCCCAATTCTTGAGAACGCCGTGGAATTGACTGAACGGCAGCAATATTTTCGACACTTCGACCAACCCGTTGTCTCACTGGCACGACAACATCACACAACGAATATGTACACTCAAATTTTTGCACTTAACTTGTCTACTAAGACCAGAATTACGACCGAAAATTGCTGTTAACGCTCTTAAAGTTGCGATCACCGACTCCAAGTTTCGGTAGTAAATTTTTATAATTTGTAGACGTTGTTCGTTGGTGTACTTTACCATGATAAAAATGTAGAGTTTACTGAATAAATTGACAGTGTCAGTTTGATGATAAGTGAAAGGGTGCATTGAGAACTTTAATTCAAATTTGTCAAGTCCCTTTTGGAAAACCCTGTATAAGTCGAAGCGAATTGATCTGTTGTTGAATAGAGCCAATTTTTTTTTTGTTTTAAAATGTCCTACAAGCTGTTGAACTTCTTGAGTGTTTTATGGATAATTTTGTTCAAAATAAGATTTTTTTTACTTAAAAAGTATTTTCGTTCTATTTATATATCTGGATGACCTTTTATTAAGATAAATATTTTCTCCCTACTACATTTCTACAAAATATTTCTTTAATTGATTTTCAAATATTTATTAAGTACATCTTGTAACCCCTACAATGAGCTCTAAATTCTTAAATAACAACTTTTAAAAACTTTTTTAGAATCTCGTTAATACCTGAAAAAGCTTGAATTATTGGAAGAAGTATCATTATTGTCACCATCGATCAAATCAGGAAAAACTTCCTATCTGATTTACGAAGTCTGAATTAAGAAGAGAGCATTTGAGAATTTAATTACTTACTTACTTACTTATCTCGCGCCTATAACCGTTGGTCGGTTTTGGGCTCCTATAAGAAATTGCGCCGGCCATTTCCGTTTTGCGCTTGCTGGAGCCAGTTGGAAACACCAAGCGTAGTCAGGTTATCCAACACTTGATCCTTCCAACGAAGATCTGAACGTATTCTTCTACGTTGACCACCACCGGCTACCGAATAAAATGTTTTTTTCGCTGGCGCGTCATTTTCCATTCACTCAACATGACCTAGTCAGCGGAGCCGCTCGATTTTAATGCGTTTAACTATGTCGATGTCAACGTGCAGCTCATACATCTCGTGGTTCCATCGAATTCGATACTCGCCATTGACGCAGATTGGACCGTAGATCTTACGAAGGATCTTTCTCTCGAAGGCTCCCAAAGTCTTTTCATCAGAACTGCTCAACGTCCAGGTTTGTGCTGCATATAATAGGACGGGCATGATTAGTGACTTATAGAGCGTGAGTTTTGTTCGTCGAGAGAGGGCTCTGCTTCTCAATTGCCTACTCAGCCCAAAGTAACACCTGTTTGCAAGAGTTATCCTTCGTTTTATCTCAATACTGACATCGTTGAAAAAGTTTATGCTGAATCCCAGGTAGACGAAGTCCGTTTTTTGCACAAAGATTTTCATGGAAACTTGTAGAAAACCACGGATGTTAATAAAAAAAAAAAATCTTTTCATCGTTTGTATTTAATGTGGTGTTTGTGACGATATTCAATGCAAAGTGATGCTGACTAGTAAATATGTAGACGTAATTCCAACGCATTAAGAACATTTATATGTTGCTAATTACTTATACTTTGAAAGGAATATTTCAAATACATTAACAACCAAAATCTTATATTTTTCCTAAAAAAAAATTCAACTCTTACAGTCTGAGAGAATCAAAAAAACGATAAAGAACTTCAATGGAGTTTTAAAGTAAACAAATACATATTATCTTATATCATAAATAATATGAGCAAATATTTAGCTAGAATATTATAGAAATATAGAAACTATAAATATTTTGCTAGAATATTATATTATAGAAACTATAAAAGTATAAACTTAATTGGCTAAAGTGTTTAACAAAGCTGGCAACTATAACCCTCCTTGGCGTATGAGCAACATTAATTTTATCTTGATTACTTTATGCATTGCTTTTACTTACATGCTTTAGCAGCTTTTTATAAAATTGCAAGGAATCCAATAAAACATTATTTTATTGCTAAAAAATTCGTTACTTTGTTATCGAATTCTCTAAGAACAGGACTTTTTTAAGCACTCATTCAAAGGTTTTGCCTCTAAACTTTGTTGATTACTTGTGGACTTCAACCAATTTCACAAATAAACATTAATAATATATTGGACTTAAGAATAATTGTTTTATTTTCTGTATTAATGTCTAAGCGCAACGAAATACTTAGACATTCTACGAATGCTTGCTATGTTAGTAATTAAATTGATTATTATTTGTTTAAAAATTCAGTCAATTAAGTTTTTTCATGCGAACTAGGTTATTTATTTCATTTATTAAATCATTATAAATCAACGTGTGTGTATGTGTCCTTGGTTGCAAAATATGAAATATCATCAAACACCGAGTGTAAGTACAGACGAGACGCAGCGACTTAGTGGCGCCAAAATCATAGGAAGCACATTTGTTGCCTTCAACTTGAGTGAGGAAAATTAATGACACTATTTTAGCCAAACCGGTCTAGACAAGGTATTATTATATGTATGCTTTAATGTTATACTTAAGTTTAAGGTAACGTTGTTGTAAACGGAGTGGTTGGTGCTTGATTTCCATAAAAGTTGGTGGCTTCATGGTAAAATGCTTGATTTGCCATTTAAAATAATTTTTATTTTTTTATCTATATCTTTATATATCTTTGTCCCTGTTAGACTAAATAGAAAACTGACTGGAGAAAAAATCCTACTCTGACTGTAGTAAGTTGAAAAGAAAATAATTTTTTCCAATATTTTCTTATAGAAATTGTGATTTTTATGTAACACATTATTTTTATACAAACTAATTCAAAAAAAATCCTATTTTGGATTATATTTAAAAATTAATTCCGTATAAGTGCGAAATTAAACCTTAAACACATTTTATGTTTAGACTTTTTTCTGGTGTACAAGTTGAATTTCGAGCTTTGGAGCATTCAGAGACTCATAATAAAATTCTATGACAGGGACAATCTATATTTTGACGTGACGAAGTTACGTTTTATTGCGCAGGTTTCCAAAAAAGTTGAAAAATGCATTTTTTTCAAAATTCATCGGCGTTGCATTGAATTGTTATTCGCCGAGTATGAGAGCTATGACTACAAAAATAGTACGACCGTAAAGGTTAATTTTTTGACTTTATTAAAAACACAAAACAGAAATTTAAGACGTCATCGTGACACGGTGGGAGCTGCTTAAGCAACCCAACTGAAAATTTGTTACATGGAATTATTACTCGCTGAGTATGTATTAGTGCTAGCAACGTCGTTGATAGGTATTTCATAAGGGGGTGGGGGGAGATTTCTGAAGCAAAATAAAATTATATATTATATTATATTTTACTTAATATAAAAACTCCCCTCGAAGGACCAATTAACTTACATAGCACTTTTTTTTAAATAAAACAAAATCACTTTTTATAGTGGGAAAATAATTAAAAAACCCACTTTTATTGGCACAACCTAATTGCCCTTGAACAGCGCACGACCAAAGTCATACACTAAAATCACTCTAAGCTCGACAACAGACTGACTGAAAAACCAATTGCTTGTAATCATGGTTGCAATGATCGTACCTTTTTTAGTACCTTTTGCAAAGACATCGAATTCGATACAAAACAGCATCGAATCCGATACAATCTGTTAACAAAAATAAGCAGTTAATAATACACAATTTGCAATTTATCTTCATACATAATATGGCAAAATTAAATATTTTGGTACATTTGCGTATTTATTTATTATAGAAAAATATTCGCTATTGCTAAGGGGGGGTTTGAACCCCCAGAATCACCCCATATCTACGGCGTTGAGTGCTAGAACTAAAAATATAATACACCAATAAAGGCCTGTACTAAGCCCTCACAACAAAATTAGACAAAAATTTTTTGACGTCATGGGGACACAGAGAGAGCAGCTCAAAGATCAATAATCCAACATTCATGCAGTGGCGTTGCATTGAAATTTTACTCGCTGAGTATATAAGTAACTATAAACGTTTAAAAAGGAAAATGAAGGATTTATACTTGGCCTACGACAAAATTTAAAAAAAAAAATTCTGACGTCGTCAGGTCATGAAGATAGCAACATCAAAACATCAACATCAACATCAACATCAACATCAACATCAACATCAACATCAACATCAACATCAACATCTACATCAACATCAACATCAACATCAACATCAACATCAACATCAACATCAACATCAACATCAACATCAACATCAACATCAACATCAACATCAACATCAACAACAACATCAACATCAACATCAACATCAACATCAACATCAACATCAACATCAACATCAACATCAACATCAACATCAACATCAACATCAACATCAACATCAACATCAACATCAACATCAACATCAACATCAACATCAACATCAACATCAACATCAACATCAACATCAACATCAACATCAACATCAACATCAACATCAACATCAACATCAACATCAACATCAACATCAACATCAACATCAACATCAACATCAACATCAACATCAACATCAACATCAACATCAACATCAACATCAACATCAACATCAACATCAACATCAACATCAACATCAACATCAACATCAACATCAACATCAACATCAACATCAACATCAACATCAACATCAACATCAACATCAACATCAACATCAACATCAACATCAACATCAACATCAACATCAACATCAACATCAACATCAACATCAACATCAACATCAACATCAACATCAACATCAACATCAACATCAACATCAACATCAACATCAACATCAACATCAACATCAACATCAACATCAACATCAACATCAACATCAACATCAACATCAACATCAACATCAACATCAACATCAACATCAACATCAACATCAACATCAACATCAACATCAACATCAACATCAACATCAACATCAACATCAACATCAACATCAACATCAACATCAACATCAACATCAACATCAACATCAACATCAACATCAACATCAACATCAACATCAACATCAACATCAACATCAACATCAACATCAACATCAACATCAACATCAACATCAACATCAACATCAACATCAACATCAACATCAACATCAACATCAACATCAACATCAACATCAACATCAACATCAACATCAACATCAACATCAACATCAACATCAACATCAACATCAACATCAACATCAACATCAACATCAACATCAACATCAACATCAACATCAACATCAACATCAACATCAACATCAACATCAACATCAACATCAACATCAACATCAACATCAACATCAACATCAACATCAACATCAACATCAATATCAACATCAACATCAACATCAACGTCAACATCAACATCAACATCAACATCAATATCAACATCAACATCAACATCAACATCAACATCAACATCAACATCAGCATCAACATCAACATCAACATCAACATCAACATCAACATCAACATCAACATCAACATCAACATCAACATCAACATCAACATCAACATCAACATCAACAACAACAACAACAACAACAACAACAACAGCAACAACAACAGCAACAACAACAGCAACAACAACAACAACAACAACAGTTAATTTTTTGTAAGATTAAGTCAAGAATTTTATCATGGATTAAAGCAAGATTTTGGACAAGAAATATGAGTTTAAAAAAACCTACGAGTGTGGCCACGATACAGCCAACACTTTTTTATAATATTTTTCAAACTTTTAATGTGCCCTTTCATTATCTATATATATAAAAAAATGTTGTCAAATCTGTTTGTGACGAGTGTTTGAGAGTTCGGCTGGGTAAAAAAAAAATCTGCCGATACCATTTTGTAGGGTACGTTCCCTAGATGGTTTTAAAAAAAAATTGTTTGAAAATGACAAGGGGGCGTGGCACCTCCCATACAACCAAAATCTACGGTAGCGAATAGCTCTGAAGTTATAGTTCGCATAGCATCGGAATTCGGTGTTCTATCTTAATTTACAAGAGCCGTTCCACAGGTAAAATTTTATGGGCGTTGAATGTGGGGCGTGGCACTTTTTCAGCAGACCAAATTTTCGGTATAACTTTCAAGCTTTAAGTCACACATCAATGAAACTTGGTAGGAGCGTACTATTTAGTCGCGTCCTTCGACTAGCAAAATTTATCAAGTATAGGCCAAAGGGGTGTGGCACCGCCCATACAATTCAAATTTATGATATCGAATAGCTTTGGAACTAAATGCCGTATAATAATGAAATTCAGTATGGAATTTCCACTTGGTGATATATTTATACTATAAAACTGGGATGGGCTTTGGAAAAGGGGGTGTGGCTACGCCCATATACTTAAAATTTTTGATATCAGATAGCTTTGGAACTAAACGTCGTTTAACAACGAAATTCAGTATGGAATTACTATTGGGTGATATTCTTCTACTAGAAAACTGAGACGTCATTGAACAAGGGGATGTGGCTCCGCCCATACAAGCTAAATTTGCGATATCGAATAACTTTGGAATTATAAGTAGCATAGTCTCGAAATTTGGTTATCAATTTACACGAGTCGTTCCACTTAGAGATAGAGATAGAGATAGAGATCGAGATAGAGATAGAGATAGAGATAGAGATAGAGATAGAGATAGAGATAGAGATAGAGATAGAGATAGAGATAGAGATAGAGATAGAGATAGAGATAGAGATAGAGATAGAGATAGAGATAGAGATAGAGATAGAGATAGAGATAGAGATAGAGATAGAGATAGAGATAGAGATAGAGATAGAGATAGAGATAGAGATAGAGATAGAGATAGAGATAGAGATAGAGATAGAGATAGAGATAGAGATAGAGATAGAGATAGAGATAGAGATAGAGATAGAGATAGAGATAGAGATAGAGATAGAGATAGAGATAGAGATAGAGATAGAGATAGAGATAGAGATAGAGATAGAGATAGAGATAGAGATAGAGATAGAGATAGAGATAGAGATAGAGATAGAGATAGAGATAGAGATAGAGATAGAGATAGAGATAGAGATAGAGATAGAGATAGAGATAGAGATAGAGATAGAGATAGAGATAGAGATAGAGATAGAGATAGAGATAGAGATAGAGATAGAGATAGAGATAGAGATAGAGATAGAGATAGAGATAGAGATAGAGATAGAGATAGAGATAGAGATAGAGATAGAGATAGAGATAGAGATAGAGATAGAGATAGAGATAGAGATAGAGATAGAGATAGAGATAGAGATAGAGATAGAGATAGAGATAGAGATAGAGATAGAGATAGAGATAGAGATAGAGATAGAGATAGAGATAGAGATAGAGATAGAGATAGAGATAGAGATAGAGATAGAGATAGAGATAGAGATAGAGATAGAGATAGAGATAGAGATAGAGATAGAGATAGAGATAGAGATAGAGATAGAGATAGAGATAGAGATAGAGATAGAGATAGAGATAGAGATAGAGATAGAGATAGAGATAGAGATAGAGATAGAGATAGAGATAGAGATAGAGATAGAGATAGAGATAGAGATAGAGATAGAGATAGAGATAGAGATAGAGATAGAGATAGAGATAGAGATAGCGATAGAGATAGAGATAGAGATAGAGATAGAGATAGAGATAGAGATAGAGATAGAGATAGAGATAGAGATAGAGATAGAGATAGAGATAGAGATAGAGATAGAGATAGAGATAGAGATAGAGATAGAGATAGAGATAGAGATAGAGATAGAGATAGAGATAGAGATAGAGATAGGGATAGAGATAGAGATAGAGATAGAGATAGAGATAGAGATAGAGATAGAGATAGAGATAGAGATAGAGATAGAGATAGAGATAGAGATAGAGATAGAGATAGAGATAGAGATAGAGATAGAGATAGAGATAGAGATAGAGATAGAGATAGAGATAGAGATAGAGATAGAGATAGAGATAGAGATAGAGATAGAGATAGAGATAGAGATAGAGATAGAGATAGAGATAGAGATAGAGATAGAGATAGAGATAGAGATAGAGATAGAGATAGAGATAGAGATAGAGATAGAGATAGAGATAGAGATAGAGATAGAGATAGAGATAGAAATCATTTCCGCTACGACAACAACGCGTCGGGTATCAGCTAGTTTATATTAAAATAAATCTGAGCTTTAGGCCAAGTATGTTGACAACAAGACAACATGTCCAAGTATGTTAAGTACTTAAGGCTATGCCTAAAAGTATGACACGATCAAGGTTAACCTTGACACAGGGTGCATCATAAGTAGATAAGAACTCAGTTACTAATGTAAAAGCGTTCTCTCTGTCAAAAAAACTTCCGGGTAACTTTTTCGGCATATTGGCAGTATAAGTAGGACCTAAGTAGCTTTAGTGGACCACAGTGAAAAGTCATGCAAGACTACTGATGAGTCATGCAAGACTACTGAGGTAGCGGTCAACGCAACAGTCTGTCTGGTCTGCTGTGTGATTTACTCCACACACAGCCGTTGTTGTTGTTGCCATTATTGTCTTCATGTTGTCTTGTTGTCAACATACTTGGCCTGAAGCTCAGATTTGTTTCAATATTTTTCAAATTTCAACAAAAATTTATTTATCAAATAAGCCTTGATGAAGGAAACAAGCAGCTTCTGAAACGTTGAGGAAATTGATAAATGTGTTTTAGATTATTTTTCAGAAAATCTTGTTTCAGAAAATTGGCCGCAAAAAGGGAAAAATTTATTTATATTTTACCATAAAAATTTGTCTGGAAACTCGTGAGTTCTTCAAATAATTTAAGTTTAAATAGTCAGAAGCAACGCTTTTCAACCTCAGCAATACATGTTAACCTTTCAGACAGTTTCTTTTTAATAGTTTACCTTAAGTTTTATTATATTCCACAGACAAGTCTCCTGACCTGGACAGAGTGCATAAAAGTGTTCCTTCAACGATGTTTAACAGTCATTTCTTATAGCGATGACTGTGTTACTCCATTAGACAGAGTTGCCATTCGAAGCACTTTTAATGTGCAGCAAAAGGTAATTGCATGGAAGCTAACGAGTCAAAGAGCGAAATAAAATAAAAAGTATGTGAAAAAAAAACTATAAAATAAGCAAAGTTTAATGTTGGAAACATTTGAAGACGTCAATAAAATAAACATAAATTTCAACGAGGTTAAAATAACATCCATGAATAAGTAAAAGTAAAATAAAAACAAAAATATAAAAATTACTAATCACAGCACAATAAGCTTCACTCGTACATTTTTACATCAACTAATATTTGCTATAAAAAAATGAACCCCTCCTATTTGTCCATCCAGCTGTCACTGCGTCATGTTTTTACAAAAATGAACATGGTGTATCCAGCTGTATTGGAAGCAAAAGTCAATTTGACCAAAACTTACACTAACACCACCTGAAATACAAACATCAACAACAACCAAAACAACAACAACAACAACAACAACAACAACAACATGCGACAAGTGGAATCAATAATCCATTAGATACAAAAACAATAAAGGTTGCCACCAAAATTGGGTGCCAGCAACGGTGTTTCTTGCTCGTTATTGTTGCTGTTATTGTTTTTTCACCCCTCCACCTCTTTGCAAAGCTTACTAATAGAGCTTGTGGAAGTCGCACAACTTAAAGTAGAAAAATAAATCATAGCCATGCAATCCTAGATGAAGCTAAAAGCACCAATAAAGTTTATCTCTGCGCGTGTACATGCATTGTCTGTCCACCTAACTGACCATAGAGGTTCATTTGCTCATCCCTGCATCCAGCCATTCATCCATCCATCCATCCAATCGTCCATGCGTTTGTCTGTCCATATGGCGCACATGCCATTAGTTAGATATCGACGACATCCGTTCGCAGTGTATGTTGGACGGACAGATCAGGATTACGACGAGGGCAGACCATGTTGGGGCTGCATACCTTTACGTCGCGCTAACTTCGTTGTGCTTACGTTGAACATATGTTGTGCTAATATGCGAAGTTTGTGCTGCGCTGCTTCGGCTCACAGGGGGAAGGGGGCAGCTGACCATGAAGGTGGTTCGGCTTTGTTTTTTCAAAGGATTTTTAATAGCTACAGCAGCTGACGCAGCTGCTACGGTGCTTGTTGGACATGCTGCTAGCCATGTAAGTGAGCAGGATTAATATTTTGCTAAGCATTGCAGGATATTGAAAAAAGGTGATTTTTGTCAATAAATTGCTTTGGCAGTGTTTGTTTCTGCCCTTTCCGAACTCTTGGCTGCAGATAAAGTTTTACGCTTCTTTCGGATTTTCCGGTTTTTGTTTTTTTTTTCCTTTATTCACATGACACAGCAGCGTATTCTGCGTATCCTGCAGAATATGCAGCATTGGTGATAATATCAGTAACACATGTGAACATCGTGTTGTTTTTGTTGTTGGGCACATTTGTCATTGGCGAGGTAAAAGTTTTGCCCTTCATTCTTTCTGCTCTATTTTTATTAAATTTAATTCTGATTGAAATTCAGGGCCGAGTTGGACTGAATTTAATTTATGAGTTTTCTTGAAAAAATCTTTTTATTTTTTCCTTCCAACCCATAAATTTGCGCTCAATGAAGTGCAAAATTATGTTACGCTCTTTACGGTTATGCATTCGAAATGCAGTCATAGCTTAACACCTGATAAAATTCTTGCCAAGCGTTGCTGCTGCACTTTTTCGCGCCATAAAACCGTCGTTTTTACTTTATGGTATTTATATGCAATAGCGTTGCCACATTTTGACACTTGCCATTTCATGCTTGAGAGATTTTTACACGAAAATTCATAAAATGATGATGGCTGAGAAACATTTTCCTCTGAACTTATTTCCTATAAAGTCATTGAAAAAAAAAACTTATTCGACACTTCAACAATGTTTCATTCAATTCCTTTAGTTGACAAAATAAATACCTAATTTATTCAATAACGCTGTAAATTAAATTGAACAGCACATTACTTGTCGCTCATTCACTGTTGATGCTCAACAGGTTGTTAAATATCTACAATTACAGCAACAAATACAATTAATTTAAGCCAATAGAGACACCTAACATAATACATGCAGACGCGTTAAATGCGACACTTACATTCACACACACACACACCATCATCCAAATTACTTCCACCACCCCCTGTTTTCATGGATTTTATTAAGCTACATAGAAGTGACACATTCAAATGAGTCGGAAACTCAATTTAAACAGGAACGCGTTTTATATTTGCACGATTGGATTAAATTTATTGAACACGTGATAGAGTGGATAGAATGACGAATTGAATTGAATTTGAAATTAAATCAATGAGTGACACAAGGAATTAGTTGAAAAAAAGAATAAAATACAAAATTAAATTCAATTCTTGACAAATTAGGAGAAATCTTGTGAACAAGATATATTACAAGGATGTGAATTTAGCTTGAACAAGGTAACAGAACCATTTTATAGAAAAATGTCACAATATATATAAAAAAATTTAAAAATTCTTGGAAAAGTTAAAAATAAGTTGGCTGTATCGTGGACACATCCGTAGATTTTGACGTGACAGTATATCTCTACCCTTGTCCTTATTCTTGTCCCTATCCTCTTATTTCTTCTCACAGTTGTCTTCCTTCTTATCCTTATTCTTATAATTGTTATAATAACTGTGCTTTTTCCTGTCCAAACTCTTCCCTGCAGTGTAGCCAACTAGTTAAAATACTAGTAAATGTACTAGTTCAAAAAATACCAGCACTAGTTCAGCCCAAATGCTTTTTACATTGCGCAAACTGGTATTTTTCCCGTGGTGATGTCATAGGAAAAGACAATTGTCCTATTCTCGATATGATTTGAGGTGGTCTTTTACTGGTATTTTTTGAACTAGTTTTAATAAGAGTATATTTTAAGCCAGTTAAATACTAGTATAACCAAAAGTAGGATTTTCACTAGTATGATTTTGACCACCTGTGTACTAGTATATTTTTACCAGTAAAATACTAGTTTAATATCGACTAGTACAGTTTCATACTAGTATTATTTTAACCAGTAGTTAGCTAGTAATTTTGATACTAGTTGTGTGCTAGTACTAGTTTTCTACTAGTGTTTTTGAAACCAGTTTTTAGGCATTACTAAGTAAACCGGCTTTATACTAATATTATTGTAACTATGAACTAGTATACATTTTTAAATGCCTCATTAAAATTAACTTGAAAATAACTTCGAATAAAATTTTGAATTAATGACATAACTTTTTATTAATTTTGTTTAATACAAAGAATAAATAAAAGAACAGTTTTTTTAAAATAAAAGACAACAGACAATTTTTGAATTCATAGTAAAGTAATACATTGACCGACAAATTAACTGATATTGGATGAATGCAATTAACTGATATTGGATAAACAGTTTTTTTAAAATAAAAGACAACAGACAATTTTTGAATTCATAGTAAAGTAATATATTGACCTTCCTATACTCGCGCGCTTGTCTCTCGGACCGACAAATTAACTGATATTGGATGAATGCAATTAATAATCAGCCCAATCATGAAACATTTTCTCTCGCGAATTGTAAAATGGAGTTTCCGTTTCAAAAATAAAGTTAAAACACTTTTTGGAAATTTTCAATGCTATTTTGTTCATCAACCACCAATAAAAATGATTGTAAAATAAAAAAAATATAGATCTTTATCTGATATAAATCCAGAAACACCCTTTTACAATTCCCAGGAGAAAATGTTTCATCGATCGGTCCAAGAGACAAACGCGCGAGTATAGGTAGGTTAACATAGTCTTAATAACTACACAAGCTTCTTAACATTTTGAAAATGACGCTTCTTAACGCTTTGAAGCGCTTTTCGTAATAACTTCTCCGGAGTATCTGAGGAGTCGATTCCATCGATTGCCTCTATAAATAAATAAATGGAAATATAAAGAAATTTTTGTGGTGACTGAAGTTTGTAATATACCAATTATAACAGAATAAAGACTTTCAAAGTCTCTTAAACGTTGCTTGCCATGAATGCCATCTACATTGTATTGTAGGATTAGTTGTTCGCTTAAAACATTCCTTATATTTTTGATAACGCCATTTCTCAGCATCATCTTTATAGAAGAAATCTGTCGAAATAAATCAATAATTATTTTTTAAGAAGTCGACGAAAACATATAAAAAAAGCTGAACAAACTTTTCCTAAATTTTAAAAAACGGAAGCGAATTTGATAATATTAAATTAAGTGTTTAAATTTGCAATATTATGCTTTAACCACAGTAAAAAAATTTTTGAAAAAACCTTGTCGAGTATTGTAGTTAAAAATCGTGCGTTTTTTTTTTATAGAAGTGTTTACACTTACAAAGAGATCTCTATTCTCACTACCAATTTTTTGCTCTATTTCCTCGCAATCGCCTTTATTTTTCAAGGGAAACAGAGTCACAAGAGATGCTGTTGTTGTTTTTTGCTGCAAGAGTCGTTCCATTGTTACTGTGTGTCCAGCGAGTACTTCCATTATCGCTACATTTTGATTTTGAATATGGGATCTTAGATTTTCTGAAATATTTCTGTATTAAAAACTTTCACAATGAATTATTCAGCAAACTTACCTTCCATTTGCGTCAACTTCTGCAGAAAATCCTCGCAACTGCTGCAGGAGGGGTTTTTGATATTTTTCTTAATCTTGGCAGGTTGGGCACTGTCGGAGGTGCTTTTAGCTTCCATTCTTTTCATTTTAATTGCTATTTGAACAGTGTAACAAAAATTTGTACTATTTCTTATTTCTTTGATATCTATCTTAACTTTCAATATAAGCACCTATTTATATGTATGTTTATATAAATCTATCTTTTTATCTACCTATGTATATATGTACCTATGTATATATCTACCTATGTATATATCTACCCATGTATATATCTACCTATGTATATATCTACCTATGTATATATCTTTATGTATGGGGTGTTTCTTTATCAAATCGGCCCCCCCTTAAAGGTCTAAGCTTTTGAATTTAAAAGTTCCACGGTGGCTTAAAACTTTTCTTTAAATCTCTATCATAAAATACAAATTAAAAAAAGAAAAATATCTGATATTTTTGAATTTTGCAAAAAATGGCCAATCTCAAAAGTCTATTAATGTCAAAATGTTTTCTTTTTTTTTTTATACTTATATTTTTACAAATTCTAAGCACATTTGGTCTTATGAAATTTTTCCCTAATGTGCCTTATTTTTTAATAACAAATTGTTTAAGTTTGAACATTATATATTTTTTGGACCCATTTTTACTGATAAGGGTTAACTTTTTGGAAAAATGTACACTTTACAAAATATTTTTAAGTAAGGAACAAAATTAAAAAGAAAAAAAATCGTAATCTATCATTAAATAGAAAAAAAAATAACCCAAGCCAATTTTTTTTTAACGGGGGGAGGGGGCCGATTTGATAAAGAACGCCCTATTTATATAAAAAATACCACAAAAAATATTTTCCCACAAAGTTGGCAACTATGGTGTCTACAAGGCACTATGCAAGATTGGAATCAATAGCAATTGGGAATCATGAGGAATGCACATCAACTTACAATGCAAATCATTTAAAGAGAACTTTTCTTCTTCTTCTGATGTTATGACATCAGTTAAACATATTCCTTGAGAAAGAGAGTCAACTGGTTCGTTAAAAAACTGTTTAATATTCTGCAATTTTTTTCCAATTATGAAATTTGTTTCACCCTTTATAAAACCAGTAATTATCACTGGCGTGGAAGGACCGATACTACAGAAGTTATCGGGTTCTCTGTTTGTAAGTTCACTTTTATTCCAAACATAACCTACAATCTCAGAATTTTTAAATTTAAATCCTTCTTCCATAGGGCTTACTACTAACTTCTCTGTTTTTATTTTATTGAATAGCTGTTGAAGAATTTGAGTAGGTTTTTTAATATAATGCTTTAAAATCTGTAAATAATTTTCAAAAGAATATGCGGTAGATTCTGATAAAATACCCGCATGAGGAATATTTTGCGCTAAGTGCAACAAATTATGGACATTAAAAGAAACACTATTTTCTCCAAACAATACAGGAAAATTTTCAACAAATAGTTGAAGCATTTTTGAAGAATCGTCAAAATCGCGCAAATAATGAGTGGGGTTAAACATCATCCTACAAGCACAATGCAGTAATAAAAACTCATAATATAAATCATCAGGTATTTCATTTTTGAATACTGCGATACCTGTGTAGAGAAGTATTTGTCTAAATTCAGTTGCTTTGAAATTTGAAATTTCTTCAAGACTTCTTGGTTTTCTAACGAACTCTTTCGGAATATGGGAACGTATATTGACTAGCTTTTTTGAAATCTGCATTTTTGCTTTTTTATCTATATTCATATTAGTTTTATTGTTTATAATGCGTAAAATGAACTTTCTCATAACTCCTAAATCGAGAAGATGCATGCTATCCAAAGGAGTTTGCGTTATCATTTTAACATTAATATTCTCTAGTGGTGTTTTATCAATTTGAAAAAGTTTGGAGTGGTGATTTGGATACTTCCTATTAAAAAAATCTACATCTGAAATTAGTTCCCCAGCTTGTGTATTATATGTCAAAACACCGTCAATTTTCCTGCCGATTTGCGTACATTTTGTGCAACCATGCTTAGATGTATGGCTAGGAACCCCGCTAATAAATGCCTTTGCTGGCGCGTCACAAATTACGCTTCGTATTTCAAACCGAAAAACCTTCCCTTCTATATCCACACCATTTTCCTGTATACATTTCACCTCATTAACAAATTGACTAAGATACGCATTAACACAACTAGGTTTTTTTAAGCCAACATAAATACCAACTGCAAAAACACCTATATTATCCACATTAGCAATCCTCATCAAAATAGGCCATAACTGTGTTTTAGAACTTCGATATAATGGCAATCCATCAAAGTTTAAATCAACTTTAATGACATCGCTGCCAATCAAAATTCTTGGAATTTTTTTAAGTTGATTTCTTATCCCTATATGACAGTATAGTCCTGGACACATTGTTTCAATAATTGCCTTTTCTCGATTGTTCAATAACGTTTCCGCAGTTCTTGGCACGTCTAATTTTTCCTCGCGCAAAATACCTAAAAGCTCTTCAAAGCACTTTCGAGAAGGTCTATTTTTTATATACCACTTCGTTAATTTTTCCTTCAATGATTGCCGTACAGGATAATTCAAAGGGGTAAACACACATTCCTCATGAATTGGCTCGTTTTGATGTTCTGCCCACATGTTATTTTCCGAATCTGATACAATTTGCCTCTGCTCTTCAACTAGTATTTCATTATCTTCTGCAACATTCAATTTATTTATATATATTTCTTTTTGTTTCCTTAAAAGCCTACTTAACTGTCTTTTACTACTCATTATTGAAAAAAAATATTATATGATCAAACTTTAAAGCAAAGATAAAATAAAAATCACAATTTTATAAAAGAATTTTCCACTGACCAAAGAACTAAAAAACAGTACATAAATCGTTACAATAAATACAATTAGCAAGAATAATGGCAAAGCGCGGCAACAAGCAACAAGTTCTAAATAAAAAACACACATACACATTTATGAACATTCCAAGTAATTTAATTTATTTACATATTAAAGGATATATATATTCTAATTTTACCTTTTGCACTTCAATTCAACTGCTTTTCTTCAAAAAAACACCAATTCAACTGCTTGTATCAAATGAAATTATAAGTTTTATTTTAATTTTAATTTCACAAAGAACACTACATCACTTTACTGTTCAAATTACAAATGGCAATTGCAAATTGTGTTATACAGAGATGCGAACTAGTTTCAAGCCATTCAGTGATTTTAGTACATTTTTTAATCCCTTTTGGAAAAGTACTATTTCTGATATATGACCGTGTGCTATTCGGAAACTTTTCACTCGGATGACTGCGGAAAAGTGTCAAATAGCTTGCACTCAATAGAAAATTGCAATAGATTGCTTTGCAACTTTTGCTCATGGTATAATAATACAAGGTAGCATTGACAGTTGCTTGGGAAAACATCTCCTGTCAAAAAATATACTCAAAAAGAGAGCTTTCACAATCGGCCATTGAAAACACAATGTTGAAAACGTTGAAGTGAAAAAAAAACAACCTCAGCTGCTGCAGACGCATTTTCATAAACAGCGGTTTTTGACAGAAGATATTTTCTTGTAGAAGAGAAAATAAGCAGTTGTCAATGCTACCTTGTATTATTATACAATGACTTTTGCTCTAGCAAGAAAAACTTAATTTTTTTCTTTAGAAACAAGGTGTTATTTGTTAATTTGTCTGTTTTTAACCGCTTTTGGACTTTATTCTATTAATTAAACACAGTTGAAAATCTTTTTGTCTTATGCGATATTTGAACCACGGTCCTCTGTCATATAAGTTCCATATTCTACCCATTGCGCTACGACCGCTTTAAATTGGTTATTTTAGGATATTATTTATTGCGTAACTTACACTTGTACCTCTTAAAGTTTTTTTTCACACCCTTAGCTTGTTTGCTACGTAATTTAATGTTTATATATCTGTCTCATTCTAACAAAACTGACAAAAGCGAAATAACTGAGAATGTATAAGTTTTTGCTGCAAATGTTGTGATTGTGTTGGAATTTCAGTTAGGCATGTCTTGCAGGGCTACTTTCAAAATAATAATAAGATGACATTACAGATATGTATATTTCGTACTCTTTAAATAAAATAGTACTTTAATTAGTACAAGAGTATGTTTCGGTGCAACTGTGAAAGAATAAAGAAAAATGATAAACAGCAGACATTTTTTAATCTGAAAAAATTAAATAAATAAATTTTCGAGTTAAAGTTCTCAAAGTGGGTTGGAACTTACGCTGCATCTTATTTAAAGTTCCTTGTGCCAGCGCACAAGATTCAATAGCACCATCAGGCTACCGCCACAGTGAACTACCGATGCAATTCATTCCGAGATTAGCTGCTGCGTTACAAGTACTTCAAATTCTATTGCTACCATTTAAGAAACGAAAGATAACTTAAAAGCTTTTACACAGGTTGGTAAAGAATTGGATTCTTGTCGATTCGGATGGCGAGGACAGCCATTTCGGATGGCGAGGACAGCCATATCTCATCTGCAGACTGTGTACGCGTAAAGGAAAGCGATCTTATAGCTTTACTCAATGAAATACAATTTAAAAAACTGTTTGCGTAAGTTAAAGACATGGACAAAAACGCATGCATTGTTTTTTATTTTCATTGTACCTTTTAACACCTCCTCTTTAGAAATTGAAAACTTCTTGAATGATTACATCATTGAAGCAGATCTTATTTCTGTGCATCAAAGGCTAAAATATGCTTGATTATCAGCCACCTGAATTTTGGAGTTCAGTATCAGCCACCTGGAGTTTTGATTGTGCTGATGGATGCTTGTATCTGCCACACAACAAACACGTTAGCATGGCTTGTCTTCAGCAAAATATGAACCTGAAGCCATTGGCAGTGCTGGTATCTCAGAAAGTGTGTGCCTGGTTTCGTGTCTCATTGACTTTAAGCAATCTGAACTATCTATGCAACAGTTTGTGTTAAAATATGTCAAATTTTCTGCGCTTACATCTTATGGATCAAAGTACCGAGTCAATTGAAAAAAACTAAAAAATCCTACAGAACCTTTGCTATTCAAACCCGTTCTGGAGCGTATTGATATTTATATCAAGGCGAAACCGAGCAGCTTTACAAACTAAATTTTGGCAACCGAAAATATAAAACTGTCGATTTCAGCAATATTTTTTTATATATACGCATGTTTTATTCAATTCTTAATTATCACATAATTTTGATATTATATTATTTATATTATTATATTCTATTATTAATTATTTTATAATCCCAAAAAAAAGCGATAAAATGCAAAAATAATAGCAAAATGCCCTCTGGTGGCTTTTATAAATAAAAATGAAGGGCAAAAATGGATTCCTTGACCCCAAAAACCCCCATATATACACTTAAAAAAATAGTTTTTTGTCTTTTTCATGCAATTTCAAAGCCAAAACTTAATATTTTGAAAAAATACCTATTTTGAAAAACTGGCAGGCTCCGATTTGAAGATAGATCTATACTCTCTTCGCCAAAGTTTCTGCGACAAATTTAAACTTTTCATACTGACTTCACTCACAATATTGGTGTTATCAGCGACTTCAGGTGGATCAAAATGTGCTACCAGTTTCCTACAAACTGTGCACAAAATAGATTATCTATTTGCTACTGGGAACTTCAAAATATTGGGAACGGCCGAAGATCAGTGCTACTTTTATTGCCTGATATAGGTTATGTAACCATTTTAGGTTATGTGAATAAAAGTCATAAAAAGAAGAAACATTTAAAAAAATAACTTACTGCATGGTTTTGAATATATATTTACATATATATTTTATGTAAATGTTATAAATGTTAAATGTTATGATGTAAATGCTATATAAATGTTCATCATTTAATTCCTGCATTGCCTTTTCTTGACTTTAAATGCCTGGCTGCGTTGTTTTTGAAAATGCTCCGCTTCGCACAAGCTAAACTATTTTGATGAGCATATGGTTATTTAATAGTATGTATTTTAAAAGAATCTAAACTAAACTATTTTGATGAGCATATGGTTATTTAATAGTATGTATTTTAAAAGAATCTCAAGCACATCGAAAAAAAGAAAAAGTTTTTTACAACTCCTTCAAGAAATAGGCGCTTATCAATGCTATGACCATGGAAGGTGTATTGACGCCAATAATAGCAGTGCTAGCATGCCTTCTTTTGCGGAGCACTCGCTTAAGTTTAGTTTACTCGCTATTGGCTAGTTTGTCCTTAATTCGATATAGTATTTGTATGTAAAACATAGAGTGTGTGTATTATGTTTATATCCCAACACATACTGCGTAAGGGGTATATTAACTTTGTCATTCCGTGTGTTACACCGGTAAGGAGGCGTGGCAGGTATAGAAAAGTATATATATTTTTGGTCAGCATCACCTCTTGAGTCGATTTCTGTGTGTCTATCTATGTCTGTCTTTGACCACGATTGCAGCCGTAATTTTTAAGCTATCGTTACGAAGTTCGATATTGAGCTTGCATCTAAAGAAATAAATAAATTCGGAAAAGAGACAGCGGGTTTGCAACTAGCAAAGACACTAGTACAATTATGAACTAGAAAAACAGCTGGTATTTTTTCAAGTAGTTTAAAAGCGACTGGCTACTTTACTATAAAATAAAGAAACTAGATCACTTTATACTAGTTAAACACATGGTATTTTTTAACTAACTGCATTACAGATAGTAACTTATCTAGTAACTCTATGTCTAGTAAGTTATGACTAGTTAAACATCTAGTATTTTTTTGACTAGATTCATTTTAACTAGGGAGTTAACTAGTTAAATTCATGACTAGTATGATTTTTCGCTGCAGGGTTGTTTTAATTTTTGTCCGAATTTCAACCTTTTCCTTGTTTTAATTAATTAGTCTTTTTGGATTTTCGTGAATAATAAAAGAAAATCATTTGGTTTTCCTTCATTAATGGAATATAAAGGGGAGGTGTCTTATAGTTATGAAAGGACAACTGAAGTTTTCGCTGATTTCTTTGGATCTGTTTTTAATCCTTCGAAATTTCTCAGAGATTAAAATTGTCTCTTCGAATTACCGCAACTTTTGAACATTGGGAATTTATACATAGATGATAAGGAGGAACTGGAGGCCGTATTGAGCCTTGACTGCTCTAAAAGTGCTGGCTTCGACTTGCTTCCCTGGTGTTCTTGAAAAATTGTGCGCTTACGTTGCACTTCGGTTTGTGATTGACTTTCAACAAATCTCTTGCTTGTGGTTTTTTCCTAAATGAGTAAAAACTGCCTGTGTGACACCCATTTTTAAGTCTTGCCAAAAGTATTTGGTGTCTTAGTCTTTATAAAATTGTTGATAAGCTTCTTTTTGCTGAAGTGCGCAGTCTTATCATTTGGCAACAACATGGATTTTTTAAAGGTAGATCCACTTCTACTAACTTAGCTATTTTTTCCAACTTTGATATCAACGCTATTGAAAAAGGCTCGCAGGTGGATGTATTATATACTGATTTTTCTAAGGCATTTGATAGTGTTAATCATATTGTGGCGTTCCTCATGGCGTTCCTCACGGAGAAGTGGAACCAATGTGTTCACTCCTTTGGTGAAAGCAGGGTTGTTGCTCTGGATATTTCTAAGGCGTTTGACCGAGTGTGGCATAAAGCTCTCGTGTCAAAACTAATTGCATGTGGTGTTGGTGGTAACTTTGCTCGATGGATCACGTGTTTTCTAAAAGACAGGTCGATTCGTGTCGTGGTTCACGGCATTTCGTCTACTGAACACGCCATCGGTGCTGGAGTACCTCAGGGTTCAGTCCTATCGCCAACTTTGTTTCAGGTTTTTATCAACGACCTTCTGTCGTTGACTCATAACCCAATTCATTCGTTTGCGGACGACAGCAGCATTTGTCATTCATATTCCTTTAAAAAACGCCCGAGCTCTTTGGAGATTGAGAGAAAGAGGCAAAATATGAATGATACAGTGCTTTATGACTTAGGAAAAATCTCTGAGTGGGGGCTAGCTAATAGAGTTGAGTTTAATGCTAGCAAGACCCAGTGTTGCCTGTTAACCCACAAACGAATGAATTGTCTCTTAGCTCCCCTCAATATGAATGGTGTAGATCTTGCTGAGTCAGATGCTCTTGACATTCTGGGCACATCGATCAAATCTGATCTTCGTTGGAATGATCATATTTTTGATGTGTCGAAAGAAGCGGCCAAGTGCCTAGGTTTTTTAAAACGGTGTAAGAAATACTTCACTCCAACTGATCTACGCGTGATCTATACCTCATATGTAAGGCCGAAAATGGAGTACAATTCGCACATTTGGGCAGGGGCTTCAAGATATTATTTGGAGCTTCTGGACCGAATTCAACGACGTTTGATATATCTGATAGGGGATGAAAACATTTCGTCTTCTTTCAACTCTCTTGGGCATCGACGCAATGTTGGTTGCCTAAGCCTTATGTACAGGTGCTACCATGTGAAGTGTTCAAGGGAGATACATGACTTGACGCCATCAACTCGTGTGTTTTCCCGGTCCACTCGGGCAGCTCACCAAGCCCATCCCTTTACCATTGCCTTGATGCCCAATAGAACCTCGCATTACCGGGATAATTCATTCTTTAGTCGTACAGCAAAATTGTGGAACAATCTCCCTGCGAGCGTGTTCCCCGACGGTTTCGAGCTGTGTAAATTTAAAACAAATCTTCACCGACACTACTCTATCTTTCCACCCTCCAACTAACTATCACCCGTCTTCCGGATCAACACAATGCTTTTGCATTCATAGGGGGCATCCCCTGAGCGTTGGTTTAGTTTAAAAAAAAAAAAACTAGTATCTAACTTACAACTGAAATATACTCCAGGCCTATTAACCCTCATACAGCTGACAGTTTACAAATGTAAACTTTCCGACTTTGAAGCATTTTTTTTTATATTTAAACTGTTCAAATTTTTTTAAACTTCATAAGAGAACTACAAATTCAATTCTAAATTGAATAAAAGAAGATGAAAGTGTGAACAATTTTTTGTTTACCTTATATTGTCTGTTTTTCAAGACTACTATATATGTATAATATATGGAGACACGATAAAATAGCAAAACCTCATTGTTTTTTTTTTAGTTCATATTTTACTTGAAATTCGAATAAATTATATTATTATATTAGATTTATTATAAATAATTAAAGAGGAAAGTTTTAAAAATTTATTTGCATTCCGGGCAATTTGTAATCGTGACACAGTGCGTATCAAACACCTTCTTGGCGCAAAAAGAGCAAATTTTTCGGGTTACGCGTTGTCTTTTCTCTATTTCGCAAAACACACACTTTCCTTTGATACCTTTTCCTACATTCCCTTGTAATTGTTGCGGTGGCTGATCCCATGGAAGACTCGTGGTGCCCAGCATGTCCAGCATCGCATTTCGAACATGAGGCCAACGATTGGCGTGGCTAATATGTGCTCGACGCCTGATGTTCGGAGTGGCCAAGTTGTTCGCCAATTCAATCAGGAAGCTGCGATGAGAATTACTGGTCCCATGCGTTTCAGAATACAGCACGTATGGCCAATGCCGACAAATCCACCATGTTGAAAAACATAGTTAATGGCCACCGACGCGTTTTCCGCTTGCACGTATAATTGCCAAGCATTTGGTCCATGGTATCCACGCCAGCTTTTGTATGGTTATATTCCATAATTATTTCTGGTTTCCCAGTTTTTGCATCAGTGGCGTTGTTGAAATGCATCGAGGACAGAACATAAACCATTTTTTTTGGCTTTGGACAGTTAGAGACCAATGTGGCGTCTTGGCGAAAGGCGAACACAGATTCGCCCACTTTTCTGTCACGAGTCCAATGCATTTATTGGGGAATACAGCGTTTGTTCTTGCGCATTGTGCCGACGAGACTCAACTTTTTGCCCACCAACTGATGAGTCAAATCCAATCCAGTAAAAAAATTATCCATTGTGATGTTTCGTCCAGAGCTCCAATATGGTTTGACGAGTCCTTGCACTATATTAGTGCCAATATTACTGGCCATCGGCTGACCAGGCTGATGGCCATAGTATATGTCGCATCTTCGTGGATAATGAGTGGCAGCATTGGCAGCCCACCACATTTTTATTCCATATTTTGAAGGCTTCGATGGAATGTACGGCTTGAAAGATACTCGGTCTCTAAACGGAAACAATTGTTCAATTTTGCGCATGACGGTTAACGTGCAGCAGTTGTTGCTTTGCGATGAATAGAACGTGTGTTGCGCATAACGGTAAGCGTGCAGCGTCTTCTTGCAGGGGAAATAACAGTGTTGCGCATAATCAACGTTGCCATATTCACATTTTTAAATGTAAACAACAGTTTTTTAAACAGTTTCATAGTTTTTTGAAATGACTTGTAGTGCAAATAACAGTTTTTTAATATTTCGGATTTGAAAGAATATATTTAATTTTTTCTTCATTTTTTTTATTTTTTTTTTACATTAATTTTAATGTTATTGTAAAAAAACCTGGCAACGCTGCGAATAACGGTAAGCGTGCAGCTGTTGTTGCGTTGCAATGGATTGAACGTGTGTTCCGCATAACGTTCTGCGCAGGCTGCGAATGAGGATTATATATGGGTTTACAAATGTAAACCAGTCCGCCGAAATAGGAGTAAGTGAACAGTCAGCTGTTTGAGGGTTAATGTTACATCCGGTGTTCCTCAGGGGAGTCAGTTGGAGCCTTTGCTTTTTAATTTGTTCATTAATGATATTACTCGGTCTTTCAAGTTTAGCAAGAGTCTTTTATATGCCGATAATCTAAAGATTTTTCTGGAAGTTATTGAGTTATTATGATATTTTATCTCTGTTGCGATGGTGTAATACTAACCAACTAAATCTTAACTTCGAAAAATGTAAGGTACTCACCTTTGGCCGGAAAATAACTCCTATTGTATATGAGTATAGGTATAACACTAGTGACGGTTTTTGCAGGGTCAGTGAATTGAAAGACCTTGGTCTCTATTTCGACCATAAATTTTCTTTTTACACTCACTTGGAATACATTATCGCAAAAGCAAACTCTCAATTTGGGTTTCTAAAAAGGAATTCCAGAGAATTTTTTGATCCTTTTACACCTAGGATACTCTTTTTCGGTCTGGTTAAATCTCTACTAGAGTATACTTCAGCTGTGTGGGACCCTATTTATGATGTATGATAACTATGTATAGTACGTCTTTTAGGTCTAAGTAGTTTAACTGATAGACGAATTCTCAACAACATACTGCTCGTCAAGAATATAATCGATGGTAAAATTGATTCCCCCGATTTGTTAGCCTTAATTCCACTCAATGTCCCGGCACGTAATTTGAGAGATCCAAACTTATTTTATACTCCTTTCCATAGAACTAATTATGGTTCTAATGAACCTCTTTCTCGGTGTCTCTCTAATTGCAATAAATTTGCAAAATTTGAAATTAGACTTCAGCGTAGATAGAGATACTTTCAGTAATAGCCTAAAAGAAATCATTATGTGCTTAAGTATTATTTTAAGTAATCTGTGAGGTTTTGTCCAGTAGATGAATTTGTATAAATAAATAAATAAATTAAACTAATCGTTTTTCCAGTTGCTTTCTAAATCTTTGTTCTAAGTTTTGTTCTTAGTGTGTTCAAATCCTTGTTATATTCCTTGTCCCATTTCTTGTCTTTATAATTTTCCCAATCTTGTCCCAAATATTGTTTTTGGTAACTTTTAATATTTGTCCTTACCCTTGTTTCAATTCTTGTCTAAGTCATCCTCCCAATTCTTGTCCTAATCCATGTCCAATTCTTTACTCTAATCTTTGTTCAAATTTTTGTCTTTATCTTATTCCTTGTCCTAACCTTTAACCAAATCCTTGCTTTCATCCCTTGTCTTATCATTGGCCTAATACTTGACCAAATGTTTGTCCTAATACTTATTCTCAATTTAATTTTAATTTATTTTTTGGATTTGTAGCATTCATGTTACTTTAACCTCAGTTTTACTGTGATTCTATAAAATTAACCATATCGCCAATAGTCATAGAGTTATAATTCCATGCAACGTTTTTTTTATTGTTGTTGCATTTGTATATCATTTAGGCGAGTTGCTTCCATGTTTTTTTTTTTTATTCGTGATGATGTCATAGAACCATTTTTAATTATTGCAAAATTAAATTATTCGAAATTAAATTTTTTTAATTCTACTCAGCGTGTACAAACTCCATGCTACAATATTGTATTTGTACGCCCACTAACGATGCACAGTGATGCCATTGTTATAAGTTAGACGGAAAAAATTCCTTTGTGGATTTTTTTTTTATAGTTTTCGAAGTTTAAGACATAGGAAAGTACAAAAAAAACGGATTTCAGAAATTTTGGACAAGTGGGCGTGGCAGGTGCCATACAACTTAGAAATGAGGTGAACGTAGAAATGAGGTAAGTTACAAGGTAAGCTAAAATTTCGCCGCGATTGGCTAAGTGGGCGTGCTAGCTGTCATACACTTTAAAAACATTTCACGCCATATCTAAAAAATAAGGTAAAGTACAATAACAAAATTAAATGTAGAAGTCTAACATATGATTTCCAAAAAATATAAAAAATTTCGTTGAAATTGGACAAGTGGGTGTGGCATCTACCATACAACTCAAACACATTTTGCTCTGTACTTTAACACGAGAACTATCGGTGGATAACTAATATGTGATCTTTAAAATTCTTGCAAGATTTCTGTGAGATTGGACAAGTAGGCATAGCATTCCTATATATGTGAAGTACATTAAAGCCCATAACTAAAAATGAGAAAAGTTACGATAACGAAATTTTAAGTTAAAAATTTCTGACTTTAAGAAATTTTTTTATTTTTTTCATATTTTAACAATATTACGATTGATATGCTACAATACGAGGATATGAATAATATCGGTCTGTCTGTCTGTTTATCTGTACGTCTGCCTGCCTCAGATCACGATTACAGGCGTAATTTTCAAGCCATCATCACGAAACTCGATATTTAAGATTGTATTTAAAAAATAAAGATCAAGTTAAAAAATGAGCCAAATCGAATGAAAACCTCTCCTACCTCCCATATAAAGTGACTTTATCAAAACGGCAAAATCTCTCTTAATCTCTCTCAAAAATCTCTCAAAAATGTATTTACCCAGCAGTTATTTTGGAGTCAATTGAAAAAGTGAACTAGTTCATTTCTAGCGCAGTTCGAAGTAGCTCTGAAAAAGTAAAAAAGGCGTTCAGTGTAGAACAATTAACTTTGATTTTGTTTTCAAAAGTATAGCTGAAAAAATAAACGCGTTCTGGCTATTTTTTAAACTAATCTGCGCTCAAGAAAAAATAATAAAAAAAAAATAAAAATGTTTATAGACATTTATAAACAAAATTTCTACTGGATTGTGGATGGAAAATATCGTACAAATCAGGTCCTTAGGACCTTTGCTCCAGTACACCTAATTTTTACAATTTTTAAATGTTCACTTTAAAACTAGTTAAAAAATAACCACTTTGAGGCTACTGCGAAAGCAACCAGTTTAAAAATGTTCCTAATGTAACTAGTTCAAATATAGGGGAAAAGGAGTGTTTATGGGGTCAATTGTCTTTTCCTATGATATCAACCCGCAAAAAGCGTCAGTTCGTTCAATGTTGAAGATTATTATAGTGGAACTAGTACTCGTCCTTTTTGGAACTAGTTCAGAACTATTTTAAATTTGGTCCACTTTTCTGCTGGGTAATTAATAAAATAACGGCAAAATTAGTAGATACCCTTATTAGATCTCACAGACCTCAAATTCCTCAAATCTCAATGTCAATTTCACAATATAACAATTATAAAAAAAAAAAAATTAAAGCTTTGAAATAAAATATTTTGAAATAAAAATAAATAGCATTTTTATGATCATCAAACGGCCTAAGAAACGTGGCAACCGGAAGTTTGGGCACCTTGGCATTCTTTGAGCTCAAAGTAGACAGAATAGTAGTTAAATAAAAAAATAAATTTTGCAAATATGAGGTGTGGCTCTTTTTTTATTTTACAAAATGTTTTATCAAATTTTGCGTTTTTACAAATATTAATACATATTTTTTTTTGCAGTGTAAAATATTGTGTGAAGTGTTAAAAATATTTAAACCACTCATATAGTTTATCGACCTCAAATTCAATACATTTCATACAAAACAGTCAGAGCCTATTTATGCAGGTATTTTTGGGGCCATCATATAGATTAGAAAAAAAAAAACTGAAAAAAAAGTTGCGCACCTTGGCACTCCCATAGCTTTAATTAAACATAATAGTTATTAAATAAAAAAAAATTGCAAATATGAGGTGGCCGTTTTTTTTCTGACCGAATTTTCCAATTCTACGCATTTATATCCTTAAGTACCGTTTTAAGCACCAATATTTTAAGGGAAGGTTCTAGTAGAAATCGACGGAAAATTTTTGGTTATTTTTTTTTTTTTTTGCTTTATTTTCATCTTTAGGATCTTGAAAATATGTAGTCAAAAGGATATGTCCCTATCTAATTTATTTTACGAGTCATAGCGTATTAGACGAGAGATTGTGTCGGCCGAAAAACAAGTATAAATGCGTTTTTTTCGAAATAACTTTTTTGCGCGCTGTACACGATTCTGCTTCAACGACTTGACCGATTTCGATGTTTGACGGCTCAAATTAAAGCTTATTCTATATAGAGGGCCATCAGGAAGCGTTTTTTCCAAAAAAGTTTATTATCATTTTTTTTTTAACGTTAAAGCAAAAGAAAAAGGAGGAAAAATAGGGTTTTTTTTAAAGCGCAGCCTTTTTTTCTTATGGATTTTATTAAAATTGGAAATCTGCAAGAGCCCCACAATTTCATCTCGGTTAACATTTTTTTTTGGTTTTTTCGTTTTAGATCACTTGGCAAGCCTGTAGAGTGAACACTGTACAGCGCACATCGGCTATCGCCGCGCATGGCTTTGATCAGCGAGACCTTAAGCCGCCATTTTGAATTATTTTTCATCGAAAAAATTGTATAATGTTCTTGGAAAATACATTAATAAATGCCACAAAAGATTTTTTCAAAAGAGATTTACGTTCGCTCAAAAAAAAAAATCCTGCAATTACGTTACGTTTCTACTAGAACCTGCCCTTAAGAGATACGTTATTGAATTTATTTCATTTCAAAGGATCATATTTTATTCATAAAGTCTGACGATATTTAACTCTTTTGGATATTGGGAAATAGTTCAAAAATATCATCAAGTATAACAACAAAATGCATAAAAAATCAAAAATATCAATTTTTGGGTCGACTTTAAAAAAGTTTTTTATTTTTTGTGGAAAGCAGAGGTAAATACAAAAAATACTTGAGATCAGTGGATATTTTAGAACAATTCTAAATATTCAGAATGCAAAAATTTGGTATCATATTTTTTCCGTCTATCATACCCTTTCGCATCACTGTGCGACGCGTCGTCAAAGTTTTTTTGGTTTGTTTTTTTTTTTTTTTTTTTTTTTTTGTTGTAAGACCAAGTAAAAATTCTTCATTTTTGATTTTTCACATTAATCGTGCCGCATATACACTTTAAGTAACAACTCTATGCAACTCAATTGCATGATTGATGTATTTTGCATCTTGTAACTGCTCTCTCCGCGGTCTCATAACTGCATGAACATATTGCCTTTTTTTGTCTTGAGTCTATCGAAGATAGAGAAATTATGAAAAAGCAACATCTTCAACAATGCCACACAACTCTGCAATTTTAATAAAATCATAAGGGTTAAATTGTGGCCAGCTTTTAATGGCTGGAGAAGATATTGGGAAGTTTTTAATAAACCTCCAATAAATTCAAAATTATTCGGATTTGCTTTTAAGTAGATAATTACTCAAAATATGAGTAAAGATACAATTCAGAATTTGTTGGGAGACTCAATTGAGTTCAAATTTTTGTGGAAATATATAGAAAAAATTAAAAAAAAAAACAAATATTAAAAAGTCAAAAATCAAAATTTTCTCAGTTAAAGTTCACTCTGGTTTATTGCTTTTGTATTTTAAAAATGACCACCTTTACTTTTAAATTTTAGGTTTAAAATGAATGCACAAATTGTTCATGATCAACAAAGAATTATTAACTCTTATCTAAAACGATTCCAACGTGGCAAATGATTTTTTTTTGGTATTTTTGAACGTGCAAAGAACCAAACGGAAAAAATCTGAAACAATTCGTCACTTTGTCAAGCTGCTCGTCAACAATAGACAAACAGCGAAAACAACAACAACAACAAAAGCACATTGAGAGTAACAATAATAAAGCGCCAAAAATTGTTGGCGATTTTTATGCCTGCTGCAATATCATAAATAACAACATGCAACACGCACTGCACAAGTGCTTGATGCGGCATTTTTTTCGTTGGTGTTGTTGTTGTTGTTGTAGTTGTTGATGCTGGGTGTTACAACATATTGTTGTTGCATTACTTTTGTTTCTTTATTTAACGTTTTGGTGGTGCTATTGTAGTTGTTGTTGTTTTTGTTGTTGTTATTGTTGCTGTTGTAGCAACTTCAAATTGCATTGTTGTGCAATGCGCATCAATTAAATTTTATTGTTGTTAACAACACGTACGAATTGCAATGAAAAATACTACAACAACAACAGCAACATATACAACTGCACCATACAACTGACAACGTAAATTTTCGGTGCTTGAAACAAAACTAAATCCTTGAAAATGTTTTTTTAATTTTTTTTTTTTTATTTATTTTGTCAATAGAAAAAACCTAACAAACTGCTTTTAGCGCTTAAATATTGATGAGACTTAAAATAAAAGAAAAACAACAAAATGGGGGAAACATTTAAAAAAAAAAGAAACTTGCTAAATGCTTGCCACCTATTTGTGCTGACAACAACAACTACAATAACAACAACTAAAAGCATAAATTTTGCTAGTTTAGCAACAAAAAGCAATAAATTTGAGCAGCTTAAAAATGTTATAGTTTTTTCGATGCACATCCTTTCATAGTCCTTGAAAGTCATGAGTTGTTTGATTGTTTTATTTTTCTTGTTTCTCTTTTTTTCCTATAGAATTTAATTGAAAGAATTTACTTTTCGGCTTGATTGCTGAAAAATCTTAACATTAAGTATCTGCGGATGTGAGTGAGCGCGTTTGTTGAAAAGTATTTGCATTTAATTGCGTTTTATTTTATTGTACCATTCGATGTTGTTGTTGCAGACAAGTATAACGCTTGAATTCACTTCAATTTCATGCACTCACCTGTGAAAAGCCGCCAATTTGCAGCCAAGCAAATGGTTTGGAAATGATTTATTATTTCGCCTGCTTTGGCAGATGAATGTTGATGGTGCTGTATACTTATTTTTTTTTTATTTTTTATTTCTGTTGGTGACGGGTCTGACAGCAAAGCACTGAATGTGGTGCATTTTTAAATTTGTGAACTGAATATTTTGAATGAATGATAGTTTTCATCAATTTAAAAGAAAATCACAAAATAAACAATTCAATAGTTCACGTGAGAAAAAACATAATTTTTATTTTTTGACGTAGAATACGTCATCCTCGGAGGTAAGTAGGGTGGTTGATAGTGATCAGGTGTCGGTATTTAGGTCACAATTTGAGCCTTTGGTGTGCCTAAAGTACTGACCGTACAATGTTGATGTTAGCACTTGTTGGTCTGCTTGATCCTCACTGGGAGAAAAATTCATGTTTTAACTCTCTAACTTGTATAAATTTTACACAATTACATGAAATAAAAAGCCAACATTTGATAGTTTTGTTTGCTTTAGTTTGATACCTTTTTATCGACAGTTTCCGGTTTTATCGACAAAACCATAACATTTGTATGGGAGCCCCCCTAAGGAGTGGTCGGAGGGAATAGGTGTCGAACGCAAAAATGTTCCTTTTGCAAAAGTAATGGGGGTCGGTCATACATATTAACCCTCTCCGGCACTCTCTTAAAAGTCATATGCTCAGGTGTATGGAATAAATATACAAAAACCATAAAATTTGTATGCAAGCCCCCCTAAGGAGTGGTCGGAGGGAATAGGTGTCAAAGGCAAAAATGTTCCTTTTGAAAAAGTAATGGGGTCGGTCATAGATATTAACCCTCTCCGTCATATGCTCAGGTGTATTATTTTATAAAATATAAAAAAATTATATAAAATTTTATTAATCGCGCGTTTTTTGTTCCCAAGTGTCATATGAATGATAGTTTTACCAAGATTTACCTCACGAGTACAGCGAAAGGAGGATATAAAGATTGTCATTTCGTTTGGAACGCCCATAAGAAGGTAGGTTCTTGATCAGCATCGTTATTAAATTTAATATTTAATGTTTTTTTTTTAAAAAAAAAGAGGAAGATGGAGTACAGAAATGAACGAAATTGGGAGAAAACAACGCCTACTTCCCATACAAAGTGATTATACCAAAATAATAAAATCTCTGAAAATTCCACAAAAATTTGTTTTAGAAGAATTTTGCATATCAACGTTAAATCCAAATACTTATGCACTCTACGCTTGAAATTTGTCAAAACCTGATAAAAACCACTCCTATCTCCGATACAAAGTGATTTCATCAACACGGTAAAATCTCTTAAAAATTATACAAAAAAATTTTGAACATGAACTTTGATTTTATACTCTTTTAGTGAGAAATTTGTCAACATCGAACTGAAACCGATGCTACTACCCATAAAACGTGACGTCATCAGAATAGCAAAACCAGCATAAATTCCACAAAAATTAATGTTCTGACTTGATATTTAGTACATAAGCTTCGATATTCAAAACCAACAATGAGATTGAAATTTAGGCAAATTGTACAAAAACCGCATCTAACCTCTATATAAGCTGACGTCATCAAAATAATTAAACCTTCATGACTTTGAATATTATATATTACATACGATTGTGGGGTATTTCAACTTCGGCTAAGGAGAAGATAATGCATGTCTTACTAATTTTAAATGTGTTGTCATTTATGTGTTTTGACCTTATATATGGTATATATGTAAATACATTTAAATACGAAAAAATATCATTAATGTTTTATATAAAAACTGATTTATAATAAAAAAAATTCTTTTTGATTCAAAATTAATTAATTTATAAATTCATAATATATATATTTTAATTAATTTAAAAAAGAACTTGAAATTCCTTTCATCAATAATTTATAGATGAAAAAAATACTGTCTCAAAAAATTCGTAAAACTCTCACTTTTTGCAAAACTATCGCATGAGGCTTAGTAGAGGAGCACTGTATGCTGACTGTTAATCAGCAAGAAATATACGAAAATGAATTAGGAATGGAATGAAATAAAATTAAACATTTTTTTTTAATATTTATTTTTTTAACTGTACAGGGTGAGTCAAAAGTCACCATGGGTTTAAAAATTTAATAACATTTTCGGTTATATATGGAACATTCCACGGGTGACGGGTGTTACATTTGCACGCCTTAAAATATCAATATCTTGGCATACATAAAAGTATTTAAATTTTTTGCAGTCATAACGATTATCTTGGAATGCTCCATATATATTGTTTTTTCAGATTATAAAACATACAAAATGGAAATTTTTTTGTCACTCAGTATGGAAAATATTGTCATTTAAATGACCCCCGTTTTCAACTTCGCAATGGTGGGCTCGCGTTAGAGCATTAGAGACTTAGAGCGCTCAAATTGCTGCAACAATGTTGGCCTTGAGTTCAAGGAATGTATTGTTTACATATAATCACTCGTTCAAATAACCTCAAAGAAAATAGTCGGGTTCTGACAAATCTGGTGAAAGCGCTACCCAATTAATTTTCGAATTTCTGGAAATTATTCGTTCACCAAAAATTTGAATTAGACGTGCCGTTGTGTCTCGGGCAGGGTGGGCAGTGGCTCCATCCTGTTGATACCACATCTTAGGTATATTTTCAAGAGGAGGACGTAAAAAGTGTTATATTATAAACCGATGCCGCTCTCCATTTACGGTTACAGCCCTGTTATCTTCATTTTCGAAGAAATAAAGCCCAATGATATTTTCAGATGTAATGTCGCAACATACTGTACACCGAATGGGGTGCAATTGGCGTTGATGAATGGCTCTTGGATTTTCAGAACCCCAGAACCTACAGTTCTGCTTATTTAAAAAGCCAGCTTCATCACTCATAATCAGTTTTTTAATAAAGTTGATTTCATTTCTGGCCAACTGTTGAAATTTAACTGCAAAATTTAGACATTGATGATCTATGGGTCTTAATTCTTGCACCAATTGCACCTTATATAGGAATAACAGTAAATATTTTTTTAAAATGCGTCGTAGTGACCGACGTACGAGCCATTCCTAGGTGGTTACACGTTCAATATTTTCCGCAGTGCGAATTAAACTTGATCTACCGATTAGAGGGAAATCTCTTACAGTGCAATGTCGGAAGTGACCATGAACTAAAGCGAATCATTGTTTCAAAAGGCCAAATTCTTACGATAAAATGTCGACGATACGCTCTTTGCGTTAAAAAAATTGATAGCTGATTTAAATAATAAAATTCTATTATTATGGTTCTTTGTTCAGTTGTGAATGTCTCCATTATTTATTCTCCAGGTGTTATTTATGTAATTTGAAAAAAAAAAAAACCTGAAGATGCCTCAATCTCAGGATATGTCACTTGACGATTTTGCTTTATCAGTTCACAGAATCGATGTTTTCTGGCACAGCAATAGATTTTGAACGGATTTTACGGAATTCGAAGCAAACGTCGGCCACGATTGAATTTGTTTTACAAGTTTTTTTCAGTACTATAGGATGGTGCTCTATCGTCGTATAAACAATAAGGTTAATTGATGCATTCTTGTCTTGATAATTCACGTGGAAATTTATGTAAAATAATCGCACGAATATGTTCACGAGCTAATTCTACATTTCGCCCGAGATAACTTTTTCAAGCTACCTACTTTAAACAAAACAAATCGCGCAAAAAAGAGTATGTTTAGCAATGTTAAGTTTCCAATAGAAACGTCAGAATACAAAATATTCTGAAAAAGAGTATGTTTAGCAATGTTAAGTTTCCAATAGAAACGTCAGATGGTAAGTGGTGCCACATACTGTTGTCAAGGCCAGAAATATAAATAGCAACCCTCGTATTTATGATATCTTGAAACAATGCAAGAATATTAAGAGTTTGAGTTTTAGTTTTCAAGTTGAGCAAGGAAACCCGATAGCTTTCGCAAAATTTTCATCTTTTACCAAAATTTCGCCCGTGGTTCACTGGGTTACTTTATCTCACATGTTCACACCCTTCCACACATGATATGAGGTAATTCTAAAAATGCAAAATCAAACGTGTTACATTTTATGTTCTCTCAACACACCCCATTTCTGCACATTGCCTCGAATCCTTTCAATAGTATCAATAAAAAGCAAAATAAATAGAATAAAAAAACAAATTTAAACGGTAAACAACGATTTTGTCGAAAATTTGTTGACAGAACTTTTCACTTACGTCTTAAGCAGCACAACAAATAAACAGATTTAGACGCAGAACTTAAAGAAAAAATACATACACACCCGGATGTGACAAAAAAAAAAAAACCTTCAAGCGTTGTTGTTGTTTAATCATATTTGCATATAAATGATTTTTGCTGTCTGTTAGCTGGCGAAGCCTTTAGATTAGATATATATACTATGTATAAATATATCAAATACTTTCACTAAATATTCATCCATTATCAACACTATACCAGCTAACATCAAACTGAATAAGCAAATTTAAAATATGGGCAGCGCTCTGCCGATTTCCCTTTCTAAGCAGCCGTTGTAGAAGGTGTCTTTGTGCAAAAATATCCTTGAGGCTTTTTTAGCAAATCCCATAAATGTCTGTCTGTCGGTTAGGAAAACTATGATTTTGCAAGTTGTTTTTGTTGTTACTATACTGATTTGTGTTGTTGTTGTTGTTGTTGTTTTTGTAGCGCATGCATGCCGCCACAGAACCACAAAAGCAGATTATACGGAAATTATATTTCGAACGTAACCACGTTGCACGTACCAATGCGAGTGTGCAAATGCAAGTTTAAGAAGATAAATTCTAGAAGACGTACATCGGCGCACACATACACATATATACGCAAATACTCATAAGAAACACATTCGCACATATAGATGATGAAGGATATGGATATATTTTCCCAAATATGGCAAGAAAGTAGTTTTTTATGACTGCGCACACTTTTAAATCTATTGTTATTTCAATGCAAAGGTGCACCCAGTAGGAAAAATATACAAATTATACGTAATTTTTGTTTATTTTAATAAAACTAATGTATGCATTAGCATATTTATAT
The DNA here is from genome assembly GCA_943735915.1 of Pherbina coryleti. Taxonomy (NCBI): domain Eukaryota; kingdom Metazoa; phylum Arthropoda; class Insecta; order Diptera; family Sciomyzidae; genus Pherbina; species Pherbina coryleti. Next base: position 11,719,302 of record OX030949.1, read on the forward strand.
GCATATTTATGCATATTTATTAAATGCATATTTATTAAAGTTTTAACAAAATCAAACAAACAAAATCAAAATCAACAAAATTTTAACAAAATATGGTCTTCAAGAGGTGAAATTTATTGAACATATAACATTAGAATTTTCTGAAATTTTCCAGCATATTTTTTACTCTAATTCACTCTAATTTTGAGCTTTCAACTTTTTCAAATAAAATTTATATAGAGATCTTCATGGTAACAATACTGAACTTTCTTTTAAGAGATCAATATATCTGATGAGGTCTTAAAGAAGCTTAAGAAAAAACAAAAAACCTCCAATATTATGATAACCAACCTCAATGAATTTTAACTTCAAAAATAGAGTCAAATTATATCAAAGTTTGTTGTAAATATTGTGAATTACTAAAGTGAAGCAAATATCACAGAGGTCGAGGGATGCATGAAATTAAAAAACTGTGGCACCAAATCTGGCGAAAGCTTATATGAAAGACATAATGTTAAATATTTTATATTATTTATATGCCTCAAAATATGACATGACATTAAAACATTTCAATACTCTACTGAGCCCCGCTAAATAAAAAAACTGACAAATCTAAACAAAGCTGAGAACTTCCTCAAGTGTATTTAAACATAAACGAATTTTTTAGTCATGCTTTCTTTAAGCAGCCTGAGTATGGTAGACTTTGGAAAATCGTTGTTAATTACTATGTGTTTAATTTTTCGTTTGTTGTTTATGTAGAAATTGTCATCGCTTGTGTTCAGTACTCTGTTGATGAAGTTTTTTGCCGTGTTGATTATAGTCTTTTTAGGATGTTTAGAATAAAAGTTAATGAGACGTCCAGACGCTGTTGGTTTTTGATACCAATCTCTTTTTTTTATATTATTGTTCCTTATGAAATTTGCGTGGTAGTTGTCCGTCGTATTCTTTTTCAATCATGAATTTAATGTGTCTGTGGCAAGTGTTTAAACTTGTTAATGTTATGTCTATTTTGTCCGCTTTTACGATGCAAAATATGTCACATACTTTGTTAAAAGCCTGGGTTTATGTTCTATTTTGTCCATGAAGATGTCTAGAATTTCTTCCATCACTATGTCCGCAATAATGGGGGATATTGGCGATCCCATAGGCATTCCTTTTAATTGACTGTGTATTTTGTTTTCAAACTTAAAGTAATTGTTTTCTTTTAAGCAAAATTGTCCATAAATAGTTGTTTAGGTATCTTTGTGTGTTTTTTTATTGTATCCCATTTCTTGTCTATAGTTTTTATGGCGAAATCCACTGGAATGCTAGGAAAGATTGCTTCTACGTCAAAGGAAACCATTAGTTCATCGTCACATATGTAGCTATTGTTGATTTTATTCTGTAATTCTACTGCATCTTTAATGTTATACATGGAATCTGTCGTCACGTTTTTTAATACCTCTGATATGTATTTACATAAACTATATGCAGGTGAATTTATTGATGAGCAGATCGGTCTAAGTGGCATGTCTTGTTTGTGGATTTTAGGGAGTCCATAAATTCTCGAGCAGTTGCATTGTATGTTGTAAGTTTGTGTTTTTCTTACAAAAAGACAACAACCAAACTAATAAAGCATTCATATACAAAGGAGTCACATATATAGAAGGTTTTACAGAAAAATTTAAAAAACAGATCTATACAATAGGCCGGGTCGATTTGTATGGGTGGAAAAAAACCAACAAAGCGGCTAGCAAAAACGTAAACTACAGAAAATTCTAAGAAAGTTTTGCCAAGAAACCATGTGTCTAAAATTAATTCCCAGTTCGCGCAGAGCGACTTTAGATTTTGTGGTCATACTTATTAAATTGTACTCAAAAACCTACACTTTGATAAGAAGCGATCCGAAAAATTGTGCTTGGTTTTTTCAATTATAACGAAAGTTTGTGCTTCTATGTATGCAGCATACAGATATTCCCATATTTCTTTAAAAAATGCTAAAATTGTGGAAAATACGGTGGATCGAAAATAAAATTTTATTATTGTAATTAAGTTTTCAAAAAATTAAATATTTTTGTGGTGCAAGTTACAGACATTGGTTTTTATGCTGATGACTGGGAATATTTTCTAGCTGTAGATTTGTTAGGTTTTAAAGTGTTTTTTGGATTCCATGCGTGGTGTTGTAGTTCGACTTTCTATAGTTACGGCCATGATATCGTCTCTGTTCTTTGCAATAGCGCGTCGGGAAACTGTTGTCAGAAGCTGTACACAACGCTCAGTTCATTGGATATGACATGGAATCCCTGGGTCAGGAAGCGGCGGATCATCAGAGTCAATAAACTGCAACAAGTGTTCGTATGGAATGTTTGCTGAGAATGGAGGCTCAGACAAAACACTGTCATCATCTAGGTCAACCAGATCAAAGTAGTCTGAGCATTCAAAATTTATTGCGTGCTTTTTATCATAAAGCCTTAGACTAGTCGGATCACAAATTTTATCACGATAATGCAGTATCTTCTTTATGGCTCTTTCGCGAACATCTTTTCTCTTATCATAAAGCATTGCCAGTAAGATATTTTCAGGATGAGCGAAGTATGAATTATTTTGGATTACAGTGTTAACAATTTCTCGCAGCGTTGGTGGTAAATATCGCGTTGACTGTATAAATTTAAAAAAAAAGAGACTGCCGTATACAACTGAGTTGTAGAACTTAATGTTAAAGTACATCGGTACGTAAACTTTCATTATGTAAGTTGCCAAAGTTTTTAAATTCGCTGATGGTGAACTAGTTGTCACGTATAAACGTAAGAGTCTGCTTGCCTTTGTTAGCCATCGAGAGTGCACAATTTGTCCCGGTTTCATATTGGCTAATTTTTCGGGGCAGAAACCATCCGAAACTGCATTTGCTATTCGATACAAATACTGAACGTCAGTCGAGAGGGTTTTTTCATGAATGGGTGGAGGCATATCTCCCAACGAAATGGCCTCAAAGTCGGGTACAGCCTACAGAAATATTTTATTTATTTAGCTCAGATCAAGATATACATGTTAGACTCTTTAAAACAATTGTTTGCTTACCGCCATCTGCTCGCATGTTTCGATTTGCTTTGTTATTATCCCACTAGCTGTGCGTGGTCCGCTTGTAGTGGACTTTTCCAATGCGGAGAACAAGTGACGAAGTGGAAGTTCATTAAAGTGTAATAAACAAACAAACCAGTGCAATGGTCTATTCAGCATGACTTCGAATCTCCTTAAAATTCCATTTTCAGAACCTGTGTTTGTTGCTTCTCCATCACAGCAAATTCCAATCAGTCTCTCAAGGGACATATTTTTTTCTATAAGGAACTCGCACAATTCCCTCTGTTTTGTTTTAGCGTCCTCGGCGTCGACTTTTACGTAACCCAACAATCTGCTCTCAGGCTCTTTAAGAACCACTAAATGTGATTCTTTTACCATTCTCGGATGATATCTTCCATTTTCTTCTTCGCTCGTCAGAGAGTTGTTTTTTCTGCCATCAAAGGAGAAGGCTAACAGATCACAGTCATTGCGTTGCTTTCTTCGAAGAGAATCCCTACATTTCTTTCTTTCACGTGAAACTTTAGATTTGTCCATAATTATTGGTTCACCATTTTCGTCTTTAAAGTCAATATCTTTGAAAAGCGATGTGGCCAAAAAAGAAGCAACCCTATTCCCGATTCCAAACCTATCGCACGCCATAGCGAAATGAGGTGTTTCGTACCTTTTGGTATTAATTTTTTTTTTCGACGAACTTGGCTCTCTTGCAGTTGGCATGGCAAACATCACCTCTGATTCAACATCCATATTTGTTGAGCCAGGAAAAAAGTTGGATCAAGACTAGATGGCGCCAGTGTTGATTGTTGGTCAACAGAAATCGCCTCAAATTCGGGAATGGTTAGCTTTCTCTTACTGTGCTGATCAATCATAAACTCTTGGAGTTGAATGGGTATTAAACCACAGCAGCAAGGCAATGTTTTTGCGCACTGACATTTTCCAATATAAAACAATTTATCAATTGTTTCCAGAAACGTTGAAGACTTACTTGGTCTACTTTTAAATTTTATTTCATTATGATATTTTTTTAGCAATGTTTTCAGTTTTTTCGAGACACTTTTTTCATTGATTAACGGAATGTTTAGTTTATTCCAAATTTCCCAAATTTTTTTTGCCACTTGTGTGTTAAGATTACCGTACGATTGTTTTTTTTTTTGTTGTTTTTTGCTCAGCCACGCGTAAAAATAAATAGTATTTTAATACGTCACGATTACTTGGTAGATTTAGATCACTTAAATCTCTTGGCAAGCCAATATTCAGACTGGGAAGAACACAAGACCCGGAGTTCATTGAAATTGTATCAATTCCTGAATTGGTGGAATCAACTGACATTGCAGACGTTTCCATTACAATTTATTAACGAAAACTATTTAAAACTTGAAAAAGTTATTTAGAACACACTATTGTTTATTCAACGCAGACCACTTGTGTGGTAAGAGTACCGTACGATTGCTTTTTTTGTTGTGTTTTGCTCAGCCACCACTCAGACCAACACTCACTTTTATAATATTAATAGGGATGACCTCTAAATCTAAAGTCGCTCTGCGCGAACTGGGAATTAATTTTAGACTCATGGTTTCTTGGCAAAACTTTCTTAGAATTTTCTGTAGTTTTCGTTTTTGCTAGCCGCTTTATGCAAAAAAAATTCGACCCGCCCTACTATACAATAAAAACAATTACCAACTTGCACCAAAATCATATAACACCTTAAGAAGTATATGCAGCAACACTAAATCAAAAATTGAAGACATGGACAAATCAAATCTGATATATAAAATCACATGTAAAGGAGACGGGGACAACATATGCGGATGAGTATATGTTGGAACGACAAAATCAAAATTGAGAACAAGAATATCAGTGCACAAATCAGACATAAACAGCAAGAATGACAATAAAACAGCACTTGCAGCCCACTGCGTAAAGTTCGGCCACTCTCCGAACTTTGAAGAAACAAAGATTCTCCAACAAGAGAACAATTATAAACGACGATACACTATAAAGATGCTCCACATAATCAACACACCCATGCAAAAGAGACTCAACTATAAAACGGACACTGATAATTGCGCTCATATCTATAAACATTTAATCAGAAAACATTAGTTGACGAAAGTAGCATTAACTAAGTACCCTTTAGTGCTACGGGTAATAAATAATTAATTTTTTAAAAATTTTTTAAATAACTTGTGTAATGTTTAATTGTTGTTATTCGTTGTTTTTCATTGTGTTAAAAGTAATGTTTAAGTTTTGTTTATGTAAATGTGTTTTTTCATATATTTTGTAGGTTCTGATGACGACTAACAAATTTAGTCGAAATATTGACGAAAATAAAATTTATAAAAATATAAACAAGTTTTTATTTTAATACGGCCAAAGCCTGCAAAAAATACAAAAATTAGAAAATACATTAAATATATTTTTAAGTTGATGACAACTGAATATTCGTTTGCGGCAAATACAAATCGCAAACGAAGTGGAGTTGGCGAATTATTCAGTTGCGGTAAACGAAAAATTTCCTTGCACGTAGATTTTAAAATTATTAACCTAACTAATTTGAAAAGGTTGAATATTCTTCTTTCTTTTTCGAAAACTTAGTTTTTGGTTTTTGTCTACTGGGTTATTGAAATAGCATACTTTACATAACATCTTCTCCACCAACTCTTGGTGGCTTTATTGGTGTGTCTTCTTTGTGCGAGAGTGTGTGTTAGTTTTTCTAGTGAAATTGAAGGCATTACGTGCAACTGATAACGTAATTAGAAGTTTTCTGAAATTTTCAAATGTTAACATTTTCAAGCCAAGTGAAAAACTTGCTCAACTAGTTATGCAAAATAAACAATATTAATATCACACAAACACACAGACTTTGAAACATATACTCTTAAGATGCTTGAACAATCACACATGCACACATTTAAATGAAATTTAATTCTATTACTTTTGTGTTGTGTTTTCCTGCAAAAATTTTCATTTGATTTATGTAAACTTTATTTCGAATATTTTCGCACAAACGCACCAACACACAACTAACATTGCGTTACTACAGAATATGTGTAAATAAATCGCTGTTATTTTAGCAGCGCGCATTTATTAGGAAAAGTTTACATTACAGCGAATTTTAATTTCTTTAATCAGTCAAGTGCAAGACCAAGCGATTAGAAAGTTGGTGAAAAACACCAAGATTATTACAGAAAAAATGTTTTGGTTGTTTAGAGACTAGTTGAGGTTTTTCTCAAAACGAATTGAAAATTATAACAACTGGATGGAAATATAACATGCATGCGACGTAATAAAAATGCAGTCCTTAAAATCATTTATAACACAACTTGTGCCTGTTTCGTATAAAATATATACAAGTTTTTTTTTCACTTTAAGTGGCTGCATCGAAGTGCTGCCAATCGCTAGATCGTCACGATTTCACCTTGTACTAAAATGTACGCTATTTTTGTGCTGCACTTTTTCACTCATCAATCATCATTCACGCCATCAACACAAGCGAAAGCATTTGTTTCTAGCTCATTGTTGTGGTTCTCCCCTATTAATTTTTTTTTTATTTTTTTTATTTTTATTTGTTGTGGTTTGTCTGTCGTCGAAATGCCAGCGATTTCTTTCTTTATGTTGTCTACAGGCTGATTCTTCTTCGAATGATAGAAACAAGAATTTTTCACTTTAAATACCGCTAAAAGCACCTTTCAGGTGTCACTGTGATGTGTCGCTGTGATATGCCATCACTGTCTGTCTTTGCATTTGGCTGTCATTCTCGGAATGTTGTTGTTTCTTAATTTAGTTGTATGTTTTTCTTGTTGTTGTTGTTGGTGTTGATGTTGTTGTGGCGACAACATTTCACCGCTGCATTGTTTGCCAACAATTCTAAGCAGAGCATGTCATGGATGCATTTAAAATATACAGCAGCAGACGTATTGCACCTCTTGAAAGTGTTGTAATTTTTTTCTATTTTTTTTATTTCACGTTAATTTGTTGTAATTGATCTAGCATAAGATTCAAACTTTAATAAAATAAAATATTAAGAGTTTAAATAAGTTATATTTGAGTAGTTTTAGTCCCTGACAACCTTGTCATCACCGGCACCCACATGATTAGAACTAAAGACGCACACACACGCCACAACACACAGCTAGTCTACCCTCAGACTGACATTCACGCATACACACACATGTGTGTGTTCGTATTGCTCTATCCTGGCTTCACATTAATCATTTTTTATACATTTCGTTTCGTACAAGGATATGAAATAAAATGAAAAGTGTCTGTCATCATGTCCTGATTTTTGCTTTTGTGTTGACGTCCTCTCTCTCTCTCCACTCATCCATCCAAAATAAAATGCTGAGCCACCTTTTGTGGCTGAGCTGTTGTATGTTGCTGACATTATCACTTTTAGCGTCATTGTTACTGTTGCTGCCGCTTTTGTAGTTGTTGTTACTGTTGTTGTTGTTGTTGTTTGTTACTTTGCTACAATTTCAATGGCACTCAAAACTTTAACAGCAGCAAGAAAGTTTGGAAAAAAACTCTATAGTTAAAAAAAAACAAAAAAAAAAATAAAAATTAAATCATCAGGGAGATGTGTGTGTTAAGCATGTCTGCTTTTGATTAGTCAGGTTAAACTGATTTTTGTAAAATGACACACGTACACCCACAGAAACTGTCATAGCACAACTTGAAGACACTGATGTTGAGAAAAGTTCACCTTAACGTTGAAGGTTTTTATATTTTGCCCTTAAGTGGAAAAAACACTGATTACACTGATGAGCAAAATAAAATATCCATAATTGAAGAACAGATTTCATTTTGATTTTGAGTTTGATTTTGATTTTGATTTTGTTGTTGATTTTGATTTTGATTTTGATTTTGATTTTGATTTTGATTTTGATTTTGATTTTGATTTTGATTTTGATTTTGATTTTGATTTTGATTTTGATTTTGATTTTGATTTTGATTTTGATTTTGATTTTGATTTTGATTTTGATTTTGATTTTGATTTTGATTTTGATTTTGATTTTGATTTTGATTTTGATTTTGATTTTGATTTTGATTTTGATTTAGATTTAGATTTAGATTTTGATTTTGATCTTGATTTTGATTTTGATTTTGATTTTGATTTTGATTTTGATTTTGATTTTGATTTTGATTTTGATTTTGATTTTGATTTTGATTTTGATTTTGATTTTGATTTTGATTTTGATTTTGATTTTGATTTTGATTTTGATTTTGATTTTGATTTTGATTTTGATTTTGATTTTGATTTTGATTTTGATTTTGATTTTGATTTTGATTTTGATTTTGATTTTGATTTTGATTTTGATTTTGATTTTGATTTTGATTTTGATTTTGATTTTGATTTTGATTTTGATTTTGATTTTGATTTTGATTTTGATTTTGATTTTGATTTTGATTTGAGAGATAAGCTTTGAGTAGGAATACTTTTGTCAAGTTTCGGAATCGTCTTCATCAAGCATTGATTCAAAACATTGATGAAAACCCAACTCATCTCTTTTTCATTGACAAAATATTTGGTTTGTCTCATTCTTATTTTAAATTTGCTTCCAAAAAAAGGAATAAGCCAATAAAAATGGCGGTTGCCGAATTAAAATGACTTTCCTCTTCTTAACCTTTCAAAAGCTAAGAGAAACACGACTAAAAATTAAAGTTAAATTCGTCACCATCAAAGCAATATGAACCGCAGGGAGTGCACTTGGCGTCGGCGGATTCGCGCGTCTTTCTCCAACAATAAAAAAAAAAAATATGAAATTGGAAAAGGCGTTTTCATTTCGCTGATGCTGTTGCTAATTATACAAAAACAAAAATGTTAGTGTTTGTTTTAATGACGCAAAAGGAGTGAAATTTTAATGAGTGTCGCTGAGACTGGAGTTGTTTTTCGGAAAAAATAGCAGAAAATATTAGAAAGAGAAAAGCAAAAACTGCGTAAGGACGAGAGAAATTTAATATGCCGGAGCAGACAGTGCCAAAAACAGGATGCTCTACAAAGTTGTTAAAATCCAGCAGCAGCTTATATAATATATGAAATGCGGAAATATACCCGAAATTATTTTTGGAAACCACATACACTACTTTTTCTCTTTTTCCTAACTTCCAATATTTAAGTATTTGTGCGCAAACAAAAATTCACTAATTATTTGCACAAAAATGTCAAACCAGTTTCTTTTTTTTAAATATCTTAAAATTCTTTTTCAATTCTTAAACAATTAATCATTGTCGTTTTATGTCCAGCGATGCGTGCTAATGAACGCACGTCCGAACAAATTCGAAACTCATGTCATATTCAATTGGATGGCAACATTGTTGGCCAAAACTAAGTGTATTCTAACTAAATATATAGTTTTTAGTGCAAAACATTAAAAGGAATATTTAAGAATTTTTCATGTTAATTTTACAAATTAATGATGAACAAAAATACAGCCACATCCAAATGAGTGAGCATTGATGTCACCGAGCTGTGTTGTGATGGTGCAATGATGCGATGGTGCTTTAGTGCACCTCCTGAAACAACGACGTGTGCTATGCCGGTGCTATGCTGCTCAACCAGCAATGCTTGCACCTCAATGTGTCAGAGTGTCAGCGATGCATTGCATTGCATGCCATGACATTGCTTGCTGCTAGTGCCAATATAACATATGTAGCAACATCAACGTCATGTTGCATTTTAGTTTCGAATTTCCATTAAAATGTTCCTACTTCGCTTGTTTGTAGAAAATTTTCACTTATATCTGCATGAAGACGAAAAACTGTCAGTATTTTGTTAATTTATGGCTTCGGTGCATTGAAAATGATGCTAGTTCAAATGGTTTTGTGTGGCATGAGTTCTCAATATCACAAATAGCAACAATGTTGCAGACTATTGTTATTATTTTGAATTAAATTGAAATATATAAGGTGGGTGATAACGAGTGTATCAACAAGAATTGTCAGATTTCTGTTTTGAATAAAAAGAACAAATGTTTAGAAGGCTCTTAAAATTTCATTAAACTACAATATAAAGGAGGCACATAAAAACATAATATCTTTCAAAAGGATCACCTCGGCTAAGCTTGCAAGATTTTATTCTTTTTTGCAATTTTTGATCTCTCTTTCGCATAATTAAGGCTTTATTTTGGCAAAGGCGACTTTAATGTTCGCTCTGAGTGTTGGAACTATTTGCGCATAATTAGCGTAGACCTTACTCTTAACATAGCTCCAAAGATAAAACTTCGAAAGATATTGGTTGCAAAATAGTGTCTCTAAAACGCGAAATTAAGCGACCAGGGAACGTCAAGAGCAATAACTTGAAAGTTTTGCGGAATGTATCGCACGGAGAACCATCTTATTGAAAGAAGAGGTCGTCTGTGTCCGTATACATCATTCTCTACTACATAAAAATTGTTCATTATTTCTCTGTAGTGCACTTAATTGACTGTACCGGTTCTTCCGTAGTCATTTTCGAAAAAGTACGGCGCTATGAAGGCTTCGGCGCACAATCCGCACTTAACAGTCAATCGGTGTGAGAGCATTGGCTTCTCACGGGTTTTCGGATCTCCAAATGTGAAATTTTTGCTTTGAAACGTAGCCGACAATGTGAAAATAAACTTCATCAGAAAACACGAGTTTATTTTTTTCTAAAATCTCAGTAACCAGTTATTTTTTCCAAGACCTAATCGGATATGGTTTGTGTTGTTTAATCGAAGAACGTAAGGCGCTGCTGATGGTCCGCCTGACGCATGCAGAGCTAAATCTTTTGTCAATACTCGCTGCATTGAGGACATAGAGAGGTAGAGTTCTTAAGAACAATGACAAATTGAGGTGTTTCGATCGTTTCCAACGTCAGACGTCGGTATTTCGGTATTTCCACATTCTACTCTGAGCCAGTGGTAGGTCTCAGATGTAACTGCGATTGAACCCGCATTTTCGTAATAAAATGAAACTAATTCTTATTTTTCTTTCAGTGTGAAGTGTTCATTGGTGAGTTTTCCGTGTTTATAAATGACAAATGTTAACATTTGACAACTGCCAAACGACCAACTGATAAATAATATGCCTTTTAAACCTAACACTAAGGAAAATAATTACCGGAAAGATGAGAATCTTGTTGGTCGCTTCATTATTACATACATTATAATAATGATATAGGTATAGATATATATATATATATATATATTTCCAAGAAAACAAAAATCACAATTTTAACATATTACCAAGTACCTTACTTTGGCTGACTGTAAAGTTTCATTTTTCAATTTATTGCGAATAGCTTTAGAAACTTCCATCCTGAAAACGTCCCAAACATCTGCATTTAAGAATAACTCCAATAATTACCGAGATATAATCTTAAATATGTTTTTACAAGTGTTTCGAACTATTTTCAGTAAATTATTCTAAAGAAAAAAAATATTCCCCGATATATTGAAGACCATACAATTTTTCGAGGTTTCAGCTTAAGGGGGGAAACGCACCCAAAATTTTTTTAGATTTTCTTAAAGCCTTAAGTCTCAAGAATATGTGGTGAAAATTTCGAATCGATATCTCAAAAAATAACAAAGTTATAGCCTAGTGAGTGAACCGCCTTCTAGAGCGCGCAGTGCTGGCCCTTATTTTCAAACGCGTTTTTCTCGAAACCATGTTTTCAAAGTCGGTGACCAAGATTTCCCGAAGCTCAGTGAACCGATCGTTTTGATTTTTTGCAGGCTTATTTTATTCATAATATTCTCGTACTTGTCACAGGATTTTGTTTTTTTTTAGCTTCGTTCTTTTTTTTATAGGCAAAATAATGACGAATTTTTGGTCGAAAATCGTTTTTTTACGTTCGAAAGTCCGGCATTTTGTGAAAAATCAATATTTTCAAAAACGGATATGGCAAGTACGAGTTTTAGTATTTAGTTTAATAATATATATAATTTTTTTTTGTTTCAGATGAATTTAGGAGGAGCAATCTTGGTCACCGCATTTCACCTTTTTTTCAGAGCGCTCTACAAAAAATGCTGTATCGACCTTAATATTAATATTTTTTTTAATAAAAAAAACTAAAAATACTCTTGAATGTGTATTTTTTAGGCATAAAAACCCTAATTTAAAAATATCTAATAGGTTTACTTAAAAAAATTCACAAACATGACCTTTTTTTTCGGCCTCTGGCTATATTTCCCCCCTTAATACATCCAAAATATATGCAACAAGACAGTCCAACAAAAGTACTAAGGTACTTCTTGAATGAAGAGAGTAACCACCTAATGGTCATGTTGACCATTTCCCTTAAGCAAAGGTATAGTCCTTTTTTTATTTATTTATATATTTATTTATACATTTATTATTATGACCTTTTGTACCACAAGTATAAAAACTTTAAATACTTGACCTTCGATTTATGTTTAAAAATTGTTCCTCAACATTTCGTGACTAATTTTATATTTGTCTTTACATAAGCTCCTTATTCACTAAAAGTTTTATAGTTTTTCATAAAAAAAAAATCGATTCTGAGTAAAGTTTTTAAAAAAAAAATCAACAAAAATCCTTTATAAAACAAAACAAAAAAAAAAAAAAAATTGAAGGGTCTCCAAAGGAGAAAACCACCACGGATATTTCATTTAAACCAAAAAAGAAGAATGTTTAAGAAAAAACATAAGTTCAGAAAAATATTGTATCGTAAAAATAAAATATCGTCCGTTTACTCGCTGCCGCAATACAATAAAAGTATGTGAAAGCTTTTGGGACTGACTTCAATGTTTGTGAACGTAACGCTCGAAAACGCAATTTATGCAAGAGAGTAGAAAATATTTCAAATTTTCTTGCATAGTTTGCTTTTTTTGACAACTCGTTACTTATAACGAACATCGAGAAGAAATAAAGGCAACGAGTCAGAAGCCCGTTATTTTTTGCGATTGCTCTTGTACATAAATCTTAAAAATTAAAAATGTCTACCTATAATTTTTTCGTTGCTAATTTCTTAAAAGAAATTTTTTATACTTAGGATTTAAGATTTTTGTACATATCAAATGTTTTACAATTTTGTAGCCCTGCTTATTCTGAACGTAAAATGCATGCATTGAACTCTACCATAAATTCCTTGCGTAAATTGTGCCAGCGATTAAACGGACGTAAAACGCAACTGCATCGAATAAAATTTATTGCTTCCAAAATACAACTGAGAGTGAGTTGTATTACAGCTTTAGACTCATGATACAATTACCAGGTAGTATTAATCGCTTCTTTTACTCGTTGCGTTGGGCATATAGTGTCAAATATAAGTATTGCACTCACAGCAAGAAGTAGAAGGGGATTGTTTTGTTTTTTATACTTAAACCAACCATTTTAAATATTTAGAAGGAAATGACTAATGATGAAATTAAATCTCTCTTTAGGTTTATACAAATTTGTTAAATTTAGGTTTATACAAAAATTTTAATACAAATACAATGAAATGATCAAATTGAAGTATTCATCTCTATTTAATTAACACTCCCTCATGTAAACTTTAAAAATTATTTGAAGACTGCATCAACAATAACAACAAAACCCAACAACACCAATAAACTGTTAGAAAAGTTAGTAAATATATAGTTGTACACAGTTACCTAATATAAAAGTAAGTACAACTGTGTTGGCAGTGTCCGCCATAGCGCAAAAGTTCTTATATGTATGTACATTAGGGTTATAACTTTTTTTGGACGTCATTCTCCCAAGGGTCTATCTTACGGCCAATTATGTTTTGATAATAAAACACACTTTTTTACTTCAATTTGGTGAAAAAACGTCCCGCGCCTAAAGCGATTTCTAAAATGCATTTAATTTTTTTTTTTAATTTTTTTTTTAATTTTTTTTTAAAATACTCTATACAAAAATTATAACATTATATGGTTATGTACCAATAACATAGTTAATCAAATTCATTATTGTTTAGAAGCGATAGCAGCTGCTGAAACGAGATGTGCTACACAATGTTACAGTTTTGGTCATCAGTGTATATAGTATTTTCATTGAAAACTTCATGGCGTTAGGCGCGGGACCTTTTTTAACGATAGCGAAAAACTGAAAATTCTTAATATTTTCCCATGCCCTAAACGATTTTACCTTGGGAGAACTGATATTTGCAAAAATGTAAAAAAATTATAACCCTAATGTACATGGTGTAATTAACAAGGTGATCGTGAATTTTAAGCTTATCTCAAAAAAATTTTTTCCCTCCCTTGTCAAAAACAGCTGTTCGTAAATTCCAAGCAAAAGTTGCAAAACACTCTATTACAATTTTTTATTGAGTGCCTGCGATTTGACACTTTTCCGCAGCTTGTCTCTTTTTTTGTTACTTTCTCAACATTTTTTGACAACCGTAGGGAAATTAGTAAACGCCACGATCACCTTGTTAATTACACCATATGTATGTATGTATATATGTATCACGCTTGAAACATATAGAAACAAATTCGTTCTTGATGTAAGCAACATGATGATATCGCGATTCTATTGTTTTACGCTTTACCAAAAAGTGCTCAACGCGCTAAAAAAAGTTTTCATTTCAAAAATATGAAAAATTGTTACAAAAATCGCGCTATTTTCATTTTCAATAATACAATAAGCAACATTGTTTGCACCTACTCGCTATATTTTGACACTATATGCCCATATTGACAGTTTTTCCACAGCTGATTTTCAGTGAATAATACTACCAGGTAATTGTATCATGCCTTAGACTGAGATGATATCATAATAGAGATGATAAAAGAGTTGCAGACTCAACGAGTAAATGGATAATATATTAAACGAGTTACAATGAGGTCTGTCCTAATCAAGATGCACACGTGTATACTTTTAAGTTCTTTACTTTACTTGCCGCAATAATCAAAGAAATTGGAGATCCAGCCAAGATGAAATTAATGCAATTAATTAATAAAATTAATTATTGAAATGAATATAAGCTTAAATTAATTCAAGAACTTCTAAGAAGCAAGTATGTACTCTTTAAGCAATCAGAAGCTAATAACACGCTATAAATAAAAAGTTAACATTTCAACCATTTATAGAAGGTAAAAACACGTAAGGATGTACTTTACAACAATCACACTTTGTTGTTTCACGCTATAATTAAATAGGTTACTGATTACTTTTCATGTCATTTTGAAAAAATTCAGTTCACTCAAGTCCACTTAATCACAGCAACAGAGTTAAATCAGTAGATAGTTTTATTAAAATTTGTTTTTAACAAAATTAAAAAAAAAAATAAAATAAAAAAACAACTTCAATCTTCCTGTCGCTGTTTACAATGCTTTATAGCTGAGCAACAGCTATTACAACACTTTAAATTGCACTCCATTAATGCAATTTGTACCTTATTATATACTAATTACCATAATACGCCCAACTCCCAGCCCCAGTTGAAAATGTGCAGCTGTAATATTTTTTGTGTCGCCTGCTGTGCTATCAGCGACGTTATTTTAAAAAGCATGCATGTCGTTGCATTACTTTTCCAATGTAAAAGTTCGATCGGTCTATAAGTCATTTTAATGGGGAGCCATTATAATACAAATGCCCAAAATATGTTCGTGTGTGTGTATGTGTGTGGTATGAGTGTCGGTAGAATACACATTAACGCTGATAACGTAAGCAGCACAAGCAACACATTAATGTAAAATATGTACTACGTGTAATGCAATATATGTATGTAAGTTGTAGTTGCTATTGTTGTTGTTGTTATCAGTGCAGACATTATACTGCCAATCCATGGTGTTGTACCTGTTTGAATTTTTAAAGCAAGTCGTCCAACTTAATGCAAAATCGGCGTAATCTTTATTATATAAGCGCATCTCCACAAAACAAAAGGCAGCCACTTAACAGAAACAAAAAAAAAAAAAAATCACTACCGCTCACGTGTTTTATGTCGTTGGCAGCATGCCAACATATTAAGGCTACATTTAGTTGAGCTTCCCACAAACTCAAGTGGTCAATAAACATGCTTAAGAAAATCCCGTAGATGAGAATAATGCGCGTACTTGAGGACGTAGACTCCCCTGAGATTGAGGAGTTGAAAAAAATCTTGATTATATGCATAAAATAAATCCAAGCTGTATTAGATCTAGAACAGGAAGGTGTTCGTTGTCTGACGCACTTAACGAGAAAACCTAAAGGCACTACGGTCGGTCAAGAAAGACAAGCGGAAGAGTTCATGTCGATTTGGTTTATATTTTTTTTTTTTTCAAGCATAAAATAAAGTTTTGAGATATGATATATAATGAAGAGAGAGAATACATAATAAAAAAAATAATAAAATATTTACAACCTGCCGCGAACTTTAGCCAAATGCTTGCTACACCCATTAGGAAGCGTGGAAAAAGTGAGCGTATCAACATCTCACTCGATTTATATATTTTCTTCTATGTTTGCTCACTTCAGACTGAGAGCACGATCATATTTCAATAAACACTATTATGAATGCTCATATTTATGACTCAAAAAGAGAGAAATAATTATGAGTCAGAAAAAATGTAAGCTATAAAGATATCATTAAGCTCATAATAATGAGTCAGAAAGGAAACTTAACTTTGAGGATTTTATTAGCGCTAAAAGATATGACTCAGAAGAGAGCCTTAATTTACACAGAGCTATGAATTATTCTATAAATTGTGATGAATTTGCATTGGCTTATAATAAGGACACTCAAAATATGATGTATTTATGACCAAATGGAGAAGCTCTGGGAAATGGGAACCAAATGGGAAATCCAAATAAAACAAAATCAATTGCGAGTAATAATTTTAAGCAATTGAGGTGTGTAGATCAGTAAGATTTAGAGTAACTTTTTCGGTAAAGAAAGTTATAGAAACTAAAACAAAATTTCTGAAAATGTGTAAGTTTTTTTTTTGTAATCTTAGTAAACATTAATAATTATGATTCCGAAAAGATATATCGACCATATTTATGAAGGTTGTGTACATTTTTAAAGTGAGAATAAGATGCTCAAATAAGACTTCAATTTAAGTATAAAAAGACTCTTTAGAAATTCATCATAATGTTTGTCTTTTAAAAACCACAAAAACTTCATAGTTTTTGTAAGATATGGGTAATAAACGATTGTGTAGTATTACTCTTATAAAAATTCGAAAACACTCATAATTCTCACGAAGAAAATACATATTTTTCGACTATAAAGAGTTATATTTCAGAATTCATCCGTAGTTGTAATTTATTTGCTTCTTCTGTATGTGTTTTAGTAGCAATCCTGCAGTAAACGAAACTAGTGCTTAACTAGCGAATTCATTAGTGCGTAAGCTACCACCACTAGTTCCACTTCCCTCTACTTTTCATGCGTTCAACTGGCGAATTTTATATGGACATGTCAGAGGAAGGGCTAAATTGCCACCTTTTATGCTATTATTCTCCAGTCACTTCACTAGTGCTAAAGTATTTACTACTTCTATAGTGCTCAAAGGTCAACTATTTCACTAGTGTGTAAAAAGCAACTACATAGCTAGTGCTTTTGAAGTTAATTCCTTCACTAGTGCAAAAGAACTAGCTAGCTCCCTAGTCCATTTTTTATTTTTATAAATAAAAACAACCATTTCCGTTTTCGGTTTTTTATTAAAACACTTAAAATATAATATTATATTATAATACATAATTAGTATAATATATAAAACATTAAAATATAAATTAACAATAACTTGAACTTCAGTACATTTTATATGTAATTTAAGCAAATAATATTAATTAAACAAATAAGTTATAAGACAAATAATAATAACACGGTGTTACAAAATGAAAAAAAATCAAAAAACTCGCCTCGAGACATAGTAGAGGTAGTGTGCCTGGTTGAACATAAGATAACTGCATACTTAGTTTTTTTAATATACCCTCAAAATCGGGATTTGTGGTCAAAAAACCGATTTTTGGTAGGTGCATGTATAGTTTGTTATGTAACTCCGTTATATCTAGCTCAATTTTAAAAATTTAAACATTGATTAAAAGAAAAAAAATATACCTTTAATATAATATACAGACCGTATTTTTTAAAAAAGAATTGACAAAGTTGCAGGTAAAATCATTTGAAAATTTCTCATTTTTTTTTAATTTTTTCAACTTCAACAACGTTTTGTTCACAAATTTTGTTTTGTGGCACTATAAGTTTTAGCAGGATTCTGAAAGCCTGTTAAATTTTGCGTACAATAAGCTATCGTTTACTTCAATTGGCTGAAAAACAAATGCAATATTGAATTTTTAGTATTCGTAATAAAATACAAAAAAAATTTTTTTTTTTTAAAATGTTTATTTGAACTTTTTTGTTTATATATATTATCATCAGTTTCACGTTTTAGGGACCAACAGTAGTCTGCCAGCATGTTTATGGAATTTTTTCCCTGAAAGCTGGTTTCTATAGCTTCCATCTCCTGGTGGAACCTTTCTCCTTGTTCATTACTAAACTGCCCAAGGCTTTCGGGAAAAAGTTGATATGGGAGTGCAAAAAATTTTAATTGACATATTGCAGCTTCTTCGTTGGCACTTAAAAATTAATTTACAACATCTAAGTAATTTCGACTCTTCTTGCTGCCGAGGAAATAAATGCATAACAAAATAAAACTGTTCCAAGCTCTTTTTTTCAACTGGATTTAATTTAGAAACGAAATCCAAGAAAATTTTTTGAATTTGTGGGCCCACAAATAAACCTTATAATAACCGAAATGAATAAAGTTTATTTTCTTGACAAACTTTTTCATATAACCTAATTTTAAATGAAAAGGCGCTAGGATTACATTTTCAGGTCGCACCAGTGGAGTATTTGAAACATTTTTTTTGCCAACTTGAAATGAAGCACACAGTGGCCATTCCTTTTGCTTATATTTATTAGTCGCACGACTATCCCATTCGCAAATAATGCAAGGATACTTGGTATATCCACCTTGCATTCCAAACAGTATTGTTAGAGCCTTTAAGTCGGCGACTATTTGCCATTTAAACGTGTTGTAATTTATAAAAAGAAGTATTTTTTTCATTGTCGAATGTTTCTTTCATGTTCGTTGCATTAGCTAAAGGAACCGATGGTAACTCATTTTTGTTGTGTAATAGCACAGCTTTCAAACCTACATATATCAGAATTTAACTTATCAAGAATTTAACTTAAACAAGAAGTTTTTAAATAAATCATGCTCTTGCAAGATCCCTCAATAAACAAACGCCATTCATTCAGAGCGTGTTTGTGGTTAAAAACTGCAAACTGTTCCGTCACATCCGGGCAATACACTAGCTTTATGCTAATATAAAAAAAAAAAAAATAAATAACTGGCCATTTCAGCCCTTGAAAGGGCTTTGACCTAGCTTCTTATGATGAATTGTGTTGTGCGTGTTATTAAGTTTGTACACAATTGACCGAGAACCGGACCTACATGCTTAACGCCGACTCCGAACGGCGATGAACGGAATGTTCTCGTTCTCAAGAAGCTTTACATGGCATTTTGATTACTCTCTGAGGTTTGCCATTGTCTGCAGAGAGGTGGCGGCCGTACAGAAAAATTATTTTAATTCAAATAATTTTCTGTCGCTGCTGGGGTTCGAACCTGGGTCTCCAGGTTCTTTTGACATAGCGGACACGCACTTTAACCAACTACGCCACTTATGCTAATATATATAAACGAAAAAGGTAAGAAAATCATTTTTAGAAATAAAAAATTTTTTTTTGTATTTTATTACGAATACTAAAAATTCGATAGTGCTTTTGTATTTCAGCCAATTGAAGTAAACGATAGCTTATTGTACGCAAAATTTAACAGGCTTTCAGAATCCTGCTAAAACTAATGGTGCCACAAAACAAAATTTGTGAACAAAACGTTGTTGAAGTTGAAAAAATTAAAAAAAAATGAGAAATTTTCAAATGATTTTACCTGCAACTTTGTCAATTCTTTTTTAAAAAATACGGTCTGTATATTATATTAAAGGTATATTTTTTTTCTTTTAATCAATGTTTAAATTTTTAAAATTGAGCTAGATATAACGGAGTTACATAACAAACTATACATGCACCTACCAAAAATCGGTTTTTTTGACCACAAATCCCGATTTTGAGGGTATATTAAAAAAACCAAGTATGCAGTTATCTTATGTTCAACCAGACCTACAACCTCTACTATGTCTCGAGCCGAGTTTATTTTCACTGTAACACCGTGTAATTAAACAAAATTAAAGAAAAAATTAAATTCAGGAACATTCACATCACTACTAAACTAGTAAAAATAAACTGTATGAATAAACTGTAAAATATGGACTTTACGTTGGGTTCGATTCTTTGGTTGATGAGTTTACTTCGAAAAATCGTTTTTTCTGCAGCTGTATTGCTCTGCGTAATTTTCGTTTTATAACATTTTATATATTATTCACACTTTTTTCTTGTTTCACGTCACTTTAAAATTCTTATATAACACTAAATTTAATTATAGCACTGAACTTCGTAAAAGCTAAAATTTTTGAACATAAAAGCAACAACATACATACATATGCTGCAAAGTCTGTTCCCTTTTTTCAGTTTTCTAAGCAGTGTGAGCATGCAATTTATGAACTGACCGCTTTATGCATTACCTAGGTTCAAAAAAGTAACTAGTGACAGTATGCACTAGTGAAGCAACTAGGAATGTAGTAGCAATTGTATACTTTTAATACTACAGGGAATGGATGAAAACAACACCAACTTCCCAAACAATGTTATCCCTATCTAAAAATCTCAGAAAATTGAGCCAAATGGACACTTTGAAAACAACTTTTATCCCTTATTTTTGTTATTTTCTCTAATATTTATTATATACCTACTCCGTTTGTTTCAAGGAGGGAAAAATAGGATGGAAAGAACGGGTGCTACTCATACCAAATAGCTTCAGAAGTTTAAATGTCTAAATGCACTATCAAAATATGATGAATGCCTGCCTTCCATTTAAAGTGACATTGGTAACGATAGAAAGTCTGTCACAGGCCGTATAGAATAAATTTATGGGCCTTATATTTTTGCCATTTTAATCCCTATTTATTATATGATGTCTTAAGTTCAAAAAAAATCTGTTAAAAACTACGTCTTATTTCTAAACTATAATGTCGCCATCAAAAAGTTGCCATCACAAATTTCTGATAATTCTACAAAAATGGATCTTTAGAAATGATTACACAGCCCGACAGACATTTTGGTGCCGGAGATTTTTCAGCTGATTATAGATTAGTTTGGTTTCTTGATTTCAAATATGGACTCCGTTTTTCTCCATCAGCTCGAGTTTTTGAGTTAAAGGCAAAAACAGGAAAATCAGTTCTTTTTCTAATAATTTTGCTATATTTATTACACTGATCTACCAATTTGTATTACGATGACGAATTTCAATGAAGAAATATTAGACCTTTCAATTTTTGCACATAAAATTACAATATCTTTGACAGTTTTGAAGATATCGACGTTCAAAGTGGAAAAAATGTCACAATTTTACGTAGGCTGCTTTTTTTGAAACTCTGTATATTTGACATTTTTTAAACGGATTTGCAAAAACTTTTTTTTGCTTGATAGAAAATCTTTCCAATTATAATAAACATTTTAGTTTTCTTTTATTATCTTACATTTTTTCAAAGAAATTAAAAAAAGGAAAATTTTTAAAATTGCGTTTATTAAAATTCAAGTACAGTTGATAAGGTTTCAACTGTCAAAATGCATTCGGGATTGACTATCGAGAACTCTGCACCTTTTATAAAGTGTCATTTTGTAACTCAGTGTTATCTACACATAAACACATAAAGTCATATTTTATCCCTTGGTTTGAAATAAGAAACCTTACAGGAAAAAAAAAA
Source organism: Pherbina coryleti (assembly GCA_943735915.1). Lineage (NCBI taxonomy): Eukaryota > Metazoa > Arthropoda > Insecta > Diptera > Sciomyzidae > Pherbina > Pherbina coryleti. The sequence goes on from OX030949.1 coordinate 11,741,130, forward strand.
AAACGCCTTACTCCAATATAAAGTAAATAGTAATCAATGACATAAATCTATTTCCTCTGGCTAGACATTGACCACACAAGCTTTTTTTATTTTACCAAATTTAGGTTAGAAAACTCCTCCTATCTTAGATATATTGATATGCTTTCAAAACATAATAATATCAGGAAATTCAAACAAAATATATGTATTGACCATTATCTTAGGTCTTTTCTACGATCCGTTGATTGAAACTGGACAAAATCGGATTTTAACAAAGGTTACCATCCCATATATAATGACGTCATCAATAAGTAGAAGACTCCAAAACTTGCACCAAATGGGTTGTATTGACGTTAATGTGTAAATAATTAAAATTGAAATGTTCTTTGTTGATTGAAATTGGAAAAAATTAAATGAAAATATGAAGAATATGTGCTTCCCTTACTATAAGACGTCATCAAAAAATTCAATTAGGCCAAAATTTATGTCTTGACATAATAGTTTGCACATATACTTTGATTTTTTACGCTGTTTTCATTTTAAATTAGGAAAAATCGGTTGAAAATGAAGACAACCTTTTTTAAAATGACGTCATCGGAATAAATAGATCTTCATACAACTAACAGAAGCAAAGCTATTATTTTAAAATCTTACTCCTACACAAGCTCTTAGTTAAGTATATTTTATTTTTAGGATAGATTATATAAGAAGAAACTTCATCTACTTTCCATAGAAATCGACATCAATAAAACTATTAACTCCTTCATAATGGCATTTCTACACATCGGCCTAACAGAATAACTTTTTCTCTTTAGAAATATCCGAAAGAAAAGTCCTAAGATTGTGTGTGGACAGAAACTATGAATTGCCAACTAAAAGATTTAGTAATAATTATATTTACAACAGGGCTCTTGTAGTTCCTCTTTGTAACTATGCTTTTGATCTTCAAAAAAGATTTGTCGACAAACTTGAATTCCATGACAACCTTTTAATGAATGAAATATACATTCACGAAAAGGAATATAATTGGTCTAATTCATGTTACCTTTCTCCAATTGGCATCATAAATGAATCGTTATCTAATTCTGATCAACACAACACTCTGCCCGAATTTTACAAAAATAAACTTCCAAACACACACAGAGGTTAAAATCAACAATATGTTATATATATTTATATATATATATCTATACTTATATATATATATATATATATATATATATATATATACATATATACTTGTATGTACACATAGTTTTATAAAATTTTATAAATAATTTTTTGTATATTAGTTTTAAGTTATATAAAGTTCATTATGAGAAAAATTCCTCAATGTCAAACTTCCGAGTTATGAGCAAAACTTGATCACTCTTTTAACCTTTGCTATAAAATTGTTATAAATCATCTGTTAACTGTAAACATTCATTATTAGCTCGTTGCATTATAAAACTTTACCATCTTGCTTTAGATAATACAATACAATCTAAAAAGTAACATATTAATTACGATGCATTGTAACAGCCCTATTCTGGCAGCTTAACTAAGCTCACCACATTAACAAAATAGTTAATATTAACAACTTGTTAAGGTTTCGTATTCTGGTGATAATTTGAAAGCACCTTTCTTTACTATTTTGTTAATGACAGAAAACAACTTAACAACGAAAGATAGTGCAGTATTAAGCCAAACAAATGCTGTGTAAATAAAATAAAATAAAAAAAAATGGATGAATTCTTACTTTTTACTTCTTTTTAGCATTGATACTGAAGAAGATCAAAGAAAACATAAATTTTAAAGACAGCAAAACACTCGAAAATTGTTTGGCTATTAAAAAAATTCATTTTGAAACTTAAAACAATTGAAAAGAATAAGTAGTTTATTTTTTTTTTTTTAACATTTTCCATCTTACTTGTAGAAAAACAAACATAAGCAATCAAAATAAGCAAGAAAAGAGCAATATAAAAACAGCTGACGCTTTATATCCAAGGCATTTTCATATTCACCATGCGTGGTGAACTTTAATAGCTTTTGAGAGCTTTTAAATTGTAAATGATTTGCCAGAGTACGAACATTTACATTACATAACAAGAACATTAACAAGGGCTCCTTAACAATTCCTTGTTAAGTTAACAAGCAGAATAGGGCTGTAAATCTCAAAATTGATTAAGACTCAATAATAAAAAAAAAAAAAAAAAAAAAAAAAAAAATAACTTTTTCTCGTGACCTACGTAAATACACCAGTTTTAATAAAAACTTCTTAGATCCAAGTTAAAACTATTCAAATTCGAAATTTGAGAGAGTAAGCAAAAAATCTATCAGAAAGAGCATAAAACACAAAAAAGTACTGGAACGTTAAAAGTAAAAAATAGTAAAAAAACGGTACAATCGTGCAAACATCAGAAAAACTTGTGCAATCTGGACATTTTTTATAATGAAAGCTAAAGCAATTTTTAGGAAATGTTTTATTTTTCTTTTCTTTTAATGAAAAATAAATTTATTTTTATATTTTTTTAAATTGTTTTGACGTTTGAAGCTTTTAATACTTTTTACTCGACAAAATTTCTTGAGTAAAAACTTGTAACTTATGTGATGGAGGGGAAATGATTTAGAAAATTCTCATTATCGCTGTCTTTTCGAGTAGAGGAATGTGTTCAAGTATAAAATTTCGAAAACTTTAAAAAACGGGAATCGACCTAATATGCCTTATCTTTTTGTTTATATTTTATCTTTAATTCTTTTTTTTTAATTTTTGTTTAACCCATTAAGTCCGGGAAGAGCACAATTTTAATATGATGTTTGAGACTTATTTTCTGCTATTAAAAATTGGAATAAAAAATTCCAAACGTACCTATTCTACTATTTTTGGGGTCGCTCTTTCGATTGGTGCAGTCGGATTTGCAGAATAATGACTTTTGGAACCAATATGGCGCATTTTAATTAAAAAAATAACGAAATTTTTTGCGTTTTTCTTTTTTGCGAATCTTTTTCGCATAAATAAAGTTACTGAATCGGTGCCAAACTAAAACCAAAAGTGCACAAAATATCTAAAGTATAACTATGAATATTTTTTTTTTGGTTTGAATCGACCTAACCTCTTCAATATATCAATACGTAAAAAATTAACGTTATTTGGTAAATTATGAGTATTATTAATAAAATTTACATCTCTAATAATATAATTGTCCCAAAAATATATATAGAAGGGGTTTTTGAGATCGCTGATCACGAATTTGAGGGTAGATTTTCAAAATTTAAGATGGCCGACCGAATTTCATAAAATCTTCAAAATTACAAGAAAATGTGTATAAGGGAGTTTTTGAGGCCGTTGATCACGAATTCGAAGTTAGATTTTCAAAATTCAAGATGGTCGATCTGTAGCCGATTAAATTTCATGAAATGACTGAAACTAATGCGATAATGTTTATTATACGGGGTGTTTACGATGTTTGATTGTTTCCGTCAGTTAGTCGTTGTATAAATGTTTCCGAACTCAAACCAGGTGGAGGTGGACGCCAAGAGTATTTTTTTTTTTATTTAATTTTTTTTTATTATTTTATTTTATTTTGTTTTTTTATTTATTTTTTATTTGTTATTTTTTAATTTTTTATTTTTTTTTTTTATTTATTTTTCCTTAGGATTTCGGATTTTTTAAGTATCTAAAATTACGAATATTTCAATAAAAAAGATTGGACTTAATTTACAAATGCTAGATAACTTCGTTGTGGCGTCCGTGGCGTAGTTGGTTAAAGTGCGTGGCCGCTATGTCAAAGAACTTTGGAAACCCAGGTTCGAACCCCAGCAGCGACAGAAAATTATTTGAATTAAAATAATTTTTCTGTACGGCCGCCACCTCTCTGCAGACAATGGCAAACCTCAGAGAGTAATAAAAATGCCATGTAAAGCTTCTTGAGAACGAGAACTTTCCCGTTCATCGCCGTTCGGAGTCGGCGTTAAGCATGTAGGTCCGGTTCTCGGTCAATTGTGTACAAACTTAATAACACGCACAACACAATTGATCATAAGAAGTTAGGTCAAAGTCCTTTCAAGGGCTGAAATGGCCAGTTATTTATTTTTTTATTTAGATAACTTCGTTTGAATTATAAAAATATAAAGGTTTTACAAGGTTCCAGTTAGGAAGCGTTTATAAAACGGCTAACGGACGGAAACAACCAATTTTTTATCGTAAACACCCCGTATAATAAACATTATCGCATTGGTTTCAGACATTTCATGAAATTTAATCAGCTACAGATCCACGATCTTAAATTTTGAAAACCTAACTTCGAATTCGTGATCAACGGCCTCAAAAACTCCCTTATACACATTTTCTTGTAATTTTGAAGATTTTATGAAATTCGGTCGGCCATATTGAATCCGCCATCTTAAATTTTGAAAATATTACCTCAAATTCGTGATCAGCGATCTCAAAAACCCCTTCTTTATATATTTTTGGGACAATTATATTATTAGAGATGTAAATTTTATTAATAATACTCATAATTTACCAAATAACGTTAATTTTTTACGTATTGATATATTGAAGAGGTTAGGTCGATTCAAACCAAAAAAAAAATATTCATAGTTATACTTTAGATATTTTGTGCACTTTTGGTTTTAGTTTGGCACCGATTCAGTAACTTTATTAATGCGAAAAAGAATCGCAAAAAAGAAAAACGCAAAAAATTTCGTTATTTTTTTAAATAAAATGCGCCATATTGGTTCCAAAAGTCATTATTCTGCAAATCCAACTGCACCAATCGAAAGAGCGACCCCAAAAATTAAAGAATAGGTATGTTTGGAATTTTTTATTCCAATTTTTAATAGCAGAAAATAAGTCTCAAACATTATATTAAACTTGTGCTCTTCCCGGACTTAATGGGTTAAGTCAAGAAAGTGTAGGGTGTTGCAGTAGCCAATGCTGCTCATTCAATAAAAGCAGTATAGGTATTCGGTCAAGTCTTTAATGATGCGCTGCAATATTAAGATGAAAATGTTTTCACGTTTATGAGTTCTCTTTCTTTATTACAGTTTCTTCTAGAATAAACCTTTATTATAACAATTTTTTGTTTTGTTTTCTTAAAACTCAGCAGAAATTGTTATCGGCCTGATTAGTGGTCTGTGTTACCTACGCCAGTGTTTGTCAAACTTTTGTTGAAAGCTTGATTATAAAATCATAGTTACAAATATGCGTTAAAAATACAAAATAACATAATAAACAATTGATTTTTTTTAACATTTCGTTATACTTTCGTTAAAACTATTTACACCAACGTTGCAGTTCAAAACAAAAACAAAAAGTTATCTAACATTTAGTTTTAAAATACTTATTAAAGAATTTTGTTCGGATTTCACAGCAAAATCGAACATTACTTATTCATCACTTAAAAACAAAACATTGCGAAACACTGGCCGATACGCATGGATGATGAGCTTCCGTAGGATTTTACTAGACTTCCTTTGCTTTCTTTGCTACAGTAGCGAAAAATGTAATAAAACCAATGAGGTGAACAACAATCATGGCTCTAATATAGCATATATGAGCTCCAACAGACACACACCCACACTACATGTATTTATGTGCATGTATGTGCTTGTGTTAATAATAGCATTTGGCGTCAGTTTGTCCATCAATCCGTGTGGCCATCAATGCAAACACAGCACAAGCGGAAACCTAAACGAGTGCCCAAAACGTTAGGTTGTATCAAGCCGTTTAGAATTGCGCTTGAGGTGGTACTCTTCGGCTCAAGTTCTGCCTATTCAAGCATTTTACGTTACGTTTTCATTTTACCTTTTCATACGAGTTACCAGTTTGTAACGCTTACGTTGGTACTCACAACAAAGAATGTGCTTTATTGGCAAATTTTTATGCATTGTTTGTGAGGCTCATGAATAGCAGCAACACCAGCTGCCGATGCTGAGGTTGAGACTGATTTTCTACCCCCAGCTCACCATTGTGCACATTCGATTATACGTGTATTGTGAAGGTGCACAAGTATTGTTGTTGTTGTTGTTATTGTTTTGGTGTGGGCGGTGGTATTGGCTGCATATAAACACATATTCATATTGTGTGTAATCGATTGGCATAACGTCGTTGGATTTTATTAAGGATAAAGGATGAATGGCTTTACCTTTTGTCAGCTGCACAATGAGGCTGACAAAAGCCTCATCATGAGTAAATCAGTAGAGGAAGAATTTAATTTCAAGGATTAAGCATTAAGCAGCTTTATGCTAAGGTTCTTTTAAAAATATCTTTAAAATTGATTTTTTTTTTAAGATTAACCTTTCCAGTAATAAGTAAAATTTTAAAATTTGATTCATTCATTCATAACATCATATCTGATACAGTGATTTGGTTTTGAAAAATTTGGTGCTTAATTTGTGATACCTTCTATCGTTGTGTTTCTTGATAGTCAAGTGGTAACGGGCTTGACTGCCACCCACGGTCGTGGGTTCAAATTTCGATCAGGCAATGGTCCTATGTTTTTACCTTTCTTTTTTATTTCTAATTAACTGAAATCAAAAATACAACAATACTTACGACTTCAGAAGTTGAAGTTGGTTGTAGAGAATTTTTTGAAAAGGTTTGCTAAATAACTTGATTAAAACTAAAAACCAGAATAAAAAAAATAATTTCGTTTAAGAATATTACTCAAAACCAAAGATTTGGAAATTTTATTTTTATTGGGTTATTTTTTTTTTGTTTTTTTTTTAAGTACACGTTGGAAGAGGTTCCATGATTTGTTATTTTTTTAATAGGAATAAAATTTTGATTTGAAAAAAACTTAAATATTGTCCATAACTTCTTGTCGCTCCTTCGGAAAGCGGTTTATTTTTCCTTAAAATTATTTTGTAATTATCTTAAATTATTATTAAAAATCATCCTAAATTGGTCAAAATGGGTTTTTTTTAACTTAAGTAAGACAAAAAATTAACACTAGTCCTACGTTGAGAAAAAAATCATAATCCTACGTTGAGGTGTAGATTTCTACACTTATATACTTTGTGTGGATTTTATTAAGAACATATACTTTTAAATGGAAAAAAAATATTTTATTAAATGCTTAAGTACATATATGAAATATAAAAAAAAAATTTATTTGTTTAAAATGAGTTCCTTGCACACATTGTGGCTGTGATATGATTTACAAATAGGTTTTTTGTAGAGACAATAGGCCAACTTATGATTGTATTTTGCCTTCTAGTTTTTTTCTTCAACGCAAAAGAAGCATCTGCATCTCTTGGTGGAAGCCTTCTATTTGGTCTGGAAGGCTTATATTACGCCATTTTCGAGATGTTCCAGCTTCAGCATTATGTGAAGACTTATTTTTCTCAGAAAAAAAAAAACAATATAATGAAAACAAAATATACCAATATTTTTCTTCAAAGTGCATGGTGTATAAATCTACACATCAACATGAGAAATTGAAGTTTTTAAATATATAGAAAACAATTTTAATTGAGATTCTCAAAGAACATAATTTCAGTTCACATTCAGCATAAAATAAAAGTCAAGTATGCTTGGGTCCTTAAACTAAATAGTTTTGGAAATATTTATATATTACAAAAAAAAAAATGTAGTTTTCTACACCAACGTAAGACTAAGGTTAAGGGTATATCTTCAAAAAAATATAATAGATATTTGAAAAAAGGCTTAGTTTCAAATTCTTTTTGACAAGCATTGTACTTTTAGTAACATTTTGTTGTTAATTAGAAGATTTTTTTAAAATCATATTTTAGTTCCCGGATCATTTCTGTATAAATAGGAACGTAAACAAACAAAAGTGCCGAATATGGTGCGATGAACAGTCGCATGAGATACTGCAGACTCAATTACATCCGGAGCGGGTCAAAGTTTGGTGCACTCAGAAGGCATTACACTCAGAAGGCATCATAGGTCCTTATTTTTTCAAGAAAAGAGGCCGAAGCCTTATGTAACACCTCTGCCATGGGTTAACCAAAAAGGCGAGTTATACGAGGATATAACGCAGTCGGGCGGGACCCGTTTAAGCAGCTAGCTAATCAGCCTGTGGGGTGGTTCTTGACTGCTTTATCCGTTCGTACAGGCAGAGGTAACATTTTATTAACAGAGTCTCTCAATAACCTTATATTTAAAAAAAAAAAAACCATAGAAAAAGAAGAAACCCATAAGTGGAAACAAATGGCTAATACCAGAAAAAAAGGGGACAAGCATTAACCCTGAAATTAAAGAAAAAAGGAATTTGATTATTAAAGCCAACAAGGAATCGGCGCAGGATCTTAGGTTGTTATTTCGATCCGCGATCTTTACCCACCCTCCATAACTATTTACAATTAGTTTTTAATAGTCCCAAATCTATCTTACGTCGCCATACTACAGGAAAGAAAAAATTTAGAAATTCATTCTAAACAGAAATTTTATTCAAAAAATATTTTTGTTTACTTACTAAAATGAATCTCATGGTTCATATGCAAGGTGTTAACATTTTAATCTATTTTTTTTTTTTAATATATCTTCAAATTTAAAAAAAAAACTAACCTGAATTAGGATTTACTATATATATCTAAGGCGATAATAGAATTACTAACAACTTAAACTATTACATAACAATATTATTAATATTATTATTATTTATTCATTTTATTCATTACTCATGTTATTCATTTGTTTTTTTTTTTTCAATAATTGATCAGAAAAAAAAACTAGTGGCTCAGTAAATACAAGATTAGAATTTAAGATTATTTGTAAGTTATTTGATTACGTATATTGGCCGTATTTATTTTGTTGAGAAAAAAAAAATAATGTTTCGATACTTTTTTCTCATCTCTAACGCATATTTTCTGTATATTTATTTTTTTTTTTTCTTTATACTGAGTTAAGAAAATAAAAAAAAATAAATGTTATACACAAAATCAAAACAAACCTTAAACCTGTATAATCATAGCAATTTTATCAAAGCAAACCATGAATGACAGCTTACCAAGTAAGAGATTGAATGAATGAGAGAGTGATAAAAGCTTTTGCTTAACCGCTGAATGTTAAGCGGGAACAACACGATCAACTCTCACGTGTGGCGCTAAACAATTAAGCTTTTGCTCAATCTCTACCTTGGTAAGAGTAAAGCTTAGCAACACAAAGAACCATAAAATAAAATGTATGTAGCAAGAACTATTATGCGAAAGTTAGCAAGACGATTTTTTTTTTTTTTTTTTTTTTTTTTTTTTGTTTATAAAAGTAAAATAAAAATGTTAATTAAACTTACATTATTACATCCTCGCTTCTTTTGAAAGGCCTTCCATAAGATGTCGATGGTGATGATGCTAGAATTGCTAGGAATTTAAAATTTATTTTGAAGATGTGTACATATATTGAAGTTAAGTTGTTTTATTGTTTTTTTTTTTTTTTTTTTTTGCGTTTTAACTTGTTTTAACTTGTTTAGGTCTTGTTATCGAAATTTTTATTGCTTTTTATTTTTTCTTTTCTTTTTAAATAGGCACTTTTCTTTTCAAACTACCGAAAGTTTAGTTTAGGAAACCACTTGCTTTTTTTTTTTTTAATTTTGTTTCTAGCAAAAAAAAACGACGTTTCACTTAGAAGTACCGGAGCAACTGATCTCTATGAATTATTATTCTTAAGGTTAAGGCAATTTATATATGCCGTGGTGATGTGATGTCGGGAGCGCTGACTAGGAAGTTTGAAGTAGGCTGAATTGGTGAGTGCACCAAGCCGATGCGAGGAATTACCAGGTTGAAAATAATCCTGAATTATTCGCACAATCCTCAATGGGCTTTTTAGAGCAGGCGATCTAATAAAAAAAATGTATGTTCTGGCTTTAAAAGAATACTAATATGAAGGGGGTTTAGGAGCTTGAACTTTTTTTTGTTTTTTTTTTTTCGATTTTTCCTTTTATTCCATAATTTACCTTTAGATCATAGAAAATGGATTTTTTTATTTTTAATCCAATTGTCTTCGTGTGTCAACGTTTCAAACTTGACTTATTTATTTTAAGAAAAAAACTTTTAATTTTTCTAACTCTTCACTTGATGTTAGGGTATAAAATTTTGTTGGTCTGCACTTCTTCAAGATCAAAACGGAAAAGAGTGCATATTAGTTTTACCTCCGGTTTCAGACATTAGCTTAACTATTCGATGGCTAACTGGTATACCAAATAGAGCCAATGTTGCCTGTGGTACATGTGGAATTCCTAAATATGTTTTAATAAGCTGATTGTAGCAAATTTTAATTTAATGTCTTACGTTTCGTATATGTCTTTAAGTTATGCTCATATTTATGATTTTGAGTAAATAATTAAGCAACTGCAAGAAAAATCGGTACAAATAAAAAAAACTAATTATATCCCTAACGACTTGCTACACTTATTCGACTCTCAATGGACCACGCTTTCATGAAATGATTGGGGATTGCTTGTTACTAAACTTTGCAATACATCAAACATGCCCACGTAGTGGCCCATATGGCCCGCGTGGCCCTTCATACAAATTTTTTTTAATCTTAATTTTGTCTTTCCGATGAGCCAAATTCAAACAACGCATGCAAAAAACAACAACACAAACCGCACTTGTTCAGTGTTCAGTACATTTTCCAGCGAACTTTACAAAAACAATTGCATGCAAAGCCAAAATAAAATAACGCACACTCGATGATGTCGATGCTGAAACTGATTGTCCCGTTACTTGTGTGTCGAGTAATTTTTCGTGCAAGCATTGTTATTGTAATAGAAATTAATTCTTGTCGCAGTGCACTGGCAAATAAAATTGAGTTCATTGATTTGTCATAATTGTAATATCTATCAAACATTGAATATTTTAAAAAAAAAAAAAATAAACCAAATTTTCTTATAGTGTACCTTATGACATGTGATTTTATTGCATTGTAATTGTTTTTTGTTTTGTTTGATTTTTGCGTCCGTGGCGTCCGTGGCGTAGTTGGTTAAAGTGCGTGGCCGCTATGTCAAAGAACCTTGGAGACCCAGGTTCGAACCCCAGCAGCGAAAGAAAATTATTTAAATTAAAATAATTTTTCTGTACGGCCGCCACCTCTCTGCAGACAATGGCAAACCTCAGGGAGTAATCAAAATGCCATGTAAAGCTTCTTGAGAATAAGAACATTTTCGTTCATCGCCGTTCGGAGTCGGCGTTAAGCCTGTAGGTCCATTTCTCGGTCAATTATGTACAAACTTAATAACACGCACAACACAATTGATTCTAAGAAGCTAGGTCAAAGTCCTTTCAAGGGCTGAAATGGCCAGTTATTTATTTTTTATTTTTTTTTGATTTTTGCCAAACACAACAATGAGCAACATTTTGTGTTCGTTTTTTTTTTAAATTTTGGCCCACGCTTAAAATTTCTTGGGCCCCACTGCAATACATGATCTTGATTTGCACTGGTTCCAGTAAAATGGCGCAACGAGCCATACAGATAACGAAACAATCAATTTACTGAAAGAGACTTTTGGTGAGCGAATTCTGTCGCGTTCTGATCCTGTCGAAATTTTTTTGCAAAAGTGTCGAAAAATAGGGTCGATTGTTGTATACGTCAAACGCAGCCGAAGTGGTTATCTAAAGAAAATATTTTTCATGATATTATTCATGTTGGAAATTTTCAAAATAAAGCATTATTCATTTCGAAAATTTGAATGTGCTGTATATCAAAAATAAATCCTACAGCGAATGAAAAAGAATACCCCTTATTTTTTATGCTGACTCAGAACGGCTAGCGTGCATGTTCTTGAGAAGCCAATGTTGTAGTTTCTGACACGAAATTTTTAGTTCTGCGATTAGACCAATTTTTTCAGGTTTGGAGGGTCCCCCGAGTACAATAGTGTATTTGGTTTTGTTAGATTGGAACAAAATTTTAAGAAAATTATGTTTTTCCAAATGGTCCATTTTGAGTTGTTCTAAGGCATTTATCATGACTATTAATTAGGATATCTCGCGAACCAGCAGTACGATCTTGACAAGCAATGAAATATTATTCAACATTTCCAGAAATTTGGTTGTTTTTTTAGAAAAATAAAAATTCATTTTTCGGTAGGACAATTTTACAGTTTTTCCATTATTATAAGAAGTTTTTAGAAATATTAAAGTAGCAGAGAAATTTGTGTATGCAAATATAAGTTGCAGTCTAGTATTTACCTTCTTTTATTTTCATTTTATTCAAACGAGGGATCCATTAAAAAATAGGCGCCATTCTTCAGAGTTGTAGGGTAAAGTAGGCAGTTATGGACAGTCGGTAGTTGTGGACACCCCTGTGTAACTTTTGACACAGAGCAGATTTGAGAGATCTGACAAATTTCATGTGTGCGCTATAGTAGCACGATGTTTTTGTGCCAAATACAAAAGTGAACAGACGTGTGTGCTTTGTGCTGCAAACAAATTATTTTTTTTACCTCGAAAAAAATCACAAAAGTTGTTTTGAACGTTTTTAAAGTGTCACCGTGTGAAGTGTGTTAAGTGAGAAGGTGAGTGCAATGGATTTTTTTACGTGGAATTTAGTTTTCTTTCAGATTCAACACCGGGTTCGGACACAATCTACACAACAAAAATTGTTTTCATATGATTTCAAAATGGCTGCTCAAGGGAGTTGTGGACACTTGAATGTCGGGTGTTGTGGACACCCAATTTTTTTTTGACAAATCGTGAAATATTGTCGTTGATGTCAATATAAATTATTTTGATAGTGTTTTTATGCATTTTTTCGATGTTTTTAGTCATGTCGTCGAGGAAAAATTCAAAAAAATCGTCCGATTCAACGGGAATCGATTTTAATGCGCTGACAAATGCCATTAAACGATGCTTGGTGGAAAAGCAATCCGTAAAACCTACTGCTGCGGCGTTTGCTATTCCACGAACCTCTCAATTGTCGGCCAAATCACCAGTTAAGCGCGGCAGCACATCAACACCAGCCAAACCACCGGCAAAACATGGCAGACCATCTACGCGTTCCAAGAAGCAGAAGTCATCGGAGGAGGAAGATGAGGACGAGGACTTCTGCATCATTTGCATGAAGATGTTGCCAAAAAAATTGACCGCTTCAAACTCCGTTCACTGCAATGAATGTGATCGGCCAGTACACTTGAAGTGTGCTGACATGCGTGCCAGCTACTTAACATGCGCAAATTGTGCTTCTGACGTGGAATGATGCCCTCTCTCGTTATTATTTTTGCCATTGATGGCCTTTAAAATTAATAAACTTTCATTATTGATTAATTTCATTGCGTTTAACTTCATACTTTTTATATTTTAGCTCATTTTACAAAGGTGTCCACAACCCCCCACCAAAAAAAAAATATAGCAAAAATGACCATTTCACAAAAAATTTGATAATTTTTTTTCAATGAGAGATATCAATGTAATTCTTTCAAAACTAGTTAGCTGAGGTTTCTAGCTTTCTATTATTATGCATATGTCCGCATAATATGCCCCGGGTAAAAAGATATGATTGAAAAACAAAACTATGTCCACAACTGCCTACCTTCCCCTACATGTAGTTCATGGCCGACATCAAATCTTGAATATTATTACAGTAAGGCGGTTGCTATACAGACGCTCATATGATCCCCGATCACATCCTTTTGTACGCTCTTTTTTCGTTTGAGCTCTGTGATGAAAGTATATTATACAGACGGTCATTTGATCTCTGAACACTAGCACACTTTTTGCTACGTTTAATACTTTATGCAAAAAAATATCACTAATATGAGCATGATGAGTGTTGCTGTTAGGCTGGTTTCATTACTGCTTTGATACATTTCGTTCTCAAAGTGTACTATTTTCATGCAAAAACACATGTGTTGTGAATAATTGCACAGCGCAACACTGTTTTGATCTCGTGATTCCATATTATTTTGGAATCATTTGGTAACAATTCTGGGAAAAATAAATTCCCTCGCTCACTCTCCCAAATATCCCTTTTACATTGAAACAACAACAATGCGTGACCGTGATGAGCCCGTGAGCGTCTACATAACATCGCCCTAAGAGAAAAACAAAAAGAAATGATAAAGTAAATTGAATAAACAACGATAAAGTGAGGCTAAAATAATTTAATTTTGAAGAATCAATACGTATAAAGAAAATTTCTTAAACAGCATCAGTACCAAATTGCTTTCAATCATACAGCATTTACTACTTATCATTTAAAATTTTTTTTATTTTTTTATATTTTTTAATTTTTAAGCACCACTTTCAATTTAAGCCCTCTGTTTCAATTTAAATCCACCCACATATTTTCCATGCGTACCTTTATTTGCAACACTACACGTTCCTTTGTTGCCGCCAACCCTCAATGTGGCAACGACGACATCAGCTGCAAAAATCTGAGCAATTATTTTGCAACAATGAAATTGTTATTTGGCAAATAAAACTGAACTTGCACATGTGCGGAGCAGGTGCAGCAAACGAAATCCTGATTTGAAAACTCGGAAAAAAAAAGAAAAAACCATTACCTATAAAAATGTAAAACGTAGCAAATATTGACGATTTCAATATAAACGATGGGTGGCTGTATGGGATTGAGTCACGGAATTGACAACAGGTGAATGGGTAATAAAATTGATATTGTTGGGAAATTTACGACTTTTCAATGTTCTCCGCATCTTACAAGGGAATGGGTGTAAATTTATTATGTATTCAGTAAATAACCTATTTTCTTGGTGGTTATTGAAAGAGGGTGAAATGAGAAAATATGTATGAAAGGAAAAAATTTTAGCTGTTTTTTGGAAACTTAGTTGTAATCAGATAAAGTTTGGTTCAAATTATAACGAAACCGCTAAGTTAATTGACAACAAACAGCTTTAGAAACTACTCCATCATCGTCATCATCATCATCATCATCAGCATCATAAGACACAGTATTAGCTTCTTCCGCATCATTATCATCACTGTCATCTTCTTATCCTCATTATCAGCGGCATTTTTGATAGACAAACATGGCAAATATAATCATAGAAGAACGCCTTTTTTGTAATATATCAGCTCAGTTAAGTCAACGGCATGTTGTGTCCCAAAGGCGTTTAGTGAAAATTATGTATGGGTCATAACAACCTAAAACAAACGCGCAACAGCAATATTACGCATTCACTCTGCTACGGTTTCTTGCCGGTGTAATGAAAGTTATTTGCTTCATGGCCTAAAGGTAATTTTTGGCGCTTCAACAAGATTCAACGGCAGCGAATAAAATCGGTCCCCCAAGTAGTGACGCCGAAATTGTTTCACAGGCAGCAGCTTACATCAATGATGTCATAAAAAATAAGTGTTTACGTCATACAAACACACGTATACACACGAACACACAAACACACCCTACCAACACACAGTTTGCAAAATGGCCCGAGTTAATAATAGGTAGGCGAAATCTGGGATAATCCAAGGTTAAGTGGTATGATGCGTTGGGGATTTAAGGCTTAACTTAAGCGTGTGTTTGTGCTTGTGTGTATAAGTGTGAATGTATGTGTTGGTAAATTTTGCACGAAAATCTTTACTAGAAAATTAAGGTATGATATTTTGTGGCAGAAGTGTTTAACTTGATTTTGTCTTAAAACTCAAACGAATAATTAATTTTCTCCTTTCGTCTCACTGCTGTTGAAGTGGGTTTTATTTTCAATAAATTTAATCCGATTCCTGGTCAAATAATCACCAACGAAAGCTGACAGACGCATATGTTGCTCACACAAATACATGCGCAAAAACTGTGTGTTAATTTAATTTAAGCTCTTTCCACACCATTGTGGAAGGCTACCCTTGTATTTCTTACTCTTTACACTTTACATTGAAACCACCTTTAAATATTGTATGCAAACAAACCATGGCCAACCCCATCGAATTCACACCAAAAACAACTCGACTGACAATAAAATGAGCCAAAAATGAAATGAAATAAAATGCAATCGCAATGAAATCAATTGTAGTGGAAAATCTCCATTGTGCTGTCGTAGGTATGCGTGTGTGTTTATGTTTTCGTTCATGAAATACAATACATATGTATGTGCGTATGAATAAATATTGTATAGGTGTGTTCGTTGCATATCCGTTGTTGTTCATTTGAGCTTTTCGTGCGCAGTTGTTGTGCCCACAATTGGATTAAAATTCACAATCATCCTGGCAATATGCTCGAGTGCACAAATATCTGAACAATTGTTTATATACATATATAGATAAAAATGAGATCTACCGTTTGCAATAAAGATTTGAATTATTTTTAACATTTCACTAAATTTTTTTATAATTTCAAATACTTATATAAAACCTGCTTTTTTTCATTTATAATACACCCGACAAATTCACTTTTAATAAAAAATTTTTTAAATAATAATTCGAAATAATTCGAGTTGCATGGTATTGTTACTAACTAAGTATCGAAACTAGGGAAATGTAATGGTATGACCGTATATGTTAATTCTTTGACCTTATGACAAAAATAAGAAAAAAATTAATGACGTTAATCAGATTGATCTGTTTAAGCAACGAAACTGCAAATTTGTTGCATAAAATTATTTCTCGTTAAGTACAGGTGCGAATGTGAAAAATATCGTAAAACAGTTAAGGTGGTTCTTAGCCCTCACGACGAAAATAGACCAACAAATTTATGACGTCATGAGGCTGCGGAGATAATCGCTCCAGGAACAAAAAATGAAACAATTATGCAACGGTGTTGCATGTTATTATTACTTGGTAAGTATATGTGGCACGGTTAATATTTTAAAACAAAAATGAAGGACTTATACTTGGCCTCAAAATAAAAATAAATAAAAAATAATATGTGACGGTGTGCTTGTAATGTGATTGTCGATTTGGCAGCTTTTGCAACAAAAATACATTATTGTTGCATGAAATTATTGCTCGATCTGTTAAAAAGCACGTTAAGTTTTATGTAGCGACTTTTGATTCCTTGACATTATAACAAGAATAAAACAGACATTTTTGTAGCCATGCAACCTCAGAGGCAATCGCTGGATGCACTGTAAACATATTTTGCATTTGTATTATTAAATTGTAAATTTAAACAGTCAAACTGATTTATAACTGTTGGTACTAGACAAAATTGGATTGAACGGCAATAAAGGTAACATAATAACGTCACATAATAAAAATTCAGTCACATAATAAAAACAAAAAACAAATGGTCATCAGACCACTCAGGAAACCAATTAAGACGTTAATGCTCAATCGATGCAAGCATTTACGGTTAGGAAAATGTTAATGTTTCGTATAAAACCAAAACCAAAAGGAGAAGCAAAATCAAAATCAAAATCAAAATCAAAATCAAAATCAAAATCAAAATCAAAACCAAAATCAAAATCCAAATCAAAATCAAAATCAAAATCAAAATCAAAATCAAAATCAAAATCAAAATCAAAATCAAAATCAAAATCAAAATCAAAATCAAAATCAAATTCAAAATCAAATAGAAATGGAAATGGAAATAGAAAAAAAAAGAAATAGAAATAGAAATAGAAATAGAAATAGAAATAGAAATAGAAATAGAAATAGAAATAGAAATAGAAATAGAAATAGAAATAGAAATAGAAATAGAAATAGAAATAGAAATAGAAATAGAAATAGAAATAGAATTAGAAATGAAAATGAACATGAAAATAAAAATGATAATAAAAAAACAATACACGCAAAGAAAAAAAACGTTTATCGCCAGTTTGCCGCAAACGAACTTCGTTTGTCGTGCTTGAAATCGTTTATTGCAAACGTTTCAACAGTTGTCATAAACGTTGAACGAAAAATAAACAAAATTTTCAGTTGTGAGAAACGAGTCATTTAGTTGCAGGAAATGAATTTCGTTTGTCATAAACGCGAGTGATTTTTAAATTGCAGCAATTGAAAACTTCGTTTTTCCCAACTGAAAATTTTGTTTATTTTTCCCTTCGTTGTATAAACATAACGTTTATAGTTTAGAGTTACTTTTTGGACAAATTGTTACTATATAAGGAAATTGGTAGTTTGCTTAATACGCGGACGAAGATAGCAACAGAGGTGGAATCCATAAGAAGACGGACGGACATAATGAGAAAGATTATTAATATAATAAATAATAATGACCGAAATAGCTTGCGGTTTATATATATAAGATATATTTTTAAGTTGTGACAACTGAATATTCGTTTGCGGCAAATACAGCTCGCAAACGAAGTGTAGTTGGTGAATTTTTCAGTTGTGGTAAACGAAAAATTTCTTTGCGTGTAGGTTTAAAATTATGTTTACAATAAAAAATAAAGATGAAAGGACCAGGACAAGGAATAGGATAAGTATTTGGACGAATATAAGAATAAGAATGAGGCTGAGCGAGAGGCTATAAAAAGTATACTGATTAGAACAAGGACAAAGATAAAGATACATTATCACGTCAAATGCTTGCAGGTTTGTCCATAAAACACTCAAACTCTTATTTTTTTCTTAGTCTTTTCTACCTCTTCATACATTCAAAGTAATGTATTTTTTTAAATCAAAAAATGTTCTGTAATCTTACTTTTTTCCCGAGTAGATAAAATAGATAACAAATTTAAAGTTCGACGCAACAGATTTTGTTTTTTTTTTTTTCTATTTGCCACTTTTATCATTATATTCAATAAAAAATAAAAACCCTGCTACTCTAGAAAAATTTCATGCTGCACTTTAGCATTTTACACCATATGAGCTTTGAAAAAAAAACACCTCTTACATTACCTTGTGATAAATTTGCATCGATTTATTCATGGTGCATTAAACTGTCAACTATGAGTGACATCGTAAGGATGTGCACAATAGCTGCAAGATGAGCTGATTTGCATGTGAAGTGGATTAGCAGACACTTCACATGGATAAAATGATGCACTGACACGTCTGAGCTTTTCACGTAAGTGAATCCAAGTGAGGTGATTTAAAATACGAGCTGTATTTTAACGATAACGAGCTTAGATTTTAAGGTAATGATTACCTTAAGATTTTTTTTTTTCTAATATTTTAGAAATTGTGAGAATGACTTAAAAAAAAAGCACAAAAATTTCTTGTGAAATTTATTGCAATTCATTTTACGTTATAATCACAAATCTTTTTCAATAACAAATAAAGACTTGCTGATATATGAAATCTCCTTCTCATAGACAAGCAGATATAATAGGTATAATCAACATTGTTTATTACCACACTTCTTGAGTTTATTTGCCGACGACTACAGGTTAGACAATGTTGTGATTTACCGCACAAGCTATCCAAAAGTGTTGCAATTAATTTTTTGGTCCTAAAACTGTACAGATAAATTTGCATCTTCTTCCTCTATTCTCTCTTTTTTTTATTTTTTGCTGATATTTCGTTCATGTAATTGTGTGTTTTTCTGCATGTTTACCTTTGCGTTTGACACTTTCTTCGAATGCAACAACTTTTGCATAAATTCATTTTGGCTGCAATCCAACCCGACCCAATCCAATAAGAACAGCCCCTCGACTACAACCTGAACGAGGAGGTGCTCTGAATAAGCACTCTGTTGGATATACGCAAAATTAAAAATTCTTCTAATTTGATTTTGAATTAACTTAAGTGCGAGAAATTTTAATTTCTCAGATCTTTTTTACCTTTGAATACAAGACCATGTTCAGCATGACGTTGAGTAGAATACGACACAGCGTGCCAGGCACATTCACTGCTGTTCGGTGGAGTCTTCAAATGATGGCATTTCATCATGCTGGCGATCATGTTTGTTGGTGTTGCCAGATCCTCAGATAGGAGCGTGAATTTGTAAATATAGCGATAAATTTATGAAATTTTAATTTTGCACTTAATAATTCTTGTACGAGTAGCTGTGCTGATTGGCCGGTTGGTTAGCTGCTGTTGCTGTTTTAGTCACATGAGGCATAGCCAGCACTTTGTGAGATGCTCACATAGTTCTGGAGCTATTAACATATGCGTGTGCTGGTGTGTGGCATCACAGTCACGCTCGATAATCGTAATAATAATGAGATTATTTTTCGAGATTACTTTTAATATTTGTTTGCGTTTACGATGTGACGCCAGTTGCTAATGCTGCTGATGCGTTTTTGATACCTTTGGACGTCCTCACGCTGCATAATTGAAAATGTGAATCTATTTTCTTGGGCATGCCAACCGATTTAAAGTGTAGAATTGTAATTTTATGAACTAAATGACGAAGTTGGCAACAGATTGTAGGACAAATTGACGTATGAAATATTGTCTCGTAAATTTTTAATAAGGAATTAGTATGTCGCTTGTATTAGTTATGGTTTATGATTAGATCTGGTTTGGTGGCTACTTTGCTGAATTTTGATTTTTTTTTTAGAATTACTAGGTCGTAGCAGTCGCTTAGCAAACACTTACGCGTTTGCTAGCTAGCCACATAAATTGGTACGTTGTGGAGGCAATTTAGTTGAGTTGCTAGCTGCTAGTTTAGATTTTTCTAAAAACTATATAAGCAAAGATATTAAATAGGTTTTCTTATTTCAATAAAAAGGGGATTCTACTTTTTGTCAATAAAATTACCAGATCTCAAACATTCAATTACAAAAAAATGTTAATATATTTTAGTTGAAATACAATATTTAATTGTATTCTTGGCGTTTTTTAACCAATCCTTTCTTTTTATTTATTTTCTTATCATAAGGAATAGCCTATCATAAGGAATATAACCTTAATTCCCTTTCTCTTATATCGAAAACTGCTTGATTGAGAATTAATCTTTGCAATTTTTAATATTAATGGCATACGCAAGTTATAGTGAAAATTTCTTGCGAGTAAAATTGGTTGATCCTTTTTTGAATGATACCACTACGGAATAAATAAGTAGAACATTTAAATTGTTGTATTTTGGTCCAGAATAATTAGGAAACTTGATCATAATGCACAAAGGAAATTTCTCTATAAATCGGCCACTTTCGCAATTCATCTCAAAATCATACTCCATTATGTGTGTCAAATTAAGTAAATTAAACAATATAATAGAAAGCTTACAATTTATTATAAAATTGGCGTTATTAATGCTATAGAACTTACAAAAAATAATAACTTTACATTAGGAAATAATTGTTACAATTACAAATAAATGCACATACTATAATAATCAAAAATTATGAATAAAATCATAATATATATCAATGAATACAAGTACAAGTAAGTAACCTGTTCAATAATGCATTATCTACATTAGCGAAGATTGTCAAAAAAAATATTCAATAATAATGGAAATATTGGATTACAGGGGGTGCCGAATTAGTCTGGGGCCGGATTACCGGGGGTCCAGGGTAAAAAAAAGATGAACGGTGATTGTTGATTAAAAATTTGATTTGTAGATAGTTCTTCTAATGATACTCTTAATAAACATTCCCTGAAATTTTGTTGTTCTGTCCAATATGACTCATTATCTGGATCATTACGAAAATTTTCCTTATGTAATTTAGTATTGCTAATTATTGTGTTAAATTGTTGTTTAAAGCAATGTGAACAAAAACCAAGACTCGACTTTTATCTCTATTCAAATGCTGAGGGAGCACTTGATGCTTCTGAATATACGAAACCGTCTAGTATAGTTTTAATGAACTAAATGTTGACAATATTTAGAAACATTTCTAAGTCTATATTTCAATTCATGTCGCGATCAATATCACAATATCCTAGATCCTAGGACCTACAAAGTAGAATATCGTGATATTGATCGCAACATGGATAGGAATGGAGGCTTAGAATTATTTCTAAATATTGTCGAAAAAATTCATTTTTTTAAAACTGCTAAAGACGATTTTATAACATTTATTGGTTTTTTTTGTTAATTATTTGAATTTAAAGCTATTGGTGTTTTCGTTCCTACAAAAAAATGTTGCCCTACCACAGTGCAACATTTTTCAAGTGTTGCACTCAACCCTCAAAAAGTGCAGGTTTTGAACACAAAACACTACCCTGCTTACTCAATCAGCTGATATATTTGTGTGCGCCAAAAATAAAAAATTTGCTTTATTAAAAATATTATTTAAGTGTCAAATTATGAATGCATATATTTAACCTTGTCTAACACACGCATTTCATAATATTTTCGTTTAAAGCAATCAGCTGATTTTCAGGGCAACATAATCCCCTCAAAAAATTTCGCAGGGCAAGAAATGTACCATTTTTGCCCTATATAAATGTAACATTTAAAGAAACGAACACAGATTTTTTTCACCCATTTTCACATATTTAACAATCGAACACGAAAAAAGAAGATGGCAATGAAAAGGTAACATTTTCTGGTAGAAACGAAAACATCATAAGTTATAGTCATGAATTGATAGAATCTGATAATGGTTTGATGAGTTGGTGTTAAAATCAGCACATTCTTAGGGGAAGCAATGAAAGCTAATAAGCCTACCAGTCACCAAATAATAAAAAATTAAAAAAAATTGCAAATTTCTTTTATTTTACAGGGTTTACCAACACATGAAAGTAAAAACATTAAACAATTTAATTTGAATGTATTTGCATCCATTTACAAACTTCAGCATAGCAGTTATTTATTTTAGTTAGTAATAAACAGCTGTTGCAGCGAACAACATTTGCTTTAATGTTTTTGTTGTTGTTGTTGTTCCATGCTGTTCGGTTATTTATAGCGAGCGAGCGAAGCGAACGACGTATATGTACATACAGAAGCAGGCAAGCAGCAAACTGAATTAAGCGAATATGTATCAACAAAGAAAGATATGGAAATATTTTTTTCAATAAATTTCTAAACTAAACAGAATTTCCAAATTTGGGCTTCGCAGGCACCTAATTTAAGATCAGTAGAACAGTTTAGAAAAATAAATATTAAAATCGGTCAACCCATTTCAGAGTTCTGCTCCTTTAAACATTCTTCATGCAAGTTGTTCCATGGGAGTTCGCTCGCTTCGCTCGCTCGCTCCAAAAATAGCAAAGCTTATGTAAATATTAAATTGAAATGTCATGTATTTAAAGTGCATGTATGTGTAGTGCTGTATCTGAAAGATATAATGAACAGTTGAGTGTAAAATTCAAAACAGCAAGCTTGCTGATCCGCACTGATAAGTTATTAAGAGCAAAATAGTGTTTTGTGAAAAAAAGTGTAGATAGTGATATTATTTTCTATATTTCCTACTTCCGACTTCCTACTTCAGCCTCAATAATTTCAATAAATCTACGTATAATTAAGCAGTCATTTTGGCAAAAATGCAATGAACTTCAGATGTTCTATGAGAGCCAAATACATTTATATATCATTTCTTTCCGAAAAAATAAACAATAATCCCTAAGTTTATAATATTTGAATCATAATAATGTTAACTAGTATCGCCTGTGGCAGAAATTCGACCAACATTGAAAAAGGTATTGTAATTGAATTTTATACAAATTTTAAATTCTTACCTTGACGCCATTAGGAAAATGTGAAGTAGGGCAAGAAGAAAGAGAGAGTTAATGACAAAAGTGAAATTAAAATTTGAAATTAGTTTTAAATCATTAATTAAAATTTTTCCGTTAAAATAATTAACTTAAAGCAAAAAAGTATGGTTTTATTTAAAAAAATCAATAGTTATGAGGTGAGTTCAATGATTAAAAACTTCACAAACATAAAACTTTAAGCTATCAAAAGATCTAACTCTACTTGTTGCGACATATAATTGACCATGTGTAAAAACTGGCTGTCTTAATAAGACCCCAACTTTTTCGAATGTTTGCCCCTGAGCCTTATTAATAGTCATTGCAAATGCAAGAATAATTGCAAATTATTTTCTTTGAAACTGAAATGGTAGAAAAGTGGTGCAATATGTGCAAACTTTGCAAATAATACAAAAACACAACATTTTGACAAAATGTAATTTTCATCAGAAAAGTCGTAGGGGATAGCTCATGATTTTCGATGATAGAAACACTTAATTAAATTATGTGTCAAAATGAAGAAATTTCTGGAAATAAATGAAATGTTATATGAAAGAGTGTGAGAGAAGAAAATAGAAAAAAAAATTACAAAAATGTCTGGTCTAATTTTTGAGCAAAAATTGAATATTTTAGAGTTTTTTTCTAAAGCAACATAAGAAATTGAGTTTGTTGAGATAACGATAAATCTTTTCTTATTCCTCCAAAGTCATTTAATTAAACTTTCAGACAAAAAAAATTTAATGAAAATCGATTGAAAAATGGCTAAGATATTTGCTTGCAAAATCAAAATTTGAAGTATATTGTTTTTTTCTCATTCTGAGGCAATGACATTGCTTTAAGAAATGCATTGCATGGAAAAAATCTACAGGTTTCGAAATATCGCAATACTTTTGATGTCATAATAACGGGAAATTTTTTAAGATTCTATTTGTGGAAAATATTAGCAAAAAAGTTTTCGTGTACCGTTATTTTTCTCAACCAACGAATTTTGATATAAAAAACGTTGTACTGAGAACATCTATATTTTTCGAGATGTCACAATAATTTTTATGTCGGAAAAATAACGGAAATTTTTCAAAATTTACTATTTGTAAATAGTTTTACCATCACAATATATATTGACACTTGTTACATGAAAAAGTGCTTATTGTAGGGTAACCGTAAACGACGGTGAAAAATATCAAAGTATTTTTTGCACATCTTATATCTGTCTAAATTTCTCTCTTATATAATGTTTTTCCATCTCTTACAGTTTAGCTTTTATTTAATAAATGCTTATTTTCCGCTCATATTTGAGGTCAAAGGTCACCAAATCTAATATTCAATCATATTGTGCAGCCAGATCTTTCATCCGATACCTCATTCTTCATTCTACCTCTTCCCAGTTCTGAGATCCCTAACTAAAATAAATATAAACTTTCAACATTAATATTTCGGGCCAAAGGTGATAAATTTAAAATCTAATATAATTCGGCACATCTATGGTGCAGTACCTTTCGAATGATATACGTTTCATTGTCCTTATTTTAAAATAAATATTGAAAAAGTGTACGACAACATTCAATGTTTGCGTATTAATATATAAGATTATATAAAAATATTAGATTCTGTCAGGGTTGTGTGCGTTTATAAAGATATCCTAATAAATAAAATAGTGGCGTCCGTAGCGTAGTTGGTTAAAGTGCGTGGCCGCTATGTCAAAAGAACCTGGAGACCCAGGTTCGAACCCCAGCAGCGACAGAAAATTATTTGAATTAAAGTAATTTTTCTGTACGGCCGCCACCTCTCTGCAGACAATGGAAAACCTCAGAGAGTAATCAAAATGCCATGTAAAGTTTCTAGAGAACGAGAACATTCCGTTCATCGCCGTTCGGAGTCGGCGTTAAGCATGTAGGTCCGGTTCTCGGTGAATTGTGTACAAACTTAATAACACGCACAACACAATTGATCATAAGAAGCTAGGTCAAAGTCCTTTCAAGGGCCGAAATGGCCAGTTATTTATTTTTTATTTATTATTAATAATTAGAACACATTTTCTCATAGTTCGTTATTAAAGCAATGTATTGGTGGAAGGTTACAAATAACTAGTCTGTACCTAAAAGAGATACCTAAATGCCACGAACTACTTTACTGAGCTGGACCTACTGACTCACATAATGATTTTCTAGGTGCTCTCTCTTCTTTCACCTTCTTGTGTTCTCTGCCGAGAAGAAAATTTGTTGTGTAGACTTTTTTCGAAAAGAGTAAGGAGGATAAAGTTTTCGTCTAGATTTTTTAATCTGACCGAATGTGCTATAGAGTCTTGGAATTTAATCTGTTTGAGTTTGGAAAACACTTTTTTCACTTCGAGGGGTTACAAAGAAAATATAGCAAATTTCGAATATTAAATATTCAGAATTGTTGAAATCATCTTTCATTGAAAGATTTTAATAATTTTATGATGAATTGTTATTTACTTTTTCAGTCCCGCAAACGCATATTTATCAAAGATCAAGTATTTTCAGAAGTAATTTCAATGATCTTCCTTTTTAATCATAATCCTAATTTCTTACTTAAGTCAAAGAAAAATGAGTTAAGTTGGTCAAAAAATACTTTTTTTTAAACACCTAAAAAGCGAAAAATTTAGCTTTTATAAAAACTGTTTAAAAATCGAGTTGACTGCCACCCTTTATACCTGTTTATTTATCTTGCTTCGAAAGTAAGCTGTTCGTACTGTTTTTTACGCCTCGTTGTGTGATTTGCTGGAGTAAAATCTCAAAAAGTCTCTGTTTTCCGACACCTTAAAATTTATTTTAAAATTGTTGTTGCTTTTTGTTTGCGTCTATTACAAGAAGAAAATGTAAAATTAAAAATATTTCTTTGTTTGCCGTGGGAATTGAACTCATCTACCATGGATTGATGGCTCTATACCAGCGCAGGGCACTCCATAGCTCACTGAGCACTCTGTGAGCGTAACTTTTCACATGTACACAAAGCTCACAACAGAAGAGAATATAATCAAAGAATATACAATATATTCTTCAATATATACAATATACTCGTATAAAGAATATTGGATATTCTTTGATATAATTCAGTCGTTCGCTGACGGTGATGCTGTAGGGATCTATGTCGTTTTGCGCTGGAAATTATATGTACACTCGTGAAAAATCAACTTATTGTAGATTCATAATACTTATGCACATACTTTTTTAGTTTTGTATTGTTCATTCACATTCCTTATTAATGTTTTAATACTTAATTTTTTGATTACTTGCTTACTTATTTTATTTAATTCCTTATTATTTACTTACATATTTTTTGTTATTAATTTTAATTATTCATATATATTAAGATTTTATAATATGAAAATAATTATTCGTATATATCAATCATGCCCACGTAGTAGCCCGTATGGCCCGCGTGGCCCTTCATACAAATTTTTTTTTATCTTAATTTTGTCTTTGCGATGAGCCGAAATCAAAGAACACTTGCAAAAAACAACAACACAAACCGCACTCGTCCAGTGTTCAGCACATTTTCCAGCGAACTTTACAAAAACAAATGCATTCAAAGCCAAAGTAATAAACGCACACTCGATGATGTCGATTCTGAAGTTGATTGTCCTGTTACTTGTGTGTCGAGTTATTTTTCATGCAAGCATTGTTATTGGAATAGAAATTAAGACTTGTGCACTGTTACTGGCAGTGTACTTCATGATATGTAATTTTATTTTGCAATTGTTTTTTTTTTTCTGTTTGATTTTTTGCCAAAAGCAATGATGAGCAACATGTTGTGTTTCTTTTGTGTTTTTAAGCATTGGCCCGCGCTTAACGTTTTTTGGGCCCCACTGGTATATATTAAGGTTTCATATAATTCATTCATATTATCTATTAAGATTCTTTACCTTATTCATACATATGACTTGTATTAATTAATTTCATAGAAGAAATAATGAACAATACGATGACTAAAAATAAAAACATAAAATAAAAAAGAAAAACTTACTAATCTAGATAATTGTGACAATTATTTCGCTCAGTGTGCTCAATTCGAGAGAGCACAAATACTATCAAGACAAAATAAAATGTGACTGTGTTAGAATGCCCAGCCCTGCTCTATACCAGTGCTCGGTATCTCGTGGCAGCGCTGGTAAAGAGCTTTCTCTGCCACCACACGTACGGTCACACGTACGCTGCTACAGCTTTTTACGCACTTTTTAACATTGGCTACGTTCAGCAGGTACAACTGTTGTGCAACTGTTGAGTGCGTGCCTGCTAAACGCATAGTAAGTATCAGTTCCTGATCAGCTCAACATGTTATGAAAACTGTCAGTTTTTGGTATCATTTTATTTTTCTGATACATTTACTCAACATGTTCAGCACAACAGTTGCACAACAGTTGTACCTGCTGAACGTAGCCATTGGAAAACTTTTGAATACACGAATACACATAACCCGACAAGCAAAAAAAAATATTTTCTCCAAGCTTGGAAAAAAAATGTTCAACCTCCACTTGATTTCAAACTCATTTCTCCAAGTCAACTCCAACATCTTGGAGTTGAGCTGGAAATTGGCTTGAGATGTGTAAGTTTTCAGTGTCAAAAAAATAATTAGTTTTGTTATGTTGGAACAGTAGGTTGTTTTTGTTGTAGTTGCAACATAATAATAAAGTTAGTTAGAAACTACAGCAAATTATTTCAATAAATAAATAAATTCAAATAATAAAACGTAAGATGAGAAAGAGAATAAAGCGCGAAGTGCAGCAAATTGCTGATTTGCTGTCAGATAAGCCCGCAGGGGGAGCACTAGAAGCACCTGGAACTTCTTCTGTAGCAGAAAGAGCTTCATTGTTTGCAGAATAGTATGTGATAGGAGCGGAAGAAGTGTCAGGAACGTCAACTGTTGCCAGAGCACCTGCATTGCACTTTGAACTTAAAGCAACTTCAGATGAGCAATGCAGCGCAGAAGAAGAAAATGGATACAGCTCAGAAGAAGTGGAATGTAATGAAGAAATACGCCCGCAAGTAACTTGAAACCTTGCTTTTTCAAATAAGCATGCATTTATAAAATTGTGTAATATTCTTAGGTTTAAAATTATTTTCAATGATTGAAATAAAAAAATAATTGAAATAGCTTTTTCTTAAAATACTAATTTTTTTTAATTTTGGGTTAGAGACCGCTTTGAGAAAGAGCTTGAAGATCAAGTGTAGATTCAGCCTTATCTCAACTGGAGATCGAAGGTCTATTTCCCTGGAGAATGGCTTGGATCTCAAGTGGAAGTCAATTCGAGATCCAGCACTGGAGATTGTAGAAACGAACTGGAGCTCTACTTCAGGTCAAGCCAATTTCCAAGGTTAATGTTTATTGGGCAGTGATTGCCAAACTCACACAACGATACTTATGCTTCATATTTTAACGAACGATGTATGTGACTGAAATAAACTCGCAAACTTGCTGAAGCAAGAGAAAAATTTCAAGAAAGTATGCGACGCAAACCTACTCCTCGACAGTAGGCATAAGACTGATGTTCGTTTTTTTAACTTCGGCTTCACATGCATAAGGGTACTAATACTGATACGTTGCCCGCAGGCATGCTGCTGACAATTACTGCTCTATACTCTTACCACCAAATCAAAAACCTTCGTGGCGCAACGTCGCCGAGTCAATATTTAGAATTTAGGGGGGAAATATACCCAGAGGCCAAAAAAAAGGTCATGTTTGCGAATTTTTTAAAGGAAACCTATGGGATATTTTTAAATGAGGGTTTTTATACCTTAAAAGAACCACATTCAAGAGTATGTTAAGTATTTTTTTATTAAAAAAAATTTAATATTATGGTAGACACAGCATTTTTTGTAGAACGCTCTGAAAATGCAGTGACCAAGATTGCTCCTCCTAAATTCAACTGAAACAAACAAATTAAAAATATTATTAAACTAGATACTTTAAACTCGTACTTGTCATAGCCGATTTTGAAAATATTGATTTTCCGAACGTAAATTAACGATTTTTAACCAAAAATTCGTCATTATTTTGCCCATAAAAAATTAACGAACCTATGAAAAAAAAAAATCCTATGACAAGTACGAGACTATTATAAATAAAATAAGCCTGCAAAAAAATCAAAACGATCGGTTCACTGAGTTTCGAGAAATCTTGGTCAACGACTTTGAAAACATGGTTTCGAGAAAAACGCGTTTGAAAATAAGGGCCAGCGCGCTCTAGAAGGCGGTTCACTAACTAGGCTATAACTTTGTTATTTTTGGAGATATCGACTTGAAATTTTCACCACATATTCTTCAGACTTAAAGCTTTAAGTTCTGGGTATATTTCCCCCGTTAACTTAAGCCATGTCGCAGCAGATCACAGTTATCTATTAAAAGGTTTGTGTATTGGCTATTCTTCATATCGTAAAGTATTTATAAAGAGGATTGTGTATTGGCAATCCAAACAACAAAAGTAGCAAAAAAAAAAAAATAATAAATTATCAATCTACGAACCTGTGTTTTTTTGTTTATTACGCTTTAAAACTTTTTCTACATTATATGGAAAAATTCTTTGAAATTTCATTACTTTGTAATATAGTCAATTCCTAAAATTAGTCTAAGCTCAAAATATGAGTCAGGCGGAAAGTTATACTATAACCTGTCACTTACGAGTAAGTATAGGAAATCAATAGGCAGCGCGCTTGACTTCCAACTCAGGGGGTTCAAATCCCGGCCAGGCCATGGTCCTGCGCTTTAACCTTTCTGTATTTTTTCCTACATTCTAATTAACTAAACTCAAAAAATTATCAGTATTTACGACCTAAAAGTTGTTGCTGGTGGTAGACAATTATTTGGATAGGATATTCGATAAATTATGATTCATAATCTATATATATAAAAAAATGTTGTCAATTCTGTTTGTGACGAGTGTTTGAGAGTTCGGCTGGGTAAAAAAAAAATCTGCCGATACCATTTTGTAGGGTACGTTCTCTAGATGGTTTTAAAAAAAAAATTGTTTGAAAATGACAAGGGGGCGTGGCACCTCCCATACAACCCAAATCTACGGTAGCGAATAGCTCTGAAGTTATAGTTCGCATAGCATCGGAATTCGGTGTTCTACCTTAATTTACAAGAGCCGTTCCACAGGTAAATTTTATGGGCGTTGAATGTGGGGCGTGGCACTTTTTCAGCAGACCAAATTTTCGGTATAACTTTCAAGCTATAAGTCACACATCAATGAAACTTGGTAGGAGCGTACTATTTAGTCGCGTCCTTCGACTAGCAAAATTTATCACGTATAGGCCAAAGGGGTGTGGCACCGCCCATACAATTCAAATTTATGATATCGAATAGCTTTGGAACTAAATGCCGTATAATAATGAAATTCAGTATGGAGTTTCCACTTGGCGATATATTTATACTATAAAACTGGGATGGGCTTTGGAAAAGGGGGTGTGGCTACGCCCATACACTTAAAATTTTTGATATCAGATAGCTTTGGAACTAAACGTAGTTTAACAACGAAATTCAGTATGGAATTACTATTGGGTGATATTCTTCTACTAGAAAACTGAGACGTCATTGAACAAGGGGGTGTGGCTCCGCCCATACAAGCTAAATTTGCGATATCGAATAACTTTGGAATTATAAGTAGCATAGCCTCGAAATTTGGTTATCAATTTACACGAGTCGTTCCGTAGAGATAGAGATAGAGATAGAGATAGAGATAGAGATAGAGATAGAGATAGAGATAGAGATAGAGATAGAGATAGAGATAGAGATAGAGATAGAGATAGAGATAGAGATAGAGATAGAGATAGAGATAGAGATAGAGATAGAGATAGAGATAGAGATAGAGATAGAGATAGAGATAGAGATAGAGATAGAGATAGAGATAGAGATAGAGATAGAGATAGAGATAGAGATAGAGATAGAGATAGAGATAGAGATAGAGATAGAGATAGAGATAGAGATAGAGATAGAGATAGAGATAGAGATAGAGATAGAGATAGAGATAGAGATAGAGATAGAGATAGAGATAGAGATAGAGATAGAGATAGAGATAGAGATAGAGATAGAGATAGAGATAGAGATAGAGATAGAGATAGAGATAGAGATAGAGATAGAGATAGAGATAGAGATAGAGATAGAGATAGAGATAGAGATAGAGATAGAGATAGAGATAGAGATAGAGATAGAGATAGAGATAGAGATAGAGATAGAGATAGAGATAGAGATAGAGATAGAGATAGAGATAGAGATAGAGATAGAGATAGAGATAGAGATAGAGATAGAGACAGAGATAGAGATAGAGATAGAGATAGAGATAGAGATAGAGATAGAGATAGAGATAGAGATAGAGATAGAGATAGAGAGAGAGATAGAGATAGAGATAGAGATAGAGATAGAGATAGAGATAGAGATAGAGATAGAGATAGAGATAGAGATAGACATAGAGATAGAGATAGAGATAGAGATAGAGATAGAGATAGAAATAGAGATAGAGATAGAGATAGAGATAGAGATAGAGATAGAGATAGAGATAGAGATAGAGATAGAGATAGAGATAGAGATAGAGATAGATATAGAGATAGAGATAGAGATAGAGATAAAGATAGAGATAGAGATAGAGATAGAGATAGAGATAGAGATAGAGATAGAGATAGAGATAGAGATAGAGATAGAGATAGAGATAGAGATAGAGATAGAGATAGAGATAGAGATAGAGATAGAGATAGAGATAGAGATAGAGATAGAGATAGAGATAGAGATAGAGATAGAGATAGAGATAGAGATAGAGATAGAGATAGAGATAGAGATAGAGATAGAGATAGAGATAGAGATAGAGATAAAGATAAAGATAGAGATAGAGATAGAGATAGAGATAGAGATAGAGATAGAGATAGAGATAGAGATAGAGATAGAGATAGAGATAGAGATAGAGATAGAGATAGAGATAGAGATAGAGATAGAGATAGAGATAGAGATCATTTCCGCTACGACAGCAACGCGTCGGGTATCAGCTAGTTCTTATATGAATACTATCTTATACTATCCCGTAGGGATCCCTGATCTAAAAACAACACTGTTAACCCCCCACCTTATAACCATGTGATCAGTTCAAACCGAATATTTCACAAAATTAAGGTTTCTGAATTCAAACTTAAAACTTAGTATTTCGTGTCCTTAGCAACTCCGGATCTTATAAAATTCAAAATGATTTTGAAATAAGAAATAGTATTTGGTTTAAATTTTGGTTTTGCCTCAAATATTTGGAAATAACCAACTTATGGGTCATCTAACTGGTGGCGCCCCACCTTGTAACCTGCTGATCTATATGAAAAATAATGAATTATTCATGTTTTTCATTTAACAGTTTTTATAAAAACTTAACACTTACTCCCATTTAAAATTCGACAAATTGCAGTAGTCATCTCTAAGAAAACTCATAATACTCCAAGATGCTCATTCTCGGTGACAAGACCAGGTAATTGAAAAAATAAATATAGAATTATTTAATTTGCTGGCAAATAAAGGCAACATTAAAACTTAATCCAATACAAACAAAAAAAAAAAAAAAAAATCACATACAATAAATAATTCGACAAAAATTCTGTTCGCATGCATTGGCAAAATATTCGAGACGTATTTGCGAGTCTGGAAGTATTTTTAGAGTTTTTGTCATTAAATATGCGACTTGTACGCTTGGACAGACAGACACCTAGACAGACAGGCAAACAAGCAGCACACGGACTGACGTGCGTACCTCAGCGCCCAATTCGTCCTAATCTTACACAATGAGCGACATAACAAAAAAAGAGTCACTTCTTTCGTAATGAGGAGTAGACTTCAGCCAACTGAAGTCAACCAGAAGGTAGCGCTGCTACTCATGTCGCCTGCCTGTTCCTGATATACAAATGGAATTGTTTCTGTGCCAACGAATTGTTTCAGAACTAAAATTTATGCCCGATACTTGATTTTTGGACACACCAAGTGAAGCATCGAGTCACAAACAAAAGGTAGCAGTAGCCTCTATAGTATTGCACACAAGCTGCCACTCCCCTTCGTAGAGACCATAATTTATGTGTTATTTTTGTAGACAACCACAGGCAGACTTACAGACAGGCAGACGAACAGATAGACAACCGAGTAGAGCGACGGACAGCCAGCAAGATGCGACAGCGCCTGGCTGTCACAGCCTGAGGTAGCACGCAGCACAGCGAATTTCACGTGAAAATTTTAAAAGCAAGAAATTAAATTAAAATAAAAGCTCATAAAAAAAGATCAGACTAAGTATTTGTTAGTTTTTAGTATCTGGCAAATGCAACAAGCAGTATCTGATTGCCCACTGCTGTCGCCTGTCGACGTTTGCAAAATTTATTGCATGCATTTTTTTTTTCGGCAATACGCCGATTTACAACAGATTAAACTTGATTTTGAAAAGTAGATGCGAGTTGGTGCCACTTCTTCTTCTTCTATTGCGTTTGTCGTTCGTTGATAATGTGCATTTTTTCTGAGAATTTATTAAAAATCACACTTTTGGGTGGTACTGACAAATTAATAAAGTGAAAAACTTTTATGGCCCATGGCGGGATACACTTAATTAAGTCGCGTTGTTATGGCTATTAAGTAGACAAGCAGCAAAATTGTGTAACGATCATAAATCGGCAAAACCACTAAAATCTAGAGTCTCATTAAAAATGAGCCAAAACGAATAGAAGCCACTAGAAAATTAATTAAATACTAAAATAAATGTAAAATTCACTTAAGACAACTAAAAAATGATTAATATAGAATTAAAAAAACCGGTTCAATTTAATATTCTCGAAGGACTTGAGTTTTCTCAACGAATTTTAAGAATTTAATGGATTATATTCATAATGGGGAAAATTCACCTTGAGAAAAAGCAAAAAATTTATTGCAGCTATATACATAAAAGCCTTTATTTTACCTATGCTGATGATAAAAAATATTTCTGTTGCTATCTTAATCCATTAACTTTAAGTGTTCAACATGTATTCTTTGTCCACATATCGGAGAATCCACTCCAATATTCGTAGGTTGTGGTTGGTTTAAAGAAATAAATTATTTCTATATGAATCATCTTGAAGTGTCGAAATAAAAGGTAAAACGATTTTTAGATCCAAGACAAAGATGTTTCCTAGGAAAAAACAATAAAAATTTTTTATATGCCGCAAACTCCCAGCCGCGCTTATTTGGCTTTATTTTCACATTTTTTAAAAATTTTTTGTAATGTAATATAATGATATTGAAAAAAAAAAAATAATCCCCATTCTTATAAAAAAGTAGATTTATAAAAAAAGCCCCCTCCGATCACTCCTTAGGGGGGCTCCCATTCAAATTTTATGGTTTTTGTGCCGGAGAGGGTTAATATCTATGACTGACCCCCATTACTTTTGCAAAAGGAGTATTTTTTCCTTTGACACCTATTCCCTCCGACCACTCCTTAGGGGGGCTCCCATACAAATTTTATGGTTTTTGTATATTTATGGCATACACCTGAGCATATGACCTTTAAGAGAGTGCCGGAGAGGGTCAATATGTATTACCGACCCCCATTATTTTTGCAAAAGGAACATTTTTGCCTTTGACCACTATTCCCTCCGACCACTCCTTAGGGGGCTCCCATACAAATATTATGGTTTTTGTATATTTATGCCATACACCTGATCATATGACCTTTAAGAGAGTGCCGGAGAGGGTTAATATGTATTACTAACCCCCATTACTTTTGCAAAAGGAACATTTTTGCCTTTGACACCTATTCCCTCCGACCACTCCTTAGGGGGGCTCCCATACAAATTTTATTGTGTTTGTGCCGGAAAGGGTTAATATGTATCACTGACCCCCATTACTTATGCAAAAGGAACATTTTTGCCTCTAACACTTATCCCCTCCGACCACTCCTTAGGGGGGCTCCCATACAAATTTTATGGTTTTGTCGATAAAACCGGAAACTATCGATAAATAGGTAGCAAGCTTAAGCAAACAAAAACATCAAATGTTGGCTTTATATTTCATGTAATTGTGTAAAATTTATATAAGTTAGAGAGTTCTAACATGAATTTTTGTCGCATTGAGGATCAAGCAAACCAACAAGTGCTAACATCAACATTGTACGATCAATACTTTAGGCCCACCAAAGGCTCAAAAAGTTATATAAATACCGACACCTGATCACTATCAACCACCCTACTTACCTCCGAGAATGACGTATTCTACGTCAAAAGCAATCCCCATTCTTAAAAAAAAGTAGATTGGCCCCTTAAATCGTAAATTTCCAGATTTTCTGAACGAAAAACACTTTGACCATTTAAGCCCTTGGAAGGACCTTGACCGAACTTCTTATGAAAAAATTGTTTTGAGCGTGTTATTAAATGTTTTGTATACAAATAACCGAGAACTGGACCTACTAGTTTTGTGCCGACTCCGAACGACTGAATGCTCATGTACTCATAAAGCTTTACATGACTTAGTCTGTCTACTCTCTGACCAGATTCCCTATAAATAAAAAAAATATATGAGTCTCAAGCTCAATTTGAAACTTATTTTTATTTTATTCCCATTAAAATAAAATACTTAGTACAAAAGGGGATCCACAAAGCCCCAAAGATACAATCACCAACACAAACTTGCAGACATGCTCATGACCTTTTTGCATATTTCGGTGATCTTCACAATTTCCCTTTCGTAGAAGGACCTGCCTTATTGGCGAAAACCAAACAAAGTGCTGATATACCACCTCAACTGAAGATAATGTTATTCCACGACAGTATTTTTGAAGAGATCGAAACAACTGTAATTCTGACTGCTCAAAGCCAGGGTAGTATGATGGGTGCTGTAATACAACCCATTCTAGCTCCAATAATTTTTGACGGAATGACAGAGACGTTTGTGGTCTCTGGCGTTGTCATGATAGAACACAACTCTTTTACGCTTGACAAGCTCCGAATTTTTCTGATTGACAAATTCGTTCAAACTGTCCAGTTGTCGACAGAAATCATCCATATTGATTGTTTGGTTTTTTTGTTGGAGCTCAAAAAAACACCTCACCCTTCTAATCCCGACGCACTGAGACGCATATTTTGCTTATTGACGAACCCATTGAGCCAAAAATGAGCTTCGTCACTGAAAATAATTTTGCGATGAAATTCATCATCTTGCATCTTTTCCAGAGCCCAATCGGAGAACATACGCCGCTTCAAATGGTCCATTGGCTCTAGTTCTTGAGTCAACTTGATCTTGTATGTTTGTAAACCAAGATCCTTACGCAAAATTCGCCATAAAGTGATCTGGGCGATGCCCAATTCTTGAGACGCCATGGAATTACCTGTTTTGTATCGTTTGCTACGGATGCCTGAACGGCAGCGATATTTTTGACATTTCGACCAACCTGTTGTCTCACTGGCACACCAACATCACACAACGAATATGTAGACTCAAATTTTCGCACTAAACTTATTATTGTCTGTCTACTAGGGCGAGAACAACGACCGAAATTTGCAGTTAACGCTCTTAAAATTGCGATCACCGACTCCGAATTTCGGTAGTAAATTTTTATAATTTGCAGACGATGTTCGTTCAAAGTCAACTTGATCTTGTATGGGTGTAAACCAAGAACCTTACGCAAAATTCGCCATAAAGTGATCTGGGCGATGCCCAATTCTTGAGAAGCCGTGGAATTGCCTGTTTTGTATCGTATGCCACGGACGCCTGAACGGCAGCGATATTTTCGACCAACCCGTTATCTCACTGCCACACCAACATCACACAACGAATATGTAGACTCAAATTTTTTCACTAAATTTATTATTGTCTGTCTACTAGCAGAGATAAAGAGATGGGAAACTTCGACTCTGCTGTCATTTTTGTTGATTTTGCGCCAAAATCGTGCTTGTTCTTCTCATTTTTTATGCACTCACGTATTGTGTATATGAGTTCACCTCAAGATTGTCAACTGTTGTTGTATCGACTAACAGCTGCTTTAAGTTAGAAATAATATTGTTTTATTTTCGAAGCTTAAATAAATAGGCATTGGATATGGACATAAAATGAATATAAAAGAGGCTGAAACTTAATTTATGCATGCAAAATTTCTCAACTGATAACATATGAACTTAATATTGCCAATGAAAATGCCTTGAAAATTAAAAAAGCAACTCTGATCCTTATACCGTACACGAACCTTCAATGCATGTTGAGTTTCTTCACAGATTATACAACAACCAGCGTAAATTTGAACTAGCAGCTGACTTTATTTACTTAAGGCGCTACCCAAACTTGCAGTACAAAAAATAGAGTTTTTTTATGAATGCGAAAACTACTAAAATTTTTTAAACGATCGTTATATCATCTAAAAATACATACATTGAACACTTTCAGTTATATTTTTTATTGAAAAATATTGTATGGTCTTGTAACAAATGACTTTAAAAAATTGTGTTTTTATTTTTGCGTTTTGCGGTGACCAACATTGTGGTGAACTGGATCACCTGAAAGAGAAATAGGCTAAAAGATTTAGTAAAATAACAACATAAACTAGTATCTGATCGATTCATTTAAAAAGTATGCAAAGTATAGTTAATGGTTAAATTTTAACTAAAAATACTGTTGTTTTTTGGCTATAAAATGGCCGTTTTTTATCGAATGAATCTGCAAACTTTTAAAAAGATAGGTTCAGAATTTTCGAGTAATTTTTGTCACCGATTAAAAAATTACATTTCGAGAAATTACGATTTAAGTTTCAACTTCAGTTTACACGAAGGAAACAATTTTTAAGCAATAAAAATAAACAATAACATATATGCAGCCATCTATTCAGGACCCATATGGTAGCTCTTCCACCGACGATGATTCTTATAAATTTCCTGTTGCTTTTCATGTTTCTCTCGTCGCGCATTTTTCTGTTACTGCAATCGAGTTTTCGAACCTTCGAGCTAAACTGACAAATTTAAACAATAAGAGGCATCGAAAATTCATTTCTGAAAGTTCCAAACATTATATGAAGGCCAGAAATACGAGGCATACGGACCTTTTTGGAGGCGTATTACTTCGTAGATAGTTATACTTAAAAAATATGCAAGAACAAAAAAATCGATGAAGTTCAGAGTTACAAGTGCGAGTTACCCCTTAATTTGTTTATGTTTAGACCGAGGTAAGTTTGTCTAAGCTCAGTGAAATTTTACACAGTGGTGAGAACCCAAACCAGCTGAATAACTCAAACTAGCACCCAAACTGGGTGAGTTTGTCAACAAACCGTACGACGACTACTATAATATTGTGTAAGTATTGACTTCAATTTGACGTAACGCAGGCATAGTGCTATCCCTTTCACATCGA
Source organism: Pherbina coryleti (assembly GCA_943735915.1). Lineage (NCBI taxonomy): Eukaryota > Metazoa > Arthropoda > Insecta > Diptera > Sciomyzidae > Pherbina > Pherbina coryleti. The sequence continues at coordinate 11,779,793 of OX030949.1, forward strand.
AGTTTCCCATCTCTTTATCTCTGCTACTAGGGCGAGAACAACGACCGAAATTTGCAGTTAACGCTCTTAAAATTGCGATCACCGACTCTGAATTTCGGTAGTAAATTTTTATAATTTGCAGACGATGTTCGTTCATGTACTTTACCATGATGAAAATGTTGAGTCTACTGAATAAATTGACAGTGACAGTTCGACGATTAATGAAAGACGAAAGGTGAGTAGGGTGGTTGATTGCGATCAGCAAACGGTCGATTTATGTCACACTTTGAGTCTTTGGTGTGCTAAAAGTATTGATCTTAAAAGTCTATTTAAGCACTTGTTGGTGTGTTTGATTCGAACTGGGAGAAAAATTCATATTTGAACTCTTAAACTTTTATAAATTTTACACGATAACATGAAACCTAAGCTCAAAATTTAATGTTTCTGTTTGCTATTCGTATAGTTTTTGGTATGATCTAACGCGAGAAGGCATCGCAAGAGGTGAAATACAATTGGTTGTTGAATGTACTACTATTAGTGCTACTACTGAACGCAAGAGGCATCGCAAGTTGAAAAAAGGAACTGAACTGAAATCGACAAGTCGATGCAATCAGACTTTCAAACTTAATGAAATAATCGAAAGGATTTATCATTGTTTCTTTTTGTTGCTTTAAGAATCTATTGTTGCGCTACTGATATCTTTGCTCTTCACATTGACGACCTTACAATAATATATAAAGGCTCAGTGCTCCCAGCCGATCTACTAAATAATTTTGTTTTTTTTTTTTTTTTGTAGAAATTAAGAGCTTAGTTTCTCCTAAGACATGAAAAAATGTACAAAGAAAATATTCTTTTACAAGCATTTTAAAAAATAATCCATTAAAAAATTTCTCTGTAAGAATTCTTCGAAAATATTGATACTTTTTACTTTTTCCAATTTCAAAACACTCTATTTATAGAAATCAGTCACCAGAATATGGTTACTTTAAATTTTGCCAAGAAAAGTATTACCGACAACCTTCTAATAATTTAGTTTAGAAAGTCAGCTTAGATAATTTCGCTTACAACATATGCCATGTCTACACAGAGAGATTAGTTTGAGTTTTCAGTACAAATTTGAGTTCTGCCATTGAACGCAAAATAAACTCATGAGCTCTCCTGTACAATTACGCAGGATGACACTCAACTAAACTCAACTTTGTTTTTGTGTTTATCAAAACTCAATTTAAGAAATGCCTAAAAGTATGCTAATATGGCCGTGTGCTATTCGGAAACATTTCACTCGGATGATAAAATTTTGACAGTCTGATAGAGAATATTTGGTACTTGTGAGGTGAATATGATTGTCAAAAATTCATGTAGCCCCAGGGGCTAGTATACATTTTGACAATAGGCAAGAGAATTTTTGACACAAGGAAAAATAGAAAACGAAACACTTGTGAGTTCATGAATCGTAAAGAAGTTCAATATAATTAGCTTCCGATAGCATAGCAACCAGTAATATAATGTAATGTATCATATAATGATATATTATCTATCATTCTTGATTCTGCCTATGCATCTCTGTGTGAACACCTATGGTTGAACTCATACTAAACTCTCTGTGTAGACAAAGCATTAGTGTCAATAAGAAGTATGTATATAACTTTAGTGTTGTGAACGTAAGTATTATTTATATTTAATTCTACGTCTTGTATTACAATATGGTCGAAAATACTGTCTTTTTTTTTTTTTTTTTTTTTTTTGAGAATGAACTATCAGCTGTTTAATTGACTATGATAATCATATCGCTCATTTACTAAAAGACTGTCATAACTCAAAAAACGTCATTTTCGACTTATTGATGCAGAATTATTCGTAGTGTCATGCTTTATATTGTGTAAAAATTTCACACTCATAAGTTATATACTCTCTGCGTGAGAAGATAAAGTGCCGTTGGGATGCCGTGCAAGATGGGAGTCAATTAAAAACTTCAAACGCGTTTTCTGCAAAATCGCGTTTTTTGAGTTATGACACTCTTTTAGTAAATGAGCGATATGTGTGAAAAACACCAGTGCTGCTAAAATTGTTAACACCATCTGTTGTAAACATATGCATTGACTTTTTACTTAAATTTATACATTCTATGGGAAAGAAGCGGCAAACAAGTATAACAAGTATACGATGTTCTTAGCTTGGTGAAAAGCCGTAGACACATGGGAACTAGAATTTGAGGCAAATGTAATTTTTTACCTCAGTCAATTCTAGTTCTAAGGCAATACAATCCAACAACTACAACTTTTAAGTCGTAAATATTTAATTTGATTATAAATGAGAAAAGAAATGCACAGAGGTTAAAGCGTAGGGGCTTAGTACCTACTAAACCTCTGCACAAATGCACTCGTTTTTTCCACAACAGTAGATCCAACAGTGCAGAGTTCAGAGCTTGACAGAACTCTGTTAGTCAAGCAGAGCTTATACAAGTCATTTAATGATAACAAACTAACACTGCAGAGCACTCGTCAGCTTCAAATCAAACCATGTTCGCCGTTTGCTTTAACAGAACAATTACTAACAGCGAAAAATGCATCAATCACACCTAACACAACAGAAGCTTGGCGAAGTAATTATTTCTACCATTGGCAAATAGAAATTTTATTTTTACGAATTCGGTGCTTGGGCGAACACTAGGTAAAACTGGGTCGATGAATCCGAAATCGTTGCCAGTATTTTAAAATTATAAAATTTTTAACAAAAGGGTTGCCACCTTATAATGTATTTTTTACGAGTTTTAAACATTGTAAAACAGTTTTAGGGGGTCACTGTTTTCGAATCTGAGGTCAGAATTTTAAAACAAAAGATAGCTAAAAGGGTTGCCACCTAATTATTTTATTTTTACGAATTCGGAGCTGGGTCGAACACTAGGTAAAAATGGGTTGCTTAATCCAAATCCGTTGTCAGAATTTCAAAATTATAATTTGGTGGCAACTCTATTCCTGAAAATTTCATAATTTTGAAATTCTGACAACGGATTCGGATTCAGCAAACCATTTTTACCTAGTGTTCGCCCTAGCACCGCATACATAAAAATAAAAAAAATTAGGTGGCAACCCTATCATCTATTTTAAATTTTAAAATTCCGACATCAGATTCGAAATCAGCGACCCCCTAAAATTGTTAGATAATGTTTAAAACTTTTAAAGCAAGATACTATTAGGTGGCAACCCTACAGGGTTAAAAATTTCACAATTTTGAAATTCTGACAACGGGTTCGGATTCAGCGACACATTTTTACTTAGTGTTCGCCCGAGCACCGAATTCGTAAAAATAGAAAAAAGTTAGGTGGAAACCCTATCTGCCATTTTAAATTTTAAAATTCCGACATCAGATTCGAAATCAGCGATCCCCTAAACTGTTAGATAATGTGTAAAGCTTTAAAAAAAAAATTATTAGGTGGCAACCCTATTGTTAAAATATCATACTTTTGAACATCTGAAATCGGATTCGGATTCAGCGACTAATTTTTACCTAGTGTTCACCCCAGCACCTAATTTTTTAAACTACAAAAAATCTACAGAAGCCTAAATAGTCTTTTTTTTTTTTTTTTTTTTGGATTCGCCCGGAGGTAAGAAATCTTCATAGATACGTATGACCCGCGCCATACGCATGCACGATTTACATTCTAAGAAGTTCCCGGATCAGCCGGACTGATAGAATGCACCTACGTGCTAAAACTTACCACCTGTTGGCAAATAATAGCCTCCACTAAGCACAATTGCTTGGCCTTTCAGCGGAAATTAAAATTAAATAAAATTTGAGAATTTTTTGTGCTTATGTAAACTTCATAAACATCATCGAATAAAAGCACATTCTTCATAATACGAAGCAATACAAGACAACATCCAAAGTTATTTATTAGACCATATATAACCGCATTTATAATTGTTGTCGTTCGGCTTGGGGCTACTGTCCAACCCAAGATCCTACGTGGAAAAGAGATGCAACTCTCAAACACCAAACCAATACCAAACATAGCACAGATATACAAGTATATATTGTGCAGGCACAATATATTTATATATTCGGGTCACTAAAATAAGGGAACACCGAGCTAAAGTTATTATTTGGATATGCATTTGGGCCAACGCAGGTAAAAACTTGTATGGAAAAGAGATAAACTCTGACACACCAAGCCAAGAGACACGGTATACATGGTCAAATAAGGAAGAACTAAAGATCTAAAATAATTTCATGAAAAAATAAAGCAACGAAACTGAATAAAACGAAAACTTAAAGTATCTATCATATTCGATGATGCTTATTTGTTAAATCGTAAAATCTACACAATTATCGCGAGTTATATTTGTTATCACAAGGAATGCGTTAAGTATTCAAATGTAATATAATTTTGCGTTTTAAGACATCCACCGAGTCAGAAAAATTTATCAAGTTCAAGTTGCCATTAAAATCACTACACATACATCGCAAAGGGTCGTGAAGGGCATAATTAGAAGTGCAGTGACTCAACTTAAAAAGCTGGAAATGTCTGGCTCCGCTCCTGGGGATGTTGAAGTTTAATGAGGAAAGGAGGTATTGTGAGTCTATATCACCACTGAGTAATTTGTATAAAAAAGAGACATTGAGCATAATTCTTCTGCTTCTTAAGGAAGGCAGGGAAATAATTTTGAGGCGTGTTTCATAAGGGGGAAGAATAATATTGGGGTTCCAACGATAATGTAAAGCAAAAAGTAAGAATTGTTTTTGAACCGATTCTAATGCATCGATGTGGACATTGTATTGAGGGTTCCATATTACGGATGCATATTCAAGAATTGGTCTAACAAGAGAGGTATAAAGTATTTTAGTAGTGAAAGGATCGTTGAATTCTTTAGCCCATCTTTTAATGAAACCAAGGACACCTCTAGCCTTATTTACCACCAAATTAACTTGAAGATTGAAACGAAGTTTAGGATCCATAATTACACCTAAATTAAGAAAACTGTGTACAATTTCTAAATTAGTATTATTTATAGTGTAATTTATACTATTAGCAATTCGACGTGAGAATGTCATTTGCTTACATTTTTTTAAGTTTAATTTTAAAAGGTTAAAATTACACCACTCAACTAGACTGTTTAAATCCGATTGTAAGAGTTGTTGATCTTCAGGCGATTTGTAAGTTAGGAAAAGTTTCAAAAGTTTCAAAGTTTCTTAATACGCATAAGTTTTTCCTACACTTCATTGAATTATTTGGATACTTGAATTATTTGGATCGGAGCCACACCCATTTTTCAAATGCGCATCCCAGTACCCTACTTCCCCTCTTCTACTTTCTAGTAGAAGGATATCACCAAGTAAGAACTCCATACATATTGAGTTTCCTTGTTATACGGCATTTACTTCCAAAGCTATTCAAAGACTCCAAGCGTTCTGCTGTTGTTTACATAACTTTCTAGTCAGTGTGAACTTTCTTCTTTTTCGAATCGTGCCTAACATTGCTTTGGTTTTAGTTTGTTCTTGTTCTGCTCAAGCGACGAGTGCTCTCTGTAGTGCTAGGCTTGATTTCATTGATAAGAGCAAAACATAGCAAAAGCTTGCATTTCAAGTGCACTCGTGCAGAGGTTTAGTACCTACTCGACTACCGAGGAACCCAATCACCCATATTTGAGCATTTGCAGTCTAATCTGAACAATCTAATTCCTTGCTTCTTTTCTTAAAAACAAAAAAAAAAACAATTTAATTTCAAAAATTTTTCATCCCTAACAGCTTGAAAATGGTTAGGTTAGGTTGGTTCATGGTGTCTAAACCGGCCAAAACGACTTAGACCAGTGCAGGCCCGTTGTGATCCCACTCTTTTGAATCTATGAGAGATTTCCCTCCTCAGTAAATCAGCAAAGCAGTTCAAACGGATAATGAACTTGAGAATATGCTTGATTTCCAGGCATGAATTCGACAAGTCCACTTAAGAAGGGATGGTCCAGAGTTGCCATTCTCCTTTTAATTAGCGCAGGACATTCGCAGAGGAAGTGCTGAACCATTTTCTACCTCTTCTTCACATTTGCGGCTTCTGCAAAAAAATCATTCGATGTAAATACTAACCGATTAGATGTGTTCCGATTAGACAGTGACCCGTGACGATTCCTACTATTTTTGACAGGCTTACCCTGCTTAACTCAAGCAGTGAGTTGGTTTGTGTTAAGTCGTAGGAAGGCCACGTTAGCTTAGCTATACTGCATGTAGCAAGGTTTTTCCAACGTTCTTGTGCAAGACTTAGAGATTTGTTCGTGCATTGGAGTTTATAGAAGGATATGGGTATACCAATAAAGTCCTCATTTAAGAGGGTGTTTGAGGTCATACCCTTCTCAGTCAAATTATTGTCATCGATATCCTTAAGTCCGGGTACCCATATGAGATGGATACTGAATAACCTTGCCAACTCTTTAAGAGATTTGCGGCACTCAGTGAAATTTGTAGAGTTGTCAATATGTGAGTTCAGTGCCTTATGTTAAGCTTGACTATCTAAGTAAATGTAAATACTCTTTCCTCTAAGGTCTTTTTGACCTAGAATCTTAGCGGTTTCATGTATAGCCATCATCTCTGATTGGTAGACACTACAATAATTTGGAAGTCTTAAGGAAGCTTCGATTTCAAGATTTTGGGGTAGATACCCCTCCCCTCCTACTTGTTCTTGAAGTTTGGATACATCTGTAAAAATTTTAATACCGGTGGTTTGAAGGAGGTTTTTGTTAGCCCAATCTTGCTGTGAGGGGATGATAGCTTCGTAGATCTTTTCAAGATTTAAACAAGGCTCAAACATTTCTTCTCCAACTCCATGAGTAGGTAATACTCCACTGACTACTTCTATAATTTAGGCAATTTTGTAGTTCCACCCAAAAAATTGGCAACGTTTTAACAGAATGTTAAATTCTTAGTGATGTTTTTTTAAAATCTTAAAATTTGTCAAAATCTAAACAAATTCAAATCACGTGCTGCTGCTAACAAATTGTCAGCAGCGCTTAACAATCATAAAATTTCTTAAAAAAAAAATAAACTGTAAACAAGTCATGCCAAAAAAAGGCCAAAGAAGTTATGTCTTTACTTTGGACAAGTTAAGGCAGAACCTTTGCATTGTTGGAATTTCAAATTATCCAAGCGTAAATCCTAAGGTATGTCCTGTGACAAAACACACGCACACACACACACGCTCACACAAACCGACGTAACAGACGCATCATAAAAGCCTGAGAGAAACGAAGACTGAAAACAACTTCCTGCGGTCAACTAGCAGGAAACAACATTGGTTTTGTTTTCCCAACAGGGAAAAGTTTAAAAAAAATCACAAGCTGAAAAAAAAAAATAAATATATTTATACGTTAACGTAAAAAATAAAATTGTCGAAATTTTTCAAAGAAAATCGCAATCATTCTGCGAAACAATTGAAATTCTTAGCTGGAGAGGAGCAATAGCTACTTTATATGTGAATGTGTGTGTTTGTGTTTTTTTTTTTCCTTCTCCAAATCAAGTACATACAATAAAAATAGAGTCCACTCCATTACCTAGATGCAGAAATCCTTTGCGAATTATATGTTGCATGGTTGAGGAAAAATAAGAATGTCCTTATGTCGTTCGTTTCATCGTCCAAGCGACGTGCGTCTGCCGTAGAACAAACAAGGCAGTAAGAACACACTTCTGATGGTTGGGTGTGGACATTTTTCAGAAATTTGTCATTGTTATGTTTGCTGTTTAAGGTGTGACGCACGACGTTCTCAGCATATCCTTTTGAACAGCACCGCAAGAGGATGTAGCACCAAGCATTTTTTTGTGAAATGCCCCACGTGAAATGCTGTTTGCTTTCACTGGAGATGTTGTGCTTTTTGCATTTCCGCTTTGAACAAATATAGCAAACGGATATGTGAGTTGATTTTAAAAATTATGCATTGCCTGAGTTCTAGCAAAGAAGGTCCTTTCTTGCTGATGCTCTTTCCGTTGGTCTTGACTTTTGTAGCATGCGTTGATGACATCACGTTTGTGACGTCTTTGCTTTGAATAATGATTTTCTATTTGGTCAACATAATTTCACCATTTTCCACTACATTAAGTTGGGCACATTTGGGTCTAGAAGACTCGTAACTGCGCTTGGTGTGTTTTTTATTTTATTTTATTTTTTAAACGCTTAAATCATCCACCCCCGTATTTTGCCTATCTCTCTTATGTTTGTGGGTGTGTAACATAATCTAATTACCTGTTTACTACTGGCAATTAATGCAAAAACAAACTTGCTCCAACTGCCACACTTTCACAACTCGTCATAATCTTGTCTCTCTAACTTTTGCGCCAATCTCGCGCACATTAAAACATTATCTGTTCCAACATTATGACAACCATAACGACAGGTAATAACAATTCGAAAGCTGGTATCTAAACCAGGAAATATTCATAACGACTGTTGGCAAAGAAATTTTTTTTCGTTTTTGTTCTTCACTTGGCTGGCGGTTGGCTTGGTTTAAGCCTTGTGCTGTTAGCTACATGGATCTTCTTCGCTGCCCTACTTGAAAGAGAATCGCTTAAGTGGCTAAATTCAGTGGCAGTTTTTAAGTGTTTTTTTTTTTTTGTGTCCTAAGTATGCTAAGTGGTTGTTAAGGTTTTGTGGCAACGCTTAAAAGCATGTATTTATAAAGATGATATTTTCAAAGGATCTAATGAAATGAGTTTGTGTAGGTACTACGCAAGTTTTAACGTTCTTAAGGTAGAAGTTAAGAAATTAAAAGTTATCTTGTATCTGTAACTGAAGTTGAAATTGTTGTGAAGAGGTGTTGAATGGAGCTTCATAAGAAAGAGGAGTTTTTATTGCAAATTTGAAGCAAGAAGGAAGTTTGTTTCGCTTTATGAGGTAAGGACATTTAAGATTTTACTATTGTATTTAAATAAAACATTTCATAAGGAATCATTTAAAATAGTTGTTCTAGTTAAATTTCTCTGCATGACGTGTTATAAAATGCTGAATTTTAAATCATTTAAAAATTTTTTTTTGGCGAACACGTTTTTTTAATTAATTTTAATTTAAAAAAAAGTTTAATTTAAAAAAAAAAATTGTTGGGTGTGTCGTGGAGACATCGGTAGGTTTTGACGTGACAGTGTTTCCTTATTCTTGTTCTTATGCTTGTCCCTATTCTTTTCTTAATCCCAAACTTATTCTCATCCTTCCGGTAATTTTTTATTTGTCCTAATAATTTTCCTATTTCATGACCAAGCTCTTGTTTTAATCCATGAACAAATTCTGTCATAGTCCTTGTCATAGTCCCTTTCCCAGTTTCATTGTATTTTTTGTTTGCCTAAACTGCATGCAATTAATCCATGCACAATAATGCATTTAGATTGCATGAGGCGGTTACCTGAGGGGTTTCATGACGCCGTCAATTTTTTTTTTTTTTTTTTTCATCATGTGCATAAAGACCTTGCGCCATTTGCCACAGAGTTGAAATTCCATGCAACGTTTTTTCATTATTATAGCATTTTTACTGCATTATGTGGTTGGCTAAGTTATAAGGCTTATTAGCACATCTATTATGTCGTAAAATAAAATTTACCGTAACACGTCTCCTGAGGAAGTAATAATTCCATGCAACGACTTTGTTTCTATTACATAAGCTGCTATCCAATTCTTAATTTTCGTTTTAAACATTTATCGCAGCTTATATACTTAACGAGTAAAAATTCAATACAATGGCGTTGAATGTTGCATTATCGATCTTTGAGCGGCTCTCTCTGTGTCTCCATGACATTAGTAATTTTTTGTCTAATTTTGTTGTGAGGGCTTAGAGCAATGATACTCAACCTCTTTTTTCTTCGGGCCACATACATATATTTGTTAAGTTACGCGGGCCGCAGCACTATACTGGAATCACTTAAAAAAATCATGAAACTCCTTTTGTTGTAGAAACCATTTATTTTAAAAATTAAAAACCAAGAGACTTTAAAAATTAGAAACTAAAACAAACTATATCGCTTATCAGCATACTGCTCGTAAAAAATTAAAATAGTGAAAAAAGTCAAACTCAGAAGTAACGTGTCCAAAGATTTATTTCAAAATTAGTGTGATTTTTGACTTTGAGATAAATTTTCAACCATTTTAGACATATCGGGCTTATAATTGCTGCATACACAGAACCAAAAACGTACTTAATAACAAAGAAAAAGTTCTTTGTCCCAATGTATTATACATTAAAATTGGTCCAAAGTACGAGTTCCTTGATTCAATGAATCTTTGTTCTTACGTTATTTCTTTGATATGTTATGAAGAAAAATTATTAATTAGTGACACATACAACTGTTACAATAAGTTAGTCTGTCCTTAGAAATTTTAAAACAATATCAAGATATATTTTAAAAAATCATTTTCTTATTGAGATAAAATTCTCTAATGGTTTTATAGATATTACAACACAAGAACTGGAACAAAATTTTAATGAACACGAACAATGAACTGTTCTTTAAAATTAAGAACAACGATTCATTGAGCCAAAGAATTCGTTCTTTGGGGCAATGAATAGTTCTTAAAAATCAATGTATTTCGCTTTATGAACGAGATTCTTTGATTTTAAGAACAATATTTGGTTCAGTGTACTACCCTCAATACGTCATCAAGGTGAGCACAAGTAAGTCGATTCCTGTATACATCGGCGGACATTTTCGATAGCATTTTGAAGACACTCCCGCCATTACGGGTAATTAAATTATAACAAAACAATACTTTTTAAGAAAGCAAAAAATGCTGTTGTATCCGTGTTCCGCGTAATATTTACTTGTCATTTGCAAGCTGTCACATGCAACCTGTCACCAAGGTTGCACAATTATGTACTTTAGTACCATTTTGGATACTTTTTAATCCTTAAGTATGGAGTACCAAATTCTGTGAGTCAAAGCCGAATCTCAAGATATCTAAAATTTTGAACTTTTTTTGAAATCATGTTCCAAATTTTTATAAACTATGTTTCTGATAATAAATGTGTTTAGGGTCACACATAAAAGTTTGGTGGGCTACATACCGCAGGTTGAGTACGGTTGGCTTAGAGCAGAGTTGCAAATCCCATAGCTCAATTAGCTCTTTTAGCTCACTTACAACAACTTCAATATTTCAGTGTTTGTTGTAATTCAAAGAAATGACTGTCGGCGCATTGCGCTGCGACAGCAAGAAAAAAAAATGTGCATAGTAGTGTTGCCATATGTCCCGTTTTTCACGGGACGTCCCGTATTTTGCCTGATTTTTAAAGTGTCCCGCCGGGACAAAATTTGTCCCGTATTTTTGACATTTTTGTAAAATGTCTATGATATACAATACGCATTCACATGAACTGAGGCATTAAAAAATGATATAATTCATTATAATTTAGTTCTATTTAGTTATTTTTATTTAGTTTTTGATTAGTTTCATTAATATTACCTGGGTGATCGAGCTCCGCTCAAATTTCCACAAAATCTCGCCTGTTGCACTCATGCAGTATTGCACATTGGATAAACATCTAAGCTTTATAATTTTCATTAAAAAACCTAAACGAGAACTATAACAAACCGGGAGTATTCAGCGACAGGCAAGAATCTTAATTATAAATACTTCATTGATGAACTGTAGGAACAGAGTGCGATGTTGTTACTACTTGTCAGCTATTTCAGCTGTTTGGAATAAGTTACCCTTAAGGGGCCTTTTTCATTTAAAAAAAGCATGTTTTTTTCATAAAAATGTTACTAGCTGTGTGTACATAGAATACGTGTGTAAAATTTCAATTTGATATTTTCGTTTATAGAGATAAAAAACAAAACAAGAAAACAAAAATTTAAACGCTATTTTCTCAAAACAGTTTTTTAAAAGCGGTGGTGAAGATAAAAGAAAAACTACGAGTTAAATAGAGCTAAAACTTTTTGCATTATATTATTCATGTCAAAAACTTGAAGTTTACCTACAATCAGTCATTAAAATTAAAAACTCGATTTTTTAGAACGTTTGTAAGGATAAAATAATAGTAAAATAGGTTTTCAAAAATTAGGTTCAAACTTCAAGAGGCAAAAACAAAAAAAAAAAAAAAAAAGTTAAGGAAAAAAAAATTTTTAATATATCACGTTTTTAAAACAAACTAAAAAGTATAAAATAACTTTTGCTAGAGTGGGGCTTTTAGTTCTCATAAAAACGTGAAATCGTTAGAGCGGTTTTTGAGAACTCAATTACAAACAAATACATAAATATTGCTCGTTTACCCACCAGAAAATATGGAAGTAGTTGCTCTTAGAACATATTCCATAACAACTTGAATAAATAAAAACGGAACTACTTCTACTAAGTTAAATGTTGAATAGGTTCCATTCTCGCTTCTGTTGAAGTTAATTTGGAATACGTTCTTCCCACGCTTCTCCCCAAGTTGATTTGGAATAAGTTCTCTTCTTCAAGGTAAAGTTAGCGTCGAAAAACGTGCCAAGTATATTTTTTCTATTTCATATTTTTTGTGATTCTTTTCAGTTGAAAGTGTTCGTAAAGAGAAAAAGTTCAAGATTAATTGTGAAAAGTTTTTTAATTGTGTTTAATTCAAATTAAAAATAATTTGAAAAAGTGTATACTTATTGGGCCTTGCTAATAGTTTGCTTTTTTCATAGAAGTGTCGACATTTCCGATTAAAGCTCATACTTTAAAAAATTTCATTCCAATAAACGAGAAAGTATCAACATGTGCTTTAGTATCATACTTTAAATTAGTATTGGCTTCAGCTGATGGTAAGTATTTTAGTAGAATGTCAATTTTTATCTATCAAACAAGGCAAAGCATATTCACAATAATTTAAAGCTTATACTTTTATCAATAGTAAAATTGATATTAACAAAAAAACGAATGTAGGCTTCAAATTTATGATTTAACTTTTTATTAAAAGAGATTAATTTTTAAAAATATACAAAGCATGCCATATTCAAAGAAAAACGTTTTTCGATTAGAACCGACGCCAAAAAAAACCAACTGGACTTTTTCAGTGTTGTCATATCTAGTTGTTTTTAGCAGGGCTGATGCTGTGACACTTTGAAAGCGAATACTGATTTCGTTTATTGATACGGAGAAATATAAAGTTGACTACTAACGAAAAGCTTACACTTATTAGTAGCAGCTCTTGACTATTGGTAAGGCCCATTATGTTTACAAGTAATTACAGGTGAACTGCATCAAAAGGATTTTGGGACCAAATGGAATAAAAAAAAAAATTTTACAAGACTGTTTGCAGAAACTATTTTAGTGGACTTTAATGTTCATAGAAATCATCAGAAGAAGTACTTCAAAGGATTCAACAATATTTGGGAAATATTGTTCAGTAAGTATTTTTTGCTGAAAGTTAAACAAATTATAATGTCTAATTTTAAGGATATGTTTGAGACCACAGCTGAGACCACATTGAGACTGAAGATGATTTCATAAAAGCAATGCAAAAAAACATTCAAAGCAGCTAAAAATAAACATTTTAAAAATATATGTATTAAAAAAGCAAGGAAATAATCTTATTATTATTATTTTCAGTTTCGTTTTGATATATTTATTTGTGTTTCTTTTAATGAATTAAATAGTCTTTTAAAACGTTTAATTCAAAATTTTTTTCTTTTAATAAATTTATAGAGAGATTTTAGGTGCGGTTTATAACAAAAAACGATGAAAATGATCAACTTTCCATTAGAAAAGTAACTTTTTTATTGACTCCAAGAGAAGTGAAAGAAGAACTACTTCCCATTTAACTCCAATGGAAGATAATAAAGAAGTACTTTTAGGTTGGCTTCGAAAAACGCGAAAACGGAACTACTTCTTGTTGAACTTCTTTTCCACCAAGATTAGAAGTGGTTATGGGTTGACTTCAATAGCAGCGAAAACGAAAGTACTTCTTGTTTCGTTTATTTTTCAGCTGGATGAGAAGTTGTTCCAGTTTGGTTCCGATAGAAGCGAGAGTAGAACTACTTTTTTCTGTAGACATCGCCTGTAAAAATAGTATTGGCCGGAATCGTAATTAGAACAACTTGTGGTTGCAAAAAAATAGTTCCAGAACTTGTTCGGAAGTACTTCTTTTTTCTGCTGGGTAATAGAATAAGATATATGTGTATATTTATTGTTATGTGCCTAGTAAACTTGAATTCTAATAACTGCGTACCTAAATAAATTTTTTTTTTTTTCTGAAATACAAAATAATTTTCTGTTTATTTATTGTCCCGTAACATTTTCCAAAATCCCGTTTTTTTTAAAATATTTTGCATTTGTCCCGTATTGTTGGAAAACAAATCTGGCAACACTAGTGCATAGCATTGTTGTTGTTTGCTCGCGTCGAAAGATATCAAGGTTATTGATGCTGTGTATATTTTGTTGGTATTTTCTAACAGCGCACACTCAAGTAGTGGCTAGTTTTTTTGTTGTATCATTTTCAATTTTACTTGTTTTTTTAAGGACTGTATTAGCTCAGCGTACACATGTTGTTTTTGTTTTTTATTTTTTTCGTTGCCATCGAAGTTCTAATTTTTTTTGTTTTTTTTTTGAAAATTTGTTCTCCAGCTCACTGCCACGACACCACTGGTTTAGAGTAGAGTTGGGCAAATGGAGCACATTACGCACAGGCGCTCAATGTACGCCAACTGTGGGACACAGGTGCACAATATGCGACAGAGCTTGCTGTCTGCATGCTAACTGTGCTTGATGGAGGGGTTGCCATGACTCGGGTGAAAGAGAGAAAAATTGAGCGAAGAAGAAGCGAATAAGAGAGTACCACTGAGCGCATTATGATTTTCGCAAAGCAGACTCTCATACAAGCCTTGCCACTATTTTTTTCGGAATACAAACTTGATATACAGTGAAAGCTCCCATAAACTGACGCTCTAATAAGCGGACATCTCCTATAAGCGGACACATTCTTGGGAACGAACAATTTTTTGTTTTTTTTTCATAGAAAATGCTCTCCCATACATGGACTTTCCGATAAACGGACGTAGACACACAAACATGTATATTTATGAAAAAAGAATCTCCCATAAGCGGACGCGAAGCTCTAATAAGCGGTCAATTTTGTCTTTTTTTTATCACAAACATTACATTACAAACATTGTTTTTGACAGTTAAGGGGGTTTTTCTTCTCTTTTTTACTCTTATTTACTCGTAATTTTTTTGCGCTGCTCATTTATAACTGTAAAGTAAAACAATTAGTTTCAGCGTTTGCTCTAGTTTATGGGTTAATCCATGATAAAATTATAAATACAAGGTAGGAGTGACAACTGGCTATTTTCTCACGAGTGTCTTGCATCGACTGTCATTTGCCTGTATATTTTTCTATTATCTTTTTTACTTTTTTCGTTCTCTAATTTATACTATTTTTGACAGTTGGTGCAAGACGAAAGAACTGTCACTCCTACCTTGTATAGTTGTATTATGGGGTAAATCATTGAAACGTTTTGCAAGAACAATCCAGTTTTACGATGACTCTTGCACAGTTACAAAAATTATAGACATATTTAATATGAATTAATTTTTGTACTCGTTTCGTTGTTTGTCTATTAAAGAATAAAAATTATTTCATCCCAATGCCCAGTTTTTTAATTTGATATTTAATATTATTTTTACGACATTCCCATAAGTGGAAATCTCTCATATGCGGACAAAAAGTAGGTGACCGTCGATGTCCGCTTATGGGAGCTTTCACTGTATATTTAATTCAATTAATTAAGGTAGAATTGAAAAATTTCAGAATTTCAAACAATTAAAAATTAACCCAAACAAAAATTATTGTAAGCAACATATTATTTGCTCACTTGCTACAATTTTAGCAACTCTGACATAAAATTAATTCACTTCAAAACAACTCTAAAAAACAAATGGATTTTAATTTTGTAAACAAACTTGTATTTTTTTTTTTTTTTTTTTTTTTTTTTTGTAAATTCATAAAGTGACAACTAAAGGTAACAATGCGTGTATTGTTTTTTTTTGGTAAACTTTGTTGGTACATAGGTTGCAAACAAATTTGTGGCAGTAACAATTTTAGTAAAAATTTGGTAAAATAAAATGTTTTAAGTGGCAACGCTGGTCTGCATTACGAAACTAATTGCTCTCAGTACCGACCAAAACCAATGTTGCTTGCTCAGTGATTTCCAATAAATAAAAAAAAAAATTCTTTTGAAAAACAATTTTATAAATGCACCTGCAGACCCTGACCTGATTAGTAAGCAAATAACATGGATTTTTGTGGCTACGTCAAATAAAAATAATCCCTTTTTAAGAAATTATCATCTTAATATGAACAATATGCAACACTTGCTTTTCTTAAGAATATTCTCTCGGTCTCACACTTTCTATAAATCCACGCTCTTAGTTCTCTCACAGCTTTCCGTTCTCCTTTCCGATTCACACCCGAATTCATCTAGAAGCCAAGTTGGCGCACACTGGCGCCCACTGCCGCAGAATGTGCGTCAGATATGCCCGTCCCTAGTTTAAAGCCATGGTATAATAATACAAGGTAGCATTGACAACTGCTTATTTTCTCTTCTGCAAGAAAACATCTACTGTCAAAACCTGCTGTTTGTGAAAATACATCTGCAGCTGCTGAGGTTTTTGTTTTTTTCACTTCAACGTTTTCAACATTGTTTGTGTTTTCAATGGCGGATTGTTAGCGCTCTCTTTTTGAGTATATTTTTTGACAGAAGATGTTTTCCCTAGCAACTGTTAATGCTACCTTGTATTATTATACCATGGTTAAGAGCATGCCATTATTTGGAAAATGTAAAAAATAAGAACGTCAGCAAAGTTTCATGAGAACGCAACTCAAAAGACTTTTTTCATTCGCTTTAGTCTCATAATAAAAGTATTCTACGAAACATTAGTAGTTCATTCCAAGCAAACACAAACAGGATTGGACTTTATCCGGGACTTTATCCTGATTTGGTTTTTTTTCATACATAATAACCTCTTTCGATGGCTGGTTAGAATAAAGATACTTTCGATTTTTAAACCGAGAACATTCTAAATTGCTGTTTTGATGAAATAGAATCGCGCATGGGGTCAAGGCTCCCTTTCTGAACTTATGGCAAGCATTGATCTCGAGCGAGTTCTTTCAGGAAATGCTAGCGACGATCTGTTCAAGTATTTTTTGGATGATGTTCAATATAAATTATACATGCAGTCAAACAAGCAACATCTAATATGTTGTAGAACAACGCCAATGGCCATCACTTTTATGTGTAGTAATATCATTTCCAAGCAGTTGACCCATCTGATCTACTCCAGCCTTGGTTAAATTGTTTTGGGTTTTGAATTGTTTTGGAAAAAAACAATTTGGGTTTTTTCTTAATTCAGTTGTCATATCAATAGCCCCAACGTTATGCATTGATATTAATATCACCGCTTTGTTCCATTTCGGGATATATGAATATATCGTTGCTTCAATTTGAAAGCCAAACAACGTGGAGTTGAGTTTTTGCTCTTTTGATGGCTGCATCGCCATTTGTATATACGGTTTATTTTTTCGTACCGTGCCCAACAATGTTATCCTATTAATCCTGATGTTTTTTAGCAGAGGCAATGATGTGAAAAAGTTGTCTGTGGAACATTGCGTCTTTCTCACCGATGTTTGTTTCTCAAGCAGAGCGGATACGGATGCGGATCTATAAGAATTTCTCATTGAGGTTGTGCATACGGATGCAGATATTTTTAGATAATATGCGCTGATGAGCATATTAAAGACATATCAATGTCTTTGAGGAGGATGGGGATGCGAATGCAGATGCAGATGTCAAATAATAGCACATGCGAAGCTGTGAAATGTTAGAGGTCTTAATTCTAAACTTTCCGATATTTTCATTAACAGTTTTGATTTTGAATATAACTTTATAGTTTTTACTGAAACTTGGCTTCGCTCTAACGTATTAAATTCTAAAATAGTGTGCAATAAGTACCAAATTTTTCGAAAAGATCGCTATGATAAGATCGGTGGTGGCGTTCTGATAGCTGTCCATAACTCCCTTGCTTCTGAGGAATTAACAATTCCTGGCACCAACGATCTGGAGTTTATTTGTGTTACAGTTAAATTTAATAATACTACTTTTTTTCTTACTTGCTCTTACATTCCACCTAAAAGTGATTTATTAATTTACTTAAACCATATTAATGCCATCGAAATTGTCCATAATATGCTTAAAAATATGGATACTATCATTGTTTTAGGTGATTTCAACTTACCTTCCGTGTCCTGGAGTTTGTCCGATGATTCCGAATTTCTTACTCCTATTTCTGCCTCCGATTGGACAAATGATTTCTTAGATAAGTTGTCTGATCTGTGTTTTCAACAGGTTAATAATATTCTTAATAAAAATTGTAGATCTCTTCACCTTGTATTTGTAGACAGATGCACTTCTGTAAATCTCCGTCGTTCGAACCCAGTTTCTGTTCCGGAAGATGATTATCATCCAACTCTTGAAATAACAATATTACTTGCCAACGAAAGTGAAAATAAATTAGCTCCAAATACGCGAAATAATAAAATTTTTAACTTTAAAAAAACAGATTATGTTAAACTTAATGCTCTTCTCGCGCGGATTGACTGGTCCCCAATTTTAAATAATAGGTCTTCGTACTCTTTTTATGATGTCGAATCTTCAGTGCAGTTTTTCAATGATACCTTGCAAAATTGCTTTTCATTATCTGTGCCAAAACAAAATAGTAATTGCAAGCCTTTAAACTCTCCTTGGTTAACTAGTGAGCTTAAGTCTTTAAAAAATTCCAAAAATCGCTTATTTAAGAAATATAAAAAGTCAGGCTCTAATTTAGATTTCGCTTGCTATTCCTCTTGTCGTTACAGATATCAACTATTAAATAAACACTGCTACTCAGCCTATATAGCCAAAATAAAAACTCAATTCAAAGATAATCCGAAACTTTTCTACACTTTTGTCAACTCAAAACGAAAAACCTCCAGCTTCCCACCTCTTATGAAATTCAATCATGAAGAAGCATCTTGCGACATCGAAGTTTCCAACATGTTTGCAAACTTCTTTAAAACAACCTACTCCGATATACCATTGAGCATGAGTCTTGAATATCCGTACCTACCACCAGTTAACTCTTTTGAAACCCCCGTAATAGATTCTAATATAGTTATGCATTACCTTCGACAAGTTAAATCTTCTTTTACGACTGGTCCTGACGAAATACCGAGCTGCATTTTAAAACATTGTTCTATTAGTTTGTGTTCTCCCCTATCAATCATTTTTTACACATCCTTGCACAGTAGTCATTTTCCCTATATATGGAGAAAATCTTATATAATACCTCTTCATAAATACGGCTCAAAAATTGATGTTTCCAATTACTGAGGTATCGCAAAACTAAGCGCAATCCCTAAGTTATTTGAGAAAATTATAACTGATCAAATAACCCACGTCGTATCTTCCTCCATTTCCACCTCTCAACATGGTTTCTTAAAGGGAAAATCTACGATAACTAACCTCTTGGAGTTTACTACGCGACAGTCTGTTTTAGGACGACAGACTGACGTTATTTATACAGACTTCAGCAAAGCTTTCGATAGTGTTAATCATTATCTTCTTCTGAAAAAGCTTCATCTAATTGGGTTTCCCGTCAAACTATTACACTGGATTAAATCGTACTTGTCGATCGTTCGCAAAAAGTTTTATATAAGAATTCTATGTCAAAAAATATTTTGGTCACATCAGGTGTTCCTCAGGGAAGTCATCTTGATCCGGTTTTATTTTTACTGTTTATAAATGACCTTCCTTCTGTAATAAAACACTGTAACGACTTAATGTACGCCGATGACGTAAAACTTTTTCTAACTTGCAAATCGCCTGAAGAACAACATTTCTTACAATCCGATTTAAATAGTCTAGTGGAGTGGTGTAATTTAAACCTTTTAAAATTAAACTTAAAAAATGTAAGCAAATGACATTCTCACGTCGAATTGCTAATAGTATAAATTACACTATAAATAATACTAACTTAGAAATTGTACACAGTTTTCTTGATTTAGGTGTAATTATGGATCCTAAACTTCGTTTCAATCTTCAAGTTAATTTGGTGGTAAATAAGGCTAGAGGTGTCCTTGGTTTCATTAAAAGATGGGCTAAAGAATTCAACGATCCTTTCACTACTAAGATACTTAATACCTCTCTTGTTAGACCAATTCTTGAATATGCATCCGTAATATGGAACCCTCAATACAATGTCCACATCGATGCATTAGAATCGGTCCAAAAACAATTCTTACTTTTTGCTTTACATTATCGTTGGAACCCCAACATTATCCTACCCCCTTATGAAACCCGCCTTAAAATTATTTCCCTGCCTTCCTTAAGAAGCAGAAGAATTATGCTCAATGTCTCCTTTTTATACAAACTACTCAGTGGCGATATAGACTCACAATACCTTCTATCTTTATTAAACTTCAACATCCCTAGGAGCGGAGCCAGACATTTCCAGCTTTTTAAGTTGAGTCAGTGCACTTCTAATTATGCCCTTCACGACCCTTTCCGATGTATGTGTAGTGATTTCAATGGTAACTTGAACTTGATAAATTTTTCTGACTCGGTGGATGGCTTAAAACGTAAAATGATATTACATTTGAATAGTTAACACATTCATTGTGATAACAAATACAACTCGCGATAATTGTGTAGATTTTACGATTTAACAAATAAGCATCATCGAATATGTTAGATACTTTAAGTTTTCGTTTTATTCAGTTTCTTTGCTTTATTTTTTTCATTAAATTATTTTAGATCTTTAGTTCTATAGCTTTCCAAGTTTGAAATGGGACCATGAAAACCGTGTCTCTCGGCTTGGTGCGTCAGAGTTTATCTCTTTTCCATACAAGTTTTTACCTGCGTTGGCCCAAATGCATATCCAAATAATAACTTTAGCTCGGTGTTCCCTTATTTTAGTGATAAGTATATTGTGCCTGCACAATATATACTTGCATATCTGTGCTATGTTTGGTATTGGTTTGGTGTTTGAGAGTTGCATCTCTTTTCCACGTAGGATCTTGGGTTGGACAGTAGCCCCAAGCCGAATGACAGCAGTTATGAACGCGGTTATGTATGGTCTGGTGAATTACTTTGAATGTTGTCTTGTATATCCTTGTATTATGAAGATTGTGCTTTTATTCGATGATGTTTATGATGTTTACATAAGCGCAAAAATACTCAAATTTAAAATGTTTCTTTACTTAATTTTGATTTCCGCTGAAAGGCCAAGCAATTGTGCTTAGTGCAGGCTTTTATTTGCCAATAGGTGGTAAGTTTTAGCACGTAGGTGCATTCTATTCAGTCCGGCTGATCCGGGAACTTCTGAGAATGTAAATCGTGCATGCGTATGGCGCGGGTCATACGTATCTATGAAGATTTCTTACCTCCGGGGGCGAATCCAAAAAAAAAAAAAAAAAAAAAAAGCTCCCTTACGTCCCTTGTTCTATGTGTACTGCAGGAAAATGTATGTGATACCCGGGTACCCTATAGGCGCTTTAGTGTTAAAGTTTCAAAAATAATCTAAACGAAAGTCAACTTTTATATAAATAAATTAGAAATATATTTCGATCGTGGTAGGAATAATGTTTGTTTAATTATTGAAAAAAAAAAAAATGTTCCCCCTTCATCAAATTCTGCTAAACTTTAAAACTTTGTCTCGGATAATGCAATGAAGTCGTTAAATTAAAGTACTATAAAAATCGTATAAAAAATTCGCTGCATTGAACATAAAATCGAAGCATTTATTGCTTAACTTTTTCCCACTCATACTCTATCATCGAATTTAAAAAAAATATATAAATACAAAGGTATTTTAAGAGATGCTAAAATATCTACAATCTTCAAGATTGCTTTGGCAAAAATATGCTTCACATAAATTTTCTTATAAGCATAAATTTCCTTGTAGAACAAGCAACAGGGATTCACTCAAGCATTGCATATTAATATGCTTAAGGGTAACGTGCTTCCTTGTCGATGATATTGTTCGTGTTGTTGTATTCTTTGTTTCTTGTTCAATGTAATATTGCAGTAAATAAACGCCAGTTCAATATTTGACGAAACAAGCTAAACGGCACAAAACAATGCGGTTTCATTTTGAACTCAACCGAGCAAGGTTTACATGCACCAAACCTGGTAGCAGCAGCAGCAATACATCAATACAACCCACAAAAGAATTTAAGTTCGTTCTATCGCTGCTGAAATATCGTCGTCAGCCATTTAAATGCTATCAAAACCAATGCAATATAAAATTATGAAGATGCTTAAATATTAGCTCTGATGTATGTACGTTTCACCAATCTCGAAAGATGATGCTTCATCGAAGGTGCTGTGGTGTAGGTGACTATAAAACTCTGCATAATGCGCCGAAAATATGGAAACAAGAAGAAATAAAAAAGGCAAATAGCAAACATAAACAAACGGAAGCAAGTCTCTACCAACCAACCAAAGCAAATAATAACGTTGTCTTCGTTGATCAGCTTGCGACTAGATGCTCGGAATTCGCCCTGAAGGTGCTTTGAAAAAGCCGTCAAAGCAGCGATAGATGAGCTTGCGGATATGATTTTCTAGAATTTCATTAGAGGTGGAATTGGATAGAATCAAAACCGTCGATTATTTTTTGCATTCCAAAATGCGTCGTCGTCGTTCGATGAGCTCAATGAAGCGAACATGTTGAACATTTTACGTGATTTGATTTGAGTTGGGTGGTGTTTAGAGCTCAAATGGTGATGGTGGTGGCTGGTCAGGCATATCACTCTCTGTGTGCTTGTGTGCGGAATCTTTTATGGAAATTTTTGTTTGACAACCAAACTTTTCTTATGAATTAAGTAAATATGTGAAGATTTTTGCAAAATTGCTGGCGGTGATTTGAATTTTTTTTTTTATTTCTTCTGTACAGCTATTCTTTGCTTAAAATACCTTGGAATATAAATATTTTATGAACATTTTTATGCATTCAAAGCAGCAACGTATGCTTATGTGTGCTGCTTCCTATGTGCGTGTGTTGTTTTTTTTTTCTTCACTCTCATATGTGTGTATTTTTTGCAATGTGTGTGTTTGATTTTGGACAGAAGCACACTTTCATGCATTTTCTTAGCGGTGATTCTTATTCCAAGACACGTTTTCTATTAAATGGTCGTTGATAGAGTGAGCAGCGGCATCCTTTTTGCACTCTTGTGTTTACTTTGTGTGAGGATCAATGTTAAAAGGTTTTTAAAATCACTTTGCGTATTTTTACCCAACATGTAAGCAGATAAACGGAACTCTTCATCGAGATACTAAAAATTTATATTTACTTGCGTAGCATAAAGTTAAACTTTACCCACTCTTTTGAATTTTTCCTTTTTAAAGGCATATACATTTTAAAGTGAAGCTTTTCTGTTATCCTTGCGACATCCTGCTGCGCAAAATTTGCATGCTTTCCGGCTTACAATTAATTGTGCCATGTGGCTCAAGTGTTCGACCTTTATTACCTGTCACAAAAGGTAAATCGTACCGGCACACGTTGCATAACCTTCACTTAGCCACTTCTCTACCAGCTCATACAGCTCAACTGCGTCGTAAAAAAAGCATTCACCGCCAGGCTCCAGGATTCAGTCATGTTACGGGTAATAATTTTTAAAATTTATGAACTGTGTCCATGAAATGGCCAGCTTCAGTCTCCGGTTGTTCATGTTATAAATGTTCCACCACACAGCATTGCTGTCTGTCGCCTGTTGGGCTATTAACGCCATCATGTGCCCGCCGCCAAATGCTGTTTGGTTATAACCACAAGCAAGGCGTATGTTGTTGCACGTGGTCGGTTCACTTTCTGTTTTTCGTGTCATGGTGAAATGTTGTTAAATGATGCTTGCTGCTGTTATGTGTTAGTTGCTTATTAATTTGTTTTTTCTTTATTTTAATTGATTTAGTTTAGGTAGAGCTTAGATGGAGCTGAGCGGAAGCGTGTTCGTCTGGGTTGGCAATGTGCCCAAGATTGAGAGCAATGGAAACAAGTGAGATAGCAATAATGTGAAATGATTAGTTTTTTAAGTCATCATCAATATTCGAATAGATCACGACAAATATCAAGCAAGGTTTCCTACAGATCTATCGGTCGTTTGGAGAAGGCGAAGAATTCCGTTGATAACGGCAAAAAGTTGATGTTGAAATATTTTAAAAATATTACTTTTAAAGTGTATCCATCATACGAGCATACTGAGAAAAATATAAAAATACTAGCAGGCCACAGTAGTCCGCAGCTTCGCCATGGACGTTTTCTCTTTATCAATAGTTTATCTTTAACAATTTATAAAAAAACTTATTGAATCACAATGCCACTTCTACAAAAGTAAAAAGTTAATCGTTTGTTTCTGTTGCTCATTTATAAATTATAGGAAAACCACATTCAAAACATGTGTAGAAAAGTTGCATGCTGTCCAAAAAATATACATACATACATACATACATTCATACATACATACATATATACTATAGATCAAGTCGGATTGAGTCTCATTGAAAGTGTAGAGAGATAGAGCCGAAAAACTTCATAAAAAAAAAATGCTTAAACATGCTGAAGGTGAATCCCCATTTAACAAAACTGGTGTGGTGAAGTCATTTGTTCTTTTGTTTTAGTCGCAGCAAAGTATGTATGTATATGTATTTGTTTGTTTATTTAGTTGTATTGTGCTTGCTGAGAACAAAGAGAGGATGGAGTAGAGATCAACATGGATTGTATTGATGCTCTCTTGCATGGCATTGTGGATGATTTTTTAAAAATGTTCACTGTAATTAAAGATTCTGTATTAAAATTTCAAAAAAAAAAAAAATACCCCTTTATTCTTTTGCAGCATAAAAGTCATATTTTAAAACTTATTTAATAAAAATTGGAATAGTACTTTTGGAGTTTAGTGGCAACAAAAAATTTCCACTTTAATTGTATATAATAGTTTAGATAAAAAATAATAAAAAAAAATACAATAATATAAAAATAATTAACAGGTGGCAATTCTAAGCGGTCCTTTATCCTTGAACTCGTACAGTTCTAATAGTGCTTTATCGTAAAGGTCACGTGATTCTAAGTTAACACAGAAAACGAATTGACATTAACAAAGGAAGATCACTTGGCATTGGGAGCAGTCGAAGAGATATAATTCGCATATAGTTTACGTGAACGCGTGTACTTCTTTAAATGCAAATGCAACAATCAGGAATCGAGAATTCTTGGCAGGAATTAACATTTCGATAAACAGGTTAACTTTCTTGTCGACCGAGTGCCGTATAAACAATAGTTGACCGCAAAAAACTACGACTGCTTAGGACAGAAATTAAGCTTCGGCTTTTCCGGCTTCAGACAAACGTCCGACTGTTCAGCTTTGACCAACATCCACTCCAGGTATTTAACTTTTGGCTATACATCAAACTCCAGCTTTTAAGTTTTTAGTCAAAATCAAGTTGAGGCCTATCGAGTTTTAAGGCTACAGTATTTCAGTAGGCTTACCATTGCAATGGCATTTTGCAGTCAAACCTATAACACTAGCCACATAATTTAATCGGCCCTCTGCCATCGTCACCTATCTGGCACATCTGTAACAACTTTTTGGTATGATGCATTAAACTTAGGCCTGCAAGTTTTTACTTTTGGTCAAATGGGTTTCAAAATGAGCTGTTATTATGTTTATGATTCTTTTTTTTTTTTAAATAAAGACCATTTTAAGATACCATGAAATACTGCAGGACAGCAACAGCCGAACCCGTTATCGTACGTAGAACATTTGATGCTAATTTTATGAACTCTTAAGTCCAGGGTTCGAATCAACCACAATACACAGGAAATTTTTTCAATTGTTATTAATTTTTAACCGACTTCAAAAAGGAGGAGGTTCTCAATTTCGTTGGTTTGTTCGCTTTTTTTTTTTTTTTTTTTTTTTTTAAAAGTATGTACATCGATAACTCCTAAAGCACTTGCCCGATTTCCGTAATTTTTTGTCAACAGGTAGATACCATGAACGCGGAGGTCTTTTTTTTAAAAAGTGGGCGATATTCGACAAAGGGGCGTGTCAATATAAGAAAAACACTGTATTTCAGTTAATATTGACACTAGGGTACTGAAATTTACAGTAAAAACACTGAGGTAGACAAAATTATTACAAATTACGATCAATAAAGTGGGCGTTATTTGACAAAGGGGTGTGGTCATATTAAAAAACACTGTATCTCAAATAGTATTGACACTAGGGTACTGAAATTTAGTACAGGGGTAGACACAATTTTTAAAAATTACTGTAAAGAAAGTAGGCGTTATTCGACAAATGGGTGTGGCAATATTAGAAACATACCATATATCGAATAATATTGACACTAGGGTGCTGAAATTTAGTGCATGGATAGTTTTATTATCATCAATGTATTAATTGCTTTATGAACATAAAAGCTTTTAAAATATGACCAAGAAATGAATAGGAAAAATTATTTAAAATTATTTTTTACTTTGTAGTGATTTTGAAGTCGGTTTTTTTTTTTTGTTAAAAAGTTTTTTCTCTAATGTGCTTCTTCAGAATTTACACATTAGCCGTTTGTAGTCGGCATAAAACTAGTATGTCTAGTTATCAATCACCTGAACAAAAATTTAATGCACGTAAAACACAATTTGATTAGAACATGCTTGGTCAAAGTCCTTTAAAGGACTGAAATGGTCAGTTCGTTTTATTTATATTATACACATATCTTCGTCCGGAGATTTGTGTGCACCATACAGCATTTTGACAATTTTGAGTTAATAGTACCATCCCGTCGTTTTGGTACCAAATTTTTCAAATCTGCAGTCCGTTTATCTATATATCTCTACTAGAAGCTGAGATATATCATGTCCATTTTTCTGTACATCCCTTTTAACAGAAATTTTCGGTTACCTCTTGTCCCATAAGCGTTTCAATAGAGCAAAATATAGATACGACATACGCCAATAGAGCGTATAGAGCAAAATTTTAGTAAAAAATTTGTACTTGATTTACGATAACCACTTTTTTTTAATATTTTTAATTAAAAAAGTCAAAAAGTATACTAAGTATACTGCATATGCAACGGTATATGCTATGCTATCTAACGGTTAGGTTGAAAATAAGGGGTATGTAAAGAGTGGCACTAGCATTAACAAAACAGCTTGTCAATAATATCCAAATACAGCCCTGTACAGTGTACACCTTGTTGTGCGAGTGCTGTATTGCAAAGCAGCTTGGAATGCAGATGTTAGAAAATATTAAAAGTGAGAAAGAATTTTTGACAACCAGTGGCGTATTCTGGATTTGGGGAAAGGGGGAGGGGGGGGGGGGGGGGGGGGGGGCAAAATACTTTTGACTTCTTTTTTTACTAAACCTACTTTAGAATCTACTAAGTTTATTTCTTTCCAGCAAACATACAGCAAACATAATGAGAAAAGCTGCACAACATGTATTTCCCCTACACCAAAAAACATTTTTGTAAATAATTGAGTATCTATATCTATAAAAAAAAGACAAAATATAAAATAAATTGTTGTTAAACAGGAGATGGTTTCCCAAGCAACTGTCAATGCTAACTTGTATTATTATACCATGGCAACGAACTGCTGACCCAAAGCATTCCAAGAGAGGCCTTTTAAAGCAATCCAAAGTCAGCTAAATTGGAGTGCCTTTTTCCAATGACATGTAATGTTAAAATAACAATGGTGTGTCATACGTGGATCAGCGCTTCCAGCTGACTTGCAAGCACACCAAAAGGCCTTTTGGAGTGCTTTTTTTCCCGCTGGGTATGTACTCATATCAACTCAATAAAATTCTTTGACTCATTCCAACTAAAACCAAAAAATACTCATAGTACTCCTACACGCATTTCTGTTGGCAAATTATTACTCTATTGGTTATGGGTTAATAACATGAACCAACAAGACAAGATCAAGCAATCAGCAGTGCGAGAAAATAGTAATTTTTTTCCTGCCACGTCATCGGTCACAAAAAAAGCTATATAGCATATCATGAATCAAGAAATAAAGATCATGCAAAGAAAAGAGCCGCCATATTGTAAACAAAACAAAGCTGGTAGGTCTGACGTCATCGGTCACAAATTGTTTTGTTTACGTGTAGCGATTATATGTAAAAAATTATTTCTTGAAGTTTAATAGAATTATTGGTGTTTATAATTCAGTAATTTTTTGTGTTTTTTATAAAAATGAAGTATGCTGTAGCGACGTGCAATAATTGCAACAGCAAAATAAAAAATTACTTTAAATTTCGTTACTGCATGAAAATATAAACAAACAAAGTATTCAAACACTTTTTTCGAGAATTAAACTTGTTAATTTTATAATTTTCCACTTTTATTTAAGTTTTCACATGTTTTGCATGAAAAACGTATGCAATATAGCTTTTTTGTGACCGATGACGTGGCACGCAAAAAATACTTTTTTCTCGCACTGCTGATTGCTTGATCTTGTATTGTTGGTTCATGATAGCATATATGCAAAACATGTGAAAACTTAAATAAAAGTGGAAATTATAAAATTAACAAGTTTAATGCAGTAACGAAATTTAAAGTAATTTTTTTTTAGTGTTGCAATTATTGCACGTCGCTACAGCATACTTCATTTTTATAAAAAACACAAAAAATTACAGAATTATAAACACCAATAATTTTATTAAACTTCAAGAAATAATTTTTTACATATAATCGCTACACGTAAACAAAACAATTTGTGACCGATGACGTCAGACCTACCAGCTTTGTTTTGTTTACAATATGGCGGCTCTTTTCTTTGCATGATCTTTATTTCTTGGTTCATGGGCGGCTATGGGCACCACTACATTTAAAGCTTCTGTGTTGTTTCTGTGTTTGTCTTTTGTTTATGATTTGTTGTTGCTTTTTGTGTTGCTACATAAGCCTTTGCACTCAATTCTTGTTCTCAGCGCTCCAAGAGCGCTCTCTGCCCATACCCGTTCATGGGTTAATAATCTGATGTGATTCAATTATAAATGTGAGAGAAAAATTAGAATAAGTGAGTTGAGTATTATTTTGTGTTATGCCTTTGCTGGTGCTTTTTGCTGATTTGTTCACTTTATCGTGTGATAAAATGAATGAGTTGAGTATTATTTTATGTTATGCCTTATGTTTTTGGTAAAACAGTTATTGTTTGTTTTAAAAAAAAATTCAAATAACAATAAGTCATTCCACTGAACACATGACGTTTATTGGTGTTATAAGTCATTACGGTATACAAAATAAAGACATTGACTTAATGAGAGAGATGAGAACTGCATCGGTTCATATCAGCAAATAACTTATTCATTGTTGCTTTGTGTGCCGTGCGTGAAAGGGTATGAGTGGATATGAGTGCAAGTTCTTCTTAGACTTAAATCCACTAATACTCTTCATTGTGTTAGTCAACTAATGACTCAAAAACGAGAATAATTGCAGGTCTCTCAGTACACACCAAAATAAGTTTGAAATGACGTATACAGCAAAGTGGATTTTTATCGCAAGGAAATGTAATTTGTAGGTGAGATCATTATACAATTATACAAGGTAGGAGGGACAGTTCTTTCGTCTTGCACCAACTGTTAAAATTATAGAACGAAAAAAGTAAAAAAGAAAATAGAAAATTAAACATACAGGCAAATGACAGTCGGTGCAAGACACTCGTGAGAAAATAGCCAGTTGTCACTCCTACTTTTTATAATTGTATCATGGGTGAGATGAAGGATTTTGAAATATGTTTTTGGGATAACCATTTTTACATAAATTTATAGTGAGACATTCAGGAAATCCTATTGTACATTTTTTGAAAAAAAGGGCTTCAAACTTTAACTTCCATTTATTAAAGGTAGATAGTTATAAGTTCGAATTTGTACTTAACCGAAAAAAAATTCGGAATTCCCATAAATTCTGAAGTTTGGAATAAATTCCAGGTTTTTTAAAATCCTTCAAAAATTGTGTTTTATTTTATGAAAAACATTTTATATACATTATTCTTCAACGCAAATTTTACATAAAAGTACATACATAAATATTGATATTTTTTACATACGACGCACTTAAAGCTGTTACTCTTTGTTTTTCGTAGCTACTGCAAGGCAACAACGTTACACCAGTTCGCGCTCCACTAATCCTCGAAAAGCACGACTGAGTGCCACACCCCCACGCACTTGACAAACAAAGTCAATTAAAAAACATCGACTCAACTTTGTTTTGAGCAAACATGTGACCTTGCAACATTCTGATGCTGTAACAATTAAAAAAAAAAAAAAACATCCTTTCTCTGTGACTTTCTCAAGAAAAACCTAGAATATGCAAGCAAGTAAGAGAAAGAAAAAAAACCCCAGGAAATGGTTGAAGATGTTGCAGTGACTGGCTGCGTGCAGACATTTGTTGATTTTGACTTAAAAATTAAATTAAAATGCAAATGAGTCGCGATGTTTTGGCGTAGCAGCGAGTTGATACAGCAGCAAGATTGAAATTGCATGTTCAAAAAAGCTTTGTTTTGGGGGAAAAAAATAGCGAAGGTACTCTACTGCCATATGTTCAAGAAAAAGGTGATGTCACCTCCTTGACAGGCTTTCCAGTCAACTACCAACCAACTAGTTTCTTAGTTACATTTTTGGTTACATTTAAGCTCCTCAGCTCAGAGACCGAGTGAAAAATTGTGATGAGCTTTGAAAGATGGTGTAAAGTACAAGTGGAAGACATTGCTAAAAAGTAACAAAAGCATTTTGTCGCACAGGGATTTGTACAAAAGTCGCCTTTTCGCCCTACAACACAACACAACTCACACAGTTAAGTAAGAAGTTTACTGTTTACCTATGTTTTTCATTTCCATTTTATGTCTTGACTTGTTGTTGTTCTTGTTGTTGTTGTGATTCTTATTTTGCAAATTTTTAAAAATAGTCTCCGTCTGCAAGCGACTTATGCAGAAGATGAATGTTTCAAGTGGTTGTTCGTCTTTTTATTGTAGTTATTGTTGTTGCTGTTTTTGTTGTTGTTGTTATAAATTATGCAAAGAAGTCGCTTAATGCTGTTGTAACCTTAATTTAATCTTGTAATCTGGCTTGTGGCAAGTGCAATAAATAATTCACAACTCATTCGGCTGCAGCGCTCTTGGCAGAAATTTTGGAGTCTTATGAATTTTTCCCCCTTTAAATCTACTTTCCAAGGCCTTATTTCAGAACCTCAATGAAAAATATGCAAACTCAATGAGAAAGTCATTCAAACATAGTTCAAGAAATTTTCCTTCTAGAGACCTGGTCTCTAGGCTTTACGAGCTTTAAGATCATTGCTTTACGAATTTGATGTGTTGTTTAATATAATTTTGGTATTTTGTTGTTGTGATGCTATATTAATCTATTTTGATAAATTTTTGAAATTATAATTTGAGAAAAATTTTAAATTCTTCCCACAGATTCTGAAATTTTGACTAAATAGATTTTAAGTCGAATCGAGCATTTTTTTATGATGCTTCATTTTCCATTCTCTCAACATGACTTGACCTGGAGCCGCTCCATTTTTATACGCTTAACTATATCAATGTCGGCGTACTGCTTATGCAGCTCGTGGTTTCATCGAATTCAGTACTCGCCCGGATTGGGCCGAAGATCTTACAAAGGATCTTTTTCTCAAACACTTCCAAAGACTTTTCATCGTGCTCAACGTCAAGGTGTCTGCTGCATATAATAGGATGGGCATGGTTATTCACTTACAGAGCGTGAACTTCGAAAGAGGGCTTTACCTCTGAATTGCCTACTCAGCCTAGAGTAACGTCTGATTGCAAGAGTTATCCTTCATTTAATCTCAATGCTGACATTGTTCGAGAATTTAAGACGAAGTCCTTAACAACCTCTAAGGAGTTGTTGTTAACAGTATTGTGGATTTTAAAGAAGACACTGGGACTGTTTGTTTGATGACACTACATGTAGATAGTGTCAGCTTCACTGCGACAAGAGCTTCATTCGACTCGACAATGATACAATTATACAAGGTAGGAGTGACAGTTCTTGTGTCTTGCACCAACTGTCAAAAATAAAGCGTGTCCCGATGGTAGGTGTGGTACTTTGTTATCGATTAAAATTTGCATTATCGACCTTTGACCGCCATATTTTGTGTCATTGTCATTGTGCCAGTATAGGATTTGAGTTATGGATCGCTACAAGACTATGGACTCGACTCTTTCGCTAGTCTGGAGAATGATGCACTGACTTCGCGCGTACTATGGGCAAAGGTATCGATATCATCAGCATAAGCCAGCAGCGAAATACTCTTGTGCAATATAGTGCGACTAGGTCTCAGATCAACAATTTGGATGATCTTCTCCATCATCAGGTTGAATAAGTCACACGATAAGTAATCACCTTGTCTGAAAACTCATTTGGTCTAGAATGGAGGGGATAGGTCCAAAGGAATACAAAATTTCAATATGGTGGAATATAGGTGATTCCTTATTGAACTGAGCGTCTTTATAATCGACAAGAAGATGGTGCATGTGGATTTGTTTCTCTAGGGTCTTCTCAAAGATTATTAAATATCTGATTAATAGTAGATTTATCAGGTCTAAAGCCACACTGATAAGGTCATCTCATATTGTTTGATATGGGCTTCAGTCTTTCACATAATACGCTCAACAGAACTTTATAAGTGATCTTAAAAAGGCTTATCCCATGGTAGTTGGCGCAAATAGTGGGTTCGCTTTGTTGTGGATTGGTCAGAGCACTCTACGGTTACAATCCTTTGATGTGCATTCTTCTGACCATATTCTGTACAAAAACGTACAGAAACGGCCATCCGTTTTCGCGATGATCATAATCAATGAGTAAAAGTTCGAATTGCTTCCTCTCGCACCCTATTCGCCAGATTTAGCCAAATAAGATGCTTTTTTTTTTGTTTTCAAGCTTGAAAAAATGGCTCGGTGCTAAAATATTTGACGATAATGAAGAGGTGGAGTCTGCGGTTCACGGCTATTTTGTGGAGCTCGACGGTTCTTCCTATGAAGAGGGTATCGAAGCTATTGAACATCGGTGGGAAAATTGTATCGAGCTAAAAGGAGATTATGTAGAGCAAACGTGTCCACGTCGTGGCCCGTATGGTTCGCGTGGCCCATCATACAAATTTTTTCTATCTTTATTTTGTCTTTGTGATGAGCCAAGATCAAAGAATGACTGCAAAAACCAACAATACAAACCGCACTCGTTCAGTGTTCAGCACATTTTCCAGCGAACTTTACGAAAACAAATGCATGCAAAGCCAAAATAAAAAACGCACACTTGATGATGTCGATGATAAAGCTGATTGTCCCGTTACTTGTGTGTTGAGTAATTTCTCATGACATGTGATCTTATTGCATTGCAATTGTTTTTTTTTTTTGTTTTGTTTGATTTTTTGCCAAACGCAACCATGAGCAACATTTTGTGTTTGTTTTTTTGTTTTTTTAAGCATTGGCCCGCGCTTAAAATTTCTTGGGCCCCACTGATGTAGAGAAATAGAGATATTCTTTCCCAACTTTTTTTATGTTTTCTTTGTTAGGTCGGGTGTTTCTCTGACTACCGTTTAGCTGTCAAGAATTTATTAACCCTGCATCACTAACCTTAGGGTGGAATCCACAAAGTCACTGTTTCTATGCAAGATTTCTAATGAAATATTAATTCTTTATGTTTTGTTTTGCATGTAACAATTTAATTATTTTAACAAAAAAATATTTTAAAATTGTAAAAATAATTTTGAATTTATTTAAAACCACACTTTTCTTAGGTTTAAGCAATTAATTATATCCTTATAGCTAAGAGTTTATTATGTGGGTGAAGAACACCCAGAGTTAGTTGTGCCGCAACTCAGCAATAGGTTAGTGATCCAGGGTTAAAGTCAGACAGCGGAAATGCCAGGCTACCATCCGCAATTGGGGTTTGTGGGATATAATTTTTTGCTG
Source organism: Pherbina coryleti (assembly GCA_943735915.1). NCBI lineage: Eukaryota > Metazoa > Arthropoda > Insecta > Diptera > Sciomyzidae > Pherbina > Pherbina coryleti. The sequence continues at coordinate 11,813,694 of OX030949.1, forward strand.
TCAGTGCTGCTATTAAAAAGTTTAGAGAAGTGTTTCCTTTCCATCATCAGTGTACATACTCTAGATATTTGTCACTAGATTCCCATTTTCGTTCTTGCAAAAAGAGGCCAAGGACTTAAAATCACCAGGCATGCCGATTCAAACCATATTTTTTTTTTTTTATAAATGGTGTTTCTCTTTAACTTCAATTTTAATGTGATCTTTCATTATTTATATTGAAAAAAATTTCAGCTTTAGGCCAAGTATGTTGACAACAAGACAACATGAAGACAATGAAGGCAACAACAACAACAATAACACAACCTCAACGCGCTCTGATAGCACAAAAAATACTGTGATCGAATTTCGAAAATGCACTTGAGTAAAGGATATGCCTGAAAGTATGACACGATCAAGGTTAACCTTGACACAGGGTGCTTCATAAGTAGATAAGTAGATAAAAAGCGTTCTCTCTGTCAAATAAACTTCCGGGTAACTTTGTCGGCATATTGGCAGTATAAGTAGGACCTAAGTAGCTTGAGTGGAGCACAGTAAATAGTCGTCGGCCAACGAAACAATCTGTCTAGTCTGCTATATGATTTGCTCTATACATAACCGTTGTTGTTGGTTGTTGCCTTAATTGTCTTCATGTTCTATTTAATTATAATAAATTGATTTAAAAAATATGTTTATATTCCTTTTTTTTTTTCTTTTTCGGTACTTTTGAAATTTTCCTTTTTGAGGACAAAACCACAATTGAGCACTCTTATCTTAGAGTACATGAGTACCTAAAAATTTTAAATACATCAAAATGTTGCCTAAGTAAATTACTCTTACCTACTAAAAGGCAGTTCAAATAAAAGAAATGTTTAAAAATTCATAAAATTCTGCTTTGATTTTGCAGTGCCTTAAGACTTAAACGAAACCTGGCGTCTTTCATCAAACGGAAGGAATTCTCGTCTTTCTTGTCTTTGCATTTTTAATTTTCATTTAAATTTTCCAAGGTAAACAGCAGAAGCAACTCCAACAGTTGTATAGTGTACAAAAATTCTAATGAGCTCCATCAAGGTAACCCCTCAACCATGGCTAAGAATCAACAAAGTGAGCTTATCTACAGCTAACGTTAATTCAATTTCTGGCAAAGAGCAAAATAAAACTTTTAATTCCGGCAACGGAGCAGAGTGTGTGCGGTGGCACCCTTTGCCGGTTATCCTATCCTTCCGCGATGTAGAAATAAAAACATTTGCGAGTTATTTGCGGTTGCCAACAATTTATAATTAAGTTAAGAACTTCATCAACTTCATTTGACGGTTTTAAGCTTTGCTTACTTTGATGATGGCGTTGTTTGTTTTTCGTGTTGTTTGCTTGTTTTTATTTTGTATTTTTTTTTACATCCCAAAATCCTTCCAAGTTAATTTCTTTTATTTCTATATCTAGAAACGAGTAAGTTTTGAAGACATGCGCTCATGAAGGGTTATTAGTAGAGTGAAGAAATATAAAAGAAGTTGATAAGATGAGGAAATGTTGCTGCTGCTGCTACTTTTCATTAGAAGGTTAATTTATGCAAAAATATTTGGATGAAAAAATAAAGTTTTTCTTGCAAAAATTTAAGTGTAAGTAAAGAAAATTGCTTCATACTTGTGAAAAAAGTATTTTAAATGTGTTTTCTCAACATCCATCACTCAGTAGACACATATTTGAAAATTCCATAAATTTTAAAAACATTTTACAGGAAAAGATTTAGCAACACATGCCAAGACGCTAAAAATATCCCTCAAAGGTGCTGTAGCACGGTAACATATGGCGTTGACATTGTATATCAATGACGAAAGGGTTGAACTAACACCAAAAACACAAAAAAAAAATAGTAAAAACAAAATAACATTTGCAATAATGTACGCGTCTCTTCAGTTTATGGCAATAACAACAAAAAATTTGCAAGATTTTCTTGTACGGAAGCAATCTATTAAAATTTCGATCAAAGTGTGAATAACAGACAGACGTGCACCAAAACATAAAAACGTAAAAAAAAAAAATAATACAAGCTACCGAAGCACACGAAAGGATGTAAAGATGAAACCATGTGATGACAAGCCACAAAAGGATGTTGTTTTTCTAGACACAATAACAACAACAAAGAACAACGAAAACAATAACGCAACAAACGCGATTTTATCGCTATTCAATAGAGTTGGCAACACAGCTGTATGTGTATGTGTGTGTGTGTGTGTGTATACAACCAAAGCATGAGAAACGGAAGCAACTATGTGTGCATATTTCCGTTAAACGTGTCGCTGTGTATTGCTTCCGTTGTTGCGCGAAGACAGCAAAAAGGAGCTGCTTCTGTTCTGTCTACCGGCTTCCACTACCGGCAAACAAAAGTGGAAGCAAAAAACTCAAGTTTAATATTGAATTTTTGGCACTGCATCGATATAAGGTGAGTGTCAAGGTTGAGTTGAATGAAGGTAAACTTGATTTATGCATTTTATTGAAATTTTGCAAGGATCTATAAGCAGATTGTTGACAGCTGGCTTTGCTTTATCTACAGCGTTAAACATGGCTTGAACAGGTTAGTAAATTGTATTTTCTTGTTGGATTTATTTTGACAAAGTTTGTTTGATGTGAACTATTCAATTAAATTGATACATTTTCTTTTTATTTACACATTTTTATTGAATTACGTAAACAAACAAAATGGTAGGTTTATTCGAAACATTATTTTAATTTGAAATTTTTAATTAAAATACTTTTTAAGAATTTAAAAAGAAGTCTTCATTTCAACCTAGAATTATTATTATAATTTTAATATTTTGAATATGAGCTTCCATTATTTATATTGAAAACAAATTTAAGCTTTAGGCCAAAAGGAAACATGGAGGAGCTAAACAGCAAAATAACAAAAACTTCAATATGCTCTGATAGCGGTAAGCCATTGTGATCGAATTTCGAAGATGCTCATGAATTAAGGCTATTCCTAAAAGTATGACACGATCTATAGAAGTGCATCGAAGTAGATAAGAACTTAAGCTTTTCGCTCTGTCAGGATAAATTCTGGGTAACTTTCTCGGCATAATTGTCAGTATAAGTAGAACCTATGTAGCTTGAGTGGATCACAGTGAAAAGTCATACAAGACTACTGATGAGTTGGTGTAGCGGCCAACGAAACAGTCTGTATAGTCAAGCTGTGTGATTTTTTCTATGCAGAGCCATTGTTGTTGTTGTTGGTTGTTGCCTTATTTGTCTTGATGTTGTCTTGTTGTCAACATACTTGGCCTAAAGCTCAAATTTGTTTTCAATATTATTATTTTAAAGTATCATTAAAGTAGTTATTAGGTGATAATAAATAATCACCACGAATGTAAAAAACTACGCATTAAAGCGGGTAGTGAAACCAAAAAAATTTGCAGTTTCAACAACTCATTTGAAAGCTTACCTTGAGTGGATTTTAGTACCATACAAATTTTTTCTAGGATGTCTCTATTAACAGTCAAAATGGTATTTTTTATATAGCTTTACTAGTTTAAAACTTATAGGAAATTTACTTCAGACCAGGCCATATAAGAAATTATATTTTTTCCATGCTTAAAAAATCTTCGTTGCATGATTTCGAAAAAAAGCGTTGCTTGCTTTCGAAAATGGTATAAACAGAATTGAATGACATATCAGCCTGAAAATTTTAATACATTTTAATTATTACTAGTAACGGTTGTGGTCGAAATTCAACCATACCAATATCGATTTTTCTCTTTTTTTTTATTTTTATTGAAAAATGCTTGGTAAAGTTAAAAATAAGTTGGCTGTATCGTGGACCCTTGGGTAGATTTTGACGTGACAGTACTTTATCCTTGCCCTTATTTTTGTCTCTATCCTTTCATTCGTTCCCAATCCTGTCCTCATTTATATTCTAATTCTTATATTTTTTCTAATGATTGACCTACTTTCAGTCCAAACTCCTTTCCTAATCGGGACAGAGATCTTCCTTCCTTCCTTTCTAAATCTTTGTCCTTATTGCGTTCAAATTTTTGTTCTGTTCCTTGTTCTATTCCTTGTCCTTCTACTTTTCTCAATCTTGTCCTAAATATTGTTTTATGTATTTCTCAATCTGTCCTCAATATTTCTCAATTTGTCCTTACCCTTGTTTCAGTCCTTGTCGAAGTCATCTTCCTAATTCTTGTCTGAATTCTTGTGCTAATCCTTGTCCAATTCTATACTCTAATTCTTATCCAAATTTTTGTCCTACCCCTTATCCCTATTTTGCATTTGGTGCATTCTGGTTAATTTAAGGGGTTCCTCTGTCCCTAGCGTCATCTGAGATAAAATATGAATTTTTTTTTGTAATAAGGTCATAGAACCATTTTGTATTGTTGTAAAATTTAATTTTTCGTAGCACTATAATTTTTGTTTTATCAAATCTATCGTGCCTTACATACACTTCAAGTAATAATTCTATACAACGTCGTTGAATGATTGATGAATATTGGATTTTGTAAAGGTTCTCTCCGCCGTATCGGAACGGCATGAATATTTTGTCAATTTTTGTCATTACTCATGAGCAGCTATGGGCACGGAGCAAGCTTCGGAGCCAGCTGAGAGAAACTGACTGTAACAACACAAAACGCAACAACAAAGCAAAGACAAAACACAAACACAGAAGCTTTAAATGTAGTGGTGCCCATGACTGAATTAATAAGGTTGTCGCATGGTTGAGAGCGAGTTCCCATAAATGTCAAATCGAAGTTGACAGCTTATACAAAATCTGAAAGTGGTGGTGCCCATACCCGCTCATGAGGCGATCGAAGAGAAAGAAATTAAGAAAAAGCAACAATTTTAACAATGCTACAATAGTTCATAGATACAGTGTCTAATTCAATTTCGCATTCTACTTCTTCTTATTATTTTTTATGCAAGGCGAAAAAGGATAGAGCAGCAACAGCATTTGTTTGTATACCTTTTTTTTAATTGCTCTCGCGTAAGAAAGGCAGAGATATTCAAACTACAGCGATGAGTATGAAAACGCGAACATTTATTTTAAAATGCAATAATCGCTTAATATATAAATATTAAAAAAATGTACAACAATATTCGATATTTACGTGTTAATATATAAGATTTACATATATACTAGCCTTTTCCCGGCGCGCGTTGCTGCACCCTGCAACTATATAGGAACATTATAGGTGTATTCAAAACTTTTCTAAGACTCAACGTTTGACACCACTGTCATTTTCCACTGCCCGTTACAGTTTCCCAGTAGCAGGAGATCTCCAAATAGTAACTCCATTTTGAGTTTGTATGTAAGTACTGCTACTTTACTTTCAAAGTTATTCGATAATACAAATTTTAATTATATGGGCGGAGCCACAGCCACTTATATAATGCTCATCCCAGTTTTCTAGTAGATGGACATTACCCTGTTTTAGTACAGTTGCCGACAGTGAGCATACAAACTAAATCATCAAAATGTAGCGAAATCGACGAAAACCGTAGGAAATATAGCATTTTTTTGATTTGTGGGCGGTAAAAAGGGGTGTGACAGAAATTTAAACCATCTCGTACTTGAAAAAAAATGTAATGCCAAACTTTCAGCTCTATCGGCTCATTTATTTTGAAGTTTCCAGCCATCACACAGACAGCGTTTTGCTTTTTGTATATATAGATTATTGGCTATAACTTTTGATTGGTAAGAGATACTAAGATAATTTTTTCTAAAAAATTAATATTTTAGCTTGTATATTTTTTCAAAAATATAAAAACACAATATTGGAAAATAAAAATTTTGTTCGAAAAATCGAGGCAAGGCCTTGTTTTTTTGAATCACAAAAACGGTTTTTAATTTTTGCGTAAAATTGAAATAACTTTTGCCTATAAATGTTATAACTTTTAAATAGAGTTGAAAATTTGAGAATTTGAATTGAAATTATTTTTACAACAAAAACAAATTTTGAGCCTTTTTTGAGGAAAACTCCAAAATTTCAGACCTTTTTTGAAAAAAATATTTAGAATATATATACTCAACTATCGGTATTTTTGCAATAATTTTTTTATAGTACTTTGATGAAGCTTTGGGACAAAAAAAAATTTAACAAAGTGTATAAAAAAGCAGCGGAGATATTTGAATCGAAAGTCACAAAATAAAATTTCTGATTGTGTTTTTCTCATTTTTGAGCACGATGTTGCATTAAATATATTGTTGTAGTAAAATTTTTCATAGTACCTATTCAAGATATGTTCATGTTTTTGATGTCATAATAACGGATATTTTTTAATTTTACTAAATTTAAGAAATGTTTTATAAATTATAAATATTTGCATATGTAACAACTAAAAATATGGGATTTTGTAAAAAGTTTTTACTACAGCACCATCTGGTGGTCAAAAAACTCATCGTACCTGAGAACTACTATATACCAATTTTTATTCTAATCGCATGAGCGGTTTGGGAGTTTTAGGTGGTTTTGCAAAAAATTTGTACTACAGCGCCCTCTGGTGTTCAAGATAGGTCAAAAAAGATTGCAGAAAAACACTCAACCTACATGAAACCACTGTATACCACTTATCATTCTAATCGCATAAGCGGCTTGTGAGTATTAGGCAGTTTTGTAAAAAATTTGTAGTACAGCGCCCTCTGTTGTTCAAGGTGGATAAAAATTGATAGCCCACAAACACGCACCGTACCAAAAAACTTCTATACACAAATTTTCATGCTAATCGGGTGAGTAGTTTAGGAGTTTATTGCATAGTTACATACGACATTTAGTTCTAAAGCAATTCCATATCATAAATTTGGCCTGTGTGGCCAAATTCCCCCATGTTTAATGTTCGCTCAAATATATAATAACTACCTCTTGGGCCCATAACGTCTACATATCAAGTTCCACTATCAAAACATGTACAACTCAGGAATAATAATGATTTCTAAAAAGTGGGCGTATATATAGTTAGACCACGCCCAGTTTTAGTATAGTTGCCGACAATAACCAAACGAACTTACTTTTTATTGATTTGTTGTTGGTAAAGGGGGTATGGAAAAGCAGGGGTATGGAAAATTTTTACTATGCCTATATTTTTAGCGCAAATGCAAACTAAAGTGAGACTTGCCAAATTATTCCAATATTCCATTTATTTCCAATTACCCTTGCAAATATTTCCCCATATACACCATATGTGCGCACCTGTATTTTTTCACACCTGTAATGTTGATAAGTTCACTAAAATGCCTATAATTCATGAACCAATACACATACAAGGACCATTTATACAAAAAAACCTTCGTATTGACGTCACCTTTCATGGGTAATTTCCAGAAACAAAATCGGTTCACACATTACCGAGAACATCAATTTCATACATAACGCAACTTATTTTTATATATACACTAAGGGAAAAAAATATTAAATTTATCCAAAAACTTTTTTAATTTATCCAAAAAGCGAGTCATTTTTGCACCAATAACGCATTTGAATAAATCGACTACGTAAATATTTAAAATTTATTTGAATACTTTTTTAATTAAATTAAATATTTAAATATTTAATCAGAATTAATAAAAAACATATTAAAATTATGCACGAATTTTTTTAAAATATCTTTCAAATATTTACTATTTGAAAATAAACTATCGCATTTAAAGAACATTTATATAAAAATATTGAATTTAAAAAAAAACATTTTTAAATTGAATATGTTATTAGTGGTTTTATGGTATTATTTTCTTCATATTGCGTTCATCAAATGCCATTGCCTGTATAATTTATTCTCGCTTCACTTTTTTATTGGTGCAATATTGCACCATTGTTGGTGCAATATTAGGGCACCAACTGTCAAAAATAGTATAAATTAGAGAACGAAAAAGTAATCTACAAAATATATTTAGGTCGAAGCAAATAAAGTAGGTAAATGACAACCGGTCCAAGATGTTCTTGAGAAAACACCGAGTTGTCACTCCACCCTACATAATTTCATTTCGTTGCCAAACATGCATACTATATTACTCCTGAAACAATAACTTAATGAGAACTATGAGAACTATAAGAACTGCAAATGCAAAAAATAAACTGCAGAAACAGAGTGCGATGCTGTTGCTGCTTGTCGGAGTATGTGTGTACATGTGCGATGATGTTGCTGCTTGCTTGTATGGAATATGTGTGTACGTGTGTGGTATAAATAAAATTCAAATACGGGAAAAAAACGAGTTGTAAGGAAAACATTGGATTTATCCACGTAAATATTTGAATAAAATTTATACTCAGGCGTGGATAATGCTAATATGCGTTATTTCGTATACGCTAATATGCGTTAGATATAATTTGTATTATTTGTCAGGGACTTTTCCTTTGCCTTCCTATACTAACGAGTGTATCAATGCTTTGATTGTAAAATTTGTTTTTTTTTTTATAAAACGAACAGTTTCCTAGATGTCTATTTAATTTTCATTGAATTACTAAGTTAACATATGTAGATTATGTATAGACTCAATATATTTCAAATAACCGCCTCGGTTAAACTCGCAGGTCTTAACCCTCTAATACATAATTTTTGCGTGCGAAACGTTCACTTTTACAAATTCAACTGACAATGATTACAAAATGCGCTAAGCTAGAAAAAATTTCCTTTAGAAAAAATGTTACCCGAAATGTAAAGAACCGATATATAATCTATGAATTGACTTTTGAATTGGGAAAAAAGATTTTCAGTTCTAAATTTGAATAAAAACGTAAGTGTGCCTAAAGGTATTGTTATGCAGTAGAGGGTTAATTCTGTTTTTTTTAAGCTATCGATCATTATTTTTTATAATTGGAGCTTTATTTCGGCGATGGCGAATTAAATGTTCGATGCTAGAGTTCCAATTGTTTGAGGATGGTTTGCATAGACTTTTTTCCAACCATATGAACAAATGAAAAAGTCTAATGGTGTGAAATTAATAAATCTTGGAGGCTAATTGGTAACTTTCAAACACGAAATATCGCGACAACAGAATTTCGTGCGCAATAACTTGATTTTATAAGTAGCATCAATATTCAGTTAAAAGTAGAGGTCGACTATGTCCGTATACTCTATCTCTAATCACAAAATTTATTTAAGTTTCCTCTGTAGCGCACTCTTTTGTAACAGCTCTTCCGTTGTCATTTTAAAAAAGTACCTTTTATGACGGCCCACACTCATTGTCCCACAATCCTCAATTAGTCACTCATTGTGAGTGCATTGAAATCTCTTGAATTACTCGTGGATTTTCGTATCCCAAAATGTGTCAATTTTGCTTATTAACGAAGTCGCCAATGTAGAAACGAGCTTGTCAAAACATACGATTTTTTTTTTTTTTTTTTTGTCAGGAATCACCGTTGAACCGTGTGCAAAGATGCAGAGCTAAATGATATGGCAATGTAGGATCCTTTGTTTTTTACAAAATATTTTTTTTTTTTTATAATATAAAATGCATGTTTTCAGTTTTTTCTTACGCGTTCCAAAAAGCACAATAAAACAGAAAAAAATGGTTAGGTTTTTTGCTATGAGAACAACTCGCAATACACCACAACTGCCTGTTGTGTGGGGAGTTGCTCTAGGTGAGTTTCTAGCTGGCAATGATTCATATAGGGTCATTCTTTTACAAACCGCACGGATTTAGGGAAAAAAAACCTTGACTTCTTCAAATGTGATAATTTTTTTTCCTGCATCTTTGAACAAATTAAGTTGACACGTATTTCGTATTACTTATCGAAAGCTAATGCAATTAAGTACAAAATAAAAAAAAAAAAATACATCAATCGGATAAGTACAAGTGGAGATAATTAATTTACATTAAATATTATCGAAGGAAATCCACCAAATTATCAAAAATTAAAATGAAAATATTTTCAAAACAAAATTTTTTTCCGACAAATCCTGATATATGTATTTACTATTTTTATGTATTTTAGTTATAAAAAATGTTTCGACCAATTCTAAAATGTCAAGGTTAATTAGGTGTGCGATTTGTAAAAGAATGACCCTATAATAGATCATGATGAAACATTATAAAATGGTAAAATACAATTCAAGAGTTGCATCGTGAAAAAGTAAAAAGATACTCTAAAAGTAGAAAAATTGGAAAAAAGTTTTGGCATAAACTAGAAAACAAAATAAATTTTCAACCCACGTTTTACTTACTTTTGAAAGTGATAACCAAAAAAAAAAGGTGCTCAACTTTGGGAACCTGTATTTGCTCCCGTAGATTTCAAAGTGATGACCTAAAAAAACACGCTCCACAACTTTCTTTAAACTGTACGTTTAAAAGTACTTAAAAAAATAGCTACAAAATTGTACTTCTCTCTACTAAAATACGTACTTTAATAATAATAAAAAGGTGCCTTCACAAAAATATGTCGTACACTCAAAATTTTTTTTTTTAGCTTTGAACCAAGGACTTCAGGTGGAATACCTTTTCAGTCAAGCCTGCCTTGGTTCGAAATGGGGTGATAGATTAGTGGGAAGGAAAGGGCAATCAAGTGAAAAAGGTGTACGATGTTCTAAGCGTGGTGGAAAGCCAAAGAAACATGTGAATTTGAATCAGAGGCAAGTGTTGAGCCTTTACCTCAGTCAATTCAAGTTATAAGGCAATCTCGTCCACAAACTTCTCTACAATCAACTACAACTTCAAGTTGTAAATATTGATGAATTTTTAATTTCTGTTGATTAGAAATGAGGATAGAAAATTTAGAAAGAATCGAACCAGGGACCTCTGGCGTAGCAGTCGTGCACGCTACCTCCTCGACTAGCGCCAGAGTTTGTTACAAAAGTGTTAATTGCAAAAAACAAAAAAATAGTGATACAAAATATTGATTAATTGAACATTATTTCAGAATACAATTGAGTTTGATCTAGTTTTTTTTTTTTTGTTTTTTGAATTTAAGTTTTTAGTAATACAGTTAACTCTTTGACTCTTGGTGTACACAATTGTGTACATACTTTTAAAATGCAACATACTTTGACCTGTTTAGCTATTTTTTCCTCAAATCTGATCCATTTTCTTCTCTCTTTAGTTTATTCTCTTTCTGCATTAAAAATTTATTAAAACTCCCGTTACAAATAGCCTTTTTTGTCAATTTATTATTTCGCCTCTCAGTAGTTCGCGATTGCATAAAAAACATATAATTTCATCAAGAGTTTTTAACCGTGTAATTTGTGGAAATTAATTTGGTAAGTTACTTATACGTTACAGAACGTCATATTTTAATGTATTTTCGAAAAATTTCATGCAAAAACTTTTATTTGCATTTAAAAATTAGAAATTAAAAATCTTGTCCACAATTGTGTACACACGTAGTGTACTGCAACTGTGTTGTCTTGTACTCAATTGTGTACATGTATGTATTTGTAACCATCAGAGTAAATAAGAGTAAGTAATTGAGTAGAGAACCGTTTTACAGATAGCAACAAAAATGATTAGACAACGTATGAAAAAAGAAAAAGAGTTAAAAGACCTCATTCAACATTATTTATCAGATATAGAGTTGCCAGATTCATCGGACTCTGATACTGAAAATGATATTGTGGTGCCAAAAAAATCAATTCCTAAACCCAATCTGGCAGATTGCGTTATTGCGCCAAATGCTGATGATGAGAATCGGGATGGCGAAAATGAGATTATCGAAGAGCCACTGAATTTAGAAAATATTAATATAGAATATGTAGATGAACTTGAAACGTACAACACAACCCAAAAATGCGACATTGCTTTTCGTAGAAGAGAGTATCAACCAAACATTTCAGTTGCAACTGAAACTGTGTTTCAATTATTGGGATCGAAAGGTGTCATCGATAAATCTCCTTTTCAATACTTTTCAGCGTATTTTCCCAATGAAATGTTTGAAAGAATGTCTACATATACGAATATTTATGCCATGCAACCGAATAACTACAAAGGAACCTTTCGATCAACAAATCCTGTGGAAATGATGAAATTTGTCGGAATACATATAATGATGGGTTGTATGAAGCTTCCACAAATCAATATGTATTGGTGCAACGACTTTCGAATTGAATGTGTTGCCTCTGTTATGTCTATAGAACGATTTTATAATCTGAGGCAAACATTTCACGTTGAAGACAACATGAAAATACCTAACGATTGCAATGATAAATTTGTTAAAATCCGTCCTATCATCAGCAGCGTTTTGAAAAGATGTCGAGAAATGCCGGTAGAAGAGATTGTGGCTGTAGATGAACAAATAATTCCTTTTTGTGGCCATCTCAGTGTGAAGCAATATATTAAGGGCAAGCCAAACCCATGGGGCATAAAAGTGTACATGTTATGTGGTAAGAGCGGATATCCGTATGATTTTTTCTTGTACCAAGGCAAAAACTCGGAGCTTTCAGCCTTCGAAGTAGCTCGTTTTGGATTTGGGGCTGCAACTGTCCTGCACCTTGCAAAAAGGTTAAAAACACCTGGACATCAGCTCTTCTGCGATAACTTCTTTAGTACCTTCAATCTTTTTGAAATTCTTCGTGATAAGGGTATAAAAGCTGCAGGTAAACTTTATCTTTGTAACTAATTATACTTGTGTTGATGCCTACTTATATAATCCACAATAGGAACAATACGAATTAACCGATTCAATCACCCAACGTTTTTGTCTGACACAGAACTAAAAAAGAAGGGCAGAGGCGCTTCCGACCAATTGGTAAGCCGAGACGGTAATGTCGTTTTAGTAAAATGGCAAGATAATAGGTCAGTACATTTGGCTTCAAATTTTGTTGGAAAAGGTGAAGAGAAGGTTGTTCGACGATTTGACAAAAAAGCAAAACAATATGTCAACATACCACAGCCAGAAATAGTCAGTTTGTATAATAATGGAATGGGTGGTGTTGATCTTTTAGATCAGTTGATTTCATATTATCGGATTTTTATCAAATCAAAGAAATGGACTCTTAGAGTTGCGTTTCATTTCATCGACATGGCTGTATGCGCGAGTTGGATTGAATACCGCAACGACTGCATTAAAAAGAATTGCCCAGAAAAGGACATAGTGCCATTACTAAAGTTTCGAGCACAAATCGGTCGAGCCTTAACCGAATCAGGCAATCCTGAAAATCGAAAGAGGGGTAGGCCTTCTTTGAACGTAGAAGAACCTGTATCAAAATTCCATCGTCCAGAAATTCGACCAATACGGGAAGTCCAATATGACGGTATCGATCACATTCCACATCATGATAATATCAAAGAAGCCGTAAGATGTAAAAACAAAAACTGCAAAGGAAGGTCAAGAATTATGTGCATGAAATGTAAGGTGCATCTATGCTTGCAAAAGGAACGCAACTGTTTTGCAGACTTTCATAAAAAATAAAAGAATCTTTTCTCTTATTTAATAATAAAATAAAAATAAATTGCTTTTATTTTTTTTTTTCTTCTTTATTATAACTTGAATCGATTTGAAAAATAAGAAAAATAAACTAAAAAAAAAACACAAAATATGAAATTTTAAAATTGCTCTGCTGCAGTTGACTTAGTTTGGCCACAAATGTGTTCATCGTCTTGTGTCGTCCTTAGTCGGATTTTTTTAATTTTTATACATTTGTTGCTTTATGTGAGGCCTATAAGACACAGGAATTATTGCAAATATTTTTTTTTTGGGCTGGGAGAAATTCAAGAGTCAAAGGGTTAAGATACAATCAGTCACTGACCTGCTTGGATGTTTTAGACATCTTATATATTTTTAAGCGAATTGGATTTGAAATCGAGTAATTAACTTAATAAATAAACAAATGTTAATTATTAAGTAATAAATTGAAAAATGGTACTTAGTTAAAAAAAAAAAAAAAAAAAATTGAAAAATTTTAGCATTCAATGTTAAAATTTATAAACTCAAATCTTACCATTTATATTGCTTTGCATTTTTAAGTAATACGCTTTCTTACAACATAATACAACAAAAAAACTGTCCGAGCTGTTTACACTGTTAACTAATTTGATTTATTTAAATGTGATTAAAAATGTTGTAACCTTTATTGTGGTGATTTATATTGATTTTAAATATTTTTTTTTTTTTGCTTCTCTTCAAAAAATTGGTGATTTATGGCGTTACTTTGAACTGCTTCAAACCCAATGAACGTAAGGATGAACGAACAAAATTTATGAAAATTTATACATAATATTTTATTTATCGCTGCGATCACAAAATAAATACAACAATATATATTAACAAACAATAAAGTCACCGCAGTTGATTTATATGTCTGCAGCATGAACACAATGAAGTCAAAAATGCACTCAAACACTCACAACCACATACACACGCACATACACTTGGCAACATAATTCATTTCCGCTCATTGTGAGTGCGAAAAGTGGATGACAAAAAATTGACAAAAATAAAAAAACGATGCATCCTCAAAAAACTGTGATAAATAATAATAAAGTCCGGACAATGCAGGTGAATCTGCTATGAAGTGCAGAAGTGCAAAAAGGAATTATTTTTGAAAAATCATATGAAAAATGGCAGTTACAAAAAGTGGCAGAAATAAACAAGAGTTGACAATGAAATGGTTAAAATACAGGCCGCAAATAAAAGAATGAACAAATTGAAAGGGCTGGAACAGAGAAAAAAAAAAAAACAAAAACAAAAATATTACAATTGATGTCAATTGAAAATAAAGCTCACCGGTTATTGAGTTGCAGGCCTATAAATGGCGTGTGATGCTGTTAGTATTAGTATGTATGTGTGGGCATGCATGTGTGTACAAGTTTATGTGTGAATGAGTGGCCGTTGTAAGCCGCAATCACTTTTTCAAAAGCGCAATCAAAAATCCCACGAGATACTATGGCACAGTAAAAAAAAGCAAGCTTTTTATTATATTATTTAAAAAAAAAAGCTTTTTACTTTTTCTCACACACTTAAACAAACAAACAAACACACATATACATACACTCAACAAAGGTCTCCAACAGCGCGTACGAATATGCTGCTTGACCACGAACGAACGGAAATGCAACGTGGCCACCGGAAGTGTTTCAAGTGCGCACACCGAATTGTTTTTATTTTTATATAAAAATATGGCGCAAAGTAAGTGGAGTGGAATTGAGTTGAATGTAGTGCACACAGTCAAACACACACATACACACACGCAGAAAATATGGCAAGCATTCAACTGTAATGCAATCAATAGGCAAGCAACGTAAGAACGTGTGCGTTTTTTATTGCAGTGCATACAAAAAATATCAACAACAACAAGAGTAACAGCAACAATTCAACAAATAATCGACTCAACTTCCGGTGGGCTTTCGTCGAATTTTTTTTTTCTCTGTTCTTTGATTTTGCGCGCCAACAGAAGTGCGCTGGTGCTGCTGCTACTGCTACTACACTCTAGCCACAAACGTTGTTGCCGATCTAGCGCGGCATGTTGTTCTTATTTTTGCTTTTTGTTTTGTTGTTGTCTTTTGTGTGCTGCAGCATAATTTATGTTTGTGTAATAATCCATTTTAGCTCCATCAACCAATATTGGTTCATTGTTTCCGTGCTAATTGTTTGGCTTTTGACCAATTCCTCTCTCAGCGGATAAGGATTTAATGCGCTGCAGGATTCGTTTGCAGCACACACATACCCAAGCACTTTTAGCGCTGTAGCTGATGAGGATATCTAGAAGTTTTTAGCATTCATTTGATGTTAGATTGAAAGATATGATGTTTTTTACATTGATCACTAGTATTCTTAGGAAGAGAATCTTTCCAAGTTCTTCAAGAGTGGCTCGGGAGTATTTTTGAGTATACACGAGTACTTTTTTTATTTAAACGAATTGCTCATGAATGGCTCATGAGTTTCTATTGATTTATTCTAAACAAGTAGGTTGTTTTTAGTATATTTTTTTTTATTTTTCGTTTTTTTTTATTAAGAAGTAATTTTACTAGAAGCTACAAGAGCTCTTCAATAGATTCACGTAGAGTGGTTGTATTTATTTGTTTTGCAACCTCTCATAAATTACAGCTGTATACAGAGCCGGATTAACAAAATTTAGACTAAAATGCCACCACTAAAAAAAAAAGCAAAAAAATTAAAATAGAAATGAATAGAAATTTTGAAAATATTTTTAAAGGTTTTACCGGCTTAAGTTAAATCAGAATATTTTCAGATATAAAACAATTCAATTATAATATAATTCAATTATAATACGAATGTTCGTTTGAAAAATATAAATCTTTAATTAGAAAATAATTTGAATTTTTGCTTCCAAAGACATCAGTTAATATACTTTTATTTAGAATTTGTTTTGTTCCACAAGACTATTTTTTTAAGATCTACAAAGTTTATCTACTTATAATGAAAATGTGAGTAATTCTTTCAGTTACTTTAATTTAATTTAATGTACTTCAAGTCAGGATTTTGCAGAAGCAAAGCGCAAATGATGTCATCAAAATCAATTGCGTTTACTTAACGTCCTTTAATGAACAACAATGCAAAGCAGTTTCATTTGTCATGGTTGATCTCAAGAAGTTTTTTATACGCTTCATTCCTAAAAATTTTCTTTCGGATGTGCAATTTATTGCAAAAAGGCATAACAACATTCGAAATGCAGTCCCGAAATTTGGGAAAATATTTTCAACTTGGTTATTACGAATTATATTTGCCATCTTAATTATTATACACTTATCCCCCGTTTTGCACGGTACTGCACGGTTTTTTTTTTTGGTACTTGGTACATTGTTAATTTCTATGAAATGTACGTATTTATTTTAAGTTACACATAGAAACGTTTGCATTTACATTTATTGAATGTTACAAATGGATTGATGTTTTATATTTCTTGTTATTAAACTGTAATTTTTATGATTTATTTATTAATGTTCAATAAAAAATAAAATAAATAAACACATGAGAACTATTATGCTTTTTTTTCATTTGACACTGTTTTTTTATACAAAAATTTCATTTTCGCCTCACACGGATTTCTCAGGAACCTATCTATGGTGTAAAAGGTGGGATAGGTGTATTTTCTTGATTGTGGTTGCTGTTTTCACATAAGCATAGCATACCACACTTCTTTAATGAATGTTGATTACCAGATGAACAGTCGCTTTTTTAGAAAACTTTGTAAGACGAGCTGTATTTTACAAAACATTGCATTGGTCTGCTTTTTTCTTTTTTTAATTTTTTTTTTTTAATGGCTGTCACCTCTTCCGTCCATCCATTATTGTTACTTAACAATTTTATGCCCGAATTGAAATGGGTGGGGCTATAAGTTAGGACAAATATGTGTTAGTCTTGACTCAAATATGAACTGACAATTATTTCAAACTCTTGGTGTCCTGGTGCCTAAAGGCAACGTTGGGCATGAGAGGGTTAAACTTAATTTAACTAAAGTAATTCACTTCAAACGACACGATGGATATTTTTTAAAAAAAATATTTTTCACTATTTAATTGACAGAAAATACAAAGTCTACTGTTTAAAACTAATTGATGTTGCGCCTTGTTAGAAGCATTGAAATAGTAACCCACTGGACAACATTTACATAATTTTTTTATAATAACATAAACAAAATAAGTGTATACATTATGTATTTATAATATAATAAAAAAAAATTGTTTTATTTTTTTCGACAAAATTTGCCTAGCGTTAATCCACCACTGACTGGCTGTATAAGTATAATTTTAATTAGTAGCTCATAAATAATTGAAAAACTTAATTTCAAGCATTTTTCAAATAATGTTTAAAAGGTGGTTTAAAAAAATAAAGGTGAATAAACACTAGAGCGTGTAGCGTAGTTGGTTAAAGTGCGTGGCCTCTATGTCAACGAATCTTGGGGACCCGGGTTCGAACTCCAGCAGCGACAGAAAATTATTTGAATTAAAATAATTTTTTTGTACGGCCACCACCTCTCTGCAGATAATGGCAAACCTCAGAGAGTAATCAAAATGTCATGTAAAGCTTCTTGAGAACAAGAACATTCCGTTCATCGCCGTTCGGAGTCGGCGTTAAACCTGTAGGTCCGGTTCTCGGTCAATTGTGTACAAACTTAATAACTCTCACAACACAATTGATCATAAGAAGCTATGTCAAAGTCCTTTCAAGGGCTGAAATGACGAGTTATTTATTTTTATTTTTATAACTAGCCTTTTCCCGGCGCGCGTTGCTGCACCCTGCAACTATATGGGAACATAATAGATGTATTAAAAACTTTTCTTAGACTCAAAGTTTGACACCACTGTCATTTTCCACTGCCCGTTAAGGCTAAGTCGCAAAGGCGCGTTAGGTCGGTCGTGCTTTGACCGTACTTTGATCGTACTTTGGTCAACTTTACGGGATGAACTGTCAAAACGCCCGACCTTATAATTTTGAAATCATAATTTCGCGTTAGCAAGTCGTGCGTCTGTCACTTAGATGATGCCACTGTACGCAGTCAATCCAAAAAATTCCCACAAAGTCTGAAATCCCCAAATTACAATGTATATGGTAGAAGTAAATGATGGCTGTATTTCTTTATTCATTTTAGCTATTCAGATTTTAATAGCCGTCGCTATTAATATATAAATTATATGCTATTATATGCTTTATTATTTATATAATAAAGAAAATAATTACAGTTTATTATGTTTAATAAATAAATGTTTCTGCATATCCAACCGTAGTAGTTAATAAACATGTGTTATATGTTGTATTACATTGCTGAAGAGTAACAAAAACAATAACAAACGAAAAAAACTAAAGCAACTGATATCTATTTATATACGTACAAATTTACATACATATTAACAACAGCATCATCAACAACACACGTACAAATTTACATCCATATAAACAACAACAGCATCAACAACAACACAAGCAGGTACTGAAAAATATTCGCTTCAAACAAAGCAACAACTGTAACATAAGCAGCTACTGATGTTATGAATGATTTATCTTGTAAAAAAGTCAAAATTATATTACATCCAACATAAAATATTTTGATGAAACAACAAATCCCATGCAAACATGTCTTTACTACTGCAACTCAACAATGCTCATATATTAAGCTAACTCAATGAAAATACAACCCTGCGCTATCGGCAGGGTTTCTCAACTTTTTTCAGCAGCTCGCGCTTTGATCGTACTTTACCGCTTCTTACGAGATTCGACGATATTTACGATACAAAGCACGATCAAAGCTTGAGGTCAAATTATGGATTGCTTCATAACAACTCGTTGTTTCTACTTTAGCTGTCAAGGCGCGACCGACCTAGCGCGCCTTTGCGATTTGGGTATTACAGTTTCCCAGTAGTTTAAATGTTCACAGAAAATGATTTTTATTAATAGATAAGCATTTAAAAACCAGCTTGGTTTTTGTCTAAAAATATATTTATTGCGATAACTTTTGATCGGAAAGAGATATTGGTATAATTTTTTCACATAAATTATTCTTTGAGCTTAACTATTATATAAAAAGAATAAAAACAACTTTTGAAAAAATTAATTTCTTTAAAAAATCACTGGGCGTATGGTCATGTTTTTTGATGACAGAAAGAGTTAATAAATTTTTTTGTAAAATTGGAAGCATTTTTCATATTAAACGCTATGTCATGTCGAAAATGCAATTTTGAGTTTTTGTTATTTTAACAACAAAAACAACTTTTGTGTCATTTTTTGAGTAAAAAGTCAATATTTTGGACCTTTTTTGAAAGAAATATTGAAAATATATCCGCAAAGATGAAGGTACCCTTTAAATTGTTTTTACTAAGTGATTGAATTGAGTTTATCAACGAAAAAAAACTGATTAAAATATATTCACAAACAACGGAGTTATTTGCATCGCAAGTAAAATATACGAATTTCTGATAGTTTTTTTGTTATTCTAAGGAAACGATGATTATTAGAAAAAGACGTTGTACCAGAAGTTTGTGCAATTTTAAAGATATGTGAATGTTTTTGATGTCAAAATAACAGAATTTCCTTAAAATTAATAAGTCGAGCATTTTCGCTTGAAAAAAATAAGCTAGTAGTAAGATTTGCGTTACTTTTAAAGGGGCGGAAGAGGCGTGGTCAAAACTTAGTATGCCATAACCTAAGTAAGGATTCAAGTAATATGTGAGCCGAATTTGAGTTAAATCCGTTTAGCCGTTAAGATTTGTATTGTAGTCAAACGAACAGAAAATGATTTTTATTAATATAGATTTGTGATTATGGGTGAGTTCGGTACGACGGGTTAGGTACCAGTTGTGATGGATATGATATTTTGGTTAAGTTATGATCAGATTGGCCTGAAAACTGTTTGAAGTATTATGTTTATAGTATAATAGGAATAGTATGATGGATATGATGATGGTGTGATGAATATTGTATGATGAATATTGTATGATGAAAATGGGATTGTAGGGTATGGTACAAATTTGTTAGTATGGGTATAGATGTAGGGTACTATATGATGGGTGTGGTAAAATGAGTATATTATGATGGGTATAAATATGGTATTATGTGCACTGCATGATGAGTATAGCATGATAGTATATCATGACGAGTATATGATATGATGACTATTGTATGATGCACAGCAAAAGATGGGTACCGTGTGATGGATATGATATGATATGATATGATTATGGATATAGTGATGGGTAATTGGAATAATGTTGATAAAAGCATGTAATCTTAAAATTCAAACTGTCATATGTTACTTCTTATCTTGTAAGGCTCTCTACTTAAGATTGAATTATTTCAACTCTTCAAGAACCCGATTTTGCGGATATAAGCCACCGTGCCATATTTTTCTACCGTGCTTAGCCACTCACATTTTTTTTTCAGTAACCAAAATTTTACAAAAAAAAAAATAATAAAAAAACTGAGCACCTATGTCGTGAGTAAATTTTAAGTTATAAGTGATTTAATTTAGTTTTGTTTTGTTTTCTGTTTTATACCTTCTTATCTTTCTCGAATACAATCAACTTTTTTAAGTATTACACTGAAAGAAAAATGTTTTAGAATTAACAATAAATGTCATTAATTTGGCGAATTTTGTGTTTAAAATATAGCTGAACTTTTTTTTTGAAAAAGTCATATATATTATAAACAAAAATATTTCCTTTTTCTGTTGATGCTACTTTGATTTATACTTTCATTGTGTGTCATTATTTTTAAGAAATTAACACAAAAATTAATTTAGTCATTAATTTAATACATCTAAGCTGTTCACCTGAATTCGATTCAGTTCAGAAACAACAACAATAATAACAACAACAATAATAACAACAACAATAATAACAACAACATCAACAAAAAGCCCATCCTCAATACCAATGTAATGCTTGGCACCACTTTGAAAACACCAACAGCAAGATGTAGCCTACAGCTTCAGAACTTGAAAAGATTAAAGCATGGCAAAAGCGTGTAACTCATAGTTCTCAATTGAATGTAATGCTTCCACTTGACTTGTTGGCCATTGCATCATCTTAGCTGCGGAAACTTTACTCCTGTTCAAGCATACTCTCGTGCTTACACACTCATTCTTTGAATAGAAATGCTAACTTCCTCCAGACCTACTCACTGGTAGTTGTTTCCTCTCAAATCATACCATTGCAAATCAACAAAGAAGAAAATCCAAAAATTTGTCATTTTCACTATGGTCCACAACACACTGAACTGGAACTTTATAACTTTACACAAGCCGGAAGTGAAACTCATTTTGTTTGTCCTGGTCTTATACACTCTGCAATGTATGAGAGTAAATTTTGGCATCGCCCTATATACAGAGGCTGTACTCACAAATCCTTAAACAAGCTATTTTATAAGCATAATCGAAGGAGTGATGTTGGCACAGGTTCGAAAGTAGCTACTGCTGCTGGTTGCCTCCCGAATACATTTTAGATTACCAAAGTGCCAAAATGTCAACTTCCGGATTGAATGAACATTTTAGTTGCCTAAACGCACAGGCATGGAATAGTAAAATATAACGGTGTAAGTTAGGAGATGACAGGCACTTCTGAAGGTGACACTTTGAAGGTACACTGAAAATTTTTTATTTAATATATTTAAATATTAAAGCATCATAGTTGATGTAAAAATTCGACACGGACAAAGGAAAGAATGACAGGCCTTACCAATGTTTGGCCGATTTTTATGTGTATGTAACACCTTTTCCAGTTGGTGTTTAATTTGCAAAAACGAAAAACAAAAATAACATCCGTAATTTTCTATTAAAGTAAAGGAGTTGGGCAAAAATAATAGCATAGATGTGAATGAATCTTTTATAACGAAAAATGCATGGTGCCATCTATTGCAAAAAGATAGCATGACTTCGCCGACTAATTTCTCGAGCTTTTCGAGCTTTTCGGCCACCCAGGTAGCACGATTTACACGATCATTGATCATCACATTATCTAGAAACGTTCAAATACCCAGACTTTCAAGCTAACCGGGCTTTATTTGGTGTTTCGCGTTCCCGGATGCCCAGATATCCGAACAAAGCAAAAAAAAAAATCGAGAGCTCCTGTTAATATTGATGAAATGAGCTTCAATTGTAACTATACTCTGAAGTTTTTGTCTACTACTTGACCGGAGAAACATTCTAAAATTCCTCCGATTAAGAGGTGGCAAGAATGATAGAAACAAGATTGCGCGTTCCGCAGTCCCGTTATCTAATGCTCTCTTTCTCAACTGAGGGCATGACGTCACACAGTACTTTTGCTTGACAAAAACGTATGCAAATGTGCAATCTCTTATGCAAATTGACGAAATTGAAAATAAATCCTTTCGAAAAAGTAGTGTAAAAATATCTACTCTTCTGTATAAAAATATGAATAGAATGTTTTAAACTTTCAATATTTTTATCTCCTAAGCTATTCTAGACAGAAAAAATTTTATTGTACCAATGGGTTAATGAGGTCCATTTACATATTATAAAAATAAGAAAAAATATATTTAGGCGTGGGTGTGGAAGTAACATTATTCCAAAGTCTGACAATATCGCTTGTGACGTCATGCTCTCTCTCTCTCTCTCATTTGCGGAACGCGTAATTTGGTTTCTATCATTCTTGCGAAGGTGGTTTGTTTTAATCGTTTCTCATCGAATTTTGTTTTTTGTGTATTCCTGTTTTTCACAATTCAATTGTTTTACTTTGCTCCGATTAAAATACGCCTATATGTTCAGCTTCACACTGAAGGTCATTTCTAGAGCAGACAATTTACAGTCAGAGAACAAAACACTTGCACGCACATAGACACACATCAACAGTAGAGTAACTATGAGAGTTCTGAAGCAAAAACGCGTGTATTTTCTTATGGGCCTCAAAATTCACAAAATTGTGCCCGACTGCGCAGTCGGCGTCGCTGCCCGGCCGATACGATTGTAGGGTGACGAGCAGAAAGTAGAGTGACTGAAGCATGTAGTTGTTGTTGCAAATTGAAGATAAGCGTGGTGACCGCAGCGTGTGTTGAGTACTATGCAGTCGGCGCCTCTGCCCTCCTATACGATTGTAGGTACAGTCGATGGCTCTGCCCACCGATACGATTGTAGGGGACCGAGTTTATGCCGGTCGACACCGAAACATGTTGTTGTTATTGCAATTCACATGTGCGCGGAGACCGCAGCTTGTGATGGCTGATAAGACCGATAGTAGGGTGATTGAAGCATGTAGTTGCTGTTGCTAATTGAAGATAAGCGTGGTGACCGCAGCGTGTGTTGAGTACTGAGCAGTCGGCGTCTCTGCCCACCGATATGATTGTACGATCGACGCCGAAACATGTTGTTGTTGTTATTGCAATTCACATGTTTCTTTATTAACGCATATAATTTTTAGGTATTTTATAAATGAAAAATATAAAAATGTTATTATCATAGCCCCGGGATTGAACTCGGGCCGCAAGCATCCGAGTCGAACGCCTTAACACTGTGCTATTTCATCGTATGCTTCTTAACGAACAAAATGTGTATAAAAACATGTGTGTAGATAAAAACATGTGCTCAACATGAAGATAAGCGTGCACCGTTGCTGCTTAGGCTGGACGGACGGGCAAACCGCAAGCTCAGCGCAATCACCATAAAGTTCTGCGCTCACGCCTGAGCTCAGAGCTTTATGGTGATTGTGCTGAGCGTGATAGGGGTCGGGGGTGGTGCGGGCGGTGGGGGTAAGTGTTTACATCGGTCGACACCGAAACATGTTGTTGTTATTGCAATTCACATGTGCGCGGAGACCTCAGCTTGTGTTGCTTGATGAGGCCGATAGTAGGGTGACGAAAAATATAATTGTTGCCAAAAATGTAGATAAGCGTAGCAATAGCAGCAGTAGCTTGGGTTGACTAATGGAAAGTCAAAGTATGAAAGCGGCAAAGGCGAAGCGTCACCGTAACCTCGAACTTGAGAATACAAACCATGACCATACTCAACTATGTCGATATAAATAAAACAAAAACAGATTGATTTATACATTTTTATTTTTTATTTATTAAAAATTGAGAAAAAGAAGTAATTGTTTATTTTAAATTATTCTT
The DNA here is from genome assembly GCA_943735915.1 of Pherbina coryleti. NCBI lineage: Eukaryota > Metazoa > Arthropoda > Insecta > Diptera > Sciomyzidae > Pherbina > Pherbina coryleti. Next base: position 11,838,098 of record OX030949.1, read on the forward strand.
CGGATTTCGTTGGTTAGGGGTGAGTATTCAATTAAACGATCATGAATTACTAAACAGTAGGCCGATGTTTTAGATGGAATTGAATTGTTTGCTTCGGTGTCAAATTCAATCCGTATATCAATAGGTCCAACTTTAACTGCTTCATTTTGATGTGTTACATCAACAACAATAAGTGGTGCAAAAGCCTTGTATCCAACGACGTCAAGCAATGGTTGAGGTTCCCGCATATAATAACTTTGTTGAAATTTTGCATACATATCATATAGAACAGCATACTGCCCCATTTCAAAGCGACTATTTAAATCATCATAGGGATACGATTCAGAGTTTAGATAAACTTTTAAATTAGATATATTGCAATGGTCAAATATATTTCCTTGCTCTTTACTTTTTTCTTTTTGCAGACCGATGATAAGAAATCTAGGTCTTTCATTTTGAGGCGATAGTTTTACATTCCATAAAACTTTTGTAGTATTTGGCAGCATTGGATTTATATGACAGTCCCAACTTCTAAAGGGTACTAAAATAGGATTTTTGTTGTTAATTATCTTATACATCTCCAATTTTGCAAAATCTGACAATTGTATATGCGGCATTTTCCATATTATATCTGATATTGTAAATTTTAATTGATGAGCTCCATTTATAGAATGGAATGATCTCTCATTAGATGAAGAACGTTGAAGGATAAGCTCATGCTTCGAGTTTAATATTATTTTGGTATAATCTTCAGCAAAACCCAGTAACATTTTCAACGGCACACAGCAACTAAAATGAGATTTTTCCAATGTGAAATTTTCATCAGGAGCCCAACCAGCGTTTTTTAATGCACCGCTTTCAGCTTTATTCAATGATACGAAATTTTTCATGGTGGATGAAATACCAAGATTGCGTGTACGATCAATTTCAAAGCCATTAATTTCATATCGAATTTCATCAAACAGATATGAAACAAAGTTATTTTTAAATTTAACACCTGTTGCTACTACATCATTTCCTCCTTCCTGTTTTACTATAGAGCCATGAATGTAAATCATACTCTCACTTGGTAAGACAAAGAGGTCCTGATTTTGAATCGGTATACGAATTTCATCGTTATTGTTGAAGGATTTTAAATATGGCGAGTAACTATGATATTGCCTTTTTATAATGCTATCATCATACATTGGTTTTTGTAGAACATTTAATATCTCATTCATGATTTTAGATTAAGTCCCAAGGATTTTAAATAATCTATATTAGCTGAAGTCAAAAGATCCTTTTTTGTATGCTCCCGATCGAGTGTTGATGTAGGACTAATACAAAATCCTTTTTGAATCGCGTTTTTATTGTTCTTGGTGTAAATAATCATTATGTTTTTATTCGGGTTTAAAGTGAAGGCGCATAGAAATTTTTTCCCCTCGAAAATTTATAAGGTCACCGTCTTGATTTAAGATCCTTATCGTTATGTTGTTTATCTCTTGACAATTGACGGGTAAGTAAATGACATTTCTAGGTGTCTCATTTATTTTATACCCCGGTGAGACGTCAAGAGGAAATTCATGAATGGTATGAACTGATGCGTTATTAATATATGATCCGGCTGTTAAGTTGCATTCAATACGTATTGTGTTTACATTTGTAATGTTTAAAGGTAGATCAGATTCAAATTTCTTAGGTTCATCGGTCCGATCTATATGAATATATTCTGTTTTTTCTATCTCTTGTAGCGGTTCTGTAGAAATATTTTCTGTTTCTTTCTCTTGCAATATTTGTACTGAAATCTCTTCGCTAAATTCCTTATATTGTAACTCATTTACTAGCAACTTTCTCTTACTAAATCCCAGCAGCTGTCCTATACTGTTTGGTTTTGAAAAATCTATGTCCACGGAGGATACAATTTCAGTTTTAAGAGTGTTGTTGTTCGATTCAATTTCCAGAAAAATTGACTCATCAATGTCTCTTACGGTTGTTTCTAAGAAAAACCCAATATCCTCAAATTCATATGAACCAACTGGTATTGTAATAGTATGTGATCCGATATGAAATAAATTGTTGTGGATATCTACATTGGGTATAGAATTAAATGTTACAAAGTCTACAAGTCCACAAACATATTTTGTGGTCAATTCAATTGGAGGAAAATATTTTCCAATAAGGGTTGACGTGGTTCCGCTTAAAGAGATTGTTATAGACATGGCGAACGTTCGTTATGAACTAACGATTGATATTTATTTAATCTGATTTAAGTATTAAATGACAACTATAAATTGATTTATTATTATTTTATGTTTCCTTTATTTATAAACTCTCTTAAGAGTATTACATTTTTTTCAGCACATGTAAAATTTTTCTTATGATAGCTACAAACATTTATTGATTGGTTATTTTTATACAAAATTTTGAAATTTGGACAGTTTAAGTCATCTAGGTTATGATAAAAAATTTCATCTTTAAATAAATTTTGAATCCACTTAATTTTTTCTAAACCTTTTATATAATAAATGAAATTTTTCTCTTTGATATTTTTAATATAATATTCTATAATATTTTCTAAAGTTGAATCGCCATCCTCCCATTTTAAGCCGTGATGATTTTTATAAAGCCAATTATATGAAACCTTTTCCTTAATCGTCAGAGATGCATATTGAAAAGGTGGTTTAATTACAAATGTTTGAACTTGTGAGTCATCATCTACTGAAATACTCAGTTCTTTTACACTAAATTCATTATTGATGTAGAAACCTTGAACATCTATAACTAAAATTCTCTCCTTAGACATTGTTTAACGCTATCCATATGGCGACTACGATGTTAAGTGAAGAAAATTTGTTAAAATTTGCGTTTTTATATTATAATAAAAGTTTATTATATTCAATGCGTCATCCCATATTCTATCGATAGAGGAACATCCACAAGTATCAGGACCGCAAGTTGTTTCATCCCTTGACCATTCGCAATTCGTGTAATGATCACCAAATTTCGACGTTTTCATCTTATATAACGCATATTCATCGAATCGACCTTTTAATTTTTGTAAAATAACCTTGTGCTCAGGCCACAAAAATATTTTTTCACTCAAGAAATCGTTCAAAATCTTAGCACGAAACTCGTTATTCATTTTTTTGACGCTTAAGGCTTCTTAACATGATGATAGCAAATTTATAAATGATTGGTAAAATTTAAGATATTTCCATTTCCAAGTCATGTTTATAATCTTGAATGCTGATTAATGTCATATCTGAGCGGAAAGTAATATCATCCTCAGTAACCACCTCAATTTCACCGTTACTTAAGAATCTCTCGTATTCAACTTGACGATATTCAAAACACGAGATATTTAATCGACGTTTTAGATAATTGCTGTCATATGTACAACGGATTCTCAATTTAATATTATCTTTATATTGCAGTTGAAAATGCCTGTAAAATGGTTGTGAACTTTCAATAATTCCCGCAATATTTTGTTCCTTTTTAACTAAGTCTTGCCTAAATGCTTCAATAGCTTCATCCACTGTAAACGATTGATCTATTGGCGGCTGGGACTTTTCCTCACCAGCTGACTGTGATTGTACTTCTGGTGATGACTCGGCGTTTCCATTATTTAAATCTTTACTAAACTTTAAGAGTTTAAAATTCAATTGTATGCTTACAGTATCATTATTAGGTAATTTGATAGCAAACTCTGTATTTTTAAATTCGTTTTCACTCAAATCAATAGGAACAGCAGCTGAAAAAACTTGTACGATGCAAAAATATGTAATTAATATGATGAAATTCTTTTTCATTTTAATTTTTCTCAACAGATGTGTTCTTTTGTCAACGATCTATTTTTAAATGATATGATAAGAATTGTTACTAGCATTTATAATCTAATTTAGTTATTCTCTTCTTCTTCTTCCTCTTCTTCTTCTTCAACTGAGCTGTCGCCTCCGCCACCAACACCGCCACCTACTTTGACAACTTCACTATCATCAAAATTTTCCCTCTTTTTTGAGGCGGGTGAGTTTTGACGACTAGTATTTGATGATTGTAGGGGTGTTGAACGGATTCCAGGGATTCCCACCTTGCTAATATATTTTTTATCTAAACCCCCAAAAAAGCCATCTATTTCTCGGAAAACGCACGATGGCTTGTATGAGTCAGAGAACTGCAACGAATACTTAAAAATAAGTAGTACTCGAGTACTATTCGTTCGCAGCTCAGTGATTCGAATCAAAAATTTTCAATGAATCACGTTATTGAGTAATGAGCCGCTCACTCAAAACTAAGTATGAATAAGTATAAGTAGTTTCCAAATCATAACTCGGATGTGATTGATTCAAAACAAAGTGAATCAAATTTTTAAATCATGAACCGCTCACTCAAAAATGAGTATGAATAAGTATAAGTAGTTTAAAAAGTAGTATTCATATTTGATTCATTCAAAATAGCTCAAAGCTCATTTACTATTCGATTTTTTTTATATTTCGATTTCGAGTATTCATAATATGTTCAAGTACTTAGAGTATTGGAATCATCGTTGAATCTAATTGATTTCGAATCTGATATCAGAATTTTAAAATTTATGCTGGTTGATAGGGTTGCCAACTAATTTTTTCTAATTTTTACGAATTTGGTGCTGGGGTGAACACTAGGAAAAATAGGTCGCTGAATCCGAATCCGTTGTCAGAATTTCGAAATTGTGAAATTTTTTAAAAAAAGAGGGTTGCCACCTAAAAATTTGTCTTTTTACGAGTTTTAAACATTGTCTTACAGTTTTGGGGGGTTGCTGATTTCGAATCTGATGTCAGAATTTTAAAATTCAAGATGGCTGATAGGGTTGCCACCTATTTTTTTTTCATTTTTACGAATTCGATGCTGGGGCGAACACTAGGTAAAAATGGGTCGCTGAATCCGAATCCGTTGTCAGAATTTCAAAATTATGAAATTTTTAATCCTATAGGGTTGCCACCTAAAAATATGCTTTTTTAAAACTTTTAATCACTATTCTACAGTTTTAGGGGGTCGCTGATTTCGAATCTGAAGTCAGAATTTTAAAATTCAAGATGGCTGATAGGGTTGCCACCTATTTTTTTTTCATTTTTACGAATTCGATGCTGGGGCGAACACTAGGTAAAAATGGGTCGCTGAATCCGAATCCGTTGTCAGAATTTCAAAATTATGAAATTTTTAATCCTATAGGGTTGCCACCTAAAAATATGCTTTTTTAAAACTTTTAATCACTATTCTACAGTTTTAGGGGGTCGCTGATTTCGAATCTGAAGTCAGAATTTTAAAATTCAAGATGGCTGATAGGGTTGCCACCTATTTTTTTTTCATTTTTACGAATTCGATGCTGGGGCGAACACTAGGTAAAAATGGGTCGCTGAATCCGAATCCGTTGTCAGAATTTCAAAATTATGAAATTTTTAATCCTATAGGGTTGCCACCTAAAAATATGCTTTTTTAAAACTTTTAATCACTATTCTACAGTTTTAGGGGGTCGCTGATTTCGAATCTGAAGTCAGAATTTTAAAATTCAAGATGGCTGATAGGGTTGCCACCTATTTTTTTTTCATTTTTACGAATTCGATGCTGGGGCGAACACTAGGTAAAAATGGGTCGCTGAATCCGAATCCGTTGTCAGAATTTCAAAATTATGAAATTTTTAATCCTATAGGGTTGCCACCTAAAAATTTTGAAATTCTGACAACGGATTCGGATTCAGCGACCCATTTTTACCTAGTGTTCGCCCCAGCATCGAATTCGTAAAAATGAAAAAAAAATAGGTGGCAACCCTATCAGCCATCTTGAATTTTAAAATTCTGACTTCAGATTCGAAATCAGCGACCCCCTAAAACTGTAGAATAGTGATTAAAAGTTTTAAAAAAGCATATTTTTAGGTGGCAACCCTATAGGATTAAAAATTTCATAATTTTGAAATTCTGACAACGGATTCGGATTCAGCGACCCATTTTTACCTAGTGTTCGCCCCAGCATCGAATTCGTAAAAATGAAAAAAAAATAGGTGGCAACCCTATCAGCCATCTTGAATTTTAAAATTCTGACTTCAGATTCGAAATCAGCGACCCCCTAAAACTGTAGAATAGTGATTAAAAGTTTTAAAAAAGCATATTTTTAGGTGGCAACCCTATAGGATTAAAAATTTCATAATTTTGAAATTCTGACAACGGATTCGGATTCAGCGACCCATTTTTACCTAGTGTTCGCCCCAGCATCGAATTCGTAAAAATGAAAAAAAAATAGGTGGCAACCCTATCAGCCATCTTGAATTTTAAAATTCTGACATCAGATTCGAAATCAGCAACCCCCCAAAACTGTAAGACAATGTTTAAAACTCGTAAAAAGACAAATTTTTAGGTGGCAACCCTCTTTTTTTAAAAAATTTCACAATTTCGAAATTCTGACAACGGATTCGGATTCAGCGACCTATTTTTCCTAGTGTTCACCCCAGCACCAAATTCGTAAAAATTAGAAAAAATTAGTTGGCAACCCTATCAACCAGCATAAATTTTAAAATTCTGATATCAGATTCGAAATCAATTAGATTCAACGATGATTCCAATACTCTAAGTACTTGAACATATTATGAATACTCGAAATCGAAATATAAAAAAAATCGAATAGTAAATGAGCTTTGAGCTATTTTGAATGAATCAAATATGAATACTACTTTTTAAACTACTTATACTTATTCATACTCATTTTTGAGTGAGCGGCTCATGATTTAAAAATTTGATTCACTTTGTTTTGAATCAATCACATCCGAGTTATGATTTGGAAACTACTTATACTTATTCATACTTAGTTTTGAGTGAGCGGCTCATGATTCAAAAATTTGATTCACTTTGTTTTGAATCAATAACATCCGAGCTCTGATTTGGAAACTACTTATACTTATTCATACTTAGTTTTGAGTGAGCGGCTCATTGATGCAAAAATGCGATTCGTTGCAGATCTCTGGTATGAGTATACATTTATGTCTTTATAACCACCTTCATAGACTGTTCCAACTAGAGATATCATACCGCCAACGACCTCAATTTTTATATGTTGATTGTGGCTGAATTCGAATATTGGAAGATTTGTAGGCATTTGTTGGCCTCTACTAAGATAAAAAATTTGTGTTCTAACTCCTCCTTCCGCAGTTAGAAACACCTGCAACATAATATCCAAAACTATAGCATTTATTATTTGTAAAGTCTTCCACTGCGCATGACAAGTACAGTATTTATCATGGCTTCTTAAAAGTTGACCCCAATACATATTTAATCCGGAATATACTACAACTAAATCTCTCTCGTCATAGTTTTTCTATTTATACCTTGCATACATCTCGCTAAAATTTGAATTACATATATATATATATATATATATATATATATATATATATATATACATATATATATATATATATATATATATATATATATATATATATATATATATATTTACATACATACATATTTACTCTTCTTATGCTTTCTAACTTCTCCTGATATAACATAGTATTTCACCATATCTTGCAATATTTCACCATATCTTGCAATATTTCATATGCACACATATATACATACGTGTAGATATCTATCACAAAGTTATATATTCACATTTAACAGCAAATTATAAAAATTGCCAAATAACCGGATGCAACTGATAAGAAATCGTCTAATAATAGAATACAATATGTTCAATAAGTAATTTTATAAATATCGAGAGTCAGTCTAAATATATCTGTCACGGTGAATAGTTTAAAGAAAAAAGAAAATATGAAAACAAGTTTAAAAAATCTTTTTCAAAATCCTAGCATTAAATACTTACCCTTAAAGGATATGGAAGTAAACGTTCCATATGAAGTAAACAGAATCGCGAGAGTAGATACAAAATATGGGGAAAGCATAAGATGTCTTGTAAATAAAGAATTTCATATTTATTTACCGAAAAGATTTCTGATTATCACTAAGAATCAGATGGATTATTTAAATGAGACATTACACATTCTAATGAAAACCATAGACATGGATGGCGCATTTTCCCTAGCCATTAAAAAGAGGAAGAGGGAAAATGGAAATATATTCTACAAAAACTTGCATGAAAGCTCAGAAGACGATGATGATGATGATGATGGTGTAGAAAAACAGAATTAAACAACTAATTTATTTAAAATTTTGTAAATTAATATGAAAATAAAAATGATTATAATTAAAAAAATGTTTTAATTTTTTCGCTTTATTGAGTATGTGTATTCAGATATATGTATAATTTGTATGTATTACAATCAAAAGTAATTAGGTATATTGTTGTTGTTGTTGAACTGTATCTTTATTTATCCAAGAATTATGTAGATCGGAAAATCCCAACCATTTAACGTAAACTTGCTGCCCCCTTGTTTTAATAGCCTTTTCAATCAAATACGTATTCGGAAAATGGGTCTTCATAACTTCATGTTCATAGAATCCACCAATAACCGGGTTTCCTTGATAGTCTTCCAGTAAATAAGTTACAGGATTTGTATTCTGTATAATATGAATTTTAAAAATTTCTGTTGTCCAATTGGGGGTATATCCTTTTTCGAAAATATGTTTATATTTGCTTATGCGAACGTAGTCTCCAACCTTAAGTTTACCATATTTAAAAACTTTTGGATGATTATAAACTTGTTTTAGAATGGAACGTTCATTTCCTGTGTTAACAGACTTTGGCATCATTCCAATGGTTCTATGCTTTTTACTATTGTATTGGCTTATTAAATCCTTGCATATATTTATCCACTGATAATTTCCTTGTAAGCTAAACTTTTTCCACATCATTCCTTTTAGAGTTCTATTAAATCGTTCTACAATAGATGCTTTCATGATGCTGTATGTAGAATAGTGATTGATACTACGTTTTTTCATTAGGTTTTGAAATGTTTTATTATAAAACTCTTTGCCATTATCTGTTTGCAAGTTTTTAGGTATTCTCTTTTGTGAAAAAATAGATTTCATAGCATTGGTAATATCTTCACTACCTTTAGATTTTACAGGAACAGCCCAAGCAAACTTTGAAAATGTATCTATTACCGTTAAAATAAATCGGTAGCCTTTGTTGTATTTTGAATAAGCACCCATCTCAACGAGATCTGCTTGCCAAAGATCATCTATACCATTGGTCACCACTCGTCGCCGTGCGAAATTTCTGCGTGCTTGCTTATGAAGCTCCTGCACCACTGCTTGTCTGGCCATTCCCAGTGTCTTCAGTGGCTGTTATTCGTTTAAGAGCTGTCACCTCTCCGTCTCTAGATGCTACCTTAGCCCACACTCGTTTCAGAGCTTCTGTTGGTGAATTCCTTTCAGCACGATTTATTTTATCCTCCAAAAACTCATAATGATCTTGTATTTTCCTTAAAAGACGTTCTTCAACTTCATCAATTTTGTGTGTAAACGCCGATTTTATCTCCTCTAATGATTTGTCGAGATTACTTTGATCTTGTGTTAAATTAGATAGAACTGCTTCTAAGTCCACAAGTTTTGTTGTATGCGATACGGTTTGATGCTGTATTAATTTGTTAAAACGATCTTCCATCTCCTTAATTCCCCCCTCATATAATACATTCAATTGCTTCTTTGTTTCCTCAAAATAACTTTTTAAATAAACTTTATTCACAGCATCGTTTTCCAATACAGGATTGGCAATATTTTTTATTCTACGTGAGTTGAAGTTGAAATGGCGATCACTATCTAAATGAATCTTGGTGTGCGGGTTTTGATATCTTTCAGAGCTACTCATATAATGTCCAAACTTGTCGACAGGCATTTTATGAATATTGATGATGAAACATTTGCAGACTATTTATATATTAATTTATGCTTCTCTCAATTCTTCAATAATTGAAAATATTTCATTAAGTTTGTACACAATTGACCGAGAAATGGACCTACAAGCTTAATGCCGACTCCGAACTGCGATGAACGAAATGTTTTTTCCAAAAGCTTATCACTTGCAACTTCACCCAGTTGAATACTTTTAAATTTCTTTTTCAAAATATTTTGTGTTTTAATAAGATTCTTGACTAGTTTTTCACTCATATTGATAGGTGTATATATAAACAGGGTAAACAGATAAACAGGTCAGTTTAACAGCTGTTTTATCGAACAGATCAGTTTAGCAGTTGCCGTTTTATAGAACAGATCAGTTTAGTAGTTAGCTGTTTTATCGAACAGATCAGTTTAGCAGTCAGTGTGCTATCTATTCTGTTTCTTTTATACGCCAATAAAAACATCGAATCCTTTCTATAGCGGCCATTATTCATATCATCACTTGCTGCTTCTCCCAGTTGAATACTCTAAAATTTCTTTTTCAAAATATTTCGTGTTTTAATAAGATTCTTGACTAGTTTTTCATTCATATTGATAGGTGTATATATAAACAGAGTAAACAGATAAACAGATCAGTTTAACAGCTGTTTTATCGAACAGATCAGTTTAGCAGTTGCCGTTTTATAGAACAGATCAGTTTAGTAGTTAGCTGTTTTATCGAACAGATCAGTTGCGCAGCAGTTGTTGTACCGATTTTTAGATATCTATTCTGTTTCTTTTATAATCCAATAAAAACATCGAATCCTTTTCTATAGCGACCATTATTCATATCAGCATCTCTATTAATAACTAAAAATCCATATTTTTCTCTCCATCGCTTTGAACATAGCTTATAGTAAGTCTTAAAAGACATATCAGAACCAACATGTTCATTGTAAATATGTCTTGTATTCATTTCATCCTGTTTAAGCATGAAAGTGATAAAATTTTTGGACATAAGCAAAATGCATGTGTGTTTTTAAAAACTTTAAAATAAGTTGAATAAAAATGATAAAATATGTGGTCATACACAAATGGACTACTTTAAGGTTCTAAAAATATTGTGGTGTGGTCAAATGTTTAGTAAGTAAAAATATTTTGTTCTTACTATCGACAATTTTCCCACAATATTTTGAGTTGGGGTAGATATAAAAGGCGATCCACAGCATTAGCTTGCCATCAGTTTAGTTTCTTTAATTAGTGGAATGAAACTAAGTTTTTAATATGTCAGAGGGCCTTAAAAATAAATTTCAAAACGTGCAAAGCATAATCCTCCCATTGAGAGATATGCCGTTTGGTGTGAAATACACAATTAACAAAATGGATCGGGTGAAGACGCCATTTGGCACCAAAGTAAGGTGTTTAGCAAATGGCAAATATCAGATATATTTGCCATCCATATTCAATTTCACACTATCAGATGAGGAGATGAAAATTGTTAATGGCGATTTGGAGTACCTGATAAGCAGGGAAAGAGGAAGTGCTTCTTCTTCTTCCAACAACTACTACTTTATGCAGCTCCACACCGAAGATGAAGGGAAAAACTTCGGGTATGTGTTTTTGCTTTTTTCTTTTTATCTTAATTTTTATATAATTTAATAATTTTAATAATTTAATAATTTTAAATTTCATTTTCTTTCAGTGTGATATATCAGCATAAGCATAGAAGATACAGCGAAGAGGGGGAAGAAGCTGATGATTATGATGATGATGATGATGATGATGATGATGATGATGATGCTGATGATGATGATGATGATGATGATTATGATGATAGTGATGATGATGCTGATGAAGAGCAGGAATTAAACAACTAACTTATTTTAAATTTCTGAAATAATATGAATATAAAAATAATAAATAAAATAAAATAAAACACACAAATTTATTTATTTGTTTTTTTTATTATCCTCCAACAGGTGGGAAAAAAACGGTTCCCTAACGTTAAAACCTCGGGGGGTAGCGGAACAGTCATCCTCCACCCCTCGAGGTTTGTGTTTACAATAATATAACACAAATAATCCAGGGAGATCCGCTCTTTCTTGAACTCCCGGATTGCTGCTCGAATGGGGTTTGTGATCTCCTCCTCCCAGCAGCAGTGGCATAGGTCCATATACCAGAATTTAAAATAAAGCTCCGGGCTTAGGTCCCATAAATGTTCCAAATAGTATATTGCTGGTACTGGAATTAGAGAAAATAGCTGAATTAATATACAAACGTACCATAATGTGTTGGTGTATTATACTTACGTTCATCATCATCATCATCTGGAGGGTTAGCAGCTTGTGCCTCATCGTGGTGGTTCTCGTCCATTTTTAGTTTAATTACTAGGCTAAAAAGCCTACAAAGCAGCATTTTATAGGAAAATTTCAATTATTTATTGTCATATTATTTCTAACTATAAAATTTTATACCACCCTTTACAGATAAAATTAGCGGAAGCCTGACCACAACTATTTATTTATAGTACTTTATTTGAAGGCGTTATGCTGGAACATTGTTTTTTATTATCATATTATTTCTAACTATAAAATTTTATACCACCCTTTACAAATAAAATTTGCGGAAGCCTGACCACAACTTTTATTTATAGTACTTTGTTTGAAGGCGTTATGCTGGAAGATTGTTTTTATTATGATATTTTATATGAAGGAATTATGCAGGAACATTGTTTTTGATTTTCTTCAACTTATTTTAATCTCTTTAGCAACACACTTAACCCCAAAACAATGCTTTAGAAGCTTAAAGTGAACCATTTATTTATATCAACATAGTTGAGTATGGTCATGGTTTGTATTCTCAAGTTCGAGGTTACGGTGACGCTTCGCCTTTGCCGCTTTCATACTTTGACTTTCCATTAGTCAACCCAAGCTACTGCTGCTATTGCTACGCTTATCTTTAATTTACAACAACAACAACAACAACAACAACAACAACAACAACAACAACAACAACAACGGCAATTATTTAGCTTAATATACCACTTATCCCCACCGCTCGCACCACCCCCGACCCCTATCACGCTCAGCACAATCACCATAAAGCTCTGAGCTCAGGCGTGAGCGCAGAACTTTATGGTGATTGCGCTGAGCTTGCGGTTTGCCCGTCCGTCCAGCCTAAGCAGCAACGGTGCACGCTTATCTTCATGTTGAGCACATGTTTTTATCTACACACATGTTTTTATACACATTTTGTTCGTTAAGAAGCATACGATGAAATAGCACAGTGTTAAGGCGTTCGACTCGGATGCTTGCGGCCCGAGTTCAATCCCGGGGCTATGATAATAACATTTTTATATTTTTCATTTATAAAATACCTAAAAATTATATGCGTTAATAAAGAAACATGTGAATTGCAATAACAACAACAACATGTTTCGGCGTCGATCGTACAATCATATCGGTGGGCAGAGACGCCGACTGCTCAGTACTCAACACACGCTGCGGTCACCACGCTTATCTTCAATTAGCAACAGCAACTACATGCTTCAATCACCCTACTATCGGTCTTATCAGCCATCACAAGCTGCGGTCTCCGCGCACATGTGAATTGCAATAACAACAACATGTTTCGGTGTCGACCGGCATAAACTCGGTCCCCTACAATCGTATCGGTGGGCAGAGCCATCGACTGTACCTACAATCGTATAGGAGGGCAGAGGCGCCGACTGCATAGTACTCAACACACGCTGCGGTCACCACGCTTATCTTCAATTTGCAACAACAACTACATGCTTCAGTCACTCTACTTTCTGCTCGTCACCCTACAATCGTATCGGCCGGGCAGCGACGCCGACTGCGCAGTCGGGCACAATTTTGTGAATTTTGAGGCCCATAAGAAAATACACGCGTTTTTGCTTCAGAACTCTCATAGTTACTCTACTATCAACATTGCTTTGCTGGTAGCCGTTTAACCCTTTGGACTTTCTCAAAACTTGCAAACAAGAACATGCCAAATGGACAAATCGTTGTTAAGCCTCATCTGTGTTCTAATAGAAAGGAGAAAGAGAGAGAGAGCGAGTGTCGCCTCATATGGGCACCGCTCTAGTCACTACTGATTGACAACCCCTCCAATGATGCCATCTCACTGCTCCGTCTGTCACCCATTCACCCACGCCCCTGTCATTTTCATGCCGTTATTATTTTGTATTTAATTTAACGTGAAATTCAAGTGACTTTCAAGTGACTTTCAAGTGAGCCCAACAACCTTGTGTGCTGCTGCTTAGATTAGAAGTTATCACTGGACATGGACATGACATCCGTGGCATTAGGTTTGATGCCAAAACTTGTAGCTTTTCAAACGCAGAGTCTGTATGTTTAGGTGTAGGTGTGCTGGCCTAAAGGTATCGCTTATGTCTTGTGGTTTGGGTGTTTTTGCTGTTGAGAATTTGTTGCTGGTTTTGTGAGCATATTGTTGGTGTTTTTGTTGTAGCCTTGTGTCATTGTAAAATTGCGCATCATGCACTTGAGTTGTTTTGGCCCACTGAATATGGGCAAAATGAAGTTTGTTTTGCCTGATTTACAGGAAACAGCCGTGTTAGCTGTCGGTAACAGTTGGCTTAAATGACGCAAAATGCGTTTAATTATCATTTGGTCTTGGACTGAGCGCTTCGAGTTTTAAGACAAATATTTAAGATTTTTCTTAAAGATCTTTTAAAGGTTATCATATACTGTAGTGTTAGGGCTCTTTGGAAAATTTTTATGGAATTTTAACTCATACCTTTAAAAAAAATGCCCACTTCATTTCAGTAGGGTTTGTATGTCCTATAATAGTGCATTCAAAGATTCGCACCAGAGCGAGTTAAATTATCCGCATCACTTACTCTCAATTGTTGTGAAATCAATGATTGCCCGCACCTACAACAATGACAACACCTACATCGTTCACACTTCCACTTTCACGCCCATTCACTATGTCGAGTGTTACGCTTCATTTCCTTTATATATTTTTGAATTATTTTCCAATTTTATTCAATTGCTGTGGCAAATTATATTCGAGTGCACACGCCGGATAAAGGTTTTCACACCAACATTATGATTGGTGGATTTTATAATGTGTATCGCAAGGTATGGAGGTGTGCACTCAGCGGTCCGATTATCTCCTAGCTATATTATAATACTTCGTCCTCTCTTCAGTCTCTTTCTCGGCCAGTTCAAATATCAACTGAGCTGTTAAATAGCATTAAAAATTACTGTGAACTAGGCAGTAGACATGCACACGCACATTCATGTTGCATTGGCGCTTTTATCCATGAAGCGTGGTTTTTGTGGTTTCTATGCTTTTAAGCGTTTTGTTGCCGCAACCATTCAATAATGTTGATTCAACCATATTTTTAGTATGCTATCATTTTGGGTGAATGTTGCCAATAATATTTGCCTGATTTGACTGCATTTTAGTGATGTTTCAATAAATATTTTATTTTGCTTAATATAAAGTTAATCACGGTGCAATAAGTTTCTGCTATTTGCGAACGTGTATTAAAATTATGAAGCAGCTTATTGCATTCATATTCATTACAATAGGCTGTATATTAGGAACATGTGTCTACTCAGTTCTGAAGTAGGGCGTAGTAAATAGAATCAGAGCTTCGAAATAAGAAAAAATAAATACTATAAAAGTTGTATCGTGGCAGTCGTGGCCGAGTGGGTTAAACAGTACGTGAACCACTCGATGTCAATTTAAGACCATGTTCGAACCCCAGATGAGAAAACATTTTTTCAAGAGAAATTAATTTTTGCGATTGGCCGTCATCTCTCTGCATACAATGGCAAACCTCAGAGAGTAAATAATTTGCTGTAATGGCCTCATTAGCCAAACATAGCTCAACGCAACACAGCCGTTACTTTTGTCACATTCAAATCTACTGAACGTATTTTGTGTGTATCTAATTAGCCGAAACATGACGTAGACGTGACGTGACGTAGAAGTCTGTTGAATTTTGATTTCTATGTTACGTCGACTGACATTTCAGCATACAAGGTGCTTTTTGTAAGATTCTTAGCATCACACTTTGATTATTGAGTATTTTTTTCTTTTTGCGTTTATTTGTGTTTAATTACACGGTGTTACAAAATGAAAACAAATCAAAAAACTTGCCTCGAGACATAGAAGAGGTAGTAGGCCTGGTTGAACATAAGATAACTGCATACTTAGTTTTTTGAATATACCCTCAAAATCGGGATTTGTGGTCAAAAAACCGATTTTAGGTAGGTGCATGTATAGTTTGTTATGTAACTCCGTTATATCTAGCTCAATTTTAAAAATTTAAACATTGATAAAAAGAAGAAAATATACCCTTAATATAATATATAGACCGTTTTTTTACAAAAAGAATTGACAAAGTTACAGGTAAAATCATTTGAAAATTTCTCATTTTTTTTTAATTTTTTCAACTTCAACAACGTTTTGTTAACAAATTTTGTTTTGTGGCACTATTAGTTTTAGCAGGATTCTGAAAGCCTGTTAAATTTTGCGTTCAACAAGCTATCATTAACTTCAATTGGCTGAAATACAAAAGCACTATCGAATTTTTAGTATTCGTAATAAAATACAAAAAAAATTTTTTTTTTTCTAAAAATGTTTTTTTCGACCTTTTTCGTTTATATATATTATTATAAAGCTGGTGTATTGCCCGGATGTGACGGAACTGTTTGCAGTTTTCAACCACAAACACGCTCCGAATGAATGGCGTTTGTTTATTGAGGGATCTTGCAAGAGTATGATTTATTTAAAAACTTTTTTGTGTGATTCTTGATATGTTAAATTCTGATATATGTATGTCGCCGACTTAAAGGCTCTAACAATACTGGTTGGAATGCAAGGTGGATATACTAAGTATCCTTGCATTATTTGCGAATGGGATAGTCGTGCGACTAATAAATATAAGCAAAAGGAGTAGCCACTGCGTGCTGCATTTCAAGTTGGCAAAAAATATGTTTTGAATACTCCACTGGTGCGACCTGAAAATGTAATCCTACCGCGGCCTCGGTAGTCGAGTTGGTAGCGTGCTCGTTTGCCACCCCAGAGGTCCCGGGTTCGATTCCTGGCCAGGCCATGGTCCTTCGATTTTAACCTTTCTTAATTTTCTATCCTCATTTCTAATTAACTGAAATTAAAAATTCATCAATATTTACGACATGAAGTTGTAGTTGGTGGTAGAGAAGTTTGTGGATGAGATTGACTTATAACTTGAATTGACTGAGGTAAAGGCATAACACTTGCGTCTGATTCAAATTCATATGTTTCTTTGGCTTTCCACCACGCTTAGAACATCCTACACGTGTTTCACTTGATTGCCCTTTCCTCCCCACTAATCTATCATCCCATTTTCGAACCAAGGCAGACTTGACTGAATAGGTATTCCACCTGAAATCCTTGGTTCAAAGCTAAAAAAAAAAAAAAATCTGATTGCAGCGTTTCCTAGGTTAAGTGAGTCCAAAATCAAAGAAAGTATCCTGCACGTTCAAATCTTTTATAAAAGTTATTTATTCATTTCGGTTATTCTGAGGTTTATTTGTGGGCCCACAAATTTGGAAAATTTTTTTGGACACTGATTTCGTTTCTAAATTAAATCCAGTTGAAAAAAAGAGCTTGGAATAGTTATATTCCGTTATGCATTTATTTCCTCGGCAAGAAGAAGAGTCGAAATTACTTAGATGTTGTAATTGAATTTTTAAGTGCCTACGAAGAAATGGGCTGCAATATGTCAATTAAAATACATTTTTTGCACTCCCATATAAACTTTTTCCCGAATAGCCTTGGGCAGTTTAGTGATGAACAAGGAGAAAGGTTCCACCAGCAGATGGAAGCTATAGAAACCGGCTTTCAGGGAAAAAATTCCATAAACATGCTGGCAGACTTCTGCTGGTCCCTAAAACGTGAAATCGATTATAATATATATAAACGAAAAAGGTCAAATAAACATTTTTAGAAAAAAAAAAAAAATTAAAATTTTTTGTATTTTATTACAAATACTAAAAATTCGATAGTGCATTTGTATTTCAGCCAATTGAAGTAAATGATAGCTTGTTGAACGCAAAATTTAACAGGCTTTCAGAATCCTGCTAAAACTAATAGTGCCACAAAACAAAATTTGTTAACAAAACTTTGTTGAAGTTGAAAAAATTAAAAAAAAATGAGAAATTTTCAAATGGTTTTACCTGTAACTTTGTCAATTCTTTTTGTAAGAAAACGGTCTATATATTATATAAAGGGTATATTTTTCTTCTTTTTATCAATGTTTAAATTTTTAAAATTGAGCTGGATATAACGGAGTTACAAAACAAACTATACATGCACCTACCTAAAATCGGTTTTTTGACCACAAATCCCGATTTTGAGGGTATATTCAAAAAACTAAGTATGCAGTTATCTTATGTTCAACTAGACCTACAACCTCTACTATGTCTCGAGCCGAGTTTATTTTCACTGTTACACCGTGTTATTGAAGCGAAATGTAAGTATTTTATTTTTAAATAATTTTTTATTAATAATTAAAATAATTGAAATACGTTTCAGAATGGCACACGAAGAAAAATTTGATTTATTTGACACTAACTGTGGTTGCTATGTTGGTAGCATAATCAACAAAAAGTCATGGTACGTTGCGTTATGTTAACCTGTGTTACGTTATGTTTGCATAATCAGACCATAAGGCTTCTTGAACACATTCAGATTAGCCGTTCGGAGTTGGCATTAAGCTATGTAGTAGATCCCGTTCGCGATCATTTGTGTACAAACATTTAATGACACTCACAACACGATTTGATCTTAAGAAGCTCGGTCGAAGTCCTTTCAAGAGCTGAAATGACCAATTTGAAGTGTAGAGTGGCTTGTAGGTTTGTTTCGTATTAATTGACAATTATTGTTGACAATTGTCAAGCAATCATTATTGTCATTTATAAATGCTGAAAATTTATCATTGAATGCTCCACTATGAAAGAAGGACGGAATTCGTTAAATTTTGTTTTCGTAAACTCGCATTCAATCGAAGTTACGATGCACAAAATTCGAATCATGTGTCCGTAATCCGTAATCATGTGTCCTGTGAAAAATTCCAACTTCCAAACATAATCTCAATTTGTGTCCACTTAATCTATATCTATACTATTATATAAAATTAAAGTGGAAAATTTTTGTTGCTGCTAAGCTCCAAAAGTACTAGTCCGATTTTTATGAAATAAGTTTTAAAATATCACATTTGTACTAAAAGGATATGGCGGTATTTTTTCTTTACAAAATTTGAATAATAAGTATCTTTAATTAAAGTGTAAGGTTTTCTAAAAAATCATCCGCAATGACATGCATTGCTTGTTCGTTAGCTTTTCATGTGTTTGCGCTGCGAGAGTTTCAATAAACTCCATGTTGCTCTCTACTCTACACTCTTTGTTTTCAGCAAGCACTACACAAAAAAATAAACAAACAAATACACACTTGGCTGCTCTTAAAACAAAAGAACAAATTATTTCACCACACCAATTGCCAATTGGATCGAAGCATGATACAATTATAAGGTAAGCTCATTTTAAAATGGCTGCTCAAATGTGAAATGTTGCAACAACAAAGCTGTAGGAGCTACAAATGTCCAAAAACAAAAGCAACAACAACGATTAGAAAAACTCAAAATTACTAGCTGATTTTGACCATGGTATAATAATACAAGGTAGCATTGATAGTTGCTTGGGAAAACATCTTCTGTCAAAAAATATACTCAAAAAGAGAGCGCTCACAATCCACCACTGAAAACACAAAGAATGTGAAGTGAAAAAAACAGCAACCTCGGCAGCTGCAGACTCATTTTCACAAACAGCTCTTTTTGACAGGAGATGCTTTCTTGTAGAAGAGAAAATAAGCAGTTGCCAATGGCCCATATTACACGATGATCGTTTGATCGCGGTCAAAATATTTTTGTTGTTGCTTTCAATGCGAAACAATTGTTCATCCGCTCTGGCTCTCAGTGTTTTTTGACAGTTTCGCATTGAAAGCAACAACAAAAATATTTTGACCGCGATCAAACGATCATCGTGTAATATGGACCAATGCTACCTTGTATTATTATATCATGATTTTGACAACTAGTTCACCCTGTTCTCCAATGTGAACCTACCTTGTTATTGTATCATGGGTCGAAGTAAATTCAAATATGTTGAAATTAGTTTTGATGTGGTGAATTAATCCAACACAGTTTTGTTAAAAGGGGATTCACTGACCACCACCTTCAGCATGATCAGGAATTTTTTTATATAGAGTTTTTTGCTCTATCTCTCTACACCTTTAATGAGACTCAATTCGTCTAGATGAAAATTAATACTGTAACAGTATTATGTATGTATGTATGTGCATTTGTTTTGACCGTGGTTTTCCTGTAATTTATAAATGAGCAAGAGGAACAAACGGTTGACTTTTTACTTTTATAGAAGTAGCATTGTGTGATTCAATAATTTTTTTTTCATAAGTTGATAAAGATAAACTATTGATTAAGAGAGAACGTCCCTGGCGAAGCAACCACTATGGCCTGGTAGTAATCCAATAAAAATTTGGAGACATCCAAGCAATTGTTCGTTTCATTCATAAAATCATTCGTATAACCCTTTGATATATCTGAGGTACTAAGAAGAATTTACTGAGAAAAAATAAAAAAAGAATTCACAAATAATTTGGGGATGACAATTAAAGAGCCATCGAAGACGTTCATCGCTTTGTCCAATACATGTCTTCTTTATATATATGATATAATACGATATGACAAAATATTTCAAAAATTGTTGCTTCGTTTTGCAAAAATATTAAAGGTAAATTTTTTTTTATATTTCTAGTGAAAATAGCGAAAATGTCCTTTAGTAAAAATTTTATAATTTTTTACGAGCTTTCCATTTCTTTAAGATGGCAGAAACTGAGGTCCGGTAGGTCAGTACTATAAGGGGTTAACTGAGGTCAATGAGTCCTAGAAACAAAAAATAGGTCTCTTTAAGACAAAAACATAAACATATCATTCTTTTAGATCGGACAGTAAATACCGGAGTTAAAAAGTAATATGTAAGCGCACGACCCCTACGTTCGATTAAAAACAAAATTTTTCAATGATGCTTTAGATTAGCAGGTGTGCGGCGAAATTTATTTTTTCCAGACGGTCTACTGTGCACTAGAGTGGGTCGAAAAAAAAAGTTTGAAAAGTGCACCCCTTATTTTAAAGATGACCTCAAGACAACTCCACAAACAAAAAAAATTTTTTTGACCCCCGGAAAAACCGCCAAAATGGTATTTTTTCCATAACTAATGCATTTTGTGTCCGATTTAAAAAAATCATATACCGTTAAAAAGGGCTTAACTAGAACTACATTTTTGGATTTTTGGACTTTTGAAGTCATATAACCCTGTTACCTCAATTTACCCCCCCCCCACCCCCTTGAAATCTATGTTTTTTATCATAAAATTAAACTATTGGAGTTGGTGTAGCGGCCAATGAAACAGTCTGTATAGTCAAGCTGTGTGATTTGCTCTATACAGAGCCGTTGTTGTTGTTGTTGGTTGTTGCCTTCTTTGTTCTTCATGTTGTCTTGTTGACAACATGCTTGGCCTAGAGCTCGAAAAAATTGTTTTCAATATATGCTGTTCCAAGTTGCAGTATAGAACTTTCTTTATTAAATTCCCTAAAACTAACAGTTATGGCAGCATGCAAACATTCCGATAGTAGAAAAAACAAGAATTCGGAGGTACAAAAGTGGTCTTATACAAGAACATTACGATCTACAAAAGCATCCTTTTAAATACGATGAAGTCGAGTGAAACAAAATTTTTAAAATTTCTTTGTGCAAATGTGGCATCGAAGCAAACTTGCAATGTAATTGCACTAGTTTTCATAAAATTCCTCAAAGCGTTCAACATTTTTTTGTTGATCAATGCGGGCTAAGGTTGTTGTCCCTTGACATTGTACAGGAGCAAGTTGAAGATGTTGATACAGCTGATGTTATGTCTGCCATGCCACAAACATCTTTGTATTCTACTGAATACATTCCTTGCTCTAGCGAAAATGATGACTGCGATGAAAATTATAAAAAAATTTCGAACAATACCGTCGAGAAATTAAAAGTATCGGACATTTCGCTCAGAAATTATTCTTTGGCTTTGGATCGGACGGATACTTCAGATCGCAACCACGCTTATTAAAGATTTACGGCTTTCAATTGCGGCAAAAGCAAGAAAAGATTTTTCTATTGACGTTGCTGGTAGAGTATTTCGATGACCTTTATTTCGACAAAAACAAAATTTTAAGAGAGCGTACAAAATTTAGATCAGAAGTCAAAGCAGCAACAACAAACAGTACTCTCCAAAAGTGCATTTCATACGATGGAAAAAGAGACCTCACATTGAAAAAAAAAAAAAATAGTCCATGGCCAAGTCAGAACATACAGAGAAAAAGAAGAGCACGTCACAATATTAAAAGAGCCTGACTCTAAATTTGTTGGTTATGCCACCCCAACTGAGGGCACTGGAGAAGGAATCCAAAAAACAATTGTGGATGTGTTAAATAAAGAAAATTATTCATTAAGCCACTTAATTGACATTAGCTGATTAGTTATCGGTTGTAGCGATAACTTTGCTACAACTTCGTAACGTAGTGAAATTTAATATTTTTTTTTTAAATTCTTAACAGTACAAAGAAAAAAATATATATGTAAAGAAAAATGAAAAGGCTTGAAAGCTCTTAATTAGACCAAGGACTTATTGAACAGCTAAATAGTCTTAAATTTTTGTCGGCTGCAACTTGCCAAGGCACTTTAGCACTTCTTTTTATACACTTGAAAACATGAAATACTCCATTATCAATATATTAATAATAGATTTTTTAACTCCTACAAATAAAGCAGTTTCAAGACTCTATTGGGTCCTGACATTAAAAAATTCGTTTGTTTAAATTTTTCGTTTAGGAATACACGCTCTTAAATTTTGAAAAAATGTTAAAACTATAAAAGACCTTGTCATTCGATATGATTTAAATATGTAATGATGATTTTTATTCAAGCTACTCACAAGCAATCAAGTCAAAAAAATCATAACTCACCAGAAAACCCTCAAGTCATAATGACTCGCAATTCTTTGTAAATGTGAAGGTATGTCACGGCATAAGAGGTGCATAAATCTTCGAGTCCATACATAAAGCTTTATACTGTCTAGACTCTAGACTGTACAGTAAGAAAGAAAAAAATATCATGTGTCACCATCTTGTTAGCTTTACATTTATTTAACCTTTTAACATATTGTATAGAGACAACAAACTGCACACACAAACACTAATACACTAAAAGAATACTCATACACACAACTGACACACTCAGAGCGCTTAACATTTAATAAATTGCTGAGTCAGCTGTTTTAACGTAAAAGGTGACGAAACAATTCCAACAACAACTAGAACCAAAAACGATTTCCAACCTAGCCACAAGCAAGAAACACAGCAAGACAAAATAAGGAACATAGCAGCAACACTTGACACCGTACAAGGTGGTAAAAGGCAGGCAGCAGCAACAGCATCAAACCCGACTAGTATAGTAACCGAAGATGACATGCGGGTTACGTGGGCGGGGAGTTTTGTTAGAGCAAAAATCCCCAAATGGGAAAATATTGAAATACTTTCTTCTTCCATGCTGCAAAATGATAAATTATGCCCGAAATTGTGGTAGAATCATAGGCATTGCTCTACAGTGGCGACATACTGTATATCCTGTAGAGAGATTTTTGCCAAACACAAGAAAATTTAAATCGTTTTTCGAGAGATTTATAGTGGTGGAACTGGTTAACCCAACAACTCGAAACAAAAAAAAAAAATGAAAATATTTGTATCAAGACAGGAGCAGTTTATGTCCTTTAGTCCTCTACAGAAACCTTAAATAAGGTAAAATAAAGGCAAATCGTTACTCATTTTCACTTCATCTGGTAGAGTAGATGATATATGTGCGTGCATGTTTGCTGCGATTGCCATTTTGAGGATGTGTGGGATAAAAAGGTCTACAAGGTGCGGAAAACAGTAGCGAACTTTCAAGAAAATAAGTTGACATAAAGTCTTAGTTGGGGCGACGTAATAATACAATTTCGAAAAACTCTAAATAAAGATTTAACTCGTTATTTGAGCCAATTGAGCTACAAGCTGGGCACCTCTGATTTATAATATACTTCTTAGAAATTGTTCGTTTTTTTTTACTTAAATGTCACTTTATTTAATTAAAGCCTAATAAAACTTAAACCAAATTTTATTTCCTGTCGATTTAGCGATGTCTGTCATCACAATTAAAGCTGTTTTTTTTTAAGCTATCTAAATGAAATTTAATATATAAATTTATTTTTAACAAAGATCAAGTTTGAAAATAGGCCTAGCAGAACGAAAACCACGCATTCCTCCCATACAAAACGACTCTATCAAAATGCTAAAATCTCTAAAAATTCCAAAAAAGTATGTATAAAAAAAACCTTGAAATTTTGCACATAAGCTTTAATACCAAATACATAAATACTATTAATTGAAAGTTTGTCAAATGATCATACTTTAATTAAATGAAAACCACGCCTACCTCCCATGAAAAGTGACTATATCAAAATAGTCGAATTTTTAAAAATGCCTTATACATTAATCTTAACACTTGAAAGTTGTCACATGAGCTCTTATTCCAAATACACACTGTAAATTGCGTATGAAATTTAAAACCACCTCTATAATAAAATATCTACAAATTTCATAAAAAGATATCTTAACACTTAAAATTTTGCACAGAATATTTGATACCAAGTACACACACTCCACATTTGAAATTTTTCAAGATCATACTTCAATCAAATTAAAACCACGCAAACCTCCCATATAAAGTGACGTCATCAAAATGTTAAAATATGAAAAAATTCCTAAAAAATAAAAAAAACATTTGAGAATTTGCACATGAGCTTTGAATCCAAAAACGCACTTTAAATATGAATAAAATTTTTTTGTCAAAATCGAATAAAAACCACATTCACGAAGTGAGGCTACAAAAATGGTAAATTCTTTTAAAATCCCACAAAAATTAATCTAAAACTTTACAATTTTGCACATAAGCCTTGAATCCAAAAACGCATTTTACGTATGAGGTTTATCAAAATCGAATGAAAACTACGACTTTTTCTATACGCAGTGACGTCATCAAAGTGTAAAATAACTAAAAAATACATAAAAAGATATCTTAGCACTTAAAATTTTGCGCGGAATCTTTGATACCAAGCACACACACTCCACATTTGAAATTTGTCAAGATCGGATGAAAACCACGCATACCTCCCATACAAAGTGACGTCATCAAAATGTTAATATATCAAAAAATTTCTAAAAAATTAAAAAGCACTTGAAAGTTTGCACATGAGCTTTGTATCCAAAAACGCATTTAAATATGAAGTTTGTCAAAATCGAATGAAAACCACACACACGAAGTGACGTCACAAGAATTGTAAAATCTTTAAAAATTCCATAAAAATCAATCTGAAACCTGAAAATTTTGCACATAACTAAGCCTTGAATCCAAAAAACACTTTACATATGAGGTTTGTCAAAATCAAATGAAAATCACGACGTTTTTCCATATAAAGTGACGTCATTAAAATGCAAACATATTAGGCCTGTGTGAATAGTGATCGATGATTTTTTATAAAAAGGCCGGTTTTTTTGTATTATGATGTTCTACAAAGTTATAGATAATATGGTGAAAATTTTATATGTAGAAGTAATGAAAGTGATATCGCCCAAAGATTCCGAGATATAACACTTTTTTAATTTAATGGGGCTTTTGACCCCCTCCCCCTGTGTGAATATTAAGGGGAAATAGTGTTTCACAATTTTAAAGGACATTTAATTTTCAAGAATTTTACTGAAAGTCTAAAATCAAAATTTTACTTAGTTAAGGAGTTAAAGGAAATTAACTTCGGCCTCATAGTATAAAATATGACCTTGAAAAAATCGGTTATTTAAGCTAACCCAGAAAAGTCCCTTGGACGATATATTCTATAGACCAGTCAGATGGATCAGAAACCATCGGAATTTTTTCAGTTATTTTTTGGTGTCGCATAGTGTAATTGGTATTTTGTATTTGTATTTGTATTTATTGGACTTAAGAATTAGTACAGTAAGATCAATAAAGTTCTTTTAGCGTACAACAATTTAAAAACATAATTTAAAGACATAATAGTCAACAAGACTATTTCACATTGGTGTGCTTGAAATTTTTATGATTCTGTTAATTTGGTATGTATTTTAAAATTGTAAAAGTACACAGTAAAACAATATGAGTACACATTTTATACTATTTGGTATACTTACAAACCAAAACTATTATAAAATAAAAAAAGATACAGTAGTTTCGACTATGTCGTAACACAAGACGTAGAATTAGTCAATTCGCTTTTGATGACATCTTTTTTAAAAACCATTTAGCAAAATATATATTCCATACACCTGAGCATATGACCTTTAAAAGAGTGCCGGAGAGGGTTAATATGTATCACTGACCCCCATTACTTTTGCAAAAGGAACATTTTTGCGTTTGACACCCTATCCCTCCGACCACTCCTTAGGGGGGCTCCTATACAAAGTTTATGGTTTTTGTATATTTATGCCATACACCTGAGCATATGACCTTTAAAAGAGTGCCGGAAAGGGTTAATATGTATGGCAGACAACCATTATTTTTGCAAGAGGAACATTTTTGCCTTTGACACCTATTCCTTTCGACCACTCCATTGGGGGCTCCCATACAAATTTTATGGTTTTTGTATATTTATTCCATACACCTGAGCATATGACCTTCAAGAGAGTGCCGGAGAGAGTTAATATATATGACCGACCCCCATTACTTTTGTAAAAGCAAAATTTTTGCCTTTGACACCTTTTCCCTCCGACCACTCCTTAGGGGGGCTCCCATACAAATTTTATGGTTTTTGTGCCGGAAAGGGTTAATATGTATCACTGACCCCCATTATTTTTGTAAAAGGAACATTTTTGCGTTTAACACCTATTTCCTTCGACCACTCCTTAGGGGGCTCCCATACAAATTTTATGGTTTTTGTTTATTTATTCCATACACCTGAGTATATGACCTTTAAGAGAGTGACGGAGAGGGTTAATATGTATGACCGACCCTGATTACTTTTGCAAAAGAAACATTTTTGCCTTTGACACCTATTCCCTCCGACCACTCCTTAGGGAGGCTCCCATACAAATTTTATGGTTTTGTCGATAAAACCGGAAACTGTCGATAAATAGGTAGCAAGTTTAAGCAAACAAAAACATCAAATGTTGGCTTTATATTTCATGTAATTGTGTAAAATTTATATAAGTTAGAGAGTTCTAACATGAATTTTTGTCGCATTGAGGATCAAGCAGACCAACAAGTGCTAACATCAACATTGTACGATCAGTACTTTAGGTACACCAAAGGCTCAAAAAGTTATATAAATACCGACACCTGATCACTATCAACCACCCTACTTACCTCCGAGAATGACGTATTCTACGTCAAAAAGTTAGCACCACAGAAAATATAAAATTTTACCTCAAACTTATTACTGCGTAAGAACAGGCAAAGAGGTCCGCCTCTGTCTAAGTTTAAGTGTGCGCCTTAAGGAATGTCTGTCACCCCGTTTTGCTTATTTCGTTTTAAGATATGAGCCGACATTAATATTAATTTTCAATTCACCACAAGACAGTTTAAATTAAAGTTATGTCAACTATTTACCTTAATGCCGGGTGTTGGGGGTGAATATTATATATTTATCAGTAAATGTTGAATTTCTTTATAGTATTTTTAAAATTTTGAAAATGTTTAGGTTTTTTTATTTAAGGTGTACAAATATGTGTGGAGCATCTTCACACGGGACAGTGATACTCACTCACATCAGAATAATTAAAACCCAAAAATTAATTTCCTGGAAAATTTTGCAATTAATCCTGAAATGAAATGTTCCAACAAAACAAAAAGGACACACTCAAATTCTGTAAGAGATTATAAAATGCTCACATATGCCGGACATTCGAAATTAATTTTATCATTCCGTCTATGCAGTAGAACCACAACCACCTCCATCCCCACACAGCCACTAGAACGGTGTAACCTTCAACACCTCACGCAACAATTTTGTGGTTGGCAATGAGTTTAACTTTAAGCCGACACACACACACACACACTCACACACATGCAAGCATTTTCGGCTCCACACATACATGTATTTAAAAAATATAGACAAATGTATAAATGCACTGCCACCTTTAATATTACAAATGTTCGTGCTGCTCCTTTTACTATTTGTGCTATTTGTTGTTTTTTTTTGCAGTTTTTCTTTTTTTGGTTTCTCAGCTGCTTACGGAATGTGACCTCAAATATGTTGAATGGCATTTTCACCAACATTATCATCGTCAACATTATTATTTCAAATAAAAGCATATTATGCAGGATTATCAACTTCCGGGTGCGCACAAAAGGTAGTCAGTAGCCAGTCGGCCAGTCGAAGAATGTCCTGTTAATGTTTTCGTTTTCATTCTCGTCCTGGACACATATGGCGCTCAAAGTGCCCAAATATTATAATCTTCATGCGTCTGCTGCAACGTTGTGTTGAGTTAATGAATACCTTGTAGCCGCCGGTGGATTATGTAGTATATATATGTGTGTGTGAGTGTGTGAACTTTTCTGCAATTAAATGTCAGCAAAAGTTTGCTCCAAAAATGTTTGCAATTAAGGTAGTTGGTAAAAATTATATGTGAAATGTCCAGAAGTCCTTTTTTCGGCTTAAGCGTAGGTATGCAAGTGTGCGTGCGTGTATACGTTTACTCATATGTGTGTGCTTGTGTGTGGTTAAGGACAGTTTTTGGTATTTTATTTTGGAATTGAGAATTTAATTAGTGCAAGGATTTAATTATGTCATGCTATAAAAAATAAAGGATTTAATCCTTTTTCCATTAAATTGCATGTCGTAGGTTAAAAGTTGTTGCTCCAAGTTAATTTTAAAGTTCAAAGTACTGGTGGATTCAGGAGGGATAATGCAACAACAGGAAAGGTACTGCTTACAATAAATCACTGGGACTGCAACATCTGACCTCATAATCAAATCCATAAAATGCTTCATTAAAATTTTAAATAACTAAATTTGGTTCGAGAAAAAATGTGGTTATACGAAGGCTGGTTTCTAAGTCTTGCGCCTAACGATGAAAAAACAGTGATTAATAAGTAAAAGTGCTTTTATTGTTTTTCAAAGATGATCAATATATTTTTGCATTCGTTTGAATCAATTTTTGAAACACTTTTGCCATTTTAAAGTCAACACCTCTGAAACCAGGTTTTTAAAGGCCTCAACGTCCTGTTCGGGCGTAGAAATACGCTCGCCACGTATTTTTTCTTAGTGTAAGCGAACACGAAATCGTCAGTGGGTGACAAGTACACGCAAAGAAATTGTTCGTTCACCGCAACTGAAAAATTCACCAACTACACTTCGTTTGCGAGTTGTAGTTGCCGCAAACGAATATTCGTTTTCATCAACTGAAAAATATATCTTATATATATACCGCAAGCTATTTTGGTCATTATTATTTATTATATTAATTGTCTTTCCCTATGTCCGTCCGTCTTCTTATCGATTGCACTCATCGCACCTGTGTTGCTATCTCCGTCCGCGTATTAAGCAGATTACCAATTTGCTTATATACCAACAATTTGTCCAAAAAGTAACACTGAACTTTAAGCGTTGTGTTTATACAACGAAGGGAAAAACAAACGAAGTTTTCAGTTGAGAAAAACATATTTTTCAATTGCTGCAATTTAAAAATCACTCGAGTTTATGACAAACGAAATTAATTTCCTGCAACTAAATAACGCGTTTCCCGCAACTGAACTATTATTATGACAACTGTTGAAACGTTTGCAAATAAAGTTCCCAAGAACTACAAACGAAGTTCGTTTGCGGCAAACTGGTGATAAAAGTGTTTTTTCTTTGCGTGTAGGGACTGTAAATCGGATGATCCATCAATTTCACGTTTTGAGTGCTCAAAAACTTTTTTCTGAGCTAATGTTTTATTTCTGACTCTTACAGGACTAAAGCGTTTCAATACAAAAATAGGAACAATTTGTTTTGAAAAAAAGCGAACGAGATTACTTGTTCACCAGCACAATAGCCGGTTATAACCTTACAAATAGCTTTTTTGCATGAAACTTCCTTAGCCGCGATGGGGAGTAAAACAGATGAATCAATTCGCCGATGAAACACTTCGCTGTGAAACGCTTCGGCGTGTTTTTAACATAATGTTACGCAAAATGAAATAATTATAATATAGTGTGGACTAGAGCCATGCATGAGTGTGCTTTTTGCCTACTCAAATACAATCGCTTGCTGTCGGATAAAAAGCTACCTCTGACCTTTTCTTCAAAGCTCTCGTATGTAAACATACTCTCACTCTATTTTATGCGAAAGTATGAAACGACGAGAGTAACAATACACTGTTGAACTTATAATAGCAAGACCACCTTTTTGCAATAAAAAGTAACACAAACACTAGGTACACTGAATATGAATACACATACACTGAATATTTTGTGCATTATTTTGTTATGAGCAAGAATCTTTTGTTTTACGAGTAACTTTCAATAGGATGCAAACAATATGTATGTAGACATGCTTTTTTTCATTGTTTTCCAGTACGATTAGTGAAGTTTAAAAGAAATAAAATTTTTTGAACAGTTTTCCAAGGATTAATTGTTTTATTAGAGTTTGTGATTCGTTTTCCAAAAATTATTATTAAAAATTCACAGCAGGAAACTTAGAAATATAGTTTAATGACAATATTAAATTATTGTTCAAGTCTAAATTTAATGAATAAAGTTATGATTAATGTAATGAATAAAAAGTATAGAACTGAAAAAAACAAAAAATTAAAAAAAATAAGTTCATGATTAAAATTAAAAAAAAAGCTCAAGCCTGTGTTAGATAACACGGGCGCATAGGTCAGACGTAGATAGAATACGTTAGTCATTAACAGCCTTATTCAATAGATTTCCTTAAACAACCTTTAAACGCTTGTTTAGTTACGCACTGTTTAAGGCTTTAAGCCCAGTATGCTGTAGAAGCGGAAAGAAACTTTCCATAAGGAATGCATTGAGTTTTTGACAGCGAAAAGGCAGCGGAATTTTTTTTTCGCTACTTAGTACGCTGTAGAGGTGAAAAATTTGTTCAATGCTAGCAAGTACAACCACCATGTGGAGAGTTGAAATGTCAAAATTTCGCTGTCGATTATATGTCCAATTAATTTAATTGGCGCCAGAATTTTGAAATTTCAATAAGAAAACAGTACGACCTCGCTTTACGCAACACTCGATTATCGCAATACTCAAAAATTTATATTGTTGACTCAGTTAACGCAACTTAAAAAAAAATGCACAATCATCGCAACTTCCATTTGCGTACACTTCCATAAACTTTTATATTATTTACTTTCAGTTCTTCTTTTCTTGTAAAATACATTTTTGATGTACGAAAAATCTCTTAAAACAATATTTAAGGAAACTAAGTGCATATCTTAATACATAAAACTACAATATCTAGGATTCAGAGCCATAAAGCTTTATGTTTAGAAGTTTAATTGCGTTTCTTCAACATTAACTACGTCAACTGGCCGTTTTTCTATTAGTTGCATTGAGCTAGGTCGTACTGTAGTTGCTTTTTTCTCCACACAAACTTTTTTGACTCTACACTAATATTCCGGGTGTAGAATTATATGCCAAGAAATTTTCGTTTCTACAGCATACTAAGCTTTACGCAGCTTCTATGCAACCTTGCTAACATTGTTATTCATAAACATTTTTTTGAAAATCTCTACAAAAATTAAGAATTCCTATGGATTTACAATGGCCGCAGCATAAAAAAATGCTGCAAAGGGCGCATATGGAGCATGTCTTTGATATTAAAAGAAAAGACAAACAAAAATCATGGTTGTATGTATCATGGTTGTCGTTCGCTACTTGGTCACTTCTTATCTTTTTCACACTGGTTCTGTGATGAACACACAGATAATCGTACTGCTCTTACACATGATGTTATAATACATAAAATACAAAGCATATGAAAATTAATACAAAATTTGAAGGAGTTAAATTTTGATTTACTTATAGAATCAAAAAAAATTATATGTAGCAATATGATTATTTAAATACAAATCTAAAGAAGACATATTAAATATGTTACGACCATACCTGAATTTTCTTCAATGCATGCATAAAGTATTAAAAACTTATAATAAAAGTGACAAACATTTTCTCAAAATTTTGTGCTCCAGAATTACACCCCCGTATAACGTATTCTACGTTAAAAAAACAAATGAGTCGCCTGTTCTACCTCCTTTGTTTAAGAAAACTTGTTTGGTTAAACGCTAAACATCAATGAACTACAGAACAGAAACAAAAATAACGCAAAGCTTTCAAAGTTCAGATCAGGGCTTGCAGTGTATGTGAAAGTATGTTATGCGAGTACACCGAATAGAAAAAAAGCTCAAGCCTGTGTTAGATAACACGGGCGCATAGGTCAGACGTAGAATACGTTAGTCATTAACAGCCTTATTCAATAGATTTCCTTAAACAACCTTTAAACGCTTGTTTAGTTACGCACTGTTTAAGGCTTTACGCAGCTTCTATGCAACCTTGCTAACATTGTTATTCATAAACATTTTTTCATTTTCTGCTTATGACAAAAACATAAAAAGAGAAGATCTCCAAAATGTTATTTTAACAGAATTTCGTGAGCGAACCTGACGGGCCATCGAGAAGTGAAACATGTTGTGTTTTTGATAAAATCGTGAAACATGTTGCGCTCAGTGTTGCCATGTGGGCAGATAAAACTTGTTTTGCCAGTTTTTTGAGAGGTTAGAAAGTTTTCAAGTTTTTCCTTAAAAAAATAAAGTTTTATTTTATTTTACCCAGTTTTTCAAGTTTTTACGATTAAGGGGGGAAATATACCCAGCGGCCGAAGAAAAAAGGACAAAGTTTGTGCATTTTTTTAAGGAAACCTAAGGGATATTTTTAAATGAGAGTTTTTATACCTTTAAATATACACATTCAAGAGTATGTTTAGTGTTCTTTTATTAAAAAAAATTAATATTAAGGTCGATACAGCATTTTTTGTAGAGCGCTCTGAAAATGCGTTGACCAAGATTGCTCCTCCTAAATTCAACTGAAACAAAAAAATGAAATATATTATTAAACTAGATACTTAAAACTCGTACTTGTCATGGCCGATTTTGAAAATATTGATTTTTCACAAAATGGAGGACTTCCGAACGTAAATTAACGATTTTCGACCAAAAATTCGTCATTATATCGTCTATAAAAAATGAATAAAGCTACAAAAAAAAAATCCTCTGACAAGTACGAGATTATTATGAATAAAATAAGCCTGCAAAAAAATCAAAACAATCGGTTCACTGAGCTTCGAGAAATCTTGGTCACCGACTTTGAAAACATGGTTTCGAGAAAAACGCGTTTGAAAATAAGGGCCAATATTGCGCGCTCTAGAAGGTGGTTCACTCACTAGACTATTATTTTTTGAGATATCGAATTGAAATTTTCACCTCATATTCTTGAGACCTAAAAATTTAAGAAAATGTAACAATTTTTTGAAAAAAAAAGTTCTGGACATATTTCCCCCCTTAAAACGATGCTTTCTATTTTAGTGAATCTATGAATCAAATTGATAAACTAAATTCTATGTTAATACAATAACATAAGTATCATTTGAAGCTGCTACTACTAATTTTCACTCCTTTTCAAAGTTTATTTTTATGGCAGCGCTGTTGCTATTATTGTTGCTGTCATTGTTTCTGTTCTTTTGTCGCGGTTTCCCTTCGTCGAGTCTTGGCGGTCTATTTTTGGGATTCCTTTTTAAACTTGACGCTTCAGTTGACATATATTTAGAGTTAACGATCAAGTCTTCCGTATTTTCTTGAGAAAAGAAGTAGCCAAAATAACGGGACAACGAGAGAACAAAGCGAATTGCCAAAAATTTTAAAGCACACATTTTAAAAATACATGTTTTAATTAATTTTTAATATCAAGGTTTTTCAGCAAAAAACAAGTTTTTATTTTTGGAAATTAAAGTTTTTTTCAAAAAAAATATGGCAACACTGGTTGCGCTACTCAGAAAAACAGGTTTTCTTCTTGTTGCGAAGATCACAAATCATTTAAATTTTGTGATTGTGTTTGTAATTGCCATTTCTATCAACAATGCACTTTTTCGCAATTTTGTTTAATTTCCATGAAGCTGGTATTTTTTCGCAAAATGCAATTTCATTGGATATGATTGCGGAGGCGCGGGTTCAATTCCGGCGGCTGGCATGATTTTTTTTTCTTAAAATATACATTTTTTTATTATTTTTTTTTTTAATCAATTTTTAGTAAATAATTTGTAATTTTTATAAATTTCAAGCGAAGAACTTATTTGTTTTCAGTCATTTTGTTTTTGTTTTTTTTTTATTATTTAAGCTAAGGTAATATCGCGAAGGCGCGGGTTCAATTCCGGCGGCTGGCATGATTTTTTTTTTCAATTTCGCATTATTTATTATTTTTTTTTAACAATTTTTTAATAAATAATTCTATAAATAAAATTTTGAGCAAAAAATTTACTTCTTTGCAGTTGTTTTATTATTTAAGCTTAGGAAGTTAATATGTATTGTCTGTGTATATGTTTGGAGTACATTTTATTTTAATTTTTTACCATTTCTTGCAAATAATTTAATTAATTTTATACATTTTGTCAGTTTTTTTTAATAATACTTACTTTTAAATGAAATAATTTTTTTAAATAATGCAACCATTTGAGGAAAAAAAATTATAATTCAATTAAACATCCATGCGAAATCATCATAAAAATTAAAAATAAAATGTACTCTAAGCATATGCACATATATATTAACCACCCAAGCTTAAATAATAAAACAAAATAAAATGATTGCAAAGAAGTAAATTATTTGCTCAAATTTTATTTATAGAATTATTTATTAAAAAATTGTTTAAAAAAAATAATAAATAATGCGAAATTGAAAAAAAAATCATGCCAGCCGCCGGAATTGAACCCGCGCCTTTGCGATATTACCCATTAAGAACATGCCAAATATTTTGCAATTTTGTAGCCCTGCTTAGTCTGAACGTAAAACGCAATCATTGAACTCTGCCATCATTTTCTTGCGTAAATTGTGCCAGCGACGCATATGCATATGCAGT
Organism: Pherbina coryleti; assembly: GCA_943735915.1. Lineage (NCBI taxonomy): Eukaryota > Metazoa > Arthropoda > Insecta > Diptera > Sciomyzidae > Pherbina > Pherbina coryleti. The sequence continues at coordinate 11,873,178 of OX030949.1, forward strand.
GAATGGACTTCCCGCTTAAAACTTAAAAATAAAAGTCATATTTTAACTGTTATTTTTGACCGGAAAAACAAAAGTCATATTTTAACATTTATTTTTGACTAAAAAACTGTTATTTTTGACCGAAAAAATATAAGTCAAATTTTAACTTCTATTTATTGACTTTTTTTAAACGAGTCATAACAGTTACGGTCCCTGATAAAACCATATCAATTTTTATATTGCTGCACATTTCACAGAAACAATATGCTTAATGAAGGTAAAATTATTTATACTTATCTACTAACAAATTTTTAATATCTATTTTAAATTGGGCCAAAATCCCGGCGGTTCTGCAATACCGGGCCAACCCGTGACAGAGGTGGAGCAAGCCCCTAGCACTCCGTCTATTTCCAAAAATTAGTTTAACATTTGTTGTCCTCCGATGGAGGATCTATCAGATGTTAAGCTGATAAGAACAGATACTACACTTTGATCTTAGCCATAAGGCCGAGAAGCGATAACTAAACATGCCACTTTTTGTCTTATTTAAGCATTTACCTAAATAAACCAGTAAAGAAATATACGTATCCAAACAGCCGTCCAAAGGTATATGAGCTAATTTTAATACACTGAATGTAGGCAGGCAAACCGCAGCAAAACAAAAACAAACACAAACCCATGGTATAATAATTATTAAACCATGGTTGCAACTGCAAGAGAACAGAGTGCGATGCTGTTGCTGCTTGTCGGAATATGTGTGTACGTGTGCGATGCTGTTGCTGCTTGCTTGTATGGAATATGTGCGTACGTTTCTCACACTGGTTCTGTGATGAACACACAGCTAATCGTACTGCTCTTACACATGATGTTATAATACATAAAATACAAAGCATATGAAAATTAATACAAAATTTGAAGGAGTTAAATTTTGATTTACTTATAGAATCAAAAAAATTATATGTAGCAATATGATTATTTAAATACAAATCAAAAGAAGAAATATTAAATATGTTACGAGCATACTTGAATTTTCTTCAATGCATGCATAAAGTATTAAAAACTTATAATGAAAGTGACAAACATTTTCTCAAAATTTTGTGCTCACGATTAACACTCCCGTATAACGTATTCTACGTTAAAAAAAGTAACGCAAGCCTCTCAAAGTTCAGATCAGTGCTTACAGTGCTTGTGAGAGAACAGATAAAGTATAAGCAGTGAAGCTCGTGCGCAGATTTTCTCTTCACTACACAACCTGTTGTTTAACTTTTATTCAGTTACAGTGTACTCTTGAGCAGTGAAGAAGAGTGTATTCGCTTTGCGATTATACTCATGCAGGGCTCTAGTATGGACACAGTAGCTTTTTCACTGCATGGTTCATACATCGAGTAATTATGATATTGCCATAAGAATTTGAAGCATATGGATCATGTCTTTGATACTCATATTGAAAACATCAACCTTAAACAAAAAAACAAACACTGACTGCTGCTAAGTAACAGAGTTGTAATGTTCAACATGTTATAGTATATTGCATACTATTGAGAGTGTACTCTTCACATGATATATTTCTGTATTGCATTTATTTTCCTTATATCTTTATCTTTTTACGCCAAATTCTGCATATCACATAGTTTTATTATATTATGAATTATACATATAAGGGTTCATTATACATATGAACCCTCTTTATCCCTCCCTTAAAGCCACCCTGTTCAGGTGCTGGAAATAAATATACAAATATCATAAAATTTGTATGGGAGCCCCCCCTAAGGAGTAGACGGAGGGAATAGGTCCCAAAAGTTCTTTTTGCAAAAGTAATGGGGGTCGATCATACATATTAACCCTCTCCGGCCATCCCACAAAGCTCCCCTGTTCAGGTGTAGGGAATAAATATACAAAAAACCAAAAAATTTGTATGGGAGCCTTATGGGGGCTCGAATGGGAGTGGGAGTCGTCGAAGAGAATAAGTTCCCAGGGAAAAAATGTTCCTTTTGAAAAAATAATTGGGGTCGGTCATACATAGTAACCCTCTCCGGCCCTCCCTTAAAGCTCCCCTGTTCAGGTGTAGGGAATAAAAATTGGCATTGGCCAGCAACAAAGCTGTGTGACTCAATTTTTGCAGTTACACCGAAGTGTAATATGTATTGCTTGCACCAGCGAAAGACATCATGTTTGAAAATCTACTGTGAAAACTTTTTTATATTTTTTCAAAGTGATATCTAAGTGAGTGAATTTATTCCAAAAATATAAGTGTTATGCATACTTATTTAGTGTTTTGATTACCATCAACAACCATCCGATGAGAATATTGATTTTTGCACCATTTGTTTGAGATTTTTGCCTAAATAACTCACACCCAAAAACTCCATCGAGTGCAACTCATGTGGCCGGCCTATTCACTTGTCGCCAAGTGCGCTAATCTAGGAAAGCGTTCGTATTTCACATGCAAACATTGCGACATCGACTTGGATGAAGATGAAGAAAATTACTCCACTCATTACGATTTTTTTAGCCTAAGTGGCTTCATTATAATATGTTTTGCCTCTTGAGGCCTTCTGAATAAATAAATTTTCAACTTATTATAAAGTTATTGGTGTTTACTTCGTATTTCCGCGATTTTTGTGGGTTTTTGAAGAACCAAAAATCATGTCTTAAGAAAATTGGCATTAAGAAGTTAAATTTTAATCAAACCGCTAATCTGTCTACATAGTTGTGTTGTATATTGATCTTTCCAATGGTATCTTGGAGTATTCGATACTTGTATCTCCTTTTTCAGATAGCAAATTTAACGAAATTCGACAATTGAAATGTGATATCGCACATTTGTAGTTCTTATACAAATTAGACTTCTAACAGACAGCAATAGAAACAAATGCCAGCAGAGTACATTTTTTGAGAGTACACTGAGAAAATTGAACGCCTTAAAATCAAAGAAAAAAAGTTATTAAAAGACTGTAACCAAAATATCTTTGCTACAAAGAAAAGATCGTTGCACTAATGATTTATTCTTTAACTAAGCAACTGCTGCATCTTTGAAACAAAAGACTGAAGTTCTTTGAAGCTAAATCTATCAAAAAATATTTGCCGTAAAGATAAATTATTTACTATAACGATTTTATTATTTGTTAACAAGAATTTGTTAACAAAGAAAAAGTACGCAAAATCAACAAATTTTCTTTGTTTTCTTGAAGCTAAGCATTGTTGTTTCAAAAGAAAAGTCTATACCTTTAAAGAATTTTTTCTACAAAATCATATTTTTCTTAAAAATACACACGCTTATAGTTCGCAGTTACTTTGTGGGCAATATGTAGTATATAAGGTAATTGATGTATTAATATGTACTAGTATCGCCTGTGGCCGAAATTCGACCATTGAAATTAGTTTTAAATCATTAATTAAAATTTTTTCGAAAAAAAATTAACTGAAAACAAAAAAGTATGGTTCTATTTAAAAAAAATCAATAGTTATGAGGTGGGTTCAATGATTAAAAACTTCCGTATAAACTATATTTTTTGTGAATACTCTCTCATCATTCGCCAAATGACCTTAAGCTATCAAAAGATATAACTCTACTTGTTGCGACATATAATTAAAAAAAAATAAATAAATAACTGGCCATTTCAGCCCTTGAAAGGACTTTGACCTAGCTTCTTATGATCAATTGTGTTGTGCGTGTTATTAAGTTTGTACACAAATTGACCGAGAAATGGACCTACAGGCTTAACGCCGACTCCGAACGGCGATGAACGGAATGTTCTTATTCTCAAGAAGCTTTACATGGCATTTTTATTACTCTCTGAGGTTTGCCATTGTCTGCAGAGAGGTGGCGGCCGTACAGAAAAATTGTTTTAATTCAAATAATTTTCTGTCGCTGCTGGGGTTCGAACCTGGGTCTCCAAAGTTCGTTGACATAGCGGCCACGCACTTTAACCAACTACGCCACGGACGCGACATATAATTGACCATGTATAAAAACTGGCTGTCGTAATAAGACCCCAACTTTTTCGAATGTTTGCCTCAGGAAATGGCTTAAAACATAGATTTGTGTATATAACTTTGGAGTGGTTTGAAATATTTGAAAAATTTTTTTACAGAAATTATATCTAGCTGTAGAACTTTATAAAAAAATACAAAAACAACATTTTGAAAAATGTAATTTTCATCAAAAAAATCATGGGGGGTAAGCTCATGATTTCCGATGATAGAAACACTTAATTAAATGATGTGTCAAAATGAAGCAATTTTTGCAAATGACTGATATGGTATATGAAAGAGTGTGAGAGAAGAAAATAAAAAAACCAAAATAAAATTACAAAAAAAGAATGTCTGGTCTAATTTTTAAGCAAAAACTGAATATTTTAGAGTTTTTTTTAAAACAACATAAGAAATTGTATTAGTGAGATAACGGTAAATCTTTTCTTATTTCTCAAAAGTTATTTAATTAAACTTTCAGACAAAGAAAATTTAGGGAAAATCGATTGAAAAATGGCTGAGATATTTGCATGCCAAATCAAAATTTGAAATATCAATTGTTTTTTCTCATTCTGAGGCAATGACATTGCTTTAAGAAATGCATTGCATGGAAAAAATCTACAGATTTCGAAATATCGCAATACTTTTGATGTCATAATAACGGGACATTTTTTAACATACTATTCGTGGAAAATATTAGCAAAAAAGTTTTCGTATACCGTTATTTTTCTCAACCAACGAATTTTCATACAAAAAACGTTGTACTGAAAACATCTATAGTTTTCGAGATATCACAATAATTTTGATGTCAAAATAACGGAAATTTTTCAAAATTTACTATTAGTAAGCAATTTTACCATCACAATATATATTGACACTTGTTACATGAAAAAGTGCTTATTGTAGGGTAACCGTAAACGATGGTGAAAAATATTAATTTTTTTTGCACATCTTTTGAATGTCTAAATTTCTCTTTTATATCATATTTTTCCATCTCTTATAGTATAGCCAGACCTTTCATCCGATACCTCATTCTTTATTCTACCTCTTCCCAGTTCTGAGATCCCTAACTAAAATTAATATAAACTTTAAACGTTAATATTTCGGGTAAAAGGTCATAAATTTAAAACCTAACATAATTCGGCACATCTATGGTGCAGTACCTTTCGAATGATATACGTTTCATTGTCCTTATTCTAAAATAAATATTGAAAAAGTGTACGACAACATTTGATGTTTGCGTATTAATATATAAGATAAGTTGTAATTAGCACTAGATTAAATCATATAGGTTAAGGGCTAAGGGGATGGGGGAGGGGGTGGGAAGGAGAGTGGAGAAGGGGTGAGTAATAGAAAAAAACGGCGGACATATAAAGATAGTATTAAAGAAATCGACTTTTTTAAAGACGTACATCTTTGTCACAAGAATTTAAGTCTTTGATATAAAGTATATTTTTCATGGGAATTTAACAATCTTTGTGCCTTTGCCGTAAGGATGTTTTATCTTTGGGCACAATCTAACCAATAAAAGTCTTTGTGGCAAAGTGTATTTTCTTTGGTTTTACGCTTTTTTTCCCTGAGTGTAATACCAAAAATTTTCAACTTGGTAAGTATTAAACCTCTGCACGAGTGCGCTTGAAATGCGTTTCAAAGCACTCGTTTGTAGTGCAAGCTTTTGCATGTTTTGTTCTCATCAATGAAATCAAGCCTAACACTACAGAGAACACTCGTCGCTTGAGCAGAACAAGAACAAACTAAAACCAAAGCAATATTAGGCACGAATCGAAAAAGACTAGAAAGTTATGTAAACAACAGCAGAACGCTTGGAGTTATGCTGTGTCTTTGAATAGTGGAAGTAAATGCCGTATAACAATGAAACTCAATATGTATGGAATTCTTACTTGGTGATATCCTTCTACTAGAAAGTAGAATATGGGAAGTAGGGTACTGGAATGGGGATTTGACAAATGGGTGTGGCTCCGATCTAAATAATTCAATGAAGTGTAGGAAAAACTTAAGCGTATTAAGACCATTTAGGGTTCTGTAGATTTCGTGTTTAGCCGTTTTTGGGGGTAGCTGATTTCGAATCTGATTTCAGAATTTTAAAATTAAAGATGGTGGATAGGGTTGCCACCTACATTTTTTGTAGTTTCAAAAATTCGGTGCTGGGGTGAACACTAGGTAAAAATTGGTAGCTGAATCCGAATCCGATGTCAGAATTTCAAAAGTATGATATTTTAACAATAGGGTTGCCACCTAAAAATATGCTTTTTTAAACAGAGTTTTAAACATTATCCAACAGTTTTAGGGGCTCAGAATTTTAAAATATAAGATGGCTGATAGGGTTGCCACCTAATTTTTTTATTTTTACTAATTCGATGCTGGGGCGAACACTAGGTAAAAATAGGTCGCTGAATCCGAATCCGTTGTCAGAATTTCAAAATTGTGAAATTTTTAACCCTTTTACATAGACCCATTTTTACATAGTGTTCGCCCCAGCATCGAATTCGTAAAAATAAAAAAATTAGGTGGCAACCCTATCAGCCATCAGCCATGGGAGTATTAAATTTTACTTCGCTTAGGAGCGCCAAATTAATTTAATTAGGTGATCTCCATAATTCATTGCCTATCTTATGATCTTAGATTTAAGACGTATTTTGAAGAACCCCGATCGAATTCTTTCAACATTTTTTTGGAACAATCGAAACGATCCCTCTTTTGAACGATTGACAGCTCATGCGATGGCAACTAATCATGCCTCCGGTCCACCATGAGTTAAATCTTACAAATCAATTCATGAACAGCATCGAAAATCTTTCCGAAATATGTTTTGGAGTAAACTTGGTCTAAGATTTAATTCGGATTGAAACCAGCGAAACACTGTGATCCAGGACAGTGGCAGATATAGGATTCGCCAAAGGTGGGGGGGGATTGAAACGTCTTTTTGGACTTTTTTCGTTTTTTCCCATACAAAAAATTCTCCAAGGATGGGCCTAAAGCTCTTTCAGCCCGTATGTAGATCCGCCACTGATCCAGGATGAAGCTTTATCACCAAAAGCCGAAGTGAGGTGATGAATACGTTGTTTTAAGTATATCCACATGTGAAATCTTAGAAAATCATAGCTCAACCACAAAAATTTTATTTTAACAATTTAAGACCATTTTTTTGCGGAGATGAAGTTTTCAGCAAGTATACCATTCAAAACGTCAAACTTAACGATGATGATGTCAAATTTGATGTAAGTTTTTCAGACTCATTTTAAAATTTCTAGACTAAATAAACAAAATGATACACATTCGGTACCAGGTTAACTTTTTAAAATGAATATTTTTTTTCACAAATTTTTTTTCAATACAATACAAAACGAACAAAATATGCAACAACATTAATATTCAAACAAGTCTACGTTCGCTTTTATGACTTTTGTAAATGTTCACTTCAGGTGAGTAAATATTTTGATTTTTATCATTGGCAATATTTATGCTTCACCACATTAACTTGTCGGACAATTTAACACCATTAACGTTGCCACATTGCTTGTCGCCCATTCCAGCTATTTAGCTCGCCAAACTGACTTCCAGCCACTAGCTAGCTACTGATGCTGCGGTACATGCATTTAATGTCAACGTGTTGCACCGTTCGCTGTAGCAGGCAGTCCATCGATTTGCCATTAAAGTGACTTATGACCTCGGAAAGCATTTCATTTCCTCACAGACGTCGTTGCAGTTGCAAAAAACAGAAAAATCATCGAAGTTTTAATGGAGGACCAAAGTGTATATAATTTGGCGGCTGTGATTATAGCGGCGGCAACAACAATGAAGTAACAATGCATTCGAAGTGGATTTGAGTGTATGTCTAGCAGCTGGCCGGCCACCTTATCAATGCACTGCTTCGCATAATTAGCGACAATTACATTATTGCACGCAATTTGCATTACAACATTAAAAATGTTGCCAACACTGATGAGGGCATGTGGTGCAATGGCAACACGAAGTTGCTGAAAGTTGTTGCGATTTTTTCCTGAGTCCTTTGGCACCGCTGTTCGAGGCTTTTGTTCGTGTTGCTACACTTGGATTTATAGATGTATGCAATTTATTTGTGGCTTTATTTGAGTGCATTTCTGAGTACATACATGTGTATGTGTGTGTGTGTGTTTGTAAGTTAACGGAAATCACTTTGCAGCAATTAATTCAACATTAATTGGTGCATGTAGGCAAGTGTTTAATTTTTTAGTTTTTTATTTTGTTTTTACCTTAACTACAGCTACTGCTAAAAATCGAGCAACTTTTCCTGTGTTCATGCTAGGAACTATTTTCTCCTATGATTTATGGCATTTCTTAACGCCGTTTTCTAGAATATGCCGAATTGTCAGCATTTTATGACATTTCCTTTAACTTGTCAGCAAGGCATAAAATGCACTTTTTACCATGCCAAATGCATTTGACCGAAACACGCGTCTTGAATTGAAATGTTTTTTGATCAATATCCAAAAAACGTAATGCTTCGCTTTGTGGATTTTACGTGTTTTCCTCAGTGTGTATTGTGGTGACAGGGGTTGGTGTGTTTGTGTCTTGTGGTTTCTTGGGTGAGTGTGTATGTTTGTTTGTGTTAAGTTTATTACCTACATTAGTAGCTTCTTCTTTTTTTGAATTTAAAAGGAATAGTAAAATCGGCGACATTTGGAAGAAATTCGAAATGTTTACATATCTTGGAAGGACTCCAACGTCCAAAATTAGCTGTATATCCTGGATATAATTCTGTCAATATTCAATAAAACGCCTCACATTTCAAAAAAATCGACGAAGAAATTCCCATTCACCACATTGTGAAATATTTTTCAAGCGCAACTCAAACTCAATCGCCATTTTAACTCAAAATCTTTATAAATAAACTATGCAAATACTTTATCATTTTGCACCATCTTCTTATAAGCTAAATAAATTCTACTCATCGTCATAAAATCGAAAACAAATTATTATTTTTTAACTTGTTTGTGAAAGGATTTTAAAGCTTTTGCCACGCTCTGGCTCACCACGGTAAATATATTTTTGCCGCCACACTGTTGACAAAGTATTGTTGTGGTGTGTGTGTATGTGTGTGTGTGTTGATGTGAATGTATGTTAGGCTTGGTAAGAGTTGAAAGGGTCACCGGGTGTAACAAATTCAATAAACACCTCTGTACACTGCAGCAATCTACAAGCAATCGTACTTATTTTAGTACTTCTACTCAGTGTGTCCTTGTCGTGGCATTTGCTGGCATATTCAGCTCCTTTGGTGTTGAATTCTGTTCCGTTTTGGAGTCACTCGCTAAGCGCTAAGTCGATTTAATGGCCAATAAAAGGAAAATGTTGTCACTTTGGCTGTATGTGTGTAAATATTCATTGCTAGGATAATCCTTTCGTGATGCTGAAATACTACGAATAGAATTGCTAGAAAAGCTGCCTGCAGTGAATGTATGTCTAAGCTTATGCATGTGTGTGTCAGTTTGTATGTGTGTATTTGTGCTGAGTGAATATATTTTTTGAATTTGCCGCGGTAACACAGTGAGTGTTTGTTTGCATGTTTAGTTGTTTGCATGCATATGTGTTTGTCAACTGTTGGGTTTTTTTTATGCCTTTTCAAAGACATTTTCACGGTTTTATTTTTCTCGGTAACTCTTGCTGTCGATTCTGATACCGATTTTATTGAAAGTTTTCTTCCTTGCTTTTTCTATTGGGGGGCTTAAATCTATTTGGCAAATCCTTATTTTATCGCTTTAAATTTGTAACGTTTTCAATCTACGAAATCTTGACAAATTTGTTTGTTGTGTTGACACTTTGGAATGGTGTTGATATTTCACATTTGGCGTTTAATAGAAGGCTTAGAGAGTATAGAATGAGGAATGCAAGAAATGTGAGTGTAAGAGTATGAAGTAGATTATAAAAATAATGCATTTAAGAAATATCAATGTTTGGAATCTAGGATAATTGTTTAAATTAAGATCTTACTGAATTTCAAGAAAATCTCAAAAAATTACAAGGAAGGAGCTTTTAGAATACCTTACTGCAAAGTATAATGCTATCAACACTAGGTTGGAGCAGTTTTTAACACAAGTTGAAAATAAAAAATTATTAACAGAAAGTTTTTTATCGGTTTAAAGCCAATGTGAAGCGATTTAACATGAACAAAATTTTTACTGAAGTAGAGTTGCTGGAATGGAGCTAGTAAAGAGTTGTTGGAGCACCGTTTTAACTTTATTACTATCTACAGTGAATCAAAAAAGTTTAGAAACAAAACATTTTCTTTAAACCATTTATTCAATTTTTACCCTTTTAACACAAAACTAAAAATATTTTTTTACATATTTAATATTTCATATATATTTTTAACGCAACATCAAAAATTCAAACCAACAAACAATTTTCTTATCACTACAAATGAAAAAGAAACAAAAAACTAAACATTTCATAGCCAAAAAAGTTTAGAAACATTTGTGCTTTTGATTGAACTTTGCATTGCTTCGTTTGAAAAAAGCTTTAAAATAACGGGATCTAAAGTCTTTAGCTATAAATGTCAGTAATATACGCATCAGTCACTCCCTTTTTTGTAATAAACGCAGATTATTTGTCTTTTTGTCTTAAAAATGGGAAAAAATACAGAAATCTCACTGGACGTTCGTAAATTAATTCTAAGACTGTATTTTCAGAATTATAAAGTGCGAGATATTGGCTTAATAATCGGGAAAAGCCATTCTAGTGTTTATAAAATTATAAATAAATATTTATACACGGGATCATTAAAACCAAAGCTTCGATCTGGTCGGCCAAGTTCTTTAAGAGCCCTCCAAACGTTTCTACTCCGAAGATTGCTACTACACTAGAGAAATTTTATGATGTCCACATAAATGGCCAAACAGTTCGAAATATGCTCCATAAGGCTGACTATCATGGTAGAGTTGCTCGAAAAACACTTTTTATAAATAAGCGAAATGCGGATAAACGCTTGGAGTTCGCAAAAAAACACATCAACCAATCGCTGCATACACCCCCACAATCTCCAGATCTCAACATTATTGAAAATGTGTGGGACCTTATTGAAAAAAGGATCAGGCACTATCATATTACATCCAAGTCGCTTAAACAAGCCATATTAGAAGAATGGAATGCAATTACCCAACAAGAGCTCCAAAAACTAGCTTTGGGAATGAAAATAGACTCCAAGCGGTTCTTGATGCGAAAGGCTATCAAACGAAGTACTAAAATATTAAAAGAGTAGTTTTTCTGTAATTTTTTCTGTATAATTTTTAATTTGTTTCTAAACTTTTTTGGCCATGAAATAATGTTATTTTTGTTGTTTTTGTCACTTGTACGAATATTGTAGTTGTTTTTTTATTTAATTTTTTTGTTATTGTGTTGTGAATATATATGGAATAAAAATATATGAAAAAAATTTTTGTAACAGCTTAAAAAGTGTAAAATTTCAATGATTGTTTGAGAGAAAATGTTTTGTTTCTAAACTTTTTTGATTCACTGTATGTATCTATATCATATATACCACTATAGAAGTACTCGCAGGATGTAACGCGAGAACTAGTTTTGTTAGTATCATATATATTAATATTATCTTGTAAATGTCGAAGTTGAGAAGTAATGAGCCTCTTTCTGGCTTTAAAAAGTAATAAGAAAAATTTATTTACAAAAAAATGTCGGTTTTTATTTTTTGCCGAAAAGATAATGATAGTAAATAATAATAACTAGCTACCCCAGGTGCGAGTTGTTGCCCCCAGCAACCATAATAATAATAAAAAAATAAAAAAAAAATAAATAACTGGCCATTTCAGCCCTTGAAAGGACTTTAACCTAGCTTCTTATGATCAATTGGTTGTGCGTGTTATTAAGTTTGTACGCAATTGACCGAGAAATGGACCTACATGCTTAACGCCGACTCCGAACGGCGATGAACGGAATGTTCTTATTCTCAAGAAGCTTTACATGGCATTTTGATTACTCTCTGAGGTTTGCCATTGTCTGCAGAGGGGTGGCGGCCGAACAGAAAAATTATTTTAATTCAATTAATTTTCTGTTGCTGCTGGGGTTCGAACCTGGGTCTCCAAAGTTCGTTGACATAGCGGCCACGCACTTTAACCAACTACGCCACGGACGCCACTATAATAATAATAATAATAATAATATTCGAAGAGTTTTGCCGTTGTTTGCAAGCGCTCTATAAAGAAGAGGCAGAATAAAGTGAGCGGAAAATACCCCCACGGCCGAACCAAAGTATTATTCAAAGCCTTAAGCAATCAATAAAATGTTTATTTGTATAAACATTTTCGTCATAGTTTCAACAGAAAATACTCTCTTTTTTTTTTTGATAAAGTCACTTTGTATGGGAGGTAGGCGTGGTTTTCATGCGATTTGGCTCATTTTCGACCTATATTTTTTACATAAAAGCTTAAATATAGCATTTCGTGATGATAGCTTGAACATTACGGCTGTAATCATGATGACAGACAGACGGACATGGCTAAATCGACTCGGGTGGTGATGCTGATCAAGTATAAATATATTTTTCTATACCTACCACGCCTCCTTATGGGCGTTACAAACGGAGTAACAACATTAATATACCCCTTTTACGTTTTTTAAACGTGGGGGTATAAAAATTTGTATGAATCTTGGTTGCAAGCATTCAGCGCGTGCTGCTTGCGAAAGCCTTACATTTTTCTGACTTTCATATTGTTGTTAACAGACGCTCTATTAAGAAGAGACAGAAACGAGCGAAATGTGAGCAGCGAATAGTTTTGTCCTGAGTTTTATAACGTTGTTTTCAGCTGCTCTATTAAGAAAAGAAAAAGCAACATAACAACAACAATTATGTGCAATTATATGCAAACTTTTATAAGCTATAACTTAAAATATATAAATTTTTAAAAAATAAAAAGTCCAGTTTGCACATTTACAGGTCTAAACCTATCAAACCATACTAAATTTATTAAAATTGGACTTGTATTTAAAAAGCCTTACGCCGGACAAAATTTGGGTTTGCGTAATATATATAAATAATATATGTACATATATGTATAAGATAAGAAAAACTAAATTAACTTAGTATTTCAAGTTCATGTATTTGCTTCTATTTTGTACTGCATATGCAACCATCCACTTATTGGAGACCACTTACTTTGTAAGTAACAATGTCATCAGTGTATAAGTGAGTAAGCATGAGTAAATTCAATTGAAATTGTGCACAATCTGTATTCACCTTGCATGTATACTTAGAGCAATTAACTTCTAACGAGATGCTTCATTCTTAAATGGATAAATGAAAAATATAAATATTCCAACCAAACTGGTCTATATAACGACTTTAGGATGTCCTCTTTTGATTTTTGAATTCCAAGAACGTTCCAAAAACGACGAAATGGGTAAAAAAATCTCTTTTGCACCATTATGAAAACAATAATCCCATTTTTGGTTGAAAGAAAATATTCTTTCTGGGTGGACAACTATATCATCCATATATATTCATGGTTTGGTTGGGATTTTTCAACTTTTTTAAGTAAAAAAAAAAATATTAAATTTGTTGCTACTGCTTTTGTTGCTTTTATTGCTTTTGTTTTTATTGCTTTTTACAGCATAATTATATTTTAACTATTGCCCCTATTGCACATAAAATACACCAATCTACACGAAAACTGTACAAGACATCCCACACGTATATTTCATTAAGTGGTAATATGTATGTGATGACTTTCTGCATTTACAGAATTATTGTATCACTTCGAATTTTTCGTCAAGGACCTCATAAATGAGTAAGTTAAAATGTTCGTACATTACCTTACTTGGTATATCATGCCCCTATTTTAACTATTGCCCCTATTGCACATAAAATACACCACTCTACACGAAAACTGTACAAGACATCCCACACGTATATTTCATTAAGTGGTAATATGTATGTGATGACTTTCTGCATTTACAGAATTATTGTATCACTTCGAATTTTTCGTCAAGGACCTCATAAATGAGTAAGTTAAAATGTTCGTACATTACCTTACTTGGTATATCATAACATTGCTTCTGTTCAATTGATTTTAAAAACTTTTATATTAAAACAAAGCAACGAGTATAAATAAGAAAAGAGATTTCACGAATCGCAAGGTTCTTGTATTCGCTAAAAATGAGACATCATGCAAGAGGAATGAGCGAGTAGCAAAGCGGCGAGTTCACAACGTTCACCGTGAATGGTTTGTTCGTTGGTTCCCACCAAGCAAGAAGGAGACGCATATGTAATGAACAGGTTTCCTTCATTCATGCCAATATAAAGTGGATAGAAAGAGCTAGGCGCGTTTTGAGCGACATCAATGTTTTTATTTGTCTTCATTTTAACGATGATGAGACAATTGGGAAATGAAATAGCTTTATATGGTTATTTCCTTTCCCCAAACTATGATAAGCAAGGAAGAAAAGCAAGATATCGTTATGTACATTTAAGATGTAAACAAAAAATATATCTTCTGAGAAACAATTTATTGAAAAATATTTTAATTCAATGTATTCACTTTTTGAAAGCGTTCTTCAAAATTTAAATATATATTATTAATATGTTAAGAAATAAAATGACAAAATTCTAATTCTTAGTTCTATATTACACAACACTCCAAAATGTTAATTTAATAGAATTTCATCAGCGAACATGATGAGCCAACGAGAAGTAAAACACGTTGTGTTCCTCAGAAAACCAAAAACATCCTGCGTTCCTAAGAAAAACAGCTTAGCACATCTTGACAAACAACATACATACTTGGAGATTGTCATTGTGTTTGTAATTGCTATTGTCTCGTCAAAAATAGCGAAAAGTGGCAACAGCGCACTTTTTATAATAGCAGGTCGCAATTTTGTTTAATTTTGATTAAATTGGCATTCTTTCTTATAACGCCGTTTTATTGTCGCTGATCGTGAAGGTGCGGGTTCAAATCCTACAGCTGACATGTTTTTTTTTTTTAATTATGCATTATTTATTAATTTTTTATACAATCTCGATGGGTTTCACTTAAAATATATATAAAATAAATGTAAATAATAATATTTTTACATATATAAAATATGAATCTAATAATTAATAAACCGTATACATATTTTTTTCCAATTCAATTTTTAATTTGATATTAATTATTAAATTAAGTTAACTTCATGAAATAAACTTTTCAAAAAATGGTTGATAAGCCCAAAATTTCCTTTACATAATTTTACAAATTAAAAACGTAACTTTGTCACGTCAAAAAGTTACTTTCAATAAATTCAATATTTATAAAAAAAATAGTTCTCCTAAAAATGTGGGGCGCATGCTAAAGAGAAAAGTAAAAGTATGTTATTAAAAATTTTAGTACGATAGTGAGCAAATGATTTTTTAACCCAAGTCCCTTGACTGTCATGATAGAAGTCCTTGCATGGATGGCAGTTGCAAGTTTTTGGACACATATTGTGTTAAGTCCAGTAAGTTCTGCTTGGGTTTCAAAATTCGTTCTGAGTGTTGAGACTCGAACTCACTACCTACAAGCGCACTGAACAACAGAAATCACATTAAAATATTTTCTAAAAAATTCATCGTCATGCTAAAAGTTCTGCTACTGCTGTGTCAACAAAAAAGTATTGAAATTCGAAAATCGAAATCGAAAAATGTAGAAGTCATACGTGTATCAAGACACTATGTTCGTGTTTCTTCCCAAATAACATTCTGAGGAATTGCCTTCACCATAAAGTACTCTTTCTGCACCATCATATAGATGTATTCGAACAGCCAATTCCAACCAAGTCTGATGAACAAGGCGAGCGCTTCCATCAAACGACAAAAACAATGGTGGACCGGTACAAAAATAAAAATTTGCAATCTTTTATTACTAATTTGTGTTTGTTTTTGGCACTGGATGAGGTGTTGTAAAGAACACCAACATAAATACAATTTACAATAAAGGCACAAACATACATTCAATCAAAATTTGAACCTTTATCCCAAAAAATTAATAAAACTTTTATTATTCGCAGTCATAAGATATAGCCGTTCTTATTTTCTACAAAAACTAGAATCGCAAAATGTGGCATTTGGCTTGTGCATTCTAACAAGCCATATATGAGCAAAATCCGTTATCATTTGGTTAAATGGCAGCAGTTTGAACGCTGTGAACGTATATCAGAAAAATCGATGATTGTCGATTTAAAAAACACTTTAAAACTTCTGCCATTTTTCCAATTTTCAACTGATTTCAGTTATCTTAGACTTTTTTGAAAGGTACTTAGTAGTTTTAATAATTCCTGTAAAAAAACTAAGGATTTTTGTATGTTATCATTTTAAAAAAAATAAAGAAGAACTTACATTTGTACAAAATTTTTGAAAAATTGTCTTCTCCATTGCGATAAACCCACTTTATATATTTTTTTCAAAAATCTTTTGGCACTGATAAATTAAACGTTTAATTCTATTGAACAAAAGTGCATTTTGTTTTTAAATTCTCACAACCTAAGCATATGTAAAAAATTGTTAAAAGTCGGAATACTAGAATTCCTACTTTTTAACTTTGAGAATTTTTAAAAAAAAATTGTGATGGAACTGAGAGGTCGGACTGGTCGCGATATAATCACAAGATGTCCCTCTCTCAGAATTTTTAAGAATTTTGGCTGAAACTTTTTTAAAGGTCGAATCGGTCACACAGTGTTATTTAATTTATAATCATAAAATTATGTGAATTTTGTATTTTGCTTTCTTTAAGAATTTGTAAAATATTTTGAAAGATGCAAAAATATATTTTTTGTTTTTTTAAATCTCTAAGCTAAATTTAAAGTGAATAGTTGAATAACTTCACAAATTTTCTCCATCTTATATTACATGTTACTAACACTTATTAAATTTTAACTATAAAATAATAACATCGAACATAAAAAAGCAATAAAAAAATGAAAATAATAAATTATGAAAAAAAATGTATGCCCGCCGTAGGATTCGAACCCACGACCTCGCAGTTGGCATACATTAGTTAATCTTTATACTGTGGAAAAATTTCAAGTTTTGTACAAATAATGAAAAAGTGCGATTTTGCCAGCTCGACTGCGCTGTTGCCACTTTTCGCTATTTTTGACGAGACAATAGCAATTACAAACACAATGACAATCTCCAAGTATGTATGTTGTTTGTCAAGATGTGCTAAGCTGTTTTTCTTAGGAACGCAGGATGTTTTTGGTTTTCTGAGGAACACAACGTGTTTTACTTCTCGTTGGCTCATCATGTTCGCTGATGAAATTCTATTAAATTAACATTTTGGAGTGTTGTGTAATATAGAACTAAGAATTAGAATTTTGTCATTTTATTTCTTAACATATTAATAATATATATTTAAATTTTGAAGAACGCTTTCAAAAAGTGAATACATTGAATTAAAATATTTTTCAATAAATTGTTTCTCAGAAGATATATTTTTTGTTTACATCTTAAATGTACATAACGATATCTTGCTTTTCTTCCTTGCTTATCATAGTTTGGGGAAAGGAAATAACCATATAAAGCTATTTCATTTCCCAATTGTCTCATCATCGTTAAAATGAAGACAAATAAAAACATTGATGTCGCTCAAAACGCGCCTAGCTCTTTCTATCCACTTTATATTGGCATGAATGAAGGAAACCTGTTCATTACATATGCGTCTCCTTCTTGCTTGGTGGGAACCAACGAACAAACCATTCACGGTGAACGTTGTGAACTCGCCGCTTTGCTACTCGCTCATTCCTCTTGCATGATGTCTCATTTTTAGCGAATACAAGAACCTTGCGATTCGTGAAATCTCTTTTCTTATTTATACTCGTTGAACAAAGGTAAGACCTGCAGTTTTGTATTCTAATTTAAATAATAGAAACTAGAGCTATCCCCCTCGAAATCGACTTTTCTTTTTTTATTATAAAATGAAAAGATTTTTTAGTAAAAGTTCTTAAATAAACAAATTTAAGAAATATCATTTTGTGTCTTCTTTAGAGATATTCAACAGTTTTTTCTTGTCTATTTTTGACAGGTTTTTTTGAATAATTTTATTTGTTTATTTCAAAAAAACTTACATACAAAAATCTTTCGCCTTAACGAGAAGGGGAAACGTTATTAAGTAATAACGAGAGCTTTCCATGAAAGATATTTTGAAGCCTTAATCAAGAATTTAAGTTGATACACCTTTTCAGATAAATCGGTTCGATATAACGTCGATACTGTTGATGAATTTTAAAGTTAGTTTTTAAGAAATAAGGAAATAATTGAAAAAGGTAAATACTATAGACTATGGCCGGAACTCAAATTCAGGATGACAGGCAATCAGGCTAGCGTTTGAATACTACTTAGATCATAGTTTTTGGTCCAGACATCTTTTTTCATTTTCTCTTGCATCATTATTTCCTTGTAATTTTCTTTTTTTTCATACAATATAATATAAGTTGTTTTAATACTTCTGGCAGATGGCCATAGATGTCTGTATCCTCTCAAATATATTTATTGGAGATCAAACTTAACATATTTTTGTGCATTATGAAATGAATTGAAAATTTCAACACTCTACTTAACGGACTGAAGTAGTAAAAAATGGGTTATCTCATCACAATCAGCCCACGATAGCGACCTTGTTAGTAACGTTTAGTAGGTATTTTACTGTTTTTTTTTTTACTGAATTGTACCTGAAATAGTCTTCGAAGGCTCACTATACAATAGTCTTCGAATAGTGTGCCTTAAACTTTCAAAATTAGATTAAACAGGAATATCTCTTGAGCTGATAGCTTCTGCTGAGATACATAAATAACTTTTCTAAGTGTTCTTCTCAGCCTCATAAAGAAAACTCTTTGGACATTTATAATAACTCAAACATGAACGGGATAATTTCAAAATCAATGAACTAAGCTGGACTAATCCAAGTCTACGAAGAATGTTTGGAATTTTCTGTATTTTGACCTGGTCTTTTTAAATGACTTAAAGCAATAAATTTTAACGTTATATCGTTAAGTTTTATCGTAATTCAAATATTCGTCTTGGGCTTGGTTTTGGTTCAAAAATTGGATGAAATTTAAGTAGAGATGGAAATGAGAAACCAAGTAAGGCATTTTTGGATACTTTGCAGTAAAGCAGTTGAAGCATATTTAATTTGATGCAATTGTTATGATGCCTTTACCTCAGCCAATTCAACTCTTAGTTTTACTATCGAAAATCTTGCCAACCAACTTTGTGTCTTGTGTAAAATGCTGTTTATTTGTAAAATAGAATAGTTACCCATAGGGCCATGGCATTGAACGGTGGTAAGCTTGCTACCACTTGTCTCACCGAAATTCCAAATTTTTCATTTCAGTGGTAAGATCAAAATCGTTCAGCGTCTTCATATGTTTTATTATTTTTTTTTTACAATTTTTTGTTTCTTTTTTGTTTTTTTTTTTTTTTTGTTTTGCATGATTTAAAAAATCCAACTTCAAAATATTCTATTTTTCAAAAAAAAAAAAAAAAAAAAAGTACCTATATTTTTTAGGTATTACTTGATTAGATCTGTCAGGTATTTCTCCCTTATAGCACCTAGAAAAGTTTGGTAGCTCCGTGTAAAGTATTTTATTCATTTAAGTACTCATGCGACCCGAAAAATTTCCTCAACTGTAAAATCCACAACCCGTCATGCCTTCTTTCGATTTGTATCCTTTAAAGAGTAGTCCAAATGGTTCACCTAGAATTTCACTTGGACACATGCTCATTGCAAAGTTCTTTGGAAGGACACATGAGCATTCCAGACACCGTTCGTAGTTAAACCTTTCAAAGCCATAGATCTAAAAATGGTTATTAACGCCAAATAAATAATTTTCGGTGCAAGATCCTCTTTTTTGCCATGAAGGCGTTGACAGGGATAAAAATAACTTTTTGCTTTGCATAAATAGTTGTTGGAACAAACAAGTTTTTTGTCAAAAATTTATCCTTAATACTTGCGCACCTTTAAAAAGTTGATGACTTCCGTATCTATGGCTAAGTTTTATCCGGTTTAAGTGATTTTTCTCGAAAAATGTACTGGGATTTTTTTATCAGAATTTGTATTTAAAAACCTTATTTCTTAAACCATTATTGAACTATATGCAAGACTGGTTCTGTATTATAATTGATTTTGATAATTAATGACAACTCAGATTTGATAAAACCAAATCAACTTCATATCCTCTAGTAGGAAAACCTTGGTTGTTGAACCTTTATTAATAATGATATGATGCCTTTTTTATAAAAAAAAAAATTAAAAAAAAATTTGTTGAAAATGTATAAAAAAACTTTTACAACAGTTAGGTTCCGTAAGAAAAACAACCCAATGAGAGAGTCTTGAAAGTTTTTCTTGCTCTTATATACGAGCAGAAGTCAAAACTTTTTTAAGCAATAAATTTAACAGGTAGAAAAAATAAATCGAATAAAGCTGACCGCAGAAATATGCTTCTTCTCTCTCAAAATTTTTGTTTGAGAACGTGTTTTTGAAGTTCAATATGGCAACTTGAAGATTGTTCTCATAAAGAAAGGGAAAAGCTTTGAGAAATATCCAAGCAAGACTAAGTCTATATGTTCTAGAATTTAAATTTATAACTTCAACTGTGTACCGTGATAAAAGTAGCTTTGGAGAATTTTCTGGGTAAACCAATTACATTGATTTTTTTTATCTATGAAAACTAAAAGTAAAAAAAAAAAATATTTCATTGAATACATAAATAAAAATAGAATTATATCACCTTCAAATGAAACTGTATATTTCTAAAAAGATTTTTTTAAAAGCTTTAAGCTCTCACCATTAAGCAGCAAGTTTCTATAATGCAGATATTCTCACTTAAATTCAAGTCTTTCTAAAAGTATGCCACTAAAAAGCAAAATTTTCAATTCGTACCCGAACTCAGAATAAAATACACAGAACACAGACAGACGATTCAACACAAACAAGCCGACAAACGTAACGAACAATTAAAATATGCACAACACGAGTAAACATATTTTCAAGGAGTAAATATCCTTAAGGAAGAAAACGCACAAGCGCATGAAATGTGTTTAAAATAAGAACGTAATAAAAAGCAACAGAACATAACATCAAGGCCAACAGCACCAACAACAAACACGGGAACAACCAACACAGCAATAGCAATAGCAACATGGAAGAAAGATGTCGACAACTCAACTCAACGTAAGGATGAATGCACGTGGCGTCGCACAGAGGCAAAAGGTAAATAAATTCCAAAATACGTTCAATTTGGCAACTTGAAAAGAAGTGCCACGAAACGGTGAACGGGCAACGATGAAGCAAAGACAGAAATAGAAACGTGTCTCAAGTCCTACCGCCAAACTGTCGAGTGAGTGAAGCATTTAAGTTAAGAATCTTAAGGATTAAAGAGTCACTTAAGTTAAATGCATAAAAATGTAGCAGAAAAAGTAGCGGAAAAATTGCTTCCACTACTTGGCAGAGGAGTGTAGCGTAAGTAAATAAAATAGAACCGACATGACATGACAGAGAAAAAAGTAAAGTCTCTTCCTTGCCATTTGAAATGGTTTGTTTAGTATTGTGCTTTTGTGAATTTGTGAGTTCTATTTACTTACGGGGAATTTAAATTTTTATAGAAGAAATCAAAGGAAGCCCTTATTTAAGGGATTTATGCAGTGCTTAAGTAAACACTCCCTTTTTACGGCACCTTTTTTGAAAAATTAAAATATACATACATATAAAGACAAAAGAGTGCCTAATTCAATTGTACCTTATTTTCATTTAACACTTTGTCAGTTGGTAGTTGTAAATAAATTAACTGAACTGACCGTAAAGGACCCTCATTTGACTTTTTAGCAGAACTTCTCAGCTGTTGAACTATTGCTAGGCGCAAAGCGCACATGAAAAGTTTGTGTGTGTGTGTGTGTTTACACTTTGGTGCAAGGTGTATCCTTGTCAACAATAACAAAAACAACAACAACAAGTTCTAAGCGTCATATATAGCTAAACAAGTCAACAACAAATAAACACAAACAAACAACACAAAAGTCGATTCAACCACATTTGTCGCTGCTTCCGGTGGCATTGAAACCATCACCCATTTACCCAGCCTGTCAGCATGTGGGTGCTTTAGCCTGTTTCTTGCTGCATTTAGTTGCTTCAAATACACACCCAATACCCACTCTTTCTTACATCCTTGTCAGTCGTAGTCAGTGCGACATTAAAACAAAAGATGCCAATTTAATCTACTGCGACTGCCACATGGGACACTTAAAAATATATGGACTTTGGGGACCAAAGGGATTTCCCTCCAATTTGAATTTGTCTCTCCTTTGAGAAGCTGGGCAAGGGAAATGTTTGAGGAAATTGTTGTTTCTTGTGCACACCAGCAGGTAGCTTTCAAAGTGAAGCATCTGCACTTTTGTGGCTTTAGTGTAAAGTTGTGCACATTTCCGGTGTGTTTATTTTGTATTTGTTTGTGTTGATGTGTGTGTATGCTTAGGTTTGTGTGTGCCACATAAAGTGTGACAAATTGAATTAATGCTGCTGAAAATGGAAAAATATACCGTAGCACTAATTGTTTAATACCCAAAGAGACTTTGAGGCTTAATGAAGTTAAGTGTAGGAAAAGTTTTTACATTAAGTATTGTTGTTATGCTTCTTTATAAATAGGTAGGTAAAGCTTTTGAAATTGGCAAAGCTGCTCTTGTTGGCAATGACGAGCCAAAGTAACCGAGACTTGGCTTTGATTAAAACAAAAACTCACTTGGTGGGCCAGCAGGCACTCGTATTTATCTGAAAATTGACCAGGGCTGGAAAGTAGAAGAAAATATGGCCATGGGTAAAAATGAAATCAAACAAGAATGTTCATACAAAGTACTATTGTGTTTTTTTTTACGACGATTTCAAATTTCAAATAATCTTAACAAATAGTAGCCATAAAATAAAAAATTATTTTAGATGTCTTCCACAGCAATAAAACGGGGTGCTTTTTAGAAATAACCTTTGCCAGTATAAAACCTAAAACTTTTTTTTGTACGCTTTCCATCTCGATAGTTGCCAATGTTCTGAATTCATACAAAATAAAAAAAAAAACGAGCTAGCCTTACAGTAGTCGCATATGATATGTTACATCTGACACCTCACCTTGGTAATAAAAAAAAAACGAAATGGCCGTTTCAGCCCTTGAAAGGACTTTGACCGAGCTTCTTATGATCAATTGTGTTGTGCTTTTTGCGAAATGTTTGGACACAAATGATCCAGATCTAGACCTACAAGCTTTATGCCGACTCCGAACGGCTTATGTTCTCAATTTTTTTTTCATGGCAGTTTTTACTCTCTGAGGTTTGCCATTGTCTGCCTTGGTAATAATCCTGGTTAAAAAAACATTTATTGTGATTAAAATCATCTGAAAAGTTTTAAAAACATTTGATTTTTACTATTATATAGATGTCCACTTCGCATTGGGTTAATTCTTAAAATGTTTTTTTATAACCAAAGAAACAATTTTAACATTATATCCTGAAAAAAACGATTCAGGTATTATTTAAAATGATTTTCGAAACGAGGAATAATTTTTTTTTATGAAAATTGTACTTGGAGCAATGCAATTTTTTATTAAAGATGTTTTAATTATTTTCAATTTTATTCAATTTTATATATTTAAAATATTAACCGTGTATGCCAAAAACAGCTGTTTGGTCTTGTTATCTTTTACTTTGGATGTTGGAAAAAATAAGGTTATTATTTTACTTTTACTTTGATATTTGGGTGAAGGCTACACAGATTTGTGTCTAAACTAAATAGTAGCATGCGCTGTAGTTTAATAAAATTGAAGGGAAATTGTGGCTTCGTTCAGTTAACTGTGATTTAAAACAGATATCAATATGGTTTGTGTTTAAAACACAAGTTTGCGGTTTGTGTAGCAGCTATTCAAGCCTAAAAGGCACTGTGTGAACAATGTTGAAAGCTCTGCAATTAATTGTGTGATAAATTAAATGGCGCTTGTTTCCACGACTTCCTATTACGGATTTCCGAGACCTGGTAAGATATTACATATAAAAAATTGTCTTCATATACCATCTATTTTAGCAAGAGAAGCCAATCAGAGACATGTAAAGTGACAGTCTTTTTCATCTAATTATTTTGTAAACTGATTGCTAAATCCTTTTTCCTTCATAGATGCGGAAAGTTAAAACTAGGGATAATAAAACATAAAGTATTAAACCCTAATAATATATTACTGTTAAATAAATATAATAAAGCATTGTGAAGATAAAAACAAAACCAAAAAAGCCATGATTGCGTTAACAAAAGGGCAAAAGTAATGCGAAATGTGTACACAAGATACAAGAAAAAAGATTAAACTGGTACAGATGATATATCTATCATCAAAAATTACAATAATCGTCGAGATGCAACGCTTTATAGACAAAACTTTAATTGTGTAGGAGCATGTTGTTGCACATAATTAATTTAACGGCATAAAATTGTAAAATATTAAAAAAAATGAAATTTTTTTCAATTTATTTTTTTAAAACCCACAAAACTTCTCACAGAACAGCCTTGTTATTAAACCGAACTGTTGAACAAGATGTTTTTATTTCCCTTTTTCTATTTATTGAATGAAGGAATGAATAGCGGTAGTTTATGATGTCGTTGTGCATCACTTTGCTGTGTAGGAATGCACAATACTGTTCAACAACTGTCACCACGTTCTGCATTTGTTTGTGCAGTTCTATAGAAAATGCTGGAGACTTCACAAGTTTTATCGTTAAAGTGTGATACATAGATTTTCAGCATTGTCAAAAAAACACACCAAATTGCGCATGAATTTATGTTTCCATTCATCAAATAAATGTTTTGTTTCTATTCCTTTATAAAAAAATATATAACTGTAACGTTACAGTATTATGTGTAACATAGCCAGTCTGAAGTTTCAAGCAAATTTTCGATGTTTTACATGCATTTCTCCATTTAAGTTTTATATTCTATCTATGCTTTGACCCATTAGCTTTAACACATTATGAAACAAATTTAATTCCTTCTGTAGTTAATAAACTCGGAACTCATTTCCAAAATCATGTAACGTTACAGTCCATTTTAGAAACACACGCATAAAGAATTAAACATAAAAATACAAAGTAGGTTTTACCATTGAAATAGTGATCTAATACAGCTAAAAAACATTCGTTAATACAATTTGAATATTTTGCTTATTAACCCAAATATGGCCAAAAATACGCTTACGATTGAAACAAATCGTAAGCTACAGTCTGGCAGACAAGAGCTTGTCTTGTGATGGCCCAAAAATGATAGAAACAAGATTACACGTTCAGTAAATGAGAGAGAAAGAGAGAGAGCATGACGTCATCTAGCGCTATTGTCAGATTTTGGAATAGTTAAAATATTTGGAATAAAATAAAAATAAGAATTTATTTTCAATTTTGTAAATTTGCCTAAGCGATCACACATTTGCATTCGTTTTTGTTAAGCAGAAGCGCTGCGTGACGTCATGCACTCAATTGAGAAAGAGAGCATTAGATAACGGGACTGCGGAACGCGTAATCTTGTTGATTATTCTTGGTGATGGTCTTGTGACTAATAATACTCTTTTCTATCTCTTTTTATCTATCTCTCTATCTCTCTCTCTCTCTCTGTCTCTCTCTCTCTCTCTCTCTCTCTCTCTCTCTCTCTCTCTCTCTCTCTCTCTCTTTCTCTTTTTGAGCAGAAATTATCAATATTAATGGAAACCATTTGACCTATCTTCTTACATGATCTTCGAAAAGGTAAAGAAATTTTTGAAAAATTTTTTGAAAAACTCATTTTTCGGAAATTTGACTTCTATAGAGCTTGTAATCAAAAGTTTACTCGCTTACAATAACATAGTTGATATAATAGCTTTTGTTAGATACTTTAGATGTTATAAAAGCTTTATAGAGGCCTACCTCAAATCTGCTAATGAGCTTAGAAAAAATGTGTTAACGGAAGCTGTGAGAAGCTACTTGACTTCAAGGAATTAAGGTAAAGTCATAGCTGACATAGTTTTGTTCTAATCGAAGTTGAAGGACGTTGTATATTTTCTGTGTGACTCAGCATATTGAATGCTGATCCAAGCTATAATAATTGCAAGTATTATATATTTATTTTTTTAATTCAATTTGTTAAAATTGTGGAAAAATTAAATAAAACTCGAACAACTCTTAACTACTTATAGCAAATTCAAGAAGGAGTGCAAATATGGAAATAGACCATGAGCCGAAAATTGTAGAAAAGTCATATGCATTGTTTTCACCAAAGTTTCCATCCAACAACATAAATTCTGATTTGAGCTTATATTTGCACGTTCTTTTCGAAAGCTCAAACCGGAGAGGACATGCTACAATTAATTGCTGACTATATTATTTATTCATCTATTATAGCAGCTGTTACTTCTCATTCAAGCTCAAGCAGAAGCTGAAGCCTATAGTGTGTACCGACTAGAAGTCGAAGCTTGAATCACGTTATCGAAGATGGAAGCTTCTAATTAAGCTTCAGCTAAATCTGAAACTGAAGTCTCTCGTATGTAGCGAACACAAACTGTTGAACTGTTTGAACTTTAGACCTTTAACCCTTTGACGACCATTGGGACAACGGTGACCCTTTTACTTTCGAATTTTTCCTGGAAAAACTATGCAATCGATTTTTTTTTTCTTACAAGATATCATTTAAAAGGGAATGAATATGGCTTTCAGAAAGAACTTAATTTTTAAGGGTCGACCACCCCAAAGTCGAAAAATCCTTACTTTCTCTCCCTTTTCTTCTTACTGCAATATTTTGGTAATTGGGGGGTGAGCTACAGGCACAAAATTTTAATAGAAGTTGCGGGAAACATTCCACTTTCTAACAAAAAATAACGAAAAAAGTTAGTCTACCATGACTATCCACGCGGCTACCAAATCTGACTGAACCTTTATGTTCCAATGGTCGTCAACGGTAAAAACCTATGACATGTTTATTTTTGTTACAAAATTGACTCATTTAAAATAAAAATAAATTTGTTTGCATTTCTTATGAATTTAAAATTTTAATTTTTTATGATAAATTTTGAAGGAATTTCTAACATTGGCGAAGCAAAATGGTTTTTTGCAAAAGGCACAAATAGCAATGGTTTAATGGTCTTTGTGTTGTTTGGAACAGAAAATGCATCCTTATGTGTCGTTTCACTTTTGCAGAGATAATAATCGGTCAGAGTAGTGACATCTGAAAGTTTGAATAGCTTAGGTCCCTGTTTTACAACTTCACGAGGTGGTCTGTTGTGGTTCGTGAACTAATCGATTATTTGAGTGGCCAGTTGCGCGTGACTTTCCAACGCAACGAATAGATAATGAATCAGTATTCGACTCAGACATTTTGTTGTAACCAATGTTCGCATTATGCACACTCAAATCAAAATGATCCCAGAAAAGGCGCAAGGAGAATTTTGTCTTTGATTTGCGATCGTGTTCGTAGTGAAATAAAATAACGAAATCAAAAGCAGTTTAATTTTCTTTACAATCCTTGTACTCTGACCTCTCTACGACTATAAATTCAGATAAAATAGTTCAAAATTTTGAAAAAGAACCCCAAAAATATAATACTTTGGCCCTCTCAATTTGTTACGGAGTAATGTTTGGCATCGAATGAAAGATCGGCTTTTTGGAATATTTAATCTATTTTGTGAATATCTTGAACCAATAGTCGTCTAAAGAGGTCAAGGTCAACCGCTATTAGAAAGGTTAATTTTGAACCTTTAATTGGATGCCAAATATTACTCCGTAGCAAATAAAGAAGGCCAGATATTCGATGATTTTGGGATTTTTTAACGAATTTTTAAACTATTTTGGAAATATCTCCTAAACCAATAGTCAAACTAGTACTACCATTGCATAAATTATTTTTGAAGCTTTTATTGGTTAACTTTCAAAATAGATTTTAAAAAAACGAGTCAAAAATAACGCTCATGAATTAAATCAAAATTCAACCTCAAACTTTTCATTCGCATACTGTCAACGAAAATATTCGCGTATACATTTTTACCGTTGATGAACATTGGGACATATATGTAGGTCCCATGATTTTTCACACAAAAAAAATTGTTTTTTGCGGTCACTGAAAATTAATCCAGTGTTGGATCTTTAATTTTCCATCGGTTCAGGAGCGGTTGTCAAAGGTTGTTAACCTCCCACTCAAGCTCCAAATGTAACTGAAGCATCTCATATGCACCGAAAAGAAACTAAAGGTTCGCATTATGTTATTTATTGAAACTGTACCCTTCTATTCAAGCTCCAGCTGAAGTTGAAGATGAATCTGAAGCTGAAGCAGGCTCTTGCGAGTACCGAATAGAAACTGTTGTTTGCACTATGTCCGTAAGAAAATCTGCTACCTTCCATCATTAAGATTTTTAAAGTGTAGCTTTTTTATACTAAGTGTTATCAAAACGAGCTTCTTTACATAATTCCTTACCTATGCACTAAGTAATATATTTTATGTCATTCTCTTTGCTAGCTTTTGCAACAACTTTCTTAAGTTTAAAAGTACCAAGCAATATCCCAAGCTTTAAGCTTTACTGCCTCGTATGATTTAGAATTCATCAGCGGTCTTACTTTTAATTACAGTCTTTATGTAAACGTAAATAAGATGCTACGTAAAAGTATCTTCTCAATTTACGTGAAACATAAACGTTGACCACTCAGGAGAAAAGAAAAGATAAAAACAAAAAAGCAAAATCAAAATAATTAAAAGCTTCGTGATGTGGTTTCTTAGTTTTGCCATCAAAAGCTACGGCATGAGTGGATGTATTCGTGAAAGTGTAAGAATAGTCCTACTATTAAATATGTGTGTATTTGTGAACTACTACTATTTCTAGTTTGCACAAATCTCAAGTGTTTCGTTTTATTATTATTTTTTTCCATGGAGGTGAGCAACACTGATGCTGTGATTCATAACAACAAAGTCAAGTATAAGTCTGAGTCTATAGAATATGTGTCTGAGTGTATGTAGTATATATATATGTGTGTGTGTGTGTTTTTGTATATATGAGATGACTAGCAACAGCAGCAGACAAAATCAAACAAAGACGAGTCAAGCATCCAAAGTAACATTAATATTTCCACTTTTCAAACTCATTCCACTCATTCCACTCATTCCGAATGTTTAAAGAGCTCATCACTCACCATTCACCACACGCCATTTGTTGGCCGTTGAATAACCTGCGAGATGGAGAAGAATGTGTGTATACATATGGTAGCACATAGGGACAGGAGATACAAAGCAAGAAAGGGAATTAAAAACGACATTTTCATAAATGCTGGACACAACCAAACTAATGTATTTGCACTTAGCTGAAGCAAAGAAAGCTAAGTGGAGCAATCATGTCGGCACAGTGGAGGTTCCTTAATCTTGCAAGTACTTTAAAAGTACTGGTACAAAAATTTAGATTTTTAAAACTTCAATTTTACGAATGAAATCCTTAAAAAGGCTTAAATGTCCATACTATGTATATTTCCGAAGTAATTCAAACTCTTTTTAGACACTCAAGAATCTTGCTTAAGTGCAAAAGATGCGGTTCGTCAGTCTAAAAAATCATATGAGCTGTTTCGAAATTATTCCCCTGAGACCTTTCCACCAAAATTCCTCAAAATTTTCTAGAAACAACTTTTTAAAATTATTTTCAAAATATGTGCCAAAAGTCTCACCACTGTGCATCCATTTTGCCCCACCAATGAAATGCAATACTTTGCCAACATGATCTACACCTCCACCCTATCACGTTCACTATAAGAACGTCTTCTTTTTCTCTGCTCTGCTGCTGCTGCTGCTGCTGCCATGAGTTGTCTGTTTACCTTGTATAAATTTTAAGGAGCACTTCATATAGCCTCCTCACCGTTCACTCAACAGCATTTCCATTGACATCCTTCCAGCCCACTCCTCACCTTCATTCAGCAGCGTTGACCACTGCAAAGTAAACCATTCATTCTTATTGTTTGCACTTCAGCTTATAATGAAAATGAAAATAAAAAGCCACACATTTTCCATAACTTTGAGCCAGCAGCGAACAAATCCTTTCTATGTATTTCTCGAAACATTTTCATTTCGACAACGGCGGCGGCGACGACGACGCATTTGGTCATGTCCGGTCCAGTGGTATTGCTTCTTTTAGTTCTGTTGGTGTTGTTTTTGCTTTTTTGCAGAGAGTATTTTTGGCACTACTTTGACGTTGTTTGCCCAGACGACCCCAAGTTTTTGTCATCTCCACACAGATGATGACCAAGGGACACTGAAGCGGCAACAACAACAACTAAAACAACAACACTAACAATAAGAAGCAGAAAAACTCAACAACGTTGTTGGCTGCGGATGCTACTTATGCTTCGGTTGACCAAAGGGTATTCATCAGTTGCGCTTCGTTTCTTTTGAGCTGTTGTCGTGGTCTTTGTTCGTGTTCTTGTGTTTGTTGTTGTAGTTTTAGTTGTTGCCTTTGGCGCTGGCACAGCCGGTGTTGCTCTGCTTTGCGGTTAAAGGTCATTTGATCACCGTTGGCCAGAGGTTGTCGCAGTTTCTGGCGGTTGCTACGTGCGTGTTACAAGTTTAGATCGTGCAGGATGCTTGTTTTATTTATCTTCAAGATTTCCCTCTTTCTTACTGCAGCAGCAGCAGGAGCAGCAGATGCTTGAACGTTTTGCAATGTGTCATGTACGAGGAGATTGCTCTTCTACTTTTGCGGTCTGTAAATGTCTAGAGTTACTGAGCAATTGTTAAGATTTTATTTGGAGCAGGTTTGGTGAATGTTCAACTCTTTTCAGCTCATTGCGATGAAAAAAATGTGACAAATTTATTTGCATGACTTATTATGGGTGCTTCTAAAATAAAAATCAATGGTTTGAATCAACTTTTATTTAGCTTGCAGTGAAGTTTCCTCAAAATTTGACTCAGTTTTTTTTTTTGTTTTTGTCTTTTCTCAAATACACAAAAATAATAATTCAACGTTCGTATACATATGCTATGAGCCTTGGCACTGAAGTTAGTTCCGACGTTCTTTTTCTCTGCCCTCAGGTTTTTTAATTCGCTGTTTCGGGGAATATTGGTGACGATGATCGTAGCAAATGATATAATGATATGTTTTTTGGCAATGCTAAAACATATCATTGTCTCATTTGCTACGATCTACGTGCGTCAGTTCATCGGAAGTGCTTCGACCATTAAGATCATTTGTACTATTCTATATTATACTATAGAACAATATGGTGTTCGGATCTTAATTTACTTGTTAGCATTGGGACGACCGAGCGAAGTCGGAAACGCGGTTTGTGAAATGATCGATCAATAAAAAAACTACTTACAGACAATCGGTTCGTGGTACGCGGTTCGTGAATAATATATTTATAGACAGTCTGTTCGACCCAACGCACAAACTTTTTAGTTAAGTGACAACCTCTCGTACTAGTCGCTAAGCTCTCAGTTGTTAACTTGCCGCTGCAAGGAGACATGAAAAAAATGTGTGAGGTGACTTGAGACGATTTCAATCCCTCGTTCGTCCCTCTATGATTAACTTGCTATAGAACTACAGAAAAAAAAAAAACACCTTTGGCAAATAACCTATAAGGAAATGATTGGAAATTGAATTGATTGGAAAAGTGAAAATTTCCACAGTTTTTATAATTTAAAAAAAAAAAAAAAAAAAAAAAAAACAAACAAAAAAACAAAAATAAAAACATAGGTTAGACTTGGTATGGTTAAAACGGGGGACGGTTGAAACAAAGCTAACATCTCTATACTGTGCATGATGAGGTGAGGGGTCCCATTGTGTTTTTTGACGAAAAATTAAGCATTTTTTGTTTGTACATTTTTGCAATTATAATGGTTTTATTAAAGTAAACGTATTGAAAATTCTGTTTCGTTTTTATTGAAGTTCGTGGAATATGCCTGTATGATTAGTTTTTATTAAAATTTGTTATCATATTTACTTCAGATTGTTTTATACCTAGGGGGGTACATGGGACAGTTGAAGCAATATTAGCTGGTGTGCTTAATTCTAGTTTAAAAATAATGCTGTCGAATTTTGAGAAATATAATAGCAAGTAGGTAGTACACAAACATTAATAAAATAGTCGTCACCAACATATAATTATTATATAATTTAAGTTGTACTTAATATAAACCTATGAAGGTTGATTAAAAATAATCTTGTATTATAAGCATCGTGAACGACTTGATTATTAATAAAAAAATATTTGTGATGTTCAACTGTGCCATTATGAGTCGTAAAATTTTATTAAACGATGAACAAAACCTGTTCGTTTATTATAAAAAAAATAAAATCAAATAAATAACTGGCCATTTCAGCCCTTGAAAGGACTTTGACCTAGCTTCTTATGATCAATTGTGTTGTGCGTGTTATTAAGTTTATACACAATTGACCGAGAACCGGACCTACATGCTTAACGCCGACTCCGAACGATGATGAACGGAAAGTTCTCGTTCTCAAGAAGCTTTACATGGCATTTTGATTACTCTCTGAGGTTTGCCATTGTCTGCAGAGAGGTGGCGGCCGTACAGAAAAATTATTTTCATTCAAATAATTTTCTGTCGTTGCTGGGGTTCGAACCTGGGTTTCCAAAGTTCTTTGACATAGCGGCCACGCACTTTAACCAACTACACCACGGACACCACGTTCGTTTATTATATTTTGTATTATTTGCATGTGTTTCAATTGACCCCAGGCACTGTTTCAACTGACCCTGGCATGGTAACGGTTGAAACAAATTAATTTTTGAAGCGAAGCTTTTTACGCCTCGTTCTGCGAATTTCTGGAGTGAAATCTGAAAAAATTTCACTTTTCTCCCGACGCCGTTTTTCTTAGAATTGATATGGTTTTTGCTTGCGTCTATTGCAACAAGGAAATGTTAAATTAAAAATAATTTCTTGTCCGCTGCAGGAATTAAACTCATTTCCCCCGACTGATAGTTTAACGCTTTAACCATCGACCCAAAACCCTTCGCTGGTAAATATTGCTGATTCAATATTAAGCATTAACTAAAGATACGTTGCAGTTTGATCTACTGTAATCTATTTATAGGAATGTGTATTGGCTACATATCCTTCATCTCCTTCAATAACCATTAGCCAATACACAATAACCACTATAGATTGTGTATTAGCTATACAAACAGGAGTACTAAAAAACAAAAATGTTGCTTCTACTTAGTACTAGATGTCGTTACGCTAAAAAAAATTTAATGATTTGTGTATATTTATTCCCTACAACTGAACAGGGGCTTTAAGGGAGGAAAATGTTCTAAAGATTTTTCACTTTAGGCTAAAAGATGAATCTCGCCTTGAAAATTAAGTACTTTCTGAAAGCCACTAAAATATCTTGTAAAAAAAAATAGGTTACATAATTTTTCCAGGAAAAATTTGAAAGTAAAAGGGTCATCGGTGTCCCAGTGGTCGTCAAAGGGTTAATGTGAGAGAACAAGAAGAAGTCATTAGGTATCAACTTGGGACCTATCAATTTAACGTTTTGAGTGCTCAAAAACTCCATTGTTTGAACTGATGTGTGAGAACTCGTATTGTCGTGATGGAAATATGTTCATAATTTGCCTTTTTTTCATATGTTTTTCAAAAGTTTTAGACACATTTATGAAATACTTCTATATTGGCAGCAATCTACATTTTCAATGAATTTCAACTACGAAATCAAAGAGAGACAGCCTACATGAGATTTTTTGTTTGTATTAGTATATTTGAATATTTGAAAATTACTACACATACAAAAATTTCAAATCATCACAGAGGCGGTTGTTATGAAAAATGTTTGCACCAAACTTAAAACAAAACAAATCATATTTGTTCTCCATAACTCACAGGTACGCACCATTAGAAAACAATTATAACAACAACGCGTGAAATATGTTTAAATTTCAACAAGAAAAATTGAAGCAAGCAAGATTTTATCCATTAAAATTCGAACAACAAAACTTTCAACTGACATTTTTGAAAATGGAAGCACCGCTCTTGAGTTTTTTTATTTTCAAATTTAATTTCGGGTACATTCGTTTATATATTTTCTCGCTCATATTACAATATATCTGTACTCTAATGTTGGCGAATGTACCTTGAGTGTACTGCCTATATAGAAGTATTACATATATGTATGTTTAGACACATTTGCACTTACTTTGACGATATCCACAATATCATTATAATTTTCAGTATGTTTACATGAAACTTGATGCATGTTTACAAGGCATGTCTTGTTTCTTGACTGCTTGGACATAAGCAATGATGTTATTTAAACGAACAACCGAGAAATGGCTGTTGTGGCTACAGGTCAACCATTGTGTTTAATACCATATTGGGTTTATATTTATCGTAATAAGGATTAGCATTCGATGCCAATGCTATATTTCCAACCCTAGCTGACACATATAGTTTTTTTCAATTTAAATTAATTTTTCTGATCGGCCGTCACCTTTCAGCAGACAATGTCCAACCTCAAAGAGTAAACAATGTCATGACAAGCTTCTTGAGAACATGCAAATTGGCCTTTTGGAGTCGGTATAAAACTAGTAGGCCCATGTATCGATCATTTGCGTGCAAAAACATTCAATAACAATCATAACACAATTTGACCATAATAAGCTTGGTCAAAGAACTTTCAAGGACTGACATAGCCAATTCGTTTTCCGTCTATTAGAAGGAAAGTATAGAGATTGTATTATTCGCTCAGGTGGTTTTTAAATCTGTTTAGTTGGTCTTTCCGTAATCTTGAGTATAACGCTTCCATATTTTTTGTCTAAGTCGGCTTGTTTAAAAAATTTTGTTTGAAAATTAAGAAAGTTGTACAATACAACAAAAAATTTATGCAATTTATATTTGACTGTGAAGCACAAAAAAAATGATAAGGCAATTTATTGCCTAAGCACTTAGAAAACATAAGTATAGGCGCCATTATATAATGCCTCTATCATCGTCTCCGGGTCGAACAAAAATTAAGACGAATCGCCAATTTGGTATCAGCGTCAGCGCATACTCAAAATTTTATTCGACTGAAACGTCAAAAACAGACGAGTGTAAATATTTTATGAGAAGCTGGCTAAAAAAGTTGTTTCATTTTAATGATAAGCGAGAAGCGAGAGAAGATTATAATAGGAAAAAGTAAGTTATTTATGCTGTTTGATTTTGATTTTAAACAATTTATTTTGATTATTTATAGTATGAAAAACCAACAGTCACCAATTCCAAAAAATGGTGCAGCTGAAGTAACAAACTTGTAAGATTCCACTGGCCTCTAAATATTCGGTTCCATAAAAATAAGCGTTAGAGTCGTAGCTAGATTTTTCTGCTCAACTGAGTGAGTTACTCGGGCCTCCTTAGTTAGGCCGAAAGTAATACTGAAATCTAGAAAAATGTTTATTATTTCACTGAAGTTCAACCGGGAAGATGAAAATGATCACAGATGGGACTCCTAAGGGGCTAGATTTGATTCTTATTCTGCGAAGTTATCTGCAACGAAGTTTCCGTTTCCTCAATTTCTCTAAAAATATTACTTGAAGCTGCTAAATTTTGTGTTTTCTGCTTTGGCTGCACGGAATCTGGGGCGAATACGTAGGCTCGCAAGCAGTGATACCACAAATAGAAAAATTCGCAGGTGGATTCGCCTCGAGTGAAGCATTCGATTCGCAGACGGTGATAGGGGCATAAACTGGCTTAGAAAATTTTTATTTTTAAAATTTTTTTTTAGAATAAAAATTTTCATTCAAAAAATCTGCAGTTTTTTTTCAAGTTGCATCTTTAAAATAAAATATTGATTAAGAAGGAAGATTCAATGGAACAAAATGCGAAAGGATACCAGGGTCTGACTTTTAGGTAACGACTTTAATGTTTGCCAGTGTAATTTCCAATTCTGAAGAAGCTCTTAGAAGAAACATCTTTAAAAGAAATTATAATAAATAAAGAATTTTAAAGTGTAAAGATTTTTAAAGAAATAAAAATTTTTCATTTCAACATTTCAAATTTAAATTCCAACATTTTCAAAATACATAGTAGCTAAAATTAAATTTATACATTCGTTGTAAGGTATATAAACATATTGTTTAAGTTAAACACACAGGCTTGAAACCCACAACAATAACCTGTTGATAGCTAAAACTGCAACAACAACAACCCAAAAATGCCAAAAAGCAAACAACAGCAACAACAACAGAATAAAATTCTGTAGAATAATAACTAAGCCAAAAGTTGTCTTGGCTTTATCAAAAACACAAACACATACAACATACACACACACACACAGCCATTTATTCATTTCAAGTATAAATTATAACAATACCTACATATATGTATAAACATAAGTATGTGCATGCCAACAATGAACAACAACAACAATAAAAAAACCACCAACAACAACAACAAAGCAAGAAAACAAAAAAAAACAAGCCACGAAGGTCATATTAAATTGCTATAAAAATTTATCGATTTATACAATAAAAGAAGCATCTTGCCTATGCAGAGAGAGGACACTGACACGAACTACAACGAAGCGGCAGTGCCTGCCATTGTCTAGAGAGAGAGAGAGAGGAGAGCTGAAGGAAGTAAGAGCAGAAAATGCAAAAAGTTGGTACATAAGATTTAAGCATTTGTTAGGTTCAAAAAGCTGTGAATCAAAGGAGCTAAAAAGGTTAAGCTTACAAGCAGCTTTACCTTAAACATACTCTATATGTTAAGACTTTTTAAAGTATAACTTGGCATTAAGCAATAGGTTGAAAGACAAACACAACTTTTTAGAGCAACCCGAAGACTTGACTTAAACTACGTTGCCAACAAAAAGTTGATTCCCACATTTGCTGGCAGAAAACTTTAACACATTTCTAAAACTTTTATGTACCAAGCAATTATATGTTAACAAATATATATGCTTAACTATATACTATATACAACAACATTGGCTTCTATTACCATTTAGATTCATTTTGGTTTTTCAATTTTTTTTTTATTTTTTAATTTTTATTTTCTTATATGCTCTTTCCTTATAGGTGCATTAAGCAAAAGGTAAGACCAGCTCAGCCCACCTTGGCTAACAGAGAGAGTGTGACACACTCACTTGGTAAATAATCAACCATTGGCTGGAATAAATCACAAAAATTCCCAACTCCTCTCAGAGCACATGCTGAAGAATAAAAATAAGGTGGGAAGGTCGTTACGGTGTGTATGTATACGAAAAGCTTTGAAGGTAACGAACACACAGATACTAGCACACTTCAAAACACACACACACACATAGCTACACATGCAGATACACAAAATAGAAGGATGGACAACTTAATGGTTAGCTGGGAGCACCTGAATAAAAGGTGGAGCCACGATTTTGTTTGAGTTTACCTAAAAAAACAACAAAAACAACAAAAAAAAAAAACAGTTGAAGAAAAAACGAATGCTCTATATAAGTATAGGTATAGGTGATTATATAAACAAGTTTATATAAGCTTGTACATAAGTGAACGAGCATAAAGCAAGTCAGCAACCTACCTTCTTGCTTTTATTTGCAAGGTAGTGACACTAACATTTGTAAGTAAGTTTGTTTGTATAGCTATGCGTTTGTATGTATAAGAAATTCTCATGAGCAGCTAGCTAACTGCTTTGAGCAAGGAACAGCATCAACAGCAGCTACAGTAGCAGCAGCAAAGTAGTAAAGAAGTGTGTGGGCCACACAGTAGGGAAACATATGCGCATAACGAGCACTCTGAAGATTTGCACAGTAGTTTGTTGTTGTCGCAGCTGATGGCTGGTTGTAGGTGCAGCTGGTCATAAGGGTAAGTTTAACAACAACATTAAGTAAGGTTTACTTTAATTTTGAGCAAAATTTAGGGAAGAACTTTTCGGAAATTTTGTTTGAATTTAATTCTGAACATGGCGTATGAGTAACTTTTATTTTGGATTTTTATTTAACTTTATTCTTAAAGAGGATTTTTTGTTTAAAACATGTTTGCTGCTTTTAAATACTGATGTTTACCTAAGTATATAAGAGTTTATATAATATTCTGTACAATTATTTCGGTATTTCATAGATTTTAATGTAAAAAATAAAAGCTTTATTTAATTTTTTTTTCTTTCAACATCTTATGGTGCATTAAATACTGAATTAAATTTATTTTATTATATTGTGATATACTAAAGAGTAGAGAGTTATTACCTCACATAGGTCTTAAACTTCATTCCTTTATTATAAAACAATAGCGCGCGAACTAAGTCGGCATCATACCCAAATAAATCTTCGTTGGGCAACAGCGATTGACCTTGAAACAAACCATTGATTTTTCTCTCATGCTTTGTCTTTATTCTTAATGCATTGGAATTATGTTTTTTATTTATTCTAATATAAGTCTTTACTATTTCTATTGATTTTTTAACACTAGCTCTCGTGGCGTATGAGTAACTTTTAATCAATTTTTATTAAGAGGTCATACTACCTTGTAGGACTGAAAATATTAATATTTTCAGCAAGACTTTCAAATTTAATTGTACATATTTAAAATAAACTTCACAAGGGATAAGAAAATAATGGAAGAAAAAATGGAATATTACTTTATAAAAGTTTTTTGCACTTTTGGGTATGACCCGATGGGTAAAATTGGTAATGTCCTCATGGTCAAAGCAGATATAATTAATAAAAACTATATTTCTTGTAGAATAGTGTAGCCTACGTACAAAAATATAAAGTTTTGATATTATTATCCTTAGCTTCAAAGAAAAGAAGAGAGGGATCAATATTCAAGAGTAGTATTTAAAGATTTTGCTATTTTTTAATTAAAACCATGTTTCACAACTTCAAAATTAGTTTTGAAATCAGACCTCAAAGGATTGTGAAGGTAAGCATGTTTTGACCCGTGAAATGAAAAATTAAACCATTTGGACAAAATTAATTAAAAAAAAGTAAAAATAAAGGAAAAAAATTAAAAATATTAAAATATATTTGTCATGTTTTGACCCGAGAAATGAAAAATTAAGCCATTTGGACAAAATTAATTCAAAAAAAGTAAAAAGTTTGGTCTAAAGTCATTTATAATTTCATGTACGTCTAACAGAACAGCCGCTACTAAGAATAATTAACGTTTCAAGAGATTTATCTTTGAAAATTTTAAACATTTTTGAAAATATTCAATTCAAAACGGCATGTTTTTTAAACATATCTGGGTTTTCATCATCGTCATGAAATCTGCGGTAAAAAAACAATATGATCAATGGAAATAGAAGGGACAAAAGCATAACTAACTACATATTACCATTAAGAAATCAATTTTTTTTTATATTACTTGGAACATTTTGCATTCGTATGTCCATTCACAGGGACATAAGGCACCCATGAAATATATGAAATTTGCAAAAATGTTTTTTTTTCGCTCCCCGGGCATTTTTATAAAGATTGAGAGTAAAAAATAAGATCTAAAAAAAAAAAAAATTTGTACCGCTAGTGGTAATTAGCCAGTCGGTTTTGAATTTAAGCCTCAAAGTTGGGCTTAAAAAGATTTCAAACATGCATTGTTCTATAACTTTTATAAAAATTTTAAAAGTTGTTAGTCTTTATAACGTAGAACAAAAAATTAATATGCAAAAATTTTGGACATAATTCTTTTATCTAAGTGCCATACTTCGCGGTGTTTTAAATGGTTAAAGTGGTTAAATTTAAAGAAAATTAATAAATCTACGTTATAAAGACTAACCACCATTAATATTTTTTATAAAAGTTTTTTTTTTACTTATATTTAAATGCCTTCACAATAAGAATTGCTCCAAGTTAAATATTCTGAACGCCGTTTAATTTTTAAAAATTTAATTCATATAAATACCATTTTGCCAACAGTAAATAAATAAAAATATTCTGAACGCTGTTTAATTTTTAAAAATTTAATTCATATAAAGACCATTTTTCCAACATTAAATAAATAAAAATAAATAACTGGCCATTTCAGCCCTTGAAAGGACTTTGACCTAGCTTTTTATGATCAATTGTGTTGTGCGTGTTATTAAGTTTGTACACAATTGACCGAGAACCGGACCTACAATTTTAACGCTGACTCCGAACGACGATGAACGGAATGTTCCGTGTTCTCAGAGAAGCTTTTCCAACATTAGAAAATAGAAAATAGAACCTCTTAGTAGAATCATTTTTTGATTTTCACTCTGTACATTTGCTTAAGCACTAAGTTACTAAAGCACT
The DNA here is from genome assembly GCA_943735915.1 of Pherbina coryleti. NCBI lineage: Eukaryota > Metazoa > Arthropoda > Insecta > Diptera > Sciomyzidae > Pherbina > Pherbina coryleti. Next base: position 11,913,345 of record OX030949.1, read on the forward strand.
GAAGTAGGACACGCCTACAAACTGATTTAGTTCTTAGTAGGTTCTTAAGTAAATCGTTTCATTCATTGCTGCCAAACGCTCAGGAGGGCAATAAATTTGCTTAAATAAAATGTCTTTTTTCCTAACAGCAACTTTTTCAAGGTAAGCGATATTTAAAATACATTATTAAACATTAAAATCTTTCTATATTCTGTGTAAAATTATCCTCTTTAAAGAAAATCTCTTTTGTAATTCCAAAATCATACTCTTTGGCAGCATTGGCAGTCGAGTGGTTGCCTACTTGACTTTCACGTCAAGGGTCCCGGGTTTGAATCCCATCTAGGTCATAGTCCTACGCTTTAACACTTCTACATTTTCTTTCAAAAAAACAATAATTTCTCTTACAACGCTATTCTTTAAATATTGAATAATGGTTTTTCCAATATAATGGCTTCACTTACACCTTAACTTAAATATTTTAAAGTGTTTTAAAATAGTTTGAGTTTTTTACAAAACTGAAAGCTTTTGTCTGAATTTTTTTTATTTTTTTTTTAACAAAAGACTGTGTTAAATTATTAAAATGATCATCAACGTGATCTTTGTTAAAAAGTAATGCTAAATTGAGTTTTGAAATTTTGTAAAATCTTTATTACTTAACCGAATTATGCTCTTGTCAACATTATGCAAAATCCCTCTAAAAACCAGCTGATGATCATTACAAGATGCTCCACAAAAAAAAGGTTCTGACATAATTTTGAATAATTAGGAACAATAAGAACAACCCGTCTTTCAGCAAATGTTATTACGCATACGCCCCGAAATCATATTTTAAACACGTTTTCCATTCACATACTCCAATCTACCCTCCACCTGCAAAGCACTATTTACAACAACAACAACAACAACAACAACAACAACAGTAAAAACAACACCTATTCAGTCAAACCTCCTGCCTTACTGCATGACAAACAAACACCTTTTGCGTGCTCAACCAACCAAACTAACAAATCAAACTGAATTTTCAAGGTGCCGTCGGTTGAAATGCAAAAAAGGTTCCTTTTATGCTCGCGTGTCTCGTTGGTTGGCTGCCAACATTTTGCACACCTCGTCAAATGTGCCAAAATGAGACACAAGAGCCGCGCAGTTTCTAGTCACACGGTAGCCAGAGCGAGTCAGCAAACATAAAAGTAAACGTAAACGATAAATATACTTACTATACGGTAAAGCAACGCAAAAAGCAACGTAAGCAGATTGCTGCCAACTGCTACTTGTGGTTAGGTATACATGAGAAAATAATGACGACTACGGAGACTACGACGACAGCCGACGAAAGAGCCTGATATACACTCACTCAAGTACACACAGACGCACACACACACACACACACACAAGCACTCGGTTGTCAGTCACACTGACTCTCTCGAAAGCAACCAACAGTCGCAACAACAGCAGCAGCAGCAGAGACAGTAGCAGCGCTCATCATCATCACCAACACCAAAGTCATCGCAGGTGCGCACAGTAGCTGCCAGTTGTGCTCCACCGTAGAAGCTTTTCCCAACGTGCGCTCATCTACAACGAGTAGGTTCTGCCTTCCATTATGTACTTCTTTTCATGTGACGCGACGCAGTCTTGGCGCCGACTACATCCACTACGTCTGCTACGACTGCACACCTAGCGCAGGTACATATATAGCACCGACACTGTCTATGTGCCGGAGGGTGGTGTCGGGCGTTGAAAGTTTTCTTTCCGCAGGTAGATTGGTGGATGCGTAAGGTATATTATGTACACACACAGCCACACGTGCCGAATAAAGCTTGATGCTTCGTGATGGGCTGCTCAGCAAACGTGTTGCTGGGCATGCGCAGTATTTTGTCATTTGTTGCCCATGTTTGTGTGTATTTGTATATGAATGGCAGTTTGTGTGTCAGTGTGAATGTATTTCCATTTGTGTATGATTGCTAAGAAAAGCTATACAAAGCTTTTCTTCTGCTATTTTGGCTGCAAAGACGTTTTGTGGCGCTGCAAAATTGTTGATTTTAAAATGATTTGTGGTGCCTTCGCAGATGAGTAAAGAAAACGTGGTGAGCGACTGCAAATGAGAAAAAATTCTAAGTAACAGAGCGATGTCGGTGTGTACTATTGTGCCAGTCTATGTGAGAAAATCTAATATCGTAAATATGGGGAAATGCTTGCGGTGCAAAGATGCTGTGTTGTAGACATTGTCTGTTAAGTTTAAGTAGAGAGAAAGTTATGTTACGCTTATTTAAAAAATTTTATTGGATATGAGTAAAGTGTTCATTTACAGAAAAGAAAATTTATTAAATTTAAGAAATACTTAAAATGACCTACCTCAAAGCTTGGAACTACGAATTATATTTATGGGTCAATTGCATACAAAATGCTCTTTTTTGGTCACCGCTTTTTTAACTCTGTGTTTAGGTAAAAACAAATAAAAAATAAACAAATAAAACATGAGAAAGTGATCACTGAAGAATATTTATTGACAAAATATATTTTACAGAATCCTAAAATTGTTTGCATATTTGTTTTGAAGAATGTTATATTGCTCTCTCGTACTCGCTTAATACAAAAACATGTGTCCCCAGTTACACTTTCTGATGAAAAACGTGAAAAAAAAGTTGAAAACAATGCAAAAATTTAACAAATAATAACTGTTTTGTAATGATAGCATTTATTTCTTATGTTTTATTTTTTTGTTATTCTCAAAATATTGTCATCGTGAATTTGGCTTTCGATTTACATTTAGTCCCCGAGCATTGTATTGAACGTCACTTTTTTTTTACCCTTCGTTAGTTTTGATTTAGGTGTGGTATAGATGACAAGAAAGTTATATGAAGAAAGTGCAGAGCTTACTCTCACGAAATTCTTAAAATTAAGACGGTTAAATAATATTAAAGTACATTTTTTGTGTTTTCTCATCATGATAAGTACGTATAAAAATGTATTGAAGGTCACGTGGAGTTTTATTAAAGCAAAAATAGTAAATTAAAAAAATCCAAGTTTAAAATCATTGTTTCATAGGTTTTGATTAATTTCCCTGTTTTAGTATATTTGCAAAATAAAATTCCTACAAAAAAAACTAAAAAGTGGCAAATGTATTGAACGTCACTTTTAAGATTTGTCACACCACCGACTGAAGTATTAATTTTTTTTTCGTTTTTGTATATTTACGAGTAAAATAGCAAAATTAACGCCTGCTGAAAGAGCACGAAGATATCGGGAAAAAATAAAGCTAGATAAGGAACGAAATGAAGAATATAAACGAAACCAAAAAGAATGGTACCTATGTTTGGCTTTGACCTGATTTTTGTTTTTTGTTTTTACTAACTGATATCGCCCATTTCACATTGAAGTGATCATTTGCACTGACCATCTCCGATTTCTCTCAAATATTTTTCTTGCATTGGTTTATTGATTTGAAAACCAAATTCGAAGTTATAAATTTTTAGAATAATTGTTCGCGGCCAAATAGGGTCTATTTGGAGACAACGTAGCTCAATCAACTTAAGACCGATTACCGGTAATATAGTATCATTGAAAAAGTTATTTCATCTTTTTTGAGGAAAAGTACAAACTTTTTGAAAATATTGCAATAAGTTGACTCATTCTTAATTTTTTTAAGTTCAATACCATGCCAGCAAGACGTTCTATAATTTTCATTTTTTTTACGTTTTTACGTTAGGTTATATCTTTCCAATGATATAAAATGATGATTTGGTTTTACAGGGTTCAGAAGTTATATTGTAAAACGTGAAGTATTAATAAATTTTAAATAGAAATTCAACTAGCTATTGACTTTTTTAATGTTTTGTAAAAAAATAAAGAAATAAAATTTTGATGAAAATTTTGTGTATTGCTGACTTTATATTTACTATTTCTTTTTTTTTTTTTTGGTAAAGAATAAACCTGTTTTTTATTAAACTCCCAATTTGATTTAAATTATTTGGTTAAGCGCAACAAAATGTAGTGAACGTCACAAAATGTATTGAACGTCACTCTGTTGTTTTTTCTGAAATTGCTTATTACTTAACAGTTTTTTATTATTTATTGTTGCAAGTCTACTACTTTGAAAATAACCTCTATGTTGATGTCTTTTTGGAAAAAAATTTTAATTTTTTCCCGGTAAAATTGTAAAATATGTAGGTATTTTTGGTAAAAAATTATTATTTCTGTAACTGAAATGACGATTTCTGCAAAAGCTGATTTAACTGATTAAATAACTTAACAAACATCACAGTAAGCTTTCATTTACAACATTTTTCAAATTTTTTGTGATTTTTCCGGTATATCTGCTGTGTGACGTTCAATACAAAAATCGTATAAAAATCATAGAAAAAATGATTTTTTGCAGGTCCTAAAAACAACTTCGAATTCTCCATTCATTTTCGTTTAATTTGACTACTCTAACAGGAAAATTTAAAAAACTTTAAAAACAAAACATGAAAACTTCTTTGTGTACGTTTGTTTTTGCAATTGACCCTCATAATTAATTTCAGAACTCATGTATGAACACTAATGGTTCATTTCCGAGAAATTCCTACATACTAAAATGTAAAAAGATTATTCTTTTAAACTCAAAATAAGTTTTGGATTTAATTCGCAAAAGAAGTACAGTTTTTATTTATGGGAATAGTTTTCACGAATTGAATCTTCTATAGCAAGCACTTTTAAGTGACACAATAAAAAATCAAAAATTTGAAAAAAAATTCTAACCAAAAACGTAAAACCTTCGCTTATGGTTTGGTGGGTTGTTATTTGGAGAGATGCTGAATCTTACACTCGATTTAGGATGAGCAAGCATACTGTTTAACATATTTTGAATTTGAAATTTATTAAATTTTTTTTAATTTTTATTTGTAACCAAATGTACAAAGGAGTTAAATAAGGAAAACATAAAAATTAATTCATTTTTTTAAAATAAAAAAAAATACTTTCACAGCTTCAAAAAAATTACAAAAAATCAACATTAATTTCAATCTTATTAGGTATTTTTATTTTTATTTTTATTTTCAATTTCAATTTCAATTTATTAAACAAAAGTTGTTGGCATATAAGAATGATTCTTTCGCATGCCGAATTTACAATGGATATAACAAAATGCAAGTTAAAATAATAGACTGATATCAAAAATACTTAAAATTACTTAAGTTTAGACAATAAAAGATATTTCCATAAATAATACAATATAGATTAGAAAGAGAGAAAGAGAGAGAGAGAGAGAGGAAATAGAAAGAGTAAAGAGAGAATAGTTATGAAAAATGTTGGAAGATTAAATGCTTAAAGTTACTTTTATTAGAAACGCTTTTTATACTATTAGGTAATGAATTCCATGACCTAATAGCAGCGACGAAAAACAATCTACTGGAGTTGAGGTAGTTGAAGGTAGGAATCATGAGGTTCATGCTTCTACTTGATCTGCAAAACTTCAGTTTTTCGAAGAGATATGTAGGACTACGTGTGTAAATGATCCGGTGTAGAAAAATGCAATATCTAGCTTCAAGGTAATTTTTTACAAAAAGCAGAGATATGATCGTGTCTATTGAGACCGTATACATAGCGAGCTGCATTATTAAAAGCTACCAGAAGTTTATGCAAGGATCCTGAATCAGGCTTGCAGTACACGACTTCAGAGTATGATATGATTGGCATAATCAGCTGCAATACTAATTTTCTTTTAGTTTCAATGGGCACAAAACTTGATGTCGTTCGGAGATTACGAATAATATAGTAAATTTTTTGTACGCATGAGTTGATGTGATCATTACAGGCAAGGGATGAGTTTATTTCAAAACCAAGATTAGTGACTTCGCTAACAAGTTTCAGTTTAACGCTATTTAGTAGAATTGGAGGCAAGTCATCATGATCATATGGGTTTTTAGAAATAGGCAAAACAAATGATTTCAAGGGATTCAGCGTGAGCAAGTTTTCATTAGCCCATTTAGATACTGAAGCTAAGTCCTCATTAACTCTAGCACATAGATCTTCAACTAGACCTAATGGTCTGGAAAGGTACAATTGGAGGTCGTCAGCATATGCATGCATAGAGACGTGGTGGCACTTGCTGAAAATATTATTTATGAACATTGTAAATAACAACGGTCCAAGTACGGAGCCTTGAGGAACTCCACTAGAAGTGCTTTTTAGCATAGAAAAATTATGACCCACACGAACCCTTTCGGATCTACCCTCCAAGTAGTTTCTCAGGAGACAGACGGCTGATTTAGAAAATCGGAAATTTAGAGACAGTTTTTTGCAAAGAAGTGAGTGGCTGACAGTGTCGAATGCTTTTGAAAAGTCCAACAAGCAGAGCAATGTCAAATCACCATTATCATAAGGAACTCTTACATCATCTAGTATTTTGACCACAGCAGTAGAGCAGCTGTGTCCAGGCCGAAAACCAGACTGGAGATGAGACATTAGGTTAAAAAGACCTAAATGATGAGATATCTGCTCCGCCATGAGCGACTCACATATTTTAGACACCGAGGACAATATGCTTATTGGACGGAAGTCACATGGGTTGCAGGCTTTGGGTTTTTTTGCTATAGGAATAATAGTAGCCACTTTCCAAATTTTGGGATAGCACGAGGTGGTAAAGCAGTGATTTACTATATGGACAAGCGGACTAAGAACATACGGCAAAATGAGCTTAATAAACCTGATGGAGACTCCATCCTCGCCAGATGCATTCGATTTTATTTTCTTTACACTGCGGGCTATGTCCATTTCACTTACAGCATTAAACCGAAAACCATTCAAAGACACTAAATCACAACCGTTATCAACATCATCATCATAATCAGCGGAATGGATATCAGCTGATGCAGAGTTACCGACAAAATAATCGTTCAACTGATTGGGATCTAGGTCGCAAGCCTCAGTGTCTTTATTGCATATTCCGACTCCTTTTAAATTTTTCCACAACTGCTTGGAGGGCAGCGAAGGGTTCAGTTTGGACATAAAGTATTTGGACTTGGACAGCCGTACAGCGGATGTGGCGTCATTCCTGGCTTTCTTATGCTCATCCCAGTTTAAAGCGGTGGGGTTACGCTTCCATTTACGATAAGTTTTGCTACGATTTTTGAGAGCTATTTTAACAGACCGCGTAAGCCATGGACAACTACTATTTATGACGTGTCGCGTACGCAGGGGGACATGAATATTAAATAGGTGATTTATTTGTTCAATGAAGAAACTCAGCTTCTCATCAACTGATTGTAAAAACCAGCAATCTGTCCAATTTATGATAGCCAAATTCTGATACAAAGAGTTTATATCAATAGCCTTAAAATCGCGATATGTGTAAAGAGTTGTAGGTTCAGCATCTGATATTCTGATATTTAATGCACAGAATATTAGATCGTGATCGGAGACAAAAGATAATTGGTCAAAAAGCAAAACGGTTGATACATCGGAGACAATGAAGACGTCAAGCAAGCTTGGAGGAGAGTTGTTTGCAAACCTAGTCGGCATGAGGGTATTCACAACAGTGAGCCCAACTTCAGAAATTTTGTCGAGGAAGCTACTGGCAAGATTGTTGTTGGTTAAAAGATTTATATTAAAATCACCAGTTATAACAAAAAATTCATAATCGACAGCACAATTAGACAGAGACGCAAATAGGGGATCCAAGCAATAGCTACAGTTAGAATTGTAAACGCAGGAAACACTTACCCACAACATTTACTTTTAGCTGTTTCTTACAATAAATAGCAACTCCACCACCTCTTTTATCCAACCTATCATTTCTAAAAAGCTGATTATCTTTTATATTAAGATAGGAGTCGTTTATATCTTTGTGAAACCACGTTTCTGATACACAGATAACATCAACCGATGAATCAACAAAGACATGTTTTACGCAGTCTAGCTTGAAATCGTTTAGACTTCTAGCATTAAAGTGAACAATTTTTAAACCTTCATGCTGGTACTTTTACAAAATTTTAAGTTCTTCTTACTTCAATTTGTTATGGTATTGTTCGAAACATATTGGATGTAGAGTAACATTGCATGTCTTACATTTAGAAACGGTTGTCGAAGGACATTGCTTGCACGTTAATTTTCTTCCTGAGTGCACAGCAATGTGGGCTCCTTTGGAAAGAAAATCAGAATTTTTCTTACTTTTGCCTTTTGCTGGAGGTTTTCCGTGTTTCAATAATAGACTTTTAGCAAGACGACATCTAAATTGCAGTTGGTCACCTTCGTAATCATACTTCTTTGCTAGGTTCCAGGCATTAGTTACTGCCAAATCAACCATCCACATTATAACCGGCATGTACCATTTTTTGCCTCTCATTGAGATTCTATATGCAGCAATGTGTGCATTCATTAAATCTACCAGTGCCATATTGATGTTGTACATCTTCATCACATGGACTGAGGTATATATATTTTTTTCCCTTCAGAATGGACATACCTATGAGCCTGTCCTTTGAGATTTACTCCAAGCGTGTTGGAAAGAACTGACACAACTTGGTTGTCCTTCCAACGTGTCAAAATCAGATTGTTTATAAAATCAACAAAGCTCTCGTGGTATCCCCTTTGTTGTTTTTTAATTTCGTTTTTATTGGTCTTGAACTCCTTATTTTACAATCTATTTTCTCGTACTGTTCCGGTTCCTGCACAATTAATTTTATTTAAAGACTTTAACAGACTGGGACTTGTAAAAAAGTTATCAAAATAAAGAGAGAATTGTTGGCCAGGATATGCTTTTTTACTTGATTTGCAAAGTTCATTACTACTGATTTGCCTAGTCCAACATTTTTATCACGTATTTCATGGCGACCTTGGTATAAATCAAGGAAATAACAATAGCCTAAACGTGCTGCAGCCACCCATGCTTTGTAACCAAAACGAATCGGTTTGTTTCGAATCATTTGTTTGCATGGATGGCGCTTATAGTAGGGAATCATTGACTCATCTATCGATATATTCATTTCAGCTGGTCCATATTTAGAAAAAACTGAATTTAAATGATTTACCAATGGTCGCATTTTGACAAAACGATAATTTAAACCAATTGTTAATTCGTTGTCAATGAAATGTATTGAGCTGAAAATATCTTCGAACAAACCTCTTCTCATCCATTTTGAAATCAATTCATTGTTCACGTCCTCTTCATTCTACCAATACATTCTTTTTCGAGGTAACTCATTATACCCCGAGACGATTAAAACGCCAAAAAATGCATAAATATCATCTTGTTCGACAGTTATGTTTTTGTTTTTATACTTTCCAGCATATTTTACAGTTTCCTCTGCGATAGAATTTGTAATTTCATTGTCAAAAAAGAGCTTGAAATATTCTATTGGTTCCGTTTCAGCGCCAAAAGTTAACGGGCTACATTTTGACTCATGCCATGTTTTAGCCTGATATTCATACATAAATGAAGACAAAGGAAGATCGTCCTCATCACCTGCAGTCCAATTCAGCTTTATTTTTCCTTCATCCCCACAATCATATTCCTGTTGCTCATTTGCATTTAAAACAACTACATCATCGTCAAATTCGATTTCTACAGCAACATTCAATTGTGCTTTATTCATTCGGTTTGCGTCGCAGTTTTCCTCGTCCCCAGACTCCTCGTCAGTGATATACTCATCTTCTGGTGGCTCTATAAAAATTTGCAGGTTGGGTGGTACTAAAATATCATCTGGCATATTCTCAACAGCATCTACGAGTTCCGCGAAATTTAATGGTTTCTCCTGAAAATTCAAAAAAAATAAATCCCCTAATGACCGTAATTGCGTTTGCGCAATGTCAAAAAAAGGCTTTAAAATTCTACTAATTTTTTCTAAAATTTTTACTATCGTGTTGTAGCTAAAAGCTACATATATTTTGTAATTAAAATAAAAAAAAAAAATAAAAAAAAATATATATAATATAATATACATACCAATAATCTCTGCTTCGCACGTCCATCTTCCTTGAATGAACAAAAATCACTGATCTATTCTACGCTCTCTACATGCAAGTGTATGCAAAAAACTCTATTTTGTTTTTGTTATTGTTTTCTTAATGCATTTTCACAAATGTAAACAAAATAGAACATGTTCGATTCATTTTAGGAAGAAATATTTAAAGGCAAGTTTTACATTGCGTAAACGCAATTAAGGACTTAAATGGGTTAAACAAAAAAAAAAATTATACAGCTAGTATTCACATCTTCAAAACTATCAATATTTTATCTGCAGTGTGAACTAATGATTCACATGTTCGTATGGTAGTTTTTAGGTGTAAAGCCACTATGTACACCAGAAAAATATATTCTCTTTTGTTTTTTTTTTTTTAGAAATACTACGCAATAAATCGGTATTCCAAAAAAAGTGAGTTTATTATACATATCAGTGAATATAAATATGTAATCGGTTTTTTTAAATGATTAATTAAAGTGAAGTGATTATCTAATTAAATAACACAAACAGCTCCTGTAATTTTTGAATTATAAAAAGCCAATGAATTTTTTTCAATTGTATATAATATCTGCTATATGTACGCAGAATATTTTTGATATATTGATTTTCGGCCAAATGGCGCACTTTTAAATTGGAAAGTGAAAAATTTGCCTAAAAAATCATCTGAATATTGTGAAAAACAAATTAACTCTTCAATATAAAAAAACAATCCTACGTACTTTCGTACACGATATATTTTTTAAGATATAATCAAAGTTTCAAGTAAATTGGTTGAAAATTGTCTGAGTAATGTTTTCGGCATTAAAAATGCAATTTTGATATAAACGCGTTTGAAGGTTTGAGTAGGAGTACCGAAAGTTTTCTTTTTTGTGTTAGTTGGGGACAAGTATTAATTCTTAGTTTTTCTTTAGAGATATATTTAATCTTAAAAAATAAAAAAATTAAATTATTATCTAACAAGGAAAACGATTTTAAACCGTTTCAATTACAATATGAAGGATAAGTTTGAACTTTATCTAGTTTGAATTTAGTTGAAGAAAAAGAACTGGTGAACTAGTTGGAGATTTCCTGAAGTCATATATGAAAACTTCGTAAGAGTTTCAACCCTGTTTCCAATCAACAATATTTTTCAACGTACGAAATTTTTGGATAAGCGAGAAAAAAACAACACAACAACATTTTTTTCTTTTCTATTTCCGTAGTGAGTTCTATTTGTTGTTTTAATAAAACTCAATTAAAAAGAAGGAATCGCTGCTATTTCACTATCAACCTCTGATAGCTTTGATTGAGTATTATTGTTGAATAGTTCACGACTTTTACTTGCTCTCTTTGTACAACTTTTTTATTTATATACTTTTTTTCTGCCAAGTTGCTTGGTATACTTTAATTTATTTATTGACAACCTTTCACGCTTATGGCCATAAATTTCATGGCTCGATATTGATGGAAAAAGTTTTCGACTGCCGTATAATAGCCAAAGGCTCCTCGCCAGCTATACCCCCACACCGTTACCCCACCCACCTTAACCACCATCTCCTATACATGATACCACCCCCCCCCCCCCACAACTGAGCATTTAACATTTTCCGTGTTAATGTAATGGAAGCAATTTACGTCATCTTAAGAAAATCTATGTGTTTGCTTGTATCTCCTTGGCAATGTGCTAGCAAGGACGATAGGTGAAATTTAGTGCGTGTAGCTGTATTTACGACCACTAAGCACTAAACAAGCTTCTTCCGTTTGCGTTAAACAATTTCCAAACTTAACGTAAAAATATCATATTTTCAGCAACAACAAGAAACGCATACGTGGCAATATAGAAACACAGACACACACACACACATATTCATTCATAAAAGTAAACATCAGGTTAATGGATTTGACTGCCTCCAACCACCCGGCACGGCATGTGAAACCTAACATAACCTTACTTGCTGCATAGCAGGGAGTTGTATGTTGCACGAAGCATTTTCCACTCAATAAGCTTGTTTGTAGCTGTGGGAAAATATTTTGCGATAAGCAATTTTCCTCCTTTGAGCTGCTGCTGTTGCTGTCGTTCTTGTTGTTTGCTTCATTTGGTGCTTACGGTGTGAATTTCTTTTATTTTTGCCTCTTACGTTTTACTTACGTTTGCCAAATTGTTCAGAAATGAACACCTTAATTCAGTTGCTTGTTAACGTGGCAAAAATGGTTAAAATGGCAAAAGTGCCAGCAAAGAATTCGTTTAATGTTGCACGCAAGTAAACATCAAACTAACCTATGTTGTTAGCAGTTTGTTTTTAAGGTTGCTGATAAGATTAATGAGGAGTGATTAAAGAGTTGAATACAGAAACCTACAGATAATAGAGGTTAATATGTTGGGTTGAGGATATTTTATTTTGTTTTTTTTTTTTTCTTTCTGTATGAATTTTTTATTTAATAGTCAAAAGAGATCAAAGAAGATTTCTCGAATATATATATATATCACTTGGAATTTTAAATTCATAATTTTTGTCATCCAGCAAAAACAAGGTTTCTAATTTTAAAAACTTCAGAATAACGTTACCAAAAAGAAAAATTTCATGTGAGAGATAAAAATTATGTTGATGTTATTAATGAAAATATTTTTGTTCAATTTATGAAGAAATTTTTTTCCTGGCAGTATATGAGAGAATACTTTTCAAGTAGATAAGTGGTTGTTAACACACTATGTAATTCGAAGCGTGTTATGGATGTAAATAAATAAAATATTATTCCAGAAGAAATTAAATTAAAAACTGCTGTTGAAAATAAATATTAAACACGTAACTCAAACAAAAGAACTTTTTTTTATAAATCAAAATTAACTTCAACAGGTACAACAACCAAATAAATTTAAAAGTGGTTTGTGTGCTTAACCCATTGATGACCAATGTTATAAATATGTAAAGGCGTGGCACTCTTCCTTGTTTTAACTTGATTATTTAAAGTTTTGGCGATCGTCATTAATGAGTTAATATAGTATCATACATATGTATAAAGAGAACCTTCTTTTCGCCTTAATAATTCAGTTAATGGCTGTATAACTCAGTCATGGAAAAAATTAGAACAATAACACTAATCGAATGTTTAATGGAACCTTTTATGAACAATTTTCCAAAAATAAATTTTTTTACATATTTTGATTCCTTTTACATTAAGAAATTACCTCCTGAAGCTTTATAGAGAAGTTATCATTACAAAAAAAAAGTAAAATTTATATTTGTTACTTCGCACAGTGTAATGAGTGCGGACAAAAATAGGTTATGAAAAAAAAAGTCATAAATTTATAAATCTAAATATGCAGAATAATAGTTTAAAGTATTAATATTCTTCATGTTAGAGGACTTTGCGATATCTTTTCAATTACGGACATACCACTCTTTAAAATTTGACTTTAAAAGATGATGAAATTGCTCTTTTTACAATTTCATATTGTATATATCTTAACAAGGCGTAAATTAGTATAAAAAAAATTAATTTAAGTATATTTTATGTGTTTTAGCAAAAAGTTTTTAATTAAAAGCAAACGTAAAACAATTTTTGTATAACTAAGAACAGGTTCTAGAAATTAAAAAAAAAAACACAACTTTGAAAAGCAATAACAAAAAAAAAAAGCATTTTTGTTTTTTTTTTGAGCTTTAGTATGTCAAATATCAACACTTTCTCAACATGTTCCCAAAATTTGGTTTGCCGAAACTCAATAATAAGGACTTTATGCTTACTTTTCTAGAGCATGTTTTAGCGAAAATGAGCAATTTTGTATGAAAAAATAACAACTTTGTCACAAATTTCAAAACACAATAAAATGAAAATCCATTTTTGTTTTTTTTTTTTAATTTTAGTATGTGTAATATCAACATTTTTTCAATATGTATTCAAAATTTGGTTTGCCGAAACTCAATAATAACGACTTCACGCCTACTTTTTTGGAGCATGTTTTGGCGAAAATGAGCAATTTTTTATGAAAAAATAACAAATTTTCCACAAAGTTCAAAACGCAATAAAATAAAAACAGCATTTTTGTTTTAACGTAGAATACGTTATACGGGGGTGTTGATCTGGAGCACAAAATTTTGAGAAAATGTTTGTCACTTTTATTATAAGTTTTTAATACTTTATGCATGCATTGAAGAAAATTTAAGTATGGTCGTAACATATTTAATATGTCTTCTTTTGATTTGTATTTAAATAATCATATTGCTATTTACATATAATTTTTTTGATTCTATAATTAAATCAAAATTTAACTCCTTCAAATTTTGTATTAATTTTCATATGCTTTGTATTTTATGTATTATAACATCATATGTAAGAGCAGGACGATTATCTGTGTGTTCATCACAGAACCAGTGTGAGAAAGAGAAGAAGTATAATGACCAAGTAGCGAACGATGTGTACATACACAACATTGATAAGCGAAGCAGAGAAACAAAATTGTGCTTACCCAGTTGGCCACGTCTTTAAGACATCCTCAATGTCTTACAGCCTTATAGCCCGAACACAATACGCGCGACGAACGGCGAGCAACACGTCTCCAATCTGTCGTTGTAGAGAAATGTTGAGCGACTTGATTATAATACACGCGACACCAGCAAACTTCAGCAGCATGTATAGTACACAAAAAACAATGGCTGTTTGCAGCCGACTCAACAGTTGCCGTTTAGACTAACAACACAATCAGAGCTGAAAAAGAAATCCATTCAATTTCATTTTATTTTCAAAAAGTTGAATGAGTGAATAACGAAATAAGAATCTATTCAATGAATGCAAAATTCATTTATGAATAAAAATGTTATTTCACATTCAAATTTAAAAAATTTATTAATTACACGGTGTTACAAAATGAAAACAAATCAAAAAACTTGCCTCGAGACAAAGAAGAGGTTGTAGGCCTGGTTGAACATAAGATAACTGCATACTTGGTTTTTTGAATATACCCTCAAAATCGAGATTTGTGGTCAAAAAACCGATTTTAGGTAGGTGCATGTATAGCTTGTTATGTAACACCGTTATATCTAGCTCAATTTTAAAAATTTAAGCATTGATAAAAAGAAGAAAAATATACCCTTAATATAATGCATAGACCAAAAAGGTCAAATAAACATTTTTAGAAAAAAAAAAAAAAATTAAAATTTTTTGTATTTTATTACATATACTAAAAATTCGATAGTACATTTGTATTTCAGCCAATTGAAGTAAATGATAGCTTATTGAACGCAAAATTTAACAGGCTTTCAGAATCCTGCTAAAACTAATAGTGCCACAAAACAAAATTTGTTAACAAAACGTTGTTGAAGTTGAAAAAATTAAAAAAAAATGAGAAATTTTCAAATGATTTTACGTGTAACTTTGTCAATTCTTTTTGTAAAAAAACGGTCTATGCATTATATTAAGGGTATATTTTTCTTCTTTTTATCAATGTTTAAATTTTTAAAATTGAGCTAGATATAACGGAGTTACATAACAAACTATACATGCACCTACCTTAAATCGGTTTTTTGACCACAAATCTCGATTTTGAGGGTATATTCAAAAAACTAAGTATGCAGTTATCTTATGTTCAACTAGACCTACAACCTCTACTATGTCTCGAGCCGAGTTTATTTTCACTGTTACACCGTGTTATTCGTTACATTTATATCAATTAATGAATAAAAAATCAATAATAACTAAGAAATTAGTAATGAATAAAAAATGAATAATGAATAACAAATGAACAATGAATAAAAAAAAAATGAATTACGATTAAAATATAATTATATTAAAAAACAATTGCAAATTCTAAAATTCTTTTTGAATTGCATTCTTTGTGTATAGTTTTCATATGAATGAAAAACTGAAGAATTGACAACAAAAATGATTTATTGAAATGAATAATTAATCAAGTTTTTAAAATTAAATGTGAGTTAAAATTTTATTTATAAATCAATTTTGCATTAATTTATGGATTTTTATGTCGTTATTCAGTTGTAATTATTCTGAATATGAATGCAGACTCAACAATTCTGAATAGAGTTCAAACAAAACATCCCTCACTACCATCGCTACCATAAATTTCACAACAGTTTAGTTTGCTGCATACGACCAGTAATAACCAATGTAAACAATGGCGGAAACTTGCTTTTGC
The DNA here is from genome assembly GCA_943735915.1 of Pherbina coryleti. Taxonomy (NCBI): domain Eukaryota; kingdom Metazoa; phylum Arthropoda; class Insecta; order Diptera; family Sciomyzidae; genus Pherbina; species Pherbina coryleti. Next base: position 11,929,386 of record OX030949.1, read on the forward strand.
TGCCAGTCAAATTAAAATTAAATTTAAGCCGACGGCAGTGTCGCGCGACAATGTTGAGCGACAAGTCTCCAAAATACGTCCCATAAGAAATACATGTAAAAAAAAAGTGACAATTGGCGCTGCCGCTCGTCGCGCGTATTGTGTTCGGGCTATTATTCATAAACACATTTTAGAGGCAGCGTAACTTTAAACGGGCTTTAAACAAGAAAACGTTATTCATAAACATTTTTCGTAGTTGTTTAACAGCTGCGTAACTTAAACGCCGAAATTGGCGTTTAAAGGTTACGTAAATACAACCATGATTTTTGTTTGTCTTTTGTTTTAATATCAAAGACAAGCTCCATATGTGCCCTTTGCAGCATTTTTTTATGCGGCGGCCATTGTAAATCCATAGGAATTCTTAATTTTTGTAGAGATTTTCTATAGTTCAGACACAAACCTTACAATCATAAGCAGAAAATTAAAAAATGTTTATGAATGACAATGTTAGCAAGGTTGCATAGAAGCTGCGTAAAGCCTTAAACAGTGCGTAACTAAACAAGCGTTTAAAGGTTGTTTAAGGAAAGCTATTAAATAAGGCTGTTAATGACTAACGTATTCTACGTCTGACCTATGCGCCCGTGTTATCTAACACAGGCTTGAGCTTTTTTTTTTTAAACTTTAATATGTGTAATATCAACACTTCTTTAATATGTTCCCAAAACTTGGTTTGCCGAAACTCAATAATAAAGACTTTACGCCCACTTTTCTGAAGCATATTTTGTCGAAAACAAGCAATTTTATATGAAAAAATAAAAAAATGTTCTCAAACTTTAAAAAAAAAAATTAATTTGTTTAATAAAACTTTCAAATGAAACACTCATCAACAAAAGGCAAGAAAAAAGGAGTAATGGCAAATTATCTAAATCTTGTTTTCGCTAAAATGTCCTTCACGTTCATACTGGAAAATTAGTTGCATGGGAGGTGGGCGTGCTAGTCGGCCGATTTGGTTAATTTTCACACCAGCTATTAACAGCTGTAAAATAACTATGCGTAGTAAATTTAAATGATCTGAGGTAATTTTTTGTGTAAATATACCTGATTACCGATTTCAGTTATAAATGAGGTGGTCATATTAGTGAACCGATTTTGTTTATTTTCACACCAGCTTTTTATAACTCCAAACGAATCGTGTGTACCAAATTTTGTTGATCTAGAATAATAGTTTGGGGAACTATTCCATATTGCCGATTTCGGTTATATGAAAGGTAGGCATGCCCTTCATTTTATTATCTGAAGTGCCCTTCAAAATTATTTTCGAAATTTTGTGAAAATAATTATTTCATCGTAAAATTCATTCTCACAAAATTTCATGATTCTGGTATAACTCCTTCTATTTTTGTCCACTCGCTATATGGGCTTGTCACACTGTGCGTCGTCGGCACATAAATAGATTGTGGTAAAAAAACTTCAAACGCTTTTTTGTTGAAACTATCATTTTCAAACTAGTAGGTAATTTTTCTCCGAATCTACTTGAACAATTTTAATAAAGCAACGATTTTTTTGATTATTTATAAGAAAAACTAATCCGTAATCCTCTAAAACTTCAAAAAACTATACCCCCTTTTTTATATAGTGGTGAATCCACCCAAAAAAAAATGCTATTTTTCTATTCTGTATTTCTATTTTACTCATTTTAAAAATGCTATTTTTAAGTATGTATTTTAGTCTAGTTCTCAGTCTTGAAAATAGAATCTATTTTGAATTTTACGAAAATTTATTACAGGTCCTACAGTCTAAAACAGACTTTTGCATGTCGCCCTCTACAGCAGTCAAAAGGAATTAAAATCACAAAAAAAATTGTTTATGTTCTTAAACTAGTATTATAATGCCCAAACGAAATATTATTAATAAATGTAATAGTTTCTTTTTAAAAAAAAAATCTTTAAAATGTGTCCTTTTTTTTGAAAAATTCATAAGGAAGACCTCTTAATAAACTTTCAAACACGCAACAAATTATTTATACCCAGCACACCAGATCTCAATTGTACAATATGACTGGAACGATATCGTATTTGAAAAATATCTCTATATTATTTTCAATACCTTATTAATTTTATTATTCCAATCTATAAATTAAATAATGTAAAAAAAATTCTACTCTATCATTATATTCTTTTTTTCTATAGTTGATACTTGTTCCTAATAATGTTATAGTTAAAAATAACTCGAATTAGTATTATCGAATTTTTTTTTAAATAATAACGGTATTCATAAAAAATATTTTATAATATCATTCAACGTTCAATAGTTGAAAAGCCTTGTAGTTATAGAAATCTTTCCAAATATTGTTTTTCTTAATCCTGTTCCAGCTGATTGTTGTCTAGAAGGAACAATTGTGATTAGAAGAGTCATTAGACTCATAGAAATTTTTCGTTCACCGCAACTGAAAAATTAGCCAACTAAACTTCGTTTGCGAGTTGTATTTGCCACAAACGAATATTCAGTTGTCAACTTAAAAATATATCTTTTATATTTTTTTTTTATTATATTAATTGTCTTGCCCCCTATGTCCGTTCGTCTTTTTATAGGTTGCACTCATCGCACCTCTGTTGCTCTCTCCGTCCGCGTATAAAGCAAATTACCAATTTGCTTATATAGAACAGTTTGTCCATAAAGTAACTCTGAATTATAAGCGCTGTATGTATACAACGAAAGGAAAAACAATCTTTCAATTGCTGCAATTTAAAAATCATTCGCGTATATGACGAACGAAATTAATTACATGCAACTAAATGACGCGTTTCTCGAAACTGACTATTATTGACAACTGTTATATGACAACTGTCGAAACGTTTGCAAAAACGGTACCAAGCACGACAAACGAAGTTCGTTTGCGGCAAACTGGCAAAAAAACGTTTTTTTTTTTTTTATTTGCGTGTTGATACTCTTCCTTCAACTAATAGAGAGCGTTCCTATTTCACCAGAAAGCAACTACAAAAAATTTATAAATTCGATGAATTCAATGGTATTTCGTTTCTTGAAATTTTGAATAATTTAGATTTTTTTTTAATACGATCATGGTTGAATAAATAAGGTTGTCTCGTGGCTGATCGTGCTCTCTTCTCAGTACCCATAATTGTCAAAACCAATGAAAAGATACAACAACAACTTCATCGGCTTTGCATGTTAATAATTTCCCCTTTCAGATTTTGTATGAGCTGTCAACTTCGATTTGACATTTATGGGAACTCGCTCTCACCCATGCGACAACCTTATTTATTCAACTATGAATACGATTACGTATTACAATTCAGACTTGTAGACATATAACATACGAGGTGTGTTCAAGAAGTAATAGGCATTTTTTATGTTTGAAAGATTTATTTATCTACATTTATATTATCCCCATTGAATAATATGCACTAATGCCACTAGTAGTGGTACTAGTGTAATACTAAGTAATACTTCTGGTACTAGTTTTTTGAGATAGCCTTGAGCTTGGAATTCTATTGACATTTGTTTAAGCTAACTTGAAAAAATAATCTCGTCCAAAAAATGGAATTAACTTTTGTTGTATATAAAGCACCATTCTACAGCACTGTGAAAACTAGTATAACGAATTCAATCGCTGTTGACGTTTTCTCCGATGATCGTGATGTGACATGTAGTGAAATATATGCATCTTTTGGTATAAGTATGACAAGCATCGTACGGTAATAAGATATTGCATGATTATTTGGCAGTAAAAAATATTTGTTCGTATTAGATCCTATATAATTGGTACAAGGAAATATAAAAAAAATACGATTTAGGTGTATCAAAGGCTATAACATCTACACAGGTAATAAATCAAATCATGTTGCTTGCACAAAACTTGTTCGTGGAACGAGCACATCAAAGCAAATATTGGAGTGAAAAAAGTGCTTCAAAAAATTGATACAAACGCATGAAATGGTGTACCGATCTTTATGGAGAATATTTTGAAAAAACAATTAAACCAATATCAATCATAAATATTTGTGTTTTGATTACTAGGCAAGAAATATAAATAGAAATATAAATATGGTATACCATATAGATAAACACTCATATTTCAAACTTATATTTCTCAACCATCAGTTTGATTTTTTTATAAAACATTTTAAATATTTTCTTCATCATCCCTTAACCCATAATGTTCACCAGCTTGTCCCCTTCGATCAACTCTGAGCAATATTCATAAATAACAAACAATCAACAAACTTTCGACCTTTGCTGTTTTTTGCCCTCCTGTTAATACCTCACAAACTAAACTAATTCTCTAATTGAATTTTAATTACAGTTTTCAGTTGGCGTTCCTGGCGCTGCTGCTGTGTCGCTTGGTTTTTTTTTTTTTTGCTTTTTTGTTGTTGTTGTTTTTGGTTATTATTCCCTTGCACAAACTCTGCATCAATTCATTATTGCTTATATGGTTATTGTTGTTGTTGTTGTTGTTGTTGTTTTTGTTGTTGTTGTTGTGCTCGGTGTTGTTGTTGTTGTGATTATTTGAGAATTTCTTAAAATATGCAAAACAAAACTTTAAACTAAATTTATAACTTTTGCTTTGGTTCTTGTGAAAATTTGCATAAAAAGTGTTTCTGATGGCTGGCAGCACGGTGCGTTCCTGATGCTGGCTTACATTTTGTCGCCTCTCTCTTTATTATTATTATTATTATTACTGCTCGCCACCTTTATTAATACAGGCCAGCGTGTATCTTTGTTGGGCGCCAACTTAAGATGTACGGCAAAATTTGCATTATTTCCGTTTTGAACATTTTGCCTTACTTCCGGCACGTTGCTGATACTCTCAACTGTGCTGATGATGATGATGGCGTCTTTATTTTAACTGTGACCGAGCAGCACTCATGCGGGAACTATAGCTTTTGTGCCGTCACTTGTTTGGCCGGAAGCGCTCATCGTCGTGTCGTGGCAAACTTTCAAAGTGTTTTCACACTGACTTCCTGCGCAGCTTTGCCGTAACCGTGGTTGCTCGAGCTGCTGTTACAAATAACAGGAATCAGCTTTAATCACCTTGTTAATTAAAGCAGCTCCTCTTGTTTGTTGGCTTTTGTTGTAAGTGTTGTTATTAATTTTTTGGTGTTTTATACAGTTCAGGTTTTTTCAAAAGAAATTGTTTTTATAACTACGCGCAGGAAGTATTTTGAAATAAAAAATAAGTCTGTTAACACTTAAAAATAAATGTTCATAAATTATCTTTTTGTCTTGGTTATGGTTGTAGAATTTTGCGATACTTTGGACATAGACTCTTTTCGCAATTTGATTCTTAAAACCAAATACTATATGTATATAATTATTTTGTTTTTTTTTTTCTTTTTTTAAGAACCATCAAAGATAACCTAGATCCGAGTGGTTAGTTTATTTGAAGAAAACCCTCTTGCTGGCAGATAATAGAAGTCATAATTAAATAAATCAATCTTTAACAAATTCCGGGTATTATACATCAGTTCCATGATGAAATCCGAATTAAATTTTAAGTTATAATTGATTAAGATACTTTCTACCTTTTTATTAAATGTGCCTATACCAACACTATAAAAAAAAAACAAAAAGCAAAACAACAAGTCTCCATTCTTATAAGCCATAATAACTCTTAATTCTCTCACAAACTTGATTGAACAAACCAATTTACTCCCACAAACCAGATATGATTTATTGACTCTCTCACACCTACACCAAAAAAGTAAAATTGTTGACTTCTGACACGCCATTTAGAGAAAAAAAACAAAACTCACAACGCAACAGGATATTGTTACATTACACATGCTTTTAAGCTAGAAGGTAGAAGAAAAAGCCAACGCATCAGGCATTCCAGACGCAAAATTCACGTATTCACACCATTCTACAAAAAAAAAAACCAAACAGATTCAAATAAAGAAAATCAAAAAAGTAACAACAAAGTTAGAACGAGCCAAAAAAAAAAAAAATTGCAACTTCATTCGTAGGTATTAAAACTGTCAGTTACGCTCGATATGTGGTTCAACTACAACAACAATGGAACAGGAAACAGAAACGCAACATAAAGTAACACCTTCACAGATGATTTATTTCGTAGAATCAACCTCAACGGGAAGTGGCAACAGGACGCAGATGATGCCTTCAGGACATATGCGATGCGGTAGTGCAACGTGTGTAAAAATAACAAAATCGAACTAAAACTAAAGCAAAAAATTGCAGAGAAACGTACAGAAAAAAAAAACTCGTAAAGTAGCGTAACATCACGTAAACGAACACCGGCAATATGGCGGCGTGTGGATTACTCTGCCGTCGTCGTCGTCTCTACTGCAGCATTGAGTGTAGCATAAAACGTATGTTGGAAGTCATGAACGTGCAACGGAAGCTTAAATAAACAAGATACTGGATGCACAGCGGAAAAAATTGTTGTCAATACTTATTGGAAAAAAAAATATATAAAAGATATCTTGAAGAAAAACCAGAAACCCAGAAAAACTTAAAAAAAAATCACTTTTCAGTTTACTTTTTTAAAAATATACGAATATTTAAACTATTGGAAATAAAACCTTATTTTAAACTTTTGTTTTCTGTGTATTTGAAAAAAGAAACGTCCAACCAATCACCTTGTTAAAGTCCATTTGCCTGCAGTCAAATTCAATGCTTTAGTCTGGACAGAATTCCTATTCCTAGAAATCCAAAATACACAAAATAAAAAACAAAAAGAAGGCGCAAGTCTGGCAGACTCACTTGCAGTAGCAGTCGTAGTCATAGTCATAGTCGCAGCCGTAACCTTCAGTGCCAGTCACTCACTCACACACTTGTTAGACGTGCCGCGAATACCAAAATGACCTACAGATAGAGAAGTCATGCCCGCCAGACTCACATGAATCCATGCAAACAAACTGTTGAAATTCGCAGCCAATTCCGCAGCTGTCAAGCCGCTATCTACAGAAAAATGCGCTACAAAAAATATGGTAGAAATGTGTTCCAATCGCAGCAAGTCAAAAAAAAAAAAAAAAAAAAAAAAAAAAAACTAAAACCAACATACGGTAAACACCTTATCACCATCGCATACTTTTTTATTCCTCTTGTACAAAATGTTGAATATTCCACAAAAATTCGCCGAAAAATTCGAAAATAGTCTTCGGAGAAAATGCGTTCTATTCAAAGCCATGAAAATCAAGCGACAAAAGTGGCAATCGTGCGTTTTGTTCATTTGATCCCTAGGTCTCTAGGTTTCTTAAAAAATTTAAGAATACTTCGTTTTTTATATAGAGAAATGAAATTTCCATCTCTTTTAAATATGAAAAAAAGTTGAATATAGAGATCTACCTGTCGTTATGTAAATATTATATTATTTTTATTTTTTAATCTATTTATAAAATTCAGAAGAAAAATGCTCCTTTCAGAGCGGTAAAATATGATTTTAAAAATTTTACAAAAGTGGAAGCCAATATTAGAAATAATCTTAATATACAAAAACAGTGGTGCCTATGTATGTGGAGATATTAACGAAAATATAAAAAAAAATAAAATAAATAACTGGCCATTTTAGCCCTTGAAAGGACTTTGACCTAGCTTCTTATGATCAATTGTGTTGTGCGTGTTATTAAGTTTGTACACAATTGACCGAGAATCGGACCTACATGCTTAACGCCGACTCCGAACGGCGATGAACGGAAAGTTCTCGTTCTCAAGAAGCTTTACATGGCATTTTGATTACTCTCTGAGGTTTGCCATTGTCTGCAGAGAGGTGGCGGCCGTACAGAAAAATTATTTTAATTCAAATAATTTTCTCTCGCTGCTGGGGTTCGAACCTGGGTTTCCAAAGTTCTTTGACATAGCGGCCACGAACTTTAACCAACTACGCCACGGACGCCACCGAAATATAATTCGAAATTAACGAAAATATAGTTTTCCTATAAAAATACAGAGGAATACAATAATTTTCCATTGAAGATATTGCATTTGAAATAATATAAAATTAATCAATAACATTAAAATTTAGTCCTGAGTAATACTGGGAGGGATAAATTTCTGTGAAAATTAAGAATGGATGTATCTTCTTGATTTAAGAACTTGATTTAAGTTACAAAATAGGACTGTCGGAAGAATCAAACTCACTCTGTTGAATGAACTCCGATTAAAAAAAAATGAAAAAATGGCAGTTTTCCTTAATAGGTGTCCTTTTTTAATAGGTGTGTCTACATTTTTCGGAATTTTTTGATTCAGTTTACCAACATAATACTTGTGAAATAAAAAAAGGAAAATGTTAATTTGTGAGGATTATTAACGCATATGAACTGGGAGAACTTAAGCTCAGGTAGTAATAGTTTAAATAGAAAATAATTTTACTTTGAGGCGGTCTCACAGTGAGTTGCGCTAAAACCAAGAAATTATTTTATTATTTAAGAGGTTATGACAGCGTTGCCAGTTTTGCACGATAAGTAATACTTTAGGTATTTTTTGAGCTGTTGTGGAATGTGGCGGGATAAGGTGAAAATAATTGCATTATGTGAAAAAAACGTGACGCGAAAATTTTACCACATGTGCGATACTTCCCAGTCGAGGGGTAAAAAATACCACAAAAAACCGCAAAATATTGCCTAAAAGAGATTTCACCACGTGTGGTAGAAATACGAATGAAGGTTATTATAAAGTAGATAAGAACTTAAGCCTTCTCTCTGTCAAATAAATTCCGGGTAACTTTCTCGGCATAATTGGCAGTATGGTTCTACTTAAGTAGCATGAGTGGATCACAGTGAAAAGTCATACAAGACTACTGATGAGTTTTTGTAGCGGCCAACGAAACAGTCTATATAGTCAAGCTGTGTGATTTGCTCTATACAGAGCCGTTGTTGTTGTTGTTGGTTGTTGCCTTCTTTGTCTTCATGTTGTCTTGTTGTCAACATACTTGGCCTAAAGCTCAAATTTGTTTTCAATATGTTCATAAAAATTTTAAAACCTTCATAAGTCCAAAAAAAAAAAACACATTTTATATAAAAGCATTTTTTTTAGCATATTTTCCGAACATCTCCACAGAGTCAAATCTTAAAAATCGTTAGTGGGTTTTTTATTAAAATTTTTAAACTAAAACTATTTTAGTACTTAGTACTTTTAATACTTAAATACTGATCTATTCTGGCTGTCAATTTACAAGTGATAATTTGTCAAAATTTTGTCAACCTGACTTATAAAACCTATTCATATAAACACTTGACGAATAAAAAGCTTTATTTATTCACCACAGGAAGGCGAAAAGCATCAGAAAGCAGCTCAGCCATTCCATTTTAAACGTATCACTCATACGGGTTGACCACCTCCAATGTTGCTCAAACTTTCAGAATTGAATCTTCTCATGAAATAAAAACACTAATTTGAGTAAAAAAAATTTTACATTTTTTTTTAAGTTTTTACGTAACATTCAAATTTCGTCAAAATGGGAGAAAAACTGAAATTGCCTTACTCTTGAAAAATCATATATTCAACAAAACAAACTCGATTTGCACGTTTGTAAAAATGTAAAAATTTTTGTACTCAAATTAGTGTTTTTATTTCATGAGAAGATTCAATTCTGAAAGTTTGAGCAAAATCGGAGGTGGTCAACCCGTAATTTACGTTTTTTGATGCGTTTAATTTGGAATGGCTGAGCTGTTAAGTGTTGCACTATTATGGGAAAAATTACCCTAATTTTGTTAAGTTCCTTTTTAAAAATTAAAATATAAATTTATCGCTAAGAATTTATTAGTTCTTTTGATATGATATATTTAAATATTGACTATATTGAAATATTGCCTTTAAAACAATGGCATAAAAAAATATCATTCTCTTAGAAGTTATATTGGTTCAAAGTTATATTTTAGAAGTGTTATGTCTCTGACAGTTTAACAGTAACTACAAAATAATATAAATCAAATTTAAGGATAAAAATATGACTTTTTGATTATAATTATAAAAGACTGCCATAATAATAATATTTTTTTTTCTTTATAATAAATTAATTGGATAAAAAAATTTAAAAAAAAAAATTTTAAATCTTTATATCTAAGACAACAACAAGAAATGAAGTCAAAATTGTAACAAGCATAATAAAAGATATCAAGTTACCTTTTCAATGACACCAGCTTTGATGAAATCTCTTCAAAACTTTCAGAGATAGCACACTCACTCTTAAGATGGAACTTTGAACCAATATATATTCTAAATCAAAAGAGAACTTCACTATTTCCTTTCATAATCTTTTTAAAAGCTTCAATATAAGTATTTGTAAATCATTTCAAAATATTTAAAGAATCAAAAATCTAAAAATTTCATTTTGCACTTAAATTATCCCCTACAACATATTTGATCAACACTTTGCTTCGACAGTATTTAACTTATTTCAAGAAAATGGACAAAGTACATAGAAAGTAAGTTCTTATAATTTTATTAATATGTATTATACATATATTATTATATCATTTATTTGATTTAACGAGCAAAATAACAGCAAAAAACCCAGCAGCAGCTGGATTTCTACATAGAAAATTAACGGTCAACAACTTTGTTAAAAAAAGAGCTTTTAGAATTAAACTAGAATAAGAAATATTGACAACTAGCGGCCCCCGGTGCGCATTGCTGCACCCAGCAACATAAAAATAATAATAATAATAATTGGCGCTGAACGCTGACACCATTCATTGTATTCAACGTTTATTCTAAGAGTTTTGTCTTTGTTTGCAAGCGCTCTATCAAGCAGAGGCAGAATCGTTCAGCGCGAGCGGCTTGCGAAAGCTTTACATTTTTCTGACTTTCATTTTATTTTTAACAGACGCTCTATTAAGAAGAGACAGAAAAGAGCGAAAAGTGAGCAGCGCACAGTTTTGCTCTGATAACGTTGTTCTCAGGTGCTCTATTGAGAATAGAAACATCAACATAACAACAACAATTATATGCAAACTTTAACTCGCTATAACTTAAAAAATATACATTTTTAAGAAATAAAAAGTCCAGTTTGCACATCTACAGGTCTAAACCTACCAGGAAATACTTAATTTATTAAAATTGGACTTGTACTTAAAAAGCCTTACGCCGGACAAAATTTGAGTTTGCATAATATATATATATATACTAGCGACCACCGGTGCGCGTTGCTGCCCTCAGCAACTGTAATAATAATAATTAATAGTAATATCCTAAAAAAACAAACTTGTATGTATCTTGGTTGCGAGCGTTCAGCGCGAGCGGCTTGCGAAAGCCTTACATTTTTCTGACTTTCATTTTGTTGTTAACATACGCTCTAAATCAGTGTCGATCAAAATTAGCTCGAGAGCTAACAGCTTTTTCTGCAACGTATAGGTATATAAAATTTTGCGCTGCTAAAAAGCTTTCAGTCTGCAGGCAGACTCCAAGCAGAAAGGGTCACGTCACTTTGTTCGCTTAATTTGATTATAATTACGCAATTTTTGTACACCGAAAAGAAAACATTAAGAAGCAAAGCACAGTTAAGTTAACTATGATTCTTCGGAAACACAACACTTTGTAATGTAAGCGATGATTGTATGCAATTTTATATTTATTTTGTTTTTAGTTAATACCGAAAAATGTTGCTATTTACGTATGTATATTTAATATATGTAAATAATTCAGCACACTTTTGCTGTTTTCAATTAAGAAATAGCTGTCAGCAAAAAAGAACTTGTAAATGCAAAATAAAAAAAATTGGGATGAAAAATAAGGTTAGTGCAATTCATAAATTTAATGTTTGCCTAAATACAAGGTTTTTACTCTTTCCAAATTTTCTTTTAGATGAAAGTGTTTACTTGCTTGCCGCAAAGGACTTAAAAATAAAATTGAATATTTTTTCAATTCGAAGAATAAGATCGCCTCTTCACCAACATACTTGTTTCAGCATTTGTAGACCTATAATTAGTCAATTCAAATTCTGATAAACTGAATCATATTGTCGCCTATAATTGAAAAAGTCATAACTACAAAAAAAATCGAATTATTGACTTTTCAAAATAAATTTAATTAAAGAAACCTGTCTTACTGAATTCTATACTAATATTTATTGATTAGCTTGTTAATCAACAAAATGCATAAGAAGGAGTGGTTGTTCAATCTGAAATATGTGTCTTTTTATAAAGTTTTCGTCTTTTCCTAAGAAAATATAAAAAAATGTTGCTGCGGCTTTTTGGATTTTGGGTGATGATATCTTCATATATAAATCATGTCTATCTAACAAATCTTCACTGTGATTTTAGATTTCATTCAGACCAGTTGATTTTCGTTTACTTTGCTCCGCATTAAGATTATTTTAAAAAAATTGATTTTAGAACTGTGAAAAAATGTTTTTAGAAAGGTGGGTAAAAGATTATTTTTTTATAAAAAATAGTTTAAGCGAAGCTCAGCGCTTAGTATGCTTTAAGGTGTTGGCTCAGGTGAAAATATCCAATATCAAGAGGCATTACATTACACAACATGCTGAATTCCATAATGTAGTGGGAGGGGAGAGACAGGAAATACTTATTGACTTAAAACGTATGTTTTTTGAAAAATTCAATGAATTTAACACCAATAAGAAGAAAAACGCAGTAATAAGTCAGTCGGTAACCGATATAAATTTTGTCCAATTAAAAGCTTCTTATGTTATAAGTCTTGCTTTAGGGAAGAGGTGCAGGCCATTCGAAGATGGAATATTCTTTAAAGACTTAGCCAAAGAAGTTTTTGAGTGTTTTGGTGAAAAAGGTAGAGAGTTTAAAGACATTTTTGAAAGCCTAGCTTTATCGAGGTCAACAATCACTCGTCGGACTGAAACTTTGAGCGAATACTTATTTTCAAAAACTCAAAAAAGAATGCGTGATTGCAAGTACTTTTCTATTTGCTTAGACGAGAGCACTGACGTTAATGATTGTTGTCAACTATTAATTTGTGTAAAAACTGTGAATGAAAATTTTCATTGCTCAGAAGAAATGCTAATAGTTGAGTCTATGCATGGAAACGTGAAGGGCAAAACAAATTATGATGTTTTAAATAGTAAAATCTTTTCATTTGCAGACATAAATAAATTATCTTCAGTTTGTACCGATGGAGCTCACGTTATGACGGGGAAAAAAGAAGGGCTTATAGGTTATTTATTAAAGAACCAAATTGATGTACCCGTATTTCACTGTATAATACATCAACAAGCTTTGTTTGCCAAATCATTAAATTTATTGGAAACAATGAAAATATCCATTAAAATTATCAATAAAATTCGAGGTGGTCAATTTTAACAACTCTTTAAATCATAGAAAATTCAAAACATTTTTGGAAGAACTGGAGGCCGATTATGGTGATTTGCTACTTTTTACTGAAGTACGATGGTTGAGTCGAGGAAATAGCCTCAAAAGATTATTTCATCTGCGTTTTGAAGTTTTGTCATTTTTTGAGCTTAACCCCTCTCCTGGCTCGGATTTATTAGTTAACTCTTTAAAAGATCCTATTTTTAACTTGGACTTGGCATTTTTAACGGACATATCTGAATTTATCAATAAATTAAATCTAGTATTACAAGGGAAGCAAAAAATGATCTTTGATTTGGTTTCAGCCGTTGTAGAATTCCAACGACAGCTTACTATTTTATCTACTAAATTTAAAAACGGCAACCTAGAAAATTTAACAAGAACTGCAGAGGCTTACACTGCGTGTTGTAATGAAGTCAGCATGAACCGTTTTTTTGAAGTCTTTGATACATTAGAAACCAACTGTTCTAAAAGATTTCAAGATTTCCAAAAAATATCTGATTTAATTGAGCTACATAACAATCCTCTAAAATGCAATATAGAAAAACAAAGCCCATCGATCCAAAGCGAGTTAAAAATTTTGCAAGAAGATTTAATGTTACCTATTGCAGACGGATGTGAATTTTGGAAAAATGTTGATGAGTCCCTTTATCCAACAATAAAAAATGCTATATATAAACTTTATTCGATGTTTGGAACAACATATATTTGCGAAAGCTCTTTTTCATTGATGAAAATAATAAAAAACAAACACCGAAATCGCTTATCGGACAATCATCTGCAAGATTTGATGCGCATAAAAATTTCCAATGACGATGTAGATTTTGACGAAATAATCAAAGATTTTAATAATAAAAATAATAATACCAAAAACAATAATAATAACAACACTAATAAACATATTTGGCGGCCGTGGATATAAAAAATCAACAACAATTGGTTGATTTGTTATCATGTCAAAAGTATGTCAGAAAATTTCAGGAAAAAACTTTTCAAAATCAGTTTGAAATTGGTTTTTTTCATATCGTTTTCATGTTATTTGACCCTGTCTTAATTTTAATATTTTTTCCAGAAATATTAACATTATAAGAAGCAAACAAGGGCACTGCACATATTCAAAGTATTCAAAATATACCCATACGATATATATTCATATATAATAATAAAAAATCCAAAAACAATATAATATGAAATATATTATAAGCAAATAATCTATTACAAATAATTCCATAGTTTTTCGATTTGCGTCGATTTAATTCTATTTATGAACATAAAGCTTTCGGAAAGCTTTCAAATTGCTTTAACATTAGATTTCTTTCAGTGAGAAGCTTTAAGTGTTACACACACATCCAATCAAGTTTAGTTGTGTGCGTTTGAGCATCACTGCTCTAAATAGAAGAGACAGAAGAGAGCGAAATGTGAGCAGCGAATACTTTTGCTCTGAGTTTGATAACGTTGTTCTCAGCTGCTGTTAATAAAAGAAAAACCAACATAACAACAACAATTATATGCAATTATAAGCAAACTTTAATAAGCTATAACTTGAAAAATATAAATTTTTAAGAAATAAAAAGTCCAGTTTGCACATCTACAGGTCTAAACCTATCAAACCATACTAAATTTATTAAAATTGGACTTGTACTTAAAAAGCCTTATGCCGGACAAAATTTGGGTTTGCGTAATATATATAAGAAAAGATTGTCAATATATTTACTATTGTAAATATGTGAACTTTGTCAACTCATCTGATCTGAGGTCTATTAGTTAAGTTTTTGATCTTTAAGGAAGCTGTAAGAGTATTTTTTTTTCCTCAAGCCAAGCTTTATAAATACAGTTTGAATAGTATTGTTTGGTGGCGGTTTCGAAACAGAAGTTAGTGGTCATATTCTGGTACTCCCTCTTTGCGTTCTTCTTTTAACATATTAAATTTCAGATATCTTATCATATCTTATGATAAGTTTATTTTGCTATCGATCTCTTATTACCAATAATATCCTGAAATAAACTTCCCTGCTAATAAATTCTACTTCAGATTTTTTAATTATAAAAAATTACCAGGTCATCACTTTGCGCAATTCATAAAGAATAACCTTCTTTATAGGTAGCTAAAACAACCCTTTAGCACCAAGTACTTCAATTTGTCAACAGCAAATCAAATTATGTTAAAAATAAAAAAAAAAATAAAAAAAAACTGTATTTAAAGGGTAAAATACTAAGCAACAACATGCGAAATTGCTGAGTCTTGAAAAAGAAAAAGCCAACAGCTACCTTTTCAAGGAAACAACAATAACAACAATTACAACACAACAGTATAACAACAAGCTAGTCAAGAAAATGAAAAATAACACCATGTTAAAAAATACAAAATAGCAATTAGAACATTTCTGACGGACACTCGTTCAATCATTCGAGCAAGGAGCGCAAGTCAAAAGCTTGAAAGCAGCCAAAGAAGCGTGCCAAGAATGTCAAAAATGGCGATTTTCATTACATTCAACACTGTTCAGCAGAAAGAAAACATTGATAAAAAAAAACAAAAAAAAATGTACACTATACAACAACAAGCTACCTTTTTCTGGCACTTTGATGGTTTTTATTAGATTGCAACAAAATGTAGTCAGAATGTGAAGGACGAGCGGACTCGAAAGGGTCATCAATAATACAGGAAAAGCTTTCACGTTTATTTAGCACAAAATGAAACGCTATCAGTTACTCGTTTGAAGCAATGTGGATTGAGGTGTGGGAGGAGCGGAAGTTCTTTTCGTGTCTAAAGTAAAAAAGGATGTCCAGGATTATGAGTTTCGGAAGCACCTTTTTCAGCATGCTTTACAGGAATTCATCATTTTTTTGATAAATTGTTGTAAGCTCAAATTAGACTAATGATGATACCTAGCAAAGCCTTCAAGAAAATTGACACCGCGTAATTTGTTAGGGATCCATCCGAATAGAGTGCCAGTAAAGCGTATTTAAGCCAAACCGCCATAGTCAAGCGTTCAATTGATGACACATAATTTATTAACCTAAAAGCAAGCAATTTAATGGTATAACCAATGTTTTACACAATTTTAACTTTCTCTCTTATACTACTCTATCGTTTCTTTTAAGTGTTTGTAGTTCACAACTGCAAAATCTAACGTGTTCACATGTAATTCGAAAGTACACTTTAACTACATCCAGACCACTTACATAAAATGCGTTCTGCAGACTTATCATGTGTCCATGTAAGCATTGACAATGTCTGACCTTTTCATAGAGTGTCAAATTTTGAACTTAAAAAAGGAAAAAAAAGATAACAATACCCACACTGAAAATAAAAGTTACTCGAAAAATTTACGTATCTTCTTGAGAAAACAGCAAATATAGCCGGAGTTTGAAAAACTTCACGTGCTTCTTAACTTTTGACAATAAAAGCAGAAAAAATTAAACTTGCAGTTTATTTTTTTTTTATTGATAGCTTGCGCATACAGACACAGGCTGACAAAGAGACAGAGGTGCAGACAGACAAACTTACAAGACTCTCACAATGGAGTATTTTCACAAGTTGTCAAACAAACTTTAAACTGTCAGCTCGAATATAAAAAGAAGACCAAAAGTAAAGTAAAAAAAACAAACATATTTTATGTTCCTATAAGGTTGTTTGTGTGTATATATGTGTGTGTGTGTATGCTTGTGTGTGTTAGTAAAGTTTGTCTATTTGTGCGTATGTTGCGAAAAATTTAAACACATCTGTCATCTCTAAGTGCAGAACTAATATTGATTCACTTTCATGTAGTTTTTGATACCTTTTAAAAATTTATCTTTTTTTTTTGCTGTAACTTGTTTGATTAAATTATGGCTTAAGTTATTGTAACAATTCTTGTTTAGAAATTCATAAATATATTGAATTTTTCGGACACATTTTAAGGAAAATATAGCATTTTGGTGAAACCAGTTTTACACCAGTTTAATTCATGATTTGAAATTTATCCTTCTGGTATTTATTGTGGAAATGAAACTGGCTACATCTTGAAGTCAGCCAAGTTGGCCTTATTTAAATACTTATTCTGGAAAGCTGAATTTATTCGAAATTGTTTTATATTCAAACATTCCATCTTAACCTTTAAAATTGTAATTTCCGACGAGCCAAGGTTAGGTTTTACCGTACAGATTTCCAGTTAAAAAAGTTAAAAAAGACATATAAGCATGGGTGCTAAGAGAAATAAAAAATGGTATTCGACAGTGAGAGTTGGTATGTAGCCGTCATGACAAAAATAGTCCAAAAATGTATGACGCTATGAGGCCGCGGACAGAGCCGCCACAAAATCGAAAATGCAACAATCACGCCACGGCGTTGCATGGAATAATTACTTGGTAAGAATATGCACGATGTTTAATGTTATAAAACGAAAATAAGGTTTTGTGCATGACCTGACGACAAAAATAAAAAATAAATTATTAATTCGTCAGGTCCTGGAGGTAGCAGCTTGGTCAATCAAAAACTACAATATTTATTGCATTAAATTATTGAGAACCGCACACTAAGAGAAAAAATATTAAATTTATCCTTTTATAAACTTTTTAATTTATTCAAAAAGCGAGTAATTTTTGCACCAATAAAGCATTTGCTTAAATCGACTACGTAAATATTTAAAATTTATTTAAATACTTTTTTAATTAAATAAAATATTAAAATATAAAACAGAATTAATGAAAAATATAATAAAATTATACACGAATTTTTTAAATATTTTTCAAATATTCACTATTTGAAAATAAAACTATCGCATTTAAAGAAAATTTATGTAAAAATATTGAAATTAAAAAGGAAATATAATTAATATTTCTCACGAGCTGCGTCCATCAAATACCATTTGCTTGTATATTTTATTTTCTTTTTACTTTTTTTGTTCTCTAATTTATACTACACTATGGTGCGTAACTATAAGAACAGCTGTCTTTTTTAATTTAATAGAAATTTAAAAAATGTTTGAAAAAACTACGGATGGGGAATGAAAGATAATAAATAAAGATGTTTAAAAAAAACAAAAAAACAACAATTACTAGGTACGTTTTCTGTTAGACCGAAATCGTTGTATTTTGAGTGGTGCATAACTATAAGGACAATGTGACTATACTTATAATAAACAAAACTTAACTGTTTTAAAGTATACAAAGAAAAAAGTTTTTGCATTTTAAACTGGTGGGTCCATCACCTTGTTGAGTTAGTTCGAAAATTCGATTGGGCATAGAAATAATGAGATCCTGTAGCTGATTAATCTCAAATGAATCCCACTCTCGAATGATGGCAACTTTAAGTTCTGGAACAGTGTTGTATTGAGTGTTTTCGACGTAAACACGTTTGGCAAGTAATCCCCAAGCATTTTCCATGGGGTTCATGTCCGGAGAACAGGCAGGCCAGTTTAAACATTTCACTTTTTTCGTATGCATCCATCTTTGTGTCTCTTGACTGCTGTGTACGGACGCGTTGTCCTGCTGAAAAATCCATTTTGAGCTTCTCGTCCTTCGAAGAAAAGGTAGAAGATTCATTTCTAATGTTTGAATGTACTCAGCAGAATTCATTCGGGTGCTGGGAAAAGCTAATTCCAGGGTTCCTTCAAAGCTGAAAGCTCCCCAAACCATGAGAGAGCCACCACCAAAGTTCCGTTTCGAAAAAAATCGCGGCTCTTTACGTAAATCTCTCCAATAAGACTTGAATCCATCAGAACCATCCAAATTAAATTTTTTTTCATCCGAAAAAATAACCTTAAGCAAGGAAAGGGAATGTCATGGATTATTGAAACACTTCAAAGAGCGCACTCACCTTTTTCCAGTCCGTTGACATATTATTTCTTGCGAATTCAAGACGAGCTATCTTGTGTCGCTCAAGCAATCTAGGCGCTGTCTTAAGAACTTGTCTTATTATAGTTCCAGACTGTTTTAGTGCTCGAGCTACCGTCCAACGTGATACATTAAGTCCCAATTCCTTAGATATTTTGCTTGCGCTCTTCATTGAATTACTTTCGGATTGCACAATTCGACGCTTATCACGCGAACTAAGCTAGGGTTTCGGTCCTCCTCTTTTATTTGTACCATATTCAGCCTTTTTTTGCAAAAAAATTCCGAACCACAGTTACTGATCGTTTAACTTTTCTTGCAATTTCCCGTAACGAGTAACCTTCAGTTTGAAAAGCATATATTTGCCGTTTTTCCACTTCAGAAAGGTATTTACCACGTGGCATTATATATATTTTTATTGTCGCATAAAAAAATCGTGTTCCTCTTTAGTGAATCAACTACAAGTAACTGATTTATAATTGTTATTATAGTTATGCACCACTCAAAATTTTTTTATTTTCTTTCATTCCCCATTCGTATATTCTTAAAACAATTTTTAAATGACCATTAAATTCAAAAAGACAGCTGTTCTTACAGTTACGCACCTCAGTGTATTTATGACAGTTGGTGCAATATTATGGCAACAAATGTCAAAACTAGTAAAAATTAGAGAAGGTGAAAGTAGAAAGGAAAATAAATAGCAAAATATGCAGGCAAATGAGAATCGGTGCAAGACATTCGTGAGAAAATGTCCGATTGTCACTCTAATCTTACATAATTTGATTATGCGATCACCAATCACACTCACAAAGCAGAGATAATGAGATGGGAAACTTCGTTTCTATTGTGAATTCTGTTGATTTTGACAGCTAAAAATGCTTCTTCTCCAATTTTTTATGCAATCACGTATTGGGTGTGTGAGTTCACCTCATATTTATTTGTCAAAAATTAGTCCTACACCCAAAAAAGTCTTGCATATTTAAAAGAAAATTGTTTTTAGCTAAGCAAGAATATAGTTAATAATAGTCGATAAAGAACTTTTGTTAATATAGAAATGCCAGTATTGTCAATCGAATGTATGGAGTTGCTTTGATAATACACAAAAATATTTTTGATAGAAAAAAATTTAATTTAAAATAAAAACACTTGTTCTATTTACAAGTGCTGTTGTTAGCAGAAAAACATAATTCAATTTCTTTCAAGAACAGCTATATCTTTGTTTTAAAACTCTGTTCTAATTTTTAAATGCATGAATTTGTTTGAACAAAAATTGTAAGCTAGTTCTTCCCGATGTGTACACTGGTGGTTTAGCTGTCGAAATTGAGATATTCACCAGCGCTCATGTCCATCCAGAGGGGTGAATTCATATAATATTTGCATTAGTATTGACTGCATTTTAGCATACGACTATCTCTTTTTTGCCGAAGTTTCCAATCTCTTTACCACTGTCACAAAGAATCTTGGCCAAAAATCCAGGCTATATTATATTCATAACGAAAAGCAAATGAGAACTATAAGAAACCGAAAGCAAGAATCTTAATTCTAAAAACTTCATTGATAACTTCAGGAACAGAGTGCGACGTTGTTGCTGCTTGTCGGCTATTTCAGCTGTATGTTATAGGCATGTAGGTGTGTGGTATAAATAAAATTTAAATACGGGAGAAAAACGAGTTGTAAGGAAAATATTTGATTTATCCACGTAAATATTTAAATAAAATTTATACTCATGAGTGGATAATGTTTATATATGTTATTTCCCTTAGTGCACTTCAAATGCAACAAAAATTAGAAAACCTATGGAATTATAGTTCCATGATTTTGACTCTGAGGTTATTTTATGAAACGACGATTATATACGACGCTCGATATAATGCAAATGATCCATCGTTGCATGTACTTATTTCATAGCGCTACGGTAAATGTAAATGTACCACACAAACGCAACAGCAAAAGAAAAGTAAAAAAAAATTGAAAAAAAATAAATATTAGAAAAAGGATTTAAATGAAAGCAAGAATTAAAACAAGGTTTAGAAAAGAAATAAGACAAGAATTTGTGCAACGATTTATACCTGGGAAAATATAAGAATTAGGACAAAGGTTTAGACAAGAATTTGGAAAAGGAATAGAAAAAGGAGGAGAACAAGGACTAGGTCAAGGATAATTATGAAAAAAATTCAGAAAAATGTTGAGATAAGTACTCGAATAACACTAAGAAGAAGATTTAGGACAAACATTTCAACAAGGATTGCGACAAGAAGAGAGACAAGTATTTTGAAATGGATTCGGACAAGGACTAGGACAAGAATTTGTTTTAAGTATAATAGATTAAGAGAAAAGTTTTGACATAAATTGGACAAGGTGTTAGACATTTATATAAAGGGTGATTCTTTAAGAGCTTCGTTTTTTAAAATTAAAGAAAACACAGAAACTTTGCAAAAGTAAATGTAATATTTATTTGGATCGATAAATCAATGCCTACCATTTGCTTTTTAAAGATTATTTCATACAAATGTTGCCCGCGGCTACGATTTAGATGGTCCATTTAAATAAATATAAAAAAACTGGTCATTTCAGCCCTTGAAAGGACTTTGACCGAACTTCTTTAGATCAAATTGTTTTGTGAGTGTTATTATATGTTTGAACACAATTGATCGAGAACTGGACCTTCTAGTTTTATGCCGTTTCCGAACGGCTTATGTGTATGTTCTCAAGAGGCTTTACATGGCATTATTTACTCTCTGAGGTTTGCCATTGTCTGCAGAGAGATGACGGCCGAATAGAAAAATTAATTCAATTAAAAAAACTTTCTGTGTCAGATGGAATTGAACCAGGATTCTCTGGCGTATGGGTCACGCACTCTACCCACTGCGCCACGGCCGCCAGAGGGTTCATTTAGAAAGTCCAAATTTTAAACACTTTTTCCAACATATCGGTGGGTATCTCACCAATAATACGTTAAATGTTATCTTCCAAAGCAGCAATCGCAGTTAGCTTACACGAGAGACTTGTCGTAACCCCACAAAAAATAGTCTAATGGCGTCAAATCGCACGATCTTGGCGGCTAATGCACTGCGCCAAAACGAGAGATTAATTGCTCACTAAACTCGTCAATCAATTGGTTCATGGTATCGCGTGTGGGCCGACCTGTTAAAACCACAAGTCAACCAATTCCAATTCTTCTATTTTCTGCAAAAAAGTCTTTAATAATCGAACTGTACTTTGCTCTATTGACGTTAACGTTGCGGTCATCATCACCTCTGAAGAAGTACGCTCCAATGATTACGCCGACCCATAAACCGCAGCAAGCAGTGCACTTTGTCTCTGTATGTTCTACGGACAAAATTCAGCAATTCTGCTTTTTCACGTTTCACATTTTTCACATATAACGAATTTTGAGAATAAATTTCAATAATTTGTAAACATTGTTCTGGCGTAAGTCTATTCATGGTGAAGTGGCAAGACGAACTGTGCATTTTTGACTTTCACACATATCACAAATCACTTATGGACTGTCAAAAACAACAAATTCAAGAAACAAAAGGCTAAATAATCACCCTTTATAAGGTCAAATATACGAATAAAGATAAGAAAGGACAAGCTTAAGCAGAAGGAAAAGGATACGGATAAGAATAAGAACAAGGATAAAGATACGTTGTCACGTCAAAACCTACAGGTGTGTACCTGTCACAGCCAATTGCATTCTTTTATCCTTTTTCATAATCTGCTTGAAAATAATTACACCCAGTTTTTTTAAAATAATTAAGGTTGAATATTTTTGTTGAATTTTATCATGAGACTAATTAAGGCAATTAAAAATAAAAAAAAAATCTTTTTTTTTTAATTTTTAAAATAATCAATAATTCAAGTTATTTCTGATTTTTAGGAAAATCTAAACACAGCATTAAGACTGACATTTACTAAAGCTTAAATTATTTGTTTTTTTTTTTGTCAAATGTATTTAAGCGATAGTTGCAATCCAAGTTTTTATCAAAAAAACGACTGAACAAAACTTTAACGAAGAATAAAATAGATTTTTTCCCAACCACAGCTGGTAATCGCTTCGGTCTATCAAGCTGCTGGGAGTTTCCCCAGTAATATTGCTTCCAGAGTTCCTTTGGCTTGCTAAGAATTTTTCTTTTTTAATTTATTTTTACACCTAAGATAATTGCCCGAGTGCTGGTGACATTTTCAAGGATGCATTGTGTTGTTTTTTTTTCTCCTTGCTTTTTGCTATTTTCTCACTATTTTTGCTTTCATTTCCGATGTAAGCAAAGAGGAAAAACAATTGAAAAACTTTCCCTCGGGGCTGTTATAAAATGTTGTGGGTTGAAGTGTGGTTTGACAAAACCAACACCAGCAAAATGCAAGCAATATTAAAGCTCATATTAAATTTTACACTCTTCTGAAGTTTGACCTTGTTTCGAACTTCTAAACAGACACTGCAAGTGAGTTCATTTTTAAAGTTTACATTTAAGCATTAATCATACATTTGTTTGTGCTCAGTTGTAAACGTCATTACCTTCTATTACTTGTTGTTGGCTACCATATCTTGATGTTCCTGAGTAACACTTTGCCTTTAATGAGTTTTCAGTTCTTCCCCTTTGGTTTCTATAATCAACCTTCTTGGTTGATTGTTTGTTGGTCGTCGCCGGAGTTCCGTATTGTTGATGTGTGTGACATATTGTTGTCTGCTGTTTTTATGTCTTGAATTTTGTTGTTGTTTTGTTGAGTTTGACTTCATATCAATTCCACGGATTCTTTTGTTTTGTTTTGTTTTTGTTGCTTCTCCATATATTTCCTCTTTATAAAACGTTTTAATATCCTTTACTTTGTCCTTGCCTCATGAGCTGGCATTCATTTGTTTGTCTCCTTTTGTGTTTTTACATTGTTGTTTTCTTTTTTTTTATATATATATTACTCTTCTTTGTGTCTGTCTGCTTGTAGCGCACATATGTGTCAAAAACATTTAAATGTACCTATTAGTTAGTGTCTTGAGTAAAGGTTAAGAAATTGTTGACTTAAAGTTAAATTTG
Organism: Pherbina coryleti; assembly: GCA_943735915.1. NCBI lineage: Eukaryota > Metazoa > Arthropoda > Insecta > Diptera > Sciomyzidae > Pherbina > Pherbina coryleti. The sequence goes on from OX030949.1 coordinate 11,953,468, forward strand.
AAGAGCGAGTTAAGGCTCTTCAAGTTTTATACAGAAAAAAATAAAAATAATGTCCAATTCCATGAGGCATGTATTTTTCATTTTTCTCATCTTCCCTCCACATCAAGTCGTTAATGACTTTTTTATAGCCAAAGTTCCCTAAAGATAAGTTTGAGCGCAGAGCAGAAGAAAAAAACGAATCCAATCAAATCTCTCAAACTCACTGCATACTTTCAGGCGTATGTGCACAGTTAATTGCCCCTTGAAGAATAGCTCGGGAAAAGGCATTTTAAGCAGCACTTCCGGTACAATTTTGCTACTATAAGCCAACACACACATACAAACACACGCACAACAAACACAACACGGACAATCGTACGTGTAGTCAGCAGTGTTTGTATGTGTTGCGTGTCGCCACGTTGCGTGTGTGTACTTAATCGGATTCACTTGCACTCTTGTCTGTCTCGCAGTCTGTCCATTTGACTTTCACGCTGTCTGCTTGTCTAACTGTGTCTGTCTCCTGACTCCGCTGGCCTGTCTCCGCCTGACTTGCAACTTCAACAGCAGCAGTAACAGCAGCAGATTGAATCCTAATCGAGGTTTGACTCTGGTTACGTTGCGTAAACACGCAACAACCAATATGCTTACAACGTAAGCATTGCAACGCATCGCAACGTAACGGAAACAAACAATGGCGGCATATAATCGTCGACCTCGTCCACAACCACCTCATCCACACACCGTTGTTGTGTCGAAGGACCTTCTGCGTAATTTCAAACGTGGCGCCTGATTGTATATTTCCAAAACAGCCTCAAGTCTAATGATGGCTCTTCGTGGAGTGGAATGTTGGCCCTGATGCTGTGTGGAGCGTTTGTTGCTTCTTTTTCATTGTTTTTTTAACGACCTAAACGCCCTGCTGCGTTTTGGTTGCTCATTTTTTGTTGCCACTCCTCTTGCACTCGTTACTCTTGGCATTGTTGTGTTTTGTTTTTGTAGTTGTTGTTCTTTTTGTAGTTGTTGTTGTTGTTGTTGTTGGTGTTGTTACGGCTAACTTTGGTTTCAACTGTTTCTTTCACATTGACATCTGTCACACTCTTGTGTGCAATTATTTGTAGGTTTGATGGTGCTCATCGATGCTCTGCTCCTGTGCGGTGTTGATCTTTCGTTGCATCGTTGCACTTGCATGCATTAATGTCAGTACAAGTAACATTAAATTTAGCAAAAGAAATAGGCTAGCAAAACTAGAACGAGGAACAAATTTAAGGACTTACACGCTTTAGACCAATGATACTCAACCTTTTCTTTCTTCGGGCCACATACATACATACATTTGTAAAGTTACGCGGGCCGCAACACTATTCAGGTATGATGAAAAAAAATCATGAAACCCCTCTTTTTGAAAAAACCATTTATTTTAAAAATGAAGAACTAACTAGCAAACATTTTCTGAGTGTCTAAAAAAAACAAATTACTCTAAAAAGAGTCTTTCTGATGCGTGTTTTATAAGTACGCAATTAAAAGACTCCTTAAGTAGTCTTTTATATGAATGTAAAATGACTGCTCAAACATAGGACTCTTAAAAGAGTCAATATTATGCTTGCTTTATGAGTTCTCATAAAAAGATTTCATTTAAAATCTTAAATAAGACGGTATTATGATTGTTCATAACAAAGACTCACAAAAGGATTAAACTTCACAGCAAACATTATGACTCTTAAAAGACTCTAAAAAGACTCTTAAAAAACTCTTTTAAGACTCATATAAATAAGTTTTTATCGCCATAATGCGCTTAAAAAATACTCTTTTATGAGAACATTTTCGTAGGTTATGGGCTTCAAAATATGATTCATAATAATGACTGCTTTACGTCTCATTTTGGACATAGTTAAAGTCAAAGTTAAGACTCTCATTTAATACTCTTTTAAGATCCATAATAAAGACTCTTCAAAGACTCATAATAAAAACTCTTTTAGAACTCATATAAGTTAGTCTTTTTGGACTCAAAATTAAGACTCTTTTAAGACTAATATTTAATACTATTTTAGGGCTCATAATAAAGACTTTTTAAATACTTATAATAAATACTTTTTTTGAACTCAAAGCCATATTTAAGACTCTTTTAAGAATCATGTAATGGAAACTTTAAAGACTCATAATGAAGTCTCTTTCAGAACCCATAAAAGTAACAATGATGGTTTCTTGTTGGTAATTTTGCGTATGGTTTCGTCACCGACTATTTTTTGTTTGTAATTTTTTTTATGTTACTAATTCCTACCTAATTGTACCACGTATCCAACGATTTGTTGTTGTTGTTGGTTATTTTTTTGTTATTGTTGTTGCACTCTTCAAAAATCACTCTTTGGCAATCCCTGCTTTAGTACCATTTTGGATACTTTTTTAATCCTTAAGTACGGAGTACCAAATTCTGTGCGTCAAAGCCGAAATGAATCTCAAGATAACTGAAATTTAGAACGATTTGTTTAAATTATGTTCCTGCTAATAAATGTGTTTAGGACTGCACATAAAACTTGGCGGGCCGCATGCAGCCCGCAGGCCACAAGTTGAGTATGGTTGCTTTAGACGATTGAAAAATACGAAATAGTTTGTGATGTTGTCTGTGAAGGATAAGAAATCTATCAATATTTGAAGTTTGAGTTACATTATATAGTAGGGTGTGGTGGGGTGAAGCGTTTCGCCTTTCTTTGAAGGCTCACAACACCCCCAAAAATTATAATTTTTTAATGGTTTTTGGCTTAAATCGCAAGAATAGGCATTTTTCTTAATTTCTATGTGATCAGATTTTAGCATTTTCGATTTCGGCAAAAAATGATGGGGATACTTCAAAAATGTTAATTTTTCGATGTTTGAAAAGTTGTAGGGAGTAGCGTTTCACCTACAGAATCTTTCCGTTTTCATGTATAAACACCAACATAAATCGGTTTAATGGTCTCGGGTAGGCCCCTTAGTCAGCAAGAAACTAAAATACTGAATAAAAGTCTTCGAATCCAAATTTATTATTTGAAAAGACTCAACTTTTAAAGTGCAAAGTTAAATACATAGCGTCTTGGAACACTTTGCTTTCCTTAAACTACAAAAACCAGTCATCAGCATTGCGTTGACATTTTGTAAGCACCTCGTGTTTGACTTCTATATTAAATATAATTTATCTTGATTTACCTTCATGCAGACAAATCACATTTGCTGCATATAAATCATAGAGCAATCCCATCGCTATTTCCCTGCCTATCTTCATCCATGCACTACACCCTTACAATTGACATAAGGTAATGGCTTCAATTGAGTGAAATTCCTAAAGAAAAAAGTCGCACATTTGAGCTCACCGCCCGCAGGAAGCTAGGACCGAAATTGCGTAGACAAGCCTGCAAGCAGCAGCCATTAACTCTCAAACATACAAACATGATCATAGGCACACAAATGCACACACTCGAACACATTCTTATGCAATTCATCATCGTGATACATTATTTTTGTACTGCTTTTGCAGGATGCTGCATAAGTACTGCTATTTTCATAGGTAGGCGTGCATGCGTGTTTGCAAGGATGTGTGCTTTATGAGTAAAATTGCTTTATTAACCTTTTCAATGCCAGCGTCTGCTGTTTTTACTGCTGTTGCTGTCAAACATATGGAACCAGAAGTCATTTCAACGCAATCCCTAAAGTCGTCCCGCATGTCTAACTGAACCTAGCTTATATGAGGAAAAATTTGGTTTTCTTACATGCGAACGCATTTTGCTGTTAAATTGCACTGGGCTGCTGCGTCTGCTACTCTTTCTTGATACTAATTCTTCTTCTTCTTCTTCTGTTCTTCTTTTTTGTTCCAGTATTGTGAATCTTCCTGGGCGCTCTATACTTCTGAGCGCCTGCTGTTGCGGTATTTCTGTAGATTCTTATATTATTTTGTGCTATACATGAACACTGTTGTTGTTTGCCATTGTGTGCGGCGAAGGTTCTTTTCGTCCATATGTTTGTGTGTTTGTGTCTGTCTGTCTGAAAAGCCATCAAGGTGCTTTCAGCTCATGTGACTTCATTTGTGCTACATTTTCTTCTTTTGTTGTAGCGATGTTGGCGCAGTTATTTTTGTTGTTTTTGTTTCAAAAGCTAGATGGCTTTTGCTTGTCAGCCTGCTGCGTGCATGTCACAAGCATAAAACTTACATACAAGCAAACAGCTCGGAATTCATTGCAACCGAGCTCACTTAAGTTACGTGCAATTTTATCGGGTTGAAATTTTAATGCAGTGCCTCGAACTGGCTTGTAATATATTACATTGCACGGTTCTTGCGCAAGAGAAATTGTTTGTTTTTAAAAAGCTTCAACTCAAAAATATTTAAAGGTCAAATGAATTCAGAACGTATGTTGCAACCAACCTTCTTTTAAGCTTCTATTAATTTTGTGACGAGCTAGGACGAAGCTAACTAAAGAAACTAGTTAAACTTTATGGCGCTAGTTGTACCTTTTTAAAGAAATCCTTTTTAAAAAAATTTTTTTTACGAAATAGCTATTTGCACTCTTATTATGCTCTGTCAAGCAACTTGTATAAGGCTTCCCCATATTATTAATGAAAGCTTCATCAGAACTTCAATATTCAATATTTGACAATATCCACTCTACCAAACTGTATTGTAGAGAAAAAGATCTCTTTGTACCAATTCCGTTCTTAATTTTCTTTTGGGATAGTAAAAGTAAAAGCCAATGCCTTAAAAATTTGAGGCAAATTTGATTTTATTATATGTATACTAGCTGAACCGACAAACATTATTTTGTCCAGTAAAATAACTTTTTATGAAGTACTTAAAAGAAAAAGAAAAAGCCTTAAAATTTCGAAAATTTTACAAAATTTTGCGTAAATTCCGTGTATGAAATAAAATTTTTTTTTCATGTACCCACAAATACCACTCATTTTATTAAATTTTGTAAATTTTTTTTAAATTCTTTTAAAGGGTTATTCATTTTAAAGTAAGAAAGTAAAATTTAAAAAAACATACTTAAAATATAGATTTTGATAAAAATTTTATTTCGTTACAATGTTTGGATTTCTTTTTTTTTTAGGCTTTGAACCCAGGATTTCAGGTGTAATACCTATTTAATTAAGTCTGCCTTGGTTCGAAATGGGGTGATTGATTAGTGGAAGGGTAAGGGTAATCAAGTGAAACATGTGTAGGATGCTCTAAGCGTGGCGGACAAGCGTAGAAACATGTGAATTTGAATCTGAGGCAAGTGTTATGCCTTTATCTCAGTCAATTCAAGTTATTAGGCAATCTCATCCACAAACTTCTCTACCACCAGCTAGCTATCCATATATATTGATGAGTTTTCAATTTCAGTTGATTAGAAATGAGGAAAGAAAATTGAAAATGCGAAAGGTTAAAGCGTAGGTCCATGGCTTGGCCGGGAATCGAACCTGAGACCTCTGGGGTAGCAGTCGAGCACGCTACCTACTCGACTACCGAGGCCGCATATAGAGTTTTTTTGCAGGATTCAATAGTGTTGAGGTAGTTTTCGATGATTTTTGTGCACAATTCGGGCACGAGCTCCACCATGATCTGACAAATTTTGGTTTTTAAGGACCTCCTGAGTTTTTTGAAAAAATAAAAGACACTTTTAAAAAATTTTTATTTTCAGTTATTTTTTATTATAGACCAAATTTTTTTTACATTGTTAAAGTATAACTATTCAAGATTTATACCTAACATTTTGGTCCAAAAATATTTGTCGATAAGATAGTAAAGTGCAATGTCGTGAAAGACTTAGAATTTGCAGTGAGGAAGATATCTGGAGATTGGTTCATCTGAAAAAAAATATTCGGTTTGGTAAAAAGTTATTGCGAGTTTAATCTTTGATTTTTGAAAAAGTAAAAAATTGAAGTCGCTTTAGGTAATAAATCAAAAAATATGTATAAAAAAAAAATCTAACAATTGAACGCGCAAGAAGTATTTACTAAGTCTAAAATTTTTTTTCAGATGAACTAGTCTCTAGATATCTTGCTCACCACAAATTTAAAGTCTTTCGCGACATTGCACTTTTCTACCTTATCGACAAATGTTTTAAGATTTTAATTTAAAAAATAATTTAAAAAGAAATTCTAGAAAGTGGCTTAATTTTTTGAAAAGCTACCGGAGGTCCTTAATTGCTCAAGAGTTTAAGGTGTAGCTCCACAAAAAAAAAGTGTAAAAGCGTCAAATCGCATGATCTTGGAGGCCAATTGACATCTCCAAATCTCGAAATAAGTCGTCCTGGAAATTTCCGTTGCAACAAAGTCCTAATTGCTGTTGTTGTGTGGCTTGTGGCCCCATCTTGTTGAAACCACATATCGTCCACGCCCATATCTGCAATTTCAAGTCAAAAAAAATCGGAAAACATGCGACCAAAACGCTCAGAATTGACTAGAACGATTGCTCCTTGCTCGTTTTTAAAAAAATACGGACCAAGGAAACCACCAGATCATAAGCACACCAGAATAGTGTTGCCGGAGAGACGAACTGAAATTGAGCACTGTTTGGGAAAAAATTTACCACTTTCAGAGAAAATTTACTTGTTCCCAAAATAAAAAAATAAAAAAAAATTGTAAATGATTAACAACCGCTATAATTTTTTTTGTTAGTATACATATATTTATAAAGAAACAACAAAAATATGAAAAAATTCCATTCGTACCATTCACACACCGAAAAGCAAAGCTGATCCGACAACCGACAACTGCTCCTATTCTGGACGTGTTCTCAGCGGATTTCTCTGAGAGAGGGTCGCCAACTGACAGCCGCAAAAAAATTATTTCGCAAAATTTACTACGTTTGGTCAAAAATTACCTATTTAACTTCTGCCCAAAAAATGAGTCAAAAATCACCTCAATTAGAAAAATTTACCTCAATCTGCACCAGACAGTAACTTTTTAAGGATGCAATGGCCTTTCCACAATTTGCTTGAAATGGACCTCCCCGCTGAAGAAAATTTACTTCGAAAAATCAGCATATTTTTTAAAACAATTTCTTTTGACGTTACATGGACTTATTATTCGCTGATTATTATTGCTAGGATTAAAAATATGATACACCCAAATAGGCCTGGTCTTAGTCCTCATAATATAATTAGACAAACAATTTTTAACATCATATGGACACAGAGAGAGCCGCTCAAAGATCGACAATGCAACATTCATGCAGCGGCGTTGCATTGAATTTTTACTCGGTGAGTATATAAGCTTTATTATAAGGATTTATAATTGGCCTTACGACAAAAATAAAAACAAAAACTCTGACGTCAGCTTGTACTGAATAAAGCAGCATATGTAACAGAAATGTAATAGCGTTGCATGGAATTATTGCTCACTCAGGAGTTGTGCTGCGGTAAATTTTGTTTTACGGCAACATAGATGTGTTATTATCCCTCACAACTGAAATACAAAAACACATATGCATCACTTTTGCTGGGTGAATTGCATGCAGCTAAAGCAAAGGCTAACACCAACACCAACACCAACACCAATACCAACACCAATACCTACACCAACACCAACACCAACACCAACACCAACACCAACACCAACACCAACACCAACACCAACACCAATACCAACACTAACACCAACACCAACACCAACACCAACACCAACACCAACACCAACACCAACACCAACACCAACACCAACATCAACATCAACACCAACACCAACACCAACACCAACATCAACATCAACATCAACATCAACATCAACATCAACATCAACATCAACATCAACATCAACATCAACATCAACATCAACATCAACATAAACATAAACATCAACATCAACATCAACATCAACATCAACATCAACATCAACATCAACATCAACATCAACATCAACATCAACATCAACATCAACATCAACATCAACATCAACATCAACATCAACATCAACATCAACATCAACATCAACATCAACATCAACATCAACATCAACATCAACATCAACATCAACATCAACATCAACATCAACATCAACATCAACATCAACATCAACATCAACATCAACATCAACATCAACATCAACATCAACATCAACATCAACATCAACATCAACATCAACATCAACATCAACATCAACATCAACATCAACATCAACATCAACATCAACATCAACATCAACATCAACATCAACATCAACATCAACATCAACATCAACATCAACATCAACATCAACATCAACATCAACATCAACATCAACATCAATATCAACATCAACATCAACATCAACATCAACATCAACATCAACATCAACATCAACACAACATCAACATCAACATCAACATCAACATCAACATCAACATCAACATCAACATCAACATCAACATCAACATCAACATCAACATCAACATCAACATCAACATCAACACCAACATCAACATCAACATCAACATCAACATCAACATCAACATCAACATCAACATCAACACAACATCAACATCAAGATCAACATCAACATCAACATCAGCATCAACATCAACATCAACATCAACATCAACATCAACATCAACATCAACATCAACATCAACATCAACATCAACATCAACAACAACAACAACATGAGACACCGTCACGCCAATATCTACGGGTGTGTCCACGACACAGCCAACTCTTTTTTAAAAAAGTCTTTACTACACAGTTGACAATTGCCAAATGCAAGGGCTGCACTTTTCGAAATCCGAAATGGATAGCCCTGTGTATCTGTTAGAATTATTTCAAAACGTATTCACTCCTGCTGTATCTGCAAATGATTCATGAAATGTGAAAATGCTGCACGCTACATCATTAAGTCAAGTTTTTTTTTTTCCTTTTTTCAATCCTTGAATATTAAACAATAAATTACAAAATAAAAGTTGCTGTTGCTACAGCATCCGGTATATAGAGAATTTTAATTTTGTGTAGAAAAACTAATTTTTTATAAACTCAAATTAGCATTAACATTATCAGTGCTAATGCTGCGTGTCAAATTGTATCAGTGTGCTGGAGCGTTAGCGGTGATGTGGTAAGAAAGTGTTTGTTTATTCTCCAAATAATAAACCGGGTACCCGTTGTTAATGAAGTTGCAATTACTCAAAAAAAAAAAAAAAAATCAATAACGGTGAGAAAATTAGGGTCTTAATAAAATAAAAACAAGTGAAATCAACGTATAGCAAGCTTAATTTTATGCCCAACACATAAATCCTGAACTGGAATGAAATCTTAAAAATTACTTCCTGTGCTCAACACTCGGTGTTGCGCATTCGATTATTCGAGTATTCGTTTTAATTTCTACAATCTTTCCCCGCAAGTAATTTGTACCTAGCTGGGGTTTCGTTTTAAAGTGATTATTAGCGAAAACACTTAAGAGCAGAAGTGTGGAGATGGCAGCAACGTAGCCTGTTATATCCTGCGCAACATATTAGCGTGTTTTTCACAGCTCGAAACGCTTTAGATTGTAAACATATTTAATTCGCGGCAAGGCAAACCAGACTCGAGGACAACAAAAACACTACAACAATAACAACAACAATGGCAGGAAAATAAAATCTTTTACTTGAAGTAAACGATGGATGATGCGAAAGCATATTAAATTACAAGGATATAAAAAATGACAAATAATAAAGAACGCGCTCAGCCTGCACCCTTGGCCCAACAACAACTACAGTAACAGTGACAGCAAGCGTCTTAAGGTAAGGTAGCAAGAACGACGTTGAGGGTGGCTTCAATGTAATTCGTGGTTACGCACAACACGGCGTAATAAATTTGAGCATTTTTTATGAAGTTGCTTCTCGCTACAGCCACTCAAAAATAAGCAACAATCATATTATGTGCAATAAAAAAAAAAAAGTGTGAAAAAAGTGTCTCACTTTAATTCTATTATTTGCAAACGTGTAGCTTTTTCATCGCATCTGCATTCTGCTTGTTCTACTTCGTCTTCATATTTCCTTGATTTGCATCTCGTTTATCATTTCTGTGCACATCTTGAGTTGTGGCAGCAAAGTAACCGGCAAGAATGGCAAAGTGAGTGACTGTTACACGTCGTGAGCGTTGCACAGTACAATGATTTTATAAAAGGTACGTCCAAGCTTTATTTCAATAAATTTTGTATGAGTCATTCCAAATCAATTGGTTAAAAAAAAAACAAAAATGGAGGAACAACCATTTTTGAAAGTTTAGGTTTTTATTAAAATTTGTTTATTTGACTCGACTACCGGCCTTGGCAGCATGCTCGACTTCTGCTCTGGCTACAGCGCACAGTGCTTTGTCCCCATATAGTGAATCGGCAAAATTAGAGAAGTTATCACAGAAAAATGAAATTTGGTGTGCTGGTTCAAAATATGTTAATTAAGAAAAATTCGAAGTTTCGGAAAAATCGGTGCAAGGACATGACTACCTCCCATACATCTTTAAATTTAAAAGTTTAATTTTAGCTTTAATTGTATATAGAAAAAATCGAAAGTTGGTAACTATCTGTTAAAATATGTCTTTTAGCTTAGTGGTTAATTTTGTTTCATTCGGTGCAAGGACATGACTACCTCCCATATATAATTTTTCTCAAAAACTAAATTGCAACTACATTAGTGATCTGAATTCACTGAAAACTTATAACAACTTATAAAACTATATTTTGGGAAATTTCTCTTCATTCGATACAAGGACATGACCATCTCCCATATATCCTTTTTCTCAAAAACTATATTTTAGCTACATTTGTGATCAAAATGCACTAAACACTAATAACAACTTATACAACTATGCTTTTGAGCTCTCTGAGAAATTGGGCTTCATTCGATACAAGTAAATGACCATCTCCAATATATCCTTTTTCTCATAAACTAAATTTTTGCTACATTTGTGATCCAAATGCAAATAATTTAATATTCTCTTTAAAAAGGGTCATAAATAAATTTGTTTCTAAATTTGCTCAATAAATAAGATAATTAATTTTAATTGTAATATATGATGTTTTCTTTCAAAATGTATTTCTCAATTTCTTTGAATTCATCATTTTTTTATGTGTTTTGTAGACCTAAGTGACGATAGTTCCGGATCCGACATTAATAAGAAATGAGCCATTAAATCTCTATTTGTATTTTCTTTCGTCGTTTTTCTTGTATGGGATAATCGCAAAATGTACATAACAAGTCATATCGTCCGCTTAGTATTAGCACACGCAACAACAAAGTGCAGTGTGTTCATGGAGTAAATGAGTTGAAACATAGGGAAAGCAATGAAACGAAAAGCAAAACGGAAAACATGAATCAGCTGTTTACAAACAAATGTTGATTACTTGATACTTTTTACTGGATGTCGTTCGTTTACTTTTTGTGATATTTTTTACTGAGAGAGTAAAATCAGTCTTACTCTCCCAGTAAAAGTTACTTGATATTTTTTACTCGAAAAGTTCTCAAACAGACCTACAGTCAATAAAATTGCACAGATTACAAAAATTCAATTGAACATTGAACGTCGCTGGAGCCCTTTACTTGGAAAAATTTATATAATCATATTTTTGGTCTTTGTAAAACTAAAAAATATAGATGTTTTAAAAAAATACAAAATTTCAAATTTCCGGTTACAAATCTTAAATTTTTTTTTTACTAGTGGTTAGATTTGTTAACAAAGTATATAAATGAAAAATAAAAAATCGCCTACTTTTTATTTATATATTTTTTTAATTTTTTCAAAGTTTGCAAAACTTTAGGGTTTCCGCCAAAAAAACAAAAAATATTCTTTCAATTTTTGGTAAGTTTTTGTCACTATTTAATAAAAATTATACACTACATCAAAATTTGATTAATTTTTTATAGTAATAAATAAAAAAAATTGCATAAATTTATTTTTTTTAAATTTTGGCAGTACCATAAACTTAGGTCTTTGCAACTTGTTCTGAAACTTAGGAAATATGTCTTTAAAAATTCATATCATTTTTACATTTCCGGGTGAAAAATCTAAAACTTTTTTACATATTCTATTTAAGCTCTTTAAAATGTACTAAATTCACAAATAAAAATTACCTACTCTTAAAAAAAAAATTTTTTCAGTCTATCAAACTTTTGCATTTTGGGAATTCCAAATAAAAAATCGCAAAAGTTTTCGATGGCACAAACAACATTTTTATATAAAATATTTACAAAAAATTATTTTTGTTTTTTTTTTCCTATAGTTATAAACAAAACTGTTAAGTTTAAAAGCAATACAATAAAAAATGAAATTTTAAAAATTTGTTTTGTAACACAGTAAAAACCGTTTTTCCGTTCAACAGTTTTACCTCAAACGTTTTCTGACTTTAGCGCCCTCTACTGTTAACAAAAAGACGAGATGATAAATTCTTTTTACGAATTTATTTAAGGTACTTTATTAGCTTTACAAAAATGTTTAATACTTAAATATTCTAAGCACTTTATTTTATTTTAATTTTGCCTATGGGACAAAGCACTGTGCAGCGTGCTCTGGCTACATTTCCCATTAGTCATAGAGTTCTGAATAAAGGACCATGATATAAAGCATTCTTTGAACTTTATAACCTCACATACAACAAATGCTAAAGATACAACTTGTTCTTGTTTAAAAAAAAGTTCAAACTTTTTTTTAGAATCATTATATTTTACATACAACTGAAAGAATTTTTTATAGGAAGCAATTAGTTATTGACTTCATTTTTTTTTAAGTGGAGGGTTTTGCAATAGAGACTTGACAACTTTATATTAAACTTCTGAACGCATCCTTTCACTTATTATTAAACTGTCACTGTCAATTTATTTAGTAAACTCAACATTTTCATCATGGTAAAGTACACGAACGAACAACGTCTGCAAATTATAAAAATTTCGCAAAATCGCAAAATTATCTTCAGTGACGAAGCTCATTTTTGACTCAATGGGTTCGTCAATAAGCAAAATATGCGTTATTGTTCGGGTAAAAATCCACATAACGATCGTAACGTTACTGTGAATGGCCATCGCTATCGCGCCATGATTACCAACTATTTTTAGCCCGAATTGGAAGATATGGACTTGGACGACATGTGGTTCCAACAGGACGGTGCCACAAGCCACACAGCACACATTACAATCGATTTACTGAAGAGTAAGTTTGATGAGCATGTTGTCTCCAGTCTAATGGGCCAGTCGATTGCCCGCCTTGTTCGCGCGATTTAACGCCTCTAGACTATTTTCTTTGGAGCTACGTCAAGTCATTGGTCTATGCCAACAAGCCGACGATGTTGGAAGACCTCAGAGCCAACATTGAACGCAAAATAGCGGCCGTTTCGGCCGAAATGTGTCGCCGAGTCAATGCAAATTAGGTTCAACGAATCAACCTCTGCATATGTGCCCGAGGTGGCCATATGAACGAAGCCGAGTTCCATTCATAAATGTTTTGATTGTACTTCAAGTCGATAATAAAGTATTTGAAATATCTCAAATGGCTTGCGTTTAAAAAAAAAGTTGTCAAGTCCTTAATGGAAAACCCTTTACTTTTCAATTACACCGAGAAAAAAAAACAATAGCAAAAGTACTTAAGCCGGTCTTTGGTGAAAAGAATTTGTGTGGAATTTAAAAACGTATGTTATTCGCCAAAGTAATTTATTGTTTCATACAAAAAAATCTATAAAACAATATATTACTTTAGTGAAAAAGCCTAAGTTTTTAATTTCCATAAGTTTTTTTTCCACTCAAGGCGACTTAGGTGGGTTTACTATTGCTTTTTTCGGTGTATTAGATTATATACTATTTTTTCATAAATGTTGAATTGCTTGAATAAATAATTTTAATATTTTAATAATTATTGTAAATTCATTTCACAAATATTTATAAACGAAAAACCACCAATGACAAATGCTTGATAGCTTGTTATCCAAATGCTGTTCATTATTCGGAAACTTATGTAAACAAAAACAGCTGATTGGTTACGACACTAGGTCTGTTTCCGTACGCACACTGTGTAACTTGTGGGACACTATTTTCTGTTTCCGTACTTTCTGTGCTTAAAATGGGAGAAGAAGAACAAGCATAAAATCGCTCTCTCGAGCACACAAAGTGCACAGAGAGCAGTGTTGCCAGAACTTTTTTGAGAAAAGCGCGAGATTTAAAAAAAATATCGCCCAAAATCGCCCAATGAAAAAAAAAATCGCCAAAAATCGCCATTTTTTCTAAGAAATTTATTATATGAGAAAAAAAAACAAATTAAATACATTTTTTTTCAAATAATATTGAGATCTGTTAATAGTATTAGATATTCTTATTTTCATATTTTTGAGATCTATAAAAAATAATAAAAAAGCTACTTCATTTTATACGAGAATTTTGATCGTTAAAGAACATTTTTTTAGAGACTATAACTTTTTAGAATTTTTCAATATGCAACTTTAAAAAAAAACTTTTTGCAAAAAACTTAGTTCCTTCAGCCATATAAGACTCTTCCTCCGTTTCGTCAATTCTCGAAGTATTGTTTAGTTCATACATTGATTTAGTTTATACAAGATGAATGCCAACTTACAAATATTGTCAAACATTTTTCCGCCTACGGCTGTCTTAATTTTGTATGCAGATTACCAAAATTCTTCACTTTCAGATGGCACTTTGTTTTTGAAAACATGGAAATTTCAACAAAGATTCGTATTCGATTTCTTCTGCACGTCGCTCTTCAAGAGATAGGTAATGAAGAGGGAGTTCACGGAAAGAAGGTCTTATATAGTTTAAACATCTTTCAGGACATAAAATAAATGCATTTTCAAAAATTTCAAACAGACTAGGTAATCGTTTTAACATTTCCTTGATTAAAACTATAATGAAATTCTGGCATTTTGATAGTATGTCTATCATAACAATATCATCACTTAATTTGTGAATTTCTTCATGGAACTGATAATAAAATGTAAGGTCATTAATTATTTTATAATTGCTTTTATCCGCTAAAATTTTATTTAAGCTGAATGTAGCTAAATTATCAAAATTTAAATTTTTGTCAATGTCTTCTTTTATAATTTTTGAAACAAGTCTTTGAATAAATGTTGTGATTTCAACCAAGGTATATTAAGGAAGGTAGAGTTAGTAGTTGAAATTCTCTCTTGTGGTGGGTACAGCACCTGTCAAAATCGGCTATTGAACGAAAAAAAGCAAAACAAATAAAATTTTCCAATTAGACTTGTGTTGTTGATGAAAATTATTTAAGCAATTTAATGCCCAGAAGTTGTGCAATTTGTAAGAAGCCTTTTCAAAAAGAAAATTGCTCGTCTTTTAGTGTGCCCTTTAATGAAGCAAGACGCAATCGCTGCAACGTTGCTTGTTCCACAACATTTTCCCAATCAGCGCGGGTCTACGAAAAACATTTTTATAAAACGGATTTTATAAATCTTCCCGGGAATAATTGCGGTCCACTTCGGTTGCAGCCAGGAGCAGTGCCTTCCTTAGTGTTATTTTACCTTCACGATAAATACTAAAAAAAAACATTCAGCACGCACAAAAATTAAAACTATGAATTTTAACACATTTGACAGTTTTCTATTCACTGTTTTTTTGTTTTTTTTTTTACGTTCTTCTTATGTTTGACAGCTACTGTACCCACCACTCCGAGATGAGACTACCTTGTTGAATATACCTTGATTTGAACGTAAGCTTGAAAAAGTCAACTTTTTCTCATTGAAAATATAAATTAAGTGAGTTGATGTTTTGAAGAAACGAAAGCATTTCGATATAAATAAATTATCGGTAAGGGCTTGTGAGCTGTGTTCAGTCGCATTGTTAACAGAGTGTTCCAAACACTTAAAACAATTGTTATTTTCTTTAATTGAAATTTTAAACACATTAGATGAGTTTATGAAAAAAGATTGTTTTTACAAAAATCGCCCAAAAAATCGCCAGGCGATTTCCTAAATATTTAAGCGCAAAAACAAGAAAAAAAGCGCCCAATTGGCGATAAATCGCCCAATCTGGCAACGGTGACAGAGAGTGCTAGAACTCGAGACTTCGAGTAAAGTAAGAACAAGCATCAAGAAGAATAAGCATCAATAAGAAGAAGCAAATGTCAAATTACATTTCATAATTGTTTATGTTTTGCGATAAATAAATTCACAAATTGTGTGCCTAAAAAGAAATTTACGTACAATAAATAAATAATAATAAATAAAAATCAAGTAATTGTCCAGTTTTGCTTTAAAAAATGGCTTTTAATAATTGGCGCAATTTACGTCTCACACGTCTGCAGTCAAAATCAGCTTTTTTGTGCTTGAAACTTACTAGAATCTGTTTCCGTACTTTTGCAACTATTCTCACATTTCGTTTTTACTCTCTTACACACATCTTACACAAATCTTACACAGTGTAGAGTACGGAAATAGACCTACTAAAATAAACATAGCTTTCAGAGATGTAATGTTTCAGTACGTTTTTTGTACGGAAGGTAGCAACATTTTAAACTAGTGTTTAAACTTACGATACTATGACCATATAACAAGATAGTACATGAGAATCTCCTTAATTAAGCAACTTTTTAATTATTTATAAATCAATACACTATTCCACGAGGTAATTCCACATTCAACGTTACAGTTCATCGAAGCTGTCTATTTTTTTTTTAATTTTCCCATACATTTGTTTAAAATTTGCAGCCAACCATTTGCTATTTATAGTGTCATCGAAGGGCCCCAATCACCCAAGGGCCCCTGTGCACTGCACCGTTTTGCACCTATGGAGTTACGCTACTGGTTGTTAGCGATCATATGGATGCGATTCACAAACGAAGTCAATTCTTCGAATTTCAACACACACGGAAATATTGAATTTGTACATTACAGTACAGTACAGTATTTAACTACTAATGACACGACTTTTTGTTGTACCCCATTTACATTTATCAACTTGCTTGGAAAAGATTAAGCTCATTGTAATACAAATGGCCAAATTTAATTTTTCTCAAAATTTTTTTTTAACCAAAGAATTTTAAAGTTAACACATTAAAAACTTCATATTTTTCTCATTTTGCCAAAAAAATATGAAAAACAAAATGTTAAAAATTCTTCGTATGCAACTCAGCAGGCTTCCACATTTGATTCTTAAAATGTACCCTTAGTTGAAATTTGGCAAAATCGGATGAAAACCATGCCTATCTCCCATATAAAATAAGGTCATCAAAACGCAAAATTTTTAAAAAAAAAATCCACAAAATATCAATTGAAACTTTTGAAATTTTCTACCCAAGCATTGAATCGTATATAAAAATCGTATATACACCACCCATACCTCCTTAAGAAGTGATTATACCAAAATGGTAAGATATCTAAAAATTCCACAAAAATTAATACTTGAGCAAATATCAAATACTTTTTGTTTGAAATTTGTCAAAATCGAATGGAAGCCCCTCCTACTTCCATACAAAGTGACGTCATCAAAATCGAAAACCTTTATAAATTCCACAAAAATTAATGTATTGACTTGATATTAACACAAAAGGTTTAATATGTTAAACGTGCAATGAAAAAGAAATACGGATAAATTCAATAAAAACTACGCTTATTTCCAGTACAAGCTGACCTAATTAAAATAAAAAATTCTTCAAAATTTCGCATTATATACATTTATATTTATTATACACGAGTGTGTAGGGTATATTTTAACTTGGGCCAAACCAAAGATAATGCATTCCTTACTAGTTTCTTTCCAGTATCACTTCATTGTCCAAGTTGTTATATACTTAATTAAAAAAATTTTCCTAAAATGGTTCATGGAAGTGAACATTTAGTAAAAACATTCATCTTAATATATAATCTTAAATAATAGTATAATATATAATAATCTTAATAATCTTAAATAATAGAATAATAATCTTAAAAGATTTTTATTTATTTGACTTTTTTAAAAAAAGTCAAAAAATAATAGTTATTTTTGACCGATTTTTTTTTTTTGGTCAAAAATAACAGTTGAAATTTGACTTTTATTTTTTCGGTCAAAAATAACAGTTAAAATTTGACTTTTATTTTTTCGGTTAAAAATAACAGTTAAAATTTGACTTATATTTTTTCAGTCAAAAATAAAAGTCAAATAATGACTTTTACTTTTTCGGTCAAAAATAAAAGTTGAAATATGACTTTTATTGTTCCGGTCAGAAATATAAGTTAAAATTTGACTTTTATTTTTTCGGTCAAAAATATAAGTTAAAATTTGACTTTTATTTTTTCGGTTAAAAGGTGAAAAAATATAACAAAAGTATAAATTCTATTCACTCTACTCTTATCTGCCTTTGTCTGGCTTATCACTGCACCTTGCGTTCCCTGTCGTAAACTAAAATGATCATCAGAGAACATCAGAGAACTGAAATGAGTAACGGACAGAAATCGGATACTCAAATCATACCCGAGTTACTTGCTGTTCTATACCCTATCCTTGCTCAATGAAATATGTAAAATACTTATACAGGGTGGGTCAAATATATACTATTATATACTATTTATAACTAATAACTATAAACAAGGACGCCAAAAGTTTTTTCCCCATCTAGTTTTCGTCTTCAAGTGAAGAAAAGGAACTTTCATCGTTTTGTTGAGAAAGTTGTGTTGCACAGTATAATAATTAAATATTAATAAAAATCATTTTCAAACAAGCGAAAAATCGCGAAAATCCTAAAAGAGCACGACAAATAAATTTAGGCTGCAAAACAACGTGTGCCGGGTAAGCAAGTAATTAATATAGGATATCACTGTCAAATTGTGTACCTTTATTCTTAATAGAAAAAATAAAATAAAAAATAAAACTTAAAACTACAAAATAAAAGTCATATTTTAACTTATATTTTCGACCGGAAAACAAAAGTCAAATTTCAACTTATATTTTTGACCGGAAAAACAAAAGTCATATTTTAACTTTTATTTTTGACCGAAAAAATAAAAGTCATATTTTAACTTTTATTTTTGACCGAAAAAATATAAGTCAAATTGTAACTGTTATTTGTGACCGAATAAATAAAACTCAAATTTTAACTGTTATTTTTGATCGGGAAAATAAAAGTCATATTTTAACTTTTATTTTTGACCGAAAAAATATAAGTCAAATTTTAACTGTTATTTATTGACTTTTTTTAAAAAAGTCATAACAGTTACGGTCCCTGATATATTTTTGTATATACCCAGCAGAAAAGTGGACCAAATAGTTCTGAACTAGTTCCAAAAGGACCGAAAAGTTCGACTACAATACCCTTTAACATTGAACGAACAGACGCTTTTTGCGGGTTGATGTCATAGGAAAAGACAATTATCCCCATAAACACTCTTTTTTCCTCATATTTGAACTAGTTGCATTAGGAACATTTTTAAAATGGCTTATTTGTGCGATATTTTCCATCCACAATCCAGAAGAAATTTTTTTTTATAAATGTCTATAAAAATTTTTATTTCTCTTATTTTTTATTTTTTTTTTTTTTTGTTATTAATTTTTTTTTTTTTGTGCGCAGCAAATTTTAGAAAATAGCCAAAACGCGTTTATTTTTTTCAGTAATACTTTTGAAAATAAAAGCAAAGTGAACAACAAAAAGGCGTAGATTTTGTATTTTTTAGAACTACTTCGAACTGCGCTAGAAATGAACTAGTTCACTTTTTCAATAGACTCCAAAATAACTCCTGGGTAGTAATCTGAAAAAAAAATTATTCGTTACTAATGGAAAAAAACTTTTTAACAAATTTTTCCCACTTCCATTCCATTGTTAATTTGTTTGACATTAAATTTTTTTTTACAGTCTCACTCATTCATTCATTCATTCATTCATTCATTTGCTATCAGGATATACAAAGATTTCGCTATCCCGTTTGCATGTATCGCTCTTCTCTGCTGTCTTCTCTAATGATGAAATGTGGGTGGGATGTGGGTGTGTGTATATGTGTGTGTGTGTGAGCGAGCGTTGGCGTTTGCCTAAGTTTTCAAATGCCTGTGTGCGTGTGATTGGAAGCAGCAATAAAATACACGGTAAGTGAAATGTTTACGACTATGAAAAATGATGCGGTGGCCACAATCGTGCAACACTTCACTTAACTGCTGGCAATTGCAACGCATCTTTGGGAGGTGTTACCGCCATGTTCAGCCGACTTTTTAGCTGCAGTTAAAAAATATATTTTTCATTCAAGCTATGTATTAAGCACGATTTACATCTTATGCAAAATCGGAATCGAAAGCAATTTCATTGCTGCGACCAATTTCTATCATATTTATTTTTTCCATTATTTGGCCAGAAATATAAAGAGCAACCAACCCTTGTACAAAATAAAAATATTTTCAAAATCTTTTTAAAGAATTCTTTAAGAATTCCTTCAAAAGAAATTAAACAACTTTTTATAGAATATATAAGAAATACCCTTTATTATTTATCTACAAGGAACCTATCTATGCACATTCTATTAAATCTTATATTAAAAACTACAATAAATATTGATGCTCCTCACATAAGAACTTAAACGCTTAGCTCAGCAACAATCACCTTCATGGATCATTCGAAAGATATAAACGAACAATAAACTTCTTACCTATTCATAGACACTTGCATACAACAACCACACGGCACACATACTGCTGTCATCACACACTGCCGCACAAGCACACACATACAACCAAGCAAATAAAGCGGCAACAATGAAAATTGCTTTATTGGCGCTTTTTAACGTTTGCGCCAACGTCGCTTTATTCATTGGAACATTTCATTATAACAATAACGGTAAGTTTGAGCACCCACTTAATTCAAACGTGTATGTGTGTGTGTGTGTGTGCATAAGTGTGTTGTAAGGATGATGAGCTCATGGCTTTTAATATGCGAACGTTTATTGTTAGCAACTAAATCGATTGGGGTTCAATGTAATCCCAGCTGTTGTAATGCTTGGCCTTTGTTGTTGCAGGTAGTAGCAAAGCAGTGAGATGTATATATTGCTTTAAGGTGAGTTTGATGGTGAGACCGACAATAAAGTCGTACAGCTTTGTAGGAAACTTTGTGAAAATATCTTCAGGCAAATGTGGCGACTCAGGATTAATGTGCCACTCAACATATCGGAAAGTTTTACAAAACTCAAAATAGTTCTATAAAATTATTAAATTTTTTCTAGACTCAGCATTTATTCACGCATATCCTGCAAACTTCAACGCCAACAAACACGGAAAAACCAGTGTTGCATGCTAATCGCATAATTTAGATATAAACTTCAACAACAAGGAGACGCAATCAATATAATTGAAATTGCAGAAATCCTGCGAAAACTTTTCTGTGCGCAACACAGAAAGCAGTTTTCTCCAAAAAGCACACAAATCAAGGATATTCATCAAAATACCAGATATATGGATGGATGGATGGATGGATAAATGGTTGGTTAGAGAGCTAAAAAAAAAGTTCATCAAGCAAACAAGGAGCAAAGTTTTTGAGAAAAACACAGCATAAAGTCAGCAAAAGAACTGGCAGCCAGCAACTAGGAGCCACAAGAGCTCAATGAATGCTCTGTATCATTCTAATAAATCTTTGAAATTATTAGAATCAACGTCCGCAGCGACAAACGTGAAAACTTTTGCACCGGAAAAATAGTGTACGTCGTGCAAGACAACTGATGGCGTCCTTTGCCGTTCAACAACATGGCCAAAGCATTGCAGCACGCTGTGGTGCACGTCGAAAGCTTACTTCGGTCGTCTTGCATTTGCAGGCGAGCGAAACTTGAAAAGGACTTTTTCGAACTCGTTCTCGGTTTGCTGCTGCATGACAGACCGTCTTCTACGTATAACGTAACGTTATGCGACGTGCTGCTGCTTGCTGCTATAGTATGTCGTCAATGAAAATATTGCTCTGCTCACTCCCTCTTTCGCTCTGTCTTCTACTTTCTTGAACGGAACTTAATTGAATTTAATTGCCCACTTAATGGTTCAACGATCCTGGTCAAAAACATCCATGCAGCTGCGAATAGAGGACTGAGTGAGCGCATGTGTGGTAACTGTGTGTGTGTGTGTGTGTATGGTGGGAGGTAGCAATAATTTCGACATAATCCAGCGTTGTAATTGAAAGCGCCAACATGCAAGGACGAAGGCGTTTAGCCTAGTGCTCCATGGATATTTTTTCTGTTTTTGTTATTTTTTTTTTTTTTGTCATTGCAAAACTTTTGCCTGCAGCTACGTTTCGCGCTTCTCGCCCATTTCCTTTTGCAATAAAATTATTTCCAAAGTTGCACACTTTTTGGCTTCTAAGTTTGCAATTTTATTATTTTTTTTTTCTATGCAATGGAAAAATCACAAGATTTTCCTTGAAATTTTCTTTCATTTGGCTTTTGAAGCATGTGAATCACGCTTCATTCGAAATGGCGCAAGTTTTTCCATTGACACAACTATTAGGCGGCAATCAAAGGTTTTGTTGTTGTTGTTGTGGTACCTTGTTGCACTTCCATTCAAGTAGCAAAGTTTTCGTATTACGTATGAATAACGATGTGTGCTATTTTATGACTGTGAGAAAATTCCAAAGTTTCTTCACACAAGTTTATGAGATTGTTTGGATGTGGTTGGTACAAGGGAAAGATTCTCTCGATATTCATTATCAACATTTAATAGATTTGAGTTTGACATTGTACATACGAGGTTCAAGGTTATTTATTTTATTGCTACATGTACATGAATATTTGGTGTGAATCAGACTATTATAAAAAAAAACTTGATGACGTGCATAGTACTATGAAGTTGTTTGAAGATACTGGATGGATGCTAGAATCGACCGTCCAAAATCTGGCCTTTCGCGATTTGTAAGGACACCACGAGTAATCAAGGCGGTGAATCAAGCATAAACCGCTACGAACGCTGAAAATCATATCGCGGGAGATAAATATCTCGGTGCAATCGATCTCTCGCATTCTTAAATATAACTTGGGGCTGAGAGCATACAAAAGACACGCCGGGCATCTTCTCACGGTAGCGTTAAAGGAAGAACGTAAGCGAAAATCAAAAGCATTACTTCTCAAGCACGCGGATAATGCCCACAGACGAATTCTGTTTACTGACGAAAAAATTTTCACTGGTCACAGCCCACCTTCTGGTTTGTTGCGGAGTCACCTATGATGGGGTCACCAAGCTCCATTTTTGTGAAAAAGGAGTCAAAACTTCGGCGAAAGTGTATGAATCCGATGTTTTGGAATTAGTTCTGAAACCTCTTCACTCACAGATTATTCCAAAACAACCCGTGGACCTTTCAACAAGATTCTGCTTCGGCTCATAAAGCTAAAATGACTCAAGAGTGGTTACAAAACAATGTACCGGATTTCATTTTCACGGATCAGTGGCCAGCGGGTATCCCAGACCTGAACCCATTGGGTTACAAATTGTGGTCCGTATCAGAGGGAGCCTGCTCTACTCGACACTCAAATATCGAGTCTATAAAGCACGCTCTTGTCCAAACAATGGTGAAATTTCCTATACATGTCGTGTGTGCTGCGATCGATGACTGGCCGGATCGACTTCGCTCGTCCTGGAAAGCAAATGGTCGCCATTTCGAAAAAGTTGTTCTACAATTTGTAGCTATTGAATGATTCGATAAATAACAAAAAAAGGTTTTGAAAAAAATCTTTTGTTATTTTGATTTTACGAGTAAAAAACCGTGTACCAAAAAAATATGAGAGTACTAAGATATCACGTCCGTTTTTGATACAGTTACCGACAGTAACTATACAAACTTTTAATGATTTTAGTCTAATACGACCAAAACCCAGGGTTTTGCAAACATTGCCAACATTTTTTTTTCTTCCCCCAACCATCTCCAAAAAAATATTCTGACAAAATTTCAGCTTAATCGACCCAACAGTTTTGAAGTCTATGGGACTCCCGCAATTTACGCCCGGTGAACTTACGCCAAAAAAAAAAAAAAAAAAAAAAAAACCCCCGATTTTCCATCTCATCGAATTTTGAAAAACGGTCAAATATGAATTGGCAATTGAGCCCTTTTTGATCAATTGAAAGAAGGAAATTACGCCCGAATGTTTCGGCCTGAAAAAATGGAAATCAATCCAGAAATTTTCAGCAGTTTATGAAATGAAGGATTCAAAATATAAAAGAACAGATTTGAGTAGTAAAATAATGTTCCTCTGTGAAAATATCTGCAAAGATTTCCTTCATTTTATTTCTTTTTGATGTAAATTCCATGAACAGGAGGTCCATGGACATTATGCCCGAATAACATTCAAATAGTGTTTTTTTTTAATGATAAAATGATTTGCCCTTATACGGAATGTTGGTTTTTACCTTCCGTTCAAGGACATACAGTTTATTCATAACGGTTTTGGAATTTCTTATATTTTTATGCGTAAACAAAACTTCTGGCGAGTTATAAAATTGTGGCATATTTTAATAAGTTTATTTCTTTTATAATTCTTAAAAACATATTTTTTAAGAATTATATTGTGAGCTTAATGCCAAATAATTCATGAAGCAACAGGTTGCTACAACAACAAAGTTCTTTGCAGAACTTAAACCAAGCTGACTAGACCATGGTTTCGTCGGACGCTACTCCGACTCATCAGTAGTCTCAGTGGTTCTAGCAGTCCACTAACTTTGACAAGCTAATAAGCGCAAGATCAATAAAACCAAAGAGGAATTATAGAAGCGCTATACTTTGTCAAAGCAATGTTTTTCTACTCTTTTGCTAGTCGCAAAATTTCAAAAAGTTGACTGCATTGATTCTGCAAAGATTTTTTTGACTTCTGGCCTTTTTTCCATATTTTACCCTCTAATGTCCCATTTTTATTTTAGCTGATATAATCAGATTAAACGAATTTCGACTAGAAACGAAAGAATCTGAAGTCAGATTTAGGAGTTGATGCTTAGTTTACCGGATACAGGTAAGAATGTGAAACCTAGAGGCGGGCCTGGGCATTACACAAAAAAAAAAAGGCGGGCAGGTGCCATGTACATTTTTTGTAATAAAAGACATATTTTTTGTTGAAAGTTAATGAAAAAATTATGCTGTATTCAACATTTATATTGGAAATAAAATACAATAATTATTTTTTACTCAAAATACATGTCTCTATAAAAGTAGAAACCTAGGAAAATAACATTTTGACCGTTATTTGCGGTTATGGAAGGCAAATTAACATTTTTTTAAGTTGAGTTACAAAGATTGAGCTTGCATTTTGTACAAATAGCTCTAGTTTCAGGCTTACAACCCGGTATTCTGCAAGTTTTTTATCACAACCATCCAAAAATTCGCACCATTGACCGATATGGTCATAACGGAAATTATCTACTCACAAATAAGATCGCTTCGAATTAGATGGAGGCAGAACAGGCGACGCAGAATGATATGATCTTCCTCGACCACGCGATGAGACAGATCCAACTAAGCAAAGCGATTTATCCCCTCCGATCTCGAACCAAAAGTTGGGCAGTGGGCATTTCGAGTCTCCTTCATGAATTCGGTGGTAGAGAATATAGGCATTTACAATGGCTAGGTCCAAGATATGAAAAAAATTAAATTTGTCCACTTTCTGGTCTTCATGTGAATACGATATCTACCAATCAACCCATACATCAAGTCTACACCTCCCATTTACCAATTATATGCCTTTATAATCATTGGACACTCAATCTCAATATTTAATTTATCCTTTCGATCTCACCGAGTCGTTTTCTGTCGTTGAAACTCAATGTTTCGAGATATAAACTGCTGAGTACCAAAGTAAGTAGACAGCAAACGAACAGTTTTTGTGTAACGCCATTAAACGTTGGATATATTTACCCCAAAAGCTCGGCTACTCCTCGGAATAGCCCAGATCAAATTTTTTGCAGTCAGATAGCTTCAAAAGACAATTACATCTAAAATCGGTATCCTCATTATCATTATCGATGTCTTGCTTATCTCCAGTATCTTCGTCGTCGGTTGGAATTGAATTTATCATTGCTTCAATCAGACATTTCCTCAGACATTTCAGCCAGTTTGTAAACCTTACGATCCGACACGACCATGGTAGACACGACCATGGTAAATATATCTATAAAATGCCGCGAAAGTGTTAAATTTGAAAAAAGCTTGTAAAAATTTTAACCTAAAATCAACTGCGAAACATGAACATAAAGAAATTCGAGATGAACAGCTGATTTTGACAACTAGCCCGCTTTTCTCTGCTTTCTACTCCATTCTTCTCCGAGTCGGCCCTACCTTATAATTCTACCATGGACACGACAAAAAATTTTATTCATTCATTTAAAACTTTGAAAGAAATAATGACTTTAATTCAAATACACTTTCGTTTTCATACCAAATACAAAAGAAATTCATAACCGAGTGTGATGCAAAAATTTTCAGAGGAATGCCCAAGCCCACCTCTGGTCGGTTGCACTTTCCGTTGAATTCTAGCAAACTTCTTTCATTTTATTCGCCATAATTTTTACACTAATCGATACATAACAATTTTTCTTACACACCAGTATTTTCTTTTTTTTTTTTTTTTGTTTTTTGGGTTTGCCCGAAATCTTAAGCCCTAACCAAAATAGACGAAACGAGACGATTGCAACTTGCCGAACGTTTGCATTCGTTATACTATGTTCAGACTGGGAGCTAAATGCGCATTTAGAGCTTAATTCGCATTTATTTCCTTAATGCTTCTCTAAATGCGAATTTACCCATATAAAATTCTGTCAAGTAAATTCACATAAATTCTACTTCAAATGAGCATTTAGCAGTTTGCGACCCTGTTTCGAAGTTCGAATACATTTTACTCGTTTGTTTTGACAGTACTCGTTATTAAATTCCATCAGCTGTTCGCCATTCGATTGATAAACTTCAACAGTTTTTGTTTTTGTTCAAAAATAAATAGAAGATTCCGTTGGTGAAAACCGATCGCAAAGGACTGGCCTGAAAACAACAAATTATAGAAGACGTGCGCCGCTGCGTGGGAAAACATCCTCTCATCCTTGTCTTTCAGCTGCAAAATATGCACAATAATCTGCTGAATGATCTACGACAACAATGGAAAGCATACTCAAGATTTGTCTTTGGTAAAAATCATACCATGCAAATATTTTTGGGACGTAACAAAGCTGAAGAAGTTGAAACATGTTTCCACAAGCTTTCCAACAGACTTCGCGACAGGATGGACTGCCACTGAAACGCCAAAGCAAGAGGTGACTGGACAAAATATTACTGAGCGGTAGAATATGCTCGCAGTGTTTTTGTAGCCACAGAAACAGTGGTATTAAAAGGAGGTTCACCCGAAGATTTTGCACACTCACTGGAGCCATATTTGCTTTCACTGTGTATGCCTACCAAATTGCAAAGGGAATTCTAGCGTTCTATAGTGACTACACCGTGTGCGAAGAAGGAAAAGTATTGACACCTGCGCAGGCTCGCATACTCAAGCTAATTGCAAATCATATAAAAAAAATCGTTTGGCTTAATTGTAATTATTAATAAAGTTGTTTATAAATATATTCAAACAAAAATAGTAAATGTTTACAATTTTCCGAAAACTTTCTGGTTCGTTCCTGCAATCATATTTTTGTTAAAATGTCAGCATTTTCACAACATAGAAATAATATTAAGAAATCTGTCAATTTTAATGCGAATTAAGGATTTCTTCATAGTTTGAACACTTGACATTTGTAAGCATTTTCGAACTTCTAAATGCGCATTTAAAACTCAGTCCGAACATAGTATAACGTCTGTTTTGACATTTAACCCAAAATGAAACGAGTACCTCCAATCGTCTGAAAAAAGAAGAAGACTACTCTGCACAGCTGTTGTTGACGAGTTGAGACGCTAAAAGTTCGGTTCTTACGGAACAAACCGTCTCGTTACACCGTTTCGTTCAGTTCGTTGAGTTTACGTTTGTTTATTTTGGGTAACAACATTGATTTGCATTTAAGCGAACATTTTTGTCTTCACTTGTTACGTAGCGACTCGTCTATTTTGGTTAGGCCTTTACGTCTGTTTTGACATTTAATCCAAAATGAAACGAGTTCCTCCAATCGTCTGAAAAAAGAAGAAGACTGCCTGCACAGCTGTTGTTGACGAGTTGAGACGCTTAAAGTTCGGTTGTTACGGAACAGAACGTCTCGTCAAACCGTTTCGTTTAGTTTCGATAAGTTTACGTTTGTTCATTTTGGGTTACAACATTGAACTGCATTTAAGCGAAAATTTTCGTCTTCGCTCGTTACGGAGCAAATCGTCTATTTTGGTTAGGCCTTTAAGAATCACCTTATTTTTTATATTTAAAACTCACTGTTTTCACGCATTTGTTTATGTGAGTCCGAAAGCAACAAAAACTCACTTTCGATCGACTTAGCTGTAAAATGAACGACCCCGGTGCGATGCAACAATAACAACATGTGCTGTGAAGCTTTGTCTCCTGTTAGAACAAATCTTGAGCAAAATAAATCTTGTTCGAACGTTTGATTTGCTGGATTGCTATGATATCCAGCTGGAGCCCGTCTGTAGGTTGTCAATGGCATTAGAGGCATTTGGCAAAAATTACCAATTTTTTTTCGGGTCTAATCCCAAACTTGTTTTGGGTCTTTCTTCCTTTTCAAATATTTTAAAAAAATAACCGAAATTTTTTTGCACAAACACCTAAAAAAATGACATAATAGCCCGAAGTCACGGACAATTGCTTCTAGCTATCGGGATATTCTTAACTTGATACAACGACGTTGCAATGAAGTTTCTTCAGTGTGCTTAAATAGTTTCCCAGATGTCAGTTTATTTTAATTGCTAGTTCTGAGTAAGTTCTACATATAAATATGACAACTTGCTCTGACCTTCAAATTTGTTCAATGCTCTGATCTGCCGCCGCAGGTATTTTTTCCCCAGTTGCGATTTTTTTTAAAGACGAATGTTTCTTTGGATATGTTAAAATTTAAGTCTATTCTTACAAACTTTGTTGATTAATCCTTTCTTTGATATTTAAATCACATTATTTCGGTTTATTAATCTGTTTTAACACTATTATTTCAATTTTCACACCAATTTTATAATTTACAAACCGATTTGAAAAAGTTTCACTTTAAAATGTCTTCGCTTTTCAAACTGTTCTCACAAAGTAATTGTTCACTTTTCGAACTGTTCTTAACACACCATATTTTTAAGAAGTTAACTTGTACCAAATGCACAAACCTTTTTTCCAAACTGTTTTGCCAACATTTGGCATTTTTGCTATAAAATTGCACCTTGAACAGGCAGGTTCTTGTCCAATACTATTAAATGAAACATTTGTATGGTTTTGTCGAATGCGTCGCAGCAACGCATATTTAGCACAGACACAAACCTCAAATCTTCAGCACTGCAATGCCAGCAATTAAAATTCAGCGCCAATTACAACAAAAACATACACAGCTGTCACACTCGAACTGCCTAGCCTACCCACATTTTTTTCGTTTGCGTTTTGTCTCGAATTCTCGTTTTTGCTGCTCGTGCTGGTGTATTAAATAAAATACTAGTAAATATACAGAAAAGTTTAATAAAATCAAATTTTTAAACAAAGTAGAAGCGCTGAGTGTGTAATACAGAAAGTAAATAATTCAGAATTTATTGAATTTATATAATTAATGGTTTGAAATTAAAGAAAGTGCTGGGAAAAAGTGTGACGCCGCAAAAGATGTGAAAAGAATTTTGTACACATTTTTTATTCATGGTTTTTTTTTAAACATTTCTGGGCCTTTTTTATCATAAATTCTTTTGCTCTTTCTCTACACACCCAGTTTTATGGAAGTCTGCAATTTTATCAAAATTCTACTTTCAATTTGTGCTTCTTGGTCACATTTTAGTTTCACATTCTGGCGTATCAGCTGCTAATTTCAATGGATTTTTGTGCTAACTTTTATTAAATTCAATTTGCACTAAATAAAGTTTGAGAAATAAATTTAAATAAGTTTTGAAATCAAAACAAGTGCAAGAATTAAAAGCATTTGGAAAAGAAAAGAAAAGAAGTGTCCAAAGTTGAGCTAAATAGACGAAATGCTACTCAGCCGAAACAAGTAAAGTCGCAATTTGCTGCCCATAAATAAAATTTTTTTCACCACATTTTGTTTTATGTTTATTGTTTAAACACTGTTGTGTTTAATTTGTTTCATTCGTTTTCCCTAAGTTGCAGTAAATATTTTACTTTGGTTTTTTTATTTATTAATTAAATTATGTACTTATGTGTATATGTTGTTTTCTATTCTTTATTCCGCCTGCCGTCCTTACCACCCACTATCAACCATCCAACAGTGCCGTCCATTTATTCCAGGTTTTTCTCCTCCAAATAAATACACGTTTTTTTTTATTGTATTTGTTTTTGTTTCATGTTCTTGTTCTTGTTATTGTTTCATACCAGTTTTACGGTATTAAAAAAAAAGTAAAAATTAGATTAATTCGTTTGTTCTACGCAACTAATAAAAATCTGCTTCGGCTTGCGTTTTATTGCTTTTCTTTGAACAATTTGGTTTGATTCTTTTATTTATAATATAACCAGCAATTGTATTGTTTGCTCTCGTTCGAGTTTCTTCAGTTATGAGCACCTAAATTAAAATTAAATGGAACTTAAATTAAATTGAAATTTAGTTTTATTCTTATTAAACACTGAACATACAGTGGCTCACAGCTTATTTGTTGCAGAGGATACTTTCAAATTTAAGGCTCTATATTATAGAGTCTATAACAACGAAACTAACCGGAATATAAAAAAGGATGTGGTATCATTTAAATGAGGACGAAACAAAGGAACTTCATTCATTGTGAAAATATGTTTAAAAATAACATAAACATAAAAAACCAAAAATACTACTTAATTTCATCTCACAGCTTATTTTATGCAGTCGCAGTCACTTCTCTGTGTAACGTTACTGTAATCCTGCGATGTCTAACGATACTTTCGTTTTCCTATGTCTTCGTTTTAAGTCTATAATTGCTTTAGGCTAGCTTTTTAGTCTGATTTTGTTACTTAAAATATCTTATCCTATGATTTTTTTAAAATGGGACCTCACAACGCTAGAGCGACGTGAATTTGTTATAAACCATTTTAAAAATGGCCCCTCGCAGCGAAAAATTTCTGAAATCGTGAATATAAATGCTTCTACAGTACAAAAGATCATCGAGCGCTTCGTCCATGAAAATCGATTGCACAATAAGGGCAGAGAAGCATCAAACAAAATGTTCAATACAACCGACGGAAGATAAAGGCTAACTAGAGACCCTAAGCTCCGAAACTATCTTCTGAACTTCAAGCTGACCTGGGCAAACAGTGTAGTGAGAAAACTATTCACCAAGTCTTGCACAACCAGAATTTTCATGCCCAAATAGAACGAAACAAGCTATTTATCAGCCCCAAAAACTGGCTATGTAGACAAATTTATGCCAAAGAATATGTTTCTTAGGCCCCAGAGTATTGCAATTTAGTTATTTTCGCGGATGATTCGAAATTAAACATATTCGGTCCAGATGTGTGGCGAAAACCAAATATGGAGTTCAACAAAAAAAAACTTGAAAGCAACAGTGAAACATGTAGGTGGCTGCGTCAAAGCTTGGGCCTGCATATCGGCTGCTGGTACTGGAAACTTGGTGTTTATTGAAAGAACAATGTATACATTTAAGTACTTTCAAATCCTCAAGAACAATTTGTTGGAGAGTGCCGAGCCTCTGGGTATAAAAACGTATTATCGATTTATTCAGGATAACGATCCAAAGTACAAAGTGGGTGGCACTTGGCACCTGGCTTTTATATAACTGCCCACATTTGATGCCGCCAGCTCAGTCGCCAGTCCTTACTTTTATTGGAAATTTGTGGTCTATATTAGAAAAAAAAACATCCAGAAACATAAAATTTTAAACAAAAACGTCCAGAATGAGACACTGAAAACGAAGTGGGAGAATATTTCGCCTACTATTACATAAAAACTGGGCGCATCAGTGCCGAACCTCCTTAGATCTGTTGTAGACAACAATGGATATCATACTAAATATTAAAAATTATTAAATATCATTATTAATATGAAAGTGAAAAATCACAAGTGAAAATAAAATAAGCTGTGAGATGAAATTGAGCAGTATTTCTTGTTCTCCTATTTTTAAGTTATTTAAATGCATATGTTTGGTATAGAGAATACCCCTTATATCTTTCATCAGCTCTTTTTTTATTAATATTAATTAATTTTCCTTTAAAAATTCATCAAAAAAATGCATTTATTGAAGAAAAAAATATTAAGAAATATATTGCGACTGAGTGTCCTATTCGCCTCTGTATAGAATACCATCAGTGGTACGCGTACCACTTGTATTCAAAATGTAAAATACTAATAATTATCTAAGTTAATTTTTTTATAATTAACCCATTTCTGGCCAAGACAAGCAAATTTTTTTCCCGGTGAAATCCTTATAATGGCTAGGTTGTAGGTTCCCCAAAATGGATCTGAAATGGTCAAAAAATGTTTCCTCTTTTCCGTTCACCTGGAGCAGCAGGGTGCGAAAACGCACCCGTGGCAACTAAGATGCGCAAGAACTTTATTTGGTAATAATATAAATATATGAAAAATCAAAATTTGCGTGATGGTTTACTTTTATTGAACAAAAAAAAACATAACAAATAAGTTCATATGTTATGCCAAGTACAATAAAAACAATGTTTGATTTACATTTTTTACATTTTAGTCGTTTTGATGCATTAAAAATTACATGCTCAGGAACATTGATGCGTGGCAATGTTGATGGTCAAAAATCTTCTTCATCGCTGAGCTCCTCCACATTATCATCTTACTCGGGTTGTTTATCATCCGCTAATATTAGATTTCTGGCTATCTCCGATCTGAAATCAAGCTGTGGCATTGATTTTATATATTTTCTTTTTACATGCAAGACAGTGTAATTTACACGCGTTAAAGTGTTGGTAAAGTACTAAAATATTAGCACTAGCAAGCAAAACTCAATTCAATAAATTCAAATTAGTTTTGCAATTAAATTTTATAAAATAGTTAGTATGTATTAGTATAATAGAAAAATCAGGGTAAGCGCCACGGGTGCGTTTTCGCACCAAACGAAAAGTAATGCATATATATCGCAATTACATTTACTTTACGTTATACAGTAAATCATTTATTATTTCTTGATTTATTTTCATCACATTTAGATAATTCTAAAGGCCTGACTATAATAGCCACATGCTGGCAGACGAATCTGTCAAAATGAAAGCGAGCCCATGT
Source organism: Pherbina coryleti (assembly GCA_943735915.1). Classification (NCBI taxonomy): domain Eukaryota; kingdom Metazoa; phylum Arthropoda; class Insecta; order Diptera; family Sciomyzidae; genus Pherbina; species Pherbina coryleti. The sequence continues at coordinate 11,986,604 of OX030949.1, forward strand.
AAATATATGAGCATACCCATAATTGGAATTGCCACAGTTTCGTTAAGTTTCGTTGACTTTCAGTGGCTTTTTGTAGAGCGACTCAAATCGCTCACAGCATAGGCAAACGTCAAATAATTGTTAATTGTAATTTATTGAGGTAATAATTGAAGCGAAACAGCAAAGGCTTCATATGATTAAATTTTTTTATATTATTTTGCACAATAATTTTGAAAAAAATCTCACAAACAAGCACAAATAAAAACAAACTATTTTGTGACACTTCTCAAAGTCAGTATATGGCAATTATAGACATTTTTGATTTTGACAACAGCCTGCTGGCTTTTCGTTTAAATTTTGGCATTAGCGTATGCCAGCATGTGGCTATTATAGTCAGGCCTTAAGACATTTTTTCCTTCGTTAAGTATTTTTTTTTTTATTTTTTTAAAAATAGGTCAAAAATGGAATCTTTTTATCTGGTAGGGGGAAGAGAGTATGGTTGGGGGAATGCTTAATTCGAACTTACAATACGAAAATTAAAATATCAAACATTCTTTTTATGCATTAACATCAAAATAAAGTTACATTTATTGTTTATTAAAAACTTTACCAACTTTTGGATGCGAAAACGCACCCTTTGGCAAGAAATGGGTTAAATTCTGACCCAATTAGCTTAAGTTAATATAAATTGCCATAAAAGTTACATACAGTGTAATAAAAATATAAACAAACAACACATGATTTGTTTTAGACCAATTAAAAAAAAAACCCTAGTGCTAACAAAAAATTACTAAAATTATGATCAAAGGGTTGAGTGAGGTTCTTATGGACTTATTAGGTCATTAACTTTAATAAAGTAGAGCTTCCAGTTATGAAAAGCTGTGTGAAAGAAAAAACAAAAAATATTCACCCTATCTCCTCCACCTGCGATATAAATATTTCAATTGAACTACTTTTTTTTTTTTTTTATAAGTTTTATAAGTTTATCGTGCTCTTCTTTTCTATTCCTACTTATTGACAGATAAGAGTTTCAATGCTAGTGCCGGTTTAAGGAAAACAAACAAAAACTACCTTATACAGCGCCCGTCACGAGTCTTTTCCCCATGCTCTATTGCCTTTCATTAGGTAGCTTGTATGTTCTCTACAGCGTCTTTTTTATACGTCTAACTTATTTTCTTTCTTTGCTATCTTGTTGTAGTTGGTTTTGTCGGCATATTCGATTTTATTTCCTATTGCTATTGGAATCGATTCGTTAATAACGATTAACGCGTAAATGTGTTAATCAGACAAATTCCGTGGTTCGCAACATCAGCTAGCGTTAGTGTTATTAATTACGAGCTCAATATTCAGTTAGAAAACGGGTGTGCTGGGCGTCGAACATTAAGAAGGTGGGGTTTTTTGTGCACTCAAAATAAGTAGCCTTAAAAGAGTTATTAATGAATTACAATTACGTATACGCCGTGTGGTAATTTAAGAAAAGTTTAAAGTACGACTGAAGGTCAAAGTAGTGACTTAATACTAATAATCATAAATACCAACTTCAAGGTCACAAAACATGGCTAGCAGGACAACTTCTCTTAATGAAATTAAACAGATGAGTTTTCTTTGGCTATCTTGACATTCTCATTGTTGCTTCAAATTTATTTTGTTAAACACTTAAATAGAGAAGAACTATAACTATATTCAAGTACTCTTCTCAATACTCTTTAACCTATATGACAACATTGAAATTATGTACTCACAAATACGGTACAAACAAATTTAGCGGTTTTTAGCTACGAGCTGATAAGATACGTAATCCAAAATACAACTTCAACGAGCGGCTTAAACATCAACTACAACAATAAACATCAATGTTTTTCTTATCATGTGTTGAGTGATACGATGAGTTGGAAATTGAAGTCAAAGCTCGTAGCCATTTGTTTGAAACAATTGAGTAAAATTGCTCAAAATTTCCATGCAATTAAATAGCGTTACCGCTGCCTGGCTTGTAGCCAAGAAGACAATGAAAGCAATTTTCCTTAGCTCGTTCTTTGACGTTTCGTCATGCTTGAATTGCTGAAGTCTTATTTGACTTGATAATGAAACTGTTGTTGTTTGATTCAACTTGTTGCTAGTTATCTGCGCCGCTTAACGATGGGGGCAAAAACCGTCTGTCTACGATTGAGTTAGTTTTATAATCAGTGCTGTGAGTGATTGAGTTAGACAACAACGTGTCTTTGCTATTATCAATAGAATTAAATTTAAAATTATTTACTCTCTAAAAGGTGCGATATTTGAATTTACCGAACTGAGTTTTTTGTAATTCTAAGAGTCTTAAAAACTTGAATCTATTGTTGTTAATTGAAAAAGCCAGTAGTTTAGATGCTAGCAGGTGTTTTTAATAAAAATAGAACAATTCTGTTGTTTTTTGTTTTTTTGTTTTTTTTTTTCTTCTAGCATATTTGTTGTGAATTGGAAGTGATGAATACACGAGATTTGGCACGATTAAGTTTCTCAGTGGACATTTTTAGAAAAGGAGTGTAAAGTTCAGTGTGTTTTTTTAAATTTTGATAATTTTGCAGTTAATTTTCTTACCATGAATAAATTATCAAATAATTTTGACGTTTGTTTTAAACTGAAAATATTTTTAAAGCATCATAAACATCATAAATGTTAGTGTGGATGCAAACCATTAGAATGTTGAGAAGGGATCTATAAAAATTACTAATTATTAGTATGGAATGTCTTTAATACACCTGAAAGAAGTGTATTTGATTCACTAAAAGTGGTGTTTTTGCTGGAACCAAAACTTGTGTATCAAATGTGTAAAAAAACACCTTAAAAAGTAGGGTATTTTATTTACATGAAGAAGTTTATTTGATGCAACAATAACATACATGCATTTTTTAAAATGTGTTAAAAAAATACCCCAGAAAAAGTAATTTATTTCGAGCTTAAAATACCTATTCTCTTTTTATTGCAAATAAACTTCATAGTGACAAGAATATTTAATCTTATTACTTTGCCCCTAGCTGTTAGATAACCAGAAAAAATGACATAAACAGGGAATTTAAGAAAAAATTATTTATTTATTTTCAAAGAGTTTAAATTGCAAAAGCTAAGATTTAATAGAATTTAACTAGCTAACACTTCAACCACGATTATCAGCATCAAAACTGCGTGATTTCATATTTAAACTACTGCGTGTCAATTGATTCAAGTCGATGATGGACAGATAAGGTTTTGGCGGCACGTTTACAGGCGCTTCATATGCTGAACCCAGTTTATTTGTCTTCTCTGGTGAACTTGACACTTTGCAGCCGGCGCGACGTGATGCCGCTGCCACATCGTTGGAAAAATTCAAGTTATCAAATTTGGCCGATTTGATGGTCAACAATGAGAATTGATCATGAGCATGCGCAACCGAGCTAACCACAGCACGTCGATAATTATGATAACCACTGAAATGTGAACTGCCAGGTCCAAGCAGTCGCGTGGGCGAGTAGCCGCAGCCCTCATCCGATGAGCCACCCGAATCATAACAGATCGAAAGATTCGTATAACTAATGGGCGCATAGCAACGCGTTGTCTTGGGACGCGGCTTAACTTCGTAGCGTGTTTTTGAACGTGAACGCGAATGATGTGTACGTGGACGATTGCGTCGCTTCTGTCGTGGATCGGGCAACAAAGGCACAGGTAGCACATTAATAAAGCGATAGTATTGCAGCAAAGTTCGCGCCAAGTTGCGTCCACAGCGATAGTCTGTAAGTTTTGTTTTTGTGAGTGAACATTTTCTTTTAATTGCAAAATATTGATATACTCACAGCCATCTTCATTGTAGAGCGCAACAGTTTTTCCATCCTTCAAATAGTGACCACCCATGGAGATTTCCAGCGTGTATGCATTGACAGTGTCGCTTAAGCGTTCGCAACAAAAACGACGCGCACAGCCCGTCTTACGTTCATCGGCATTGAACATCATATTTTGTGCAACGTAGTCCTGCGCATTCGTAGCGAATAGACGTGGAAAGACCAAGTGACGCTCATAGCGATACACATCTTCATAGGTGTTGCCATAGATGAAGCAACCATGTAGACTTGAGTTTGCGTGCAAATCAATAACAAAATCAATTTGATAGGACTGCAAATAAACAACACAGATAAGAGAAATAAATAAATATTAGAATAAAGAATATGGTATTTTGGTCAATATACATAAAGCAGAAATAATTAATGGAAAAGAAAGGGTATAGAAGAAGTGTTTACGAATCGTTTAAACAACGACTGAAAAAAGGATATAGAAAAAAGAGAAATGCGGTAAAAAAATCAGTTCAAGAAGCAAAGATGAAACCACCTGAGAAGTGTTTGAACTCTACCAAAGTCACTGAAAGTTAAGATTGTAATAACTATACTTCAATAACTTTATCAACAACAATTTGAAGGTTATACACAAGTGATGAAAAAAAGACCTACTAACAGAGGATTTCCGTTTTCAGTCATAGAAAGCATAATTGTTAAGGTGAAAGAACTTTTCCTTGAATTCGCCTGAAAGCGATGATTGTTAACGAGCTAAGACAGCATGTATGGGTGGCACTTAAAACTAAAAGAGGACATGATTTATGCTACAAAATGTTTGGAATATTCGCTAGGCTAAGTAGAACTAGATGAGAGAGTCAGAAGTATTTGAAATATGCTAAGGACTAAATACAGTTTTGAATAGCAAGTTCGTATAAAAAGCACACAGAAAAAAAAATAACATATTTGGGAACTGGTAACAATGTCCTGGATCCATTTTTGCTATAAGAGAAAAATTGATAAAAATGTGAGTAAACGAGTGGATAGACAATTCATATAAACAAAATACGTACAAGAAATGAGAAAAAAAGGAAGTGCACCTGTCGATGCAATACGTGGGTACAAGGAAATCCGGAAATACTTTGACAAATCGCATGCAGAATCTCAGGCGAAAGAATTAATCCTTACAATTATGAGAAGGAAGACCCAGGAGGCTACACCGACGCATAATAATATTTAGAGAAAAAAAAAAAATACAAGAGCTGCTACGAGGCAAAAAATAAAATTATGCAGCAAAACAACAGCATCTACTCACATCCAAGTTGTCCAACTCCTTGAGCATATTTTTGATAGCATACAGTGTAGGATGCGAAAATTCCGTTGCCACATGCCAAGTCCGATTCATATCCTGACCAATTAAATTGCAGCGATTGTTGCCCAAAAATACACCATCCGGATTAACCATGGGCACAATTTTGAAAATAAAGTTTTCACGTAAAATTTTGGCTATAGGATGATTTCCGACAAGAAATTCAATGAAGCCTTGGCAAACGTAGGAGGCAGGGGTCTCGCCCGGATGTGAACGACACAGTATAACAATGACGCGCATGAAATTTCGATCCAAACGCTCAGTTTTCGTCTTGCCCGTTACATGGTCGATAGTTATAAGATCTAGATTTCGGTTTTGCTGAAAAAAAAACAAAAAAAAATCAAGACCGCTTTAACCAATTTTTAAAAAACCTACCAATGTTTTTGTCAGCACAGTTCTGGCAAAACGCTGTTCTGTCTGACGCGCTTGAATAACATTCAAGTAGGACTGCAACCTCGAGTAGCTGTAGGGTGGCGCCACAGCAAATTGATAGACATCATCTTCTTTGTCAAATGTAAAGGCAAAACTCAAAACATAATGCTGCTGATGCTGTGTTGAACGATAGTAGAAAACATTTCGCTTGGGTAAACGTTGCCATTTAGGACGACTTGAAGACTTCACCAGTGGTGTCAAGCTGGAGTTAAATAAATTTCGCGACTTGCTCAGATTCACGAAATTAAAAATCACGCGCTGATCCTGCTTAACATTGTCTACGGTAAAATTAAACCAAAAGCGAAAGCGTGGATTGCAAGTATCGGGACGCAGATACAGATCGTATTCGAAGTCACCCACCAAATCGGCTTTGCCAAGATTGCCTGTCTCGAAAGCAGCATCAAAGCAAATGTGACCACGTTTGGCTTTGCCACTTTGGCCCGGCGGACGTATGACTACTCGCGAGACATTGCCTAAACCTCCCTCGCCATCACTGTCCTCGCTATCTGTAACAAGAAATATCAGCAATTAAACTAAAAATACCATTTTAAGAAATTTTCCCATTCCAATTCCATCTATGATAGAATAAATTTACCCTCATGCATTCGCTCATACATGCTTGTATGCTGTAAAGGATCACAAGCTATGCCCATCATTTTTGAAAATTTAAATCAACTATTTATCTCTCAGTGCAGCTTTTGCAAATTAACAACCTTTGTCTGATTCTACTCGACTGTGTCTAAAACTCAGAAATTCAATCATAATTTGCTACACCTCGGTCTGTCTTCAAATCGAAAAGCAATTCTGTTGCAACACCTTCATACAGCAGCAATTGAATTTCTAATTTCTAAGTAAGTTATAGCCTAAAAGTCAAAGTGTGTTGCCACTTGAGTATTAAATGCCACCACCATGCCACCTTTAGTGCCATCCGTCAGTCAGTTAGTCTGTTTGCCACAGGTTATCCTTGCTCTAGCGACGAGACGAACGACACCTTGACGTGCGAAAAATTGTGTCAGTAGTGCTAGTTAGAGAAACTCTATTCAGCTGCTCCATTACTTGTTCATTGTTTGCAATTTCCTTATAAGTTGCATGCGTGCTGTTTATCGCCTTCTTGTTAGCCTTTACCTATCAACTTGTGTCTGTCTAAAATTTTAGTTAGCATTTTATTTTCATCAGTTTTGCGGAAGCGCATTAAAATTCAAATGAAACTGCTTGATATGCTTCACGGTAAGAAAGTCTATTAAATCCCCACTCTTGTATAGTGAAGTAGTGGTGCTCTAAAGTGGCTTTGTTTATATACTAACTGTTTATGGCTTAAATTAAGTGTGAAAGTGCGAAGAGAGTTTTATTCGAATAAAGTTTCACTTTTACTATTGCTCCTGAGCTTCGCTCAATTATTTACAGGGATATTGAAGACATAATTTCCTAAACATACACCTACAGCATGAAACTACATGACATGAATTTGATAAAATACTAAAATAATTACTGTAAAAAATCTCTTAAGTGGGGAATGCTTATTATTTGAAAATTTTTTTTTTAAGTTGCTTAGTACTTGGAGAATAGGTATGAATTAATTTTTCAAAACCTAATTCGAAGTGTAAATGCCTCAGTAGATTTTTTTAAGTGAGATAATTCTTTCCCTACCGAGAGCATGGCACATACTTTCTTGTAGCCTGGCCTGAATTCTTATCTTAGACAGCAACATACCGACATCTGTAAAATTTTTTGTCGTATATTGTTTGTGGAGAAAAAATGTTTGTGGTAATGTCGTAACGTTCATATAGAAGTTCAAATTCTAATTTGAAGGGCAACAAAGATGAAATTCCTGCCCGCTTTCAAAATATTCATATTTATTGTTGTCGTACGCAATGTGGTTAGACTATTATTTTCGAAATTTCATATTTTAAGCGCCGTACAATGCAGTCGAATTTTGAACTGATTTTAATGAAATTTGGAAAATGGATTTTTGGAAAGTTATTTTTTTTTTAATATTTTTAAATATTGTTTTTTATAATTGTTTCTAAGAGTGACATTTTCCTTAAAATTTTTTTTATTTCTCTTGACTTGATTTTTAAGAAAATAGTCTCAAAAATGCAGTTTTTTAATTATTTTCTATTCAGTCAAACTGCGTGTTAACTCAATTTAACAAAACAAACTTTCACTTTTAATTGAGATTTTTGACATTTCCATTTCCGGTAGCTGCTGTGGCAGCGTTTTGATATATTTCTGACTTTTGGATATTATACCTTATTGTTTGTTTTAAAATATGATTTCTATCAAAATTTTTTGTCCTTTCTGAAATAATAAGGTGATTCATGTCACTTCGTTTGTCTGCGTTAGTCGTATTCTTCGTATATGAAATTGACATGAACGTACTTTTAGAAACTTTTGTACTTTCTTGTAAATTGTCAATGTCAATTTATTCCATATAATTGAGCGCTAAGGAAGCGATGAAGAAGCTCTAATTTCAGCAAGATTACTTTCCAAGAACAAAAACAAAAAAAAAACAAATCGTGAATTGATGATCTTGACTTTGTTAAAAAATTAATTATTTTTTGCATTTATATAATTTTTTAATCAAATAAAACGTTTGAAAGTCTAAAGAAACTTAAACCACCCGATGTCCAATCTTGTGCTTATATTTAAGTATATTACTTTAATAATTATATGAAGTAATATTCACGTCAATTCCCGATTTTAAATATTAGCCTTCCATAACTATGCAAGTAACTATAACCTTCCATAACCACAAATCTCTTTCGTGGTAAGCCATTGGGTAAAGGCTCAAGCCGAAACCAGAAAAATTACCTAGACTTTAAAAAACAAACTTTATGATGAGAGCAAACCAGACTTGGTGCACGTGGTAACCACCATTGCAAAAATGTCTTCCTTGTCTGACTTCAATTTAAACAACGACTTGGTCATCGGTTGTGTTTATCTGGAAGGAGGAAGTACACGACAAGTCTTCGGGTGGTAAGTCGCTGAGTGCTTAAATCTGAGGTGGCAGCTATTTCTGTTTATAAGCGGTCAACTAGATAAAACAGCAGAAACAGCTTTAATGAAACTGCAGCATCATTCCCTGCTGATAGAAACTTGCACCAAAAGATACGGCGAGTATTCGGGGCAGCTATGACAACAGCTTCTTCTGGAAGGCAAGCAGGAATGGGACCCGAATTCCAAGAGCATGCTTTTTGAAAATTGAATCTTCATGAAAATGCTTATAAAAAACATTTTCCGATCAAATGTATTTTATTTTTTTTTTATTCTGCCAAATAAAATAAGTTTACATAAGCTGACTTACGACATAAGCATTGAATATGTTGCGTAGATTTGAAAAATATTCGTAACTCAAATTTCATATGAAATACTTTTGACCGTTCGTAAGTTTTTACGAAATACGAGCTTACGAAGCACTTACGAAGTGACATGAAACACCTTAATATTGTTAAAAAAATTTTCATTTACTTGCATGGTCAGCCTTAAGTGTAAGAGATTATTATTATTATTTGTTTTTTTCTTTTTTTGACGTCGCTTTTTATTAGTTTTTTGTTAATCTTACCCATGCTTAAAAAAGCTTTAATTCAAGCTTTATAAAAAGAATGTTTATATAAAATACCTCCACCCTCTGGGAAAAATTTTAAAGCTTCCATATGGAAGTGGTTATAAACATTCCTCATCGTATCTTTTGGAAACTTATGGGAAGTTTTAAATTGATGTTGTTTCCAAACCGTTTTCTTAAGAATGTATGTGGAAACAGTAGTATAAGCAGTGATGGGGAAACATTCCTCACCGTATATTTTGGAAACTTATGGGACGTTTTAAATTGATATTGTTTAAAAACAGCTTCTTAAGGAATGCATATGGAAACTTTTGCTTGTTTTGGGGCAATTTCAATTTACATTTATTTCCAACTATAAAATTTATATATAATTATACCTATTTAAAAGAAATGGAGTGTCTAACGAAAGGGAATGCTACCTACGTTCTATTGAATGCTTCCTGCTTATATAAGGTAAAGCTTGCATTTCCTAAATACGCCCTTAATTTGGATTCCCTTTTAGAAAACTTTAGTAAAGCCATAAAAATCATTATTTTTGGCCCACCTTCGTTTTCGATATGGCGTTTTTATAATGTTTTAATGTTCTATTTATCGACCGACCTCTCTCTTTGTGCTTGTCCCTGAATTTGGGTTCACCTTTAGAAAAGCCGTAAAAATCGTTACATTTGGCGTATCTTACTTCATTTTTGAGATAAGACTTTTCTCACATGTTCTAAAGTTATTACCGACTAACTTTTATTATTTGGGCATATCCACCGAACCCTCTCTTACGTGCCTCGAATTTGGGTTCCTCTTTAAAAAAACTAAAAACGATCGATGCTGATGTACTCGGTGTGGTATTTTAGCTCATAACAAAACTCAAGCATTTTTCAAAAGTATCGAAAGGTATTCAACATTTGCAATGCTTGTTTTCATACAGAACATTTTTATTCGATATCAATGCTACACTGAAGTATATTAAGATGCATGCGATACAGCAGTGAAATCTAATGAATAGAACGTTTTTCACAGCTCTATAATAAGGTCTGATTTGAAATAGAATGAAGATGATAATCATATTCAAGTCATGATATGATGAAAAATTTTAAAAACTTTTCAAAGTTAAATGATATCTAAAGTAAGTGAAGCTTAAGTAAAAAATACACTTAACTAGAAACTTGCAGAAAATAATATTATTTGCATTCTACAATGACTCCTGCTTCACAGCTCAACAAAGAGTATTTAAATTTAATGTTCACTCTGCGCTTTTCTTTATTTAAATTTATTAAAAATGTAGTCTTGTTTTAAATTTTTAAAAGTTGTACTTTTAAACTTTTTCGTCTCAAATTTATACTCACCTGATTCACCCATTATTAGTTATTAATATACGCAATAGTATGAATCCACCATCTATTCTTTTCTGCTCCTTGCCACTCCTATAGAAATCTCCAAAATCTCACTCAACACAATAGCTAGAAATAGAAAGTAGTATTCGATATAAAAAAAGCAATTGATTTGGAAACGTTCCTATCAGCAACATATTGCATACTTTAAGGTGCTTGCAATATCCGCCACACTCACACACTTGAGCTTAAATATTTGACATTGACGCACCTCCAATAACTAAGTTTTGCGTTTTCTTCCTCTGTTAGGAACTATTTTTTTTCAATCACTTTCCTAACGTGTGTTGTTTTTTTTTTTTTGTGCACTTTATAGATTTCGCGTGCACCAGCGTTTCCACTTGAGCTAAAATTAAATTTCTATTAAGTTGGGCGTACTTTTTTTTTATTACCAGCGCATCGTTATTAACTCACATTTCAGCAAAATTGAATTTCTAACACTTGAATGTGCCAACAACGACGCCACGCCTGCTTATCTGCGTTGCAATATCTTGTTGGACGAAGACGACAACGACGATGAGTACAAAACGTTACGGAACGTCTTGGCATACTGCTGTGACGCAAGGACATTCAGTGCTGCCGCATTAAATACAAGTTTTATGTGCACACAGTCATATATGAACCATTGTATATTTATAGCTATTCTTGAATAAAGATAAAAAAAAAATAAGAAGTATGCTAAACTTTGGTTAATAGTTTCTTTTGCACTTTTGCGCCAAACTGACAAAGACCAGTTGACGTTGGTTGCGACTTTAGGATGATTAAGAAGAAGCAGTAAAATTTGTGGCATTTCTTAAGTGTACAAGCAGGCCAAAAGATAGGCAAACTGTCAGCCTCTCCTTGTTTGATCAATAGTTTGGATTCCTCTGTCATATCCTGTTTTTGTTTTTGTTGCTATTGTTAATCTTTGCTGGTTACAAACATGCATAAGTAACTTTGTCTTTTCATACCTTCTGGAATTTTGTAGTTTGTCAGTCAGTGCTTAATCCACCTTCTCACGACATATGGGAATTTTGGTGGCTCATTTTCGCTGCTCTAGTTCAATTAACAAAATAAATTGCTTTGACACGCTGCTTTGGTAACTCGTATCCTTAGCTGCGTTCTAGTGTGCTACTGTGTTGGTTGTGCAGCGACCAAGTTTTCGAAATATCATTGCACACATTTTGTCAGTCAACCGAAAAAAGTTTGTATAAATTGTGTTTTTTTTTTTTGTATTTTCTGTTGTCCTAGTATACATGCGTGGCAGACAGGAACATATTTATTATGCTACTCAGTCAAGCTTAATATATGGTTCACTAGGTTATTTCTTGATGTAAACCTTTATTGCGTTTGAGTCATTTAATCAATAAATTACGGCATGACTTATAAGTGGTAAGCACGTGCATTATAATAGACTGCATTTATATACTTTCACGTACGAAATACGTTATTAATCAGATTATTAATAATGAGTTCTATATGTAATATTTTTCTATAAAAATTTGTTGAGTTAATCCCAAGCATTTTCTATTGATTGGACATTCGTACCATTGGAAAAGTCATATTTCGTTTTTAAATATAATAACGAAGAAAAGTTATGTTTATCCTTTGAGAAAAAAAAATAAGCTTATGAAAAACCTTGTTCCATTAGTTAGTATCTATTTTTCTTTGTTGAACCATAAAAGCCATCCATGTCAGTAAATGAACATGGCATTCTTACAATAATCAGTCATGTTTTACAAATTTAGCACTCAGAATGTCTTCAGAAATTATCCACTTTTTTATGCTGTATGCTTTAGAATAAGTGAATCGTCCAATCAGATTAATACGGAAGACCCCGAGTTCGATTAAAAGCCTATTCAAATTAATCAGAAAGAATTTTTTAAATCTGCGGGGTCGTCACCTCTTTGTAAAGAATTTCAAATAGCAGTAAGTCAATAATTTGAGCCTGTGCGTTTTTTTTTAATATAAGTACTCATCATAATGTGTATTGGAAAGTATCTTTAATTGGGGATTCATTGCTCCTACAAGTAACTGTGCTCTTTTTACGATTAAAAATTGGCCAATACAAAAGAATCTCGGCCCTAGTGAGCAGAAATACTAGAAAAGCCAGAACGGTACTCTACTTTTATAGACACAACAGTGAACCTGTATTACCCATAACAACCTTTCATTTTGGACTCCTGGTCATATCAGCATCGATGTGTAGGAATCCGTAGATGAATTAGTTAGAACTGAGGTAACCACTGAAACGAAAACAGAGATAATGCTTAGCCAAAGATAATAAAAAATTAATTTATAAGACATTGCAACTTATAGTGAAAACTCTGACTCAAAGTTAACGAAAAGTTTTCTACTTCTATGCCGCACAAGTTCGTACTTTTGCTCTCTTGATTTATTTTGCTTACGCATAACTTGGTTAAGGCTTTAAAAAGTCAAAATAAAAAAATAATAAAGTTAAAACACAAACAAAAGTCTTCTGCCTTGCAAAAGTAATGTCTTACAGGATAGACATCAAAGTGTCAAACATCTACAAAAGCGGCAAAGATCTGAAGTAAATTAAAACTTGTATGTTCATCTGTGTGAATGAACAAATGTACAGAATCATCACCTCCAGTTATTGTGACGAAAAGACGTAGCTCACCACTGTTAGAAACCTGTTACTACACAATAAAAAAGCAAATTAAAAAAATCATAGTGCATTCCAACTCAATAGGAAATAACAGCTTTATTTCCTTAACTATTCAGAATACAGAGTTAAAACCTATTGAGGATTCTTCTCCTCCATATAAATTACAGTTCAATATAATTATACCTCTTAAAGCGTTAAAGTTGTACTTTCAAAAGTTTTTAAGGACTCACAATGCACCTTAATGCATGGCGGAAATACCATTCTTAATGTTATGTAACTCTGTTCAATCTTACTATACTTTAGTTCTCTGAGTTCGTTTTTTTTTTAATTTTTTAAAATACATTTTTTCTTAAATTTAAGTTTTTAAATTAAATCCAATTTTATCAAAGTCTACAAAAACATTGTTTTAAAAACCAATATTAACATACGATGGTATATGCCTGAAATTTTGCATCTAACATTCTTTGACGATGTTTTCTTTCGCTATAGAAAAAAATTTTTCAGAAAAAAAGGACGCGAAAAATATAGCGTTTCCAAAACTTGCTGAATGCAGAAATTGTTCAATAATTCATGCTTATGTTTGAGTTGCAAAATAGTAGTTATTAAAAAAAAGCTTCTTTGTGTTTGCTTTGTTAACGTTTATTTTCATTTATTTAATAAATATTATAACATTTGACCCCATTTAATAATCGCCTCTACTCAATTATAGATTAGGTAGCGTACGTCCACCAAAACGTTGCAGAAGCGATATGGATACGACATCAACATCGGATATTGTCATCATACATGGCAATTCACATCCCGATTTGGCCAATCAAGTGGCCGATCGTATGGGTCTAAAAAGTGGCGGCTGTTCCGTGTTTCACAAGACCAATCGTGAGACCATGGTTGAAATTGGTGACTCAGTTCGCGGCAAAGACATTTACATCATACAGACAGGCACAAAGTATGTTTCGCAAAGCTTACTTACAAAATAAAATTAATATATAAATAAAATCCCTACCGTTCACACTCTAGAGATGCTAACAACAACATTATGGAGCTGCTTATTATGGCTTATGCCTGCAAGACTTCATCGGCACGTTCCATTGTCGGTGTCATTCCTTATTTGCCCTATTCCAAACAGTGCAAAATGAGGAAACGTGGGTGCATTGTAACAAAACTACTTGCTAAGGTAAAATAAATTTAATTATTTGCTCAAGAATTTCTTAACTAGCAATTGGTATTTATTAAGATGATGTGCACATCCGGACTGACACACATCATTACCATGGATCTGCATCAAAAAGAAATACAAGGATTCTTTGATATACCTGTAGATAATTTACGTGCTTCACCATTCTTATTGCAGTACATTCAAGAGAGTGTATGTTGCATATAAAGACATAGAAAAAGAAAAATAATTTAAAAATGTCATAACTTATAGATTCCAGACTATCGTAACTCAGTAATAGTGGCACGTGATCCTGGCTCTGCTAAAAAAGCAACATCATATGCTGAACGCTTACGTCTTGGCATTGCAGTTATTCACGGTGAACAGAAGGAAGCCGAAAGCGATGAAGTAGATGGCAGATATTCACCACCACCAGTCAGGTAACTTTTCTCTATGAGTATTAGTATTATTTAGAAATCGTGAACTAGCAGCTCGTTTCAAGTCAATCTTCATCTACTAACTGCTTAAAAATGTGCTCGTTTCAATTTTATTTTTTTTTATTTTTTATGTGTTGACTTATTTCATTTACATTTTATTTTAATACTTCGTTCATATTTGTGCTGTCCTCTTTACATTGAAATTCATTTATTCCTTGTTTAGAATTAATTATCCTCTTAATTTGCCTTTATTACATTCATTCAATCATCATAGCTTTTGTCTGTGTGCAGCTAGTAGTTGTTTCAGTACATTTTATATATTTTCTTCAGTTTGTTCTTATGTTTTCATTATTTTTTTATATTGTTCAAAGCAAATGACAAAGTACATTTCAACTTCAAAATTCCAAAATGTACATAAGGGTTAAAAAGAAATTGTTGTTTTTCTACGGTTTGTTGTTAATTTATGGTTAATTTAATTAAATAAAATTTAGAAAATTCTTAAAATTTACAAAACTATTTGATACAAAAATCTTTGTATCCATGTCCAAAGTTCGTTAGTGGTCTTAAAGAATTTTTTGTTAAAATAAAGTGATTTATTTTTTTATATATAGTTTTTATTCCGATTGGCTTTGCGGTTGATGCATGCTGTAAATAAATATTCTATTATTAAGTGCTTTTAAATTCAACTGCATGTTAGAGCTGAATTTTCCTTCCAAAAAATTGTTCGAAAGCTTGTAATACAGCAAAGCGATTATAAATACAGCAGTCCTTACAATCGTAGGTTATTGACTTACGATTTTTCAAATGCATTTTCCACAAAATAGCTAAGAAGTCTCAATATGTCTCTATTAGAAAATTAATACTTGAGTTACTTCATCTAGATGATCTTTCAAAGCCAAAGAATGATTATGTATTCAAATTTCTACAATAACAGAAAAAACTAACATTGAAGTTCTTATGCATTTTTTCAATAATTACATCCCAAAATCTTACCAAGATTAAGATACTTTATAACGATTGAGGCCTTAACTGTTAAGCTATCTCCACTTAAAATGCAAACACTTCACTTTTACATATAAAACAAAACAACGTTAACATAAAGTTGTATTATTTCTTAGGCCAGCGCTCCTAGAATTGAAGGACTTAGTCAAAAACGCGATTAACCATATGATTTAAAAAATGAGTGTTTAATGTGCGTATCACAAAATTCGAAATCGCTCACAAAATTTGTTTTTATAAAAACGTTAAATTTTGTTTAGCTCATGTTTTAATCACTTGGATCGATAAATTAATCAAAAAAATTGGATCGATAAATTAATCAAAAATTGATTCAAGATAATTTTAGTTGAGTGCTCTTATTGATTAATTATTTTTCAGAGTGCTTTTATGAAACCACAAAGCAAATTTGTTTTGGAATTTTTCAAATACTAAATAGTTTTTTTTCGGCATCGAAATGTCAAAGGAAATTTTTGCCGATGAAGTCAATAAAATCTAACTGTTTCTTTTGAGAATATGACCTTTCTCTTCTGGATTTCACTGAAATTTCAGAAAAAAGTACTCATATTAAGACGTTTCTGTAAAACTATATAAAAACTATCTTAAAGAATTATAGACTTTTGGTAAAATTTTTAAAAATGCCTTTTTAAATTTTAGAAAATCGGGTGATTTACCAAACTCAAGGTAACACACTCAAAGTTTTAGGCATAGTCCAGTCGATTTGTTTATTTAGGTTTTGAAATAATGTTTTCATTTTATTTATAGACATCCTTAGAGAAGTGTGCGTCTTCAGAGATCTGAGCATTTCTATTTTTGAATATTTGATTTTTCAAAATTTGAAGTGCTGCAGGCTGATATTTTCAGAATACAACCTTATACATGAACATTTTAAATTTCGAATATTTAGTTTTAATATAAAGTGGTATTATCTTCCTAGCAAAACAGATATTTTAGCTTTTTCTTAAAATTTGGCAAGAGTTTAATAAATAGGAATATTTGCTTGATTTTTTCATAAATTGTTTTTATTCTGAAGATTATAACTTTCACTCAGATACTTCCCGAAGAAGACTGGGTGCATAAGCTTGTTTTTTTTTTTAAATATAAATCGATGTATGAGATAATATACAAATTTAAATATTTGACCTCAGTCAAATATCGCGCAGAGTATATTTACCTGTTTTATGAGTAGTAATATTCCCCAGACTGCAATATTACTACTCATAAAGACAAAGACCCCAAAAGACAATACACTCAAGACTTTTCATTTTATTATGATCTAAACCCAAATAGAATGGGACAGAAAAATTGCATACCACTCACTTAATATATTCTGTATGCACTCTTTTACGTATTTAATAATATTACGATTTTAGAAATGAAATAAATCTCATAACATAGCTTAAATTTAGTTTTATTATTTGCATAACAATTCTACATTTTAGATTCATAAACAAAATATGCTTTAAAACTTAATTATTTCACTCGCCCTATCACTCTCCTATTTCAAACACAAGTGCAATAAACGCGCCCAGTTCACCCAGTCAGCTTTTGAACGCTCTCAGTTTACCCAGCCATTTTTTGAAAAATGTGACTTACTTTAATTCTCGCCGAACTTCACTTTATAAACGAGTGTTGTCAAATCATTAACACAATACATTTTATTCCAAACATTATTGAAATAATGCAATTTTCATTACATCATCCGGCCAAAACCACAACGTTTAAGCCATTCTTTCAATATTTTTAATAAACACTTAACGGGACATCTTGCTGACCCCGATCATTTTCCCACATTGCACCTCGAAATCTTATAAACCTACTTCTTTAAATTTAGTTGTTGTATTTGGACTAGTTTTGTTTAGATTTTTAGTGTTTGTGGTAATTTGAAATTTTATTTGTTAATCAATTGAGAAAGTTAAAAATCAAAAAATGTAAAAACAAATCGACAACAAACAACAAAAATTTTCTTTATCTGTTATTATTCAGTACATATAGCAATTTAGTAGGCGACACAGTTGAAATGTGCTTACCAATGACCCCTAGGTTTGTATGTGCTTTATTGAATAATAAAAATAAATTCTACTTTTTATATTCATATATTTTTTTGGTTCTTCAATCTGTTAAAATAAACGATCTATCGATAATTTAAAAAAAAAAAACCAACCCAAACCATTTCCCTTCATTCCTTTGTTTCCCTTCTCCATGTACACACATACATACACTTATAGCACAACTCGAGCACGCACCATAAGCGTCTCTGTAGGCGTACCTATGCATCCACCAAAGGAAAAGCCGCCAATCAATGTAGTTGGAGACGTTAATGGACGTATAGCAATCATGGTGGTAAGCTTTAAGCAAGTGTATTTTATTTGAACATTTATTTATATAAAAATGAATGTGCACCGATGTTTGGTTTTCACACAGGATGATCTAATCGATGATGTGCAGTCTTTTGTTGCCGCTGCAGAGGTGCTTAAAGAAAATGGAGCTTGTAAAATTTATGTGCTGGCCACACATGGCTTGCTCAGTTCAGATGCACCGCGTCTAATCGAGGAATCCCCCATTGATGAGGTAAGTCATCCACAATTACCATGTTATTTAATGCAGTGTTTATCTAACGCAATATATTTTTTGCAGGTTGTGGTCACAAATACCATTCCACACGAGATACAAAAACTTCAATGCCACAAAATCAAAACGATTGACATTTCCGTTTTGATTGCTGAGGCTATACGACGCATTCACAACAAGGAGTCCATGTCATATCTTTTCCGCAACGTAACCTTGGAAGATTAAGTAAATGAAGTAGCTCATTTTAAGCAGGCAAAAGTTGATTTAAACAAAACTTCTTTGTTGACTTAATTTTTGTGTTTTTCAAATTTTTAAATCACTTCAAAGCAGAAAAAGTAATATTTTTGTAATATATTCTTTGCCATTGCACTGCCTTCATTTACTTCAAAATAAATTGCATTTGTACAAAAACTTAAATACAGTTACGATAAAGAACCATACAAAGTTAAAAGTTTTACAATCAATTATATTTAAGAGACTATCTATTTTATAAAACTTGTCACAAATTTACTTCATGTTAAATTTAACCATTGTCAGCGAGAACATTCAATAATTTCATGAACTTGTTAATTATACAATTCCATTAATAAAAATGTCGATAATTTCTTGCACGTTGGTTTCTTTCTTCCGCGCAGATCCTTTTATTTAACTTTGTTATTTAACTTGTTTTAAATTTTTGTAATTTATATTAAAACTTATCATCAGTTGAATGAAATGTAATTGAAATTACTATAAAATATGTATGAACGGTTACAAAATACAATCTAAACCAATTTTAAATGAATAAATATTACCTGAATCTAATATAAATTTATTCGAATTCAAACGTGGATAGGACAACATAAAGCTTTAAAACCGATATAGATGATACTGTGAAAGAACTATGTGTGCAATGTCATTGTGAATACAAGAACTTCTTTTTCAGTGATGTGGTTGAATCGTCTCTTTCGTGAACGTACCACTCGTTACGTAAAAGTAAGCATTTGGAATCATAACATCGTTGAAAGTACTAAACTTTCGCAATTTGGTATTATTTCTTTAGTAAACGTACTCTTGAACGTATCGACTGTTAAGAGCTTTCATTCGATCCCTTTACACCCAACGTTATCGTGCAAGTTGGTGGATAATTTAAAATCAAACTGAAAAAGTTTCTGCGAAATTGAAGCAAAATGTAAAAAATTATAGTTAAACACGGATGCAAAAAAACTCTATGGCGGACTTTAAAGAGAGAGCATCAAATTCTAAGTTGCCAAGTACATAGTTGAAAGCATATTTACTTAAGAGAAACCTTTTTGTAAATCTTTAAATATAGTTTTTGTTATTATAAAATAACATTGCTCAATTATTTCGTGTCCTTACGTTTGTTTGATAATGAAATAGGATAACTTTTGCCCCTCAACCGCTTCCGTACTAATCTCTCATCGTTCTCACGTTCATCATCAGTAGTGAGATAAAAAAAACAAAGTTGCCATACATCACTATTTTATTTATCTTGTTGAAATAATTTTCACCGCAAAATACAACGATATGACTACTTTTTACATTTATATTTCATACAAAATCTATTACAATTCAAAAGAAAATTTCATAAAATGCGTTTCGAAACTGTTCGTAAGCCGTATTCTCAAATATTTCGCTTGATTGACCGCTAACGTGATTTTTTCTCATACGAAAGCCGTTTCGTCCACGGAAGCGGCGATTCAGCCCCAGATGAAAGGTGCTTTTCTATAAATTTGAGGTAAGATTTTTCAAAAAGTCGTCGCAGCAACGCTGGAACGATCTATTACTACCCTGCAAGACAAGTACTGGTTAAATGATTCGTTATTTAACCAGTAGTGCTGTCGGAAATTTCGGCTAGTCTGTAGAACAAAGTTTCTATCAGTTTGTTAAGGGCAATGTGAAAAATCTAACCAAAACTCACGTATACGTGTGATTTCATATCTCTTTCTTACGCAAGTATTTTAATGTCTTGCCGAACATTAGTTCTCTCGCTTACTCATGTTAGCTATAACTGAAATATCAGTTAGTTCAGACCTGTTAGAAGTAACTATGTTATTAGTCAGTTATTGACGAGAATATCAGTTATACCTAACTAAAATTCCAGTCAGTCATAATAGAAACCAAATAAAATCAAAATAGTTGACATAAAATTATGTTTCATTTTCATTTAATTTTATTATTCAGGTACAACGAAAAGGAACTTAAAAACATTTGCATATAAATATGTAAAACTAAACAAAAATAGAAAAACTTAAAAATTATGGTAAAATTCATTCAATATTAAACGAACCTACTTTAGAAACATTGTTGAAATCTGGGTCATGACCTTTTCGCTCTTGAAGTCTTAAATACAACTGTTGTAATATTTTGTTTGGTTTTTTTATCATTTTTTTAATGTATTGCATATAATTTTCAAACTTATATGCTGAAAAGGTGTCTAATGGTCCATACGAACCTGCACAATGCGACAAGTGAAGCAAGCCATGAATGTTAAAACTAATTAATTCCTCACCATATATTCTGCCAAAAATATCAACAAATTCTTCTAAAACTTGTTGAGCTACATCAGATTCTACTATGTACGATCTTTCACAAGAGAGAAGTCTTATACCTGAATGCAACAACAAAAAATGGTAGTACAAATCACTAATAACACAATCTTTTAGAACAAAAATGCCAGTGTATAACAAAAATTGCCTGAATTCGGTTGATTTCCAATTTCTTACTTCAGTTAACGTTCTAGAAATTCTTCCAAACTCTGATGGTACAAAATCTGTAAGAAAATTAATTTTCTCGTTCATTCGTGCAACATTGCCTCGCTTAATCAGTAAATATAGCAACTTTTTAACCACGCCTAAGTCAACCAAATGCATACAATCTAACGGAAATTGAGATACCATTCCGAATCTTGCTTGTTCTAGAACACTTCTTTGCTCTTTAAATTGCAAAATATGATGGGACTGATCACTTCTCAAATGGAAAGATAAATCTGATCTTAAGATTCCAACTTGTTTTGAAAAACTCACCCTTCTTTCCATATACTTCCCTACTTGACTACATTTGGGACAACCACTTTTTCCATTATGCGATTGTGTACCTGATACGAAAGCGCGAGCAGGGGCATCGCAAGTAAACAATCGGACATTGAACTTCTTTATGACTTGATTAAAACCTACTTTTATACCATCATTTCTAAGTAATACCACTTCCTCACAAAAATCCCTCATAAAATCATTTATGTTTTCTGGTTTCTTCAACCCGGAAAAGCAAGCAATGAGAAATGGTCTAACACTGGGAAAATCAACTAATGCGCCAAGAATTGGCCATAAAACTCGATTAGAACTATTGAATAACTGAAGACCATCAATACCAATGTCAATCAAAACTTCTGACTGCTCATTTAAATATTCAAAAGGACTCGAAAGGAAATGAGCCTGAATACCAAGGTATAAAAAATCTCCATTTGGAATACTCTGAATGGCAACATTCTCTCTGCTTGTACTCATAAGAGTCTTTGCTGATATGGGCAAGTTAGTTTCTCCTACCCTACGCAATGTTTGCAGCAAATCATCTAAAGTGTTTTGAGCAACATTGTTCCTAATAGCCCAAGTCTTAATTTCTTCCCGTTTTTCTCTCCTGTTGGAATTATTTGTGGCCACGAAGCTATTTGTAAAATCTGCTTCTTCGATTTCACTACCACTTGACATGGATGCACTATCTCTAGGAGTTTCCACACTTTCTGCTAATCCATCCACACTATGCACATTTATTGCACTATCACTTGACATAGCCACACATTCCGTTGATTGAGCAAGTTGGCCAAACAAACGAAAATTATTTATGTTATTTGCACAATTTCTTTTTTCCTTGCTCAAACAATTTCCAAAATAGCGGCGCTTCATATTATAACTTAATTATATACACTCTTCAACAAATATAGTAAAAACAAAACAATAACTTTTTTATAGCAAATATCACTTAATTTTATTTATTTTAAATATTTATTTCAGCACTTATCTTTATATTATTGTTACGATAAAATTCGGCGGTCGCTGTTTACTTTGTTTAGTTTTTCAATTTTAAACTTTTTTCAATTGCGAGATGGCGCCTTAAACCATCGGCGAATGGGTTGTCTCTTTCTCACATACACGGCAAAGCCTACTTCATTAAGTTTGTTGAATCTTTACTTTCTTACATGCTTCAAAGTAAAACAAATTCTTGACAAGTAGGTTTGAATGTGTTTGTGATCACCGAATATTGTATAAATGTGTTAGAGTTTCGGTTAGACATGTCTTGCAGGGTATGTTTCCATGGCGAGTTAACTCGGTGTTTACTCGGGGTTAACTCGCTATGAAAACGCGAGTTGAGTTGAGTTTCGTTAAATCCACGAAACTCCACGAAACTTGTAAAGCCCTAACCAAAATAGACGAAACGGGACGATTGCAACTTGCCGAACGTTTTGTAATCGTTACGTCTGTTTTGACATTTAACCCGAGAAAATGAAACGAGTTCCTCCAATCGTCTGAAAAAGAAGAAGACTACCTGCACAGCTGTTGTTGACAAGTTGAGACGCTAAAAGTTCGGTTGTTACGGAACAGAACGTCTCGTCAAACCGTTTAGTTTAGTTTCGATAAGTTTACGTTTGCTCATTTTGGGTTACAACATTGAAATGCATTTAAGCGAACATTTTCGTCTTCACTCGTTACGGAGCAAATCGTCTATTTTGGTTAGGCCTTAAGATTTAACTGGGTTCTATCTGTCAAAGTGAATGCTGCCATTTAGTATCCATTTCGCTAGTAAAACTAACAAAAATGTCAAATGAAATTGACAAGTTCGACTCAACTCGATGCTGTGCATGAAAACACTATCGAGTTAGTAACGCCATTTTCTTAGCTCGACGAAAACCCTAACCCCGAGCTAACTCGCCATGGAAACATATGGTATGATACAAGGTAGAATTTACCGTTTTTACATCTTGCGTTTTTACAAAAATAGTTTAAATTAGAGAACGGAAGAAGAAAAAAAAAAATAGAAAGCAAAATATACAGGCAAATGACAGTCGTTGCAAGACACTGGTGAGAAAATAGCCAGTTGTCACTGCTACCTTATATAATTGTATCATGAGTATATCTTTATTCCTTCTTCGCGGTCAGAATGTAAAAAAAAAAATACTGAACAACGAACAACAGCACAAAATTAAGGAAAATTATTTGTATTGATTTTGACAGTCTTGACTCAGAGCGATAGAGGATTTTAAGCCGCGAGACTACCTTATTTATTCTACTATTGTAGGAATTTTTTTGGGAATCTGCAATTTAAAATTTTGAAGTTTTGTTTTCAGATTGACAGATTATTTCCTAATGCAGGGTTGTTTTTTTCAGGGATGGAATATATGGATTATTTTTTTTAATTTTATGACCAAAAGATCATATATAAAAAGATGTTTTAAAATAATTTTAAATGCTGCAATATGAACCTATTGAGTCAGAGATTCCGTTTTTGGCATGATTTTTTTTCATGATTTTTAAGATAAAAACCAAATTTGAGCTTCAGGCAAAGTATGCTGACAACATGAAGACAAAGAAAGCAACAACCAACAATAACAACAACGGCTCTGTATAGAGCAAATCACACAGCTTGACTATACAGACTGTTTCGTTGGCCGCTACACCAACTCATCAGTAATCTTCGCATGACTTTTGACTGTGATCCACTCAAAGGAGGAGCTAACAACAAAATAACACAACTTCAATATGCTCTGGGTTAACCTTGATACAGGGTGCATCGAAGTTGATAAGAACTCAGTCACTATTAAGCGTTCTCTCTGTCAAAATAAATTCCGGGTAACTTTCTCGGCATAATTGGCAGTAAAAGTAGAACCTAAGTCGCTTGAGTGGATCAGTGAAAAGTCATGCAAAGACTACTAATGAGTTGGTGTAGCAGCCAACGAAACGATCTGTGTAATCAAGCTGTGTGATTCGCTCTATACAGAGCCGTTGTTGTTGATTGTTGCTTCCTTTGTCTTCATGTTGTCTTGTTAACATACTTGGCCTAAAGCTCAAAATTGTTTTCAATATAAATAATGAAAGGATTAAGATAAAAATCAACTTAAACTAATTATTAGTAAACCATTCTTTTTGAACGTAAATAACAATTATTTTTTATGGGTTTTTTTTTTGTCGATCAGAAATAAAAATAAATTTTTGTTGTTATTTTTCCAATCAGAAATAAAAGTTATTATTTTTTTCGATCAGAAAAGAAAAAAAAGTTTATCGTTATTTTTTCGACCAGAAATAAAAGTTATTTTTCATCTATATTTTTCAAGCAGAAATAAAAATCATTTTGTGATAGTTATTTTTTCGTTCAGAAATTAAAGTTAAATTTGTATCGATATTTTTCCGATCAGCAATAAAAATTATTTTTTTATCGTTACTGTTTCCATCAGAAATAGAAGTTATTCTTTAATTATTATTTTTTCAATCATAAAAAGAAATTCATCATTGATTTATATATATTTTTCAATAAAAAATAAAAATTATTTTTTGATTGAAATAATATCGATTAAAATTTAAATAAAATCAATATTTACAAATAAAACTGTTTCGAGTTAAAATAAAAAAGTTATTACGCATATGAAAAATAATGTTCATAGGGACCACCCTTCGAACCTACGTTCACTATCCCTTCACTATCATAGAATCAAGTCGTCTTGGGCAAGGATTTGAACAACGATTTTGACAAAGATAAGGACACGATTTTAGACATGAATTTGGAATAGTATTTGGACAATAATTAGATTAGGGCAAAGATTTGAACAAGGAAGACTTAGGGCAAGGACTCGGGCAAAGATTTGAATAAGGACTGGGGCAAGGATTTGAATATGGACTAAGACAAGTGTTACGAGAAGGATTTGGATATAAGGAAATATTTTGAATGTAATAGAAATTAGTTAAAAAAAACAACAAAATTTTTTTTTTAATTTTCGCTTATAACTTCTAAACTCAAGTTGATGACTTTTTTATCTATATAATTTTGATATAAAAATATATCGATCCATGAATCATATTTATTTCTGATCTAAAAAATATCGAGCAAAAGCAACTTTCATTGCTGATCGAAAAAATAACGATTAAAGAATAACTTCTATTTCTGATCGAAAAAGTAACGATCAAATAATAATTTTTATTCATATAAACAATTCATAATTATAAAATTCATATAAACAGTCGAATAAATAATAAAATAATCGAAAAAGACTAACGACAAAATAATAACGTTTATTTCTGTTTGAAAAAATATCGATAAAAAAATAATTTTTATACCTGATCGAAAAAAATAACGATCAAATAATAACCTTTATTTCTGACTAGAAAAAAAATATCGATAAAGGAATATAATAAAAAAATAATTGTTATAAAAGGATTCATTGATAGCGATAATCATTATTTATGGTCCCTGGTTTTTTATTGAGATTTTAATATGTAGGTGTTATTGAATTCTGATAAGGGGGAAAAGTTTTAATGGGATTCGATATATCATCGTATTTATTTAAAGTATGTGTGAGTTTATTGTTTTAAATTAATGCTTTAAGTGATTTAATTATTACTTTGGAGGATAACATCAAATGTATTTAATCTTCTACTAACGGTATCATACTACTTCAAGAGCGTCAAGTTAGCCATATGAGAATAATACAAGAAGTCCATATATCTTATTTGGATAATTTTAATGGTAGAGTCTATATTAACATAAATATCGTTTTTTGACGGGCAAAACGATACAGCACAGTAGCACAGCGTACCTACGAACTGAAATGAATACCCATTTGACAAATGTCGTTATGTTGCCAATGTGTTCAGGAAATGAGAATTCAATTAATTAGATAGGAAAATTTACATTAAATGAAATATGAAATGCAGCGTGTAATGAAAAAAGACACAACTTTAAAATAAAAATTAATGGTTTTTGTTTTTTACAAAATTTGCCTCTTAAATAAAATACGCTAATTCTGTATTAGCTAAGACATTTTTATAAAAGTTGCCAAAACCATTTGACAGGAATACATATATTAATTTATTTATTGAGTTAATTATTCTACAAAAATGGATGCAGATACTATGCACTATTAAATCGATAGAATCTAATTCATATATTCTTAGATTGTTAATAATTATGACAATTTATCATTATCATTATCTTTATTTATCGTTATCATACTTATTCGTTCGAAGTAATTTTTATATGTCAACTGAATGTAATGGATATTTATTACTCATAATAATTGTTCAAATAATGCCATAGGTATCAAGAATCGAAAGGTATTAATAAACTATCAACTCATTTAAAGCGTTGATGAAATTACTAGTTGCTGCGTTTAAACTTTGAAGTAACAAAAAATTCTAAAAGTATTTTAAATTATTCCAATTGATATATGAGCAATACTTTCAACAAGTCATAAATTAATAATTTTCTTACTTGGTGTAACTGATTGTACTAAATGTAGAAATGGCTTACCCTAAGTGGCCAAAGCTTCCCCCGTCACTCCTGCCAATTTGTTCGTCAATTTGTATCAATTCATTTTAATCATATTCAATAAATCAGTGCAAAACAATTGTCACCATTTAATATATCTTGATAGATTTGAGTCAACAATTTCATTTCGATTACATGATGTTATATTGCAAAAACATTTAGATATTGCACCTACATATTTACAACGATATTCTCAAGAAAGATTCTCGATTCATCCTGTTGCAATCACTTTCTTAATCTAATTTATTTTCAATGCTTACATTTAATCGGATTGTAACTGAGTCTTTAATAGCGGTATTTCATCTTACTTATCTTAATCATTCTAACAAGGTTACTTTATAACACCGTTCTCGTTTTTCTACACTGAAAAAAAAAAGTTAGCTTAAAATTAAACACAATGTGTTCACAAAATGTGTTGTTAATTTTACTTTTTTTTCATATGTTTTTCAAAATTTTTAAATACATTTGCTCTTACTTTGACGAAATTTGTTGCAAGCTATTTTTTAAACACAAATATCGTCAAATTAATAACAATTGTCGTCAATTTTAAAACATTTTTTTTTCAGTGTACCAATAAACATCAAGTTCAACTTCACGCGAGTAGAGCGATTTTTCAACCTAGCCAACTTTAGCTAAACGTGCCTTACTTTGGGAAAATATGTTGATAACGCTTGAATGTCGTATAAAAACAGTTTTGTGCGATAAAATCAAGTTCATAAAGATTTTTTATGAAGCTCTGCAGAGAGATAGATATAAAATCTATTAGATTTATTATAATTTATATTTAATAACTTTAATGATACATATATTTCGTTGACTCTGTTTGTTGACAGGTAGTGTTAATGAGAGTGAAACATTTTTTTTTTTTTGTTTAATACTTAACATAGCACACTGGAAAAAAAATTTACATAAAGGTTTCCAATAACAATGAGGGGACTATACGAGTAACAATAACAGTGCACTTTAAATTTGAATTTTTTTTATACTCCCACGTTTAAAAAACGTAAATGGGGGTATATTAATTTTGTCACCGTTTGTAACGCCCACAAGGAGGCGTGGTAGGTATAGAAAAGTATATATATTCTCGATCAGCATCACCACCCGAGTTGATTTAGCCATGTCCGTCTGTCTGTCCGTCTGTCCGTCTGTGATCACGATTACAGCCGTAATATTAAAGCTATCAATATACAAAATTCAATATTTAAGCTTTTATCTAAAAAATAAAGTTCAAGTTCGAAAATGAGCCAAACCGGATGAAAACCACGCCTATCTCCCATACAAAGTGACTTTATCAAAAAACAAAAGCTAATATTTTCTGTTAAAACTATAACGAAAACGTTTTTACAGATAAACATTTTATTGATTGCTTAAGACTTTGAATATACCTTGGTTCGGCCGTGGGGGTATTTTAACTTCGGCCCAGTCGAAGATCATTTCTTACTAGTTATAGGGGATTTTACTTCAAGTTTTTCAACAAATAGCTTATGAATAATAAATACGAATATTATAAAATGTTTCAGGAACCGCATCATCTCATTTTATAAACTATAGTATATGTTCCAATTAAGTTCAAAATACCTCACAACCTCATGTTACCTGAAATGTTATGTTCACAAATATTTGTGAATAATTGTGAAATACTTTCTTGAAAAATAAAAGAAAGAATTGAAATTTTTCACTTTTACCACGACATGTGTTCTATTCATAGAAAGACTTGATGCCAACATTTCTATTATTCCATGAGATCACTTTTGCATGCGCTTACATTTTATTTTTTTAAGTGAAACTGAAAACAAATTCATGTGTTTTACACCTGATATAAGTGGGGCTCTTCTAAACTAAGGAAAACAAACATGAATGAATAAAAGAATTACAGCCAGTAAACATGTATTAAGCCAGACTTGTAAATATTTCATTTGCAAATATTATCATAGCGCATTTTTATCGTTTAGTCACAAACAATTCAGACGCAGACTTGCAGCTATCATTCAAATCGATTACACAAAGGAATCATTCTAGTTTTTTCTCTGGAGAAAAACAATTAATTATCTCATGCAGAAATTTCCGTTCAATTTTTTTTTTAATATTTAATAAATACTTAACATTTATACGAGCTTATCTTCAAATTGACATATTTTATTTAAATTGAAATTCAATCCAATCAGTACCCTTCAAACATTTTGTTACCATCACAATATTGTTACCTTAATGTGAACAATGCCACTTGAATGCATCATCTCATTTTAAAAAGTAATGTGACCAGGGACACATGTTACTTTGAAGCACATTTGAAGCACATTTGCCGCATTTGTGACCTAATTGTTACCATTTGTTACTTTGTGACCAAATTGTTTATAAACGGTAATCTTCCGGTAAATTTTTGGACACATTTTTTGGAAATGCTTGACGGGATATGGTTATGATAAATAAATTGACTAATAACGCAATATAATTTAATTTTTCGTAATTAAATTGGAATTTGTTCTTTCAAATTTGAAACTGTTCAACTTTATATTTTTACTTAAGGGAGTAGTACAGTAGACTCTCACAAATTAGAACCACTTTGTTCCACGCGTGGTTCTAATATCTGAAATGTTCTAATTTCTGGACTTTTTTTTCACAGAAATTTAAAAGAAAAGAATGAAACTGGATAAAAGAATTTTTGTTGCACAAAAGAATTTTTATTTATTAATATTTTATGTTTTTTTTTTAACATAAAATTCATATAATTCATAGACAAAAAAAATAATAACTCTAACTCAAAAATCTTTTCTTCCATATTATTTATTTTTTTAATAACTTCCATGCTTTTTTAACATATAATCACTAATGTTTGTTTGTTTTTTTGATTTATTCAATTTGGAAACAACGATGTCGTTACGAGTGCTTAAAAGGATAGATATGTGTTTACTAGAAAAAATAGGTCTGTTTCCGTACACATTTTTCCCAGCACGAGAGAGAAGAAGAACAAGAAAAATGTCACTCTCCATTACTCGAATTTTACGTGAACTTTACTGGAAAAATTTTTTCATGTGCAACTTTTTTTTTGCAGTTTTCTATTCTTTTAATTAAACCTCCAGCAAATTCAATTTATATTTAATTTCAACTGTCAAAGAACAGCTGTTGTGCTTGAATTTTACTTGAACGCAAATACTTTTACCCTTTACTTTTTGGCAAATTTTCTCATTTTGACAGATGATCAAATTACTCGAACTTTACTTGAACTTTACTTGAAACGAATACAAAACAGACCTAATATCATTGTTTTTGACCATTTTTTATAACATTATTGACGCTTTCAATAACTTTCGAATGAGGGATAGCGGGTATGAGTTTTATATCAATGAGCAAAGCCCACTTATGAATTAAATAAATAAAGAAACTTCCAGAGCGTTCAATACATTGAAATGGCAGGTTCTAATTTCTGGAAAATTCGAATTTTTGAGAGTTCTTATTTGTGAGAGTGTACTGTACCAATCTTTTGGTAAAAATAATTTCAATCATATTTTCAAATTTTCAATCATATTTATTAAATATCAGTTTTAAACTTTTTGTGACATATTTATAAATGTTTTAATATAACAAAAAAAAAAATTTTTTTCACTTCTTCAGCCGGTAGAGGGCGATGAAATCAAGCACTAAAGAAATGACTTGTCCCGCTGCTGCAACTTAATTTCAGGCTTATTGACATACAACTATCCTTTAGGTAGCCCCAAAGAAAAAAATAGAGAGCCGTTAAATCGGGCGAACACATTTCGAACATGAAAGAAATTTCGATATATTTGCTTGTGAATAATCGAATGCAAACTTTCAAAATAAAATTTATTAACTATCGTTTTTTTACCGGTGTGAAGTTAGCCCAAACTCTTTATCCCAAATTTTCAACTCAGCCCAACTTTTGAATTCGCCGTAAACTCAACATAAAAAAATTTTAATTTGCCGTAAATAAAAAAATGTTACAAAACAAATAAAAAATATAAATAAGAAAGAAAAAACTTAAAAATACTGTATATTCATGCTAAACCAACATCGAAGATGTTAATATTCACTCAAATTGTAAGTTTTATTATAAAATTTATAAGTCAGGTCATGAAAATGTTCTGAGAAGAGAAAGGTGTAAAAGTCAAAGTTGTGAAGCGATTTGCTTGAAAATCGACAGATTACAACTTCAGACTGTCAGAAAAACATTTCAGTTATCCTTTTTATCGTAAAAATTGTCCTTCCTAGGACTAAGTTGCATGAAATGAGTTGCTAGCAATTTTGTAGTTTTTTTTTTGGCAAATCGACAAAAAGGATAAAAGATGAAAAGTTCTCATCCTGGATTTTTGCTCAAAATTGTAGTTTTATACGGACAATCGAATAAAACTATGCTCAAGTACCGGTCTATCGTCCTTGATACCAAAATTTGAGCTGAAATGCGAAAAAATGTGATTTTTGTATAAAAGTCCGATTTCCACACCCCGAAACATGTCCCAAAACAAAAGTTCTCATCCTGGATTTTTGATATGTGATAACTGATGGTATAAAGATGATTTTGTCCCTCTTTCCCCAAATTGCTATCAATCGTCCTTCATACCTAGACGATTATACCAATTGCCTAGAAGTGTTTATAATTCATCTTCTATCCTTTTTGTCGATTTGCCAAAAAAAGAAACTACAAAATTGCTAGCAACTCATTTCACGCAATTTAGTCCTAGGAAGGACAATTTTTACGATCAAAAGGATAATTGAAATGTTTTTCTGATAGTCTGAAGGTGTAATGAAGTGTTTTTTTGTACTTTGCTGAGTTTTTCCATCAGTAATTTCCCAAATATTCCAAAGTTATTTCTGAAAAAAAAAACTAAAAATAAATACGTAAACAAAAAATTTATTCACTGATTAAATCATAACGTTATGGCAAATATCATAATGGCAAATACAACAATATTTGACTCAGAATTTTAAAAAGAAACAGCTCTTTAAGTGGAGTGCATTTTTCAATTGCTATAAATTGTTTTGATCGGCAGACAACGGTCAACCTTAGAGGGTAAATAATGCCATATAAAGCTTCTTGAGAACATGCACATTAGCCGTTCGGAGTCGGCTTAAAACTAATAGGTCCCGTTACAACTTACAACTTACAACTTTTTGTAATGAAAGTAAGAAAGTCGGTGCCTGTCTTAATTATTTATTAATAGCACTAAATAGTTATTAAAAGTTAAAAAAAAGGATATTATCAAATTGTAGTTTTTCGCAAGCTATAAATTTTGCAGCTTCACTGTGTCAGTTTTATTTCATAAATTTAGACTCTGAGAAATATGCGTTGTTAGTTACATAAAAATTAGTAAGAATAACCTTCGAGATGAAATTTATTTCCATCAGTTTGTTATCTTTATGATTCAGTGGAGAGTAAAAAAATAAAAATCAAAACATGTGATGAAAATTTTATATCGCTATAAAATATTAATATTTGCGCATTTAAATCACGGTAAAACTTTGTTTATACTTTTCAAGCCCTAAGACATTAAACGATGTCAAGAAATGCTGATGATGAAAGTAGGAAATAAACATTATTATCTGACAGGCTGTAGTAATTACTGCAAGAACTGGAAATCTTTTAATATGAAAGCATTCAAAGTGATGATATATTAGCTAAGATAATAAAAGTGAAAAGTTTCTACACAAAACTTAAAGAATTTTTTGAATTAATGTCTCAAAATCTATAGCATTGCAATAAAAGCAAGAAATAGAATTGAACCACGATATTGCCTTTTGTATTTTTAAGGAAAAATTCAATTAAATATAGAACTTCGTACAAGGAATAATCTCATGATAAACAAGGGGTTTTATTTACTTTGGAATACGTGCATTAATATACAACTTTCTGCTCAGATAATTACACTTTTATATGACCTAATGATCTACAGCTAATTTACAAAATATTTGTCTTATTTTTATGACTTACAAATATTTTTACTTCCTTAAGTTTACATCTTGTTTTTGATGAAGTTCAAATTCTTGTTTATTTTTAAATTGTTATCTTCACTCATCTTAAAGCTTTTCCGTCTACTAGGATTGACCACATTAAGCTGCTCACCACTTTTGTATATTTTGCGCATGTTCATTCTTATCAACTAACTCTACGCTATTATCTCTGAAAGTGTGGTAAGTGTAGAAGAATTTTATAAAGAACCTCCTAAACCTCAGATATTTTTCAGTTGACTATTAAACGGAAGAACAGTGAACGACACTAGTGATAATCCTTAATTTAGTTGTAGTGATAATAGAAAATAAAAAAAAAAACATATTTTTTAATGTAAGGATAAAAACTTTCAAAAACAAAAAGTAGTTAAAGTGTTTTTTTATGGAAATGCTAAATTTTGACAAATTATTTATGGAAAATCCAATCTTGGAGCGCGTTTGGAATATCTCAAAATAGGCAAAAAGATATAACTTGAGATATAATTTACAAACGCTTTAGGTATGTTTTGATGTGTTATTTCAAAACATAGCTCACGCACTGCTGCAAGTATAACATGATCAAGTTTACACTGAAATGCAGTGCATGGAAGTACTGTAGTGAATTGTGGTTATTAGAAGGTTCTATGCAGCTTACTAAACACCTCGACTGGTCTCTGACTGAACCTCGTAAGTCAAAAAATCGAGGTTTGAAAAAACTGAGGAAAAACTGATTTTTTCCTTAGGAAGAAATATAATTTTTAATCTGTAATTGTAATTTGTAATTTGTTATTTGTAATTGGATTGCATATTTTTCCTCAGTTTTTTCAAACCTCGATTTTTTTGACTTACGAGGTTCAGTCAGAGACCAGTCGACCTACTTTTCTATCCAACTGAAATTTTGTGTGCCATGTATATCAGTAGAAATTACAAAATGTATTATTCGCCTTGTGTTTTAACTTTACATTTTAAACTTTTTAGGAATAGAAAATGTGTTCCTTCTTATATAGGGTGTATAAATTAGTGATGTATACGTAGAACTTTGAATTGCAAAAAAAAATGCAGAGATTACATAATTTCAAACTGAATATAGACTTTTTAGATATATAATCTTATACCTTTAGTGTTTTAATATGATTTCAAGCATGTGGCCACCGCGGCTAGGGCGGAAATGGCGTATTCTGGAATCGCAATTTTCTACCACTTTTTCAAGTATTTGGAGTCGTATCTCGACAATGGTTTGCACTATGTTATCTTCCAAATCGTCCATAGCTGCTGGTTTGTTCGCATAAACCAATGTCTTTACATAGCCCAAGAGAAAATAATCCAAAGTCATTAAATTGCACAATCTTGGTGGCCAATTAACCGATCAATTGCGAGATATAACTCGTTCGCCAAATGTTTCCTTATATAAGTCGATTGTTTGACGCGCTGTAAAAAAAAAAAAAAAAACTCAAAGGTTATAAAAATATCTTTAGATATATTAAAATCAAAATGGCAGCTCTCACAAAACTATTACTTTTTTTGTTGACTTCCCTGTACGAACCGCTATAGGTCGTAATTTTTTGCAAAAACAGTGATAAATTTTCTGAAAATCTGGTTTAATGGGAGTGAGTTTTCCTAGGATTTTTCTCTAAAATTTGTTTGAAAAATACCATAAATTTTAACTGTTTTTTTTTTTTTGTTTTTTTGTCATCTCTAGAATATTGGCTTTAAATTTTAACGAAAGAATTTTGAAAATGTTAAAAAACGAATTGGCTCTTTCGTTTGTGATAAATGATAAATTTGTGTTGTGCGTTTTATTAAACGTTTGTTCACAACTGATCGGGAAATGCACCTATTAGTTTTGTGCCGACTCTGAAGGGCTAATATGCGCGTTCTCAAGAAACGTGACAGACATTTACTCTCCGAGGCTTGCCATTATCTGCAGATTCGAAATATAGGACTCGAAACAGGCGGCTCGTAACATTCAGGCATGTGATGGAAATCGTACGATTTCAAAACGAAAACGTAATTGCAAATCGTACGAATTTCTTTTGAGTGTGATGGAAATCGCGCGACTTCATTTAAATTCGAAGACATGTTCGAAACAGCTGATTTGCGGAACGAATGAAATTGAACTTAACAAATTTTTGCAAAATTGTCAAAAAATTAAAAAAATCAGTGTATTTTTTGTCGCAGCAAGATTTTTGAACGGCGATGACTTAGACCATTCCAATCCTTTGGATCTCGCGGATTCCACGTAAATATTTTCAATGCGGCTAGTGTAAGAATAAATTTCTACTGGTGTATTGAAGTTCTGCTCCATAAAACTTATAAATGTGGCATCTTGAGTTGAGTTCTCATGTTTTCCCCTAAAATATCAAATTTCAATAAATTTTAATTTCAAAAATGGAATTTCCACCTAACAAACTTACATTTTGCACACAATTTCTCCACAGACAGTTTGAAACTCACAATTTGTTCTGAAATCGCTAATAGAAATGTAAACGAGTTCATTTCGTTGTGAAATCGTTAAAACCGAATTTTATCACAGTGTAATTCGTACGAATTAAAATTCGAAAATGAAAACGAAACACATCACAGGTCAAATCGGTTTCGCTAGCTATTTCGTATGAAAACGATTTCTATCACATGCCTGATTTTCATCGAACGGTCCACGTACTCTAATGCGTTCGGCCACGGCCACCATAAATTTGAATTGTATTGAATTATAATTTTTTGAAAAAAATTCTGCGACGTTCACCAGAAAATCTTATTTTGAAGCTATACCGGAAGCTACAAGAGAATATGAATTGAAGGGGCTATCGGTTTGCAAGGCTCGAAAAACATGTTTTCGAGAAAAACACGTTTAAAGCTTCAAGCAATAGAATTTTAAGGAAAATTTTATTTTATTTAATCTGCGATGTCTGAACCATATAATTGTGCTTCCAAATCAAGATTATATTTCTCTTGATGCGTTCTGGCATACAAGGACAAGTCACAAGGCGAAATTACTCCTTAAGCGAACTATGAAATAATTTCTTGATAAAAATCAAGCACTAAGCCTTTTTCTAAAAAAATAGAGCACACTCATTTTTCCGTCCAAATGTGTTTGTATACATAATGACCTAACCGATTTTCTGTATGCATTTTTCCTTAATTCAAGATGATGAAATAGAATAATTTATTCCATTATAAGATTTCATCAAAAATATGACTTTATTTACGTCATCTTTTCTCATTCATGGAATTCAATGAAACTCACCCTGATTACCTGGACAAATTCTGCGAAAGATGTTACTATTAAAATTTATAACTGTAGATATTTCCGCCAATGGCATTAATTGATGGTTTATCCCAAAATAAATTCATCGACATGAATATAAGCAAAAATGGTTTTAGAAACTTAATTTTTTTAAATTAATAAAAAAAAAAAAATAAATAACTGGCCATTTCAGCCCTTGAAAGGACTTTGACCTAGCTTCTTAGGATCAATTGTGTTGTGCGTGTTATTTAACTTTGTACACAATTGACCGAGAAATGGACCTACAGGCTTAACGCCGACTCCGAACGGCGATGAACGGAATGTTCTTATTCTCAAGAAGCTTTACATGGCATTTTTATTACTCTCTGAGGTTTGCCATTGTCTGTAGAGAGGTGGCGGCCGTACAGAAAAATTATTTTAATTCAAATAATTTTCTGTCGCTGCTGGGGTTCGAACCTGGATCTCCAAATTTCGTTGACATAGCGGCCACGCACTTTAACCAACTACACCACGGACGCCACAGTATAAATAGTATAAAAATAGTATAAATTAATAGTATAAAAAATTCCGAGCCTATTTGTTAAATATATATCAACAAATGTCCGGAAAATTGCTTTTTAAGAATCGAAATTTATTTTTTATCTAACGTTGTAATTTTAACTCGTCACGGCCATTATTTTAAAGCGATTGTTTCCATCATTCCGTAGGTCTGGGGCTCTAAGCTTCCATTCTAATCAATATTGTCTTCACATTTTAATAAATCCAAAAAAATAAAGTTTTGGTTTTACCAAGCATGAAATAAATAAAATTTATATTTTTGTTGAAAAGACAGCCTTTATAAAAATTTTAAGTATGAGTATCAACAGATTTTAGGTAATCCCCATATAAATAAATTAGTTATAAATAATAATGCTTTCGGGGAAAAACTAGCTCAGTGATAATTTCATAAATTTACTATATGACAGAGAAAATCTGTTTAAAAATCTCTATATTGCATAGTAATGATGAAACAAAAACAATGCTTTGAGGGTTGACACAGTGGACTATAATGTCAGAAGTAAAAATCGGCCTTATTGTGATTTTAACGCAAACAAGTTCTTATCTCTGCGTATAAGGTTTGTTTTGCCCAGATCTTTAAAAGCTATTCGTGTTTTCGTCTAGTTATATTTATACTAATAAACAGCTTTAAGCCGTATTCCAAATAAGTCGAAAAGAAAATTTAATCTTTAAAATATAGATTTTTCTAATTTAATAAAATCTTTCATTTATACGAGGGTTGTTACATTTTGTGAATAAATATAAAGAGCGTATTTTTTTTTCTTTTTTTTTTCATTGAAAAAGTATTGTTTCGAAATATTTTCCTTTATGATTAATACATTTTTGCATGCGTTCGAACCATTTGTCATAACATTTATCCCATTCCCCTTGCGACAACTCCAAAACACGCAGTTTGTTCTTGATGTGCAGGAACCAAAAGAAGTCATTAGGTGCCAAATCAGGACTGTACGGCGGATGACCATTAGTTAATGTTTTGAGTGTTCAAAAACGGCTTAAGCTTGAGGAAGAATACTTATTCGGCGTTTGTTTGATTTCCTTATTTCACGGAATAATTCTTATTTTTCTACGTGGTTTCGATAAAAAAAATTAACGGCAAATTTTAACTGTTCGAAACGTTAAGAAGATTTACTGTCACAATTTTTAAGTGACAGTTATTGCTCGGCTCTGTTGAAAGAAAAAATAGCAACTCTGCAACAACGATTGTTTTGACGGTAAAGTGACCACAAATATCGTTTGAATGTACCGACGAGATTTTTTTTGTGATATAAGTAAATACAATATATTTCGCATACCTATAGTTTTGTTTCTGACAAATTCCTTCCAAAAACGAGTTTTGTTTTTATTTTTATTATAGATATAATTTTAATAGATATTTTTTTTAAGTAGTTCATCAATATTTAGGAAAATTTAGGAAAAATTTAGGAAATACATCCAATGAATTCAAACCAGCGACACTACTAATAATATTAACTACTGTTTCTAGTATTTCCAAGTGAACTTCAAATTCGTAGTTGTATGATAGGTTTTCCATCCTATTATCCAATCTGGTAGTTTGGACGATTTGTTAACACTCCCTATCTCTACAACAAATGTTTTCCATCTACATATTATTTGAAAATTATACCAGTTATAATGTTATAATTATATTTATATAGTAATAATATTATTATTAGTAATTATAGAAAATGTATCTACCATAATTATAACAACGAAAACCTTTGACCGAGTGGCATCAGTCAGTTAGTTCAATGACTGATCACAAAATTTTATTATCAACCACATTTTATTATCGTCATCTTTATCATCCTCATTGTATTATATTGTGAAAAATTTGCAATATCTAACAAAATAAGTTATTTACAATCAAATAAACCATCGCACACAACTCAATTAAAATAATTCATTATTTATAATGGTGTCGTTTAATGGTTCCCTATCAACCCGGCTGATTTTTCTATTATGGACATACATTTTTTATTGTATATCTTTGATCATACAAACATTCCAACTAACAACAGACGATCTGATAAAAAAATGTGATTCGTTTCTATTATCAATAAATTGGCTAATTTATTTGTCTTGTTAACTTATCACAATCGACGCAAAAATTTCACATATAACGGCATATTTCAGCACATGAAAACGTTTGGTGATCAACAAATGTTGCTGTCAAAACTGTCAACATATTATTCGAACAAATTTATCATTTATTGAATATTTTTTCGTTTGGGTTTTTTCCTGAAATTGCCTATGATTAAAAAAAATGTAAAAAAAAAATAAAATAAAATATTTATCTTAACACAACATCATCAATGAACATTTTTTATTGAAGAGTTTAGAGAAATCGAAGAACACTTTTGATTCTTCGACTTTGCCAAAGAATTCTGCGATTCTTTCAAAAATAAAAAACGAGAATTTATATGAAAAAATCAACTTTGACTTCTCGCTCCTATGACTAACTGACGTAACTTAAATATTGAGTTAGCGAATTGAGCCAATATATTTCTTTAGCCATACTGTGTCATATTATAAAATATGACTATCAATAACTTAACACAGTAAGGCTAGTCGTATCTAACATATTACACATAAAAAACTTATTGAAAATTTATTGTTTTTTGACATTTTCTTGATTTTTCAGGCAAAATTATTTTCCCTATAAATTTCCCTAAGTATAAGGTTCCCTAACCTATACATAACCTAACCTCCCTAACATATACCTAGATACGCCATTGGTATTGCAACGCAAAACAATCCTTTTTCATCGTTTAAGACAATTTTATCAAAAGGTTGATATCCAGGTTAGCCCATAGTTGCCAGAAAAGGACGATAAATAGTATCTATGGTATTTTTCAACGATTGTGGGATGTGGTAATTCCCATGGTATTTTGTGGTAAAAATCTCTCGTGTGGGAAAAAAATACCACATGTGCGATATTTACCACGCGTGGGAAAAAAATACCTCAAAATACCACAAAATACCTCCAAATACCATAAAATACCACAATACCTCAAAAGAAGATTTGTGGGATTTTGTGGTAATTTGAGGTATTTTGTGGTATTTTGGGTATTTTGCGAGTGTGGTAATTTGTGAGAATTAAGTGTGAGAAAAAGAGAATTTTCATGGTAATTTCATCTGGCGACACTGGGTTAGCCCGTTTGACAACAATACAGTCTTTGACAACAACCTCTCTGTTGTCCTAATGGCGATTATTTGTATGAAACCTTCTCACTAAATAGCCTCACTCATTTCTTTGGGATTTAAATCTGGAAAGCAGTTTGCAAAATCATTCTCACTAATATGCCCCACACATTTTCTGTGGGATTTCAATCCGGAGAGCAGGCCTTCCAATTTGTATAAAGCAGTCAGCGAAATATCACTTTGTTTCATTGCTGACATGAATGTGAGCGTTATTCTGTTAGAAAATTGATGCCACCTTCCTGTTTGCCTCAACGAAAGAAAAGAGGCTGTTTTACTCTTACCAAACTCTTACTCTGTTTACCAATACTTTCATGTAGTCCCTGCTTTTCATTATTGACGATGTGAACTGTAATTCCAGCGTGGCTTTTTATGTAAAAGCTCCCAACACTATTACAGAGCCTTTGCCGAAATCGTAATTGGAAAAGTAACTTTGCTATTACGCACATCTCTTCAGCAGGTTTGGAAACCATCGGGGTCATAAAAATTCCATTTTTTCTTGACTTGACGTAAGAATATAACCTTTTCAAGAAATAGAGTCAGAGAAATGAATTTTAAGATGAATAGCAAAAACTTTCTGTGTCTCCACCGTTATATATTAGATGGTTTTCTGCAAATCGAAGGTATGCGTGTTTGTGCCGTTTAAAAAGATGGTGTACTTTCATAATTTTTCATCAAATTTTGGTTTTTGACACTTTATTGTGCACTAATGCAGCCAAGTTGACTTGTTCGACTTGTTCGAGTTCGAATTTTATCTGAGAATTATCCGTTGTTATCGGTCAGACAGCAACTGTTTTCTGCTAACTGGCTTTAAAACGTTACAACTATTGGGGCTCCGTAAAAAATTTCGAACTAAGACTTGATTACAATTAATATTTCCGAAATTTAAGATATTGATAGAATTCGTTATATGCCGATATTTTGCCGGACTCTTTATTAGACAACATTTTACCTACCGGCATTTTGTTTGAAAATTATTTTAATTTTCATTAAATTTTAAAGAAAACGTGACAATTACCTGAAGTATCATTTGAAACTACCCGCTTCTTTATGTATTCTGAGAAGAGCACTATCATTCGTGTGGGACACAATAAGCAATACATTTTTTCAATAAAAAATATTGTTGCTCGTTTCTTTCACGAACAAATTCGCTCATTTCGGAATACATAAAAATACGGTAATTCTCGACTATTGTCTTACTCATAGCAAAAGAGCAATCGCCAGGAAAAAGATAAAACGTTTATATGGTACTATGTGAGCTCTCACACCAATGACGGTATCTCAAAGACAGAGAAGTTTAATAGTTCATTAAGTATTAATAGTTCATAGTTTAATTAAGAACTAAAGGTCAATTAAGTGTTAAGCTTTAAGTGTTTTCTGATTATGAAATGCACCTTATAAAGCATACTTTTAGAACCTTAAAGTCGGCTTCAATAAAAATAGCTTTATAGAGACTACTTAATAGAGACTACTGATGAGTCGGAGTAGCGTCCGACGAAACCATGGTCTAGTCTGCTCGGTTTGTTCTGCAAATAACTTTTTGTTGTTATAGCAACCTGTTGCTTCATGAATTATTTGGCATAAAGCTCAAAATAATTCTTATAAAATATGTTTTTTAAGAATTATAAAATTAAAAAAAAAATATCTTTATTTTGTCAATGTCTTCTAAAAATAATCTAAACATTAAGCTACTTCTGTTGAGTTATATGAGTTACGGAGAGTCCTGTCATTAAGTCAACGATTTTCTGCAAAATGCAAAATCCGAAAAAATTTATTAGAAACGAAATCTACTATGCACCACATAAATGCATTACATTCTGATTTATGTTTCAACATATTATTATGATGTTGATTAAAGTATTTACTTATCAATAAAATTGATGGTATCTCAAGCAATTAAATTGTTTTATATTTTCGATTTGTTCGCTCACATACCCGTGTTTGAAATCTTTATTTTTTTTTTTTTCAACAAACAATAACTGAGATTTACAATCTGATTTTTTATCACAATCTGGCATATGTTATGATTTAGTTTATGATATCTTATAAAATTATAAAACTAACCTTTCGAGTAGGTTAAATAAAAACGATTAAAATTACATCAAACGATAAAAATCTAAATCATGGTATCTGGGTGGGTACTTTTCCAAACATACTATCTGCTACAATAGGAGGAAACGCCTATAAAAGTTAATTAACCTTAATATACCGAGGTCACAGTTATCGTTATTATAGATGTAATAAAAAAGTGTAAATTGTGGATTGTGCTAAAACAAACCCAAAAAAAAAAAAAAAACACAGGATGCTCAGCCCAAATAAAAAGCGTATCTGAATGTTTGTTTAGTATAAATATAGAGTTAAAATTTAAAAAAAAAAAGTTGAAAACTTAGCACTCAACTTGGAAAAAATTATATGTAACGGTGGTTTTTCAATTCACTGTAGGATTTATTTTTGAAATAAAAATTAAAAATTAAACATAAAAATTACCCAAATAAGCAATTTTTTGGCTTTTGTAACATTGAATTCCCAGCGGGCCTTGGAGCGCTCTTTAAGGGCTTTACGAGCGCTCTTTTTGCAATACAAAGCTCTTCGTTTATATTCCCATCTACATTGTAATTTTAACATAACATATCATTGGAAGGGAGCAGTACTGCTCTATTGGTGCTTCAAACTACAGTGAAAGTATAGCACTCAATACTGTGCTCCGTTTGTGCTCCGAGCTGCAGCATAGGTAGAGCTTTTCATAATGTCATTCGTTTGTTAAATCGTTCGTTCTATTTTTTTTTTATTTTGTTTTTCTTCTTAAGTGCTCCGAAACTTCTCCTAAGCATAAAGTAGCAGGAGCAGTCGTCCGTTCTATTTAGTTGTTCTTCAGCAGTGCTCCTAAGGCTCTCCAAAGCGTAATGTAGCAGGATCACTTAGACATCTTCTTCTTCTTTTCCTGGCTTTACGCAAAAAGAGTTCAGAAAATAGTGCTCTTTGAGCGCTCTTGTTGGAAGCACTCCGATTTCGGCCCGTTGGGTTATTGCATGAAAATGATTTTCTTTAGATGATCACCTCTGTGGTTGCGCTGCGCTTGACGTTTGACTTTCGATCAACCCAGTCTTCGTCACTTTTCACCAAAAATTGCTTTCGGTGAATCTGCTATGAGTAAAACAAAAGTTTACGAGTGGTATAGAGTTGTGAAGGCCGCCGTGAAGACGTTGAAGTTGACGAGTGCATTGGTCGTCCTAGCACATTAACAACAGATGATAACGTGAAAAAAATGGGAGAATTGATTCATAATCGCCTAATTACAATAAGAAAAGTAGCTGATGATGGCATATCAATTGATTCATGAAATGATTTTTTTTTTTTTAATGTTTTGTGAACAACGATGCAGAACTGTTGAAACGTATCATAACAGTTGATGAAACGTGGTTTTATGGTTAGGATGTCGAAACTAACGCGCACCAGTTTTCGTTCCAGTTCTATAATTAATTATAAAAAATGGAAAATCTTCAACAGTACCGTAACATGTTTTATTCTTTCAACAGCTGAGAAAAAAGTGAATGCCCAATATGGCAGAAAATGTATAGATACTCTCTAGATATGCTTGCTAACATAACAACAATAAAACATCGTGCCAATCGGGCCAATATACCCCACGAAATTTACAAATTCTCCTTACTCTTCGAACACACCTTATAATTAAGAA
Source organism: Pherbina coryleti (assembly GCA_943735915.1). NCBI lineage: Eukaryota > Metazoa > Arthropoda > Insecta > Diptera > Sciomyzidae > Pherbina > Pherbina coryleti. The sequence goes on from OX030949.1 coordinate 12,030,038, forward strand.
CATACTTATTTGACAAATCAAATTAATTATTGCATAGTTAATTAATATAACTAGCAAGTTAATTGTATTTACATTTCACATCATCTGTTTATATATTTACATATACGTTAAAATGTACAGCATTATTACTTGGTCGCTTCAACCGATAAATTCAATAGTATCAGCATAAACTGAGAGTGTCTGATTTTATTGTTTATAAATTAGCCATTAATTAACATTTAATTGTATTGTTTACAAACAAGTTGTTAAAAATCTTCGTATAATTTACATACTTTCATTTTCGAATTCATGATTAACTATCATGATACTCAATAATAAACAACAAAACGCTAGAGACGGGGCTAAGGTAAAGCACTATAAGCTATCAAACTTATATCGCAAGGGGGGTTTCATCTCTTAAATCTAATTTCAGCAAATACAACGAATAGCTTGACTTCAAGCATTTTCCAAGCTTACCTTTTGCCTACACTCATAACAATCCGTCAGTTATATAACGGTTATTCATAAAATGTCGAACTAAAATCTTGGAAATGACTATTTATGGTACTGTTCTATATTGATCGATGAGAATATTTGTTAAATAATTGTTTAAATTATTTTGTAGATTAACCTGACCGATATAAAAAAATTATACTCGTAGCTTGCTAAAATTTAAACCGGGTATTACTCGGTTGTTGATCGGTATAAAAGTCACATACACGATATTCTTCAACCATCAAAATTGTTTGTTTAAAGATGCCCTCATTGTATTGACCGAAAAATTTTTAAAAGACATAAAGGTTTTAACCACTTCATATACAACCTTTACCATTTCAAATGTGACCTATTTTCATAACAGTTTCAACTTTTTACAATATAAAAATTTCCATTTCAAAATAATTTTTTTTTACAATACAAATTCAAACTTTTACATTAAAAAAAAATCGATTTCAAATGCAACTTTTTAACTTTCAAATTTCAAAGGTTTCAAAAAGTATTACATTTTTATTTTTGTTTTTTTTTAAGAATATCAATGTTTTTCAAATGTTTTTCGCCAAAAAACTCGTTGCTTCAGTTGATTTTCGAGGCATAATATTTTTTGTTTTTCTTTTTGGTTTTTTTTTTTGCTTTCTATGAATGTATAATTATGAATTAATATAAAACCGAGTTTTTTAAGTAAAAAGACGCAATATTTTATTCTGAAAGCCTTGGGATATAGTGTGGTTTATAAGTTTTAATAATATGTTTTTTTTAACTGAGGCGATTTGAACACAGCTCCAAAATATATTTTCCATTTCATCTACTATAAGCATAGTCATGGAATAAAGTGGGGGTTTAAAAACGCATGCCATGAAATAATGTCTATTGCTCAAGCTTATGCTCCAAATTTATACAAAATATAAAATACATAGAGGATTAGGTATAGAGGACTTGCCTTAGGTGCTTAGAGTATGACTACAAATTGACTCCCCTTATTTGTTTTCTGGTTTTGTATTTTTGATTGAGTTTAATTTGCCGACTATTGCCGCACTTAGTGTTCCAAAGGGCGATTATTTATGATTTTCAATATTAATAATCCTTCTACCTGCACATGAAACTAATTTACGATGTCTCTCGCGCCTCACCCTCTAGATTTTCTTATTTTTGGGTATTTTTCAAACCATTCAAACAATTTTTTCTAAAGTTTCCATTTGAATGCACAAAATTGAATTTGAAATTCAAATTGATTCATTTGATGTGTAAAAAGGTGAATTTGAAATAAAAAACTTTTTTATTATTTCTAAATTTTTTTTATTGTTAAAAGTTGAATTTGATTTCGAAAAAGTTGTAAAAGGTTTTATTTGAAAAAGTAAAATTTTTAATATTCCAAGATCTTGAAGTCGTATAGGTAAGATGTTGAAAAATAAAAACTAAAGACAAATACGAGTACGAAGTTTATTTTACAAAATATAACAAGTTTCTATTCTCATAATAATTTAGGGGTATTTCACGCAAAGTTTTTCTATTTTTCTTTAAATTTTATTATTCTTATAAAAAAACATCAGAGCCGACCATGAAGAGTGTGTGACTTAAGGATCATTTCACGGCAGCAGACAACCAAACACAGCTTATACTTTAAACGTTGTTTCTTTTTGGATATGTTACACCTCTATAAGACCCTAATTACATATTTACAAGTATTTCATATATTGTAGATTTGTAACATGTTTTGACCTGTATATATTTTCTGGCTGTCCACTTCGCGTAAAATGCCCCTAAGTAATGCACGCATTATAGTTCGTATAATGTATTTTAACCCTTCCTGGGCCCACAACTTTTTGCGGTGTTCCAAAAAAAATACTCGTTTTTGATTGTTATAAAAATTAATTCCCCAAAACTGCACAAATACTTTTGAATAAAACCTTCTTTATTCTTTCATTTAAACCTAAAACTAAACCATCAAAACCATGCAGGATTAAAAGATGTCTCTAAAGGGGTGAAAAAATAGCTTTGACAAAATCGTCATAGTGGACACATAACACTGTGCGACAGTCCAAAATACCTGGGAGATAATGTTATTTTTCTTGTAGGTCTTGTTGAGTTAAAGAACTTTCTATACTTGAAATTTGCCGGACACCCCCAAAATCTGGACTTACGGTAAAAAAACCGATTTTGCCTACCTTTGCCCACTTATTGGCTTATAACTTACCTGATTGCCAATTGATTTTAAAAATTTAACCGGATCCTGAAAGACGATACTTGAACCTTTCCAACGATATATATACTGTTTGGGACAACTTGAGAAAGCCGTGTGTATTTACTCTGCAAATACAACTTTTTTTCAATTTTTTTTACTTTTTTCAACTTTGACGATTTTTCTATACACTAAATTATATTGAGGTCACAATAGTCCTGCACGGATTCATAGAAAACATTTATTAGGAATTTTAACGCAATTTAGTTTGTAAAAATTGGTCAGTAATTGACAAAGTTATTCAACTTTTTATGAAAAGAGATTTTTTTCCAAAAATACATTTTCGGTATGACAACTCAAAAATGTTTGCTTGACCCTTTTTTTTTAAGTTGGCATCATTAGTTTCGCGTTATAAATAACCAGCAATACTCCTTAATCATTTTAATTTTATTTTTTCCTTCAAAATGTTTTTCTATTGTTGCCATTTCTTTGTGAAAGTGTTCTCCTTGCTCATCGCTTAACTGGCCTAAGTTCTTTGAAAAGAAGTCCAAATGAGAATAGAGAAAATAAATTTTTATAGACGTGGTGCATCCCATTGCACTATATGCACATAAAAATTCATTCACAATTGCGACAGACTCGTCGCTTTTATGGTTTCCGAGGAAATTAGTGCACAGCTAAACAAAACTCTTCCACGGACGTTGTTCCACGAAATTTAACTTCCTTACAAAATTTGTGTCACATAAAATATCACATAAAATAGGCTTTCAAAACGTTCTTAACGTTCCTTTAATCAAGGCTGAGAACGTTATTCTACCAGCACTGCATCTGAAACTCGGATATATGAAACATTGCGTTAAAATATTAGATGTAAACGGCGAGGATTTTGCGTATCTTAAAGGGGTGTTTCCAAAATTAAGTGAAGCGAAAAGAAAAGGAGGTAAAATGTATATTTTTTATATCTATTACTTTTTAATCCTTTTATATTTATGAACTACATAAAGGTATTTTCATTGGAACTCTAATCCAAAAAGTCATGAGAGATGCAAATTTTGTGGAACAAGTAGAAGCGACGACTATGTCGCAGTTGTAAATGAATTTTTATGTGCATATAGTGCAATGGGATGCAAAACGTCTATAAAAATTAATTTTCTCCATTTGCGTTTGGACTTCTTCCTAGAGAACTTAGGCCAGTTAAGCGATGAGCAAGGAGGACATTTTCACAAAGAAATGGCAACAATAGAAAAACATTTTGAAGGAAAAAATAAAATTGAAATGATTTCGGAGTATTGCTGGTCATTACAACACGAAACTAATGATGCCGACTTAAAAAAAAAAGATCAAGCAAACATTTTTGAGTTGTCATACCGAAAATGTATTTTTGGAAAAAAATCTCTTTTCATGAAAAGTTGAATAACTTTGTCAATTACTGACCAATTTTTACAAACTAAATTGCGTTAAAATTCCTAATAAATGTTTTCTATGAATCCGTGCAGGACTAGTGTGGCCTCAATATAATTTAGTGTATAGAAAAATCGTCAAAGTTGAAAAAAGTAAAAAAAATTGAAAAAAAGTTGTATTTGCAGAGTAAATACACACAGCTTTCTCAAGTTGTCCCAAACAGTATATATATCGTTGGAAAGGTTCAAATATCGTCTTTTAGGATCCGGTTAAATTTTTAAAATCGGTTGGCAATCAGGTAAGTTATACGCCAATAAGTGGGCAAAGGTAGGCGAAATCGGTTTTTAGACCATAAGTCCAGATTTTGGGGGTGTCCGGCAAATTTCAAGTATAGAACATTCTTAAACTCAATAAGACCTACCAGAAAAATAACATTATCTCCCAGGTATTTCAACTTCGTTCCATTTTGTCGCACTGTGTAATAGAAGCCTCAGACGCTACGACTTTTCATGCGACTTAGCCAAGTTGTATAAAAAGTCGTAATGTCTTAGGGTAAAGTCGTATAAGAACACTAATGTCGTACGTCCAGGTCATATGAAAATTAAAATAGTTTAATTTTTTCTCAAGTTTAAGTAAAAGTCTGAGTGTGTGAGGGCAAGTCATACGACTTCATGCTTGTTTTCATTGTTCATTCGCATTTTGTAAAGCATATTAGCAGAATAATCAAAGGATAAGGACTTTTTTGAGGTAAAAACTGTACGCAGACTGAAGTCTGATGAAAAGTAGTATGAAAAATTCGTAACATATGATACGGACGTACGACTGAGTCATACTACTAGGTAGTATGAAAAGTCGTAGCGTCTGAGATCCCTATAACGAACACAAAAATATAGTGGACACAGGAAGTGGGAATTAGGATGTTGAATTTGAGTAATTCGACCAGATTCCTGCACAGTATTATTTTTATGGTAACAGTAGATAGAACAATCGTTATTGGGTCGCTTTTAAGTTTTGAGCCTCAATCGCTGTAGAGCTATTTTAAGGAGTTGTCTCAAACAGTTGGTTAATTTTTAACAGTGGAAATTTCTTGCAATTGTCTAACAGTCTCAAACAGTTTCTTATCAAGGCATTTAAAATGTCTGACCTCAGTTGTTTTGACAATATGATGTTGTGCAACTTTAAAGGTTTTACATAAATTATTTTGAGACTCTACGCATTTAATATAAGCACTCGTTTTATAGGCATTTTTGACATTTTAGTCGGCAATATTTTCAAAACAATACAAGTTCGGAAATCCGATATGAATGGTTTTTGTTTTTTTTTTTTTTATTGGCATAAAGACGGTATTATTCAAATCTTTATTGCATCGCACAGTGGAACAGAAACGAGCTTTACTTTTACGAGAATTGCTACATATATTTCGGGAATAAATATAAAGATCGAATGTTTTTCTTTATTGTATTTCAAAATATTCTCCTTTATGATTAATACATGTTTTCATTCCTCCGAACCATTTCTCATAACATTTATCCCATGCAGCATAAGACACCTTCAAAACATAGTAAACGGATTCTTCTGGCGTCGAAAATCGTTGTCCACGCAGTTTGTCCTTGAAGTGCGGGCACAAAAAGATGTCATTGTGTGTCAAATCAGGACTGTATCAGGTGGATGACCCCTTAATTCGATGTTTTGAGTGCTCAAAAACGCTTGCATTGTCTTGATGAAGAATAATTTTTCGACGCTTGTTTGTTTTCCTTATTTCACGGAATATTTCTTATTTTTTTACGTGTCTCAAATTATACCGTGGTAAAATGGCGAGCAGAAAGCCTATTCAGCTAGTGCTCATTCATTTTAAATTATATAATATTTGTATTATTATGTAAGTTCTGATAAATAAATAAAAATTGAACATTTTTTGTTAATTTTTTAAAATTAAAAAATTCTGTTTTTATATTTATTTCCGAAGTATTTGTAGCAACCTACGTATGTTACGTGTAAACTTCATTCGCGTTTTTTTCAAACCTGTATTTGTAATATTAGTGTGCAAGATTGAAAAAAAATAATTTCAAACTTGATATATCCTGTTTTAAGACCAATAACGTTCTCTTCTTCTAAAAAACGTATAAGTTTTTAAACAAAAATAAAAATATCTTTTACATTTCGCTTAAGAAATCTGCACCAATATGTTTTTTTTTTTTTTGTATTCTTATATTTTTATTTTTGCTTAATTATTGATAGATGAAAAATCGAATATGATTTGATTTTTTATATGATGGCAGTCAGCTTACTTCTACCCCACTGTGCCTCGCCTTAATGCGTTTGACGACAAGTTTGGGGAATCTTAATCTTTGCGATGAAAACATTTCTAAAGAGCGGTTAGTCAAAAGCAAAAACCAAGTTTAACAAAATTCAACAAAATATATGCAAACATACATATCTACATTTAATACAAATAAGACATCACTTGTTTCAACAGTTTCTTATTGATTTAACAAAATAGCTTAATTAAAGCTTATTTATATGAATTGTCACAAAAGTTCAATGGAGCATTTAAAAACAAATTTAGCTTATTATTTAACAAGTTTTTTGTTAGCAACAAACAAATAAAAAATAAAATACAAAAATAATTTTCGCTATATTCGGTCAAAATGACTTAAAAATTTTTGTGGATGAATGATGGAAAAACTATGATTGTGGATGATAAGTCGAAATGTGTATGCAGTCAAAACTATTTTTGTGGGTCAAAATCAATGCTTTGATAAGAGCATGACTCTCGTCCTTTTCTGCAGGGTTTATAAGGTGAATGGCGACAATAGGGTGTATATTATTCCTCTAATATTTTTTAACCAAAAGAGAGTAGTTCTGAAGATAGAAGTGAACAGTTATGCCTGTGGGTACATAGGTGTGGGTCTAAAATAATAAATAACTGGCCATTTCAGCACTTGAAAGGACTTTGACCTAGCTTCTTAGGATCAATTGTGTTGTGCGTGTTATTAAGTTTGTACACAATTCACCGAGAAATGGACCTACAGGCTAAACGCCGACTCCGAACGGCGATGAACGAAATGCTCTTATTCTCAAAAAGCTTTACATGGCATTTTGATTACTCTCTGAGGTTTGCCATTGTCTGCAAAGAGGTGGCGGCCGTACAGAAAAATTATTTTAATTCAAATAATTTTCAGTCGCTGCTGGGGTTCGAACCTGGGTTTCCAGGTTCGTTGACATAGCGGCCACGCACTTTAACCAACTACGCCACGGACGCCAGGTGTGTGTCAGCCTCCATAAAAAAAAGTTTAAAATAGCCTTCCACTATTTCAAAGCTGACCTCGAAAGGTTTCCAAAAACAAAAAACAGCCGAAATAGTATTATTTTACGGAATATGGCAACATTGAAAGAAACGTTTGTCTCTTTTTTTCAAAAGATAAAAATTGCGTCTTTATAGATATTTATTCCCAAAATATATAAGAGTTACTACGAGTATTACACACGAGTGTGGGGTTTTTTTTACGTCGACCAAGTCGAAGTTAATGCATTCCTTACTTGTTTAAGTTGACGTCATCATATCGATAGACCTACTCTACTTGTGCGACCCTTAAAAAAACTGAAAACCATGCTTTTTCTTCTTCGTCGCTCTATGTTATGTTCGATATTTTACTTCATAATAAAACTCAAGCACTGCTTCGATACGGGGTACTATTTATATTTCGGGAATAGCAAATAATAAACATTTTTAAATGAAACTGGCTTTATTGTTTGTCAAAACATTACACTTTTGCATTCGTTCAAACCATTTGTCATATCAGTTTTTCCATTCCTCTTGAGACACCTCCAAAACATGGTTTTTGAACACTTCAACTGCTTCTGCGGCGCTCGTAAATCGTTGACCACGCAGTTCACCTCTGATATTCGGGAACAAGAAGAAGTCCTTGGGCGCCAAATCAGGACTGTATGGAGATTGAGTCATCAATTCGACGTTTTGATTGCTCAAAAATGCACATGTTTGACGAGATGTGTGAGAGCTCGCATTGTCATGATGGAGAATGATTCGTCTTTGGAGGATGGTTTTGCGAATTTATCCGAAGACTGCCGGCAAAAAAATGGTCGTGTACCATTCAGAATTGACCGTCCTACGTTGCTAAAAATCGAATGTATTGAAGTGGAGCTAATTTGCAAGGATGCCTCTATCTCACGATATGTCACATGATGATCTTACATTATAAGTTCTTGTACTACATCGATGTTTTGTGGCACAACAACCGATTTTTGACAATCTTCACGGAATTCGTAGGCGACCGAACTACGACCACGATTGAATTCACTATACCAGCGATATACTGTGGGTTTTGATGGTGCTTTATCGTCATACAAAGAACTGAGTTCATCGACATATTCTTGTTGAGATAATCCATGTCGCATGTTGGGAAAAATAATCCAATGAAAACCTTCTCTTGAAATTTTCAAGATAGATTTTCTTAACTCACTGTTAACAAAACAAATAGTTGTAAGTAAATGTATGCTACCAAATTTCAAACTTTATAATGGTGATGCTAGATTTTAGCTATTTACATTAGTCTTGCCAGTTTCCGAAATATAAATAGTACCCCTCGTATTAACGAAAAGCTTTTAAAACATGCAATGCTTGTTCTGTTAGCTTCGCTTCATACAGAAAGTTTTATTTGATAGCACTACTAAACTGCAATACACTGCACCAAGTACATATCGCACACCCTCTTCAAAAGTAACACAACTAAAAAATTTGAAATTTTCAGGAGAGTCAAAAAACTATTTCGTTTTCAAGCAACTTCATGCAAAAGAAGGATACAAAATTATTTTTTCAAAATTAACGAGCAATCGCAAGATTAAAACAAAATTTTGACAGTCGATGGAGATGTGCATTACGAATTGATTTATATTAAAAAGACAAAATTAACAAATTTTGAGTTGTGTCACTTTTGAAGAAGGTGTGCGATATGTGTGTGCATTAGATGGGTTAATATGTATCATAAAAGGGAGAGGGTTAATATGTATCATAAAACTATGTGAAATGTAGAATTTTGTATAAAAAACATAAAGATATAAGGAAAATAAATGCAGTACAGAAATATACTCTGTGTTCTCTTTTGTTACTCTTTTGTTGTTTGAAATACAACTTTAAAATGTTGTACATTACAGCTATGTTACTTAGCAGCAGTCAGTATTCGTCTCATTGTTTAAGGTTGATGTTTTCAATATGAATATCAAAGACATGCTCCATTTGCTTCGAATTTTTATATCAATATTATAATTACTCGATGTATGAACCATACAGTTAACATCGTAAAAGCTACTGTGTCCATAGTTTATTATAATTATTTAATTTTGCGTAACACTCTGTTAAAAATACGCCCAAGCTTTTCACGGCGAAGTGTTTCATCGACGAATTGATTCATCGGTTTTACTCCCCATCGCGGTATAAGAAGTTTCACTTCAAAAAATATTCAAATAAGATAATTTTTATGGCAGAAAAAGTTGTTGTTTTTTTTTTGTTTTTTTTTTGTTGACCCAACTTTTGGGCAAGCATGGATAATCGTCATTCTCACACGCTATGGTTTCAATACTTTGGAAATACCTTGTTACCTACAGTTTGAATGGTCAATCGAAAATTGTACATACATTTGTACAGTCATATTAAACAGTTGCTTTTTAATCAATAATTACGCATATTTCCTCCAAATAATTGTTTAAATCTGAAGAAGAAGTCATTTTAGAGTATTATTAAAGTTGATGTGGAGTATGTCAAGAAGTCAAGTCAAGACCTTTAGTCCTTTATTTTTCAGAAATACACAAATTCAAACCTTGTGACAATTAATCACTAAATTTTTAAACAAAAAACCTAAGCTGCTTATTGAAGGATATATTTGTTTAAATATTGTCTTATCTCCATATACATATGTACGTCGCAAATCCTCCAAATCATAATGAGTTTATAAACTACCAATTTAAAATTTTTGTTCATTTCTTTTTTAGTATTTTTCAAAATACAGGACAGTTCTGAACACATCTGTGTATTAAGCTGTTATCTTTTCAATGTAAGATCTTTAAGATGTTATCTTTTTTGATTGTAGAAATATGCAGAGTATGACATACTCTGAATCATCTATAAATAAAATGGACTCTGCATAACTTCCGCTGGTGAGATAACCAATAGAATTACTTGAAAATATTAAAATTCTTGAAAATGGGTGACGATGCTGCTGATAATTGGAAGTTTTTTGCTTATAACACATTTATTTGTACATTTTTTCCCCAAATGTAGTGCTTCAAAGAAACCGGCAATTGAATTAATTTGAAATTAATTAGACCTGAGTGTCAAAAAATAATGAATGCACCAAAACTGTTTGATAAATATTAATTGTTTTTTTTTTGTTATGTTTTTATCATAAACCATAAACAATGGCGAACTACGTATTCATTGAATGTGATCGGCGCTCACGTGAGTTCAAATCGAACGTATGAATGTATGCCAAGCGATGTGATGTGATGTTGTGATCAATATAACCTGTTCGATCAAGTTACATGCGGTTTTGTTGTTATTTGGCCATTCAGAAAGAATAATAATTTTGTTGTTATCACTGTCAGTGTCGCGTTTTATATCGTTATATTTTTGCGACATTTCGTTGTATTCAATACCGAATGTTTCAAAATTTGCATAAAGAAGAAACTTTCAAGCCGATATATGTATATGTGTGTATTTTTCGAGAAATATATTTTTCACGTGACTTGATGAGTCAGTTTTGATTGTAATCAGCTTGTTCGGTTTTTTTATTTATCAAAACTGAATTTTTCGGTTTTTTTGACTTGATCGTTACATAAATAGTATATAAATTACTTAATTTACAAATGACCTTCATTAGTTGTGTCAGGGCAAAATAGAATAATCAGTATTTTTGGAACATTAATTCTGTCAACGTCAATTTGTAGATTATTGTGATAAAAAGTTCAGATATTGCAGCTCCGTGGCGTCCGTGGCGTCCGTGGCGTAGTTGGTTAAAGTGCGTGGCCGCTATGCCAAAGAACTTTGGAAACCCAGGTTCGAACCCCAGCAGCGACAGAAAATTATTTGAATTAAAATAATTTTTCTGTGCGGTCGCCACCTCTCTGCAGACAATGGCAAACCTCAGAGAGTAATTAAAATGCCATGTAAAGCTTCTTGAGAACGAGAACATTCCGTTCATCGCCGTTCGGAGTCGGCGTTAAACATGTAGGTCCAGTTCTCGGTCAATTGTGTACAAACTTAATAACACGCACAACACAATTGATCATAAGAAGCTAGGTCAAAGTCCTTTCAAGGGCTGAAATGGCCAGTTATTTATTTTTTTTTTTTTTTTTTTTATTGCAGCTTTTATTTTTTATTCAAATTTTTATTTCGTGTTTTGAAAAATTAATTGCAATTTAAAGTGATTTTTTTTGGGACTAGGTCTGGGTTGAAGTACCCTTAAAGTAGGTAGAGTTTAGTAAACTCTGTCATTTATAAAGAGCTTACGTAAATTTTCATTTCTTACAAAAATTGAGCTAGAGATACAACTTTATTGACCCACTATAAACAAAATTTTATTGACATAACTCTTTACGACTGAGATAAAATTCAAACTATGCAAATATTTTTTAATATAATGGATGTTATTTTTATTGTATTCTAAAATAGTTTCTAATTGTGTCGCTTTAATTTTATTTTTCCTATAATATGAATAATAACACAGTCCACCAGCACTTTTACAACAGAGGAACCAAGACACATTTTCGAAAAAATCGTCATGTGAGCCTGATTTTTTTTTTTTTTTTTTTTGCGTTGAAAGATTACAAGATGGAAGTTGTGATCATAAAACAAATTTGACTTTGATTTACAACAAATGCTTCTATTTTCTTATCACTAGAAAATTTACACAAAAACAATTGAAAATGATATGACATACATTCGCCAAATAATTTTTCAGATATTTGGGATTACTACGAAAATACTGTACAAAAAATTACCTTTACCACTGTAGCTTTAACATTTAAGGCATGTAAAGTGAAATAAACCTCATGAATTTCGCCGAAAATAGAAAAAATGAGTTGCGTGTACACATCAAGCATTATTTTTTGTGTAAAAAAAACCATCAATGAAACCTAGCAAAGGCGTGATAAATACTAAGGGGACTCTACACCATCAATTTCAATGGTTAACTGAATTCCGTTGTAGTCGTACCAGCACAAGTGACGCTAAACGTACAGGTCGTCCAAAAGAGGTCGTCACGCCAGAAATCGTTAATAAAATCCATGGTATGATATTGAACGATCGGATAATGAAAATGCGTGAGATGGCTGAGGCTGTAAGCATCTCAACTGAGCGCGGATATCACAGTTTACATAAATATTTCGACATAAACAAGCTATCCATTGCGATTGCTCACGCTTGACCGTAAACGCAGCCGGGTGACTACTTCAAAGGAATGTTTGTCAATGTTCAACCGCAGTCCAAAGAGTTTTTGCGGCATTTTATAACCGTAGACGAAACATGAATACATTGCAACACACCAGAGTTCAAGGAACAGTCAAAGTAGTGGAAGTTTCCTCGTGAACGTGCATTTAATAAGGCCAAGTGGGTCAGTTGGCCAACAAGGTCATTTATATCGATTCCCTTGAAAAGGGTAAAACGATAACCGGTGAATATTATTCACAGCTGTTGGGCAGATTTGACATTAATTTGAAGCAAAGCAATCGCATTTGGCGAAGAAATTAGTGTCCTTCCACTACGACAACGTATCGGCGAGCACGTCTGTAGTCGCCATGGTAAAAATCCATAAATTTGTGCGCTAACTGCTACCACATCCATCATATTCTCCACATTTAGCCCTCTGTGACTATTTCTTGTTTCCAAACATGAAAAAATGGCTGGGCGGTAAGAGATTTGGTTCGAATGAAGAGGTCATAATTAAATTAAGAGGCTTCTTTTGAGGACCTTGATAAAACCTTATATTTGGAAGGAATAAAAAAAATTTAAAAAACACTGTGCCATCGATCTAAAAGGAAACTATTTAAAAAAAAAGAACATTAATTTCGTTTTTTTTTTTTCGGCAAAAAAATATGTTTTATTCAAAAAAATCACTGACTTATCAAATTTCCCACTTAAATGTATAACCTCTTAAGTTTTTATAGGATAAGTATTACTCCTAAAATAGGTGATAAGAAGAGGGTTATGAGCGTTCATATGCAGAAAGAAACTCTTTTTGGACTCATATCATAAGCTTATATTTCCCCATATGACCTTTCGGTATAAATAAAAAACAAAAACGTGGGCTGTAACTTTGTTCAGTAGCAACGGTGAACATGTTGTGCTTTCAGAAATAAATCAAACTATGTTTCAAGAAAGATATTTCCATTTGTTGGACTATGTTATTTTACAATTATATGCAATACAATGCAATATATCTAATACAATTATATTAAAACCTTTTTTTTATATAGAATATTCATTTCTATCAATCAGAACAATTTCGTTATATAAATAAAACAATAGGCTTGGTTAACTTATATTGCATGGGTTGCTTTACATGGGAAAGTTTTAAAATCAAGCAGATATCAAAAGCAAGAGTTATTGATATCATTTCGGACTGTTGCCTTTAGCTTTAAAAGTCAGTTTAGCTTTTAAACTCATCACGTGTTAATAAAAAATTCATTTCGAATTCCCTCAAAAGTATTTCCCTGCTTATGTTAATACGAATGAGTAAAAACGGCCACGTGCTGTGTTGGCGAAATTCGAATAAATTATTCAAATAAGTGAGCTCAGGAGTTAAGAAATCTTAATAATTAAAAATTATTTATGGAATTCCACTTAACACCAGATCATCTGCTTCTTACGTGCCGTGAGTGACGAGACGTTCTTTTTATATCAACTTTACTCCATAACAATTTATCAAAATTGAATGCATTTCCCAGCTGAACACGTCAATCTTTTGTAAAATTCTTTTCCTGATTTGTCATTTTTTTCATAAAAATCCCCTGCTCGATACGTTTGTAAACTAAGAAGGCATTAAAACCGCCTATTAACCTGTATAAGAAACCAGTTTCCATGAAACAACTAATGCAGAACCGTTATGAAAGCCAACTTACACACCACACAAAAATAACACAAGAAATCCCCAGTGAATTACCCCCGAGTTAAGTACAAGAGCTAACGATAACCTGCTTAAAATTTACAAGTAAACTCATAAATTAATATATTTTAACTTCTTATTAATACTGTTTATGTCTTATAGTCTAAGTATTATGCAAAATATATGTCAACTCTTGACGCTTGCTTATGTTGTATATCTCGTATAGAATCTTTGGTTATTACATAACATAAACATGGCATGTCGTAAGCAACATAAGCTCCAGCTATGTACTGGACGGGTGTAAGAAAAAAACGCCGATAATTATGGGGTTTTCCATATTCAAATCCCTGTTTTCCTTCAGTTTTTGATCACGTTTATAGAATTAATTGAAATAATTCTTAGCAATTTGTTATGCTCATCATACAACATAAGTTCATTTAAATATACCTATGATAAGATGTACAGTTGCGTTCAGCAAAAACTAGTGTTTTAGAGAAAAAAAGAAATTTAGTTAAAAAGACGCGATATTTTCCTTGATATATTTCTTGGCAACGCATCGTTTTTAAAAATTCAATTTTGTATAAAATATTGAACTCCAAAAATTTAAGAATAAGAAATTGTTGTTGACAGTTCGATAGGTGCAGAGTTATGTGGCTTTAACCCGACTTAGTTTTTTTCGATTATCTTCTCTTATATTTTTAGAACGAAGTTCTTTAATGCGGCTTGCGGGTGGAGTGAAATGGTACTAATCGTCACGTCTCAGCTAGCATTTGGAAGATTGTATGACAAGGGAAATCATTTCGCGATTCTTTTTTAATCGTCCAGACAATTGTTGAATTTTATTTTGCTCTTCCAAATGATGATTTTGCGAATCGTTGTGACGATTTTTGGAAGAGTGAGTAGTCGTTCACGCATCTTGGCGAGCATTTAAAGAGTCCTAGTTGCCAAAAATAGCATAAGACTCTTGAAAATGGTATTTATGAGACATCGTAGACGACTCAATTAGGCGATTGATTGAAGGATCGTTTGAAGTAGAAATAAAAGCGCCCTAAACGATTCTTTTCTGAGCATCGTAGACAACTGAAATGGAAGAGTCGCCGGCTTGACACAGTTTCTCCATGAACTTGCGCGATCGGAATAGGACATCGTCGACGATTTATTTAATTGCCCGGTCCTATCGCGGAAGAGTCGTCTACGATTGAAAATGCTAGCTGGATAACTCAAGAACCGCTGAATAGATTTAAGTGAAATTTTTACTATTCTAATAACAGTTGATTATAGATGGTTCATAATTAATAACTCTGAAATATTTGCTAGTGTAGAAGTCATTGGCTAAGAAACTGGCTAAAATCGCAATTTTTATTAACATTCGGCGCTTTTTTCCATTTGCTGCCTAAAAAGTAAAAGATGAAGAACATAAAACAAACGTAAAAATCCAAAATATGTCTCAATTTTTTTTTAGAATTTATTTTTAAAAGAAAAAAAAAGTATATTTCTTGATTTGGACCATTTTCCAAGCAACTACGTAGATTGGTTCATGATTTCGGGTATAAATGTAAAGACCGCATTTTTTTTATTGGTTTTCGAAATAGTCTCCTTTATGATTAACACATTTTTGCATGCATTTGAACTATTTGTCGTAGCATTTATTCCATTCCGCTTGAGACACTCCCAAAACATAGTTTTTGAGCGCATCAACGGCTCTTCTGTCGTCAAAAATTGTTCTTTACGCAATTTGTCTTTGATGTATCTGAACAAAAGATGTCATTGGGTGTCAAATCAGGACTGTACGGCGGATGACCCATTAATTTGATGTTTGAGTGCTCAAAAGCGCCTTTAAGTGCTCAAAAATGCCTCAAGCTCGCATTGTCTTGATAAAGAAAAATTCTTTGGCACTTGTTTTTTTTTTCTTTATTTTATTTCTCTACGTGTCTCAAGTGGTACCGTGACAAAAATTAAAAAAAAAAATGGAATCAAATGATCTTCGACTGGGCCGAAGTTAAAATACCCCCATGGCCGAACCAAAGTATATTCAAAGTCCTAAGCAGTCAATGAAATGTTTATTTTTAAAAACATTTTCGTCATAGTTTTACTAGAAAACTTTTGTTTTTGTTTTTTTATAATGTCACTTTGTATGGGAGGTGGGTGTGGTTTCCACTCGATTTCGTTGAATTTCACACTCAGAGTAAATATTAAATATAAAAGCTTATTTGCAATATTCCATATATTAATGTTTGTGGAATTTAAAGAGATTTTACCGTTTTGATAAAGTTACTTTGTATGGGAGGTAGGCGTGGTTTCCATCCGATTTGGGATGGATAGACGGACAAGTCTGCCTAAATCGACTCAGGTGGTGATGCTGATCAAGAATATAAATACTTTTTATACCTGCCACGCCTCCTTATGGGAGTTACAAACGGAGTGACAAAATTAATATACCCCCACTTATGTTTCTTAAACGTGGGGGTATACTATTCTTCAAATATTTTTACTTTTTATATATTTATTTTAATATTTTTAATATATGACTATTCTTCAAATATTTTTTTTTTAACCAAAGGCTTCAGGTGTTACACCTATTCAGTCTGTCTGCCTTGGTTCGAAATGGTGTGATAGTTTAGTGGGAAAGAAGGGACAATCAAGTGAAACGTGTGTAGAATATTCTAAGCCTGGCGGGTAGCCATGCTAACATATGTATTAGAATCTAAGTCAAGTGTTACATCCTTATCTCAGTCAATTCTAGTTTTAAGGCAATCCCATCCACAAACATCCCACATCGCATCCACCATTTACACATTTTAAGTTGTAAATATTAATGAATTTTCAATTTCGGTTCGTAAGAAATGATGAAAGAAATACAAAAAGCTTAAAGCATATGACCATGGTCTGACCGGGATTCGAACCCGGGATCCCTGAGATGACAGTCAAGCGCGCTACCTATTCGACTTCCGAAGTCGCCCTCTATAAACTTCTATAAAAAATCTAGAAAAATCCGAATATCCAACCAACTTTTATCAACAAAATTTTTTTTCTTTATTTTTCAAAGAGTTCTATCTAGAGTCACTGTTCAAGACCTATAGACGTTAAACAAAAGAGTTAAAAAAAAACAGTCTGAAAGCCTTAAGTAGTCTGACGTGGAAAACACAAAATTTAACAACCATTCGATTAAGACTATTAAGATGAATTATGCCTAAAAAATGGTCATGGGATTTAACTTCAATGAAACATGAAATTCTTATCAAACGCGATCTGAAACTTAATGTAAAAAATATCAATTTCAAGGTTTATAATTTCCAGCTAATGCCCCATCCAAATCATGTTCGTGTGACTAACGTGTGCAGGGGATTCCAGAGACATTAACAACTTTTTATATAGAACTGTTAACACAGCATCTTATTTTTGTGTTTTTGTTAGTTTTTGTTTTTAAACTAATCGCATCACTGAAAAGCATGAAATCAATTGATGAAATACTAAATTACTAATAAGCTGACTGCCAACTATCATCGTGGTTAATACAACAAGTCAATTGCGGCAGCACGTGCTGCTGCTGCTGACATCGTCTTGTTAACGTCAACAACAAATAAATTACCCATGCCGCTAACAGTGCGCTTGCGCAGGCAATAAATTAAACTTCTTACTTTCGGGCAAGCGACACCGTAAAGTTTTTCACACTCACACCCTTCCGCCTGCCGCCCACATTCAACCAATGAATTCCAATTAAACCATTTATAGTTTTTCAGTTTCTGTCTTTGTTTCAATTTGCTTAAATTTTAATGCAAAAATAAAAACGCTGTCATTCAGCATCATATCGTTAACGGCTTCATTGTAGCCGATGTTGTTGCGGCAAGTGCAAGAGCCACGCTTTCTCGAAACGACGAACGTCTGACGCGCGAACTTAGACGAGCTACGATCAATTTGCGCATCTGAAGATCGATCGAGACAATATAGTAGAAAACTGCGGCCCCGAGCACCAGTTCGTGGCTATCTTGTGCGATAAGCGTTTCATTCGTGCGATTGACTCTTTGGCGGCAAGTTTGAAAAGTTCGCTCGTTGTGAAATTGTTTTTCTATTAAGTGTTTAAAGAGAAAAAAAAATTTTATAAATATTAGCTACGGATCGTTAAGATTAATGTAGCAAGAGTTACAATAGAGATAATTTAATTTAATAGAAATACTGTTATTTACCAAATAGATAGCGTGGAACGGCTATTAATCAACGGAAACTGAATTGGTGCAAAACGGTGAAAAATTACTTCAGTGAATCAAAAAATAAGTGTCAGCAAAATGCGTCAAGACATGACAAATGCTGTTGTGACAAACGAGAATTCCGGCTCCGAAGTGTCCTTGGACATTCCACCAAATGGTCAATATAACAGTTCCAGCGACTGTATTGTCCAGGACGACGATGCCAGTTGCTGTGATCTGACAAGTGCATGGTTCAAACAGACAGCTGCCAATATTTTTCGCAAAAAGACGCTGTACAAACGTTTACCCATCCTCACCTGGTTGCCCAAATATAGTCGAGACGACTTTGTCGGTGATTTGGTGGCTGGCATAACAGTGGGCTTGACAGTGATACCGCAAGGACTCGCCTATGCCGGCATTGCTGGCTTGGATTTACAGGTAAGATTTTTTAAGATCATCTTATCATTCCATCCAATAGAATAGAAAAATAACTGATCTGAAGAGGGTTTTCGTCTTAATAGAGCAGAATTTCGATTGAAAAAAACATATTTATTTTGATAAAATTGCAATTTTCAGTATTTAAGGAGGGTTTTTTTAATATTAACAAATAAAAATTCTTTTGCGTTAACATAAATTTTTTAACCAGTTTCATTCTTTTCTTTTAAATTTCTGTGAACAAAAAAAAACGTCCAGGAATTAGAGAAATTCCTTCATTTCAGAAATTAGAACCACCCGAGGAAAAAATCGGTTCTAATTTGTGAGAGTCTACCGTATGACTAAAAAAAATTGTTGTCGAACCGAGTTCACGGACTCTAAAAAAATTCGAGAAAAATCTGACTTTCTTCATGAAAATTTTGAGGTCTTCATGCAAAAAAGGATTTTAAATCATATTCAGCTTTTTGGTAGGACATTTTTTTGGGATGGATGTTGTTTCAAAAAATAATCAAAAACAAAAAAAAAGTTAAAAGCTTTCATAATTTTAAAATCCTGAAAAGAAGACTTCCTTGCTCGCAATCTCAAAAGACTATTCTGTGCTTTTACACCAATTCTGATTTATTGCTTACCAGTGTTAATGAAAAATTCAACCAATGATCGGATGTGTTATGCTCAAGTTATAGAAAAAAATACCATTTCAGCTGTTTTTCCGATGATCCAAAAAAAAAATTTTTTTATCTTGGAATCCATTCGAGGTCAGCTTTGAAATAGGGGGTTGTTTTTTCTAACTTTTTTTTTTGTATGGGGCCCAACCCACTCTAATATACATATGTATATGCGTTCTTTTTTTATAAGCATGTATTTATAAATTCTTTAAATTCTCAATTTTCTTACAATACCAAAATTTCCAAATAATTTATTTAAATTATGAAATTTTTCGGTAATTAATTACACGGTGTTACAAAATGAAAACAAATCAAAAAACTTGCCTCGAGACATGGATGAGGTAGTAGGCCTGGTTGAACATAAGATAACTGCATACTTAGTTTTTTTAATATACCCTCAAAATCGGGATTTGTGGTCAAAAAACCGATTTTTGGTAGGTGCATGTATAGTTTGTTATGTAACTCCGTTATATCTAGCTCAATTTTAAAAATTTAAACATTGATAAAAAGAAGAACAATATACCCTTAATATAATATATAGACCGTTTTTTTACAAAAAGAATTGACAAAGTTACAGGTAAAATCATTTGAAAATTTCTCATTTTTTTTTAATTTTTTCAACTTCAACAACGTTTTGTTAACAAATTTTGTTTTTTGGCGCTATTAGTTTTAGCAGGATTCTAAAAGCCTGTTAAATTTTGCGTTCAATAAGCTATCATTTACTTCAATTGGCTTAAATACAAAAGCACTATCGAATTTTTAGTATTCGTAATAAAATACAAAAAAATTTTTTTTTTTTCTAAAAATGTTTTTTTTTACCTTTTTCGTTTATATATATTATCATAAAGCTGGTGTATTGCCCGAATGTGACGGAACTGTTTGCAGTTTTCAACCACAAACACGCTCCGAGTGAATTGCGTTTGTTTATTGAGGGATCTTGCAAGAGACTGATTTATTTAAAAACTTTTTGTGTGATTCTTGATATGTTAAATTCTGATATATGTATGTCGCCGACTTAAAGGCTCTAACAATACTGTTTGGAATGCAAGGTGGATATACTAAGTATCCTTGCATTATTTGCGAATGGGATAGTCGTGCGACTAATAAATATAAGCAAAAGGAGTAGCCACTGCGTGCTTCATTTCAAGTTGGCAAAAAATATGTTTTGAATACTCGACTGGTGCGACCTGAAAATGTAATCCTACCGCGGCCTGGGTAGTCGAGTTGGTAGCGTGCTCGACTGCCACCCAAGAGGTCCCGGGTTCGATTCCTGGCCAGACCATGGTCCTTCGCTTTTAACCTTTCTTAATTTTCTATCCTCATTTCTTATTAACTGAAATTAAAAATTCATCAATATTTACGACATGAAGTTGTAGTTGATGGTAGAGAAGTTTGTGGATGAGATTGACTTATAACTTGAATTGACTGTGGTAAAGGCATAACACTTGCGTCTAATTCAAATTCATATGTTTCTTTGGCTTTCCACCACGCTTAGAACATCCTACACGTGTTTTACTTGATTGCCCTTTCCTTCCCACTAATCTATCATCCCATTTTCGAACCAAGGCAGACTTGACTGAATAGGTATTCCACCTCGAACCAAGGCAGACTTGACTGAATAGGTATTCCACCTGAAATCCTTGGTTCAAAGCTGAAAAAAAAAAAATCTGATTGCAGCGTTTCCTAGGTTAAGTGAGGCCAAAATCAAAGAAAGTATCCTGCACGTTCAAATCTTTTATAAAAGTTATTTATTCATTTCGGTTATTCTAAGGTTTATTTGTGGGCCCACAAATTCGGAAAATTTTCTTGGACACTGATTTCGTTTCTAAATTAAATCCAGTTGAAAAAAGAGCTAGGAATAGTTTTATTTCGTTATGCATTTATTTCCTCGGCAACAAGAAGAGTCGAAATTACTTAGATGTTGTAAATGAATTTTTAAGTGCCTACGAAGAAATGGGCTGCAATATGTCAATTAAAATACATATTTTGCACTCCCATATAAACTTTTTCCCGAATAGCCTTGGGCAGTTTAGTGATGAACAAGGAGAAAGGTTCCACCAGGAGATGGAAGCTACAGAAACCGGCTTTCAGGGAAAAAATTTCTTAAACATGCTGGCAGACTTCTGCTGGTCCCTAAAACATGAAATCGATTATAATATATATAAACGAAAAAGGTCAAATAAACATTTTTAGAAAAAAAAAAAAAATAAAATTTTTTGTATTTTATTACAAATACTAAAAATTCGATTGTGCATTTGTATTTCAGCCAATTGAAGTAAATGATAGCTTATTGAACGCAAAATTTAACAGGCTTTCAGAATCCTGCTAAAACTAATAGTGCCAAAAAACAAAATTTGTGAACAAAACGTTGTTAAAGTTGAAAAACTTAAAAAGAAATGAGAAATTTTCAAATGATTTTACCTGTAACTTTGTCAATTCTTTTTGTAAAAAAACGGTCTGTATATATTATTAAAGGTATATTTTTCTTCTTTTTATCAATGTTTAAATTTTTAAAATCGAGCGAGATATAACGGAGTTACATAACAAACTATACATGCACCTACCTAAAATCGGTTTTTTGACCACAAATCCCGATTTTGAGGGTATATTAAAAAAACTAAGTATGTAGTTATCTTATGTTCAACCAGACCTACAACCTCTACCATGTCTCGAGCCGAGTTTATTTTCACTGTTACACCGTGTTATTCCATCCAATAGAAAGCCTATATAAATGTACAACTTCTACGTCATAAATGTCGAAATGAAAAGTCATACAAATTTAAAGCCACACAACAACGGTTTAATGAAAAAAAAACTTTGTTGAAAGGAAAATAATGGGTTGTGATCAAAATTCCCCGCAATAAATTTTTATAAAATTCCACTTTTCAAAATTCTCCTTTTTAAAATTCTCCTTAACGAAATTCCTTCATCACAAAAATCCTCTGTAACAGAATTAAAAAAAAAAAAATAAATTTCTGGTCATTTCAGCCCTTGAAAGGACTTTGTGTTGTGCGTGTTATTAAGTTTGTACACAATTGACCGAGAAACGGACCTACAGGTTTAACGCCGACTCCGAACGGCGCTGAACGTAATGTTTTTGTCCTCAAGAAACTTTACATGGCATTTTTGATTACTCTCTGAGGTTTGCTATTGTCTACACAAAGGTGGCGGCCGAACAGAAAAATCATTTTGATTCAAATAATTTTCTGTCGCTGCTGAGGTTCGAACCCGGGTGTACAGGTTCGTTGGCATAGAGGCCACGCACTTTAACCAACTACACCACGGACGCCACAAATTTTACAGAATTACTCTTTATAAAATTTATAAAATTCCCCTTAAAAAATTCTGTGCTTTTCAAAATTCATCTTTAGAAAATTCTCTTTTACAAAACAATAAGCGCGTATGTACTTTGATGAAGGCTTCCTTTTTTAGGTTTTGTCCTGAGCGCGTAGAGTTCTGAAAGGCAGAAATAGCAAAGGAAGAATTTCGTAAACGGGGAATTTTGTCAAGAGGAATTTTATAAAGGAGAATTTTAAAAGAAGGTAATTTTGTAAGGTAGAACTTAAAAAAAGGAAAATTTTGAAAAAGCTAAATTTTGAAAGAGGGAATTTTATGATAGTGAATTTTTACACTGGAAATTTTGGAAAGTGGAATTTCCAGTCTCACTGGTCTCATCACCAGTTCTTATAACAACAAAAAACTCTATAGAAAACAAAATTTTAAAAAATTCATTTTGTTAGAATAATTCTAAGTTAGTACGGTTAAACGAATTTTTCAATCTAGCAGTACATCTAACTTACAACGTGAGATTCATTGCATTGGGCGTTTACTGAAATTGAATATGACAATAATTGACTAAACATAAAATTTCAAAATTTTAATGCAAAAAAAGTCACATTGGAATATATCTGCTCACTCTTCAAAAGTCATTAGTTGATAAGATCTCCTTTAAAAATATAGAATTTAATTATTGACTCGGAACTCTACGAGCTTACTTATTGATATTTTTACTGAGTTAGTAATTCTGTGTTATCTATAGATACAAAATGCTGTGAATATTATTAATTTACCTACTATAGAGACCAATTGGAATCGACAATTCATCAATATTTACGACTTATATAAAAATTCGATGTTGGTGGTAGAGAAGTTTACGGATTGGGTAACCTTATTATATTTTAGAATTGACAGAAGAGTAGGGCATAACACTTTCCTCAGATTCTAATTCTCATGTTTATACGTGCTCCCGCCACGTTAAGAACATTTTTTACATGTTTCGCTTTTACTTGATTGCCCCATTCTTTCGCACTAATCTATCATCCCATTTCGAACCAAGGCAGACTTAAGTGAATAGATATAACACTTGCGTTCTGGATCTTAAACTAAAAAAGGTAGATTTAATTTCATCATTTTATTTAATTGAGATTATTTCTAAAAATGATTCACAGTGAAAAAAAAAATTACAAATGGATTAACCACAAAATGTGTTCTTTCTAATTAATGTAAACGGAAATAATTAAGAAAAAAAAACCAAACGCGGTATTGATACCGATTTATTATTTTATGAAAGTTGAATTCTCTTTCACATGGCATTGACAATAGCTCATTTGCTTTATTTTCAATAATACATTCCGATTTCAACCCACATGCGAAAAATAGAACATTTGGTAAAGAAGGGTTCAATAATACGAAAACAAACTTAGGTAGCTGCGTTTTTTGTTAATAGGCATTTAAGCTGTTTGAAAGCATCATCATCATCATTATCGATGGATAGTACCATCAAAATTTCCAACTCCTCACTTTAAAATATAAATTGTCTTTTCCCACAGTACGGCTTATATGGCTGCTTCCTCGGCTGTTTCATCTACATATTTCTGGGTTCTAGCAAGGATGTGCCTGTTGGACCCACCGCCCTCTCAGCGCTGCTGACATTTCAAACCGCTCAAGGCAGCTGGGAACGAGCTGTGCTGCTTACATTTCTGACTGGACTCATTGAAATAGCAATGGGCATATTTCGACTGGGATTCCTTATTGATTTTGTGTCTGGTCCCGTAAGTGCTGGTTTCATCAGCGCTGTATCGTTGATTATCTTTACCTCGCAGCTGAAGGATATACTTGGAGTGAATGCCAGGGGCGATACATTTTTGGATATGTGGATCTCAATAATAAGTGATATAAAGAATATCAGTTGGAATGATGCCGGGCTTGGATTATGTTGTATTATAGTGTTGCTGTCCATGCGTGCCATGGCAAGCACTACATTTGGACCCAAGCAGGGCAAAAGTGGTTGGCAAAAGTTTATGACAAATCTTTTCTGGCTCATTGGAACATCGCGCAATGCTGTGCTCGTCTGTGCCGCTGCCGGTATTGGCTACTATCTCATCAACTCGGACATTGATATCTTTCGCATGGTCGGCTATGTACCCAAAGGCATGCCCAGTTTTAAAGTGCCACCATTTTCAATAGATCGCGTCACAAATTCAACAACGGGCGAATTAATTGAGACGCATGAATCCTTCTCGCAAATGGTTGCGGGGCTAGGTTCCGGCTTGATTGTAGTGCCATTGATATCGCTATTAGAGAATATGTCTGTGGTGCAGGCTTTTGGTAGGTCCTTTAAATATTGCTTTATTTTTATTGAACAATTTTTTAATTGAAACTTTACCCATCAGCTAATGGCAAACCATGCGATGCCACCCAGGAACTAATTGCCGTCGGTATCTGTAATGTAGCCAACTCCTTTGCTCAAGGTTTCCGCAGCAATGGTGGCATAGCACGTGGAGCTGTACTCAATGCCAGCGGTTGTCGCACCCAGTTGTCTAATCTTTATACCGGACTTTTGGTCATTATTGCTTTGCTCTTCCTGACGCCCGCTTTCTACTATATACCAAAAGCAGCTTTAGCTGCCATCATTGTGGCTGCAGTGATTTTCATGATTCAGTATCGTGTGGTCAAGCCAATGTGGAGAAGCAAGAGTAAGTGGGAGCAGAAGGTTTTTAAAATTTGACATTTTTTACGTAGACTCTTTTTCATAACAATCTTTAGAAACCGATCTGATACCCGGTCTGGCTGCCTTTATTGCTTGTCTGGTACTGCCACTGCAAGTGGGCATCCTAGTTGGCATCGGCATAAATGTGCTCTTCATATTGTATCATGCAGCGCGTCCCAAGCTACGTGTCGAAACACTTTCGGTAAGCTTGTCAGCTTTAATCATTTTCATTGTCACTATCTCTTATTTAATATTTTAACCTCTTTTCCTCTAGACCTCAAATGGTATCAGCTATCTGATGCTTACACCTGATCGCTGTCTGATTTTCCCATCAGTGGAGTTTGTGCGCAATGTTATCAACAAACAGGGACGCAAATCCACACTTCCCGTTGTGCTCGACTGTACACACATCTATGGTGCCGACTATACTGCTTCCAAAGTTGTCTCCACAATGATCGGCGACTTCCAGGCCAGATCACAGAAGCTATACTTCTACAATCTGCAACCTAGAGTGGCAGAGGTATTTGAGGGTCTAAATAAAGATCTGGTCGTGCTCTACGATATGACGTCCCTTGAGCTGGAACTCTCATGCAAGGAAAATACGACAAAATTATAGAATTTTAATTGGTCGTCACAAACTTTCAACATTAAAGAGCTGTCCGTGTAGTATTTTACGGTTATTACTTTAACTCTCAAAACATTTTCCCACCCAAAGTGAGAGTTTTAATCATAATAATCTCTGAACTTAAAAACCTATTTAATTACATGAACCATTATTTATTTAAACTAAGACTCGAAGGCTTACGCATATAAGCCAAATTAGTATTAACTGCTTTTTCATAGGTTTAACCTTTTGGCAACTACTTAATATATTCGAGAAACTTAAACTTGCCAGTATTAAATTTTATAGAAATCGACTAATTTCAATTAAATCATCATGCATATTTGTATGTTTGTTTGTTCATTTGTTTGAGTATAAGGTCACCCTTGTATATATAAAAAAAGAAAATCTTAAATTTAAGCTTGTATTACTGAAAGTGTCGATATTATTGTTAATTAATATGTTTCATTTTCATTGATATAGTGTAGAAAAGAGTAAAGAATCTGAATTTAATAATTGTACTTAATTAATATTCTTTTTTAGTCTTTAATATTAATTTAAGTTTATTGTATAGTTTTATATACACTGTAAAGAATTTATTTTTATTTGTATTATCATGTAGAGAATAATAAAGTGAAAAGTATTAAAGAAGATTTGTATAAGTTATTAAGATAGACTAGTAGTGTCGTCCGTGGCGTAGTTGGTTAAAGTGCGTGGCCGCTATGTCAACGAACCTGGAGACCCGGGTTCGAACCCCATCAGCGACAGAAAATTGTTTGAATTAAAATGATTTTTCTGTACGGCCGCCACCTCTCTGCAGACAATGACAAACCTCAATGAGTAATCAAAATGCCATGTAAAGCTTCTTAAGAACAAGAACTTTCCGTTCATCGCCGTTCGGAGTCGGCGTTAAACCTGTAGGTCAATTTCTCGGTCAATTGTGTACAAACTTAATAATAGCACAACACAATAGATCATAAGAAGATAGGTCAAAGTCTTTTCAAGGGCTGAAATGACCAGTTATTTATTATTATTATTTTTATTAATTTGCAGAATGGTTTACTATTGGTCTTTAAATAAAAGAACCTGGTAAAAAAAAAGTAAAAAAAAAAACAGTATATCGTATAGCGAAACCTCGGTCATCTGGGCAAATCGTGGCAATATATTGCAATAACCAACAAAGCTCATAAGTTTCAAAAATTCATTATACGAAATTCCTCATCGAAAATCCAGTAAACCACGTTTTGAAGGTGTCTCAAGCGAAATGGGATAAGTTGTATGCCAAATAGTTTAAACGCATGCAAAAATATATTAATCATAAAGAAAAAAATTTTTAAAAAAACAATAAAGAAAAATTGCAGTCTTTATATTTATTCCCAAAATATATGTGGTAACCTAAGTAACATCATGATAGTAACCTGATTTTTACTTCAAATTCAACTATTTCAAGATTGAATTCAGCTATTTTCTAAACAAACTACAGTTTTGACCTTCTTCAATTACTTATTCAGCTCTATCATGAAAATTTTCTCCCGGGAATTATAAAAGGGAGTTTTCGCTTTATATATAAAAACACTAAAAAATTATTTACAAAAATTTTTTTTTATCCAACATTTTATTCAACATTTGCTATGTATAAAACTTTAATTTGAAGTTGACGTGGGATGGGATTTCAGGAAAAATTTGAGTAGGATGTCATTAGCTTGACAGGAATCTTATGCCATGTCTACACAGAGAGTTTAGTTTGCGTTTCCAGTACAAAGTTGAGTTCTGCCACTGAACGCAACATAAACTCTTGAGTTCTCCAGTACAATTTTGAAGGATGAAACTCAACTAAATTTAACTTTGTTTCTGTGTTTATCAAAACTTAATTTGAGAAATCCCTAAAAATATGCTAATGTTCTTACAAAAAGGTACGTTCAAAGGCATCTTGTACAATTTTGTGGTGTGAAATGTCAAAAACAGCTGTTTGTTTGTGCAATTTACTATTTGCAAAAAATTAACAAAAATGCGAAGAAAAGAACTTTGGCAAGTGTAGAAGATGAGGACTTCATACTAGGAGAGGCCGATAAAAATTCCAAATTGCGCAGCGCAAGGAAGAATTCGCATGTGTACGCAGAAATTGCTGCAGCCTTGTCCTCAAGTGGAATTGATGTCACGGTGATGGATGTGCCGACAAAATATGAGAACACAAAAGTTAACAAAGAAATGTCACACTAAACACAATTCTGCCGACGCATCTCTGTGTGAACAGCTACGGTTAACTTAAAACTAAACTCAAGCTAAACTCTCTGTGTAGACATGGCATTAGGCTAGTGTTATTGCCTTTAGCTCAGTCACTTCTAGTTATTGGGTAGTCCCATTCTTATCCACGAAATCCTTTAGAACCAACTACAACTTCCATTTTAGTTGAATAGAAATGAGGAAAAATCCCTAGCCGAAATTCGAATCCTAGACCCCTGGAGTGGCAATTAAGGTCACTGCCGACTCTATTACCGAGGCGGTTACATCTTTTATCTTTTTTATAAACTTTTGAAATTATTATCGCTGTTTAATTTCCGTTTTCATGACGTACTGTATTGTAAGTAAGTAAGTAAGTTTATTGAGACTTATTTTCCATTTCTTTTACATCAATACTTATATACATTTCCTTCATATGATATAAAGAGAAAAATTCGAATACAGAGAAAACTTAAAGCTATTGTTGTGTTGCTCTAATATTATATAAAGATGAAAGCTACGTGCTTATATTAGACAGGGATAAATACATAAAGTAGAATCGTTAAATTAGTAAAACATTGCTTGCTCCCGGCACTAGTCAGATACGTAGAGACGTATGGTCTCAGATAACAAAAAAAAAAAAAAAAATCAAACACAACATTTAAAACTTAAAACTAAACTTAGACTAAAATCAACAACCATTACATATTGTGGGTTAATAAAACTGAAAAGAATACATTTAAATGCTCAAAGGCAACAAAACACATAAAAGAACAGTAATTATTATTGGGAATTAAAAAATTATGATTATCCTCTATGAGTGCCAGGTACAGATTTAGCAAAAAAGTCAGGTAGCAGGGGGGCATTAAAATCAATATCAGTGGCTATATCTTCATTTATTATCCCTATTGGAGATAAGTAGTTAGAGGTAGACCAGCCAAAGTGTCGTTGAAATTCAAAAATCTCTTTTATAAGCTCATTTTCGTGAGATGCGGCTTTGTAGACAAATTTTTTTTTGTAGCGAAAGGGCGTAGTGACAAATTGGCACTACTGCCGCTTTTTGATAAATATATTTATTTGAGTATCGTTTGGCATAAGATTCAAAATTTTTACCCACACAGCGTCTCAAGACTTTACGCTCCACTATCTCCAATTCTTTGGCAACCACAGGCGAAATAGAAAACCATATAGGGAAAGCATAAAGCAAGACCGAGCGGATGCTGACCTTATAAATTAAGAGCTTAGAGTTTTGACTCAAGTAATTATTGTTCAGGAGTTTTGAGAACATTCCAATTAATTTATTAGCTTTGCAGATGTTCAGTCTTGCATGCTTGTTGAATTTGAGCATTTTATCAAAAACAATACCAAGATATTTGATATTGTTTTTAAAGATAACTTCGGAGTCATTGAACATGAGTTTCAACTTTTTGCTCTCAGGAACAACAGCTCTGTCACACTTTCCTGAAGCGTTCCTTATGCAGAT
Source organism: Pherbina coryleti (assembly GCA_943735915.1). Lineage (NCBI taxonomy): Eukaryota > Metazoa > Arthropoda > Insecta > Diptera > Sciomyzidae > Pherbina > Pherbina coryleti. The sequence goes on from OX030949.1 coordinate 12,059,784, forward strand.
TGCCTCAGACTTGGAGACATTGATGCGAATGCCCCAGTTCTCGTAAAAGTCATTTATAACTGTAAGATGTCTCTTGACAAGATTTAAAGCTAAAGAAGGGGAATTATGGTGCGCGTAAACCAGGCAGTCATCAGCATATAAGATGCCTTGCGAGCCAGTCATCCTGTGAGGGAAATCATGAAGAAAAATATTAAAGAAGTGCGGCGCCAAAACCGAGCCCTGTGGGACCCCGCTCATGACCGAGCCAAAATCAGAAATTTCGCCACCGATTTGAATACAAAATTTTCGATTGTGAAAGAAGCTATAAAATAATTTCAAAAGGAAGGGGTCAAAACCAAGATTAATGAGTTTATATAGGATGCCATCATGAAAAGCTCTGTCGAAAGCTTTTTCAATGTCTAGAGATATTGCGACGGTACAAATTTTATTTCTCAAATTGCAGATAACATCGTCATGAAATTTAAGTAATGCGTGGACTGTGGAGTGTTCTTTTTTAAACCCGAATTGATGAGAGGAAATGTAATCATCTCCCAAATCCATTTTCATCTTAATCCTTAAAACCTGTTCAAAAATTTTCCCGAGATTTGATAACAATGAGATTGGGCGAAAATCATTTACTTCAATGCTATCTGGTTTTTTTTTAATCGGAATTATGTTTGCGATTTTCCATCTGCTTGGAAAATAGCCATTATTTAAACAGTTGTTAAAGACTATAGTTAAAAAATCGATTGCTAGTGGCGGTAGTCTTTTAATTATAAAATTCGATATTTTGTCTAGGCCCGACGATTTCTTGTTGTTTAGATTTTGGATGATCACTTTTAGAATCTCCGGGCTTACAAAATGGAACTCATCATCATTGCGTAACGCATTAAAATCATCACGGAAGATATAGATTGTCAAAGGCAACGTAGATATACTTGCTGCAACAGAATCTTTTATTTCACTCACATCTGATCTGTTGGGAACGTTTTCCGAGTAAACGCGCTCGTAATGTTGTCGAAATGCTTCTAGAATTTCTCTCTCCTCAGTGAGAATCAAACCGTCGCTGGAAATCCTAGAGCAAACAGATTTTTTTTTCCCGACAATGTTATATATTTTCTTATAGGCTGAGGGACCTGGCTTGATATATTCTAGCTTCTTCTCGAACTCCCTGGCCTGCTCTATTTTAACTTGCTCTTTAATAATTATTTTCAATAAATGGATTTGCTTCGAAAGTAAGTTATACTCATCATTAGTTCTATTCGCGTGTCTATGAAATAGTTTTTTTAGATCCTTTTGCCAAGCGTGTTTGATTTTGAACAGATTCCGAATTTTTTTTTAAACAAAAATCCTAGAATTTTTGTATGTGACTTTCTCAGAATGTGCAGCAGCAACAGATTCAACTTTGAAATTGAAGTTGTCAATATAAGTATCAATCTCGGAGTTTTGGAGGATTCTGTTGGCCGGGGGGAAGCTCATATTGAGCGATGTCTCTAAATCTCGACCAAAGTTAGCCCAAACTGTATTTTTGTAAGACGAGAAGTAACAAGGTAATTTGACCAAAAAGTCGTAATCTGAAAAATTAAACCGAAGTTTTAAAGGAAAATGATCTGAAAAAGTTGAGAGACTTGAAACAGAAAAATTGTGGTTGATTAGGTCCACAGCGTTAGAACTGATTAAGAAGTGATCCAGGAAAGAGGAACCAGACGGGAATGAGGGCCTGTTGTCAGACACCCGTACAAAGTCTAGCGAAAAATCTTGCAGCCACTTAAGGAAAACCTTGCCGTTACAGTTTTCGAGTTGATCGCCCCACGCAGGGTTTTTTGCATTAAAATCGCCACCTATAATGGTTCCATCGAAATTTTTCGAAATATGAAGAATTTTACACAGCCCATCAAGAATTAGAGAAGGTAAGAAGTTACACGGAAGGTAAATAGAGCCGAAGAGAAAATTTTTTTGCAAACCGTTCACGGTTAGTTTAACCTGAATAAAAACATGAGGAAACGACACCCCCTGAAGATTTATTAAGGAGTACGAATATGATTTTTTCAAAACGATTGCCACTCCTAAGGGTGAGTTGTCATAGACGAATTCATAATCTTCTAAAAAACAATACGAGCTCTTTAGATGGCATTCCTGTATAAACCCAATATCGATGCTTTGAGTATTAAGTACGTTCAAGAGATCAACTCTGCGACTGACATCAATCAGAGAGCGGACGTTAAAAGTTAAGAAATTTAGAATTTTACGGCCCATAAACAGCTTTGACACGTGATAAAAGATTCACAAATTCAGTTTTTGCCTGGGCTTTAGGCATGGACTTATAGGAGGCTAGAAAATTTGTAAGCTGTTGTTCAAGAGAAATCGGTTCAGGTTCTAAGAAAAAAGTAGCAAGTTTCAAAAATTCATTAACCACTACAGGACGATTAACTGCCGAGGCTGGAGATTCCGCTAACTGGCTGAATTGTGTTTGAAAAAGACTTGCAAAAGATTTTTTTTTTTCAAACAAATTAGAATTTGAGACAGCTTGACTCACGTTGCGAATAGCAGCCGAATTCTTCTCAGCTGCGTCTTTTAGGCGTTTTTTTTTATCTAAAAGATATTTTTGAAAAGCGGGACAGCCCCGCCAGTTAGCGGGATGGCCAGCCTGCTTGCAGTTGCTACATGATGGCTTATCGTTCTCGCCTCGGCCAAGAGCGCACTCCCCAGGACTGTGCTTTGCGCCACATTTAACGCAAGTGAACTGCCTATTGCAGTTCCGGGAAATATGCCCCCATAGTTGGCAACGCCTGCACTGAATCTCCTTAGCCTTTGCTTTAGGAGATTCCCAATTTATAGACTGGCTTAAAACATATTTAATATGGTTAATATCTCCAACTTTTTTACCCGGAGTAAGTAAAACCAGGAAGAGACCTGTATCGCAATTATTTTTAATAGAAAAAGGTGTAGAGAATTTTGAAACCTTATCAATGACACCAGGTGCCAGAAGATCAAGCTCAGTTTTTAGATCTGACAAGTCAGTTGAATAAAAAAGACCACGGAGGACTAGTCCAACTTGTTTGTACTCTTTAGGAGTGAACGAATAAGAGTCTACATTTTTTTCTTTTAACATATCCATCATTTCTGAATGAGTTTTAGCATTATCTAGAAATAATTTACTTTTAAATTTATTAATGTTTTTTATTTTAAAATTTACTTTTGGTACCAATGCAGATAGCTGGTCGACCAACAATTTAATGTTGACATTTCGTAAAATGATGGGTGGGCACGACACCTTAAAAGAAGATGATACCCCCCTGTTACCAGACAGAGTCTTTGTTTTAGAAACTTTGGCTGAATTATGAACAGAGTTTTCTATTTGGTTGTTATTAAAGTTATCAATATTTAAATTATCTAAAAGAGAAAATCTATTTGAGGAGTTAGGAGAGCTTACAACTACCTTACTTTTGTTATTTGGGCTGACGCCTTGCTTGAGACTGCCACCATTGGAACGCTTGAGTTTTTTGTAAGCAACCTCATGGAAAATGCCGTCCTGGAGACTCACCAATTGCTCTGCAGTAGAAAGAGTATTGAGTGACGTTGGGACGCTGGTGTCCATTGCAGAACACATATTAAGGCATCCGCTATCCGATGAAGGAAGATGTTGGATAGACTTAATTACATTTGGCTGCTGGTGTTGCGGTAGCTGTTGCTGCTGGTGTTGCGCGAAAATTAATTGCGATAATGGAACGCCGTTTTGTTGACCTTCGGTTAGCGAAGGAAGAAGATGATTAAACTGGAACGAGCAGGGGATTGCGCCCTTATTATGCTGCTGCCCCGAGTTCGCGCCAGAATTATGCGGTAGCGCTGCTTGAGGAAAATGATGCGAAGAACTGTCCAGCTCAAGGCTTGACTGGCTTGGAGCACCCTCCGTACGCTCTGCGCTAAGTAACGCTGACTCGGCAGGCGCAACAGCTGGCAAACAATTAAAGGCACCTTGACCAGGCTTGTCTGGTGGCTTCCTGTGTTTAAGCTGGTCAGAGTTTCCATTCTCCATGTCGCTTCTCAATAAAATCTTTTATTGCGTTAGTTAAATTTAAAAATGACGGAAAAAAAATAAAATTTTCCAACCAGAACGCGTTTTCAATACGATCCAAACTCTACGAGCACAAAAGCCGAAAACTGTGTAAGCGAGAGTGAACACGTCTGCACTCGACGAACGAACAATTAAGAATCGTACTGTATTGTAACTACAACCTTATTTCATTCATAAATATTTTAATAAATATTTCTCCTAAAAGATACTTCATTTTATTAATAATAATTTTTACTTTACTTATTGTAAAAGATTACGGTAAAAGATCTATGTTAACTTTGTACCTGCTATAAAAACTATAAAATAATAATGTGTTAAATCTTTCACATACTTTCAGGGGTTTTTTTTCATAAAGCTTAACCCAACCATGTTTTCAAATGTCTTACATATACCCCATACATATTCAACTGATAATTAAAAACAAATATTTAAAATTTTTTTTTTAATGAATATTAGGAAAATCTGAAGGTGTTAATTTTTAATATAGCCAAGAATATTTCGTCTCACGATGTAAGTTTATATTATATTTATATACTGACATAAATAAAGCAATTTTTGTACAAAGGCAACAATGTAAATTCAAAAACTCATTGAAGTTAAAAGAATTTAAGGCCAATTTTCAATTTTCAATTTTATTTGATAAATTTTCGAACTTTTTGTTTTTTTATTATTTACAAAAACATCATAAGAATGTGTAAAAAAATTTCAGAATAATATTCAAAGCCGTTTAAGACATACACCTTGTTGCAGTTCTATAAGACAGCTTGATTATTGGCTCTCATTACTATTTGATTTAGTTTTTCTTTCGTTTTTCTAACTCGAAAAGTATATGTCCGATTAACTGAAATCTTTTTTCATTTTGTAAAATAATTGAATACGCAGTACGTAAACCAAAGTTGTAAAGGATATATATTATCACTGTAACGATATCATCTCGAATTTGAATTGATATCTTTTAGTTTGCTGGGTTATCTGTTTTACGATATCATATCGATATCGAAATTATAAATTTACGTTTGATATATCGTTCAAAATAAGTAACGAAACATCGTTTCCCTTTTGGGGTATTCACTTTTTTACTCAGGAAATAAATACTTGAAGTATTTAATTATATCAAAAAATATTTACTTAGCAGAAAAAAATGTTGCTTTGGCAATATTTTTGTTTTAGCTTTGAAACAAGGGTTTCATGTATAATTTCGTTCGAAATGGGGTGATAGATTAGTGGGAACGGAAAGGTAATCGAGTGAAACATGTGTAGGATGTTCTAAGCGTATATGAATAAGTGAATTTAAATCTGAAAGTGTTATACGATTACCTCAGTCAATTCGAGTTATAAGTCAAACTCATCCACAAATTTTTCTACCAGCAACTTCAAATTTCTATTGTGAGAACCCCTATTGTTTTGAAGTTTTTTGGGTAGGTTTGTTAATTTTAATTTGTTTGCTGTTTGTTTCAAATTATAAAATTATCAAAAGGAATAGATTTTTTTCGAATTACTTTTTGAAAAAAGAAAAATGTAATTAAAAAAACAAATGTTTAAATAATTATAAACTGATTTGGAAAATTAATTATAATTTTTTTATAATTATAAGTTTTCTCTGAACCTTTTTCAGAAAGCCTTTTAATATTTTCTCATTATAATTAATTACTTTAAGGATAAAAATTAAAAAAGAGATAAGTTTTATTCAGAATTGAAATATTTTATTTGTTTTAATATTTTTAAAAGGTTTTATTTGAAATTTTAAAATGAACTCTTTACCTTACTTTGGCTCTAAAAAGCAAATAAGTTAAACTAATATTAAAAAAAAACTTAATAAAAGCTATTACACTAAACAAAAAACAATTGCACTAAAAATATTAACAAAATTAAAGAAAAGCATCTTAAACATTAAAAACCTCTTTAAAATATTCTCAAGCCTTTAAAATTTGAATAAAATTTTCGATTTGACCAATTTGTTGCCGGATTTTCCAGATATATTATATTTTATACATATGTTATTAAATATTCTTTTTCAAAACTCACTCTCAGCATTGGAATAAAAGAGAAAAGGTTCAGAATTTGTTGATATTTCTTCTTTTTTACAATTGACACTTAATTACTTAAATATTATGACCCTACAACAAAACTTAAAGTATGACTATTGACTAATTATTCATGTCGACCACAGCCCATTTTAAATAGCCTGATAATTTATAGCGTTCTTATTTTTTCTAATTTACTTAGTTTTTTTTTTTAAAAAAAAGAGGTCTTATTTTTATAATATAGTTTACAAAGCTAGAAATTCTTACTAAATGTAACTTAAGGAAAAAAATAATTTTAATTTTCTCCCAGAGTACGGCAAAATCCGCTTATGTATTTGTGTGGAACAAGTTGGATTATTGCAATTGTTTGGGTTTCGTGGACTCTTAACACAATGATCTGTAAATATCAGTCAAATAAGTTTTATTGGGATTATCTTTGGAACTAGTTGCATTATAAAATTTTTTTTGTGTTGTATGGTCTACATTGACAATAATATATGATTTTCATGAAACTAGTTAGATATTATTTGTACACTCTGCGAAATTCAATTAAAGGCACTTGTGTTTTCTTAAAAATTTGAAAATGAAAATACTTTTTTATTTATATTTAGTTCAATAAATTTTATTTAATTCAAAAACAGTTAAATTAAAACAATATTTCATATTTTTATCGATTAAAATGTTATACAATAATGTTTAAGCAAAAAAACGTAAGTTTGGAACGCGAAATTCAATTAAAGGCAGTATAAGAAAATAACCAAAAGCATATGAATTATAAAGAAAAATAATAATTTTACTTAAATTAATAACGAGTCCAGCTCCCTGAACTTAAAATAACTTCGTAAATTCGGTCGACCACTTTTTGAAATTCTGAAATTGGGATTTGGGACCATTCTTCAGTTACTGTTTTGCGGAGCTGTTCCACCGGCTGAAATTTTCGTCCATCGGTATAAACACGTCGAGCCAAGTTTCCCCACATGTTCTTAATTGGATTGAGATCTGGGGAGCGAGCTGGCCACTCTAAAAGTGTGATTTCCTTTTCTACAAACCACTGACGAGTGGACTTTGACACATGTAAAGCAGCATTATCCTGCTGGAAAATTGCATTTCGGTCCGTCTGCTGCTCCAGAAAGTTTACCAAAACATCTTCCAACAAGTTTTTATAGCTCTTGGAGTTCATACGTGTGGAAATTTTGCTAATGCGAGTTCTATTCTCATAGTTAAAAGCGGCCCAAACCATTAAAGAACCGCCTCCAAAGTTACGTCTGGTGGAAAAGTGCTCAACTTTCTTCAAATCGTGCCAGTAGTAGTTAAAACCATCCGGCCCATCTAGGTTAAATTTTTTCTCATCAGAAAATATCACTTTTTCCCACTCGTTGGTCCATGACATATGCTTCCTGGCAAAGTCCAACCTAGCCTTTTTATGGAAATCTTTGACTTCATTTTTTTCCAAACGAGACGACCACTGCTAGCTAAAATTTGTTGTACTCGACGTTTAGAAATTTCTAACTGTAAATCCGATATAATTTTTGCTGCAGTTACTTTTTCTTTGAGACCAGCTCGAGCAATAGCCGCTTTTTGACGTCGTAAAATTTTTTGATTATTATTATTTTTGCGTTTTTTATTATATGCAGGTTTTAATTTGATTACATTGTCGACTGCTGTTGCTGATCGTTTCACTTTTACAGCAATTTCCCTACTCGACATTCCAATGCTCTTGTAGGCGTGAATTTGGGCAGTTTCTTCTACCGAAAGAACTTTTCCCTTTCCCATGATGAACGGGTGTTAACAAATTTCGCACAACTGAAATTTTTTAATAATAAACAATAAGTTTAGTAAAAATAAACTCAATTAATATTTATTTGTTCGCTTATTACTTCCTTGATAGCTTTAAAAAGACTGCCTTTAATTGAATTTCGCTCTACCGCACGCACTAAAACTACAAATACGTAAATTTTGTGCGAAAAACTAACGGAACTAATATTCTGCGAACTAAAACAAAAATGCGAAACAAAAGCCCAATGGAAAACAGCGAAAACAAAAAAACGGTTACTTTTAAACAGAAGATTTTAGCATAAATGTTACTGCTTTTAATTGAATTTCGCAGAGTGTATAGGCTTTGTGGACTCTTTGGCTAAAATTTGTTTTTTTTTATCGATTAATTTTATATAATTTTTGTTTTTAATTTTTTTTTAATGCTTTTTGCAAAAATTCCATAAAATTCAAAGCAGTTCAAATAACCCAAGTAGTTCCATAAATAGTACTAAAATAACCTATTTCGACAGAGTCCACAAAACCAATAAAAGTTTCAATAACCTAACTAGATCTGTTTACATTCCAAAATTTTTATAAAATTAATTCACTTAACTCTAAAAATTTCAATCACCCGTTTAGCTCCATAAATTTCCATTAAGTTCTACACAACCTACTGAAAAACTTTAAATTTCCCTCAAATAAAATTCATATATAAAGATCCAAGTACCCATACCCACTTTAAAACTAGTTTTCTATCACATACGAGTACGTAAGGGTTAATTACTTTACACTTTTAGAGCCATCGTTTTTTCTACACAGATAAGTTAATTCCACCTACAGACTTGTTTCTTGACTTATATCACTCGTAATTGTGCCATTTTCATTGGGTTCCAATACAGTACTATTAATTAACTGCTCTTCTAACTCTTGTAGATTGTAGCATAGGGTAAAGTTCGTATTTAAACCATGAAAAACACGTTTTACACTGGGTCTTAAATTGAAGAAGATAATTTGTTGCTGACGCTCCTTGAAGTCATTTATAATGGATGACATGACGTTGGCGGCAGTAAAATCAGTACCATGAATGTAGGTACAGTCGATGACGACTGGTAAGGAAAACTTAACGCCAGATTTAAGCACAATATTGCGTACAAATTCAACAGATGGAAAAATGAGACAACGATCGGGAGTGAGTTTCAAAAACTTGCAGCCGGAAGGAGTCTAAAAAAGGTGAAAATAAGGTCAGGAAAAATGATAAATAAATAATCCAATATATAAACCTGCATGTGTTCCACCGAAATCTTTGGCCTAGCGGAGTGATATAAAATGTACAACAAATTTATGCCTATTGCAATGGCTATACCGAAGCTCAGTGGCAGAACCAGACAGGCGATGAAAGCAATGAAACCCGGTATCAAATCGGACTCTAAAGAATGGAGAAGTGGTAAGTTGAAATATTGTATAAGATCAAATTTAACTAACTTTTACTATTCCACATGGGCTTAACAAGATGGTACTGCAGTTGAAAGATGACGGCAGCAATAATGATGGCCGCCAGCACGGCTTTGGGAATATAATAAAAATATTCTGCCAAATATAATAAGGCCAATATAACAATACCACCGACATAGACATTGACGAACGGTGTACGTCCACCACTGGCGGTGTTAATAGAACCACGTGCTAAGCCACCATTTATGCGATAGCCCTGAAAGAACGAGTTGGCAATGTTGGCAACACCCACGGCAATAAGTTCCTGTGTGGCATCCACCGATTTACCATGAGCTACAAATAACGCAATATATTCATTTATATAAAGCTAGTTCAGTCATTTCCGATTAATTACTAAGTGAAAAATAAACTGAAATTTGTCTAGAATATTTGGCACTTCGATCTGGGAAAATAAAATTATTCTATTGGCATGATTTTGGTGATTTGGTACTTTTTAAAGTGGATCTAGCCTTGAAAAAATTACCTCAAAATTATCTTTGAAAATTGTGCTGTGATGTGCTCAGTTGTGCTGTATTGTGACATGGAAATTGTGACAGTACTTTCATACTAGGGCGTCAACAAAGAAAACACACGATTTTTGCCAAAATTGTTGTTTATTCTTCCACATAGCCCCCTTTCAGCTCGGTACACTTGTTCCAATGCTTTTCTAACATTGCGATGCCCTTTTAATAGTAAGATTTCTCAAGATCTCCGAAATACGCTTCAGTTTCCGATTCGACCTGTTCATTTGTCGCAAATCTCCTTTCATGGAGCCATCTTTTTAAGTTTGGAAACAGATAATAGTCGCTGGGGGATAATGAAGCAGTTTGAAGCGTAATTCAAGCAATCTAGCCATGGTTTCGATCGATTTGTGAGCTGGAGAAATCAGATATCTTGCAAAAATATGTTTTTTTTTTCTTCGATAAATGGGGCCGTTTGTTTGCGATTTCATGTTTCAATCGGTAATTAACAGTAATAGTCGCTGTTGATTGTTTTTCCTTTTCTCAAATAGTCGATAAAAAAAATGCCATGAATCCCAAAAAAACAGACGCCAACACCTTTCCGGCCGTTTTTTAAGTCTTCGCTTGCTTTGGTGCACTTCCACTGTGACATACCCAATCCTTTGCTGATTTTTTTGATTCTGGTGTATAGTGGTAGACCCATGTTTCATCCATGGTCACTATTTTATGCAAAACTCAGTCATATTTTGTTTAAACATGCCAAACATTGTTGGGAAGTGCGAACACTTTCATGTTTTTGATTGATTGTTAAAGAACGCGGCGCCCATCTTGCAGTTAGCTTTCTCATACCCAAATGTTCATGTCAAATTGAAACTACCTACCTACTTGATATGCCTACGGCTGTATCTATCTCCCGCACTTTCACTTTGGGATTGTCCAACACGAAATCATGGACTTTTTCCAATACATTCTGGAGTGGTCACTGTTTTAGGTGCTCCCCCATAGTGATAATCTTTTGTGCTGATTCGAACTCTTTTGAACTCTGTAATCCAATATTTTACGGTTGAATATGACGGAACAAATTCACCATAATATTTATCGAGCTTTTCTTTTGTTTCTTACGCACTTTTCTTACGCAAAAAGTAATGTTAATCAAGGCACGAAATTTTTCTTTATCCATTTTTATTGCAATACCAAAATTTATTTAACTTTGAATACTGTAACGTCACTATTAATTGATAGAACGATCTGACATTTATGGTGTGTTCATATTAAGGTTGCCACCCGGCAAAATTTCATGCAGTTGAAAAGTGGTGGGTCACTTGAAAACCGGGGGCATCTTGTACGCCCTGGTATTTTACTTTTCTTAACCCATCATCATGCTTCATCATGAAACAAGTCACGAGCGACTAAAAACAAACGATCGGCACTACGATCTCCCATACAAAAACCGATTGCTTCTCGTATCTTGGCTTATTTCCGGATTAAAAAAGTGAGCTGAGTAGCAACCTACAGGGGTTTGGTCAAGATATTCTTTAATGTGCCATGAGTAGCGAGTATTCTCATTATCAGCATTTCAACAAATATTAGCGTCAGTAACCCAATGCTATAAAGAAGCTGGTATTGGCTTATATTTTTCATAATTTTGGAGCAGAAATGTATTGATTGTCATCCAGGGGACGTGAGTTCGAATCCCGGCCTGTCAATGGTCCTACGCTTTTACCTTTCATTTTTACTGTCCGTATGAAATATAACTATTCATGAATTTATATGTCTTAATAGTAGGGAAGCATGTGGAGGAATCACTTTTCATCTTGAATTGACTGAGTTCATCTGAAGTGGTTCTACAATCAGCCACCTTTTAACGGATTTTTCACTTGTGTTCACTTGATTTCCTCTTATTTCCCACTTTACTGTCACCAACCCATTTCGAAACAAGATAGACTCTATCTTACAGTTATAATAACTGAATTCATTCCTTCAAGCACTAAAGCACAACAGAAATTTATGCTTTTTTCGACTCTTTATAACGTATTGCGGGACAACTTGAGCAAATCAATTGAGCTTTCTTTACTTTAAAAAGAACACCTCAAAAAAGTCATACCATTAGAGTAACTTTACTTTGCAAAAGCACACATTGGACACATTGCAGCACGTACTTTATTTCTGTAAAGTAATTCATATCATATCAAAAAACTCTTTTGAATCATTTGATACTCACAAAATGTCTTGCAGACAGCCATTGTTTCTAACATGCCGATCAATGGAATCACAATCAAACTGGTACCAAATTCATGCAAGATATCCCAAAAGCTTTGCCCCTCTATAGCTGTTATCTCCGCGGTTATATTTGCTGCTGTGGCAGATACCGAAAATTGTGGCAGCTGCACATCCGGAAAACCTGATGGGATAAAACCGGTCAACCGGAAATAACTTTTGCCGTGTGATTCCAAATAAGTTACAATTGCGGTCGAAACAAATACGAGCAGAGCATTTCTGCCCACACCCAAAAACCATAGAAATCTATTGACTATTGCATGAAAAGTTTTCTTCTTCGTCGATGCATCCTTAACTCCAATGTGTATATTACCTAAAAAACGCAGCACTATAAGAATGATCACACAGCTGACACCCAGTATAGTATCGGTGACACGTAGATTTTGAATGTCACCCAACATGGATATCCAGTTTTGCAGAAAAGATGAACCCGTGCTCTTGACAACCAGTATGTTCTTAATTTGCGATGTAAAGATTATCAAGGCCACGGCGCTGGTAAAGCCAGCACTCACTGGACCCGACACAAAGTCAATTATAAAGCTGAACTGACAGAGACCCATGACCAGCTCAATAATGCCGCTAAGAAAGGTAAAGAGCACGGCCTTCTGCCAGACGCCATGCGCCGCACTATGCATTAATAACGATGCTATGGCTGTTGAGCCAAGTATATTATCCTTGCAGGAACCAATAATTGTGTAGACCAAATTTCCCGCAAAGGAGCTGTAGAGACCGAACTACGAGTCAACCAGAAAGAATTTTAATAATATCACGTCTATAAGTTATTGTAGTAGTGGTTATCACCTCTGTTGGTAAGCCGGCAATACTGGCAAAAGCCAGGGCCAATGGTATGGCAGCTAATGCTACCGTTATACCGGCTATTAGATCACACACTGCATCAGCTCGGGAGTAGCTTGGCAGCCATGTTAGTATGGGAAAGCATCTGTACACATTTTTTTTGCGGAATGCTCGTTTAACACGTCCCAGATAATTTTTAATTTTTTCTTTTTTGTTCTTGCCACTTATATCTAGCTGACTGCGCGACGCACTCTGATGATCAGGTATTAAAATAAAATCCAATGACCCATTAAGTTGAGTGGTAACCACATCGCTTGGGGCTGTTTTGTCATTGTCTATCATTTTGTTAACATAACGCCACACGTTGTTTGGAAACACGTTTCGACACTTAAAAAAATAAATTCCTAACAGACACGTACCGCGCAAAAAAAGACGCTGCTATACCTGGGTAACCTTAACCGTGAAGTTTAGTTTTATTACTGCGGAGCGTTTCATTAATTTGTTTGCTCAGAAACTACCAACCGTGTTTAAAAGTGTTTTTTTTTATTTTTGTTTATTGTTCTGGTAGGTTTTTGCCTAAACACAAAGCAAACCCGGCTTAGAGAAATTTCGCTTGTTTGTTTGTCTGGGTTAAACGTGTTAATTGATGTTTAGCTTTTATTATGGGTGGTTATCGCAGTGTTAGATTTGTTTACTTATGATTAAGCATTAATCAAAGCATCTGAGCCATATTTATAGACCATTAATTCACAAATTCCACAGTATCGTTCCTTGACGCAACTGATGTTATTATATTGAAACCTGAATATCGAATTTTACACTATGGAACATTGATTTCGCATTTATCAGTTAAAAATCAATTAGAAAAATTCTTTTATTCTGCTCTTGATCCCATTGATATTTAAACTGCAGTTAATTTTGGACTGACTTCCTCAGAATTAATTTGGGAAAAAAGACACACGGAATTCAGATTTTGTTCGACATATTATCATTATCCCTCTGGGAAATGGAAAAATTCCCGGATATAAGCAGGAAACACTCCATAGAATGTAGGAAGCATTCCTTTCGTTAGACAATCCATTTAGATATTTTCATACACACTATGCCATTTTAGGAAAATATTCTTCTCCGTTGTCTTAATAATGAATGTGGAAACAACAACAAATAAATAACTCTTTGGGATAAATAACCCTCCCTTCCATATAGAAGTGATTTTGAAACATTTTTCATCGTATCTTTTGGAAACCTATGGAAAGTTTTAAATTGATATTGTTTCCAAGCCGTTCGGATTTCCCGGGTTCGAATCCCGACCAGGCTGAGAGGAAAACGACCAAGGGGAGAGGAATGTTTCCCTCCAATTTTATTCAAATATTTACGTGGATAAATCAAATGTTTTCCTTACAACTCGTTTTTTTCCCGTATTTGAATTTTATTTATACCACACACGTACACACATATTCCATACAAGCAAGCAGCAACAGCATCGCACACGTACACACATACTCCGACAAGCAGCAACAGCATCGCACTCTGTTCCTGCAGTTTATTTCTTGCATTTGCAGTTCTTATAGTTCTCATTTAGTTATTGTTGCAAGAGTAATATAGTATGCATGTTTTGCAAAGAAATTAAATTATGTAGGGTGGAGTGACAACTCGGTATTTTCTCAAGAATATCTTGGACCGGTTGTCATTTACCTGCATAATTTGCTTCTACCTATGTACATATATTTTGAACATTACTCTTTCGTTCTCTATTTTATACTATGTTTGACAGTTGCATTATACTAGGTCTGTTTCCGTACTTTACACTGTGTAAGATTTGTGTAAAACGTGTGCTAGAGAGTAAAAACGAAATGTGAGAATAGTTGCAAAAGTACGGAAACAGCTTCTAGTAAGTTTCGAGCACAAAACAGCTGATTTTGACTGCAGACCATGGTATAATAATACAAGGTAGCATTGACAGTTGCTTGGGAAATCATATACTGTCAAAAAATATACTCAAAAAGAGAGCGCTCACAATCCGCCATTGAAAACACAAGCAATGTTGAAAACGTTGAAGTGAAAAAAAACAACAACCACAGCAGCTGCTGATGTATTTCCACAAAAAGCTGTTTTTGACAGTTTATGTTTTCCTGTTGAAGAGAAAATAAGCAGTTGTCAATGCTACCATGTATTATTATACCATGACTGCAGACGGCAGCACAAAATTTAAAACACTTTCACTCAAATTATTAAAAGCCATTTTTAATGCAAAACTGAACAATTACTTAATTTTTATTTATTATTATTTATTTATTGTACGTAAATTTTTTTTTAGGCACACAATTTGTGCATTTATTTATCGCAAAACATAAACAATTATGAAATGTAATTTGACATTTGCTTCTTCTTATTGATGCTTATTCTTCTTGATGCTTGTTCTTACTTTACTCGAAGTCTCGAGTTCTAGCACTCTCTGTGCACTTTGTGTGCTCGAGAGAGCGATTTTATGCTTGTTCTTCTTCTCCCATTTTAAGCACAGAAAGTACGGAAACAGAAAATAGCGTCCCACAAGTTACACAGTGTGCGTACGGAAACAGACCTACTATGTTTGACAGGGCACCAACTGTCAAAAATAGTATAAATTAAAGAACGAAAAAAGTGAAGCGATAATAAATTATACAGGCAATGGCATTTGATGAACGCAATATGAAGAAAATAATACCATAAAGCCATTAATAACATATTCAATTTAAATATGTTTTTTAAATTCAATATTTTTATTTAAATTTTCTTCAAATGCGATAGTTTATTTTCAAATAGTAAATATTTGAAAGATATTTTAAAAAAATTCGTGCATAATTTTAATATATATTTTATTAATTCTGTTTAAATATTTAAATATTTAATTTAATTAAAAAAGTATTCAAATAAATTTTAAATATTTACGTAGTCGATTCATTCAAATGCGTTATTGGTGCAAAAATGACTCGCTTTTTGGATAAATTAAAAAAGTTTTTGGATAAATTAAATATTTTTTTTTCCTTTAGTGTAGAGATTTCAAGAAAAATTTTAAGCCGCCGTGAAACTTATATCAAAAATTCAGAAGTTTAAGGGGGGGCGGGGGGGGGGGGGAGCAGGCCGATTTGATAAAGAACGCCACATTTATAAATTTAGAAATGGTTGTACTGAGGCATTTCAAATGAAAGTATTGTATCACATAACGTTGACCATTTTTTTATTTTGTTGTTGTTTACCATGTTTACAAATTTACTAATAGCGTCCATTATTGATGGCTGTCAAACAAATACTGAACAACGGTATTATCGTCAAGCTTCAGCTTTAAACTTAAGCTTTATAAGATTGTTACATTCTACCATAGTCATTCTTTTCAAACAACAACCGCCATCTATACGTCAGGTAGTGTACTTCTGAGACTACGCTCGTAGGAATTAAGTTATCCCCTACTCTACCCTGTTTTTATATATGGCCTTCACTGACATGTGGGGCTCACGCACTGTCTCACCAGCATCATCAATCTCTTCTTCGCTCTTCTCTATTAGCGCGTACGTTTTGATATGTTCACGAAGTGAGATCACATGTCTCAAAGTCTCACCAAGCGCTCATGCACAAGTAAGCGTTCATGCACAAGTGATAAATTTTAAATAATTTACGCGTCTTTTTCGACCAATCAAATTTCTTTCAACCACACAAATCTGCTCACAATTCATCTCAGTCTCTTCCGCTTATAAAGCAGATTCTTCGAAATAATGTCAAAATTAATTCATAACGTCAGAAATCACATGCTCACTTCTTAGAATTTCTTCAAGCAAAATATATATTCAAAACCACTATTTTTCAATAAAAACACGAATATTAATATCAATTTCTTATTTCTTGTTCCGTAGTAGCATTTGCGGAGTTTATTTACAAACGTTAACGAATTAATTTAAACGTTATTTGTTTACATGTTTTCAAATATCAAATATCGACCATTGTTAACTGCGTGTATGACGTAATATCGTAGGTTACAGCCGAATTTCAAGTAAATACGCATTTTCCAAAAAAATACGCTTTGTCACTCTAAATTTTTAGAAAACTATGTTAAATAGAATACATAATTTTGTTTCTTCTTCTTAATACTTAATTTATTAACTATATCTTAAAACTATTGACAAGTCTGAGTATATCCTGTCTGAGTATATCTTTAATATTAAGTAACTATCTATTATCTCATAATCTCGTTGTTCCGCTAGATGCATCCCCATTAGGCTCAGAACTAAGTTCCTGCTGCAATGCATCGATATTGTAACAAAGCACCAGTTTTGTATTCAATCCTTCAAATATTTGCACAACACTTGGTTTTAAATTGAAGAATATGATCTTTTGATGTCTGTTATTGAAATCCTTGATCATGGATGAGATAACATTGGCGGCAGTAAAATCTGCTCCATAAATATAGGTACAGTCGATGACAACGGGAAGAGTTGTTTTAATACCCGACTTGATGACCAAATTGCGCACGAATTCCACAGAGGGGAATATGAGACAACGATCGGGTGTAAGTTTCAGGAATCTTTGACCTCTCGATGTCTGTGAAATAATAAAATTAATTTTGATTCGTAAAAGTTCAAAACAATATCATATACTACTTAATTAAACTCTTACTCACCTCTAATACTTCCAAAGAAACTTTCGGTCTTGCCGAATGATAAAGTATGAAGAGTAAATTCAAGCCAATTGCTATCAGAATGCCAATCTCCAAGGGCATTACTAAACAGGCAATAAATGCCACAAAACAAGGTATTAAATCAGATCCTATAAAATTTGAAAAGTTAATCTTCTTCAGTCAGATAAAACTTTATGATAGACGTTTTATGACACTTACGTTTACTTCGCCACATAGGCAAAATCACGTGATACTGTAGTTGGAAAATTACAGCCGCAATAATAATGGCGGCCAGCACAGCTTTCGGTATGAAATAAAAGTATTCTGCCAGATAGAGTAGCGCCAGCACTACAACACCGCCAATATAGAGATTACCCAAAGGCGTGCGCACACCGCTGGCATTGTTGACGGCAGATCTGGCCAAGCCACCATTGGCACGATAACCCTTGAAGAAAGAGTTGGCTACATTGGCAACGCCTATGGCGAAAAGTTCTTGCGTAGCATCAATAGGCTTGCCCTTAGCTGTAGGAAACATTAAAAGTTAATAAAAAAGTCTACATCGTACCATTTAGAAGCTTACCAAATGCCTTGCACACCGATATATTCTCCAGCAGTGCCACCAATGGCACTATTATAAGACCATAACCCAAATGGTTGACCATCTCAAAGAATGTTTCGGCTTCTTGTGGCTTAATGCCCATTGTTGTATTACCTTGCACAGCACTTATGGAAAAGGGTGGCAATCCGACTTCCGGCAAACCTGGCGGTATATTGCCAGTCAAACGAAAGTAATGTTTGTCTTGGGATTCCAGGTACATGCTAATTGCTGCACAGGTAACTACTAAGGAGGCGTTGCGCGTAACTCCCAGAAACCAAACCAGTTTGTTGAAGAGCACATGGTGCCAACGTTTGGCGTTGTCATCTTTTGGTCCAATATGCAGACGACCAATAAAACGCAATGATATCAATATCGCCACACAACTGAAACCCAAAACGGTATCAGCTATGCGTACATTTTCAATATCTTTTATCATATTGATCCAACGCTCTAGAAATGTTACCCCATCATTTCGCACTCCAAGTATATTCTTCATTTGCGATGTAAAGATGATCATTGCTACGGCGCTGGTGAAACCCGCACTCACAGGACCCGAAACAAATTCAACCAGAAAGCCAAGTTTGAATATACTCATTAGGATTTCCATGATGCCGGTTAGAAATGTAAGAAGAACCGCGCGTTGCCAAACACCTTTTGCCACTTGATAGACAAGAAGTGAGGCTATGGCGGTGGAACCAATAGTGCTGTCCTTGCAAGTTCCCAGTATGACGTAGACAAAGCAGCCCATAAAAGAGCCATATAAACCAAACTGTAAGGAATAAATTGAAATTTTAGTTAATCTTTGAAACATTTTCTTGATTTTAATGAAATCCTCGTATAAAAACAAAACTTACAAAAAAATGAAAGTGAGAAATGATATATATAAAAAAAAAAAAATGTTAAAATTAGGTTTGTTACCGTACTACTCATTTATAATTCAAGACCTCGACAAAGCAGTTTAAGTCTGAAAAGCATTGTCGTTGTACTCAAAGAAATCGTAAAAAATGGGAAAGAGAGTAAGAGCGAGAGCAAGTAAAAATCTGAAAAACCCAGTTGGAAAAGCGATCATCCCAAGATAGCTTCTTGGCACATACTTTAAAACTCGGCGATCATACCCATTTACCACACAATGCCATCTTTTTTTTTGTATGGAGCTCCTACGTAAGGGGTACGTCACATCTTCGAGCACGTAAGAAGTGATTAGTCAAGAATCCGACTACCTTCTTTTGGCAATGAAGGATCGATATGGATGTCGATTTGTTTTGTTTTTAACTTTTGCATTTTTAGCATTTTCTTTCCAATACATTGCATTGAAGCTGCCGTGTTCATCTCCTAAAGTATTAGTGCCTTCTTCCAATACTTGAGGCCTACCTTCCGAATGGGAATGTCTGTTAGTTAAACCTCTTTTCCTTTGACTTGAACGTCTAAGTCTTTTCTATTTTGACTTGTTTCAAAAAGCGGATATCAATAAGGGTGAAATTTACGAAAAACTCAGTGCAATTGCTGTTGTTTTGGTTTTCCGAAGTTTGCTTAAATGTAATCATATATGGAGTTGATAAAAAATAATCGTCGGAAATTTGCGAAGAAAAGATGTGTTTACTAAGCATAAACAAAAATGTTTGTATAAGTGAGTGTAAATCATTGTGAACATGAGAATTTCGATAAGAAGAGGAGCATTCTATGAAATTTCTCCTAAATAGCTGATGAAATGTTTAAGATGGAGCAATCTTTTTTGTTTTTTTAAAAGACAGGAAGCACAATTTTTGTACAGAATATGTATTAACAAAACTATTTGTTTTGGTAACATTTATATAGATTTAAGCGATGTTGATTTTAAGTTTAACTGATGCATGTGAATAAAACAAAAATTTAAAAACCGACGCTCACTTTGAACTTTCAGCATTAAAGTGAATACCCCAAATAAAAATTGGGAAAATTGAAGATGTAAACAGGGGAATTTGTGAGTGACTGTTTGTTTTTGAATGTTAAATTTATTACTTTAATGCTTTTAATTAATAATTAAATCAATTATTTTTATTTTTATCATTATAATTAATAAAGAAGCATAAGCAGAAAGAGAAGTATGTTCTTTTTTAGATTTGAACTAAGGATTTTAGGTATTTAGTTAAGTCTGAATTGGCTTAAAATATAGTGATAAATTAGTGGGAAAGAAGGGGCAATGAAGTGAAATACATATGTATAGGATGTTCTTAGTGGGGCGGGAAGCCGTAGAAACATGTAAATTAGAATCCGAGGCAAGTGTTATATGCCTTGACCTCAGTTAATTTTAGTTGTAAGGCAATCTCATCCACAAATTTCTCTACCACCAATTGCAACTTCAAGGCGTAAACTATGATGAGTTTTCCATTTCAGTTGATTAGTAATGAGGAGAGAAATAAAGAAAGGTTATAGTGTCGGACTTTAACCAGGCCAGGATTCGAACCCGGGACCTCTGGGGTGGCAGTCAAGCACGCTAACTGAAAAGATTCATAAATTAATTTTTAAATGATGATTTTGGTTAAAAAAGTAGTAATTTTAATAGAATCGTAGCCTTAACTAAGAACTGCTTTTTCTTTCTAGTTTTCTTGGAAATAGTTAAATTAACGAGATAACTTCCTTAAATTTTAGAACAAAGATATTAGACAAGGTCATTCGTTTGTTTACAGAGTTGAGAAAATGAAGAACATTTTTAGAAACAATGTTTCGAGTTCAACTTCTTAGATTTTTCGTACATTACGGAAGAGATAAATCTTTACACTGAAAAAAAATGTTAGCTTATAATTACACACAATGTGTTCAAAAAATGTGTTCGTATTGTGCTTTTTTTCATATGTTTTTCAAAAGTTTTAAACACATTTGCTCTACTTTGACGAAATTTGTTGCAAGCTATTTTTTAAACACAAAATTCATCAAATTAATAACAACTGACGTCAATTTCAAAACATTTTTTTTTCAGTGTACGTTACTCTTTTCAAAAGCTAAGTTCAAAATCTCAACACAATGTTGTATCAGGGCTGCCCATATCGTTGTATTAGGTTGGTAGTGTTGGCATACACCATGATATAATACGTCAAACATACCTGGCATTACAATTCTCATTTTATTAGTTTATTGTTTGAAATTTATGAAAACGGATCGCGAGCTTCTTATGATGAAATTGTATTGTGCGTGTTTGTTATTAAATGTTTGTACACATTTGATGTTGATTCTAGAACTGGACCAACTACTATACTTTTATGCCGAATTCGAACGGCTAATGTACATTAGGGTGTATCGAAAAATTTAGATCGTATTCTAAGAGGTCTCAAAAGTTGCATGGGGTTGTCAAGGTCACCCAAAAAAAGTTTTAAGGAAAAAAAAGGATGTCTTCCTGCCCCGCAAGGACGAAGTTTTTTTTGAGGAAAACAGTAAAAAAGAACGATCTTAAAATGCTTTGAATTTTATAAAAAAAACTGCGTATGTCTTAAAGCAAAAGTAAGTATAGGCTTAAACTAACAATATATTGGTAAACACGATGCCACTCACAATTCTTATCCACAGTGTCCTTTGTGAAGGATATTCGAAGCAAAAGTTGTAATCGAGATAGCACAGATATTTTGATTATTACCCAATAGTCTAAATTTTGGTGGTATTGATTATGCTGTTAACTTATTTCTTAAATTTACCGAATTTATAATTAGCATAATTTTTGCATATACATTTTCCTATTTTTGAGAAAAGTATACTTGAATGCAATTTTTTAACTTTTTCAAAAAAATGAATATAAGATTTTATATCTCGGGTACCAGAAATGGTACCGAAGAAACTTTGCTCAGTTTGGATTCTTCAAATATTCCTGAACAACACCCTGTCTAAAAGTATTATTTTAAAATACCAGCTTAAAGTCACAATTTTATTTTCTACTTTGATATTTTTGGATGAAATTTTTAAAGTTCATGTTAAAATATTTTTTTTTTTTTTAAGTATCAAAATAGAAAATAAAACCGTGGCCTTAAGCTGGTACTTTAAATTAAAATTTTAGACAGGGTGTTGTTTAGGAATACTTAGAGAATCCAAATTGAGCAAAGTTTCTTCGGTACCATTTCTGGTAACCGAGATATAAAATCTTATATTAATTTTTTGGAAAAAGTCAAAAAATTGCATTCAAGTATACATTTCTCAAAAACAGAAAAATACATAAGCAAAAATTATGCTAATTATTAATTCGGCAACTTTAAGGAATACGTTAACAGTATAGTCAATACCACCAAAATTTAGACTATTGGGTCACAATCAAAAGTTCTGTGCTATCTCGATTACAACTTTTGCTTCGAATACCCTTCACACAGGACACTGTGGATAAGAATCGTGAGTGGCATCATGTTTACCAATATATTGTTAGTTTAAGCCTATACTTACTTTTGCTTTAAGACATAGTTTTTTTTATAAAAGTCAAACCATTGTAAGGTCGTTATTTTTTACTGTTTTCCTCAAAAAACAACTTTGTCCTTGCGGGGCAGGAAGACATCCTTTTTTTTTCTTTAAAATTTTTTTGGGTGATCTCGACAACCCCATGCAACTTTTAAGACCTCTTAGAATGTGAAATTCGAAAAAAAATTGTGATTCGATACGCCCTAACGTACACTAGACCGTATAGAAAAAAAAGTTCACCTACCGGTGTCAGAAAGAAGAGTTTAGGTCAAAAAATAAAATAAATATTTTTGTTTTTTTTTACAGTCTACTCCTCATTAGCAAGAATTTTGTTGAAAGGGTTGTAATAAGATCTTATTTTGTTAAAAATCTGTTTTGGGACAACAAGGTGTTCCAAATTAATTACAAAAAACTTTTTTTTTTATATAAAAATATGGAAAGTTATTAATGACATGAAAGAGCAATATGTTGTCCAATATGTTCTTTAATAAGAAAGTTTTGATAGTATTTTAAAAATTTTTCAAATTCCACACACAAAATTTAATGATATCTGACACAACCTGTCATACTAAGCAGAAAACTTATCACGTGCTAACGCTAAAATACTAACTTATATGTCAGTTTTATAAATTGATTTCTTTTTTGACACTTTATGCAAATAAACCAAAATGTATGAATATTTATTAAGTTTTAATTATTTTTATTATTAAATAATATGCAATAAATAAATAAAAGCAAAAGACAAAACAAAATAAAAGATAAAGTTAGTTTAGTCATGTAACGAAAGGTCCTTTTTCGATTCTAGACTGGGATACATTTTTGTCGAATCCAGAACATTTGCAATAGAAGCATGTAAGTCTCTTGAACTTTCTGATCCACTTTATTAAGCAAGGAATAAACTTATTTTATATATTATTTTTTGTTTACTTTTGCTTTTATTTATTTACTAGCTGATATACCCGGTTTTACCCGGATAAAAAAAATGTAAAATTTTGATATTTAATCCTCGTTTTAATATTTTTAAAAATCCAAATAATGACAAATACGCTGCACCAAATTGATTATTAAATTACTTTTAAGTTCATATTCAAGGTCAATGTTTTCACTATCGGTTGAAAATAAAGAGATACCGAAGACCCGAAAAAATAGATTTTTAGCGAGAACTTTTCATCGGAAAGAGATATTGGTATAATTTTTTCATATAAATTATTCTTGGAGCTAGACTATTCTATAGAAAAAAAAAAATAAAAACAACTTTTGAAAAAATTTAATTTTTTTAAAAAATCACTGGTGGTGGAAGGTCTTGTTTTTGATGACAGAAACAGTTAATAAATTTTTCGTAAATCTGAAACCACTTTTGCTATTAAATGCTTAGTCATGTGAAAGATAGTCAAAAATGCAATTTTGAGTTTTTATTATTTTTAACAACAAAAATAGTTTTAGTAGCTTTCTTTTAGTAAAAAGTGAATATTTTGGACTTTTTTTTTTAAAAAAAAATTAAATATATAAACGCTAAGGTTTTATTATGTGCTTGAATTGAGTTTATCAACGAAAAAAAAATTGAATGTAATATATTCCAAAACAACGGAGTAATTTGCATCGAAAGTAAAACATACGATAACATTTCTGATAGTTTCTTCTTATTCTAAGGAAATTTATCAAATCAAATTCACAAAACTGACATATTAGTTAGTTGCTTAATCCCGTTAGTCCTGTAAAATCTGAAAAATTGTGTATATTTTTTCTATCTTTATAAAAAAGAAGTTGGCAGCGTTAGCACTCTCCAAGTTTTCTGCTACAGGATGTGTCAGATATCTTTAAATTGTATGTAGAATTTGAAAAAATATTTCAAAATATCATAACTTTTTTATTAAAGAACATATTACAATGGTTAAAAGGTCAAAACTACATGAAATTTAATGCTCTTTCATATATCATTAATAACTTTCAATATTTTTATATATAAAAAAAATTATAGAAAAAATAATTTGGAACACCCTTTTTTCCAAAAAAGATTTAAAAAAAAATATGATCTTGTCACGATCATTACACTGTATTACACATAATTTTGGGGATCCCCATTAAATTTTTATGACCAGGGCTTCAAAACATGCTAGCTTACAGGGAGTGCACTGCAAAAAATACATAAATATTTTTTTTTTTTATTTTTAAACAAGTAACAAGCAAAATTGTCGCATTTGTGGCTGTGAAAAATTTGGAATAATTGAAGAACAAACAAAAAATAACCAGCGCATTATGCGTGTGTTGCGCAATTAACGTCCATGCCGAGTACTACACTAAGGGAAAAAAATATTAAATTTATCCAAAAACTTTTTTAATTTATCCAAAAAGCGAGTAATTTTTGCACCAATAACGCATTTGTATAAATCGACTACGTAAATATTTAAAATTTATTTGAATACTTTTTTAATTAAATTAAATATTTAAATATTTAAACAGAATTAATAAAAAATATATTAAAATTATGCACGAATTTTTTTTAAATGATCTTTCAAATATTTGAAAATAAACTATCGCATTTAAAGAAAATTTAAATAAAAATATTGAATTTAAAAAAACATATTTATATTGACTGGTATTATTGTATTCATATTGCGTTTATCAAATGCCATTGCCTGTATAATTTATTATCGCTTCATTTTTTTCGTTCTCTAATTTATATTTTTTTTTGACAGTTGGTGCCCTAATATTGCACCAACTGTCAAACATAGTATAAAATAGAGAACGAAAAAGTAATGTTCAAAATATATGTAGGTAGAAGAAAATTATGCAGGTAAATGACAACCGGTCCAAGATGTTCTTGAGAAAATACCGAGTTGTCACTCTACCCTACATAACTTAATTTCTTTGCCAAACATGCATACTATATTACTCTTGCAACAATAACTAAATGAGAACTATAAGAACTGTAAATGCAAGAAATAAACTGCAGGAACAGAGCGCAATGCTGTTGCTGCTTGTCGGAGTATGTGTGTACGTGTGCGATGCTGTTGCTGCTTGCTTGTATGGAATATGTGTGTACGTGTATGGTATAAATAAAATTCAAATACGGGGAAAAAACGAGTTGTAAGGAAAACATTTGATTTATCCACGTAAATATTTGAGTAAAATTTATACTCAGGCGTGGATAATGCTAATATGCGTTATTTCCCTTAGTGTATGATCGTTGTTTAGGTGATAACAGATTCTTTTGGCCTGACATTGAATATTTTAACTTGGAAGATATGTGGTTCTAATATGGCATTGAGCTGTATTGAGGACGCTTAAATGCTTTGGAAGAAAAAAAATAAATACTTAGTCCTAGCTTTGTGGAGCTTCAGATTAAAGCTTCTATTTATAAAAAAAAGTGGAATTACTTCTGATCTTGTCATTTATTATTTGCAAGATATGAACTTGAATAACATCGAGATAAATTTAACTTTCGGTATTCATGTTATTCTACAAACTTCTTAACGTTAAACAATAAAAAAAAGTTAATCTACCCAGAAGCAGATTTTATCAGTCAGTCATTCTTTAAAGATTTGAACGATTGCATCTCTGCTTATCTGTGCTTATCAGTGTCACACGGAATATAGCAACATCATTTCCTGTTACGTATATCTCTTGAGATTTGATTGCGTCTTACACTTTTGTCTTTCTAATAAAGTTATTTCCACACACAAGAGGATTACTTGTCTTTATTGCTGCAGCACACATCGGGCACAATTACTATTTTTTATGATTATTACTACTAGTATCATTATTAGTATTATTATTATTATTGTTATTAATGTTATTATTATTATTATTATTATTATTATTATTATTATTATTATTATTATTATTATTGTTATTATTGTGCTACCTTTTGCTTCTGGTTAAAACTGGCAGTAATAAAGCAAAACATACATACAACGCAAATGTAATATTTGAACTATGTTAAGCTTAACACTGCTCTTAAACGCTAAAAATACTTTTACAAACCTCTGTCGGCAAGCCTGCTACACCAGAGTAGGCCAATCCTTGTGGTATTACGGTCATGCCCACAGTTATGCCTGCAATCAAGTCACCAATAGCATCCGCTCTGCTATATTTGGGCAGCCATGTCAATATCGGTAGACGTTTGTAGAGGGTTTTCTTGCGAAATATGTTGCGTGTGAAGGCTGTGCAGCAGTTCTTATCCTCATTTCTTTGCTCAAGCAAACGCTCTTGATTCTTATGCTTGGAGGTCTGATGATCTGTGATGAGTATAAAATCCGTCGAACCGTTGAGTTGCAGTTCTGAAGTAGCATGCATAACGGATTTCTTGCGAAATGCCTCTTGCGTTTCCAGCATCGACATTTTATCCCGTTTCTAATTTTTACTTTCCCTTAACTATAATCTTTTATTTTAACTTTTTAATGCAAATAACGAAACTGTTCCAAACAAATATTTCTTCTGTAACTTATATTCCTTCTGTTATGGTTCAAGCGCAAAAATAAAAACGTCTTGCTTCGCAGCGTGTCGCGAATTAATTAATCTGTAACTTTTTCAAAGCAATTTTTTGCTTTTGATCTAAATTCTACCGAAATTGTTCTATAAATTTGAATACGTTTCTGGTTTTCGTTGTATCTAGATGCTGCGTCTAGTATTTGTTTAACACAAATTATTTTTTGATAACAACCGCAGCGCAGTTCAGCGCCCCATGGACACAAAAAACAACACTACATCTAATACATGCAAAGTTGTTTTTATTGACAACAAACTTGTTTTCTACTGAGTTGGTTTTATTTCATCACGCGAATCACATTGCTTGTCACTGATTGTCTACTTCTTAATATTCAGTGTTTTTTTTTTTTTTTTTGGTTTTGCGCTCAATTGATTTTTTCAAATTTTTTATGAATAACAAATAAAGGCATTGAAAATATTAATTAAAAAAACAAATATTTGAGATTCTTTGTTTTTGTTTTTTTTTTTTAATTTTTTGTCCATTCATGTAAACTATGGCGAAATGACTCAATGAAAAAAAATTGGGCTTTCACGATAACGATTCATGCAGTTCACTTAAAAACAGTCTATTAAACATTTTGTTTTTTTTTTTTCTAAATTGTTGTATGATCATATGACGACGTTAGTAACAGACGTTATATTTGGCTATAAAGATACGAAGTGATAAATTTGTTTAAATGGTATTTCCCCATGTAGAAGTTTAAATTAGAGTGACCTTACTTTCCAATCATGTCCTTTTTCGAATTCATTAATACTTCTCTTCGGGTTGAAAAGTACGTTTTCCACACTTGCAAATGAATCATTCGCTCGGACTGAAATGCTTCTTTTTGTTTGTAGATTAGCACGTAAAACACCAGGTAGTTTTTAATACCACCAATTTTTTTTTGTGGTTTTTTAGTAAAAAAATCCTTCAAAAACAAACTTTACAGTTTGACCTATGTACTTGAAGTATAGATGGGGGTTCTTGTTTGAAAATAATAACTTTGGTAGAGAGTAACAACCTTATAAAGCTTCAGTTTGAAGATAAAGTCAGTATTTCTTTTACAGCCATTAACGCTGTGAACGCTATCAGTGAAGTTGTAAACATGGAAAATATTGGTTATCGTTATGTGATACAAAACTTTCATTTGAAAGGCCTCAGTGCTTCCTTGTTTACAATAGTAAACGAGATAGCAAACATGATAGGCATTTCAAAAAGTGCTATACATCGCATATTGGCTGAAAATTTCAAGATGAGAAAGATGTCCGCAAGATGTGTGCCGCGATTACTCACAATGGAACAAAAACAGCTTCGTGAGTATGTTTCAATCGAGTGTTTGGCGAAGTTTCACAGCAATAAAGCAGAGTTTTGCGTCATCTCATAACCATGGATGAAACATGATGTCTTCACACCTGTGACAAAGGAATAGTTAAAACAATGCACTGAAAGGGGAGAATCGACTCCAAAGACGGCGAAGAAGGGTCGATCTGCAAGCAAGGTCATGGCGTCGATTTTTTTTTTAATGCACGTGGGATAATTTTCATTGATTATCTTCAGAAAGCAAAAACAACCAACGGCAAGTATTATGCGAACCAATTGACGCGCTTAAGTGATGAAGTCAAGAAAAAACGGCCTCATTTGGCAAAAAAGAAAATTTTGTTTTATCAAGGCAATGCACCAGTTCACACATCCATTTTCGCAATGGCCAAAATCAATAGGGGTATTCACGATTCGGAGCTCCTTGATGGGGAGTCGCCTATGATGGGGTCACCAAGCTCCATTTTTGTGTAAAAGTACCTTTCAACAAGATTTTGTTCCGGCCCATTTGGCTAAATCGACTCAGAGGTGCTCAAAAACAATGTACCGGACTCCATTTCCACGAATCAGTAGCCAGCTGGTAGCCTAGACCTGAACCCATTGGATTACAAATTGTGGTCCGTATTAGAGGGTATGGCTTGTTCTACTCGACACCCAAAAAAAAAAAAACAAAGAAAACGTAAGAAGTTTGGTGTCAGCAACTTCAATTAAATATTCAACAATTTCAGATTTTATCTTAATCCTTTAGAACAAATAATTAAAACTGAATAAACAAAACACAGCTGACTGAACTCCACTTCAACTTCGAGATCTGCGTATGTGGTGTGTTCACAGTTTGTTGCACTTTTACTCTTTTGCACAAGAGCTCGACAAAGAAAAATATAAAAAAAAAAAAAATATATAAATGGTCATTAGCTCGACAAAGAGCTAAGTTAAATTTTGAATTGGCTCTTTGGTCGCGCACCCTATTCACCAGATTAAGTCCCAACGGATTATTTTCTGTTTGCAAACTTGAAAAAATGGCTCGTGGGTGAAAGATTTGCCAACAATGAAGAGGGGGAGTCTGCGGTTGATGGCTATTTTGAGGAGCTCTATGGTTCTCATCGCTCGGAAAAGTGTATCTAAAAGGAGACTATGTAGAGCAGCGGGGCCCAAGAAATTTAAAGCGCGGGCCAATGCTAAAAAAAACAAAAAATAAAAAAACAAAATGTTGCTCATCGTTGCGTTTGGCAAAAAATCAAACAAAAAAAAAAAAGCAATTACAATGCAATAAAATCAAATGTAATGAAAAATAGCTAGACACACAAGTAACGGGACAATCAGCTTCAGCATCGACAACATCGAGTGTGTGTTTTTTAATTTTAGCTCATCACAAAGACAAAATTAAGATAGAAAAAAATTTATAATTAAGGGCCACGCGGGTCATACGGGCCACTACGTGGGCATGTTTGATGTGGAGAAATAAGGACATTTTTATATAAGTTATAAAATTGTGGCATTTAAATATGTTTATTTAATTTTATAATTCTTAAAAAACATATTTTTTAAGAATTATATTTTGAGCTTTATGCCAAATAATTCATGAAGCAACAGATTGCTACAACAACAAATGTTCTTTGCAGAACAAACCGAGCAGACTAGACCATGGTTTCGTCGGACGCTACTCCGACTCATCAGTAGTCTCTGTGGGTTGTGGAAACCATGCTCTAGTCTGCTCGGTTTGTTCTGCAAAGAACATTTGTTGTTGTAGCAACCTGTTGCTTCATGAATTATTTGGCATAAAGCTGAAAATATAATTCTTAAAAAATATGTTTTTTAAGAATTATAAAATTAAATAAAGATATTTTTTTCACAAATTTTTTGTGTTTTCCTTGTTAGGTCGGGTACCTCTGGGACTAATCTGGAAACATTTTTTTGAGAGGTTTTTTATTTTCAACATTTTTTAAGTTCTTTCTAGAAAATGTGTAATGGCTTAATTTATTAATAACTTAAATCCGTTTAGAATCATAAAAGTGGAACCAAGCTGTTATCCGAAATAATCCTTACTCAAAAAGTATCAAAGTTTTCCCAAAAGTTTTCACGAAGTCCATGTGTGCACGCATAACTCGAGAACGGGACGTTCGATTTTTAGAATTTTGAGCTTGATGGATTCGTATTGGCCCAAGGAAGGACACTATGTAAAAAAATTTTTTTTGCCACACTTCATTTTACTGCCCACAAATCAATAAAAATGCTATATTTCCGACGGTTTTGGTCGCATTAGACTACAATTTGGTAATTTTGTTTGCATGATCACTATAGGCAACTGTACTAAAACTTTGTTGTCACATCCTCTTTTACCGCCCACAAATCAATAAAAATGCTATACTTTCGACGGTTTTGGCCGTATTAGGCTACAATTTGGTAAATTATTTTGTATGCTCACCCCCATACAAATAAAAATTGTAATATCGAATAGCTTTGGAAGTCAAAGTAACAGTACTTACATACAAACTCAAAATGGAGTTACTATTTGGTGATGTCCTGCTACTGGGTAACTTTAACGGGCAGTGAAAAATGACAGTGGTGTCAAACTATGGGCATAAGAAAAGCTTTGAATACACTTATTATGTTCCCAAGTATTGTAAAACTTCTATTTAAATCAGTGTCGGCCAAAAAAATACATACACAGTTCTTTCATTTTCGTAGTAGTGTGCGCCCAAGTGAGAGCAAAGAATCTCTCATTGGCTTACACTGTGAAAATTTTACTTCGCAGGAGGGTTAAAGCAGTTTTTTATTATTTACATTAAGCGGCATTCTAAATGAATGCAGGTATATGTAAGTGAATTGAACTAAATGAAATTTCTTGCTAGGTAAATAATGTGCAATATTATTTATTGGCTAGGGGCCGTGCTATTAATCTATATATATAAAAAAATGTTGTCAAATCTGTTTGTGACGAGTGTTTGAGAGTTCGGCTGGGTAAAAAAAAAATCTGCCGATACCATTTTGTAGGGTACGTTCTCTAGATGGTTTTAAAAAAAAAATTGTTTGAAAATGACAAGGGGGCGTGGCACCTCCCATACAACCCAAATCTACGGTAGCGAATAGCTCTGAAGTTATAGTTCGCATAGCATCGGAATTCGGTGTTCTACCTTAATTTACAAGAGCCGTTCCACAGGTAAAATTTTATGGGCGTTGAATGTGGGGCGTGGCACTTTTTCAGCAGACCAAATTTTCGGTATAACTTTCAAGCTATAAGTCACACATCAATGAAACTTGGTAGGAGCGTACTATTTAGTCGCGTCCTTCGACTAGCAAAATTTATCAAGTATAGGCCAAAGGGGTGTGGCACCGCCCATACAATTCAAATTTATGATATCGAATAGCTTTGGAACTAAATGCCGTATAATAATGAAATTCAGTATGGAGTTTCCACTTGGTGATATATTTATACTATAAAACTGGGATGGGCTTTGGAAAAGGGGGTGTGGCTACGCCCATACACTTAAAATTTTTGATATCAGATAGCTTTGGAACTAAACGTCGTTTAACAACGAAATTCAGTATGGAATTACTATTGGGTGATATTCTTCTACTAGAAAACTGAGACGTCATTGAACAAGGGGGTGTGGCTCCGCCCATACAAGCTAAATTTGCGATATCGAATAACTTTGGAATTATAAGTAGCATAGCCTCGAAATTTGGTTATCAATTTACACGAGTCGTTCCACTTAGAGATAGAGATAGAGGATAGAGATAGAGATAGAGATAGAGATAGAGATAGAGATAGAGATAGAGATAGAGATAGAGATAGAGATAGAGATAGAGATAGAGATAGAGATAGAGATAGAGATAGAGATAGAGATAGAGATAGAGATAGAGATAGAGATAGAGATAGAGATAGAGATAGAGATAGAGATAGAGATAGAGATAGAGATAGAGATAGAGATAGAGATAGAGATAGAGAAAGAGATCATTTCCGGTACGACAGCAACGCGTCGGGTATCAGCCAGTATATATATATAAAAAAGGAACTTATGTTTGTAAGGCCGCAATAGACTCCTAAACTACTCATCCGATTAGCATGAAAATTTGTGTATAGAAGTTTTTTGGTACGGTGCATGTTCGTGGGCTATCAATTTTGATCCACCTTGAACACCAGAGGGCGCTGTAGTACAAATTTTTTACAAAACTGCCTAAAACTCATAAACTGCTAATGCGATTAGAATGAAAAGTGGTATACAGTGGGTTTCATATACGTTGAGTTTTCTGCTGCTATCGTTTTTGACCTATATTGAACACCAGAGGGCGCTATAGTACAATTTTTTTACAAAACCACCTAAAACTCCCAAATTGCTCATGCGATTAGAATAAAAATTGGTATATAGTAGTTTTCAGGTACGATGAGTTTTTAAGCACTATCTTCTTTGACCCACCTTGGGCACCAGATGGTGCTGTAGTACAAATTTTTTACAAAATCGCATATTTTTAGTTGTTTTCTTAGGTAACATGTGCAAATATTTACAAAATATAAAATATTTCTTAAATTTAGTAAAATTAAAAAAATTTCCGTTATTTTTATATCAAAAACATGAACATATCTTGAAAACTATGAAAAATTTTACTACAACGATATATTTAATGCAATAGCGTTACACAAAATTACGAAAAAACAATCAGATATTCAATTTTGTGACTTTCGATTCAAATATCTCCGCTGCTTTTTTATATATTGTGTTAAATTTTTTTTTGTCTTAAAGCTTCATCAAAATACTATGAAAACCTTATTGCAAAAATACCGTTAGTTGAGTAAATATATTTTAAATATTTTTTTCAAAAAAGGTCTGAAATATTGGAGTTTTCCTCAAAAACAGACTCAAAAATAATTTTTGTTGTAAAAATAATTTAAACTCAAATTCACAAACTTTTAACTCTATTTAAAAGTTATAACATTTGTAAGTAAAAGTTGTTTCAATGTTACGCGAAAATTAAAAACCGTTTTTGTGATTCAAAAAACAAGGCCTACCCCTTGATTTTTTTGAAGAAATTTTTTTTTTCCAATATTGTGGTTTCATATTTTTGAATAAATTTACAAGCTAAAATAATAATTTATTAAACCTTTTTATTATTCTTTTACCGCCCACAAATCAATAAAATCAATAAATTTCCTACGGTTTTCGTCAATTGGGCTACATTTTGGTAATTTAGTCTGTATGCTAAGTGTCGGCAACTGTACTAAAACAGGGTAATGTTCATCTACTAGAAAACTGGGATGAGCATTATATAAGAGGGTGTGGCTACGCCCATACAGTTAAAATTTGTATTATCGAATAGCTTTGAAAGTAAAAGTAGCTATACTTACATACAAACTCAAAATGGAGTTACTATTTGGTGATCTGCTGCTACTGGAAAACTGTAACGGGCAGTGGAAAATAACAGTGGTGTTTTTGGGCTATCAATTTTGATCCACTTTGAACACCAGAGGGCGCTGTAGTACAAATTTTTTACAAAACTGCCTAAAACTCATAAACTACTAATGCGATTTGAATGAAAAGTGGTATACAGTGAGTTTCATGTACGTTGAGTGTTATGCTTCTATCCTTTTTTAACTTTCTTGAACACCAGAGGGCGCTATAGTACAAATTTCTTACAAAACCACATAAAACTCCCAAGCTGCTCATGCGATTAGAATAAAAATTGGTACATAGTAGTTTTCAGGTACGAGGAGTTTTTTAGCACTATCTTCTTTGAACCACTTTGGACACCAGATGGTGCTGTAGTACAAATTTTTTACAAAATCGCATACTTTTAGTTGTTTTCGTAAGATACATATGCAAATATTTACAAAATATTAAATATTTCTTAAATTTAGTAAAACAAAAATAATTTCCGTTATTTTGACACCAAAAACATGAACATATCTTGAAAACTATGAAAAATTTTACTACAACGATATATGTATTTAGGCCGTGTGCTATTCGGAAACTTTTCACTCGTGGTAGGAGAGAATTCTGCCGTGCAAAACAAAAAACAGTTAACTGCATATGTTTTGCACGGCAGTTAACTGTTTTTTGTTTTGCACGGCAGAATTTACTGAGTTGAATACAATTTCTGTCTGTTGAAATAAAATTGTAATTTTTGCTGTGCCAAAAGGACGATGAAATTTTGACAACTAGAAATGTTGACGTTTTAGATTTTGGTAGTGCATTAGCACAAGAATTTAATTTAATTTGTGAAATTGTTGATGTATATTGAAAATTAGGGATTCTGGTTGCTATGCTGTCGGAAACACAAAATTTTTAACTGCTTTACGACTCACAAACTCACAAGTGTTTTTTTTTCATTTTTGCTTGTGTCAAAAATTCTCTTTCCGATTGTCAAAAATTATACTAGCCCCTGGGGCTACATGAATTTTTGACAATCATATTCACCTCATAAGTGCCATATATTCTCTTTCAGACTGTCAAAATTTCATCATCCGAGTGAAAAGTTTCCGAATAGCACACGGCCTTAATGCACCATCGTTGCTCAAAAATGAGAAAAAACAATCAGAAATTTAATTTTGCGACTTTCGAGTCAAAAATCTCCGCTGCTTTTGTATACATTTTGTTAAATTTTTTTTTGTCTTAAAGATTCATCAAAGTACTATGAAAACCTTATTGCAAAAATACCGTTAGTTGAGTATATATATTTTAAATATTTTTTTCAAAAAAGGTGTGAAATTTTGGAGTTTTCCTCACAAAAAGGCTCAAAATTTGTTTTTGTTGTAAAAATAATTTTAATTCAAATTCGCAAATTTTCAACTCTATTTAAAAATTATAACATTTATAAGCAAAAGTTATTTCAGTTTTACGCAAAAATTAAAAACCATTTTTGTGATTCAAAAAGCAAGGCCCATCCCTTGATTTTTTCGAACAAAATTTTTTTTTCGATTTTTTTAGTTTTATATTTTTGAAAAAATATACCAGCATAAAAATTAATTCTTTAAAAAAAATTATCTAAGTATCTCTTGCCAATCAAAAGTTATAGCCAATAATGTTTATCCAAAATATATATACAAAAAGCAAAACGCTATCTGTGTGATGGCTGAAAACTTCAAAATTACTTAGCCGATAGAGCTGAAATTTGGCAGTACATTTTTTCAAGTACGAGATGGCTTAAATCTCTGTCACACAGACTTTTTCTAAGAAAAGTTTTGAATACACCTATTATGTTCCCAGTTAGTTGCAGGGTGCAGCAACGCGCGCCGGGAAAAGCTAGTAATAACATTAATTTTAATATTTAATTAATAATATCAATATGCATATATTTATTATTAATATCAATATTACATATTTATTTTGAAAGTAATCTTTTGCTAATAATATTTTACCCATTCCTAAAAAGTAGTGGCGTCCGTGGCGTAGTTGGTTAAAGTGCGTGGCCGCTATGTCAAAGAACTTTGGAGACCCAGGTTCGAACCCCAGCAGCGACAGCAAATTATTTGAATTAAAATAATTTTTCTGTACGGCCGCCACCTCTCTGCAGACAATGGCAAACCTCAGAGAGTAACCAAATTGCCATGTAAAGCTTCTTGAGAACGAGAACATTCCGTTCATCGCCGTTCGGAGTCGGCGTTAAGCATGTAGGTCCGGTTCTCGGTCAATTGTGTACAAACTTAATAACACGCACAACACAATTGATCATAAGAAGCTAGGTCAAAGTCCTTTCAAGGGCTGAAATGACCAGTTATTTATTTATTTTTTTATTCCTAAAAGTACTAATATTATTTATATTGCATATTACTTCAAAATAAAAAAACCACTGGTAGCGGACCCTACTTTCTTCTGACAAATTAAGTTCTCGCTCCCCAAAACAATTTAAAAAATAAAAATTTGCTGATTCCCACATTTGGTTGAACATTTTTTTACGTGTAAGCATTTAAAATTACGTAATAAATTGCGCACATAGAAGCGTGGTGTTGACTAGCCAAAAGCGAAACATCGACTGACCGCTCCTGCTACGAATAATCGGCAGCGTTGGTGTAAAAGCACGACAGCCAGTTTTATGTCGATGTAAAAATACGAAGTTTCACGAAGCACGCGTGCATAGGCGTCGGCCGACACTGGTGTAAAAGCACGACAGCCAGTTTTATGTCGATGTAAAAATACGAAGTTTCACGAAGCTCGCGTGCAAAGGCGTCGGCCGACACTGGTGTAAAAGCACGACAGCCAGTGGCATATGGCGATGTAAAAATACGAAGTTTCACGAAGCACGCGTGCGTAGGCGTCGGCCGACACTGATTTAAACCCTGGTTTTTATTGCTTTCTTTTTCCGTATTTCTCTCTCTTCAAAAGTTTGGCTTTCGTTTCAAAAAAGTACCTAGCAGTTACTTTGGAGTCAATTGAAGAAGTGAACTAGTTAATTTTTATCGCAGTTTGAAGTAGCTCTGAAAAAGTACAAAAGGCGTTCAGTGCAGAACAGTTCACTTTGCTTTTATTTTTAAAAGTATTGCTGAAAAAAATAAACGCGTTCTGGCAATTTTTTTTAATTTTA
This sequence comes from Pherbina coryleti, assembly GCA_943735915.1. NCBI lineage: Eukaryota > Metazoa > Arthropoda > Insecta > Diptera > Sciomyzidae > Pherbina > Pherbina coryleti. The sequence continues at coordinate 12,096,599 of OX030949.1, forward strand.
AGTACACTAAATTTTTACATTTTTAAAATGTTAACTCAAAAAAGAACCACTTTCAGGCTATTGCGAAAGCAACCAGTTTAAAAATGTTCCTAATGCAACTAGTCCAAATATAGAGAAAAAGGAGTGTTTATGAGGACAATTGTCTATTCCTATGACATGAACCAGCAAAAATCGTCAGTTCGTTCAATGTTAAAGGGTATTGTAGTTGAACTAGTACTGGTCCTTTTTTTAACTAGTTCAGAACTATTTCAAAGTTGCTCCACTTTTCTGCTGGGTAATGCTAGAAATGTTTCGTCATTCGGCTTTATTGAACAAACTTTGTACTCTTTTAAAAATAAAACAATTTTATTTTCTTTTTTGAAATTTTTATTTGGTTTTTTATTTTTAATTTACATACTTTTTCATTAATAAGCAGTTTTTATTTAAAATTAGAGTATAAATTTATGTATGTATGTATGCTGGTTTGTATTTAATTATATTATTTTATATGTATGTATATGTTTAGCGTAATTAAATTTGCTGTTTTGTTTTAAGAATCATTCAGTTCAATATTTTTTTTTGTAATTAAATTTTCCCGTCTATTTATTTATCAATCAATATTTTTTGTTGCTTTAAATAAAAATTCTTTTGAATGCAAATTTGTTTTTAAAAAATCAAGCATACAGACAATATGAAAACAATAAAATAAAAATAACAAAAAATATATAAATATGAATAATTATTTTTAAGTAAGGAAACTAAAAATTCTTAGATTAAATATATGAATTCTGGCTTTGATTTTGAAAAGAATAAAATTTTGAGTAACTATGGTATCTAAAGATTTAAAATATTGCTTAACATGTGTGGGTGTGTTTGCGTGTATATGTGTGGGAAGGTGTTTACTTTTCAAGCAATTATTTTTAAGATCAATTTTGCCAGCACTCAACAGCGTAAATTCAAAACTATTTTTTTTAATCTTTTTTTATGAACAATTTCTAAAGAAAAAATGAAGGAAGTTCTCAAAAATCAGCGTTTTGCTTGAAATGCAGCAACTTTTTGCGTTGATAACAGCATTGTTTGCCAAACAATTCTTAAACTTTATACAAGCTTTTTATATTCTTTAATATATGTTTAGAGATAATTTAATTATTTTTTTTTTTACAAACATTTGTAAGGTTTCGCCTTAATGTCTTTTTTTCTTTTCTTGCATTCTAGATATGAAACAAACATCTATAAAAGATACACCAACAATTGCAGGCAAAAGCTTGAAATGTTTCAAGCTTAATTTGTGAGCTGACACGCATATTTCTTGCAGTGTAAAGAAAATACAGTGGAACAAATTGAAGATTTTTTTAAGCTTGTTTTTTTTTTTTTGTTTTTTGTTTTTTGCATAGAGAGCGCGACATTGAGAGAGGAGCAGAGTAGTAGGTACAATAAATGTACATCTGTGTTGTGCAGATGTTTGTGTTGAATAACGTGATAAACAATTAATATTTAAACAATAGCGATTTTTTTTTGTGTTGTTCTTTCTTTAAACAATTTCATTTTGATTTTCATCCCAATCTGGCAGCATTAACAAACGTGAAATAGTTTTACCCTTTCTTATTATAAAACGTGAGAAATTTTTAAAATTTCCTATGTTACTAAATTTTGAACATGTTCTTTCTTTATTTTTATTTAATTTAAATTGATTTTAAAATATTTAACAATTAGAATAAAATACATCGAAAATAGATAGCAGCAACATACACAAGACTAATAAAACATCAACATTCTACACTCATCGAAAAGAAAACCCACGCACTGCAAAATATTTCAATATTCCGTCTATCAAAGTCTATAACTGAAATCATTCCTTCCAAAGTTGTGTTTTGGCAACTCTGTTTTCGATTTAAATTAACCCACTAGGTCTGTTTCCGCACTCTTCACTGTGTAAGATTTGTGAAGTTCAAAAATGAAATGTAAGAATAGTTGCAAAAGTACGGAAAAAGCTTCTAGTAAGTTTCAAGCACAAAACAGCTGATTTTGACTGCAGACGTGTCAAACATAAATTGCACCAATTAAAATTATCGTCAATTTGTTTGTGAAGTAAGTAAACTTGTTTCAAACTATAATATTACTTTTAATAATTAACTTATAGTTATAGGCACACAATTTGTGAATTTATTTCTATTTATTCTTCTTATTGATGCTTATTCTTCTTGATGCTTGTTCTTACTTTACTCGAAGTCATGAGTTCTAGCACTCTCTGTGCACTTTGTGTGCTCGAGAGAGCGATTTTATGCTTGTTCTTCTCCCATTTTAAGCACAGAAAGTACGGAAACAGAAAATAGTCTTCCACAAGTTACACAGCGTGAGTACGGAAGCAGACCTACTATCTTACCGTTGTTTGTCAAAGATTTTAACGTGACACATATTTCTATCGGCAGTTTTAATCACATTATTTAAGAGAGCGGGGAAAATAATTATAATTTACGATGGCTTTTTCTATTGAAAAGAAAGTTGAAATCAGTGCTTTTTTTAAAAATGACGTGTATAAGCGACAAATTTCACGACGAATGGAAATCAGTGATGGGAGTTTACAAGATGCAATAAAAAAGTATTCGATACTTAAACATTAGACCGGAAAAAGGGCAGTGGGCGCCCGAAAAAGGTAACAAAATGTCACGAATGTCAAATAAAAGAATATGTGTCTCTGATAGATTCTAATATGCTGGAAGCCTAAATGCAACATTTCACTAAACAACTGAAATAAAAATTAGTGACCTTACCATGCAAAATATTTTTAATAACATGGGATTACGAAAACGTCGCCCTGCTAAAAAGCCATTAGTACCTCAATGCAAGAATAAGGAAACCATGCCTGCACTGGGCGAAAACATACGAAACGTGGGTATACTCGCAATGGGAAAATGTCATATTCTCCGACGAGTTCAAATTTAATTTATTTATGCGACGGAAATGCCACAGTTCATCGTAGAAATGTGAACGATCTCCGAATGATTATGTTTTGCCCACTGTAAAACATTCACCCTATTTAATGGTGTGGGATGTCATAACCAAGTTCGGTGTTGGTCAATTGATTATTCTGGAGGGAACTGTAAACAGTACAAAATATATAGAAATTTCAAAAGATGGCGTTATACCAACAATTGAGCAACTATCGGAACATAGCAAAGATGAGTACTTTCAGGATGACTAGCCATATACTCAATGCGGTGAGGAATACACTGAAATATCAACAAAAATTTTAATGTTTCTGAATATTTGATTCATTTAAAATATTTTCAGGTAATATTTTAAAAGAATTCTTTAGGCATTGAGTCTATCGTGACCAGGTGACAGCCAAGGTCTTTGTCCCATTGATAACTGCTGGCGTTATACGGGAAAATAGATTCGAGAAAAGATTCGAGAATATAAAGAACGTGTGATATAAAGAAATGAATGAAAATTACCTCAAATGCTCATTGGAATCCATGCCCAAACGAATCAACGAGGTTAGCAAATACGCGATGGGAAGGATTCTAATGGACTAACGGATTCTAATGATGTGTAACAATTTTCTTTTAATTTTATCTGCTCTACTTTAAAAAAAAAATTAAAAACTTCTAATGGAATATGTAAAAAAATATATATTTTTGAGTTACTTTTCCAATGATAATGTTGTTCATAAAGTAGTTTTTCAACAAATACACTCTATTTTAGGTTTTGGAGACTATTTTAGTTTAATCTTAAATTAATCACTTAAATAAAACTATAAAAAGGAAATAAATTAAGCTACTTAGACATCCAAAAAAATAACATTTACTTGAAATCGCATGAAACTAAATTTTTCGGAAGATAAGTATGTGATATGCACTGCGTGGGTTTTTTTGCGATGGGTGTTTATATTTATCTATTAAATCTACAATGTTTTGTTAAATTTGTGCAAAAGCTGCTGGTAATATATAATTTTTTTTTTATTTTTTATTCATTTATTTTTTTTTAACAGTTCCATTGTTTTTGTTTATTTGTTGTTTGAACATATTATTGAAATTTCTTCTTAATTAAAAGCATACAAATAAAAACAAGAAAAAAAATTTAAAAGTATACAATTTAAAGTTTGTTTTTTTTTCTTTAACAAATATTGAAACTTATTGCTGCGTTTTTGTTTTTTCTGCGCCAGTTGTTTTTGTTGTTGTTGTTGGTTCTGTTGTTGTTGTTTTCTATTGCCAAACGCCAATTGTATAGTTTCTGCCAAAGTGTCCCATGCGTCGTTGACGACCGCCTGTAAAAAATTCCAAAGTGAAATTAGTAAAGGTTCTTCTTGTTTTTGAAACTGTCCTGCAAAATAAAGTTTTTTGAAATATTACGAAAAAATGAAAATAATAATGACACAAGCACCAACACCAAAATATCGAAAAACCATGTTGTAATTACACTGAAAAAACAAAACTTAAAATAGCAAAACTTGAAAATATATTTTAAAGCTATGTACTTGCATGAAAGCCATTATATAAAAAAAAACAAAAATCAATAAAAAATAAATAGAAAATGTTGTAAGCAGCAACTACAGTACTCGTAGTAATTATAACTTAAGCTATGAACAAAAAAAATTTGAACAATCTAAACAATACTTTGCAGTAAAAAAGAAATGTATGAGAGATATGTTGATTATAATTTTTATCTGTTGAACTGCTAAAAGATCTCACTGTATCTTATGGTTGTAATAATTGTTCAAATAAATGAAAATAAAATGAAAAGAAAAATTAAACTTTTTCTATAACAAAATATTTATGAGATGAGTGTTATTATATATATATGAAAATTTTTTACATTTACTTAACCCGTTCTTACTATAAAACGAAAGGTTACTACAAATAGTTCGGGAATAAACATAAAACCGAATTTTTTATTTTTCATTTAAAAAAAAAAGGAATTTTTAAAATTTTTGCCACGGTACTACTTGAGACGCGTAGAAAAATAAGAAATATTCCGTGATAAGAAATATTCCGCAATAATAAGAAATACAGACAATGCGAGCTTGAGGAGTTTTTGAGTACTTTTAGCATCGAATTAGTGGGTCATCCGCCGTATAGTCCTGATTTGGTACTCAATGACTTCTTTTTGTTCCGGCACATCAAAGACAAACTGCGTGAACAACGATTATTATTTTCCTACTTTTCCTCCTCCTATTTTATTATATATTAATTATAAAGGAGAAAATTTCTTCCTCCTCCTTTATTTTTCCGATCTTATCTAATATATATTAAATTTTGATCGTCGAATGAGTAATTAAAAAAAACAAAATTTTACAGAAGCATATTTCTAATTTGGACGTCCCTCGGTAGTCGAGTGGTAGTGCCCTTTATTGCCAACCGAAGGGGTCTTGGATTGGAATACCGGCCAAGACATGGCCAGTGTTGACAAGTAAAAAATACTCGTTAGAATTGCGATAATTTTCATTTTTATAATAAAGAGGAAGGATGGTACTAAGCAAAAAAAAATTACGTCTAAATTTCCGCAGTTTACTTTTAGCAGTTTACAGGTTAAAATCTAAAATCTAATCTAATTGCGATGTTAAGAGAGGCTTAAATGTGTTAACTTACTGGTACAATATTGATGTATACCTAGTAGACAACTAGTAAGATATGTTTTTGTCATAATGCACAATGCATAAGAGCCCAAATGTGTTAAGTGAAATTTGAAGTAAATGTCGTGCATTTTTTTACCAAGTCCTCTTTGAGGTATACAACACGATGTATCTTCTGCAAAACTCCTTTCGGACTATGCTAGTATAACTTTCCTAATAAATTTCAAAAATGTCTTTTTACATTTATAAAGCCTTAAGGGTAATTTATAACCTAATTTTTTCATAGAAGGAAAAAAAAATTTAGTTTTCAAATTTTGCACACATATTTATTTAAACTAGTGGGTCCTTTGGTCGAAATTCGACCATTTAAAATTGATTTTTTTTTTTTTTTGTATTTTACTGAAAACATTTTTTTTTTCTTTCTTCACTCATGTGCAAACGTAACTGAACTCATATCGCATCATACGCACCACCAGCAGGAAATCACAAAATAGTAACTTCACTCTGAGTTTCCATGTTCTGTGACTTTTACTTTCAAAGTTATTCGATATCAAGAATTTGGCTTATATATTCGGAGCTTTGTCCAATGCCCGTCCCAGTACTCTACTTCCCATATTCTTTTTATGGGCATTTACTTCCATTTTCGAAAGCTATTCGATATGAAAATTTTGAATTGTATGGGTGGTGCCACACCCCCTTGTCTAATGCTCGTTAAATTTTTCCAGTCGAAGAACACGACTAAATAGGAAGTTCCTACCAAGTTTCATTGATTTGTGACTTATAGTTCGAAAGTTATACCGAAAATTTGTTCTGCTGAAAAGTGGCACGCCCCTCTTTCAGCCCCCATAAAATGTTGCCAATGGAAGGGTACGTGTGATTTGAGGTCGAATACCGATTTCCGAATCTGTGTGACCTTTAACTCCAAAGCTATTCGATATCGCAAATTCGAGTTGTATGGAATGTGCCACGCCCAATATATATACTCGGTGCACTCTTTCTCCCTACTTTTATTGATTTAAAAGAAAATTATCCAAATTGGTTGAGAAACACGGAAGAAAATGGTTGCCTACGCCTATTTATGAATAGATTTAAAGAATACAAAAAATTTGATTTTTTAAGCGGTTTTTGACGTTATTTGATTTTTTTTTTTTTAAATGCCAAAAAATTGACGGTGTGCAGGCAAGGGCGTAGCCAGGGGGGTGCAGGGGGGCAGTCGAAAAAACAAAATGGCGAATGATTTTATAACCCCGAAAATTGACTTTTTTCAAATGGCCATAATTTTGTTTTTTTTTTGGCGGAAAAAAATTATCCAAGTTCAGGATAGTGAAGTTTTTCCCTAGTGAAAAAAGGCAAATTATGAAAAGATTTTTTTAATACATTGTGTTCAATTTTAAGTTGTTTTTTTTCAGTGTGCCTTAAACAATATTTAGGACAAGATTGAGGAAAAGGATAGAGACAGGAAATAGGAGAGGGCATAGAACAGAATTTGGACAAACTAAGAACAATATTTCGAAAAAACAGGTTGGGAAAATATGTGAGACAAGTATAAGTAGGCTTGCCATAATTTTTTGAAAACAAGTCCACACAGTTTTTGATTTTTTTTTTGTGGAGGGGGGGGGGTATGAGAAGATGACATCCACAATTTTGCTTCACTTGTACAATTCATGTTTTTTACGATAAAGCTTGCAGCAAGAATTCTTGACTTAATTATGTTAGAAGCTGTTGATTTTTTTTTATCTTCTTTGATACCTTTGATGCTTTCAAATTAGTAGGAATATAAAACAATTAGGAACTATGTAATTCATTTATATTTAACGAAATTTTTAAAAATAAAGAAGTTCTTTAAAAAATAATAAACTGAGAATGAATAAAAAAACGTAACAATAGCTCCACAGTGAATAATTATATGAAAATAAAAATAAAATAAAAACTAAAATGAATTTTGCACTAAATATGTATCAAATGTGGGTCTACTTAGTACAAAGTAGTACTAAAACACCTACAAAAACAAATCGCAACATTTCGCAAATCAAGAAGGCTCAAAACAAATTAATACTAACTGCAAACAACAATCGTAAATATAACAACGATATGATTAATAGTTCATTAAATTACACGGTGTAACAGTGAAAATAAACTCGGCTCGAGACATAGCAGAGGTTGTAGGTCTAGTTCAACATAAGATAACTCCATACTTAGTTTTTTGAATATACCCTCAAAATCGGGATTTGTGGTCAAAAAACCGATTTTAGGTAGGTGCATGTATAGTTTGTTATGTAACTCCGTTATATCTAGCTCAATTTTAAAAATTTAAACATTGATAAAAAGAAGAAAAATATACCTTTAATAAAATATACAGACTGTTTTTTTACAAAAAGAATTGACAAAGTTACAGGTCAAATCATTTGAAAATTTCTCATTTCTTTTTAAGTTTTTCAACTTCAACAACGTTTTGTTAACAAATTTTGTTTTTTGGCACTATTAGTTTTAGCAGGATTCTGAAAGCCTGTTAAATTTTGCGTTCACCAAGCTATCATTAACTTCAATTGGCTCAAATACAAATGCACTATCGAATTTTTAGTATCTATATCTATACTATTATATAAAAGGGTTCTCTTGAATTTTCATCGTTCAATCAAGGGGGTAAATGCTGAACCGATTTTAATAATTCTTTCAGTATTCAATTGCTATAATAAGCGACTCTGCTACTGGGTACTACGTTTTTGGTAAATCTTTTTATTTAATTATTTAAGAATTCATGCATTTTAATCCATGCTGCCATTGTATAAGCAGCACGAAATAACAGCAAACAATAGCTTAAGCTCTTTGTTGAGAGAGAGAGGTGAGATTCTACAACTCACCGCGCTGGTCTCTTGAGTGGATAGTTGCACTCAGTTAATTCCTGCTACAGTGCAACCATAAGCCCAAAATATAGTATTTATTTGAGTGTCACTCTTTTTACTTCAATATCTACTGAGTTAAAGAATCCAATAAATAGTTTGTATGCTCACTGTCGGCAACTGTACTAAAACTGGGCAATGTCCATCTACTAGAAAACTGGGATGGGCATTATGTAAGGGGGTGTGGCTCCGCCCATACAATTAAAATTTGTATTATCGAATAGCTTTGAAAGTAAAAGTATTAGTATTTACATACAAACTCAAAATGGAGTTACTATTTGGTGATCTCCTGCTACTGGGAAACTGTAACGGGCAGTGGAAAATGACAGTGGTGTTAAACTATGACTCTAAGAAAATTTTTGAATATACCTATTCTGTTCCCATGTAGTTGCAGGGTGCAGCAACGCGCGCCGGGAAAAGGCTAGTTTGTAATAAAATACAAAAAATTTTAATTTTTTTTTTTTTTTCTAAAAATGTTTATTTGACCTTTTTCGTTTATATATATTATAACCGATTTCACGTTTTAGGGACCAGCAGAAGTCTGCCAGCATGTTTATGGAATTTTTTCCCTGAAAGTCGGTTTCTATAGCTTCCATCTCCTGGTGGAACCTTTCTCCTTGTTCATCACTAAACTGCCCAAGGCTATTCGGGAAAAAGTTTATATGGGAGTGCAAAAAAAGTATTTTAATTGACATATTGCAGCCCATTTCTTCGTAGGCACTTAAAAATTCATTTACAACATCTAAGTAATTTCGACTCTTCTTGTTGCCGAGGAAATAAATGCATAACGAAATAAAACTATTCCAAGCTCTTTTTTTTCAACTGGATTTAATTTAGAAACGAAATCAGTGTCCAAGAAAATTTTCCGAATTTGTGGGCCCACAAATAAACCTTAGAATAACCGAAATGAATAAATAACTTTTGTAAAAGATTTGAACGTGCAGGATACTTTCTTTGATTTTGGCCTCACTTAACATAGGAAACGCTGCAATCAGATTTTTTTTTTTTTTTTTTAGCTTTGAACCAAGGATTTCAGGTGGAATACCTATTCAGTCAAGTCTGCCTTGGTTCGAAAATGGGATGATAGATTAGTGGGAAGGAAAGGGCAATCAAGTGAAACACGCGTAGGATGTTCTAAGCGTGGTGGAAAGCCAAAGAAACATATGAATTTGAATCAGACGCAAGTGTTATGCCTTTACCTCAGTCAATTTAAGTTATAAGTCAATCTCATCCACAAACTTCTCTACCATCAACTACAACTTTATGTCGTAAATATTGATGAATTTTTAATTTCAGTTAATTAGAAATGAGGATAGAAAATTAAGAAAGGTTAAAAGCGAAGGACCATGGCCTGGCCAGGAATCGAACCCGGGCACGCTACCAACTCGACTACCGAGGCCGCGGTAGGATTACATTTTCAGGTCGCACCAGTGGAGTATTCAAAACATATTTTTTTCCAACTGGAAATGAAGCACGCAGTGGCTACTCCTTTTGCTTATATTTATTAGTCGCACGACTATCCCATTCGCAAATAATGCAAGGATACTTGGTATATCCACCTTGCATTCCAAACAGTATTGTTAGAGCCTTTAAGTCGGCGACATCAGAATTTAACATATCAAGAATCACACAAAAAGTTTTTAAATAAATCATACTCTTGCAAGATCCCTCAATAAACAAACGCCATTCATTCGGAGCGTGTTTGTGGTTGAAAACTGCAAACAGTTCCGTCACATACATATATGACGTATGACGTCATACATTCGTCACGGTATAACAGCATGGGGATCTTCTAGTCACTGCCGTGCTCTTCAGAATAGCCAGAACAGCATACTAAAAATTCTCATAAAAAAGCAACACTATCAAACACAACACAACACACCCTCACTACACAAACAGCTGCAGGTCCTTACGATCGAAAACATACATAAATGTTGTCTCCTTAGCGAGTTTTATGATGACGTGCGCTTCAGAACTCCAATTCAACATGCATACAACACCCGATACCGAATACAAGGAAATCTGGAAATTGCACAACACCACAACAACTTTGGAAAGCACACACTTAACGTCACAATTCCTAAAATATTAAATGAATTACCACCGAACATCGCACTTGTCCAACATGTACAAAAACATCGCCGAAACAAAATCTTCAAAATGCATTATATTCAAACCTAACATTTGCTATAATATTATTTATTATTTATTTTTTTTATTACACAAATATTTTTTATTATTTATATTTATATTTTTACACAAATATTTTAAAATTGCCTATAATATTTTTCTATATTCATGAGCTTTTTAATTAAACTTTTATAAATTTTCGAATCTCTTCTTTTTGATATATTTTTGCTTAATTATAAGAATTAGAACTAATTTAATTAATTTTTATAGTATTAAGTTTGGAAAATGAAATGTTGAAATGTCGTGAACTATTAATTTGTAATTAAGATTTTTTTTTTAATATAATTATAATGCACATTATTTCAATTTTTTCGCAGACAAGCCTTATAGGCTTCGCGAAATCCATGAATATGTAAACAACTATTATAAGAGAAACCATGAAATGAATAAATAATAATAATAATAATAACATCTGGGCAATACACCAGCTTTATGATAATATATATAAACGAAAAAGGTCAAAAAAACATTTTTAGAAAAAAGAAAAATTTTTTTTGTATTTTATTACGAATACTAAAAATTCGATAGTGCTTTTGTATTTTAGCCAATTGAATTAAATGATACCTTGTTGAACGCAAAATTTAACAGGCTTTCAGAATCCTGCTAAAACGAATAGTGCCAAAAAACAAAATTTGTTAACAAAACGTTGTTGAAGTTGAAAAAATTAAAAAAAAATGAGAAATTTTCAAATGATTTTACCTGTAACTTTGTCAATTCTTTTTGTAAAAAAACGGTCTGTATATTTTATTAAAGGTATATTTTTCTTCTTTTTATCAATGTTTAAATTTTTAAAATTGAGCTAGATATAACGGAGTTACATAACAAACTATACATGCACCTACCTAAAATCGGTTTTTTGACCACAAATCCCGATTTTGAGGGTATATTGAAAAAACTAAGTATGCAGTTATCTTATGTTCAACCAGGCCTACTACCTCTTGTATGTCTCGAGGCAAGTTTTTTGATTTGTTTTCATTTTGTAACACCGTGTTATTTTATTAGTTTGTTAGACAGGGTGTTTCAGCTACTTTCTTAAAGATCACTTTGTGTTCACACGAGAACTTTTTTCTAGGAAAGAGATATTATAATTATTTTTTCAATTTGTTGGGTCCAAGTCCGGACAAAATCACAAGTTCGGACAAAGTCCGCATATGGTTGAAAAGTCCGGACAATCCGGACTAAATCCTGACGTATGTCAAGCCTAAGTATAAGGAAAGGATTCGAATGAAGATAAGGTCAGGAATTTGGACATAGATTAAAACAAAAGTTTGCACAAGCAATAAGACAATTATAAGGACGTATAAGAATGAAGATAATGATGAGGACAAGTTTGGAAACAAAGGAAAGGATAAGCACAAGAATAAAGGACTTTGTATTCTTTACATTTCTTTTGTATGCATTAAGTTAGGGTTAAGTTTATTATTTTGATATAAATTAAAGAAAAACTAAAGATTAGGTAAAACTTGAGATTTCTAATTAACACACTTATAACTAAACTTTATATGAGCTTAATTTATGATAAATATACGAACGGAACTTTCAAAATTACAACATAAATTAATGAATAGATGAATAGCTGAAATAACAGTACAACATAAGTCATCAATACAAATAAATAAAACTTCTTAATTTTAAGATGGAAATACCATATGCCACACCATTGAAAACTGTGATCTTTAAATATTTAATGTACGTAGCGCTCACCATACACCAACAAAAAAACTATTTCATACACTCTAGCAATACGAAAGCAAATAAAAATGTAATTTAAGCCAAATTAAAAAAAAAACCCATTTATATTAGAGTAGATAGAAATTGAAATATTTTACGTACTGTTCTCGTTAACTGTTCAGAGGGATGGATAACAACTTTTTCTTAAGTTTTGTGTTGTTGGTGAAAATTGTTCTATTTGTTCATTGTTTAAATATTTAAATACGAGTTTTTAAAGAGAAAATCGTTTATTTTCAAATCAAGTATGTTTTTTTTTTTCTATGTAGTTGATGTGGTATATTTTGATTACAGGTGGTGTTTTTATTATTTTGTTTTTTTTTTTTTCATTTAAGACAACAAGTTTGGTTGGTTGGTTGGTTGGTTGATTGATTGTTTGGTTTACAATTTATTTACGCTGGTTCAGGCGGTTCACACGTACTGTAAGAATGGCAAGAAAAAACAAATAAAATTAATTGATACAGATAAAGGATTTAGAGAGGATGGTTAGCTATTAAGACAATATAAAAAATAAACAAAGGAAGCAGCAACATCAAAAGGGTTAAATATTGGAATAAAGAGATAACAGCATTCAATATTTTAGTAGCGGAAAATTGTTCAAATTGTTTTTTTTTTCTTTTTATTCAATATTCAAGAAAACTTTTGTTAGTTCATCATTCAAAAAAACATTGGAGCTGAAAAGGCGCTGAAATAACAGCGCTGACTTTTTATCTGCAGTTTTTTTAGTAGCAATACATTTGTTAGTTTTTTTTTTTAAATATACATCTGAATTTCAAATAGGACGCTTTTTTGAGCCAAGCAATTTTTGGGAAAACATTTTTTTTTTTTGTTCAATACAAAATACAGCAACAACATTAACTTCAATCAATACAAAATACGAACATTGCAGGTATTCATCCGATATTATGTGTGGGGGTTGGTTGGACGCTGTTGTAATGTTTTCGCTGTTTCGACATTATTTACGACTTTGTTATACATAGGTTCGATAGAAGAAGTGAGAGATATTGTGATTTATACAAAACAATTTTCTTAACAAATGAACAGTTTTAAAGTTGTGTTTTTTTATTTAAATAAATTTTGTTTTTTTTTGTGCAGTAAAATTTTCAAATATTTTCCTGGAAACAATTAAGATTTTCTTTGCTTATAAATTTACATCGCAGTTTTATGCCTAAATGGGAAAAAAAAGTAGAAAATTTTATGTATTAAAGTTGCATGATGTAAATAGAGGGATGAGTCGTAAAAGTGTGTGATCATTGGTTTTTTTTTTGTGTGAGTGTAGAAAAGCAACAGATCTACTGATTTCGAACACAATTTCATGACAGAAACATAGAGTAGGAGCTCGAAATAAGAGTTAACTCGTGTTTTAACAGCCGTATTCATAAAAATATTTAATAATACAATTCAAACGCAGTTAAAAAGATTTTTAGTGTTAATTTACAATTTTGTTATTCATAAAGATGAAGCTTATTGTTGAAGAAAAAAAAAAAAGGAGTTGATAATAGGATCACTTTCGATTTGAAGTGGAAGGGCTGTCAATAACACGGTACAACGGTGAAAAAAGCTTAAGAAGTTTGATAGCCTTTGATAGTTATCTATGCTTAACAAGATGGCGTACTCCGATTTTTTTCCATCACGTCTGTATTACACTTAAAACCACTTGGAAAATGTAAAAATGACATAAATTTTAGTTTAAAAAAAAATGTTTATATTCTAACTGTTCAAAACACTTAAAGAAATATTCTTATATAAATGGAGATGTAAATGGAAGATGGCGTATCTGTTTTTTTCCCATCACGTCGGAATTTTAAGTTATACTTGAAAATTTTATGCATATTGATAATTAGTTGTCAATATACTTATATATATACGCACAGAAATTTTTCGTTTACCACAACTAAAAAATTCACCAACTACACTTCATTTGCGAGTTGTATTTGCCGAAAACGAATATTGCCGAAAACGAATATTCCAACTCTCATCATATTAGTCTTATTTAATCATTTATATTTATTATTTTATATTTAAATAAATATATATTAATTATATTTATTATATTAATTATCTTTCATCCTATGTCCGTCCGTATTCTAATGGATTGCACTCATCGCACATCTGTTGCTATCTCCGTGCTCCCATTAAGCAAATTACCAATCATAACAATAAAGTAACAATTTGTCCAAAAAGTAACTCTGAACTATAAGCGTTGTGTTTATACAACGAAGGGGAAAACAAACGAAGTTTTCAGTTGGGAAAAACAAAATTTTCAATTGCTGCAATTTAAAAATCACTCGAGTTTATGATAAACCAAATTAATTTCCTGCAACTAAATTACGCGTTTCTCGCAACTGACTTTTATTATGGCAACTGTTGAAACGTTGACAAATAACGATTTCAAGCACGACAAACAAAGTTCGTTTGCGGTAAACTGGCGATACGCGTTTTTTTTTTCTTTGAGTGTATACAGTATTTTTTTTTCTTTTTTTTTGTTTTATTATAACATACGAAAATGTTTAACTTTTAAAATGTTATAACTTGAAATTTTGACGTGGTGGTCAAATACCAGGCCACCACCTGCCATACACCCTCTTGTTAAGCGTAAATCATTTATATAAGAACCTTTTTAAATTTTTTGAACAGTTAAAATATAAAATTTCTTTAAGCTAAAATTTATGTAAACTTTTTCTTTAACAAATTGATTTTACACTAAATTCAGACGTGATGGAAAAAAATCTGAGTACGACATCTTGTTAAGCATCATCAATTTATGAAGGCACGGCTATCAAACCTCTTTTAGAAGTTGCTTTTTTTAAAAGTCGATTTCATTGTACCGTGTCATTGCTTTAAAATTTAATAAATTCAAGGATTTTTTGTCACAATTTCTTTAAAGTTTTTTGAAATTTTTTTATTTTTTTTTTAATATCTTTAAATAGCTTATAATTTTTAGTTTATAAGTTTTAACTTTTTAAACTAATGTATTTTTTTTCAATTAAAAAATAAATTAAATAATTTTAATTATTTTGACATAAATATTGTCTCAAATGAGAGTAAAAATTTAAAAATAGCTTTATAAAAGGTTTTAAGCATTTTTTTTTAAAAAACTTCTTTCAGTGATAAAGCCCTTAAAAGAGGTTTTAAATCTCATTTTAAATTTTTTTTTACTTGGTGTTTGTTTTTGAAATATTTTAAAAAAATTTGAATTTTTTTGACAATGTTTGTACTCAGATGACACTTTAAAATTTTAAAATAACGTTATCAAGAGTTTATAGAAAATTTCAACAATTTTTATACTTCTGTCTTTATGAATTCTTTAAAAGATGTTTTTATCGTGACTGAACCTTTATGGTTCGGTTTTTTCCTCATAAAGGCTTTATAAAAGGTTCATAACTTTTTTATGAATACAGCCATAAATGTTTTATTAGTAAACAAAAAAGCAGGTTCGAAGGGATAACAATCTTTCCAAGTGGGTCTATTCAAGTGGAGGTGAGATTTTTCCCAGACCAATGAAGTGACGATACATTAACGTTTACCCACATTATTTTAATTTTTAAATACTTAATTCACCCCATTGAACTTCAACAGTCTGTTCGGGCATATCATGGAAGTCGAATTGATTAGTTCACATTGTCACTTCTGATAGATTCGACCCACTTGAAAAAAATTGCTGTCATTCATATTCAAAGCATAAGACATGCACTAAAGTAAAATTTAACACATAACATATTAGAATGATGGCTACATCCCCAAACAACCGGTCGATTTTTAAACTTTTTAAATGCTCAATTAGCACTTAGAATTCTAAAATATAAATACTCGTTTATATTTTAGCATCAGTTGTCGGGAAGAGTGCCTGAAAATGGTTATGTAATAGAGTTAGTAGAACGAATTTGGTTAAAAAAACAAAAATGTAGTTGCCATGTTAGGAACGAGCATGAATAATGGTTCTTTTTTGTGTTTTGTTATCTTTCTTGAAAATTTTTACTGAATATTTTTTTCTTATATTTGCTGGTAAGAAATCGCTTATCAGTCGCTGTCAGATATTTGACCTATTAAACCTATGTAGAAACAAAAAAAAAGAAATTATAATGATAAGGTAATCAACATTAATACCCCTGACATACCCCTGAAAACTTAAAAAAAATTTATATTTTCCGATCACGAGAACGGTCGCAAATAACACAATTGAGAGACTTGAAACCGTTGATGGGGGTCGTACATGGCAATAAAAGGCATTCATGAATTCATTCTCAGAGCTCTCAGATGAGTCAAAGAAATATCTAAGCATTCCATGGATGCCTTACACAGAACTGGCTTTTTTGGTCCTGTGGAATCCATTGACAAACAACAACGATTCGTTTACAAATGGGTTTTTGAGATTATAATTGGACCATTCCAACTTTTTTGGGTGTTGTGGAATCTTTGATCAAAAACGTATTTTTTACAATTAAATTTCAATGAGATTATTCATGGAACGAGTTGGGTCATTAGAACTTCTTTGGGTTATGTGAAGTCTTTAGACAAATATGGGCTCTAGTTGAATTATCATAGTACTAGTTGGGTCCTGGAAGTTTTTGAGGTACTGTGAACTCCTTACATTATTGCTTTTCTGGACAAATTTTTTTTTTTTTACAAATGGAGTCATAATTCTGTCAACTCCTTGCGTTATATTTGCTTAACCCTTTCTGTCACAGCACACATGATACCAATTTTGCTATTTTTTTCTTTAAATTCCATGATTATTAATGGTTTAAGGAGTGGTTTTGGAAGATGCCTGGATCCTAATATTTTTCTTTTTCTTTCAAAATAAAATTCCAAAGTTCTTAGCTTATTTTTTATTGGATCTAATGAGTAGTTTGAAATTGTAGAGGGAGCTTTTTAAATTTTATAGAGCAGAATATCGATATAATTTGAGCAGATTTGGTTTTTTCCCCTAAAGTTAGCTTTATTGCAAAAAACCAAAGTGCAAATCTTAAAGGGTTAAACGTTGTATTGATTCTGGAGACGAAAGTTGGAGACTGGGAAAAATTGAGTAGTGTCGGTGAAGATTTCTTTAAAATTAACACAGCTCGAAATTTCTGCGTACATTTTTATCAAGATTATGGCACAATTAATATTTTGCGTGGGAAGGACAAATTATAACGGTACTGCAATTATCTATTAGAAATCAGGACAATACTCTGAGGATAGGCTTGGTAAGCTGACCGTGAGTACCAGGGATATATTCGAGCTGATGTCGTCAGATCATGTATATCCCTTCCGATGGTAGAACTTATACAGGAGGCTCTATTGTGTGCAGTATAAATGTAATGAAGAAAAAAAAATTTTCCATTTCGATCGCCAGTTAACAAAAAGAATTAAACTACTCTTGTTTCAAAGGGTTTTTATAGTTCCTTTACGGTTTATAATATAGTTGTCAAAGAAACATTGAAGCACATCAGAGTGAACTCTTATTTAGAAATTGATTTTATTGAAGTCTAAGCCTAAAAATGCAGCATTTTAAGATTTTTTAAGGCTCTTCAACAAAAATCTCATGAAATGCGTGACAGTGGCGCAAAAATGCGAAGTCTAAAGAAAACATTTTTCCAAAATTAAGTTCGCAATTCAGAAAGCTTCACAAGAAATGTCTCTATGACAACGACTTCTTAGGATTAACAGAAATTGAACTGTAAAGTTCGTACACCAACCTTTCAATTTGGAGCTAAAGTTTTAAGCTTATACCTCAACCATTAAAAGAGGGCTAGCAAAGTAGCTGTATGTGATTGAAGTAACAGAACAATTTTAAATGCATTTGCTAGGTAATGAGCATTTTAAATGGCATTTTTCAAGTGAAACAATATTTTGGGTTTTCTAGGTTTTAAAAAATCAAGAATGAAAATTCAAAACTCGATACTATATTTCGAACGGTTTATCATGGAATTGTAATATTTAATTGACAAGTGGTGTAAGATCAAATTTTGTTGTTAAATCAATTGTTTATACCTTATAATGGGCTTTTTGATCATTGGTTGTAATGGAATTCAAACAGTTAATTCATTATTTTGTAAAATAAAATGGTACCCAGAAGATATTGACAAAAAATCAACGAAATTTCGGTACAAAATAATGAATTAACTGTAATATTTAATGTTTGAGACTAATTTCCGAACTAAGATACAAAAAGGTAGTAAAGTGGTTTGCCAATCGACAAGATCTTAACTCAAGGTCTACGGGCCGACGTGAAATTGTCCATTTTCAAGCAAACACCCAAAGAATATTGAAGAATGCGTATAGAACACAAAAAAGTACTCAATATCTCATTGTCGGGTCCAACCGACTGTACCTTTCCAGGTTGTTTAATTTCTCAATTATTTATGCTTCTCAGGTATGAGCAAGACCATAAATAAACTTTGCGTCCGGCTTTTTTTATAGTCTAATAATAGATTTTGTTCTTTTTTTATCAACTTGTGAATATTACCCTCTGGTTATATTCTTTTTCTGCTTAAATCATAAATTTAAAATTAACTGTTGCTGTCACTAAGCTGAAAAAAAAAATCTGAACTAATTGAAACAGCGTTTAGATTCAGAGCAAACCGTTGCATGTGACGATCGTTAACTTTGCAAATTGCGACATCTTTTATACTTATTAAGAAGAACAAGAAATACACGTTAGGAATATGAAAAGTTTTAATGACAACTTTCAAAGCACATATTTCATTAAACTTAACCTATTTAAAAGCTATTGAGTAGAACGAGATCTGCAGCTTTGGAGGCGATTTCTTATGCAAACACATTCGTACTGAGAACTAAGTAGATACGCACGATTTCAAATAAATTTTGTATATTTTAATACGTTACTATTTGCAATTTTTTGTGGAGCTTGCGGTTAAAAGCATAGTTTTGCTAAAAAAAAGCTCATTGTTAAGAAGTTAATTCTATTAATTTTATGCAGCAAGATTAAAATTCAAGTCACTATTTAATTATATTTTGAGAATTGAACATTTTTTGTTAAGCAGAAAACTTTGAAGAGCATTAAAAAAAAAGAATTATGGAAGAGTAGATACCTTGTTTTAATTTAAAATTATTACTCCTAGTTAAATGTTTGATAGTTTCATTGACATTATCGTTAAGCTTTTATTCAGATTTCGCTTTCCTCTGTGAGTATAGTTTTGATTTTTTTTTTTTTTTATTTTTACGGTTAAGTCTAGAGTTGCGCTCTTGTGGTGAGTTTTGAGCTTTTTCATTGTAGGCGAAGAAACGCACTTCTTGGTAGACACGCCTTGCATTATTTAAGAATTATGTGTTTTAATGCAAAAAAGTTTTGAGTAAAGCGTTTCATTTCGGTTTCATTTTGATTTTTGTTAAGTTTGAGTTTTTAAGTTTTTTAAATGTTATTATTATGAGATTTAAATCAAAATTAATTTCTCTTAATTCTTTTATTTTTACTTAATTTATACAGAAAATGTGCAATAATGTTGGTTTTTTATTATATTTTATGTTTTTTTTTTTTATTTTTTTGTGTTAACTTATTGAATTCTTGTCGACTTTCTATGTAGATTATTGAAAAATCTGAACTTCAGACGCAACTCAAGATCTTTTCTTACTGCAAGTGGAAAAAAAAGAAAGAAATACAAGAATAATGATAAAATAAGGCAAAAGAAAAGGATAAAAAACGTTTTTTTTTAATAATGATAAAATATTCAATGAAAGTATTTTCAAAAAAATTATGTTGCTTGTATAATTATGTAGAAATAAAACCAGAAAATTTTGGAAGGGACAAAATAAAACAAAGAAAAATACCATTAAATATGAGAACAAAACAATTAAGAGGTAAAGAAGTGTGTGTCCGAAATTGAGTGCAGAACCAAAACAAAGAATACAAGTAGACTTTAAGTAAAAAAGAGGGAAATAGAAGTTTTGTGACTTTTAAGAGATAGAGGGTAAAATAGTAAATAATAAAATAAGACACTGCCTAAAAAGAAGAAAAAAAAAAAAAAGTGCCGTGTGTTGCAGGATGATGTAATAAGTTCATTAGATACAGTTAGCTTGAAAAGTTAATCACAAAAGACATGTATCTGATGATGATTATGTTTGTTGATTTCTAGCAGAATATTTTCGAAGATGATGTTATTATTTTTTTAAAACTGAAATGAAAAATACTCTTGCGATTTTTAGCTTTATAGTTTGATATTTTTTTATATATATATATATACAATTGCTATGTTTACTAAAAGGGTATTCACAATGTGGTATATATTGAGTTTTAGCCTATTTGACTGTACATTGAAATTGGAGAAATTATAAAAAATTATATTAAGAATAAACAAAAATATAACTACATATTTTATTTGTAAAAATTGTTTATATAGAATTAGATTTTGATATTTTTCTATGGAGCATGCTTTTTCAATTTTAAGCAAGCTTAATTTTCAGGTAATGCATTTTAATTATTTCTCTACTCTCACCAGGGAACAGAAATGCTCGTCCGCGAGTGACTATTTTCACAACTTCTGCCTCTTAGCGTGCAAGCTTAAGCTATTTTTTTTTATTATTTGCAGCTCCTGTTCACGAGCCCGAGCCAATTTTGTAATGCTTGCAGCTCCCGCTCTATGGAGCTCCCGGCTGGACCAGTTAATATCTTAAAAATGCTCACATTTGGGGGCAGAAGCCAACAAAAATTTAAAAGCTCTTTAGGCTGGAAATTCATTCACTGCATAGTTTAGTCGAAGTTTAGTAACGTCGGAAATGTAATCTACACAAGAAAAATATAAAATATTTCAACTTTTCTAGCGTAGTTTCCGTTTTTGACAGGTCGTTACTTATAGTGAACATCAAGAAGAAATAGAAGAAACGAGTCAGAAGCTCATTACTTTCAGGGATGGCTCTTGTACATAAATCTTAAAAATTGAAAATTTCTATATCTATTTCTTTTTTTAGTTTATTTATTAATATAACTGTTTTTACACTCAGGACTTAAGATTTTTGTAATTATAATGAATTCTAAATGAAGACATTTTAAGTATTTTTGTGTAAATACAATAAAAACTCAACATTAAGAACATACCAAATGATTTATAACTTTGAAGCCCTGTTTACTTTAAACGTAAAACGCAATCATTGAACTCTGCCATAATATTCTTGCGTAAATTGTGCCAGCGAGTAGATGGACGTATATGCAGTGAATGAACTTCCAGCTTTACTGTTCACGAGCGGAAAACAAACAATTCTACAGTAACTGACAAGATAGATAAATAGCTCAGTTCATTAATGGTTACGTTCCGCAATCACAACTGTTGTGCAACTGTTGTGCTCAACATGTTGAGTACATGTATCAGAAAAATAAAATGATACCAAAAACTGACAGTTCTCACAACATGTTGAGCTGATCAGAAATTGATACTTACGCGTTCCGCAGGCATTTACTCAACAGTTGCACAACAGTTGTGATTGCGGAACGTACCCAATGGTCCTGTCAGTACTCCGCTGACATAACTCCGTTAAAAAAAAAGTTTTCTCAAAATCGAAAATTTTTAATTCCAATTCTACTCTATTAAATATATTTTGATGTTATACATTTTTTACTAGTGTTGATAAATATTGACAAGCATTTTAATAAATTGTAGCCACTTTTCTATCTTGGCAGTTGGTGAAAATAAGTGTCTGTGGCTTGCGAGCCATTAAGAGCTCGGGCTCCGACTCGCAAGAACTACAGATAACATAATAGAAGAAATGACTCGGGCTCGGAAGCGAAAGTTGCAGAAATTCAATAATCAGCTCAGGCTCGCGGCGCAGGAGTTGGGAGCGAGCGAGCATATCTGTTCTCTGACTCTCACATTAATTTTTTGGTTTTAACTCAAAATTGTTATAGTGAATTATATGAGTGTGTGTCAAAAGAGGAAAACATACACAACAGAATCAATATGAGCATGAACTGACAGTTTTTTTGCATTATCTTGGTCAGAGAAATAACAAATTAAGACATATTATAAGCGATAGTAAAAGGTGATTCCTTTCGAGGTATATTTTTAGTAGAAATTTTCTGACAGATTACATACAAGACTCGTGTCAATCAGTTATGATATTTGTGTAAAGTATTATTTAACATTTTATCACGGAGAGACTTAGCCCGCACAGTCAACAAATTTTTCAGCTGTACTATGAAAATCGGTCTACGAGGATTATGTGTCGTGCACTAAGACTGCACAACTTATGGTCCATATAATTGGCCTACCAAACGATACTATCGGAAAATATGAAAACATATTTTTATTAATACGTGACCAATAGCAAGCAGGCATGGAGTGTTAAAAATATCGCGGCGGTAGCTGAGAGTTTGCGCCATAAAAAAAATAAATTGATTCGGCGCCGTTATCCCATTGTCGTTCCATGAAAACAGCTTGAATTTAATGCATAAAGTTCAAAACAGTGAACCCGATGGCATTTCGATTCAAGATGGCGCTTCTGAAAGGGCCTTTGAAACCAAGGTTTAATTGTGAGAATAATTCGAAAATAACGCTTTGGATCGATGAATTTGCCGCATAGATCATGTGTTATCACACTTCAATGCGTTATTCTTTGGGGATACGTAAAGTTCAAAGTGTACATGGATAAACCGGTTACGATTACGGAATTGACCAAATCGCATTATTCGCGAAATACCAATCGGAATGCTCGAAGATGTCATCTTAAATTGTGTATTCAGAATGGACCATGTTAGCCGGAAAAAATGGCTTCTTTTTGTAATAACAAAGATTATTCGACAAAGTGGAGTTCTTTGTTGTTTTTTTTATTTTAAAGGGTGATTTTTTTGAGGTTATGATTTTCATGCATTAGTATTTGACAGATCACGTGGGATTTCAGACATGGTGTCAAAGAGAAAGATGCTCAGTATGCTTTGACATTTCATCATGAATAGACTTACTAACGAGCAACGCTTGCAAATCATTGAATTTTATTACCAAAATCAGTGTTCGGTTCGAAATGTGTTTTATCGACAAATTTTGTTCAGCGATGAGGCTCATTTCTGGTTGAATGGCTACGTAAATAAGCAAAATTGCCGCATTTGGAGTGAAGAGCAACCAGAAGCCGTTCAAGAACTGGCCATGCATCCCGAAAAATGCACTGTTTGGTGTGGTTTGTACGCTGGTGGAATCATTGGACCGTATTTTTTCAAAGATGCTGTTGGACGCAACGTTACGGTGAATGGTGATCGCTATCGTTCGATGCTAACAAACTTTTTGTTGCCAAAAATGGAAGAACTGAACTTGGTTGACATGTGGTTTCAACAAGATGGCGCTACATGCCACACATCTCGCGATTCTATGGCCATTTTGAGGGAAAACTTCGGAGAACAATTAATCTCAAGAAATGGACCGGTAAGTTGGCCACCAAGATCATGCGATTTGACGCCTTTAGACTATTTTTTGTGGGGCTACGTCAAGTCTAAAGTCTACAGAAATAAGCCAGCAACTATTCCAGCTTTGGAAGACAACATTTCCGAAGAAATTCGGGCTATTCCGGCCGAAATGCTCGAAAAAGTTGCCCAAAATTGGACTTTCCGAATGGACCACCTAAGACGCAGCCGCGGTCAACATTTAAATGAAATTATCTTCAAAAAGTAAATGTCATGGACCAATCTAACGTTTCAAATAAAGAACCGATGAGATTTTGCAAATTTTATGCGTTTTTTTTAAAAAAAAAGTTATCAGGCACTTAAAAAATCACTCTTTATTTTTGAAAAAAGGGCCTTTCAACGAATCACCCTTAACTTTACAATTAACTAAAAGCTCGAATATTAATCCTATTTTGTAAGAATTTATCAGAAATGCATCGCAAGATTTCTGATCTTAAACCGCAAGATTTTCATTAGAAATCATTTCGTTATAACTCATATTTTCCATTGATACATTGATTGGGGGGCAACAGCAGAAAACTTTTGAAATTTTAACTAGTTTTTAGATTTTTGAGCTGTTTAAATTTGTAGATAAAATGAAAACATGGTTCTACACATGTTAAAAATTTGACATTTTTTATTATGAGTCACATTTTTTTTTGTTTGTTTTTTTATTTAGAGAGAAAATGAAGATTTTCCGGAAAATCTTTTTTTAAATTCAAGTAATGAATTTACAGTTAAAATTTGGGCTTAACTTTTTTAAGTTCAAAAGAGTATTTTTGCTTTTCAGGTTATGAAGAATGTCCGAATGATGGTGACGATAGAAAATGTGTTGAAAAATAGTCTAAACATGATTTTTATACAAACTTGGTCTGCAAACTTTACAAATATTCACACAAAAAGTTAGTACGAGTTTCACTCTAACAAGTGTAAGAAATCAGTTAACAGAGATATAAACGAACAAAAAATTGTGTTTTGTTTGTACAGGGATTGAAATTCTGTGTGAAGAAAACGACTGTAAAAACAAGGAATTCAAAAAAATAAAATGCGTCATTTGAGGGAAAAGAAAAACGAAAGAACATTTTAAAAAAAGTTTAACAAATGCATTCAGGTTTTGGTTTTTATAAACAGGTAAGTAGGTGGTGTAGGTGGGCGGTACGCAAAAAGCTTGTGTGCAGCATTGTGTGTTTTTTTTGTGGTAACATTAGATGTTCTTGTTGTAATAGCTCTTGTTGTTGTTGTTGTTGTTGTTATTGTTGTTTTGTTGTTTTTGTCGATGATGTTGATGGTGTTGACAACATGTCGGACTCTACTAGATAAGCTCACTCACGTATGCGCTTTATAGCTGGTTGTATCTTCATTGAATGCTGGCGATTCTGATGCAGTTGAATCTAGTTCACTATCAGGATTGGGTGTAACAGAGCGACTACCCGGCATCACCATATTATCGGGATCCACCTCTGGATCGAAACTATCACCACCACCGCCGCGTGTAACCACATTATCAGGATCGACTTCGACATCGTACTCCTTGCGCAGTGGTTGCGGTGAAGGCGATGGTGACGGAGTCGGTGAAGGCGTAAACTCTGATGGATCCAATGGTATATTGGCAGGCAAAATAAGTTTAGGTAGATTCAATTTGATTTTTTGTACACGAAAGACTAAGAAGCAAAGATGGTGGTGGTGGTTGTGGTGAAGGTTGTTGTTGTTGTTGTTGTTTTTTGTAGTAGATTTTTTTTACGTAAGTTTTAATTTTGAGAATTTTCACAAATTTTACATTGATTAAAAAGTGCAACAAATAGAATTAAATAAAAAATTGATAAAAAAATAGAATATTACTAAAGTATTAATAACTGGTAAAAAATATGATAATTACAAGAACAACATTATTGAATACATATATATTACAAAAATTATAACGACTAAATGCGAAACAAACTTCCAGTAGTGGAGGAGTAGACAGTGGACACTAAACTAACTGCTAGTCGGGGTTAGCTAGTTGCAAAAATTTGGCAGATAACAGTGGAATAGGATAGGATTTGAAATTGTTCGAAGAAAAAATATATATTTTTTAATATGAAATGAGGTTATCAATGAGTTTTTGTGAATGTAATTATTTAAAGCATGAGTTTGAATGAAATGGAGAAGCATTGGAATGGAGTTTAAGATGCATTTGTTAAAAATCGAGCGGAACCGCCGAGCGTCTTATTTCAACACACAAAAGGAGCTAACGGTGATGGGGTTCAATGAGAAAACCATCACATTTCCTAGAAATAGTGGGCATAACAAATTTATTTCCTTCCTTAATTCTTGAATTAGTCTGGCACCAAATTTTTTCGAACAATTTAAAAGTTACAATCTGACATGTGCATAACGTAAGCCTGTTAGTTTTTTATTTATATAAAACGAAAGGAAAAATGTGCTGCAATGTGCTCCATGTGGTCTTTTATGTGACCCATTAAAAATTTTTTAGTGGGTTAATTTTTTCGAGATAATAAACTTTTAATGGACGTTAATCCCGCATTTATTTTTCATAAGGAATACATTCCTTGTGCTGCAATGTGCTTGAGTTGTGCTGTAAAGAGACGTAGATAGTTTTTAGAAAATGTGTTTTGTTTTAAGAAGTTCTGCTTTTCTCTTTTTTTTTTTTTTTAAGGTTGCCATAGGTTGAAAAAATAGTGGTAATAAATAGTTTTTTTTTTTCAAAATACTATTTTCCGGCTGAAATGAACTGCAAGTACAAGCTAGTAAACAGGGCTGAAACATTTAACAAATGTATTTTTGTTATCATATCACAGCACAACTCGAAAACAACACAGCACACACATGAATTTATGAGTTTCTAAAAAACAAGGGCGGCACTAACTTTTATTTGCACAAATTGCATCATCTCATTAAAACTATGTCTATCATAGAATATATGTTTGCCCAATGCGGTACATGACCGCACAATTAGCAACATTGTGCTGCAATCTTTAATTTTACGCTTTTGTCACAAATGAAAAAACTCCTGTGCTTTCCCTATGCACATAAATTCGACTCTATTGCCACTTTACTGAGAAATTTTTACTGCAAAACTCAATATTTTTGTATTATATCTAGTGTAATAATCTTATGAAATAATTTAATAAATTATTGCTTCTTCAATTCTTTATAGATTTCTTTATGATTAATCATATTTTTTCAAATCCATTTTTTTAAGGTTATGGTTGACTTAATATTTTTTAATTTTTCATATTCAATTATAATATTGAAAGATTTATAAACTTATTGAGACTATTTCAAAACCTGACCACAATTCAGTTTATTTCTTTCAAACTCTTAAAACATAATGTCATGTTAATAGGTCCGTTAAAATCAATAGCAATACGGCTTAAAATCATTTCTTAAAGGACAATTCAATTCTTAAACTCAAAAGTACGAAAACGCAACAGCTAACAAGTAACGATGAACTGACGATGACGACAGCGACAGCGACAACAACGAAGAAGACGGTTACGACTTCACGTAACTCACGCACGCCACGAACGTAACACAATAGACAGTTTTTTAACTGATCGGAAAACGTGAAAACGTTGAAGGATGTTCATCAACAAGGGTTTCCATACTACCTGATGGATGGCAAGCGCAAAATTAACGACTTAATGATTGGCACTTGATATGAAGAGTAGACTGTGTGTGAACTGAGCTTAAATCTCTTTTTCATCACGCTGTTTGGCAGCAGCGGCGGCATTGCTTTGCATGATATTTAATGCAGCTGGAGCAGCAGCAGCGGGATCTGTGGTCGTGGTAGTTGTAATGTTGGATAATGGTGATGATGATGATGATGAACCAATTGCGGCCTTGGATTGCGATGAGGCTTTGGGATCATTAACAGTTTTAACAATTTTTAGCACCAATTTCATTTGATAGCCATCAATGCAAAATGATTTATTTATGGTATGAATGGATGGCGCAATAGTTGTGGTTTTTATTTTTTCACTAATTATTTTATGGGATTCCCCAGAAGTAACGGTTTCAGCTTTAACTTGAGCTTGGGATGAAGAAGAGCTAATATTATTCCGAGAATCATTTTCTGCATAGTTTTCAGGAGTATCTGCAGCAACAACAACTTCTACATTATAATTTTTAATGTTAGGATTGGAATCAATGATCTTGACAGTATGTTTGAATCTGGTCGACAATGTTACTTCAGATGGTTCCTTATGAATGCAGTTATGGGCTAATTCTGATTGTAATGATGAGAGATTTTGATAGGATGATGCCAGCGAAGATGATGGTGTTTGCATTTTAGCTATTTTCAGTTCAGATGCAGCGATGGTAGAAGGTGTTGCCATAGAAAGAGAATTTATTGGAGTTGGAGTTATAGAGGCTAAACTGGCATTGGCTGTAGCAACATCAGCAGTGGGAGAAGAAGAAATGCAACTTTTTTCAGTTGCAGCGCCAACAACTTTTAAATTTTCATTGCTTACATTCGCAATGGTTTCAAAAGCTGTTCTAGGTGGTTCGGAAGCAATTGCTGGCAACAACGTTGAATTATGTTCAACTGCAGTGTTTGGAGAATTATAGTCATTGTTTTTCTCAACATTTTCGAGAGCTGTTGATGGCAACGATATAGCGAGAACTTCTGTCAATAATTTATTTAAATTTGTATCATTTGATTCTTTAGCAGCATCTTCTCGAGATATCTTTAATTTATCGTCATTGACACTGATAACTTCTTTAGAATTTTCAGTGGTGACTTTCGACTCTTCAGTACCGACTTTCGAGTCTTCAGTGACGACTTTTGACTCATCAGTGACTTCCTTCAACACTTCAGTGTCAACTTCTGACTCTTCAGTGACTAATTTTAACTCATCAGTGACTACTTTTGATTCTTCAGTGACTACTTTGGATTCTTCAGTGACTACTTTTGACTCATCAGTGACTACTTTCGATTCTTCAGTGACTTCTTTGGATTCTTCGGTGACTACTTTTGACTCTGCAGTGACTATTTTTGATTCTTCAGTGACTACTTTTGATTCTTCAGTGACTATTTTTGATTCTTCAGTGACTACTTTTGACTCTTCAGCAAAAAGTTTTGAATTAATATTCCTAGAACTTTCATCGTTGCTTTCGTTATCTTTTGATTTTTCAGCAAACATTTCTGGGGAAATTTCGTTTAATTTATCGTCATTGCCATTGACAACATTTGCCTTTTCAGCAACAACTTCGGAAGTAATATTTTTTAAATTTTTCTCCACATGAACGGATTTTAATTCTTTAGCAACATTTTCTGTAGAAACATTTTTAACAACTAGCATTTCTGAAGTATTATTCTTTGAATTTTCATCCATGATTTTGACAACATTTATATTCTTTAAATTTTTAGCATTTAATTCTTCAACAACAACTGCTGGAGAAATATCTCTTAATTTGTTATCAATGACACAGGCATCATTTGAGTCCTCCTCCTTATCAACATATTCGATCGTATTAATCTTTAAATTATTATCGCTGCCTTCGATGGATTTTGATTCTTTTTCAGAAACAATACCTGTTATGTTCTTAAAATTTTTAGCTTTTAATTCTACATGAACATCTTCTAAAGTTATATTTTTAAATTTACCCTCATTGCCATTAATAGGTTTTGATTCAGCATCAACTTCTGAGAGTTTAATTTTTAAACATTTATCGTTGCTTTTGACATCTTTTGATTCATTCACTTCTTGAGTATTTATTTTCATATTATCGTTCATGCCATTGGCAGGATATGATTCTTTACTAATAACTTCTATACCATTATTATTTAATGAATCAATGTTGTCAGTGACAACCTTTGATTCCTTAGCAACAACTTCTGAGGTAATATTTTTGAAACTATCATAGTCCCCATTTTGATTTATTGGTTTTTGAGCAACATCTATGGAAATATTCTTTAATTTATGATAATTTTCATTGCCACGTTTTGAGTCCTTATCATCATTGCTCTTAAAATCGGTTGATGCTTCCACTCCAATAATTAATAGACTATTTTTAAAATTCTTCTCAATATCAGTGGTTTTGGCCACATGTTCGAGAGCAGTTGAAGTAGCATCTGTGCGGATGGCAGCATGTTCAAGAGTTGGTGGCATTGGTGTAGCAACATGAGTGGTTTCTGTGTGTTGTTTAGATTCTACAACACTCGGAATTATCACATTAGCTATTGGTTTATTCTCCACCAAAGCCACATCATGGTTGTTGACTCTATTAAAATCATTCCCATTACTCACAGTAGCAGCCGCAGCGACATTATTTGCAACATCATTGGCAGTCGAGTCATTCTTACTAAAGTCTAAATAAGTTACGGCATCATTTGCATCTACAACGTGCTTAAATACAGCTGATGACAGCGATGAAGAAGCATCCTTTTGGTTAAACGAATGTTTTAATGGTGCTTGCAATGAAGTCATGCGTTCGTTGGGATGATGCGATGATTTTTTAGCCTGAATTTCATCTAGATTCAAATGGGAGCGAAGTAGTTGATTAGATTTTGAAAATTTGCAACACTCAACAAGAGAATTCACAAAAACACACTTCAAGGGTGCCTAACTCAAAAAAAGAGCAGAAAATTAGGGTCTAGAAAAAAAAGAAACCAAAACAACAACCAACGCTGTGTTTCTCCAGGTACCGGCTAAAACAAGAAACCTAAAACCTGCAGTTAAGAAATTATCCAAAATATAGTAAAAGGAAGTTTCCTAACCGTTGGTTCTATGGCAAACAACACTTACTTCTGTCTATGTTACGTTGCAAATGAGCGGCAACTCTATGACGCGCATCGTTGAATTCCAAATGGAGGCCCAGTCTGAGTAGAGATGAATTCTTTTCCACTAAGTCGGTAATTTCCATTTCAATCTTATTACCAAGCACTGAAGATCGCTGCAAAAATATACAAAAATAACTAGTGTGTGAAAGTGCATGAATTTAAGTATTTTTTTTATTTTATTCATACCTGGTTGGATGCCCTAAACTCTTCAACGGTGCGGCAATTAAGCAGGGCCTTGACTAAGGTTACAATTACGGGCGGACTGATGAAATTTGTTTCAACATTTAATACTCTCAGGGTTTTGCTTTTCTCAATTGCTTCAGCTAATAAGAGAGCTGTTTTATCGGTCAAGCCGACATTTGTTAATGACAGAACTTCCAAGTGTTCATTCTGAGGCAGTGCTTCAAAGAGTTGTTCGAATTTCTCATCGGAAATGTTCTGTGCAAGTTCAATTAAATTGATGGAATTAAAAAAAACAACAATTGGTAAATCAATAAACACTCACCTTAATGTTATTAAAATTCAATTCAATCAATTTAGCGTCATCTTCTTTGACACGTTTAATTGATTCATCAACATCTGTGTTGTTTGGTGGATCTGCTGGGTAGAGTTTCTGCTGTGTAGACTTTGTTATGCCATCCCAGCCCAAGCCAACTGGTTGACCCTTGTTCAACAATGAAGCGTGGTATTGGTCCTGATTCATCATAGAGTGGAAACCGAGAATAGCTGAAAAGTGAGAGAAAAAACAATTTTAATAGTATTTTTTTACGGTCCTTTAGACCATGATACAATTATACAAGGTAGGAGTGACAGTTCTTTCGTCTTGCGCTAACTGTCAAAAGTAGTATAAATTAGAGAACGAAAAAAGAAGAAAAGAAAATAGAAAACAAAATATACAGGCAATTGACAATCGGTGCAAGGTACTGGTGAGAAAAAAGTAAGTTGTCACTCCTACCTTGTATAATTGTATCATGCTTTAGACAACAAATTTGGTTCCGAAAAGCATGGAGATATTGAATTTAGAAATTATATTTTCTCAAGATGCGAATTTTTGTGACAACTATTATGCCTGAAATAATCGATATTTTCAAGAACCAAAATTATGCTGCTTCAAAATCTTTGTGGCCTCGGTAGCCGAGTGGGTACGCGTTTGAACATTGGCAGAATAAATTGAACTTAACCCTCCGTCAGCCAGATGGTTCTGGCCAGACCTTTTTCGATTTTAATTGTATTTTTATTGAGCTATAATATTTATTTTATTATATTATCAATTGAGCTATCGACTTGAAATTTCTTGTCTTTTCCTAAAATCATCATCACGTTTGAATTTGACACCAATAACGCTATTTTCCCATATAAATATTAAGGCGCCTCAAAAAAAAAAGTGGTCCGGGTCACCTCCTGAAAACAAACTTTGGTTTATTTTATGATGATTCCCAAAATATTGCAACTCTAGCTTCAGCCGTTCGTGAGCTGGAATGGTTTGAAATAACCTCTAAAAATCGCGTTTTTGATTAATACTATTTATACCACACTACCTTCGGTCAAAAAAATTGTCACAAATAGTGTAAATCGACGAAATACATAGTTTTGTTTTTTTATTTTTTTTTAAATCTGCCCACACACTTAGTTATTGAGTTATTTGCAGTGATTTTTTCAATTTTTTTTAATGCAGTTTTTATAAAAATATATATAACTTCCCCATTTATAGCCTGATTTACCATTCCGTGGTATCATTGGAAAGGTACTGAATGCTGCTTTTCATTTCTGTCGTTAATTAACCCTTATAAGCACTTTTATAAAAATGCATTTTTTATCAACATGATAAAAAATTTGTGGTTATTTATTAAGTCGCCAATTAAAAGATAAAAAAATCTTAAAAATCTAATTTGGAATAAAAAATCACGAAAAGATTTTTTATTCCAAATCTTTTCGTGATTCAATTTTACAGTAACGCTTGCGCGATTGAATCTTGTTTGCAATATGTGCAGGTCTGTTCTTATCAATTACCGAAACGCAGGATTGGCTTACCACATGTACAAAACGTTCCGTATTTTGTGAATGACATGGAAATTCTGAAAATTGTTTGTTAAGAAAAGCATAACAATTATTTTAAAAACTTTTCATTACCAGGAATTTTTACAATTTCATTGGAGTCGTGTAGTTCTAATAAGTATTGTTGAGTTTAGAACTGGATGCATGGCAGTTCTGTATTAGCTCTTAATTCATTCCAATCTATCATATTTTTATAGGAATCACAATTGAATTGTATCTTGGGGACATTAAATTGGCGAATTCCTTGTGTGTCATGAGCACGCGATTGTAAAATAATATCGTAGGCTTCCTTTCGTGTCGCCTTGCTCTCATCTGTAACCATTGCCAGTAAAATATTTTCTGGGTGAGCAAAAAATCCATTAATTTGAACAGAGCGTTGTACAATAAATTGCATATCTGCCGGTAATTCGCGCGTCCACTCAATGTATTTAAACAAGTGGCGGCTGCCATGAATGGCTTTTGGTTGGCTTTTTATTAAAAACCAAAATGGTGCGTAGACCCTCATAACAAAAAATGCTAGCTGCTTTAACTTTTCGCAAGCCACAGGTTTCGTAACATATAGCCGCAAAATTCTTGATGCTGTTGTCAACCAGCGTGAAAGATTGAGCGGGCCAGGTTTAATGCTGGCCAAATGTTCATCGCACGCCCCAGCATCAACTGCTCGTACCATATCATAAAGATATTTTTGATCAGCTCGCAAAACCCAGTCATTAATATTTGTGGGCATATAGCCCATCGCAATTGGATCAAAGTTATGAGCAATCTAAAGTTAATATTTTATTGAAATTAACAGTTAAAAAAAAAACAACAAAATAATTTAATACAATTTACCGGCACATCTTCGCAGCCCTGTAATGTATGCCCAATTATTCCTGGCCAGTTTTGCGGCCCATTAGCTTTTCCTAACATTTCTTTGAGTAACGCAGTGAATGGCAACTCGTTAAAATGAAAGAGGCATATTAGCCACTGCAAAGGGCGCTGCAATTGTCGTTCTAGGTTACAAATCGCTCCATTAAATTTGCCTGTGTTGGTGCTGGTTCCGTCGCAATTTACAGCGACCACGTGCTCTAGTGAAAACTTTTCAGCTTTCAAGTAATTGACAATATCGTTTGCGATACCAGCACCGCTTCCGTCTACGGGAGTTAAGTAACCAATGTAGTTTGAGCTGGGTTCGCTTACCAGAGTTATATGCTCCTCCATCATTTTAACGTTGCGTGGTTTGCCATTCACAGTAACTTGTTTCAAAGTGCGTTCCCTTTTTCCATCAAAAGAAATGCATTTTAGTATTTCATTGTTTTTTATGTCTCTTAGTGATTTCGCCCTAGCTTTAGTTCGCTCCCTTTGGATTTTGTGCTGATCAATAATAATGCCTGGAATGTCCAAGTCTTTTAGCAATGTTGTTGCGAGCAGAGCCCCAAAGCGATTGGATATACTGGCACGGTCCAACGCAGCACTGAATGTTGGTAAGGAAAAACTTTGTACGCTTGGTCCAAGATCTTTAAGATCTTCCTCAGACGATGATGAATATGGATCATCCACATCCATTTCTCTTAGTTGTGGTACAAAAGTGGCTGTTGCAATACTTTCGTTTTCACTTTCGCTTTCGAAGTCCGTAATAGAATCACATGGGATGTGGTTTTCAACGTCATCTAGCGTGAGCAACCTTCGGCTCGACTGATCAAGGTAAAAATTCCAAACATGCAATGGCATTTGTTTTTCACCTGGGCAACTACAAGACACTCTAATTTTTAGAGCACATTTGCAAACAGAAATTGAAAATAGTTCGGCCCACTCGCTTGCATTGTAATGCGATGGATTTTTTGTGATATCCCGATATAAAAGCGTTAAATTTTGAAGTTTTTTGCGGATCGCAGTCTTCGATATAACCGGAATTTCTGCTCTTTTCCAAATTTTGTTTAAATCATTTAGCATGTTTTGATGATAATTAGATAGCCCGTAAGACCGATTATTATTTTTTTCGTGCAAAAATAATAAATGTTTTATTACATCACTTTTTGTTGGCAATTGATTTTTATTTAACTCGCGAGAAACGAAAAGCTTTTTTTTATGAATAACTTGAACAATTAAGCGATCACAATTCAAAAACTCACATTTATATAATATAATATATGTAACTCATTGTCAAACCTAAAAGTCATGAGTGACTACTTATAAGAACTGTGGTAAAATTTACTCTTAGCTGTTTTGTCTAAGTACAATAAAGTATTTTCCTATACTTTATTCCAAAGTCCATTTAAAAAATGCATTCTTTATCTACATGATTTAATTTTATTTCTCTTGTATTTGAACAAATTCAGGAATTGAGGCAAAGGCCATCACAAAAAAATAAAAATAAAATAAAATGCATTTTTATAAAAGTGCTTAAAGGGTTAATTAACGACAGAAATGAAAAGCAGCATTCAGTACCTTTCCAATGATACCACGGAATGGTAAATCAGGCTATAAATGGGGAAGTTATATATATTTTTATAAAAACTGCATTAAAAAAAATTGAAAAAATCACTGCAAATAACTCAATAACTAAGTGTGTGGGCAGATTTAAAAAAAAATAAAAAAACAAAACTATGTATTTCGTCGATTTACACTATTTGTGACAATTTTTTTGACCGAAGGTAGTGTGGTATAAATAGTATTAATCAAAAACGCGATTTTTAGAGGTTATTTCAAACCATTCCAGCTCACGAACGGCTAAAGCTAGAGTTGCAATATTTTGGGAATCATCATAAAATAAACCAAAGTTTGTTTTCAGGAGGTGACCCGGACAACTTTTTTTTCCTCCATACAAGTTGAGGCGCCTTAATAAATATACGTAAATGTAAAGGGTTATGGCCAGACCACATCCGACGGTCCAAAGGTTATCGGAATATCTGACCGGCGGAGGGTTAAACAGCCGATTAGCAACAGATTAGTTGGTGTAACGCTCAACGAAACAGCTATCTAGTCTGCTGTGTGATTATTTTATACATAGTTGGTGTTGTTTTTAGTGGTCTAGTGGTCTAGTAGTCTACTTCGGCCTTTAATGAGTATAAATTGCGTCGGCCGAACTAGAGTTAAAATCAAAATTAACTAAGAACATAAATGTTGTAATTTATATGAAATTTTAAAAAAGTTCTCATAATGATTAAAACTAGCGACATATACAGTTAAATTTTACTTATTTTGACAATATCCCCGTAGCACAAGAAGAATATTTCGAATACTACGTAACGACAACTACTTCCTTCCAATTATTACTTCACAATGCGAAAAAAAACTTAAATCTGACACAAAATGAAATAGGATTCAAGTGATCGCCTCTCATTAGCAATATCCACTTAGTGGTTATTCAGAGTGTTATTGAGGCATGACAGACAGTTCCTTGAAAACAGCTTTGCTTTGCAATTTCATACAAATTTTCCCTTCTGCAGTCATGAAACCTGGTTTAGTTTTTAATGTTTCATGATTACTGGTCTGAATACATGTTTGAATTTTGGCCTGGTTGAAATCTAAGCCTGATTTTCTGTTTAGTTTCAGGCAAGAATTCAACTCAATTTCAACCACGAAATCACAACTGAAGAATGGAGGCCTGATTTTTAAAAATTTTAAGAATGAGTTTCCGGTTGAGGAACCTGAGTGACCTGACCTGAGTGAGTTTTATACTGGTAAGAAGTGGTTGAGATTTATACCAAAATTAAAAAAAGAAATGCTTAACTTACTTCGACAGTCCAAAAGTAGTCACCGACTACAAATTCCTTGTTTGGATGATTTTACATTTAGCAGTTTAATTTTTTAATTGACTAGTGATCAAAGCTCTTTACTTAAGACATTTTATGAAATTAGCTATATCGTGATTTTCTGGAAACTTAATGCTTAAAATTTCAATGATTTTGTGGAACATAAAAAAAATATTTTAATATTAAAATGAAAGGATTGACGAATAAAAACAGCGTCTTTCAACGAAAAAACAATAAGAAAAAAAAAAAAGGAGGCACTTCAACCTACCAGCCAAATCAATGATTTCCTCCTGTGTTGCATCGCTCAAAGCGTGCTCGTACTCTTCACCCATGTCAATGGCGATTTGTTCATCAGCTTCCAATTCACGAGCATCAGGTGGTGGAGGCACCCATTTTTTGCCGCGCACTGTACCCTTAACGAATGGTTCGAATTCGGGCTGGTCAGGCTCTTCTACGGCCTGCTTGTTGATGTGTTGAATCAACTTCTTGCGATCCAAAGGACCAGTTGGATTTTTTTCACATTCATAGCTGCAACGCTGGTCTGGGGGCAGGAAGTTATCCTGAAATAAGAGGAGGAGAGGATGAAAAAAATGTTCAGCCATTTATAGAAATGTTAACAACTTACATCGGGATCAACTTCTTTGGCTAAAATGTTGATTTCTTCGGGTGACAATTGCGCCAGCAAAGCATCAACATCGACTTCATCGTATTCACTCAAATCCTTGCCATACAATTTGGCAGGTGTTGTCATCGTGGTTGTCTTTGTCGTAGACGAAGTCTGAAAATAAGCAAATACAAAACAAATAAATTAACAAAAATTGTTTAAAACTTCTGGAATGTGTAGAAATATTTGCAAAGAACATGTAATTAAGTAATAAAAAAAATAATGACTTTTTTCTTAATAGGCGGCGCTGGTGCAGGACGCCTTGCCTGAGGCACTGGTCTTAGTTTAACATGTTCAAATGGTGGCAGCGGAGGCGCTGGACGATGAGGTTTTTTCGTGGTATCCATTATTTCTTGACAGCAGCTTTATTTAAGTTATTTTTATTTCAAAGTTTTCCTGAAGTACATACAACGCTTGTGCTGCAGCAAATAACGCTAACAACTGCGCTTACAATGTTTTTGTGGCTTAAATCGAAGCTAAATATTTACCATTGAAAAATGTTATAATAATAAAATTATTAAAAATCAATATAAGTGCAGCAAATCCAATTAAGGTTGAGCTCAGTACATGTACATATATTTTTCAAAAGTGGCTCAAAAGCTCGAATCTTACAGACAACAGACACAAAAGCCAAAGAGTCAAATAAAGAGCGCAGTTCTTATTTAATAAAAGTTCAACTGCGACTGACTTGTAAGCGTGAATTTTTAGCCAAGTTAAGCGAAGTTAAACAACCCAAACATTCAACTTCAAAATCGAACAAAAACAACAATTCAGTACTGAGAAGACATGGAAGAAACCACAAAAAGGCTTGGCTTGGCCTGACTTGGTTTTTATTCGTAGTACTCAAGAGTGCGGAGGTCGTAGGAAGTTTACGTTTGAAACAAACCATGGAAGTCCAACAGACAAAAGGGTACCTCGTTGGCGCTGCATATAAGTCAATCCGACCCTATGCAGCGAACGCGGGAAACAATAAAACTTCAAAATAATGGCACTACAACGAGCGAGGGAACTAAAGCGAGGGAACTAAAGTTCAAAAGCAACATGTTGAGACAGCAAAAGCAGCAACAGCAGCAGCTGTGAGTGTCGTAGGACGATGAATGGAATAGATGGATGGCTAACAAGAACAAAATATTCGTGAGTCATAAAATAAACTGCAAACAAGAACTGCATCAAAATGCATGAAATTCAGTTGGTAGTAAAAAGTCATGAATAAACGTGATTAACACAAAACCAAACTTAAACAGATGGGTTAAATGGCAAAAGAGTGCGGATAGGGAACGGCGGGAGGAGAGTTTATGCTTGGAGCAAGGATGATAAGAGAAAACTCAACTTTAGCCAACAAAAGCAGCTTCAGCAGATGTTTGTCTTATTTACCATTTAAGTGAATAGAACAAGTGAGTTAGGATCATAAAGAAAAATATGAAGCTTTTTATTTTAAGAGACCGAGCACAAGTCATTAACATAGCATGTCATGTTCGTAATATTCCCAAATTAATGAGATTTTTGAGTTTTTAATTTGTAGTTAAATACATTCTATCTAAGGTAAAAAGCTTGGGAAGGATAACCCGAGGCTATATTGAAGATTATGAAGATTATGTACATAGTTATTAAAGCTATTGTAAATTTTTCAGATTTTGGGACAATAAAATACTTTCATCGAGTCTATAGCTTTGTTCCCTAACTTTTTGGACTAAAAAATGTAAAACTGTCAACAGTGAGAGAATATAAAACCATTTCTCAGACACAGACAAATACATAAATAAGTACGGGAATGCTGTTCGGACTAAAACCTTCATAATTTGAAAATTGGACTAAAAATGACTTAGTACATTACAGTACATACAAGGGTATTGATCAATACATTACATATTAAATTTAAAAAATGTAAATAATACTACTTCGATCTATATAAAGCCCTTTTATAGCTAACGACTATCCATTTCATGGCTGATTACTATTATATAGGTATGTATATATTAACACATTGTTGCCGGGCGTTTTGTGACGTTGCATTATATCTGGAGCGGGCAGTTTGTTGAAAAAGGTGCGTGATTTTTATTGTTAAATATTTTTTTTTATTTTTAAAGACCGTATATGAATTTCGCTATTTCTACCACCCCTCTATAAAAAACGTACAACTCTACGTGACCCGCGCTCACCCACAGTTTGCGAAAAACGTATTTTAACGTTTCCCGCCAACAATGTGTTGATATTAGTCTGATTTTAATACTAGCCCCTTACACTTTTTTCGAAAATTTCTATCGCTCTCTCGCATAATTGGGTCACTATTTCGGCGATGGCGACTTTAGTGTTCCCTCTGTGAGTTGAAATTTTTTGCGGATGGTAAGCGTAGGCCTAATTCTTAACATAACCCCAAAAGGACGAAGTCAAATTGGGTTAAAACGCCATATCTTGGTGGCCAAATCGTAACTCCATAACGCAAATTACTCGACCAGGGAACGTCGTGTGAAATAACTCGCTTGTTTCGGGACTCGTATGGCACGTTGAATCATCCTGTTGAAAGTAGAGCTCGTCTGTGTCCGCCTTGTTCAGGGATATGCCAGCGTCAACTCTTTTCAACAACTTCCATATTTTAATGTTTGTTGTAATTCGCCAAATTTAGTTGGCTTTTTATTGAAATTTTTGTTGCACTATTCAAATAATTTTCATGGGCTTCGCTGGTCTAGTCCATCTCCGAACACAAAAATTTATTTATAATGTCTCTGTAACCCACTCTATTGACTGTTACAGCTATTCCGTCGTAATTTTCGAAAAAGTACGGCCGTATAACGCTTCCGGCCTACAATCCGCACAAAACAGTCTCTCGATTTGAGTACTTTGGTATATTAAAGTAGTCCACAATGTAAAAATGAGCTTAGTTAGAAAACGCATTTTTTGCAAAAACTACCATCACCATTCATGTTTTCCAAGACCCAATTAGAGAATGTATGGCGTTGCTGGTGGTCCGCCGGCTGGAGTTCTTAAGTAAATTGAACCTTGTACGCATGCACACCCAAATCTTTTGTCAATATTCGATGCAGTGTAGACGTGAAGAGGTCGAGTTCTTGAACACGGTTACAAATTGAGGTATTTGGGTTGTTTCTTCACTGTGTCGCTAATTTGATGCGAACGTGCAATGCGATCGCCGCCCGTCTTTTCGGTATCTTCATGTATTTTACTGAGCCAGTCTTTTGAAATTTTTTAATTTTTGCCCACGTGCGTCTCAGAAAAAACTCAGAATGATTACGAGGAAAATTTTTCGAATTTTGCGTAAATGAGGTTTAACGCAAACTTTTGCAATAAAATTTAATGTATCATTACGCGTTGATAAATGTACAATTTTGACAACTGTTAAGCGACCAACAATTGAATAATACTCCTTTGCAACAATACATCTCTTGATTATACACCCTTTATAACATTAGGGATTATATAATATAAAAATCTTTATATATTTCACAGGTAAATGAAAAATCATTACGTTGGTGTTCCCAAAATATTACTCCAGTATCCCCAAAATATGGTTGTTTTATTTAAAGTTTTAAAAATAACAGTTATATTCCGTTCCTGATTTAGTTATATTTAGTCCTTTACGTGTAAAATTTTAGTTTAATAAAGCAGACAGTCTTTTTTTATTGAATTGAGTTGATTGATTTTTGAGTTATATTCGATATATCTAGTCATTTAATTAATCCTCCTATTTCTGGTGGCATATATTTTCTAAGGCTTCAATAATACATAGACATAAAAGACAATACAGACCCGTAAAATATTCATGATACTTTAAGCTTAAGATTAACTGGAAACTTTTTTCTCTTTTGCAATATTTTGTTGAATTCAGTGGATATACCCTAGAATAAGTAGTTGTTTTGATGTATTGTTGTTATTGTTGTTCGTGATCGTGACGAATTAATACAACAACAAACGACATCCGGTTTGACCCTAAAAACAAAAACAAACACCAACAATCCAATCTAGACTGCAACTTAAGCATAATCATGTTCTTACAAATCCGTTGCAGAGTCACGTAAAAGAGTTTAAATTTAGCCAAGTTAAATCAAACCAAAGAGGATAAGGTTCAAATAAATGGCATTAAGTACGCGTTAGTTCTGTACATTTGAAGAGAAAGAAAACTTTATGGAGGGACTTCACAGCTTGAAGCAGTAAATGCCATAACTTTCAGTTAAAGAAGACTTCTTAACAAAGCCACAGAAGCATAAATGCGGAGACTAAAAGACAACAACAAAAACATGCTTCTTTGATTGCACCAAGCGTAACCAAAGAAATTATCTTTTGTGAGCAGTATTTCCTTCAATAAAACAGCTAGGAGTGCATCAATTAAGTGGTAACTGAAAAAGAGAAGATAACTAGTTGGCCAAAGTGCAACATCAAGTCTGTTTTTTTTTTTTTTTGTTATGACGGCAATTATTAGGGCAAGCTTGAGGCAGTAGATTG
This sequence comes from Pherbina coryleti, assembly GCA_943735915.1. Classification (NCBI taxonomy): domain Eukaryota; kingdom Metazoa; phylum Arthropoda; class Insecta; order Diptera; family Sciomyzidae; genus Pherbina; species Pherbina coryleti. The sequence continues at coordinate 12,138,025 of OX030949.1, forward strand.
CCTCGGTGAGATTTAAATATTAAGTCACTGCTTGATGGGTTGGTGAAAAACCGGTTCAAGATATTTTTTTTTTATTTCAATGGTTCTGCTGCTGCACCATACAACTTTTAATTTTTATATACTTTTGAATCAATCGTACGATTTAAATCTGACCCAAGAAAATTTTACACTCAATCAATCAAAGGTTTTTATTAAGGCTTTTGTAAGCGTTTGGGATGTAATAAATGATATTAGATAACAAAGTGGTTATTATCCAAATCATATCGCCCAATTTAAAACATAGTTTTAAAGAAATTTGGTTATCCATTAAACCAAAAGCAAAGTTTTGATGTAAATTGTGCATTTCGGGCTGGTTGCTTTTAATTTTAGTGCCTTGTATCCAAACATAATTCTTTTTTTATTTTTTTGCAACATTCATAATTTTGGCTATTTTTGAACCGAAAAATAAATTTTTTTTATAATCATAAAAGAGAATTAGAAATAATACTTATTTTTAATTTTGTGTCTAGAAATAATACTAAATCTTTTTCCTATCGTAGAGTTCGCTACGAGTAAGTGTTCGGTGATTAAAGGTGCGACTCACATGCATTTATTCTGGATCTGAAAAAAAAAAGAAAAAAAGCAACCGACTATATCATATCCAATATGAAATTTGTTACAAAATACACTACTAAAAAAATGGTAATAAACTCCTATAGGACCTTACTGTAATCTACAATTCTACACTGCTGTTTCCAAAATGTATAACGAAATAGGTTCAGGTGTGTATTGTAAAAAACAACAATTCAAAGAGTTCCATAAATTTTCAAATTTCTGTAGCATTTCTCAGGCAGAGATATATACGATTGGAAAACAACTAATTCCCCAACGTATAGCAAGAGTAACAACATGAGTCACTTCTCGGGTAACGCCTCGACATCATTGAAATACAGTTAAAATTGTAATAATATTTTCTTACAGAAAAAATTTCGCCCCCAAGGGTAGCAATGTTTGCAGATAGTTAAATAGTATAGATAGTAAAGCTGGAATCCTACTAAACTGTAAACAAACTCTAAAAAGTAACTCAGTGATACTCATGTCATAACGCTCTTCTGGGTTTTAGGATATATAAATATCGAAGGCAGAGGCGCAACCAGGAATTTGTTTTGGGGGGTTTTATAACTATATGTATATAAAAGAAAATGTACGTAACTATAGCAGCTATGGTGTAATGAGTCCAAATATTGGACTCTCAAATACTCAAAACGTTAATTCTACCACAATGGCAGCAAACATAATGATAAAATTTTTATAAATAGCTATTTATTAGAATAGGAAAAATTTTATTTATTATTTTTACATTAAAAAGACTTTAGTTACAGGATTAAGGTGATTAAGAATAAAAAAAGAAACTAACTTATATTTTTAAATCCAGTTTACGCTTACTTTCAGAGAGTTTATCTAAAGTAATATCCACTGATGGTGTCATTTCTCTGTACATATAAAGCAATATGAGAACGTTTAGTCTATCTTGAAACATCGTACTTCTTAACCCTAGTCCTACGTTGAGAAAAAATTCAGAATTCTACGTTGAGGTGCATACTTCTACATCCATATACTTTGTGTGGATTTTATTAAAAACATATACTTTTAAATGAAAAAAAATTTATTTATATATGATATATGATATATATGATATATAAATAAATACATTTATTTATTTAAAATGCAATCCATGCACACATGTCGGTTGTTGTATGCTTTACAAATAGTTTTTTTGGTAGAGACAGCAGGCCAACAAGTGATTGTATTTTGCCTTCTGGTTTTTTTCATCAACGCAAAAGAAGCATCTGCCTCTTTTCTTTACTTGGTCTGGAAGGCTTGTATTACGCCGTTTTTGAGATGTTCCAGCTTAAGCATTATATGAAGAGTTATTTTTTATGAACAAACAATATAATAGAAACAAAATATTGTATACGAGTATCTTGCTTCAACGTGCATGGTGTATTAATCTACACCTCAACATGATAAATTTAAGTTTTTAAATATATAGAAAACTATTATAATTGAGATTCTAAAAGTACATTATTTCGGTTCATACTCAGCATAAAATAAAAGTCATGTATGCTTGGGTCCTTAAACTAAATGGTTTTGGAAATATTTAAATATTAAAAAAAACATTTAGTTTTCTACACCAACGTAAGACTACGGTTAAATAGATTTTGAGTCAACGAAGTACTGAAAATGTTCGTTCATTTTTCATGAAGTTACTGGAAGAGTTGGAAGGATAATAAGTAAATTATATATATTTGGAAATATATCCTTATTTGACTATTGTATGACTTGAAAAACTGTGTTTTTGCCATCATAATCTTTTTTATTACTTATTTTATACCAAACATTCAGCTCATTTTTAACGTCATCAACATCTCCTTCCAAATCATCTTTATAAAATGCGATTAGTTTTTCAAAAGCGCCTAAAGCTTCAACATTTAGCGATTTTTTTTTGCATCTGGAAAAAGTGATTGAAATCCAATTAGAATGTCTCTATGTTTTAAAAATCTGTCACTCAGGCTTGTGATAAATGTCATTTTATGTGCAAAAATTGAAAGGTCTAGTATTTCTTCATTGAAATTCATCATCGTAATACAAATCGGTAGATCAGTGTAATAGATAAAGCAAAATTATCAAAAAATAACTGATTTTCATGTTTTTGCCTATAGCTCAAAAGCGTGAGCTGATGCAGAAAAACGGAGTCTATATCTGAAATCAGGAAACCCAATTTGTCTATAATCAGCTGAAAAATCTCCGGCACCAAAATGTCTGTCGCGAAGTGTTATGCTTCAACCGCAATCGATTTGAAATTTAAATTTGGGTTTTTTCGCGCTTTTGATAAAAACATGTTATTACTTATTATGTTTTTCTTTCTGTGACAATAATTGGGGGGGGGGGGGTGTTAAACCCCAAAAACCCCCTTTGGTTGCGCTTCTGATCGAAGGGAATGAAACTGCGCTTAAACTGATGAATTCGGCTGAGCTGTATGAGATGTATACGTTCTAATAGGAGTCGTCAAGAGAAGCAAAAATCGTTAAGACAGATAGTAGTTAACGCAAAATAGGCTTCTGGAAGTGATTGCACCATTTCTCGAAAGCTTTGGCCGGACTTAACTACGAACAAAACTAACAGCTGTTCTTGTAAATAGTTTTTTTTTTTAATAAACATACTCAACTTCGAGTTAATAAAAAAAATTCAAAAGTTGACAATTTATTAGTCATACATATGTATATATTTAGGTACCTATAACATTAGAACTAAAAGACTTTTAGTTTTTAGTAAAAGGCTTTTATTCGAACGAGAAATCCGGATAATTATCTTAATAGTCTTAATAGGCCATTGCTCCAATGGGATAGGCACAAAAACAGTTGTTCTTAAAAAATATTAAGTGTTTGCGAAATATCTATAGAGTGGTTATATCAGTGTTTTGATGTCAGTCGTGTTTTCAAAATGAAACGTTTCACTCCACAAACACCGTTTTAATGCGTATTTAATGTTCTTGTGTGTGTCTTGTGTGTGTTTTATGTGTTTTTATTGGTTTTTTTTTCAATTCATTGCAACAAATGCGTTGACATGGACAACCGTGGCTACTATACCTGTCGAAACTGCGACTCTGACCTCGATATTAGCGATGAATAATACATTTTAATTCGATGACTTTTATTCAGTATTTTACTTTCTTGCTTAATGGCCTGCCCGAAGCCATTAAACCGATTTATGTTGATGTTTATACATGAAAACGGAAAGATTCTTTTGGTAAAACGCTTCACCCCACAAAACATTTTCGAAGTATCCCCATAATTTGTTGCTGAAATCGGAAATGTTCAAATCCGAGCGCATAGAAATTAAATTAAATTCTTGCGATTTAAGCCAAAAAACATTCAAAAATTATAATTTTTGGCGGTGCTGAGCCTCAAAAAAAAAAAAAGCGAAACGCTTCACCCCACCACACCATATGTTTTTAAAATACGTACTTCCCGGAAACAAAAAAAAAAAATTGAGGAATAAATCTTAATCACGGTGTGCAGGAAGCAACTTTTCAAGCTAATGTCGAAGCAATCTGCGTATGCGGATGATTGGAGAACCATATATAGATGCAAAATCCATTGTTTTTAAAATCATATCAGTTTTGTTTAAGGGGGTAAGGTAACTCAATTTTTTATCAGGGTGTCCCGCAACTATTAACGGAGGTGAAAGGTGATATCGAGTTGAGCAATAAATCGTATCGGAGGGGGGATGGGTCTATTTTTACACTCTTAAGAACTACATGGTTAATTAGTTTTCCACGATTGGATTAACATTATTGTTTCTAGCAAAAAAACGAACTCACAGAAAACTTATTTTGAGAGCAAAGGCAATGAAAGGAAAGGTGATTCCAACAGTAAATCAACAAAATCCACGGACCTAACCGTTCCCTAGCTGTGCTCGTGTGAAGATGAAATCAATCGGTTAAAACTACTAAATTTCAACTTTGAGTACAAATTTCTCAGAATTTCGCGTAATAAAATTTTTCCTTAAGCTGGATTTACTGATCACCTTCAGCATGTTTTTTGCGAAAGCTCTATTGCTCTCAACAAGAGAATGTGGCAATTTTGATTCACTGACATGCAAAACATTCTGCAAGTTTGTTGTTTTTTCATTGTCATTCAGTATTGCCAGATGCAATGTTCCTTTATTATAAAGACATAAAAAATAAAATATGCCTATTTCAACTTGACAAACTCCATTCTGGCAGTTCCGCTCAAAAACATTCAGCAAGAAAATTAAAATAAAGTTAATCAAGCTGAAGAAATGCAGCAAGTTTTCGTTACTCTCTCATTGAGTGTGGAAAAGAATAGAGCGCATAAACTCCATATAAAAAAAACTTGAAAAACATGCTGAAGGTGATCAGTGAATCCAGCTTTAATATCAATTTTGTAATTTGTTCAATTCCATTTTCAATAACACCAAAACCATAAATATATAAAAATAAAAAAAGTTGGCCGTACTAAAAAATGATTCTTATTAGCAAACATATGGAGGTAGGATAAATAAATGGACTGAAAAAAAATACTTTGGATACTAATATAATAAGATTTACTATGAAAAATATACTTTTGTATGGGAACTTTTGGTACAATGGGCATTTCCTTTGAAAAGATATATTTGAGTTTTATTTTTTTAGAATTTTTCTCATTGACCCCTTGGAAGTCATGTAAACACTAAAGGTCACGCGGCTTTGGTTTCAATGAAAATCTTTACCATTGATGTTATTTATAACCACTCTCAACGGAGTGACTCAACCATGAACCATAAAAATATGAAGCAATTTGAACTTAAAAGCAACAGCAGCAGAAATACCAATATTTCTAAAGTTGCAATAGAAAAAGAAAAATTAGCAGAAACGATTGCAGCAAGAAACTGCGATACGATAATAAATGTATTTTTAAGCTTTTAAAATGAAACCAAGGTTGTTATTCTTCTGCTTGCTTATAGGAAGAACCCTACTTATAGGGAGATACACAAACACTCTATTTTAAGTTGATATAAATCTTCAAAACAGTTCTTAGAATGTGCATTCGTGCAAACTACTTTCAATTTGTCGCCACACATGTTTCCGTTGGCTTTTTCTTTATTTTATTTTATTTTTTCTTGCAGTTAACTGGAAATAATCGCGGCATCATGTTCAAAAGCATCCAACAAAGACGTTAGCAGCTAGATGCAATTCTACAACGCAAAGCGCACAAATATAACCAAACCCAAAGACAGTTTAGAACCGCAAGATAGCGACTCAATTAAGGTTGAGCTGGCTTAATGCAGCATAAATCATAGGCAGACACTAGATGTTGTAACCGCACAAATAGAGTCGAGTCGAGTCGAGTCGAGTCTAGTTGAGTCGAGCAACAAGTATTGCAACATAATAAATTTTAAGTGATGAAAATTTAAGCGATTCTTGTCGAGCGATAAGAGAAGCATCAGTAAAATTAGAATTTATACATTTAACCCATTTAGCTAGTTGTGAGGAGAGAAATAGCGCTTTATTTGATAAAAGATGCAGCATATCGCTGGAATTTCAAGTTGTCTGGATGCGTCAAGAGAAAATGCTTAAACATGGTTTTTTTTTTCAAGGGGCCATAAGATGGATGGGACCAATTCATTCAATCATTTATATTATTTTAATCTCCCTAATCTTTTAAACAGAAGTAGACACATTTTTATCCGCTTTTATCACATTCGATATTTCTTAGAACTTCAACCCGTAATTTTGTACATTATCAAGTGGGTCGTCTGATATGATTTACTGACTGGTTTGTATGTTGCACTCAATTTTTTACTTTTACACCATTTTCTTGCTTAAATGTTTTAAGTTTTTCATTTTTTTTTTTATTTTTTTTTTTTAGAACAACACTTTATATTAATTTAACATTTTTGTTTATGGAGTCTTTTTGTTTAAAGACTCTTTTTTTAATTTTTATTTTATATATTTTAGTTCTTTTCCAAAATGACAATAAACTATTTTTGTTTGTTTTTGATGTTTCAAATCAATCCTATATTCTCTCAGTTTAATTTGTCAGTAGCTTCAATGAAAAAAAAAATTGTTTCCCAGTGATTTTCAATACGATTTCAAATTGCTTTGATTAGCTTGAAGAGATTGGACGCGACAGCAACATTACGAGACATCGTAAAGAGTCAAATGAGTCTTACGCCGGCGATATGATTATTTTGAACGCGACAACAATAAACTGTCATTTCGTACATTTATAATTATTTCATTTATAAACTTTTAACCAGTAAACTTTTTTATGAGATTTTAAATTGATTTGATTATCCTGAAGTTAAGACAAGGAGAGCGATAAGGAGAGTCATCGTCGGCTACTGGATTATTTTAAACCCTGCAAATTGTAATTTCATACATTTATAAATATTGCATTTGTAATTATTAGTACGCAAAATGTTTCTCCATGACAAATTCTTGTGCATTAATTAAAACAGATGTCGTTATGTTCCTATTGTGTCCAATTTTTTCAGGCTAACTGTCATAGTATTTTTGTTCAAAATTGTTTGACATTTTATCATGGAAAGAGTTAGCCCGGCACAGCGCACAGTGAAGTATTCAGAAGAATTTAGTTGGACAAAATTATTTTATGATTTTAAACTATAGGGAATGCAAAAACAAGCAAATAAATGTATGGCAAAGGGGGTCTGTATTGTCTGGGCAGCTATGGGTTAATTTGTAGGTTATAGGAGACAACCTCCTAAAAATGCTCTAGCAACAAAAGTTTTTGATGCAGAACATTCTTCAAAGACATTTTAGAAAGATATTTTCATAGACTTACCAACGATATACATTACTAGTAGAAATTTTTGTGAAAAATATCAGTTTTTTGTGGTCAAATCAGAAAAAATTCTCAAATTTTTGAGTTTAAAGCAGGGACCGTAACTGTTATGACTTTTTTAAAAAAAGTCAATAAATAACAGTTAAAATTTGACTTATATATTTTCGGTCAAAAATAAAAGTTAAAATATGACTTTTATTTTTCCGATCAAAAATAACAGTTAAAATTTGACTTTTATTTTTTCGGTCACAAATAACAGTTAAAATTTGACTTTTATTTTTTCGGTCAAAAATAACAGTTAAAATTTGACTTATATTTTTTCGATCAAAAATAAAAGTTAAAATATGACTTATTTTTCCGGTCAAAAATATAAGTTGAAATTTGACTTTTGTTTTCCGGTGCAGGGTTTTGACCGAAAAAATAAAAGTCAAATTTCAACTTTTATTTTTGACCAAAAAAAAAATCGGTCAAAAATAACTATTATTTTTTAAATTTTTTTAAAAAGTCAAATAAATAAAAATCTTTTAAGATTATTATTACTTAGTTAACAAGCATCGCACTAGCTTATCTAAATATCGAAAAGGCACATTTTTTCCGCCTGACTTTTTGAATCGAAATTCCGAAAATAACAGTTATTTTCGGTCCCTGGTTTAAAGTAATTTTTGTCAAAAGAAAAAATACTGTGTGAGTCTATATTTTTTATTTAAAATTATAATTCCTTAAAAAAAATATCATTACAACAATTATTATTATTGAAAAAAGTGTTTAATGGTTGATTGAATACACAAATTAAATGAAAATTGATTTAGAAATAAAACAATAAAAATGAATTAAAAAACAATCCTGATTTGATGAATCAAGCCGGAAAAAGGTCATCAGAAAATGATTCGTCTTCCTCAGATGACTCACTTTCAATTTCGATAGTATGTCAGGGCTCCGCGGGCAAAAGCATTTCTAAAGTTTCCTTAAGAAATGGTTTTGTTTTTTTTTCTCGGGAGGTAAGAGTGGTTTTTGTCAGATTTTGATTGTTTATAACATTGATTTTAAAGAAACAATGTATGCGTCAAGTTTCAAGTCGATATCTTAAAAACTATGGGATTTATAAAAGTTTTACCATGTTGATGACTTCACTTTATATGGGGGGTACGCGGAGTTTTTATCCGATTTTTTTAATTTTTAAACCTGAGATTCAAATAGAAGAGAAAGACTTATGTACTAAGTTTCATGGCAATATCATGAAAACTTTAAGATTTATGAAGGTTTTATCAGTTTTTTTTTTGGGTTTAAACGGTTTTTAAAAAAATTCAGCACTTTTCGGAACGAAGCGGACAACGAGTTTATTTTTTTTAAGATGTAAACACCTGTAGTGTTAAGTTTATGAAGAAAAATGTACAGCCGCATATAACAAAACCCTTCGGATATCCAAAAATTTAAAAAAAAATCGTTTTTTGAGGATTGACCCATTTTAAAAATACAATTACTAATGTTAAATAAATACAATACCATCCAAACCACTTTACATTTATTTTTACATACCTGCTTCATTACAATCCATTTATATTAACTTCTTAAAAAAATTGGGGAAAAAATATGAATTTTTAAGTATGCACTTCTCTAAACAGCTAGCAACCCAAAGAAAAGTTTAACTAAAAATTACTAAGTTCAGAGAGCTAAAAAAAATGTTTGAGCAAGGCAAGGTAAAAAATACTCATTGTCCGTTATTCTTACACTATTCAACAAACTAAAAATATATATATTTTTTTTAAAATCGGTGTTTCGACAAAATTTAATATTGTCCAGCTAAATCGAGGAAATACTCCATAGTTCAGCGTCTAAAAATTTTTCTAAAAAAACTTGATGAAGATTCAGTGTTTTCATCCATAATTTTTTTCAACGATGAAGCTTATTTCTGGCTAATGGCGACGTCAATAAACAACCTTTTTGAGCTGTAGGGCAACCCAAAGAGGCACAAGAGCTGCCTTGACATACAGATCAAACAACGCTTTGGTGTTGTATATGCGTTGGCAGAATCATCGGTCAATATTTATTAAAAAAAAAGAGGCTGGGAGTAACTGGAAATGGCGCCCATTATAGCGCCATGGCGTTATCATTACTCGTATAACGCACTTTTTTTCTACCTCCAATTGAAGCTCATGGTCTCGACAACATTTGGTTCAAACAAGACGGAGCCATTTGCCACAGAATATGACCAACGGCTAGAAAATTCAGTAAAATTACTCGCTTCATTCGCCAAATACCACTCGAAATGCTCGAACACGTCATCGAAAATAATTACTTCAGAATGGAACGTATTAGCTGCAATTTAGGCCAATGTTTAAAAGAAATAACCTTGAAAAAATAAATGCAAATAATTTTTATTTTGTGTGATAATAAAGATTACCCAATATAAATGATTTTTTTTTTAAAAACCTTTAAATGAATCAACCTTTACTATCTTTTATAATTTACTGGGAGCGTCAGTGTATTTCCATTAAACAAAATTAATTTCTAGAAAAACAAACCAATATGAATACAATCAATAGAACCCAATGATTCACAACTCAATCAATATTACCAGAATATGACGAAAAAGTAAATTACTATTGAGTAGACATGTTTTTATTTTCACTGCCTCCTATATATTTTGTCATGTCAATACCTCCGGCTGTGTAAACTTTTTTTAAATTTATTATATTTTAGTGTCAGTGAAAGACAAATTTTGCCATAACGGAAAATTTGGTCTCATAATCAATTAATTTCTTCAAATATTTTATGGGGATAGCAAAATTAATTATTAAGTTTTGAATTCAATGAATTTGTAATATTATTTTGTAGCTCCTCTTTTTCATAAAAACTATTGTTTTTTGTTTTTTTTTTTTTTGAAAATTTTTCAAATATTATGTTACAAGCCAAATAAAGGTGGTCTCGGAATAAACAAAAACCCAGAAAAAAGAATAGGTTACTAGTTATCTAACCATTTTTTAAGAATGCCTCCAATATCACACAATATATCAGTTATGTTAGCGAAGCGACCAAAAGGAAAAAAAATGCATTTTAACTGGAAAATTTAACCACAGCTTAATAAGAAAAAACATTACATACTCTAAGATTTCAAAAATTTTTGTCGAAAAATATCAAAAGTAACTGGACTCCAATTGTTCATAATATAGCGGTAACATAAAACTAGCAATTTCTCAAGCTTAATCTGTTTACATTCAGTCTATTAAAAAATAAAGCTTTTCAATTTTACATAATTTTTTGTTGCTTATGTAAGTCCTTGAAAAAAACATTTGCAAAAACTTGACTATTACTAGGTACCTACTTTCAAGTCACACCTCAAAATGTATGAAAATTATTTGAAGTAAGTGTTAGTCAATGCACGGTAATCAGTTAAATGCCAAAAAATAAAAAAAAAACAAACATCAACTTTGGTTTAGTCACGAATTGTTGCCGAACAGCTTTCCTTATTAGCAACAGCACCAAAGACAGACCAAAAACTAGAAAAAACTAATTAAATCTAATTAATCTTGTTTATTTGGTATTCTTAACATCAGTGAAACATCAAAAGACTTAAGATACAAGAAGATAGATAGTTATTAAACATGATGCGGTCACTTGGTAGTTGCGAGTAAAACAAGTTAATTGAGTTCAAGATAATTTAATAAAAAAATTAATATCCATATTGCGGAAAAAAACAAAATTGAAAAATTAATGAATAACACCAGATGTGTTACGTTGATGACCAGTGTCTGACCTCAACGCATGTAGATGTAGATGCAATGCAAATCTACGAAATAGCAACATAGCCAAGCTTAACAAAATACTAATGAAACATAAACACAAAAATAAAAAAAAATACATCAACTCTTAGGAAAAACTACTGTTAGATTGAGTTCAGTTGAGTGTTGAAAAAATGCAATATACCGAACAGCGCCATGGTAACATAAAAATAAATATAAACAAGATCTAACTGTATGAAAACGTGATTCCATTAGTGCTTTTTTTTTTCATTATTCCCCATCTAATACCTTGAAGTATAGAGTATGCGTTAGAACGAATAACATGGTTGACACGCAAAGAACTCAGTCAGTTGAATGCAATTAAAATTCGTGTTCATGAAACGTGCTTTTTCTATGCTGTGCTATGTTACGAAATTCGACATTATTTTACACACGGAACTCGTACGACAAGCGTAACAGTGAACTGTTAACAAAAAACAGGAACAGGAACGGCACCATTTTCCATATTTTTGCGTTTTTAATTCACAAACAGTTGTAGACAAATAAAAAAAAAAACTGCATTTTGCCGAAAACTCGTTAACTACAACGAGTACAACGCGAGACACTGAACTGACCTGAACATACTTAGGAGAAACAAAAACCACAACATAGTGAATGTTGTTGTTAAAAATATTCGTAAGCAAGATTTGACTTTTGGTTAAATTATATTGACTTGTTTCTCATGTTTTAATATCTAACGTTTGTTATCCACTGATACTCAACTCAACTTTACTTAACTTAACTTTATTGTACTTTGCTTTATATTACTGTACTGTACCTTATTTTACTTTTATATGCTTGACTTTACTTCACTTAACTGTACTTTTTTTAACTTATTTGGTATTTACTGTACTGTTCTTTATCTAACTTTATTTAACATAACTTAACATAACATTATTAACTTGACTTGACTTGAATTTACCCTACTTATCTTTACTTTACTTTACTTTACTTTATTTTATTTTATTTTATTTTATTTTATTTTATTTTATTTTATTTTTTTTTTTTTTATTTAACTTTACTTTACTTTACTTTACTTTACTTTACTTTACTTTACTTTACTTTACTTTACTTTACTTTACTTTACTTTACTTTACTTTACTTTACTTTACTTTACTTTACTTTACTTTACTTTACTTTACTTTACTTTACTTTACTTTACTTTACTTTACTTTATATTTTTATATTTTTTATATTTTTATATTTTTTTAATTAATATATTTTCAATTTATATACTTTATATTTTTTGTAACATATAACATAATGTATATTATAATTAATATAACATATATATTTTTTATTTTTAATTTTTTAGGTTATATATTTTTCATTTCTATATTCTTAATTTATATATTTTTAATTTATATATTTTTAATTTATATAATTTTTATTTATACATTTTTAATTTATATATTTTTAATTTATATATTTTTAATTTAAATTGAAAACAAGTTTGAGCTTTGGGTCAAGTATGTTGACAACAAGACAACATGAAGACAAAAAAGGCAATAGCCAACAACAACAACAACGGCTCTGTATAGAGCAACTCACACAGCTTGACTATACAGACTGTTTCGATGGCCGCTACACCAATTCATTGTTGGTTGTTGTCTTGTTGTCAACATATTTGACCTAAAGCTCAAATTTGTTTTCAAAATAAATAATGAAAGGTCGTATTCAAAATATTAAGATTTTTCAATTTATCTATTATTAATTTTAATTTTTTTAATTTATATATTTTTAATTAAAATATTTTTGATTTATATGTTTGTAATTTAAATGTTTTTAATTTATATATTCTTAATTTATATATTTTTAATTTAAATATTTTTAATTTATATATTTTTAGTTTATATATTTTTAATTTATGTATTTTTAATTTAAATATTTTTAAATTATATATATTCAATTTATATATTTTAAATTAACATATTTTGAATTTATATATTTTTAATTAATACAGTTTTAATATATTTTTTAAATTTTGATGTTTTAAATTTATATATTTTTATTTTAAATTTATTTTTAATTTATATATTTTTAATTTATATATTTTTAGTTTGTATATTTTTATTTGATATTTTAATTTATATATTTATAGTTTTAAAAACGTTTTCAATTTTTATTTTACTATTTCTTTAATATATTGTTTATATTTTTATAAAGTATATGTGTTTTATTGATTTTTTATATTTTTATTTTTATAGTGCTTGTTTATATATTTATTATTATTTTACATTTTTGTTATATTTTTTATATATTTTTATTTGAATATTTTATGTTTCATATTTTGACTGTTTTATTTTAAATATTGTATTTCTTTATATATTTTTGTTTAAGCACGAGGAGCAACTAAATATATAAAGTATATAACTTTGTTTTCTTATTTACAGTTTTTCAATTTTTTTTTTTTTTTTTTTATTTATTCAGTTTTTTCATTTGGTTCATTATTTTTTATATTTTTCGTATATTTTAAATATCTTTTCATTATTTGAATGCTTAAATATAAATTTTTATTCGATATTTTTAATTGTTTTCCATATTTTAAATTCAAAAATATTTTATTATTTATTATTTCTTTATATATTTAAATTTACTGTTAATATCATTTAAAATTTCAAAATTTTTTTGGCTACTATTATTCTACTTAATAATGCTTTTATGCACCTTTAAATAAAATTTTAATTATTTTTATGCCAGTTTTATATAGAATTATTTTTATTATTTTTACACAACATTTGTTTTTTTTTGCAATTTTATATGGTTTTAACATATATTTTTTATTTAAGTTTTGTTTTTATATTTAAAATATACATATATATTTTTTTATATTTATATAAGTTTATAAAATTAATACTATAATTTACTAACTATTTATTAAACTATTTTTTATAAACTTTTGTAAATTAGTTTTTATGTTATTAAGCACAGTTTTTAATGAAGTGTTTTTATTTTTAAAATTGATTTTGTTAGGTATTATTTTTGAAATTCGTTTTTATATTGTAATCTTTTACCTGAATTCAAAATTTTTTAAAATATTTTTGTAATATTATTATTTTTGTTTTTAATTTTTAGACCATTTTTTAATAATATTTTTGTAATATTTTTTTAATATTAGTTATTATATTATTCTTTAAGTGAACTATTTGTACAGATTAAAAGTTTAGCGAAATTAAAGCAAAAATTTATAACCAAAACTATTTTTATAACTAAATTGCATTCAATAAAACAAAAAATCGGAGACATCAACAACAGGTCATATTTCCTACAGCAACAACTTGAGCGTGATATGTTTGCAAGCAACATACTACCATAGAAAGTGCATAAGACTAAATTCGGTCAAGGTTTCCAAATAAAAATCGCATTAGATACAATTGAACGCTTATTTGGACAACAACTGTTTAAACATTGCAGAGCAACGAAAAGCTGGTTTACAACAAACAGCAGCAGGCAATCCAAAAAGTTCAAACTAAGCAAAGATATAAGCTGACGACTAGTTGCCTGCGGGAACATAAACCAGATCAAAGTGAGTTAAAAAAAAAAAACAAATAAAACAACTGCCGCTGGCTGTTATACATCAAACCACACACACACTCAACATCGCAATAATATCTTTGCAAGAGAAATTACCAAAAAAAAAAAAAAAATAAACGAAAACAACTTGCAATAAAATGTGGCCAAAAGCAACACCTGATGCACTCATGGCTTCTGTCCAATCAAATTTCTACAAACAAAAAAAAAACAAACTTTTTCCACGCTCTAGCGAAGTCAAATACGAAAACAAAAATCAACAAAACTATCATCAAAACACAGATTTTGAAGCCAGTTTAAATGCAGTTTTATTAAGTAACCGTTGTTTATGTTTTTGTATTTGTTTGGTTTTCGTTTTTTGTCGGTAACTCAAAAACGAAATGTGGTCTTGCTCTGGGAATGCTGCTGTGCTCTGAGTTATAAAGTGAAATTAACCTTCATTTTCTTTTCTTTTTATTTTTGTGGAAACAATGATGATAGAGATGCTGATGATGATGATGTTTAAAAGTGCACATAACAGTTTTATAGGAAATTGTAGCGATAAATTTTAGCTTGTGTTGGTTAGTAGTCAATAATCAACAAAAAGGTGACGAAGAAATCGTTAAAATGTTGTTTTATGCTTTGACTTTGATTAAAGTGACTGACGATGACAAATAAAGTCATTGAGTTTTTTGTAGTAAGGAAGTGTTTTTTATAGGAAACCGTTATATTTTATTCGCACGAGTAGTTTTAAGTATTTCCTGATAACTATGAGTCATTTTTGTACACAATATAAATGCATGAAAAATGAAATAGGCATTAATTCTTGAAACATGTGTTTTTTAATGTAAATATTATAAAAGAAAAGTTTCGAAGATAGGGAAAAAGACAATTTTATTTAAGCTTACTTTCAAAGCAAAGCGCTATAGAGGCATGATTGCCGATTATTTCGAGCCCCAATTAAGCGGATGTTTATTGAAGACATGGTCTTTCCAACTGGAAGGTACCACATAACATACAGCGTGTGAAACAACTTGCTTCAGTAACAGTGACAGTGACAGTGACAGTAACATTAACATTAACATTAACATTAACAGTTACAGTAACAGTAACAGTAACAGTAACAGTAACAGTAACAGTAACAGTAACAGTAACAGTAACAGTAACAGTAACAGTAACAGTAACAGTAACAGTAACAGTAACAGTAACAGTAACAGTAACAGTAACAGTAACAGTAACAGTAACAGTAACAGTAACAGTAACAGTAACAGTAACAGTAACAGTAACAGTAACAGTAACAGTAACAGTAACAGTAACAGTAACAGTAACAGTAACAGTAACAGTAACAGTAACAGTAACAGTAACAGTAACAGTAACAGTAACAGTAACAGTAACAGTAACAGTAACAGTAACAGTAACAGTAACAGTAACAGTAACAGTAACAGTAACAGTAACAGTAACAGTAACAGTAACAGTAACAGTAACAGTAACAGTAACAGTAACAGTAACAGTAACAGTAACAGTAACAGTAACAGTAACAGTAACAGTAACAGTAACAGTAACAGTAACAGTAACAGTAACAGTAACAGTAACAGTAACAGTAACAGTAACAGTAACAGTAACAGTAACAGTAACAGTAACAGTAACAGTAACAGTAACAGTAACAGTAACAGTAACAGTAACAGTAACAGTAACAGTAACAGTAACAGTAACAGTAACAGTAACAGTAACAGTAACAGTAACAGTAACAGTAACAGTAACAGTAACAGTAACAGTAAAAGAAACATTAACAGTAAAAGAAACATTAACAGTAAAAGAAACATTAACAGTAAAAGAAACATTAACAGTAAAAGAAACATTAACAGTAAAAGAAACATTAACAGTAAAAGAAACATTAACAGTAAAAGAAACATTAACAGTGAAGAAACATTTAGTGAACACTTCATTTCTCGAAATGAACCAGTCGATTGGCATCAACAGCATCGTTGGACTTCTTGGAAGACAACATTGTGCGAACCATTTTTGGAAACCATTGTGATACGAGCCAGACGAATCCGACACATGCCCGAAATCATATTTAAACACTAATGACAAGAAACTATCTTTATAATACGGACAATTTGTAGTCTCAGTATTTTTTTCAATTCAAAGTTACAGTAACACCTCTAAAGAAAAAACACCCTTATCATTTCTGCTATACAGCTGAGACATAAATTTGAAATACGTTTGAAAGTTAAAAACAAAGAAATTGTACGGCCCTTTTTTAAGGTTACTCAAAAATATTTGCCAAGAATCGATGATTTCAATGGTCTTTAAATTTAAAAAATATGATAACTCAAAAATATAAGCCATAAAGAAAAAAAAACAAAACAAAAATATGAATTTGCTACAAAAATTTCAATGTCATGCAAAATAATGAAAAACAAATGCTCAAATTTAATTTCTTTAAATGTGCGCAAAATTAAAGCAATTTTTCATAACAACAACTTATTTATTAGATGTGATGGAGCGTGACCTCAAAGTGAATAACTCGGCAGGCAACAAATAAAGCAGCGACATCACCAACAACAACAACAACAAACAATAAATACAACAAGTTTTGCACAATTAGAAAGACAAACATTGCAAAATGAAAATAAAAATAAAAAATTTGAAAAATTATCTCGTGTTTGAAATGTAGAAAAACTGTGCTACTGTTAACTATAAATAACGGTATGCTTGAATGAACGAGAGGGAAAAAGGACATGTATAAATAAGTAATGGGAAGGAAAAACAAACTGTAAAAAATGTGGGTCAAACATGCAACAAATGAAATAAAAAACGTGCAAGAAAATTTAATATTCACAGCATAATTCAAATGCTACCTACAATGCTACAAGATTTATCGTATATTTATGAGTAATTTTATTACGAATGCCTGATGAATTTTTTATAAAACATGTGGAGGAGAAAAGAAAAAAAAAAACGATTTAACTGTTGCATTGTCTTGAACTTGAAAATGATAGAATAAGTTTGAACAAAATAATTAACGACATGAAATAGCAAACTTTGAGAGTTGGAGAGTCATTAAATCATATTTTTTTTTTTTTGCTTGAAGAGGCTTAGAGAAATCATGAGAAAATCTTATCTTGGCGTGAAATTTCATATCATCAGATTTAAAATAGAAATTAATTTGAGCGTGCAAAAATCCTGATGATTCCAACACAGATACAACTTTCAACAGAAGCTGTTAATTCATCAGCTGTCTGTTGCTTATTTCGTTATAGTCGCTAGATCAGTGAAATACGGAAAATTTTAATAAACTCTAATAAGGCGAAAGATTAAAGTCAATTAAGTTCCGTATCAATAGATTTCACGCTGTAATAGATGAGTTATTGAAAATATTAGTTAAGCGGGAAGTGAATTTCTATTGAAGTGCATCGAAACAAAACGGAAATACGAGGGATATTTGATAAGACAGAGAACCCGATATACCAGATGTGTTCTTGTTAGAGCAATATTTCAAAAACTTCTCAAATGATCATCATTTTTATGAACTCGGTTCATGATTCCCGAATGTAAAAACTGAAAACATCCTAATGACAGATTTTTAAAATAATCAATAAGAACTTTTTTGCGGCGAAACTAATATCCAATCAAAATGTCAAGATAAACACTTTAGAATGAGGGTTATATTATTTCGAGTCAGTCAATTGGCGATGGAAAAAGTTTGATTTTCTACGTTGTTTTGACTTAAACACTGGAAATAAATTTAAGTTTCCGACTTTGAGAGTGGTGGTGCGCTTGAGCCACCATTTTTAATTTATAGTACATAAAATTGTTATGATAAAAAATATGAAAAAATGTTTAGAGCGATAAAATGTCTAAACTTTTTCATAACAACGTTACGTTTTACCGCGCAGGTTTCCTAAAAAGTTGAAAAAAAGCATTTTTGCAAAATGCGTCGGAGATACATGGAATTGTTACTCAATGAGTATAGGCGTCATCGGGACGCAGAACGAATGGTCCAAATACGGAGACTTAAAAATTGTTACATTTATAACACGCTATGTACAGGTGCTACGGAAAAAATAGGCGGCTGCTATAAAATCTAAAATGCACCAATCATGAAATGGCGGTGCATGGAATTATTACTCTGTGAGTATATGCGGTAGGGTAAATGTTATTAAACAGAAATAAAGGGTTTATACCTTGCGACAAAAATAAAAAATATATTATGACGTCGGCAGGTAGCAACAGCTTTTGTAACAAAAATGCAATTTTGTTGCATAAAATTATTACTCGCTTAATAGAAGAGCAACGAAAAATTGTATTTTGATATTTGAAAAATTGTATCTAGAATTGACACAAGAATTGAAAAAGGACTATGTTACGAATTGGGACAAGGATTAGGACAAAAATTTTGACTTATCTATAACAATATTTAGGACAAGATTCTGAAAAGGACCTTATCCTTCGAAATGGAAAAAGAAATAAAACAATTTTTTTTATACACTCATGGCACGATTTAGGGCAAAGAGTGGGGAAAGAAATGGGATAAGGATTTGGAAAAGGACTCGAACAAGGATAAGTTCAGGAATTTGAGCAAGGAAAAATTTGGCCAAGAAGTAGGTCAATTATTAGGATACATAGGAATACGGATGAGGACAAGTTTGGGAACAAAGGAAAAACTAGGGATAAGAATAAGGACAAGGAAACAAATACGCTCTCACGTTAAAAGCTTATGCGGCCCATACACAATGCAACCAAAACAAAGCTGGAAGTGTAACCAAAAAGCAGAACTTTCTAAAATGTTACCACACACACTGCGATTGTTGCAGCAACCAACTTTGCCACACACGCTGTAACTTTTCTTGTAACTAGCTATCAGTTGCTTCAATTCTCAATTGCAAAAATAGTCTGCATAATTAAAAGTAAAATTACTATTTTAAATTTAAAAATTATTTAGGAATTAGGAAAAAATCAAATGAATTTATGCAGGTGATGACAAATATGTGTAGCGATAAACAATAAAACAATGCAACTTAACCACACACGCTGCAACCAGATGGTTGCAACTTTAGCTCCGCCCCTAAATATTAAATGATTTTAATTTTACTGCAACCTGAGTTGCAACCATCAAACAGTTGCGTAACAGACACGCTGCGACTTCATCGTGGTAAACGTCAAAAACTTCCAGGTTACACTTCCAGCTTTGCTTTGGTTGCAGTGTGTATGGGCCGCATTAGGGTGTGTCCATGATACAGCCAATTTCTATTTTTTATCTTAACCTTTTGACAAACTGGAATGATTATAGACTTGATAAATTAAGAAAGCGCTCTTGAAATGCAGTTAAAATTATTTCAATTTCGCTTTGCGTTTCGGAGACAAATATTAGAAGATCTTTCCTTAAAGCTTTCAATAAGTCTATAAATATTTAATGGTTCTGAAAGGGTTAGAGGCAGTCGGAGTTTTAAAAAAATCGTTTTTTTTTTTGCATTTTCTCTAAGAGAAAATATTATCTGAAAATTTTAAGTGAATCCAATAAAATCCTTTCGAGTTATTTTACAATTATTGAAGGTAGTGTTGTCATTCCCGGTTTCGGTTTTTTTTTAAATTGTGCATTTCGAATAACTCGAAAAACCGGGTTTTTCTGGTCGGGTTATTCGACGTTTTCGAATACTTAAAATTCTTAACTGTTTTTCTTAACCATTTTTTTTTTTTTTTTGTGTCAATATCCAGCGTATAAAATTATTTACAAAATAAAAGTTTATTTATAGAAAAATCTGCAGCAATCAAGTGGCAGCACTATTTTGTCTATTAAACACATCCACTAAAGTGCAACACCTAAACAGATTTACTAACTATTTGCCCAACATCTACAATAAGTGAAAGAGTATTTTCCGTTTCAACTTCAATTAAATGAAAACAAAGAAATAGATTTTTTTTTTTGTAAAGAAATAGATTGTCACCAAAGCATTTAAATTTAATTTTATTCCTCATATTATTTTAAACGTGAAACGGAATGTTAAGCTGTGTACTTATTTTTTTAATATTAATGGATTCATTTCTTTTTATTGTATGTTCCCTGCAAGTTCTTACTTTTTTCATACATATTTCATTTTCATACTATTATTATTTTTATTTACAAAATCTTTATTTAAATGGATTATATATATATATAAAAGAAAAATATTTACGATGCCTTTTATTTTCCTTTCAATTTTTTATTAAATTTCAAAATATATTTTATTAAAAACCGGTTAACCGGTTTGAGCCGGTTATTTTTTTAAGTATTCGAAAATCCAGTTTTTCAAAAATTTTCATTTTCGGGTTTTTCGAGAAACCGGTTTTTACATTTTGTCGAATATTTGACAACACTAATTGAAGGGCTTTTTTTAATTAAAGGGCTCTCTGACCCCCAAGAGCAGGTAGTGTAAGACTAGCTGCATTCCCGTGGTCGTTGATCTAGAGCGCGGCTCTATTTTATTCACAAAGCAAAAACAAAAATTAGAACCAGCTCTTTTCCTAGCTCTATTTCTGATCCGAAAATGCTGCCAAGTTTAATGCTTACTTACTTACTTATCTGGCGCTTACAACCGTAAGTCGGTTTTGGCCTCGTATAAGAAATTGCGCCAGCCATTTCTGTTCTGCGCTTGCTGGCGCCAGTTGGAAACACCAAGTGTAGTCAGGTTATCCAACACCTGATCCTTCCAACGAAGATGTGGGCGTCCTCTTCTGCGTTGACCACCACCGGGCACCGAATCGAATATTTTTTTCGCTGGAGCGTCGTTTTCCATTCGCTCAACATGACCTAGCCAGCGGAGCCGCTCGATTTTGATACGCTTAACTATGTCGATGTCAGCGTACAGCTCATACAGCTCGTGGTTCCATCGAATTCGGTACTCGCCATTGACGCAGATTGGACCGAAGATCTTACGAAGGATCTTTCTCTCGAAGGCTCCCAAAGTCTTTTCATCAGAACTGCTCAACGTCCAGGTTTGTGCTGCATATAATAGGACGGGCATGATTAGTGACTTATAGAGCGTGAGTTTTGTTCGTCGAGAGAGGGCTCTGCTTCTCAATTGCCTACTCAGCCCAAAGTAACACCTGTTGGCAAGAGTTATCCTTCGCTTTATCTCAATACTGACATCGTTGAAAGAGTTTACGCTGGATCCCAGGTAGACGAAGTCCTTAACAACCTCGAAGGAGATGTTGTCAACAGTGACGTGGTTTCCAAGACGCTGGGACTGTTTATTTGTTGACACTAGGTATTTCGTCTTATCTGCGTTCACTACAAGACCCATTCGACTCGACTCTTTCGCTAACCTGGAGAATGCTGCGCTGACTTCGCGCGTATTATGGCCAATGATATCGATATCATCAGCATACGCCAGCAGCATAATACTTTTGTAGAATATCGTGCCGCTGCGTCTCAAATCAGCAGCTCGGATGATCTTCTCCATCATCAGGTTGAAAAAGTCGCACGATAAGGAATCACCTTGTCTGAAACCTCGTTTGGTATCGAATGGAGGAGTGAGGTCCTTTCCAATTTTAACTGTGCTGCTGGTGTTGCTCAGTGTCATTCTGCAAAGGCGGATGAGCTTTGCAGGAATACCAAATTCAGACATGGTGGAATATAGATGATTCCTTATTGGACTGTCGAAGGCGGCTTTGTAATCGACAAAAAGATGGTGTGTGTCGATTTGTTTTTCTAGGGTCTTCTCCAAGATTTGTCGTAGCGTAAATATCTGGTCTATGGTGGATTTGCCAGGTCTGAAGCCACACTGATAAGGTCCAATCAGCTGGTTTACGATGGGCTTCAGTCTTTCACATAGTACGCTCGACAGGACCTTATATGCGATATTCAGAAGGCTTATCCCACGGTAGTTGGCGCAAAT
This sequence comes from Pherbina coryleti, assembly GCA_943735915.1. NCBI lineage: Eukaryota > Metazoa > Arthropoda > Insecta > Diptera > Sciomyzidae > Pherbina > Pherbina coryleti. The sequence goes on from OX030949.1 coordinate 12,160,543, forward strand.
TGTGGGATCGCCTTTCTTGTGGATTGGGCAGAGCACACTGAGGTTCCAATCGTTTGGAATGCATTCTTCCGACCATATTCTGCATAGAAGCTCATGAATGCATTTAAATAGAGCTTCGCCTCCATTCTTGAAGAGCTCAGCAGGTAAGCCATCGGCTCCTGCGGCTTTGTTGTTTTTAAGCCGAGCTATAGCTTTCAAGACTTCACTATGGTCGGGCAGCGGAACTTCAACGCTGTCGTCCAAAATTGGGGATTCCGGAATATCATCTCTATTGGCGGGATTGTTGTCGTCGTCGCCATTCAGAAGCCTAGAGAAGTGTTCCCTCCACATCATCAGTGTACTCTGGATATCTGTCACTAGATTCCCATTTTTATCCTTGCAGGAAGAGGCCCCGGTCTTGAAACCATCGGCCAGGCGTCTTATTTTTTCGAAAAATTTTCGGACCTCATTCCTGTCACCATGCATCTCAATTTTCTCGCACTCACGCATTTCCGCTTCCCTTTTCTTTCGCCTGAAAATGCGTCTCTCTTCCCTCCTCTTCTCTTTGTATCGCTCCTTAGCAGCACGCGTTACAACCGACTGCAGGGTGGCTTTGTAGGCGGCATCTTTTTCTGCAGTGGCGTCGCGACACTCTTGGTCGTGCCACTGGTTTCGGCGAGGGCGGTGATAGCCAATCACCTCTTCGGCAGCCGTACGCATAGAGTGGGAAATGTGATTCCACTGCGCGCATATATCGTCGATCGGAGGAGTGCTTTCTTGAAGCAGGAGTGAGAGTCGAGTAGCGAAGTCTTCGGCTGTTTGCTTTGATTGCAGCTTTTCGACGTCTAGCTTTCTTTGTGCTGGATTGCGCGCATTCTTGGTTGCGCACAGGCGTGTACGGATCTTGGCTGCGACAAGATAATGATCCGAGTCTATATTGGCACCACGGATCGTGCGTACATCTAAAACACTAGAAGAGTGCCTTCCGTCAATCAAAACGTGATCAATTTGGTTGCGCGTCTTTTGATCAGGAGACAGCCAAGTTGCTTTATGAATATTGAGATGCTTGAATCTAGTGCTACTAACGACCATGTTTCGCGCTGCGGCAAAGTCAATCAGCCTCATTCCGTTATCGGAGGTATTGTCGTGGAGGCTGAACTTTCCGACTGTTGGACCAAAGATATTTTCTTTTCCCACCTTGGCGTTGAAGTCACCAAGCACGATTTTTATGTCGTGGCGGGGGCTGCGCTCATAGGCCTCTTCAAGGCGCTCGTAGAAGCCCAAGTTTAATGCATTTTTTGTTAAAAACGAACATAGTTGGCAACTCTAAAGTATACTGTTTTGTATTGATTTCTATTGTTATTAAACAGCTGTTTCAAGACAGTGGTACCAAATTGTTATAAACTTGAACTAAAGTTGTTCCACTGAGATTTGATATCATCTCCAATAAATCTTCCTACCTCCAATAAATCTTCCGAACTCCAATAAATCTTCCTACCTCATATAAATTTTCCTACCTCCAATCATCCAGTCTTTTAAATTAAGACTGAAACTTCTTGAGATAAAGATCAAATAATCAAACCATAACACAAAAACAACTTCGGTTTGACCGAAGTTAAAATAACCTCACGGATTCTATTGGGGATCAAGGCAATTCTATACGGATGGGCTTGGTGAGCAACCCGAGTGGACCTGGGGATAGATCACGGTAAAGAGCATGGTTGAATTAATAAGGTTGACTCGGGCTGATCGTACTCTCTTCTCAGTACCCACAATTGTCAAAATCAATGAAAAGCAAAAAATTCATTTATATGTTTACATGTTTGCTTTATTTGTTATCAATTTTCGCTTTCAGATTTTGTATGAGCTGTCAACTTCGATTTGACATTTATGGGAACTCGCTCTCACCCTTGTGACAACCTTGTTAATTCAACCATGGTATAGATCACGCGTAGATCAGTTGGGAGTGATGTTTTGTATGAAAGTTATAAGACGAAATACATATGTACATATTTTTTTATTTATTTTTTTTCAAGTGAACTGAATATTTAACTTAAATAACAATAAAGTGAGATCTGATAATTTAATGGAAGATAAATGCTTCTGATAAAATTGCATCACTTGTACAACTGAATGGCAACAGCAAGAAACATCGCAATTTCTAAGATACAAGTGATTTTTGCCTATACATATAGTTCATTTCATTAAAATCAATAGCAGTATAAAAAATCAGTCTTTTATTGAACCTTGAATAGGCATTGAAGCGAATCAAAAATATCTATGGAATAAATTCTATTGTAAATAAAGATTAATGACTGCTAGTTGAGACTGCCTTGAAAAGCAATTGTGAGAGGCAGCAACAAAGCATAGAAATATTTCCATCTATCCTAGCGAAATGATGCGCCTTAAATAAAATAAAAAACTTAAAGATACGTCATAATTTTGTGTTTAAATTATTACCTTCAAAGTAATAAAATGTTTTAAATCTACAAAAAAAAAAAAAAAACAAGCCGTTAACCCCATTTTATTACTGGCAATTTATTATGTTGAGCTTGTGCTCTGGTAACTGCTTCAAACTTTAGAACAGCAGCAACAGTTGTCGTCTAAGCAATGTTAATGGGCAGATCCTTTCTGTTCTTCTGTCCTCTTTGCAGCAGCGAATAATATTTTGCATTTATTTTTGAAAATTTAAAATATTTTTCATTTCGTGGCGATTTTCTCTCAATTTGTATTCATTTCATTGAACGCAGACTAACAACATTAATAAGTCCAGCCAGTTCGGGGGACAAAAACAGAGGACAGAGAAAAAAAAATACGTGACTTTCGGTTTGCCAAAAACATATATAGTTAAAACAAAAAAGCTACAAAAAAGCTACACAAAAGCTATACAAAACAAAGTAAGCGAAAAAAAAAATAGACTAAAAACTGTCTTGCTAAATGTACGCCTACGACAACAACAAAGTGGATCCATTTAGATTGGAATTTATTTGTTTCATTTGGTTGACTGATTGATGAAAGTAACCAGCAAACATACGCTTGTTGTTATTTATTTGTGTATCTGCGTGTGTGTGTGTGTGTGTGAGTCGTAAAACCATCCATCTATCTTATGGATTCGTATTCTATGCAACACACGTTTCTCATTTAAACCCATGAAATACAGATAAATATAATGACAGCAGCAAATTTTCTCCCTTCTTAAATTTTTGCATAAAATATTTGCTGGTTCAGTGCATTAAATTTTCCAAATGACTGCAGTTTAAAAGTTGTCAGGGTGCAAGTGGAGGCGTGCCAATTTTTTTTTTTTTTTTTTTTTAATTTAAAAGGTACATATTCAAACTATTTCTACTAACAAAGAGCATTAAGATATTAAAAACACTCCATTAAAGTTTTCACTGCCGGTTTTAACAACCCGGAACTGCTTTTAAAATTCGCTCTTAACAACATATATTTTGCCATAATTCTACAAACAACCTACAATACAGCTCCATCAAGATGATGGCAAATTCAAACATTCAAAGTGCACTTCTCTCAAATTGTAGATTCAAGTTGTCTTGTCCATGATTTTCAATTAAATTCCAAGCTAAATTGAACGAAAGGTAGATGACTTCCGTATTAAATTTTTTGCGTAAATTATAGTCTTTATGTTGTTGCTGCTCATCGTTGTGATGAAAGACATACCAACAACACACATACTTTGTCAACGATAACAAGCAAATATGGAGCAAAGGAAATGCAAGTGTTTTTTTTTTTAAAAACGGTTTAATTTTGTAATGAAAGTAGAGTTTACATAAACAGTTAAACGAGGTACGGACGAAAGTAAAACAATAAGAGGGCAATTTGAAAAGTTTATGACTTTTTGAATTTCTCGCGTTGTAACTTTAAATGCAACACTGGTCCTGTCAACTACCCTCCGTAAATAGACCACTGTCAAATTTTGAGCAATCTGTGTCATTTTATTTGTGTTTGACAGCCATTGAAAGCAAACAGCCTCGTGAATTTCGACGAAAATGCAAAAAAAGTGAATTCCGTGCACACATCAAGCATTATTTTTGGAGCCAAGGAAAGGTGTGATAAATACTATGGAGACTCTGCACCATCAATTTCAAACGTTAATTTACTAAATTACGTTGTGATCGTACCAACATAAATGACGCTGACGCTGGTCTTCACACCAGAAATCGTTGATAAAATCCATGGAATGATACTGAACGATCGGAGAATGAAAGTGCGTGAGGTCGTTGAGACTGTAGGCATCACAACTGAGTAGATACATCACATTTTACATGAATATTTGGACATGAAAAAAACTGTGTTGCGATTGCTCACACAGCCATGTGACCATTTTAAAGGAGTGTTTGGAGATGTTCAACCGCAATCCGAAGTAGTTTTTAACTGTAGACGAAACATGGATACATCACAAATTGTGATTGTGATTCACAATATACCAAAGACCAAGGAACAGTCAAATCTGTGGACTTCTCCTGGTGAATGTGCACCAAGGAAGGTAAAGGTGGGTCTGTCGACCAACAAGATCAGGGCGACAGTTTTTTGAGATGCATGCGGAGCCATTCACATCGATTGACTGGATAAAGGTAAACGATCACCGGCGAATATTTTATCACATCTCATGGACAGATTTTGGCGAACAAAACAGTTCTCTTCCACCAATGACAAAAATCCATAAATTGGGCTATGAACTGCTACCCCATCCACCATATTCTCCAGATTTAGAACCCTGCGACTATTTCCTATTTGCAAACCTGAAAAAATGGCTCGGCGGTAAGTCGGCTTTGGGGCGAATGAAAATGTCTTCACTGAAAATAAAAACGCCTTATTTTGAGGATCTTGATAAAACCTATTATAGTCCAATCGACATGTCGAAAAAAATGTGGGTAGGAAAGTATTCTGAAGTTAATGGAACTTTAACGGGTTGTTTGGAGTCCACTAGGAAGACTATACTAAGTTTTCGACCTAGAGAACCCTGTGCTGACTTAAGGAGGGGGCCAAAAACATCAAACTTTTCTGACTTTTTTAAGTTTTTCGTGTATATCTCTTAAACTACGTACATTTTGTGACCACATTGCATGACAAAGTCGAAGAGCATTAAATTTCATAAAAGCTTGTTGGTGAACCACATTTGTAGGCCCAATATTTTAGGAGATAGAGCCGATTAAAGTTGAAACAAAGTCTTTTTAACATGTAAGAAAACAACAAAACAAGCTACCTACACGTTTTGCCAGGGATAATGTTGACATGAAGAAACTGATTGATTGGTTTGCAGAACATTCACCATTCCCAGAGACGCACGAGCTGATATTCATAAGCTCGTTAAAGTTCCATTAACTTTGGAATACTTTCCAGTTAAAAGTACATATTATTTGGAATAAAAGAAAAATTGGAAAAAACCCTGGGCTAAATGTATAGATCTTAAAGGAGACCATGTTGAGAAATAAAACGCTTTGTGCCGAAAAAAAATACACTTTATTTAAAAAGTCACTTATCAAATTGCCCTCGTATCGTCTCTGAAATAGAAACGTGATTCAATCTTAAAGATCCCGCTTACGGTTAACTAGAAATGGAAAAATTAGGGAAATGAAAATGGTCCCAAATTAAATGAAAAATATTTTAATTTATTTAATCACGAAAACTTTCAGGCTTCCCTTAAAATTAAGATACAGTCAATGTTGCCTTAGCCAACCTACCAGCGAGATTCCAATGAGCTAAGAATTTTAAGCCTATCACTAGAATATTCAAATTTAATGCAACAATTTAACTGTAGTTTTGCATTTCTGATGTTGCTAGAATGATTGGTGGTTCCGCAGCGTTGCAAAATATAGAGCGACTTTTATTTGAAGCGAACTTAGCTAGTATAAAAAAAATTATTTTAAAGCCAAACACTGAACAAAAGAGTTTTGTAAATAATAGTTGTTAGCTTAAGTAGAGGAGAGGAAGTCGGAGTGGAGTAAGCGGTACTTTCAAACAGTAGCGCGTAGCATGCTACATAACAGCCAGAAGTAAACACAGCTAGGCAGGCAAAGCTTGTTAAAGACGAGTGAAATTCATGTGGCATGAAAACTGTTTTGTTGTTGTTGTTGTTAAAAGAAAAACAAAAGAAAACCATTATAATTATAACTCTGAGTTACTTGAATTGAATAACAGGTTGGATTACGTTAAATTTATACGAAGAAGTTTCAAACATTTTATCATCTTGTTCTCAAAAGAAATGCAAATGAATGACAACACAAAAAAAATACATTTTATAGTTAAACGAAAAAATAAGTTATTTCCAGCAACATTTTTGATTGTTACCCCTTAAAGACGAACACCAAAAATTTTAGTAATCAATTTGAAATTTAGTGTGTGCTATGCTGTAACAAAGAAGAATTGCCACGCCTCTAAATATAAGTAACATTCGTCATTAGTGGGTTAAATTTAAAAAGAAGCGTCTTAAAAGTAAAACGATAGTGTACTTTCCGGAACACATAAAGATGCGTTAAGTCTACTTATGTCGGGAGGACTAGAACCATCCTTTGCTGACGTATAATATTTCTTACCGTAGTACTTATAGTAAGTGAGTTATAATTCTTTGTTAAAAAAATTTTAGTTTTGTTGTTTAACCTTCTGCGTCCCGATGATGTTATTTTTTTTAATATTTTTGCCAACAGGTAAAAGCCTTTGCTGTCATACCTTAATTTTTATCATAGCACCAATACTAAGTGCGGAATAATTAAATCCAATTCAGATACATTTTGGAAAATGCTTTTTGTAACTTGTTTGGAAGCATGCACGATAAAACGTAAAGTTGTCACGTCAAAATATCAATTAGAACATTTTAGGCTCTTTCTTATAGTTATCATAGCATTTCGATTTGAATCCGGTTTGAGACGAGAATAATTCTATCAAGTCAGTTTATTGGGAGCTTTATTTTTCTTCCATGAAGCTGTGACAACCATTACAATCTTGGGCGGCTAAGTATTGACATTTGATTAGAGCTCGTATCCTACCAATTCAAATATTGTCTGCATGAAACTTATGGCTATTTAAAATCGAGAAAATTAATATAAAAAATATGTTCAAAACATACTTAGCCACTGCTATTAAGTTCGACATAAACTTGATGTTTACATTAAACAGCCCACGGCAATCCGGTGGTTGTATAAAGTCAACATTATAAGACACACCAGCTTGTCTCTGGCAATTATTTGTCGTTAAAACCAAAAACTTTAGGTTCTTCATTGCTTACCTGTAACGATAAAAAGAGAAAAAAAGAAACAAATTAATTTTTTGATAAACATTAAAATGAATTTAGTAAAAAAATAAACAAATAAAACTAAGTTGAGGGTATATCTTACAAATGTGAAGACATTATAAAACACAAATCTTAAAGTAACACGTGGTATTATGTAAAAAAACAGTCTTAATGACCTACAGAAAAAGAGAATGACTTGTCTCATTCCCACTAAGGCAACAAAGAGTTAAGAAATAATGTATTTAGATATTCAAGAAATCATAGATAAAAAGTAACAAACCCTTTTGTTACAAACAAAAGCTGCCTAAGCAAAAAAAAAAACAAAAAAAACGATTAACCCAGCTTGGGAAAAAAAGACCCCAAATTAATTTTATAACAATGATTTAATAAAAACGAAAAAAGAACGAAAACAAATAAAAAAAGAGCATCAACTAGTTTTTTTTTTTTGTTTGGTTTTTTGGTTTCCACTTTTTGCATAAGTTCAAGAGGAACGGAAACAGAGCATGACGGATGGTTGAGGCGTTAAATAAAGCAAGTCAGCCGACATCAAATGGGGAAAATTTAAATAAAGCAAAAATCATTTCAAAAGAAAGCTCTTTCTAGGTGTGTGTGAGCGTGGAAAATCCTTCGAAGTGAGCAGCTTTTTGCTGTCACAATCCAACAAAGCAGCAAGGTTTCCATTTCCAAAACGAAGGAAGAAGCTATCAATAAAATTTGAAGTTTGCTAACAATAAAATTTAAAAACAAGCAACGGAAACGAAAAAGCTTTACATAAAAGCGCACTGTTGGTGTTGTTGTTTGTTTTTTTGTAAAGTTATTAAGTACTAACTGGTGATTTTTGGATTATATTGTCTGAAAATGTTCACTCTTAACTGAATCTTATCTCTTGGGAAATTATTTTGAAGATGACAAACAATAAAGAAAACCGCAGCAACAATGAGCCATGATTTCGAGATTCATAAGAGATTTTAAAAAAATATGAGCTAATATCTTTAATTAAGAAAGCCACGTATCATCAGTGGCATCACAGTACAATGTGAACTTGTCCGCTTTTTTATGCTTTTGCTTATTTTTAATTTTCTTCATCAATGTCGATGTCGATGACATCAGCTGTGTAATTTTTTTATGCCTGAGGTTTTATATTAATAATAAAAATAATCAAAAAATAAGCTATAATTTACTGTGATACTATTGAGAGATGTGCGAAAGTTGGTTTTTGCTGTTAATGAACTGGGCAAAAAATAACAAAATGACAGCAGAAAAAAAAATAATAATAATTATGAAATGAATGGGGAAAAAAATGATAAATTCAATTTCATTATATATCTCCACATGATTTCATAACAGCAGCATTAAAAAAAATTGTCAGTGACAAGTCAGTTGTTGCAATTATTTTAATCTAATCAGTAGTTAA